>BSEG01000007.1:40762500-43200000 GCA_036245055.1 Diospyros kaki | reverse complement strand
ATAAACCCCTTAATCAGGCTTTGAAATGGATTAGGTATCCTATTCCAAACAAATCAGATTTATTAAAAAGGCTTTATCAAGCAAAAATATTTTCTAAGTTCGATATGAAATCAGGTTTCTGGCATATCCAGATATCAGAAAGAGATAAGTATAAGACTGCATTCACAGTTCCCTTTGGTCAATATGAATGGAACGTAATGCCATTTGGTCTTAAGAATGCTCCATCAGAATTCCAAAATATTATGAACGATATCTTCACTCCTTACAGTCTATTCACTATCGTTTACATCGATGATGTCTTAGTCTTCAGTGAAAATATCTATCAGCATTGGAAACATTTGAAAACTTTCATCCATATTATTAAGAAAAATGGATTAGTTGTCTCAGCTCCTAAGATCAAACTCTTCCAAATCGAAATCAGGTTCTTATGACACATTATCAGAAACGGGACCATAATTCCCATCCAAAGATCTCTGGAATTTGCTGAAAAATTTCCAGACAAAATATCAGATAAAAATCAGTTACAGAGATTTTTAGGATCTCTTAACTACATATCAGACTTCTATCAGTATCTCAAACCCATCTGTAAACCACTTTTTGATCGTTTAAAAACCGATCCACCTCCCTGGACAGATGCACACACACATGCAGTTCAACAAATTAAGAAGCATGTTCATCATCTTCCTCTTTTGCATATTTGTCATCCATCAGCATTAAAAATTGTGGAAACAGATGCATCAGACTTAGGAAACGGTGGCATCCTAAAACAACATTTTAATCAGCATGATCATCTGGTTAGATATCACTCTGGTATTTGGAATCCTACTCAAGCGAAGTATTCTACTATTAAAAAAGAGATTTTATCCATTGTATTATGTATTATTAAATTTCAAGATGATCTCTTAAATCAGAAATTTTTACTTCGTATTGATTGTAAATCAGCAAAAGAAATTTTACAAAAAGATATCAAAAACCTTGCAGCTAAACAGATCTTTGCCCGCTGGCAAGCCCTTTTAGCCATCTTTGATTTTGACATTGAATTTATCAAAGGAAATTCCAATTCCCTTCCTGACTTCTTGACCAGGGAATTCCTTCAAGGAAAATATCAGAATTAGCCCATCAGTCTATGGCCCAGTTGCCATCAGGCTCACAACCTGATCAGATCCAAGGTAATGGTCTGGCTAGTCCACAGCAAACGGCTCGTGGTAAAGACATATCAAATCCGTTGGATTGGCTGGAGGCTTTGCCAAAAAGCCCAAAACCCGTAAAATGGTGGTCCAAAGATCCCTACAGGATAGGTACTTGATGCATGATCCATCAGTTGGTCTATATCCCTTATTTGCTCCACCACCATATCAGTTTCTTGTAGAATATAACGATTCTCATCCAAGTTATGTCTACGAAGAAATCAGCTATCAGATTAATCCATTATTATATCAGAGGATGGAAGAACGAAGGATCCAGATTATCCGGGAATTCTATCCAAGCAAAATTCCTTTACCCTTAGATATTATTAATAATATTGCAATAAGGGTTTGCACTAATGAATCATTAGATCAGTTATACTATGCTCTCCTCATCAAGGAAGAAAACGATTTAACTGTACGAGTGTCCAACAAAGTATATCGTTATTCTACCTTTAAACAAAGAAGAGCAGCTAAACGGACTAATCTACCATCAGTATCCACATCAAGAGGATTTTCCAAAGCAAAATAATTTTGCAGCTAAATTCTCCTAATCAAAATTATCAGATCTATAGTCTGACCGATGCAGATCATCCCACATGCCGGTTCCAAATCAACGTCTGTCAGCCCTATCAGAAGAATCTTCAGCTTTTCCATAACCTTATCTCTTTTGTGGAAAAAATGGCACGTAAGGACAGAATACTTTTTCTTTTCACCAAAGTCAAAAGTAGCCATCCTTTCGCAAGACTTTTGAGGCCACTATGAGACGAAGCTGAAGACCCTATATAATTATTGGTTACTGTTGCGGGTACAGTAGCACCATTATTACGCTACTATTTAGTACTGTTCAGCACTATGTAGCACTGTACACCTTTTCACTATACATTACTTTTACTATTTGAGTCATGTGTGCTATTTTATCGTTTGTAACCCCTTCTGTCTATAAAAGGGGAGAGTCTAGGTCGTTTGAAGACACCGGTCGATACCCCTCCTCTCTCTTCCATACTTCGATCCCTCTTAGATCACAAGTATGCTCTACAGTTGCCTCTTCTGAGGAACCTCTGCATCAGAAAGTGGCTAAGTCCCCCTTTCTCTTTTCTTTTGTATGACCGTGTCCAGCTCTGGCTTCAGAGTCTGTAATCAGCTTGCAAGAGTCTCTGTAAATCAAAGTGTGTTTGAATAAAGCTCTGTAAGTTTTTATATAAAGAAGTTTTATGTTTGCATACTTCCGCGTTTAAACTTTATTTTTCGATTTTCATATATGCATGTTCTAACCATAGAGCGCATTTGGTATCAGAGCCAAGGGGATAGGTGTCTGGTTTCAGGGGGATGTGTAGGTGCTGAGTCGTGGATGTAGTTGTGTGGAGCTAGGTAGGGGGTTGGTTGTTCGTGTTTCTTGACCCGAAGCGAGCGCAGCCTAGGCATTTTTTGAACGAGATTTGTTGTCGTTTTAATGCGTGATACTGGAGGGAAACCATAGCACCAACTAAGAGACATGCTCAAACACTCATCATAGACTCACATGGCACACTCCTTAAACCAGCCGATGTCCACTTCTCGGTCCGATCACTCTAGATCAGAACAGACTGTAGGAAAACCTGAACAATATTAGGATAACAAGGAGGTAGGTAACCAGAGACTTCCTAGTATGGAAACCCATCAGATCTCTCACAAATCAACCTTTGATAAAGAGACTTCACCTTATTAGCTTGATCTTGAGAAACCCTTTGAAATAGACTTTCCATCTCTTAAGAAGGATTTCTTCAAAGAAGAAAATAGGATCTTCCGAGAGTACTATGATAGTCACCATACGCATGAACAAATCTGTACTCATAGAGAACAGTGGTATCAGATCATGAGAATTCTTAGGTTAAACATCCCGTTTTTCACCTGGAAATTGAATCAAAGGATGTATAATAGAATCTTAGAAGATCACATGAAAACCTTAGAAGAATCAACCACTGAGGAAGAATCCACCCCATTAGAAACTAGGATTAATCTCCTAGAAAATCATTAGATATCAGATGAAACTGAGCACACACCCTCTCCTGCATATCCAGAAAGCTCAAATGATCTCTCTTCTACAAAAGAAGTTAGATCAGAAGAATCCGAAAGAACAGAAGATGATCTCTCTTCTGTGGGAACAGAAAAAGTAAAATCTAGTCCTCTGGAACAACTTCTGAGTAAAGAAGAAGTAGATCCAGGATCTCTAGACCAACTTCAACTCCACCCCTTTAGTAAATCATATTCTACACCCATCAGTACTTACAAACCTACCCTTACAGTTATCATCAACCAGGATCCTCATGTCTATGTTCCAGTAAAGCTTCAGGTTAACTGGGAATCTCTCAATAAAATGGTTGATATAACCAATCCTTACCAGCCAGTAGCCCAGAATTTAACTCAAATCCTCTCCAGCATCCTACGGGATGAAAAGTTACCATTAAACCTACCAAAACCATTAACCCATAAAGCCAAACAAATTCCTCCCATGGATGGAATTTTCCTTCAAAATACCTTTCCTAAAAAATTACAAAATCACAAAGGAAATAGGTATAAACAGTTTGGCTGTCTAAACAGAAAAGTTTGGACCTACATCAGATATGCTACCATCAGATGTTCAAGAAGCCTATCAGTTCTTTCAGAAGGAAGTCTTATCGCCTATACCATGGACTAACTATCCTATATTATTTTGCTATTATAAGCATTTTAATATTTCTTGGATTATGGCACTAGACTTCTCAATATCAGTATTACCATCAGCATCAAGTACTCCTATCATTAACACCAGAAAATGGCTAACTCGCCAGATCAAGGTAAAATGGTGGGATAATTTTGATATATCCAAAATTTGCAAATCAGTAGTCTCAGAATGGTTTCATTGTAACCCTAAGTTCTGCAACAAAAGGAAGCAGTCCGAGACTAATCAGGACCTCGGTACACTCAAACATCAGTTAATGACTCGTATGGCTCAAGCCACGACTCCAGATGAATTTGCACGAATTCTATCAGAAATACAGGAACAGACAAAATCTGTAGCATCCAAATCCGATAGTGATGACGAAGAAACTCAAGTTCTAGACTATGATCCGGATAATCCGAATACTTGGTTTGGCAACTCAGGCTTCTAACAAATTTTATCAGATCTCATGCAGATGCAGATTTTGCTCTCACCATCAGCTTTATCATATGCCTTGACAAATTTTGTCCAAGCAATCAGCTTTATCAGAAGGAATCCTTCAAGCTTATCTCTTTTGTGGAAAAAATTGGCACGAAAGGACAAACACCTATTTGCTTTACCATAAAGTCAAAAGTAACCATCCTTTCACGCGTCTTTTGAGGCCACTACAAGACGAAGCTGAAAACCCTCCATAATTGCTGGTTACTGTTGAGGGTACTGTAGCGCTATTATTACGCTACTGTTTAGCACTATTCAGCACTATGTAGCACTGTACACCTTTTCACTGTACATTACCTTTTACTATTTGAGTCCTGTGTGCTATTTTAACGTTTGTAACCCCTTCTGTCTATAAAAGGGGAGTGTCTATGTCGTTTGGGAGACACCAGTCGATACCCCTCCTCTCTCTTCCATATTTCGATCCCTCTTAGATCACAAGTATGCTCTACAGTTGCCTCTTCTAAGGAACCTCTGCATCAGAAAGTGGCTAAGTCCCCATTTCTCTTTTCTTTTGTATGACCGTGTCCAGCTCTGGCTTCAGAGTCTGTAATCAGCTTGCAAGAGTCTCTGTAAATCAAAGTGTGTGTTTGAATAAAGCTCTGTAAGTTTTTATATTAAGAAGTTTTTATGTTTGCATACTTCCGCGTTTAAACTTTATTTTTTAGTTTTTCATATATGCATGTTCTGACCATAGAGCCCATTTGGTATCAGAGCCAAGGGGATAAGCGTCTGGTTTCGGGGGGATGTGTAGGTGCTGAGTCAGTGGATGTAGTTGTGTGGAGCTAGGTTAGGGGGTTGGTGTTCGTGTTTCTTAACCCGAAGCGAGCGCAGCCTAGGCATTTTTTGAATGAGATTTGTTGCCGTTTTAATGCGTGATACTGGAGGGAAACCATAGCACCAACTAAGAGACCTGCTCAAACACTCATCATAGATTCACATGGCACACTCCTTAAACCAGCCGATGTCCACTTCTCAGTCCGAACACTCTAGATCAGAACAGACTATAGGAAAATCTGAACAATATTGGGATGACAAAGAGTTAGCAAACTGGAAACCTCCGAAAGTAGAAGCTAACCAGATCTATCACAAATCTGCCTTTGATCTCAGATCTCTTCTTGCTATCAGAATGGTAGAAAAAGTTATTCCTTTCTCTACAACAACCATTAGAGGATCAGAACATTTCCAGACAGTTCACCTACTATCTGGAAAAAACCTTAGGAAACTTTATAATTTTGGGTATAGATTCTTGCACATAGGGTTAGTCCAGATAGGATTAAAACCCTTAACTCTCAAAGGAATTAGCAACTCCTTATGGGTTGCCCTCAGAGATGCAAGACATACCAATTATCAGAACTCTATCATCAGTATGGAAAACACCAGCCTTTACAACGGACCGATATATATCAATTGTTATCCAAACTTCACTGTCTCCTTGAGGGATCAACATGTGGAAAAGGTCCTCACTCTTAACATTCAAACTCATAATTATGAATTTCTTTCAGGATCGATTCCGTATTCTATCATCTATAGAATCCACTATAAAGTCCTAACTACAGGACTAAACCCTCGTTATAGGTCCCCATCAGTACCATCGGGACATACCATCTGTTATGAGGCAGACCAGAGAGTAAACATGTTTACTCCAAAAACCATCAGACATGAGGAGATTAGCTTTCCCGAAAACTGGAACTTTGACCAAGTCACTAAACCAGCTCCCCCTCCTCAAAACTCGAATATCAAGTTCATCAGTCAAGATCCATCCGGATCTGTGACCATCAAATTTAACAGATCTAGGAGTATACCTAAGTCTAAGACAGCCTATCTAGAAGAAGCAAGTTTTTTAGATGACTTCCCAGGAGAAACCAATAGCAGAAAATCCTTTCATACTACTAGATCCCACATCAGCAACATCAACAGAAGCCACGGATTAGCACAACCAATTTATGAGGATAACCAAAGTATGTCACCTACCCATAGTGATATGCAGAATGCTTACCATTTGAATGTATTAGAGAAACCTTTTGAGATAGACATCCAGTCTCTTAAAAGAGATTTCTTTAGTCCAGAAAATAGGAGCTTCCGTGAACATTATGACAGGTGTTATACCCAGGAAGAAATTAAAACTCATAAAGAACAGTGGCATCATACCATGAGACTTCTCAAAACTAATATTCCTTTCTTCAGGTGGTTGGCAGAATCTAAGAAATATATTCAAATGATAGAAAATCAGCTAGCCATCCTTAGAAATCAACTATCAGTCCTCAAAAGGTTAGATACCTATAAGCTTTCTACAGGAGAATCAGTTGAATCAACCCAACCTCCTCTTGTAGAACATATTGTTAAAGGACACGGAGCCAATACCAGAATATTAGCTTCGCCCTTTAAACAAATATCAGCTCCAAATAGTAAAGATTATGTAGCACTCAAGGATGACATTGACAAGGTAATTAAACAAAATAACTTTATCAGTGAATATCTTGTCCATTTAGGCAATAAACTAGAAACATCCTTTGATCCAGGTGAATCATCCTCTAACCCCGTAACTAGTGCTTACAGATTCACAACCGAGGAAAGCTTACCAAGAAAATCACCCACAACCTCAACTAAGAATATGCTTCAACATATAGAAGAACAACTAACTAAACTCAAAGTATCAGAAAAAACCATCAATATTGTAAAACAAAATCCAGAAGAAAAACCCTCACAAAAAGAATCCATAATCTCATATAAAAAATACCAAAACAAAACTCATAAAATACAACCTCCTGAGATATCTCAAATCTGTGAGATACCTCAAACTAACCTTCAAAACAATAATCACAAAACTAAAACAATAAATCCTAAAAAACTTACCAAAATAACCTGTCACTACTGTCAACAGTTAGGTCATACATCAACTAATTGTGAAACATGACTCAATAAAACTGACATTGAAGGAAGAAGATTCAGAAGAAAAGAAGAACGAAAACTTAAAAAATATGCAAAAAAGAATAACCTTCAAATCTCTGACCTAATCAATTCAAAAGACAACCCGATAAACCCATTAGAGATAAGCAATCTTAATAATCAGTCTCATAACGTAGATCATCAGCCTAAAAATCTCCCTTTAGAACCTAAATCAGACATATATCAACATCCTTCTCTACTCCACCTGAGTCACATTTCCCCATCATTTGCATTAGAGGTTAAATCAGGATTAGGACATCATCAGTCTCATACACATCAAAATGAAATTTTAAAAGTTTTATTAAAATTTTGTCTTTTATCTTATATATCCAATCAAAATTTCTTAATAATTAATTATAAATCTATAAGAATAATATTATTAATTATTTTTAATTTTATCATAAAGTATTTTATCTCTAACTTTTCCTACAGAGAACTTTTCTTATCAGCAGATCAGACTCTCTATAAAGCCAAGACTTTGCATTCACACTTAAACCCAAATCATCAGTTTACCCTTGCACTCCCTCAAACATCAATAACCCAATCAGAAGAGGTCACACAGTCCATTTCGGAGGACCAACCTGATCAAACCCAGGGTAAAGGTTTGGCTAGTCCACAGCCAACGGCTCTTGGTAAAGACTCACCAAATCCGTTAGCATGGCTGGAGGCTTTGCCAAAAAGCCCAAAAACCCGTAAAATGGTGGTCACACGATCCCTACGGGACAGGTATAAGATGGGCAATCCAACAGTTGGCCCGCTGTCAGATGAATCCAAATATCAGTTCCTTGTGGAATATGGGAAACCTGACCCATACTATTTATATAAGGAGATTCAGTATACTATCACTCCTGGTATATACGAATGGATGGAACGAAGAAGAATTAGCATTGTTCGGGAATTTTATCCTAGCAACATCCATCTTCCACCAGATATTATAAATAATATTGCTATTAGGGTTTGCCTAGCCGAATCATCAGATCTACATCTTCCCAGTCTTGAGATTAATTCGGTTTATGGTCATTCTTGCAGGAATCAGAAGACAGCCATCATGAATACTGCAAAACAGAAAGATACCAGAAAAACAATCCCATCATCCCAAGCCTCTACTTCATCAGTTAAACAAACCCGAAGATTTACCACATCAGATCCCACACCCTTTGAATATCTACCCCTGAATCCTACCACACCATTAAAACCACGGACTCCGTCCTATCCATCAGCAACCAGACCATCTTCATCTACCTCATCACCATAACCAAAATCCATTTCCATTCAAAAATCCTCCTATCAGGTTAAACCCATTTTCATATCTATCATTCCATTAGAAGGTCCATTATTATCAGAAGCTTATCAAGATAACCCTATTAAATTAGCCAAAACCATCCTCAATCCTGACAATTACCAAGCCTCACCAAACTTACCTTCCTATCAGTTTTATGAAGACATCCTCACAGATACTAAGTCTATTGACATCTCTACCGTCATGGATCGTACTGAACCCACTGAAGTTGCCTTCATGAAAATAAAGATCTGTAAGGTATTAACCCTATCAGATTGGCAAATTAACCCCTCAGCAACCAAGCGATTTTCCAATAATCTCAACCATACAGAATATACTTATTGGGATTATGTTACTGCCTGGACTAATCTCTTGTTCCGACAAAATAAAAATCAGACCTTATCATGGTTCTTTTACTTTGATAAAACCTTTAATCCTCCTTTCCCTGACTGGTGGATTGATTGGTGGGAAAAATTTGGACCTACATCAGATATGCTACCATCAGATGTTCAAGAAGCCTATTAGTTCTTTCAAAAGGAAGTCTTACCGCCTATACCATGGACTAACTATCCTATATTATTTTGCTATTATAAGCATTTTAATATTTCTTGGATTATGGCACTAGACTTCTCAATATCAGTATTACCATCAGCATCAAGTACTCCTATCATTAACACCAGAAAATGGCTAACTCGCCAGATCAAGGTAAAATGGTGGGATAATTTTGATATATCCAGAATTTGCAAATCAGCAGTCTCAGAATGGTTTCATTGTAACCCTAAGTTCTGCAACAAAAGGAAGCAGTCCAAGACTAATCAGGACCTCGGTACACTTAAACATCAGTTAATGACTCGTATGGCTCAAGCCACGACTCCAGATGAATTTGCACGAATTCTATCAGAAATACAGGAACAGACAAACTCTGTAGCATCCAAATCCGATAGTGATGACGAAGAAACTCAAGTTCCAGACTATGATCCGGATAATCCGAATACTTGGTTTGGCAACTCAGGCTTCTAACAAATTTTATCAGATCTCATGCAGATGCAGATTTTGCTCTCACCATATCTTATGCCTTGACAATTTTGTCAAAGCAATCAGCTTTATCAGAAGGAATCCTTCAAGCTTATCTCTTTTGTGGAAAAAATTGGCACGAAAGGACAAACACCTATTTGCTTTACCATAAAGTCAAAAGTAACCATCCTTTCACGCGTCTTTTGAGGCCACTACAAGACGAAGCTGAAAACCCTCCATAATTGCTGGTTACTGTTGAGGGTACTGTAGCGCTATTATTACGCTACTGTTTAGCACTGTTCAGCACTATGTAGCACTGTACACCTTTTCACTGTACATTACTTTTTACTATTTGAGTCTTGTGTGCTATTTTAACATTTGTAACCCCTTCTGTCTATAAAAGGGGAGTGTCTATGTCGTTTGGGAGACACCAATCGATACCCCTCCTCTCTCTTCCATATTTCGATCCCTCTTAGATCACAAGTATGCTCTACAGTTGCCTCTTCTAAGGAACCTCTGCATCAGAAAGTGGCTAAGTCCCCATTTCTCTTTTCTTTTGTATGACCGTGTCCAGCTCTGGCTTCAGAGTCTGTAATCAGCTTGCAAGAGTCTTTGTAAATCAAAGTGTGTGTTTGTATAAAGCTCTGTAAGTTTTTATATTAAGAAGTTTTTATGTTTGCATACTTCCGCGTTTAAACTTTATTTTTCAGTTTTCATATATGCATGTTCTGACCATAGAGCCCATTTGGTATCAGAGCCAAGGGGATAGGCGTCTGGTTTTGGGGGGTTGTGTAGGTGTTGATTCGTTGATGTAGTTGTGTGAAGCTAGGTAGGGGGTTGGTTGTTCGTGTTTCTTGACCCGAAGCGAGCGCAGCCTAGGCATTTTTTGAATGAGATTTGTTGCCGTTTAATGCGTGATACTGGAGGGAAACCATAGCACCAACTAAGAGACCTGCTCAAACACTCATCATAGATTCACATGGCACACTCCTTAAACCAGTCGATGTCCACTTCTCAGTCCGAACACTCTAGATCAGAACAGACTATAGGAAAACCTGAACAATATTGGGATAACACAAAGGTAGGTAACCAAAGACTTCCTAGTATGGAAACTCATCGGATCTCTCACAAATCAGCCTTTGATAAAGAGACTCCACCTTATCAGCTTGATCTTGAGAAACCCTTTGAAATAGACTTTCCATCTCTTAAGAAGGATTTCTTCAAAGAAGAAAATAGGATCTTCCGTGAGTACTATGATAGACACCATACACAAGAACAAATCTGTACTCATAAAGAACAGTGGTATCAGATCATGAGTCTTCTTAGGTTAAACATCCTGTTCTTCACCTGGAAATCAAATCAAAGGATGTATAACAGGATCTTAGAAAAACACATGAAAACCTTAGAAGAATTAACCACTAAGGAAGAATCCACCCCATCAGAAACTAGGATTAATCTCCTAGAAAATCATCAGATATCAGATGAAACTGAGCACACACTCTCTCTTGCATATCTAGAATGCTCAGCTAATGATCTCTCTTCTACAAAAGAAGTTAGATCAGAAGAAACCGAAGAAACAGAAGATGATCTCTCTTCTGTGGGAACAGAAGAAGTCGAATCTAGACCTCTGGAACAACTTCTGAGAAAAGAAGAACTAGATCCAAGACCTCTAGACTAACTTCAACTTCACCCCATTAGTAGATCATTTTCTACACCTATCAGTATTTACAAACCTACCCTCACAGTTATCATCAACCAGGATCATCAAGCCTATGTTCTAGTAAATCTTCAGGTTAACTGGGAATCCTTCAATAGTATGGTTGATATAACCAATCTTTACCAACCGGAAGCCCAGAACTTAACTCAAATCCTTTTCGGCATCCTACAGGATGAAAAGCTTCCATTAAACCCACCAAAACCGTTAACCCATAAAGCCAAACAAATCCCTACCATGAATGGAATTTTCCTACAAGATACCTTTCCTAAAAAATTACAAAATCATAAAGGAAATAGGTATAAACAGTTTGGCCATCTAAACAGAAAACCCTCTCAAAAGAAAAATAAAAATGAATATCAAAAATACCAAAAATATTATAAAGAAAATCTCGACAGAAAATCCAAAAATATTTCTAGAAAAATTAGGATTAGGAAACCAAAACTCATCTGCCTTACTACTGGATATCTTACCCCTTTCTGTAAAATAAAGAATAACGGAAACAATATTATCCGTAATTGTCTATCTTCAAAAACTAAAAAATTAAAAAATAAATTCAAAACAAAAAATACGGTAATAGCTATTCCTACTTCACCCGTAAGAACCTGCTATTACAACCATCTGTTATGTCCTATTACTACTGATCAGATAAAAGTTATGCTTAGGATGATAAACCAAGTAGAAGACTCCAGTCTGAAACAACAGTTTCACATTCAACTGCATAACATGATAAGACAAAATAACGAATCAGACCAACCATTAGTTAATAAACCCTATATTAGGACTAACTTTCAGGAAGTCCTAGAATCAGTTCAAAAATCTCATAATCCTCATGAAATTAACCAACAGGACATTAGACAGGAGATTAAGAATCATAAATCTGAATTAATAGCCCTTAAAAAGGATAATCAGGACATTAAGGTTCACCTTCATGAATTAGATCAACAGATCTTGGTAACCAATCTCAGAGAAAAATTAGAAAACTTTATCCCTGAGCCAAGTACCCAGATCGTCCAAATAGAATCTCCATTAGAACATCAAGAACTTGACGAAGATCATTCCTTGTTCTTGAACACTATTAGCAGAATCTCTTATCAAAAGTGGTATATTAATATCACGATAAGAATTCATTCTTACACCATCAGTAGTGTTGCCTTACTAGATTCAGGAGCAGATATGAACTGCATCCAAGAAGGTTTAGTCCCTACAAAATATTTTGAGAAAACCAAAGAATCTTTAACGGCAGCAAACAATCATCAGCTTAACATCAAATATAAGCTTCCATTGGTACATGTCTGTAATGATGGCGTATGCTTCTCCACTTCCTTCTTCTTAGTAAGAAGATTATCCACTCCCATCATACTAGGCAATCCATTTCTTCAACTTCTTTACCCCATGAAAGTTACGGAATCTGGAGTAGAAACTGAGTATTTAGGAAAACCTATCATATTCCAGTTTGCTTATCCAATTAAGCACCGTGATATTTAGCTCCTCCAAAACGTATCAGTTCATCAGAAGATCCAGCTTCTCAGCAAACACATTAGTTCTCTCCAACGGGACCTCATCTTTAAGCAAATTGAGGATACCCTGATCAGCCCTGACTTCCTCCATAGGGTCAAACAATTCCAAGACGAATTAGAAAAAGAAGTTTGCTCTACCATCCCTAATGCTTTCTGGGATAGGAAGAAACATATTGTGGAATTACCCTATGAATCAAGATTCACGGATAAAAATATTCCCACTAAGGCTAGGCCCATTCAAATGTCCTCCGAATTAGTGGAATATTGCAAGAAAGAGATCAGTGATCTATTAGCTAAAAAGCTTATCAGAAAATCAAAATCTCCTTGGTCTTGCTCTGCCTTTTACGTCAATAACAAAGCTGAGAAAGAACCAGGAACCCCAAGATTAGTTATCAATTATAAACCCCTTAATCAGGCTTTGAAATGGATTAGGTATCCTATTCCAAACAAATCAGATTTATTAAAAAGGCTTTATCAACCAAAAATATTTTCTAAGTTTGATATGAAATCAGGTTTCTGGCAGATCCAAATATCAGAAAAAGATAAGTATAAGACTGCATTCACAGTTCCCTTTGGTCAATATGAATGGAACGTAATGCCATTTGGTCTTAAGAATGCTCCATCAGAATTCCAAAATATTATGAACGATATCTTCACTCCTTACAGTCTATTCACTATCGTTTACATCGATGATGTTTTAGTCTTTAGTGAAAATATCTATCAGCATTGGAAGCATTTGAGAACTTTCATCCATATTATTAAGAAAAATGGATTAGTTGTCTCAGCTCCTAAGATCAAACTCTTCCAAACAGAAATCAGGTTCTTAGGTCATA
Source organism: Diospyros kaki (assembly GCA_036245055.1). Taxonomy (NCBI): domain Eukaryota; kingdom Viridiplantae; phylum Streptophyta; class Magnoliopsida; order Ericales; family Ebenaceae; genus Diospyros; species Diospyros kaki. The sequence continues at coordinate 43,186,332 of BSEG01000007.1, read as the reverse complement.
TCATCATAAATGGAACTATCATTCCTATCCAAAGATCTCTAGAATTTGCTCAAAATTTTCCAGACAAAATATCAGATAAAAATCAATTACAAAGATTTTTAGGATCCCTTAACTACATATCAGACTTCTATCAGTATCTCAGACCCATCTGTAAACCACTTTTTGATCGTTTAAAAACCGATCCACCTCCTTGGACAGATGCACACACATATGCAGTTCAACAAATAAAGAAGCATGTTCATCATCTTCCTCTTTTGCATATTTGTCATCCATTAGCATTAAAAATTGTGGAAACAGATGCATCAGACTTAGGATACTGTGGCATCCTAAAACAGCATTTTAATTAGCATGATCACCTGGTTAGGTATCACTCTGGTATTTGGAATCCTACTCAAGTGAAGTATTCCACTATTAAAAGAGAGATTTTATCCATAGTATTATGTATTATGAAATTTCAGGATGATCTCTTAAATCAGAAATTTTTACTTCGTATTGATTGTAAATCAGCAAAAGAAGTTTTACAAAAAGATGTCAAAAACCTTGCAGCTAAACAGATCTTTGCCCATTGGCAAGCCCTTTTAGCCATCTTTGATTTTGACATTGAATTTATCAAAGGAAATTCCAATTTCCTTCCGGACTTCTTGACCAGGGAATTCCTTCAAGGAAAATATCAGAATTAGCCCATTAGTCTATAGCCCAGTCACCATCAGGCTCACAACCTTATCAGACCCAGGGTAATGGTCTGGCTAGTCCACAGCAAACGGCTCGTGGTAAAGACACATCAAATCCGTTGGATTGGCTGGAGGCTTTTCCAAAAAGCCCATCAACCCGTAAAATGGTGGTCCGAAGATCCCTACGGGACAGGTACTTGATGCATGATCCATCAGTTGGTCCATATCCCTTATTTGCCCCACCACCATATCAGTTTCTTGTAGAATATAACGATTTTCATCCAAGTTATGTCTACGAAGAAATCAGCTATTAGATTAATCCATTAATATATCATAGGATGGAAGAACGAAGGATTCAGATCATTTGGGAATTCTATCCAAGCAACCTTCCTCTACCCTTAGACATTATCAATAATATTGCAATAAGGGTTTGCACTAATGAATCATTAGATCAGTTATATTATGCTCTCCTCCTCAAGGAAGAAGACGATTTAACTGTACGAGTGTCCAACAAAGTATATTGTTATTCTACCTTTAAACAAAGAAGAGCAGCTAAACGGACTAATCCACCATCAGCATCCACATCAAGGGGATTTTCCAAAGCAAAATAATTTTGCAGAGATCCTCCATCAGCCAGTTACAGATCAACTCGACGTCTGTCAATCAGCCTTATCAGAAGTATCTTCAGCTTTATCCATAACCTTATCTCTTTTGTGGAAAAAATGGCACGTAAGGACAAGGTATTATTTGCCTTTCAACAAAGTCAAAAGAAGCTGTCCTTTCGCATAACTTTGGAGGCCACTACAAAACGAAGCTGAAGACCCTCCATAATTGCTGGTTACTGTTGCGGTACTGTAGCGCTATTATTACGCTACTGTTTAGCACTATTCAGCACTATGTAGCACTGTACACCTTTTCACTGTACATTACTTTTTACTATTTGAGTCTTGTGTGCTATTTTATCATTGTAACCCCTTCTGTCTATAAAAGGGGAGAGTCTAGGTCGTTTGAAGACACCGGTCGATACCCCTCCTCTCTCTTCCATACTTCGATCCCTCTTAGATCACAAGTATGCTCTGCAGTTGCCTCTTCTGAGGGACCTCTGCATCAGAAAGTGGCTAAGTCCCCCTTTCTCTTTTCTTTTGTATGACCGTGTCCAGCTCTGACTTCAGAGTCTGTTATCAGCTTGCAAGAGTCTCTGTAAATCAAAGTGTGTGTTTGAATAAAGCTCTGTAAGTTTTTATATAAAGATGTTTTCAGTTTCCTATTTCTGCATTTGAACTTTATTTTCGATTTTCATATATGCATGTTCTGACCATAGAGCCCATTTGGTATCAGAGCCAAGGGGATAGGCGTCTGGTTTCGGGGGGATGTGTAGGTGCTGAGTCGGTGGATGTAGTTGTGTGGAGCTAGGTAGGGGGTTGGTTGTTTGTGTTTCTTGACCCGAAGCGAGCGCAGCCTAGGCATTTTTTGAATGAGATTTGTTGCCGTTTAATGCGTGATACTGGAGGGAAACCATAGCACCAACTAAGAGACCTGCTCAAACACTCATCATAGATTCACATGGCACACTCCTTAAACCAGCCGATGTCCACTTCTCAATCCGAACACTCTAGATCAGAACAGACTATAGGAAAACCTGAACAATATTGGGATAACACAGAGGTAGGTAACCAGAGACTTCCTAGTATGGAAACTCATCGGATCTCTCACAAATCAGCCTTTGATAAAGAGACTCCACCTTATCAGCTTGATCTTGAGAAACCCTTTGAAATAGACTTTCCATCTCTTAAGAAGGATTTCTTCAAAGAAAAAAATAGGATCTTCCGTGAGTACTATGATAGACACCATACACAAGAACAAATCTGTACTCATAAAGAACAGTGGTATCAAACCATGAGACTTCTTAGGTTAAACATCCTGTTCTTCACCTGGATCTCAAACCAAAGGATGTATAACAAGATCCTAAAAACCTTAGAAGGATCAACCACTAAGGAAGAATCCAACACATCAGAAAATAGGATTAATATCCTAGAAAATCAACAAACATCAGTAAAAACTGAGCATAGTCTTTCTTTTACGACTCTAAATGAAGATAGCTCTGAAGAAACTGAAAAGGATCTCTCTTCTATAGATGAAGAAGAATCAGGAAAGATTAGCAATGATCTTGCTATCTTGGGTATAAAAGAACAAGAATCTCGATTCTCATATCAACTTCAATTAAACCCTATTAGCAAAACTTACACTACACCCATCAATGCTTATTATAATAGACCATCTCCTATTGACATTAGTGATCTTGATTACCGAGCTCATGCTCCTTTAGAATTCCATCCTGACTGGGTCTATGAATGGAATATTGATGGTTTAGAAAGATATCAAGTGCTTCAAACGCTTAACAGAATGGCTAACGTGGCTAATATATATTAACAACATGGCCAAACAGAAGTTGAAGCAGCTCAGACCTTAGCCAGTATGCTTACTGGAATACTACAAGGATGGTGGATAAAAGAACTATCAGCAGAGCAAAGAAATCAAATTCTCTCTTCTGTAAAGGCTGGTCCAGATCGACAACCAATATTAGATCATGAAGCCAAACCAATCCCAAATGATGTAGAATGCCTACTGCAGAATATCACCCTACACTTTTTAGGAACATATACTAATGTGGTTGCCCAAAATAAAGAATTATTAACTAGGTTGCGCTGTAGGAAATTGGAAGATTTCAAATGGTATAAAGATACCTTCCTTAGCAGGTTGTATGAACGCAATGATTGCAGACTAGACTGCTGGAAAGAAATGTTTATCAATGGTCTGCCAACTCTCTTCGCCAACATGGTTAAAGAAAACATGGTTAGGGAAAAAAGACCTACTGGAGGAGGATCAATCAATTATGCATATTGGACCTACGGAGAATTGATAAGTACTGTCACCTCCACAGGATTACAATTCTGCAATCATCAGAAATTTAGTAAACAAGTAAAGGTCAATAAGCAAGAAATGGGAAATTGGTGCAAACAGTTTGGCTATCCAAAAGAAAAACCTCCGCAAAAAAAATATAAAAATCAGTATCAAAAATACCAAAAGTATTATAAAGAAAATCTTAGTAAAAAACCAAAAATCTTTAAAAATCAATCTAAAGATATAGACAGGAAATTAGATCCTACTTGCTTTAGGTGTGGTAAGAAAAGGCATTTTGCTTCCACTTGTAAAATATATAAAAAATTACAAAAATTAGATTTAACTGAAAAGGATAAAAAAGCCATTTTTAGCTGTTTAAAAGACCCATCAGAATCTTCAGAAGACGAAGAATCAGATAGCTTTGACAGAGAAAATAATGATAGGATAGAGTATACTACTCCATCCAAAGAATCTATCGTTGCAACCATCAGTTATGTCTTATTAAGGATAATCAGACTAAGGTTATGTTTAGAATGATAAACCAAGTTAAAGACACTAATCTAAAACAACAGTTCCTCATTCAGTTGCATAACATAATAGTCCAAAATAATCAGATATTAGTCGGTCGAACTTTCATTAGGACTAATGTTCAGAAAATCCTAAAAACCATTCAAAAGATAGAAATAACATTACGTGATAAAAAAGGCTATGAATCAGGATCCAAAAAGATAACAAGAAGGATACCCTTTGGATCCGATGGATCCATCACTCATTTTTACAACAGATTTTCGTGTGGGAGTGGTCCCCTAGGAAGGATGCTTCCCCTTTATTGAAGAGAATTGCTGCCATTAGGGATGCTTTATGTCAGAAAGAAGGCAACGTGGCTGCTGCTATCAGGAAATTATCAAGTTGGGCATCCGAACAGTATTTAAATACAGCTATGGCGTACGATTATTTTCGTTTCAGAGGGAACAAAGTGACGTGGGCAAAGGATGTGTGGGCTACTTGTATGACTCCCAAACACTCCTTTATTGTGTGGCTTGCTGTTAAAAGGAAATTGCGGACCAGAGACATGTTGACTTATATGGACATTGATCGTTCATGTGTTTTTTGCAATTTAGTGGAAGAATCTAATGATCATTTATTTTTCAACTGCCAGCTTTGTTTGTCTATTTGGGGTCGCATCAAAGTTTGGCTGGGTATTCGTAGAGCTATGTCCACCATTCATAGCACTCTTAGATAGCTCAAAAAGGAAGCTCGTGGGACCTCTTGGCGCAACAAAGCTAAATACATAGCTTTCTCTTGTACTGTTTATTGTATTTGGAATGCTAGGAATCGTTTTATTTTCGAGGGGCAGCGCCCGATTGTGGATGTTTTGGTTAGGAAGATCAAAACTCATGTTTACAGAGTCCTCTTTACTTTGTATCCTCATGTTTTGATCCTTTCTAACCTTTCTGTCGGGGGTATTTAAATGCCCTATCCTTTCTTATGTTTGTTTACCTGGGTATGCCCAGTGTTTCTGTATAGTCTCATTTTGATCTATATAATTTTATTTACCGATCAAAAAAAAAGAATATCAGAGCTCATCGAAACCAAGAACAGAAGTATTCTTTGTTCTTAAACAAAATCTCTTATCAAAAGTGGTATATTAATATCACGATAAGAATTCATTCTTACACTATCAGTAGTGTTGTCTTTCTAGATTCAGGAGCAGATATGAACTGCATCCAAGAAGGTTTAGTCCCTACAAAATATTTTGAAAAAACCAAAGAATCTTTAACGGCAGCAAATAATCATCAGCTTAATATCAAATATAAGCTTCCATTAGTACATGTCTGTAATGATGGTGTATGCTTCTCCACTTCCTTCTTCTTAGTAAGAAAATTATCCACTCCCATCATATTAGGCAATCCATTTCTTCAACTTCTTTACCCCATGAAGGTTACGGAATCAGGAGTAGAAACTGAATATTTAGGGAAACCTATCATATTCAAGTTTGCTTATCCAATTAAGCACCATGACATTCAACTTCTCCAAAACATATCAGTTCATCAAAAGATCTGGCTTCTCAGCAAGCACATTAGTTCTCTCCAACAGGACCTCATCTTTAAGCAAATTGAGGATACCCTGATCAGTCTAGAATTCATTCATAAGGTCAAACAATTCCAAGATCACCTAGAAAAAGAAGTTTGTTCTACCATTCCAAACGCCTTTTGGGATCGGAAGAAACATACTATAGAATTACCCTATGAATCAGGATTCACAGATAAAAATATTCCCACTAAGGCTATGCCCATTCAAATGTCCTCCGAATTAGTGGAATATTGCAAGAAAGAAATCAGTGATCTATTAGCTAAAAAGCTTATCAGAAAATCAAAATCTCCTTGGTCTTGCTCTGCCTTTTATGTCAATAACAATGCTGAAAAAGAACGAGGAACTCCAAGATTAGTCATCAACTACAAACCCCTTAATCAGGTTTTGAAATGGATTAGGTATCCTATTCCAAATAAATCAGATTTATTAAAAAGGCTTTATCAAGCAAAAATATTCTCTAAGTTCGATATGAAATCAGGTTTCTGGCAGATCCAGATATCAAAAAAAGATAAGTATAAGACCGCATTCATAGTTCCCTTTGGTCAATACGAATGGAATGTAATGCCCTTTGGCCTTAAGAATGCCCCATCAGAATTCCAAAATATCATGAACGATATCTTCACTCCTTACAGTCTATTCACTATCGTTTACATCGACGATGTCTTAGTCTTCAGTGAAAATATCTATCAGCATTGGAAGCATATTATTAAGAAAAATGGATTAGTTGTCTCAGCTCCTGAGATCAAACTCTTCCAAACATAAATCAGGTTCTTAGGTCATATCATCAGAAACGGAACTATCATCCCCATCCAAAGATCTCTGGAATTTACTCAAAAATTTCTAGACAAAATATCAGATAAAAATCAGTTACAAAGGTTCTTAGGATCCCTTAACTACATATCAGACTTCTATCAGTATCTCAGACCCATCTGTAAACCACTTTTTGATCGTTTAAAAATTGATCCACCTCCTTGGACAGATGCACACACACATGCAGTTCAACAAATTAAGAAGCATGTTCATCATCTTCCTCTCTTACATATCTGTCATCCATCAGTGGAAACAGATGCATCAGACTTAGGATACGGTGGCATCTTAAAAAAGCATTTTAATCAGCATGATCACCTGGTTATATATCACTCTGGTATTTGGAATCCCACTGAAGCGAGGTATTCTACTATTAAAAGAGAGATTTTATCCATCGTATTATGCATTATGAAATTTCAGGATGATCTCTTAAATCAGAAATTTTTACTTTGTATTGATTGTAAATCAGCAAAAGAAGTTTTACAAAAGGATGTCAAAAACCTTGCAGCTAAACAGATCTTTGCCCGCTGGCAAGCCTTATTAGCCATCTTTGATTTTGACATTGAATTTATTAAAGGAAATTCCAATTCCCTTCCTGACTTCTTGACCAGGGAATTCCTTCAAGGAAAACATCAGCATTAGCCCATCAGTCTATGGCCCAGATGCCATCAGGCTCACAACCTGATCAGACCCAGGGTAATGGTCTGGCTAGTCCACAGCAAACGGCTCGTGGTAAAGACACATTAAATCCGTTGGATTGGCTAGAGGCTTTGCCAAAAAGCCCATCAACCCGTAAAATGGTGGTCCAACGATCCCTACAGGATAGGTTCTGTATGCATAATTCATCAGTTGACATTAATCCTTATCCAGATTATGTCATTAAAGAAATCCATTATCAGATTGACCCACTAATCTATCAGAAGATAGAAGAACGAAGGATCCAGATTATCCGGGAATTCTATCCTAGCAATATTTCTCTACCCTTAGAGATAATTAATAATATTGTTATCAGAGTTTGCACTACTGAATCATTGGAAGAATTAGCCTATACTCTACTTCTCAAGCAAAACGACGATTCAATGACACAAATATTTGATAGAATCTATCGTTTTACTCAAAGAAGAGCAGCTAGAGAATCCAAGCCGTCTACTTCAACATCAGCACCATATCAGCCCTAACTTAGGGGACTTTCTAAAGCAAAATAATTTTGCAGCAGGAATTCTCCATCAGCCTTATCAGATGATCAAATTGTTCGATGCAGATCTATCAATCAGAAGGAATCTTCAGCTTTTTCTTATCCTTATCTCTTTCGTGGAAAAAATGGCACGTAAGGACAAGGTACCATTTGCTTTTCAACAAAGTCAAAAGTGACTGTCCTTTCACATGACTTTTGAGGCCACTACAAGACGAAGTTGAAGACCCTATATAATTGCTGGTTACTGTTGCGGGTACTATAGCGTTATTATTTCGCTACTGTTTAGCACTATTCAGCACTATGTAGCACTGTACATCTTTTTACTGTACATTACTTTTACTATTTGAGTCATGTGTGCTATTCTGTCGTCTGTAACCCCTTCTGTCTATAAAAAGAGAGTGTCTAGGTCGTTTGAAGACACCGGTCGATACCCCTCCTCTCTCTTCCATACTTCGATCCCTCTTAGATCACAAGTATGCTCTACAGTTGCCTCTTCTGAGGAACCTCTGCATCAGAAAGTGGCTAAGCCCCCTTTCTCTTTTCTTTTGTATGACCGTGTCCAGCTCTGGCTTCAGAGTCTGTTATCAGCTTGCAAGAGTCTCTGTAAATCAAAGTGTGTGTTTGAATAAAGCTCTGTAAGTTTTTATATAAAGATGTTTTCAGTTTCCTATTTCTGCATTTGAACTTTATTTTTTGATTTTCATATATGCATGTTCTGACCTTAGAGCGCGATTTGATACCAAATGCGGCTCTATGGTCAGAACATGCATATATGAAAATCGAAAATAAAGTTCAAACGCGGAAGTATGCAAACATAAAAACTTCTTAATATAAAAACTTACAGAGCTTTATACAAACACACACTTTGATTTACAGAGACTCTTGCAAGCTGATTACAGACTTTGAAGCCAGAGCTGGACACGGTCATACAAAGGAAAAGAGAAAGGGAGACTTAGCCACTTTCTGATGCAGAGGTTCCTCAGAAGAGACAACTGCAGAGCATACTTGTGATCTAAGAGGGATCGAAGTATGGAAGAGAGAGGAGGGGTATCGATCGGTGTCTTGCAACGACCTAGACACTCCCCTTTTATAGACATAAGGGGTTGCAATCGACATAATAGCACACAGGACTCAAATAGTAAAAGTAATGTACAGTGAAAAGGTGTACAGTGCTACATAGTGCTGAATAGTGCTAAACATTAGCGTAATGATAGCGCTACAGTACCCGCAACAGTAACCAGCAATTATGGAGGGTCTTCAACTTCGTCTTGTAGTGGCCTCAAAAGTCATGCGAAAGGACGACTACTTTTGACATTAGTGAAAAGCAAATAGTATCTTGTCCTTACATGCCATTTTTTTCACAAAAGAGATAAGGTTATGCATAAAGCTGAAGATGCTTCTGATAAGGCTGATTGACAGACGTCGAGTTGATCTGTAACTGGCTGATGGAGGATCTCTGCTGCAAAATTATTTTGCTTTGGAAAATCCCCTAAATTAGGGCTGATATGGTGCTAATGTTGAAGCAGATGACTTGGATTCTTTAGCTGCTCTTCTTTGAGTAAAACGATAAATTCTATCAAATATTTGAGCCATTGAATCATCGTTTTCCTTGAGAAGTAAAGCATAGGCTAATTCTTCCAATGATTCAGTAGTGCAAACCCTGATAGCAATATTATTAATTATCTCTAAAGGTAGAGAAATATTGCTAGGATAGAATTCCTGGATAATCTGGATCCTTCGTTCTTCTATCTTTTGATAGATTAATGGGTCAATCTGATAATGGATTTCTTTAATGACATAATTTGGATAAGGATTAATGTCATCTGATGAGTTATGCATACAGTACCTGTCCCGTAGGGATCGTTGGATCACCATTTTACGGGTTGATGGGCTTTTTGGCAAAGCCTCCAGCCAATCCAACAGATTTGATATGTCTTTACCACGAGCCGTTTGTTGTGGACTAGCCAGATCATTACCCTGGATCTAATTAGGTTGTGAGCCTGATGGCATCTGGGCCATAGACTGATGCTGATATTTTCCTTGAAGGAATTCCCTGGTCAAGAAGTCAAGAAGGGAATTGGAATTTCCTTTGATAAATTCAATGTCAAAATCGAAGATGGCTAATAGGACTTGCCAGCGGGCAAAATTTTGTTTAGCTGCAAGGTTTTTGACATCTTTTTGTAAAACTTCTTTTGCTGATTTACAATCAATACGAAGTAAAAATTTCTGATTTAAGAGATCATCCTGAAATTTCATAATACACAATACGATGGATGAAATATCTTTTTTAATAGTAGAATACTTCGCTTGAGTAAGATTCCAAATACCAGAGTGATATCTAACCAGGTGATCATGCTGATTAAATTGTTGTTTTAGGATGCCACCATATCCTAAATCTGATGCATCTGTTTCCACAATCTTTAATGCTGATGGGCGACAAATATGCAAAAGAGAAAGATGATGAACATGCTTCTTAATTTGTTGAACTGCATGTGTGTGTGCATCTGTCCATGGAGGTGGATTGTTTTTAAGATGGTCAAAGAGTGGTTTACAGATGGGTCGAAGGTACTGATAGAAGTCTGATATGTAATTGAGAGATCCTAAGAATCTTTGTAACTGATTTTTATCTAATATTTTGTCTGGAAATTTTTGAGCAAATTCCAGAGATCTTTGGATGGGAATGATAGTTCCGTTTCTAATAATGTGTCCTAAGAACCTGATTTCTGTTTGGAAGAGTTTGATCTTAGGAGCTGAGACGACTAATCCATTTTTCTTAACGATATGGATGAAAGTTCTCAAATGCTTCCAATGCTGATAGATATTTTCACTGAAGACTAAAACATCATCGATGTAAACGATGGTGAATAGACTGTAAGGAGTGAAGATATCATTCATAATATTTTGGAATTCTGATGGGGTATTCTTAAGACCAAAGGGCATTACATTCCATTTGTATTGTCCAAAGGGAACTGTGAATGTGGTCTTATAATTATCTTTTTCTGATATCTGTATCTTCCAGAAACCTGATTCGTAGGGTAATTCCATAGTATGTTTCTTCCGATCCCAAAAAGCGTTTGGAATGGTAGAATAAAATCTTCTTTCTAATTCTTCTTGGAATTGTTTAACCCTATGGAGGAAGTCAGGGCTGATCAGGGTATCCTTAATTTGTTTAAAAATGAGGTCCTGTTGGAGAGAGCTAATGTGCTTATTAAAAAACTGGATTTTCTTATGTACTGATATGTTTTAGAGGAGTTGAATGTCACGGTGCTTAATTGGATAAGAAAACTTGAATATGATAGGTTTCCCTAGATATTCAGTTTCTACTCCTGATTCCGTAACTTTCATGGGGTAAAGAAGTTGAAGGAATGGATTGCCTAATATGATGGGAGTGGATAATCTTCTTACTAAGAAGAAGGAAGTGGAAAAACGTACACTATCATTACAGACATGTACTAATGGAACCTTATATTTGATATTAAGCTGATGATTATTTGCTGCCGTTAAAGATTCTTTGGTTTTCTCAAAATATTTTGTAAGAACCAAACATTCTTGGATGCAGTTCATATCTGCTCCTGAATCTAGTAAGGCAACACTACTGATGGTGTAGGAATGAATTCTTATCGTGATATTAATATACCACTTTTGATAAGAGATCCTATTAATGGTGTTTAAGAACAAGGAATGATCTTGTTCAAGATCCTGATCTTCTAATGGAAATTCTATTTGGACGATCTGGGTAATTGGTTCAGGGATAAAATTTTCTAATTTTTCTCTGAGATTGGTTACCAAGATCGGTTGATCTAATTCATGAAGGTGAATCTTAATATTCTGATTATCTTTTTTAAGGGCTGCTAATTCAGATTTAAGATTCCTGATCTCCTGTCTAATGTCCTGTTGGTTAATCTCAAGAGGATTATGAGATTTTTGAATTGATTCTAGGACTTCCTGAAAGTTAGTCCTAATATAAGGTTTATTAACTGATGGTTGGCCTGATTTGTTATTTTGCCTTATCATATTATGTAGTTGAATGAGAAACTGTTGTTTCAGGCTAGAGTCTTCTACCTGGTTTATTATTCTAAATATAATCTTAGTCTGATTATTTTTAATAAGACATAATTGATGATTGCAACGACAGATTTCTTTGGATGGAGTAGCATACTCTATCTTATTATTATTTTCTCTGTCGGAGCTATCTGATTCTTCGTCTTCTGAAGATTCTGATGAGTCTTTGAAACAACTAAAAATGGCTTTTTTATCTTTTTCAGTTAAATCTAATTTTTGTAATTTCTTATTTATTTTGCAAGTGGAAGCAAAATGCCCTTTCTTACCACACCCAAAGCAAGTAGGATCTAGCTTCCTATCTATGTCTTTAGATTGGTTCTTAAAGATTTTTGGTTTTTTACTAAGATTTTCTTTATAATATTTTTGGTATTTTTTATACTGATTTTTATATTTTTTCTGAGGAGGTTTTTCTTTTGGATAGCCAAACTGTTCACACCAATTTCCCATTTCTTGCTGATTGATTTTTACCTGTTTACTAAATTTCTGATGATTGCAGAATTGTAATCCTGTGGAGGTGACAATACTTATCAATTCTCCATAGGTCCAATCTGCATAATTGATTGATCCTCCTCCAGAAGGTCTTTTTTCCCTAACCATATTTTCTTTAACCATGTTGGCAAAGAGAGTTGGTAGACCATTGATAAAGATTTCTTTCCAGTAGTCTAGACCGCAATCATTATGTTCATACAACCTGCTAAGGAAGGTGTCTTTATACCATTTGAAATCTTCCAATTTTCTACAACGCAACCTGGTTAATAGTTCTTTATTTTGGGCAACCACATTAGTATATGTTCCTAGGAAGTGTAGGGTGATATTCTGTAGTAGGCATTCTACAGCATTTGGGATTGGTTTGGCTTCATGATCTAATAATGGTTGTCGATCTGGACCAGCCTTTACGGAAGAGAGGATCTGATTTCTTTGTTCTGCTGATAGTTCCTTTATCCACCATCCTTGTAGTATTCCAGTAAGCATACCGACTAAAGTCTGGGCTGCTTCAACCTCTGTTTGGCCATGTTGTTTATACATATTAGCCACGTTAGCCATTCTGTTAAGGGTTTGAAGTACTTGATATCTTTCTAAACCATCAATATTCCATTCATAGACCCAGTCAGGATGGAATTCTAAAGGAGCATGAGCTCGGTAGTCAAGGTCACTAATGTCAATAGGAGATGGTCTATTATAATGAGCACTAATGGGTGTAGTGTAAGATCTGCTAATAGGGTTTAAATGAAATTGATCTGAGAATCGAGATTCTCGTTCCTTTATACCCAAAATAGCAAGATCATTGCTAATTTTTCCTGATTCTTCTTCTTCTATAGAAGAGAGATCTTTTTCAGTTTCTTCAGAGCTATCTTCATTTAGAGTCGTAAAAGAAGGATTATGCTCAGTTTTTACTGATGTCTGTTGATTTTCTAGGATATTAATCCTATTTTCTGATGTGGTGGATTCTTCCTTAGTGGTTGATTCTTCTAAGGTTTTTAAGATCTTATTATATATCCTTTGGTTTGAGATCCAAGTGAAAAACGGGATGTTTAACCTAAGAAGTCTCATAATCTAATATCACTGTTCTCTATGAGTACAGATTTGTTCATGTGTATGGTGACTATCATAGTACTCACGGAAGATCCTATTTTCTTCTTTGAAGAAATCCTTCTTAAGAGATGGAAAGTCTATTTCAAAAGGTTCTTCAAGATTTAGCTGATAAGGTGGAATCTCTTTATCAAAGGCTGATTTGTGAGAGATCTTATGGGTTTCTATACTAGAAAGTCTCTGGTTACCTACCTCCTTGTTATCCCAATATTGTTCAGGTTTTCCTACAGTCTGTTCTGATCTAGAGTGATCGGACCGAGAAGTAAACATCGGCTGGTTTAAAGAGTGTGCCATGTGAATATATGATGAGTGTTTGAGCAGGTCTCTTAGTTGGTGCTATGGTTTCCCTCCAGTATCACACATTAAAACGGCAACAAATCTCATTCAAAAAATGCCTAGGCTGCGCTCGCTTCGGGTCAAGAAACACTAACAACCAACCCCCTACCTAACTCCACACAACTACATCCACGACTCAACACCTACACAACCCCCCGAAACCAGACGCCTATCCCCTTGGCTCTGATACCAAATGCGGCTCTATGGTCAGAACATGCATATATGAAAACCCTAAACCCTAAACCCTAAACCCTAAACCCAAAAACCCTAAACCCTAAACCCAAAACCCAAAAACCCTAAACCCAAAACCCAAAACCCTAAACCCAAAACCCAAAACCCTAAACCCTAAGCCCTAAGCCCTAAAGCCCTAAACCCTAAGCCCTAACCCCTAACCCTTAAGCCCTAACCCCTAAACCCTAACCCCTAAGCCCTAAACCCTAAACCCTAAACACCCTACACACCCTAAACCCTAAACACCCTAAACCCTAAAGCCCCTAAAAACCCTAATCCCTAAACCCTGCACCCTAAACTTATGAGTGATGAGGGACAATGAGTGAGATTTGTTTTTGAAGGCAATTTTTTTTTTTTTTTTTTTTGAAAAGAAGAATATTAATGTTCCCGACATAGATGGTGTTTTTATGCGCCGAGGTCGTTCACGGCGTAATGCTGAAGAAATGATAAATTTACATCACTTTCGTGTAGACTTGTTCTATGCTATCGTGTATATGCAATTTCAAGAATTAAATGACCATTTTTCTAAAGTTAGTAGTGAATTACTTCTTTGTATTGCATGTGCCCAAATAATAACGCTCATGCCCAAATAGTAGTGAATTAATTCATCTTGTTGAATATTATTCTGAAGATTTTTAATAATAAAGCTCATGACACTTGATCAGTTTCAAATTTATATTTTCGATATAAGCTCTAATAAAAAGTTTGAAGAATTACAGTCGGTGAATTTGGACAAAAATTAGTTGTAATGAAAAAAAATAAAATGTATCCATTAATTTGGACATTAACTCTTCTGATTGCTACTACTACAGTTAAAATAGTATTTTCTATAATAAACATTGTAAAAAATTTATTGCATAATAAGATTAAAAATCATTGAATGAATTATAATTTAATTGTATATGTTGAAAAGAATATATTTAATAAAATTAATAATAAAGTCATTATGCCACGTTATGAGAAGTCACAAGTAATAATTGTAAAAAAAATTATATTTTAATGTTATCATTATTATTTTATTTTAAAAATTATATTTTTTTATATTTAAATTTGTCCCCGTTAAAAAAGCTACACATGGCTTGCACGTCCAGCTGCAGTGAAAAAGCTTCGCCGTCATTTGATGTCCAACCATGAAAAACACTAAAAACAAAGCTTCAGCCAAGAAGCTATGCACTCCTGTCATCCACATGCATTTGCCCATTGTGTGCACTGATATTCTAATTGCAATGTTTGGTTACTATTTCCTACATGAGTAGTTGACATTACAACGAAATTGCAATACAGCAAATAAAATCACAAAGAATCACAGAGGACTTTGTGACGAAAAAAAAAAAACACCTGCACGGTCAAAATATGCAGCATTGATTGACTATATAAAAACATTTCTTGTTACGTACTGAAAATAAAAAATATTTCATGTGTGCAGACTTGTGTTGCATCAAAGAGAGTTGAATGCATGCAGTCTATCCAATGTCTACCTCTGGGCCTGTGGAAAGAGTTGTAGAAGAGGCGGCCTGATTGTTTATCTGATCATTCACTCCCCCATTTATTTCAGGCTGTTCGGACATTTTTACCTTCCTCTTAGGATAGATGTGAACCGAAGGTGGAAGAAGATTTTCTTGGATGGCCTGTAAGTAAAAAAAAAAAAATGTCAAAAAGCTCTTTTTAACTTCCCAATATGACCATGACTTTTTGGAATACAAAAGAAGCAGCACAAAAATGAGAGTTAGAGATCAAAATAAATCACAATTTACAGGACACTAGGGGCCTAGGGCCATATCTTAACATTACAATTTACAGTAATAGAAGAGAATTTAACCAAATTGACCAACAAAACAGATGGTGAGTGTCTACTCGAATTGGTTGGGTCATGTAGGAATAAGGTTCAAGCCTAAGCAGTCTGTTAGGATGCCTCAGCTGCATACATAACTATTCACTGCACTTTCCACCTGACACCTATAGTAATGATAAATGGCTCATCTCACTAGGCTATTGTTTTCTTGTTTCCTCAAAGTTATGGAGTAAGACATCAATTTTTCAATACAATCAATTCTTCTGATTGCATGGACCCCCAAAAAAAACATTGGCATGCGTGTAAATGAGATGCTCTACCAACTAAGCTATATAGCCCTTAGTGTTTGTGATCCATATTTTATCACGTATATAATTTCTCATCAAGATAGCTATTTCATGATCCAGCATCATATCTATTTGATTGATATTGCCTACAGGTAATATGATAAATGACCTACTTAACTCAATTGTTAAGAGTATTGCTTTCATGCGGCGGGAGTCATTGGTTCAAATCCAATAGTAGGTACAACTTATTAGACACCAGAGTCAATGATATCTAATAAGTTTTTCAATCCACCTTTTTTTATTTTGTATTTTTTTTCTATTTCGTTTTTTAGTTGCATTAAAATCTGATTCTGCATGATTGGATTTGATTGAATTCAATTGACAGAATCAAAATAGGATATATAAACAGAACTTCTTTTTAATTATTCAGATGCACCAACTAGACTAGTTATGAAATCCCATTGATAACAACCACCAGAAGTATAAATGTTCTATACACAACACAACCAACAATAATTCAGTATGCAGTAATAAGTGATCTATGTAATGAAAATTAAGTAACAAATAAGAATACCTGCCACCCATTCTTGCCTCTAACCCCACCTCGAATTGCATAAGCTTCTTTAAAACTATGCTTGAACAAAAGCTCAGCCACTTTCATGGAGTTACCATCAAAACTACCTTACACACAAAAGACACGAGTGAGCAGTGCAGTTGCAGCATTCACTATCATGACAAAGAGGATAACGTTTAGGTCCATGATTTAAAGCAACTAAAATGTCCATATTCAAGTGTCTACAGTGCAATTTGTTGCTTGTCACAGGATTCTTATGATAATTATTGACTATTTCATTGCTGTGATTGTGAATCTTCATGGCTGGTTTTTTTGCTGATTATTAATTTATCTGTTTTCTTGCTTCCTTGCTTGAGTTTTCTTGTGCCTGGTTCAAGCATAATTATGCTCAATTGGTTCAAAGTCTTGTGTGGCTTCAGTATGGCCGATGAATTATTGCTCTTTTTGTAATTGGAGAGTTTTGGGCAGGTGGATTGTGTTTTTAATCCTGTTTGTGGGGGTCTTTTATATGAACAATTAGGTTGTATTACTCTTTGACCTATTCCTTGATGATAATTAATTCCCATGATCTTTAATGCAAAATTCAGCACACAACCACCGATTCATGAACTGTGCAAAAAAAATCAAAGAACAAAACTTCAGAAAAGTAATAAGAGGATAGAGAAAAGTAAACCCTTGATGATGGTGGCCGCTGGAAAAGTTAGTTGACGCAGGAAAATGTTTAGGTAAATAATAGTTAAAACATTGTGCAGTAAAAGCCTTTGTTTCTGAAAGCTCTCACGTGCTGGGGTGCTGACCTTCCAAATTCTGAAGATTATTTTGGCACATGGCCGAAATTGCGTAGTTTGTGGCACCAACAAAGTCGTCTGATTTGGTGCCTCTGTGGCACCAAATAATCTCCCCATATTCTGCCTCTCATTTCCAAAAAAAAAAAAAATTGAATGATAATTGACTAATAATAGTTAACTTTCCTACCAGCTGTCAGCTTATTTGGAACAATATCCATTGATAATCAACATTTCTGTCACGACCCTAGGATTTAGCTAGAGTCTAGGAAGGAATTGGGAAGGATTCGGGAGGGAAACGGAGAAGAATTGGACGGAGATATAGAGCAGAAATCAAGAGAAATGAGAGAGAACTAGGAAGAATGAGAGGGAGAAAGTAAGGAAGAAAAATATGAATTCATTATATCATTTCAGCATGCCTTTCTCTACATACTTGAGCCTATTTATAGGCTATACAACTGAAAAAACATCTAGAACAATAGTCCTATGTGCTGTAACAGAATAACAGAAATAGCTCCTAACAAATAAAGGAAACTAATTACATTAGGGCCCTTCTAACTACCCTTGGGTCGTGACAATCCCCTCTCCTTGAAAGATTTCTTGTCCCCAAGAAACTTATTTCCGTTGAGCCATTCTTATTCATCCAATCTCGGCTTTCTCTATCAATTTAATGCTTCTTTCCTTCTTTATCCTACTAGGCTTTTTCCTCTTTTCTTTTCTCTCAACAGTAATAGCATTATGACTTGCTGCAACACTATCTTCAACCATCCCCCTCTTCTTTATTGCCATTAAAAATGGTTCCGTAGGAACTGTCAGTCCTACCACTCTATTCTTTTCAATCATGGGAAGAATTTCAACCCTCTCTGCAGGCAAAAATCTGTGCATTACCTCCAACTCTTCTGGTTGCAATGTTACTGTTGTCTTATCTTGTGTGCTCGGTGCCATCCCTTGTTTCTTCTCCTCAAGTACTTGGTGAAGAGGCTTTTCTGGCTCCTTCTTCTGCTGCTCCCAAAGATCAATACCATCAAGTGTCTCAGCACTACTAAGAGTGCTTGAGAGGCTGCCAACTGATTGAGTGCCATCCTCCAACTCCTCTTCCTCAATCTTTTCTGCAACAATTGCCTTTTCTTTCTTGTCATTCTAAATTGCCTAATTCAATTCAAATTGTTCCTCATTCTTTGCAGCTACCATTCCCATTCTTAGGACCTCATCAGCCTCATACTTCTCATCAGTTGCATGAACATCATCTTCCTCTTCCACTACTACTTCATCAGCTTCATGCACTACTTGATGAGCAACCTTGGAAGCTCCTTTGATAACATCAGTTTTGGTCCTTTCTCTAAACCGGGTACACAAGTTGATCACAAACTGTGGCCAACTCAATTCCACCCCCTGTGGCTCCAATTCTTAAACCAAGCATCTGTGACGCCCTCCAAATAAGCTGCAACCATGTTCACTTTCTCCCTTTCAGCTACTCGATATTGGTAGAACACTCGTTCACACTGCCTAATCCACCATTTAAGCCTATCTCTTTCAAATGCAGGAATGTTCATCGGCGAGCCCAGGGGTGTGGAGTGAGTTCCCCCAACTCCTCGTCCCAAGTTTTCCTCCTTTGCATCATCCATTCCTAATCTTAGGCACACTTCAGCCTTATGAATACCTCCAATTTGCTGGTTGCTTTTAATATAACCTTTAGGCTATAGCGCATGCTTTCCATTACAACTCTCATCTCCAATCTGACTTAAGTAGGCAGAATATTCTTTTGAAAAACATTCAGCTAGAATACTAACCTGAAATTTGTATGAAAATAGGATCAAAAAATCATCCAATTGTCTACTAAGGTCCTTGATTCCTTTTCTTGTTGCAGCACGTAGTCCTTCGGCCATCTCCTCAGTTCAATTTCTTAAAGATCCACCACTACAACAACCTCTTGATCAGCTTCCAAGGACCCCTTCGAAAATTTATTGTGGTACTAAAAGTCAGCAACCCAAGCCAATCCAATTGTTGCTTCCAATTCAGCAACCTTAATCCGCTTCAGACCTCTCACCTGAGTCAAGTTAGAATTCGCCTAGGACTCACCTCTCGCTCAACTTCCAAATCTGAGTTGAAGATCACCATCAAAATGAAGGCAATTGAGAATCATTGCTCGCGGAATTCTCCTTTGGACCATTTCCGATGGCACCTTCCTTCACAACTCAGTCACATGTAGTGACCCAGATTTGCTTTGGATAACCGCTGAAGTCACATGCAATGGCCGCACCTTCCTTCTTGCCTCGCTCAAGTCTATGCTACCTATTCTCCCGAATTCAAAACCTTTGATCTGCAATTGAATTGTCAATTATCGGACTTGCTTGCAACTGTTCGCTATCTACCCACGGTCCAGCGGATTCAATGATCGCCCCGACCAGTGCCTTCTTCTCCACCTAATCACCGACCTTTGATTGTCGGAAATCACCTGAATTTCGTGCCTCTATTCTGCAACTAAATTGTCGATGAGAGCCAACAGTCGCAGTGGACAAATTGCCTCTTGAAGTAGGCTCCACTCTGTAGCACTTCCTACAATTGATCTTTTCCGTTGTAGCTTCTTGAAGATCACCTCCAATCAGCTTTCGAGGATAGCCTGGTGATGCTTGGCTATCATCTTCCAGTACTCACCTTCTTGCTACACCTCAATCACACTTCAACAACCAAGAGTTGCTTGTGTCACGAATTGGACTTCAATAGTCTTGACTCCGTTTCAATCTCCGTCAAGATTGCCTTATTGAGTTGCACTCAATGATGTTCGGCAATCACTCACAATCTACTTCCAACCGCACCACCTTGAGCTACCTTCAAATTCTCTTGGAATCACTATCAGAACTCACCTGGCCGCTTCGTCTCCAATTCCGAGCCCAAAGTGCTTTGCTCTAATTAATTTTCCAGTCACCAGAATTGCACCCAAGACTGTTGGAAATTAATCCACCACGAAGCGTCAGAAATCACTGCTTCAAATCCCCAAACCTACTGCCTCGATCAATTCCGCAATCTATCGTCTGAATTTGCTGCGGAATCACCTTGGTAAATTGCTACGACTTCCGAATCACAATCGAGAATTGTTGGCTCTAATACCAAATATCACGACCCTAGAATTTAGCTAGGGTCTAGGAAGGAATTGGGAAGGATTCGGGAGGGAAACGGAAAAGAATTGGAGGGAGATATAGAGCAGAAATCAAGAGAAATGAGAGAGAACTAGGAAGAATGAGAAGGAGAAAGTAAGGAGGAAAAATATGAATTCACTATATTATTTCAGCATGCCTTTCTCTACATACTTGAGCCTATTTATAGGCTATACAACTGAGAGAAATATCTAGAATAATAGTCCCATGTGCTGTAACAGAATAACAGAAATAGCTCCTCACAAACAAAGGAAACTAATTAAATTAGGGCCCTTCTAACTACTCTTGGGTCGTGACAATTTCTAAAACTTAATAGGAGTCATTTGGCAAAGCTTTCAATTTTCGGGTTTTCACTTTTAAAACTTTGCACAGTTTTTGTTTTCATTTGAAAACAATGAACACATACCTTTGGTTTATTTTCAGTTTTGTGTTTGATTTTTTTTTATATTTTTTTCCCTTTTTTCTTTCTCTTCCCTTATCTTCTCCGCTGCTAGATTTTTTGTAATTTTTTTCTTCCTTTTGCATCCCTCATCCTCCCCATCGCCAGTAACTCCCACATTTTTTCTGTTTTCATTTTTTCTCCAGAAGGTATTTAAAATTTTTTACAACGAAAACAAAAAATCAAATGCCAATTGTCTATTTTTGTTTTTTAAAATAATGAAAGGAGAACAAAAAACTGAAAACAAAACGCCTACCAAATAAGTTAAGTAATGGTAAACTTTGCAAGCCCACTGTCATTTATTCTACCAGACCTTAAGCATCTTTTTTTGTTTTTTTGCTATTATGAGAATAAACAAGGAATACAATGAAATGAATTATCCTGTATCTAAGAGATCTTGGGCATCCTTCTTACAAACAAACCTCTCTCAATTATAGCGGGATGGGAGATTTCAAGGATAGAGTTGAGCATCCGTTTTGTTCTGGGGTTTATGGTTCCTGTAGCAGACTCACGACATCTTATAGTTGGACTACCAATTTGAGTCCCAGTCCATGTTTATCAATTACGTACTAGCTGGGCATACCAGCTAGTACCAGTTAATACTGACTGGTACCCACCAATACAGGCCTTTTGGCTAGTACACACTAATCTCACATTCTCGAGTTTCTCTGTTTACACTCTCTATCTCACTCTCTCAACCACTCACCCGCGCCACTCCTCTCCATCACTCTCTCGGCTGATAAGCATTTTTCTTTTTAAATACAGAATCATGGGGTTTCCAGATGGTTTCAGGAGAACCAGCGGGTTTTCCACACTTTTTTTTTTTTCCTTTGTTCTTTATTTTGATTTTTTTGGTTCGTTTGTTGGTTATTTTCTTTAGATTCTGGTTCTCTGTTTTTTTCCCCTGATTCTTCATTTTTCTTTATTTTTTTATTCATCATTTTGTTCAAGCCAGAAGGATAAAGAGGCCGGCTCATAGTAAGTTCTGTGCTCTGGCCTCTTTAAAAAGGCTCTAGGTGGTGAGTACATTTTTTTTTTTTTTTTTTGCCAGATAGAAATTCTTTCTTGTAATGTATACAAGTGTCCTCTTCTCTGTTAATACATAGACTTTTTTGTTATTAAAATTTGCAATTATTTTCAGTTTTGGATGTAATTTAATGACATTATTTTGTGTTGTTTCACTGTTTTGCATGTAAATTGTTTTTAGGATAAGTTCTTGACAATACTGATAGTTTTGTAACTTTGTATAGAAAATTTTATTATATTTGTACATGTCTTTTAATGATATAATTTGCATATTGACAACTTTGGTCTCAATCATTATCTTAGAACAAAAACTTGCTCACCTGCATTCAGTTTTATCTTAAAGGTAAGCATTCAGCCTCAGCCTATCATATGATCACAAATTCCAGCATATGATCATATGATTCTTCAATTCCAATCAGTCAGAGCTTGTTTGGAATCTTCAAAAACTCTGGAATTGGAATTCCATTTATTTACTCTCAAACTCTGGAATTAGAATTCCAATCAAAGTTGGCTGAAATTGTTAAAAAATAATTGGAATTCTTAGGCCCCACTTATTTATTTATTTATTTTATTTCCATAAATACCCTTCTTCTATTTACAATATATGTAGGATTTTCTCATCTTCCTAGGATTTTCTTATCTTCTCCTCCTCCTTCTTTGTGATGTTAATTTTCTTATCTTAGAAGTTGCGAAAAGATAGTTGTCAAAATCGTGTTTTGATTTAATTATAACATTTTTAATGATAAAATATAATAGTTATTTATGTGATAGATATATAATCTCATTTTTTATACTTAATATCTTAATGTTAAGTTATTTTGTAAAGAACATTTAAAAATTAAAACCAATTGCTTCATGTTGTATATTAACTTTTTTTTAATCGGGTTGTAAAGGTTAATATGATAAACTACTAATTTAATTTCATTTCCATCTTGTTCCGAACTTAAGAATTGGAATTCGATTATAATCTTTAATGTTTTGTTAAGAACTATGGAATTAGAATTCTTATTCCACTAGAATTCGTTCCAAACATCTTGTGTTTATCACACAACTATTTGCCTATGAAAAGCAACTAAAATGCCTCACCAAACAACAAGTGGAAGAAAGATATCCCAAAATTCAAAAGCCATGAAACTTACTTGTCTATAACACAAATTGCGGTACTTTCCGGTTCTGCCAACTCGTCCAAAACCTTCTTCACAAAACCTTCATCATCTCCTTCGCTATACTCAACCTGCACGACGCTCTTGCTCAAAATCCTCAAATTGGGAGAACCCAAGTACTGCAAACTCTTCTTGTCCCTGATGTCTAACAACTGAGAACTCGGATCATCACGGAGCTTCCGGAACGCGTTAATGGCCGAAATAAACTTATATTTCTGGAGGAACTCTTGCGTTAGTGGTATTACGACCAGCCAAATAAATGTAACTCCAGTTACAAAAAATGGGTTTCGATTGAAAAAGTCGTCAATCGAGACCAGGACTGCTTCCAAATTGATTTTGCTAGGAACTTCCTCAGTGGGTACCACAATCTCGGAAGCAAAGCAACAGAGAGGGAAAGCAAGTCCCGAACAAAGGAAAAATAGATGTGATTTCAGACGACTCTGGAGAAAAGAATGGTTGTTCTTCAGACTTGGAAAATGGGTCTTCGGGAGATTTGAGAAATAGGTAGAAGAAGGCGTGTTTGATAGATGAATTGACGATTGTGTTAGGGGTGAGCAGGTGGTTTTCTTGCGAGAAAGAATCTGGGTTTGGAAATAACTGAATGAATTGGAAATGGAGTAGTAATTTTGGTGGAATTGATGAATGGGTTTGAGGGTGGGTCTGTGGTTTTTGGCATCAGGGCTCTGGAACGGGGATGACGAAAGGCCTACGGAAAGAGACTCCATGACCGGGTAGCCAAGAACGGAGGGGGAAGCCGAAGCGGAGTCTGGATTTTCATGGAGAGACGGACGATATAAGATAAGGTAAATGTAAATTGAAAAGAACGTCCTTCACGTTTCGCAAAATTATAAAAATTATCTTAAATGTTTAAAAAAAGTGATAATTATTCTTATTATTAAATAAAAAATTAAATGACTGTTTTACTTTTTAACAGAGAGGTAATCATTTTTATTATTAAATAAAAATTTAAAAGATAATATAAAATTACTGGGAAAGGCCCTCAATCTGTCTGGACGATACTGATAATTATTATTCATCAAGATATATTGACCTCTGGCTATGGCTTAGATTAATGCCCTGGACTAGAGTGACATATTACATCGTGGAGGTGGAGATGGATGCAGCCTCACTTGGGTTGGTGTTGTTTTTTTGCTCCCTGTTTTGTTCTAAATTTATTCTATTTATTGTTAGTTTTTTTTATTCACTTAGAGTATCCGAATTTCACCTGATTTTTAAAAAATGGGTGACTTTCCCCTCTAATATACTCTCTAAATAAATCTATCTACTATTAGTTCTTGTGATGATCGCCCTTGCGCGGCCTCTAATATTTGTGCCCTCGATGGGAGATAAATCACAAATTGAATCTTTAATCCTTGCATAAGGTAAAGATCAAACTCGCAATCCATTAGAATAACACAGACATATTACTCATCTAACCGCTCAATTTATATGTTAAGAACTATTCATTGTTGGTTCTTGATATTAATATTAGAACATATTTTATACTTAATTTATTCTAAGGATAAGGGCATCCAAATAATTTGTGACCAATTATTTAGAGCAGAGAAAACTACATGTGGAAATTTCGCGTTAAATTTCTAGTAAGTTGGCTCTTGATTTTTTGGGAAATTTGCAAAAATATGACTCCTTGTAGGAAACTTTACAAAAATAAGACACTTTAAAATTTTTTGTAAAAATAGGACTTTTGAATGTATATTAGACAAAAATACCCTTACTTTTAAGTTAACTCTTTCCGTGTTCTTTTTTCTTCTTTTTCAATAGATCTTTCATTCTATCTCTATTACTTTACTCTATATATATAAGGTACATATATATATATATATATATCCATCTATCATTTTTTTTTTCTTTTACCACTCTCTGTAAGCTAAATATATGTGTATATATTGTTCATGTTCAACAATTGAATTCAATAGATATGGATTTCTCTCATTCTCTCACCGTTGTGTATACATATATTATACATGTACTGTGTGTATTTGCGTTGATCGCAACAAGACCATGGCATCGTTGATTGCGATCGTGACTGATATTTTACTACAACTGTTTAAGTTTCTTGTCGTGGTCATGACAGTTATTTTTAATAGATAAGTGTTAAAGATATCTGTTAAAGATATCCATAACAGATATTTGTTAAAGATATCTGTTAAGAATATCTGTAACAGATATTTGTTAAAGTTAAGGATATCAGTAACAGATATTTGTTAAAGATATCTGTTAAGGATATCCGTAACAGATATTTGTTAAAGTTAAAGATATCCGTAACAGATATTTGTTAAAGATATCGGTTATTGATAGATATCGACTATTGATGGATATCGGTTTAACAATATCAGTTATTGATAAATATCGGTTCAATAATATCAGTTATTGATAATAAATAAGACAATAGGAAGGATTTACACATAAGAATATTTTGATAAATTTTTAATGCATAACTGGACTTAACTACTAATAAAAAATAAAATATTTTGATAAATTTTGGATATTTTAACAGATATCTATTACGGATATCCTTAACAAATAGATTTAATAGTTATCTGTGAAAGATATCTGCCATAACCATGACAAGAAACTGAAACGGTCATAGTGAAATATCGGTCACGACCGCAATCAGCGATGCCATGGCCCTGTTGCGGTCGTTTTTCTCCTTTTCTTATACATGGCCACCATCTATCTCTTCTCCTCTCCCATCAACGTAAATACACACAGTACATGTATAATATATATATACACAATGGAGAGAGACCCACATCTCTTAAATCTAATCGTTGAACATGAACAATATATACACATATATTTAGATTACAGAGAGTGGTAAAAGAAAAAAAAAATATAGGTAGATATATATATATAGAGAGAGAGTAATAGAGAGAATGAAAGATTTATTGAAAAAGAAGAAGAAAGAACACGAAAAGAGTTAACTAAAAAGTGAGAGTATTTTTATCCTCCTATTTTTGCAAAGATTTTTAAAGTGCCATATTTTTGCAAAGTTTCCTACCGGGAGTCCTATTTTTGCAAATTTCCCTGATTTTTTTGTGGTATAAAGCTATACCCAGCAAGAATGGAAATGCAAATAGCAACTGAAATTTACAATTTCTCCAAAAAAAACAAAAGAAAAAAAGAATTAATTTCCAGCACGATGAAAAGGTCAATATGATACACCACCTGGTGACAGTAACAAAAATACAAAGAATGACAAACCTGAGCAACCTTACAATGCCTGCGCCACTGGCACCAATAACAGTTCAGGATATGAATCCGGCTACTTTCTGAACTCCTCCTTCCACTATGACGTAAGCGGCAACTTCGTATCAAGATCGTGATAATTTATGGACTAGATCGGAGTCCTTTGGCAAAGCATATAAAATAGGCGAGAAATACAATCATGCAATGTCTTGAAGAAAGCGAATTTAATTAGCTCCAGCTGGGAGGTTCAGACTGATTACTGCTTGTTGGGGATGGTTTTGAAGGCGGCGTTAAACCTGGCTTTTCACCCCAGCTTAGCCCACGAAGAAGTAACTTCAACAGTGCAAGATTTAACGGGGAATTCAACCGACCTGCTCTCCAATCAGATCAAGACCAACAGCCAGAAACGTGATCCCTTGAAACAGTAGGAAGTAGAAATGAATGCCTTGGGCAGACAGCAAGCTTCTCACTGAGGCACTTAACAATATAAATGCTAGAGCAAGTTCCGTCTTGTACAAACGGTTACGCCTAGTCTTCCCAGATTTTTTGGTCATCCGTAATTTATTAAGCTCGGTAAGACCTGATTCTGAAGAGGACCTTTGGAGACTTGTACTTTCCACCAGAGGCTCAGATTCGGTTTCCATCATTGCAATTAAATCAGCTTCAGATGATCTTCCTAGTTTCTTAGTAACTATCCACTCATAAGAATTTCCAAATTTGAACAGCCCTGATACCATGGCATTAAATTTCGTTACAGACATGGTATTCTCAAATAGAAGGTATGGCACAATGAATGGAAATGACCGTGGTGCTGGGAGGATATTCAACATAGACATGATCCCCGGGACATAACAAACCACCCAAGCAGGTAACTGAGCTTCGGGCAGGAACATACTCAGAGGAAGAATGATGCAGAAGAGGGTGAATGAATAGAAGGGCAGGACAAGCTTCCGCAGGAGGAAGAAAAGAAATATCATATTGGCTTTCTTGGCCAAACTCACCTGAAATGTTACATAAAGATATTAGAACCAAGTATTGAACAATCATTTAAAAGGAAAAATTGCATCACGCCATTAAGGCTACAACCTGTCAGTTATTATTTTCAGGAATTATTTGAGATCATATTTTGGCAGTCACTTCGTTTTCATAGGATTCAGCACTCAGTTTGTTCTCACTATCCTGCCTCTCCATCAAGTCTGTTAGAACTTATAGATTTGCGCCCCAAAAGGGTTAGGTTTAATGGGTGTAGTCACCTAGAAATCCGTCCATGTCTCGGCTATCATTTTATAATTTCTTCTTGCTGGGAGGAATATTTTCTAGACATTAATCTGTTCTGCCTACCCTAGGGTTTTGTTCAATTATACCCCTATTTTGCATGACTCTGGCCCCTCAGGCAAGATCCCACACCCTTTTGGTTTAAAAATATGTGGCTTAGGGAGAAATGAGTTCATGGACATAGCTAGAAATTTTTGGGATCTATGTGGTTACCGGTTCTCCTAGTGTTGTCTTGTCATGACGCTTAAACTGTTAAAACAAGAGCATAACCTGTTGACAAGCCGTGAGAACCATTAAAGTCCTGGATGATGAAGAAGGGAGTCAGCTTCTTATTGTAAAAAAAAACTCTGTGGAATTGATATTTAAAAAAAAATAAACAAAAACAAAGAAGAAGAAGAAATTTATATTGATATCAGAAGAGAGACAAATAGATAATTTATATTGATATCAGGAGATATTTTTCCTTTTTCTTTTTTTTTTTTTTAAATATAAGCCTAAACTCTCATTCCAGAAAGAAGGAAATTGGACTACAGAGTTACTTCATAAAATGAGTTACTTCATAAAATGCCTAATGCTAAAAAAATCACTAGGCTTGGATCTCCAGGATCTTTTTACGATGAGCAAAGTGCTCGTTCTTGATAGGCCCTTCTCAAGGAAGGAAAATGTGGAGGATTTTGCAACGAAATTGAGGGTGAGCCTTCATGGAAACTGTGAGGTTACTCTTTTGTGACTAGAATGTCACATTATGGAAACAACCTTTTGGCAAAAAAAGTAAGGCATAGACTGTAGAAATAAAATCTCTCCTGTTGCTTGCAAACAAGAGTCGCGTGTCTGATGATGCCTATTAGAAACAGTTTGAATGGTGAAAAGGCCCAATGTGCCTAATGGCTTGTCATTGGCTTTCTTCTAGCAATGATTAAGGATTTCTTTCTTCATTCTCTTCTGAAAAGAGGCTGAATGCTACCTTTTTAGCGCTCATTCCTAAGAGAGTATAAGACTCAAATTGTTGTTGTTCTTGTTCTTCTTGTTGTATTCCTAAGACGGGAAAGATCTAAAGAACTTTAGCCCATCAACTTAATTGGAAGTGCTCATAAAATCTTGGCAAAAATTTTATTGAAAAAATTACAATAGCAACAATTGCGAGCCTTAATCTCCTCAAGTGGATCAGCTAGATAAATTCTAGCTTTCCAACCATATCTATGCATGGTCATTTAAGGTCATATTCCCCATGTAATGTTTAAGATTTTTAAACCCAGACCAAGTTCTCTTTGGTCTTTCTCAATCTCTTTTGTTACTAATTCTTCCATTCCACCCACTTGTCTCACAAGTTAATCTAGTGATTTTCTTATGATGTATAATTTAATTTCTAAATGGGTACAAGTACATTGGTGAAAGTGGAACCATTAAGATTAGTAAATGTGCTCTTGTTGTGATAAAAGGTAAAAGGCAATATAAAAAACTATATGTTCTACAGAGTTCTACTATTACAGATAATGCTACTATTACTACGTCTTCTTTGTCAAATACTGATATCACTAAATTGTGGTATATGAATCTTGGACATATAAGTGAAATAAATATGGCTGAATTAAGCAGATGAGGACTTCCAAAAAGGCAGAGTACTGAAAAATCGGAGTCCTGTGAGCATTGTGTATTTGGAAAGCAAAAACGAGTCAGATTCAATAGACATTCACAACACAAAAGGGACATTAGACTATGTCCATTCTGATCTCTGGGGTCTTTCCAGAGTACCCTCTAAAGGAGGTGTTAAATATATGCTAACTTTAATTAATGATTTTTCTAGAAAAGTTTTGAGTATTCTTCTTGAAACAGAAGAGTGATGTTTTTGCTACCTTCAAATAGTGGAAAACTATAATTGAAAAACAAACTTAGAGGCAGATAAAGCGTTTCTGTACTAATAATGGTTAGAATTTTATTCTAATAAATTCAATTATTTCTATAGGAAAGGAGGAATTCTAAAGCATTTAATAGTTCCAAATTCACCAAACAGAATGGTGTAGTCGAGTGGATGAACATAACCTTGATGTAGAAGGTACAAGGCATGCTATTTAATTTTGTTTACCTAAGTTATTTTAAGTTGAGGCTACAAACATCGCATGTTTCTTGGTTAACTAGTCCCCTTCCACTGCCATTGATAAGAAAACTCTAGAAGAAGTATGGTCTGGCAAACCTGCAAATTATTCTAATTTAAAAATTTTGGGATATCCTACATTTGACATGTTGATTATGGAAAATTGGAACCAATATCTAAAAAATATGTTTTCCTTGGTTATAAGTCTGGTGTGAAGGGTTAAAGGTTATGGGATCCAAAAGCATCTAAAGTTATAATTAACAGAAATATTATATTTGATGAAATTGCTATAATACATGGTTTGTCTCCAAAAGAATCTAACCCCACAAGACAATAGAGTTTTGATACTCAGGTAGAGCTTGAAATTGATGAAAACCATACATCTACGTTCTCATCTCAGGTCAAGTCAAGTCCCAAAGTTAAGCCCAAAAGTAAGTGTCAATCCATTACAGTATTGTATTACAAAAGATAGACTCGAAAGGAATATTAAACCCCCTCAAAGATATGTTGAAGCAAATCTTGTTGCATATACTTTAAGTGTGGTTGAAGTTGTTGACTATAGCGAGGAGCCTTTTACTTATTCATAAGAAGTTAGTTGTGTTGATTTTAGGAAATGGATTATAGTAATGCAAGAAGAGATGAAATCACTACACAAAAATGGTACTTGAAAGTTAATGAAATTACCCAAGGATAAGAAAGTTGTTGAATACAAATGGATATTCAAGAAGAAAGAAGGTACACCAAAAGTTGAAAAAGCAAGGTACCAGATAGATTAGTAGCAAAGGGGTACAGTCAGATTCTAGGTGTTGACTTCACAGGTATATTTTCCCTAGTTGTGAAACATAGTTCTCCGATTATTACTTGGTATTGTGGCCATTCAAGATTTTGAGCTTGAACAATTGGATGTGAAGATAACATTTCTACATAGGGAACTTGAGGAAAATATCTATAAAAGAAGACCATGTATGCTTGTCAAATAAGTCTTTATATGGCTTGACATAGTCACTTGGGTTGTGGTATAAAAAGTTTGATTCCTTCATGATTAATTTCAAGAAACAGAGAGATAGGAAAATTGTATCTAAATTAAAAAGGATACGTTGAGAAAGTTTTTTTTTTATTGATTAAATTCAGCATACAAAAGGCTAAACAGTACTCCATTGGCTACACATTTTAGACTTTCACCTAGTTTATCTCTACAATCAGATGTTGAAATTAACAATATGTCACATATTCCACTCTAGTGCAATGGGGGGTGTCTTATATATGCTATGATTTGTACAAGCCCAAATTTGGCTCATGCAATGAGTGTGGCCAATAGATACATAACTAACCCTGGTAAAGAATATTGGAAGGAGGTCCAACGGATTTTGCAAGTACTATTGATGCTTGTTTACAATTTCGAAAGACTAAATATAGAGTCATAGGTTTTGTTGATTCTAATTTTGTAGAAGAACTTGACAAAAGAAGATCGCTTACTGCGTATGTTTTCACCATTAATAGTTGTGCAATTAGTTGGAAGGCTACTTTATAGTCCACCGTTACATTGTCTACCACTAAAGCTGAATATATGACAATTGCTGAGGTTGTCAAAGAAACTATTTAGCTGAAAGGGTTGATTGGTGAAATTAGTGAGAATTTTCTAGATAGTTCAGTTTATTGTGATAGCCACAGTTTCATTTTCTTACTAAAGATCAGATGTTTCATGAGAGGACAAAGCACATTGATGTGAGGTATCACTTTATTCGAGACATTATTGCTCATGGTGATGTTACTGTGAGAAAAATTAGCACTCATGATAATCCTGCAGGTATGTTAACCAAGTCACTGCCTATTATCAAGTTTGAGCGTTGTGTGGACTTCATAGGTATTCATTAGGGGGGTGTTTGTTAATCAAGATAAGAGGGAGAAAATGTCAGATATGGAAAGCATTCCAGATATTTGGTGGTCTTTCCAACGTATTTGTTAAGCTTATCTAACCATTTCCGAAAAAGGTCTCACGTGACCTCCTATCTCCCCCTTTCAAGATAAATTTATCCGACCTCCCCCCACGGATAAATTTATCTGACTCTTTCAAGATAAGGCTCAATTACTTATCTGCCCCTTGTAAGATAGTTAATGCCATTTAATGCATTTTAAAGATTTAAATTTATTAAAAAAACTTATTTATTTAACTCTTATAATTAATATTATTTAATATATTTTTAAATTATTATATGTTTTGACAATTTTTAAAATTTAAATGACATTATTCATTTCATTGATTTTTAAAATTTAAATTTCTCTCTCTATATATATTTTATTAACTAATATAATTCCTTTCATCAATTTTTAAATTATTTTATTTAATTTTATATTTTATTATCTATTATGAAAATATGTTTTGGCCATTTTTAATTATCTAGGTGGAATTATTGTAATTCTAACAATTATTATTTATACTTTTCAACTCTTTTTAAATTTATTTTTGAACATGAATTTAGAAAATAAAATATTATTTTTAATTTTAATCTTAATTTTTTTGACAATTTGTATTAATCATAAAATACTATTTTATGATTAAATTTGGTAATAGGGATATTTTGGTAAAAAATCCTTATCTTGGTGCTTATCATATGATTAACAAACATATGGAAAGAAAAAGTACAGTTACCAGTGGATTCTAAGAAATTTAACAAACAGTCTGATAGAAATCTTGGAATGCTTTCCGGCCTTATCTTAACCATTCGATATCTTGGTCCGGAAAGCATCTCAATCTTATCTTGATACCACCTTATCTTGCTCATTTTAACAAACGTTCCCTAGGAAGATTAATTCTCTATGATTTTGCCAAAAGAGAGAATAATTATAAATGATTCCATATTTGAATTTCATGTCAAGGTGAAGTTTGTGATAATTGTGATCTGAAATTCAAATTTGACTGTGATTGGGATTTATCTACAATTGAAAAAATATCTTTGTAGCTCATCTTCTGATCAAAATATATCTATATATAATAAATTAATACTTTTGTATATATCTATAGATGAGTGTTATGTCTATAAATAGGTACCCAACACCCTAAAATTATTGTACAAATTTCATCATAATGATATTTTTTCTCTATACCCGTGGTTTTTCCCAATTTGGGTTTTCCACGTAAATCTTTTGTGTTTCCTTTGCGTGTTTGATGTGTGATTGTGACAAATTTTCAATCATAAAATCTTACAATTTATGCGATAGAAAACCCTTTAAAACTAAAATAGAAATTCTATCAAACAACTATAAGATCATCTCTTTTATATAGCTTTGAATATAGGGTGGTTAAGTACCAACATGTGTAAAATGTGAATGTAACTAAGATAAGGATGTTAGGGTGGATGTGTGGCTATAAAAGGAAAGAATTAGAAACAACATTATATGTGATAAGATTGGAGTTACATTTATTGAAGGTAGTTAAGTTACACAACACTTAATTAAAATGGTTTAGATCCAAGGGGGAGAAAAACTAATAAACAAATTGTTATAGCGAGTCAACAAAATTAAAAAATAAAATTGAAGGAAAAGAGGTAGAAGAAGAATAGAGAAAATTTTGGTGGATGTCAAATTCCTGATCTGACAAGTGAATTCTCAATCGCTTGAGAATGGCGAGAGAAAGAGAGAAAAGAGAATTGAGAGAATCCGAAAGAAAGAGAGAACGAGAAATAATTGAGAGGGAAAAGGATTTGAGAGGGAAACTAATTTTCATATT
The DNA here is from genome assembly GCA_036245055.1 of Diospyros kaki. Lineage (NCBI taxonomy): Eukaryota > Viridiplantae > Streptophyta > Magnoliopsida > Ericales > Ebenaceae > Diospyros > Diospyros kaki. Next base: position 43,152,920 of record BSEG01000007.1, on the reverse strand, counting down.
TCATTCAATATGTGGGGTAGGAATAGATCAGTTGCTTATATTCTAATCTATGGCCTAAATGGGTGCCAAAACGGTTATCCCACCCACTTTCTTAACAACTTATCCATTAGCATGCTAGAACATTCCTCTCGCTATGCTTATCCGTGGGCCTTTATTTACACAAGGCCTCAGCCTACTAAATCCAGGCCTACAACCTATTACATTGGTCCAACATTCAACTAACATAACAGTGGAAGACCTTAAGGGTATAATGGCCTTATAGAAAGTATGGTCATGAATATAGATAGTTGGAAATATAAAATTCATGTAGCCCACCCCACCTAGAAAGTAAGGCTTGACATTGTTGTTGTTGTGGAGTTCCTTTTGCTTTGATTGTTGGGTATCTACATTTTCTCAAATTCATCTTTTTATTATTACATATATAAGTTTGTAAGTTTAACCTCATATATTAGTAGACATAAGAACTTTATCCTTATTCTAAAGATTGAAATAATGGTGAATATTTTAACTACAGGATTTAGTAAATAGAAACACTAGTCAAATGGATCTTCCATACCTTAGATCGGATTATGTCCATGAAGCACAAACGGAATAATTGCATTGGACCTGAATGCCAGCGGTATTGCTGCTTCTTGTATGCCTCATAAGACTCCGGCAGTTCACAAAGGCACTGCAATCACAGGGGAGGCAAACATCATAATATTATCAAATCTCTACTGTTAAAAGAAATGACAAAAGTCAACCCAAATCAAACCTTAACATCATTCAGATATATAAACTTCCATCCACAAAGGTGAGCACGGACAGCAACATCCATGTCTTCAACTGTAGTTCGGTCTAACCATCCACCACAGTCCTCAAGAGCCTTTGTTCTCCATACACCAGCAGTTCCATTGAAACCAAAGAAGTTGATGAACAATCCATTGACTTGTTGTTCAACCTCAAAGTGGAATGACAAGTTTACGTTCTGCAATCTTGTAAGCAAGTTCTCATCTTTATTAACAAAAGCCCACCTTGTTTGAACCAAAGCTAGATCATCATTTCCCTTCAATAGTATAGAAACAATTAGACATAGGAAGAAGGTTAGCAAGCATCTAACAGCTACCTTTCTGAATAACTAATGATCTTTCTACTAACCTAGAACACCTCCAAATCAAAAAAAAAAAAAAGAAAAAAAGAAAAAGAAAAAACCTAGAACACCTAATTTTTCAAATTAACCCAAGTAAACAATGTGCATTCATGTATTCATACATGACAAAAGCTTAAGATATGCTCTGTTTGACATTGATGTGAAATTTTTGCTGTCAAGAGAATAACTTCTGTCAAAAATGCTTTAGTAAGAAAAACAGTTTAGCATTTGGCTAAATCATCTGAGAAATGCTTTTGGATTTGTTACATGTATTTGGTCAATAATTGAAAATTGGGCTTTTAACAAATAAAATTATCAGAAATTGTATTAACAACAGTGTTCATGTAGTTAATACTATTTCATAAGTGTAAGGTTTGTAAATTTAAATGTTGATTAGGGTTTTATCTAAAATTAAGTTTATTTGTACTTCAGCTTTTGTTTCACAATAGAAATTTCAAATATCTTCTTTTACTTCACAGAAAAAATTATAACTTCTGCTATCAGTAAAAGCATTTTCTAATTTTGTCCAAAACCACAAGAAACTCTCAAAAGCGCTTCTATTTTTAGAAAAAAGAAAAGAACGCTATTTCATACCAAGTCACAGCATGGCCAAACAGGCTATATAACACTTCTGCTTCTGGTGACTGTGGGGGGAAAAACGATCAATGCATGCCAAGTAATCAGAAAGAGAGCATTCAATGGAAGCAGAGATATGATGGGAAAACAATAAAAAAATACGATACGAAAATTTCATATTACTTGGGCACCATAAAAATATTAAGTTGGTCTGCCATCTTCACATTAGTTGTAAACAAATTGTGAACCTATTAAAGAAAGCAATTTCATGTTATTTAGTTGACCTTTTCATCTATGACTATGCCACTTGTCAGATTAACAATTGTCCCCCAAGATTAAGTTCAGTCATTATGAAATAGGTTCACAATGCTAATGAAGCTACCTAACTGATGGAAGAAGTTGGCAACAACCTCTGAAGGCATAGAAGAGGTGTCCTAAGATTGGTTTTAAGGCCCAAGCATTCATTGGAGATGTTTTGGATGAAGAGCCACCCTTTTAACTTATTCCTAGAAGATATGTAAGATGCATCCTAAGATTTTTTGACTGCAAAATCCTGCTGTGAGAAGCCATAAAAGTGACGATGATTATTTACCTTAAAACATGGAATAGTTTTCTTCAAGAAATCTGGTGTTGGTTGAAAATCTGCATCAAAGATTGCCACAAACTCATAATCTTTGACATAGTCACAACTCATTGCTGATTTTAGATTCCCTGCCTTATAGCCTGTTCGTATAAGACGATGTCTATATAATATCCGCACTCCCCTCTGTTGCCATTTCTGTACCTCTGCCTTGATGAGTGCCTGAACATCCAAATCATTAGAATCATCCAAAACTTGCACGAGCATTCTCTCCCTTGGCCAGTCCTGGATGCACACTGATGCAATTGACTGTTGGTAAACCTGTGGCAGACTCCAATTAAGGCATTTAGAATCCATGACAAAGAAACTTGGAACCATAACAAACTGCACTGAGAGGAAATCCTTACATATTTCAAAGGGGAAAAAAGTGTTCAACTAATACGAGTAATACATAATTGGTTTTTGCCATTGTCAGGGATTAGACAAATGGACTCAGCTTCTCAATCATTTTGCTACAGATCCAACACGTAACTAATTCAACTAAGCACTTAAAGTTAGGACAGATCCTTGATCTCTTATAAAACTAAACTAAGAACATTCAAAAATAATTTAACATAAATACGAAGCCGATAAGTATTACTAGAACTACATTTTATATTGCACTATTAGTGGAACTCTAAGAACTATCTTCGCACTTTTATGGTCTAGTAGCATATCCTATTATCCCAACTCAAGAATATTTGGCATTTATTTTTGCTATATAGTGAGTCAATGACAACTACATAAGAACAGGAAATGTGAGCACAAAATGATATTTGTGTTATTTAGTCAAGCAGATATTTATCAGCCATGATTTAAATGGGAAAAATCTGCATAATCTCAAGAAAGAGAATCAATCAATCTAAAGACATGGATAATTCATTCACTAACTGCGAAAAAGAAAAGGGACAAAAAAGGGATGCCTATCTTATGAGAATGGTTAGCTTCAGTTGGGGAAGGAAAGGTCTCTCCATTCCTTCGAAAACTCTACTTTCCCTTCCTCTGCACACTCCATAAACACAAGAGTTTGCACCATGCCGGTCTTGACCTCCCTGAAGGACAACACTACCCAAGAAAAACCAAATTTCGAATACCATAGAAGGCACTATACACAAGAAACAGTCTCTGACAACTCACAACCATTCCCCATACAATGAGGAGATGATGCTCTGCAAATTCCCCAATTCTCTTGCACAGAAAGCACCACTTAATGATGACCAGTCTCCTCATCCTCAAATTATTCTACTGTGAAGATGGCTCTACACAATGTGATCCAAGTGAAGAATGTGACCCTCGGGAGGTGCTGTTGACCAACAAACCTCATCTTCCAAGGGAATGAGTTCCCTTGGTCACAAAGCACGCTATAAAATGAATGAACTCGAAAGGCTCCTTGTTTGGAAAGACATGAGTTCCATCTGTCCTCCCATTGCATTGTAAGACCCTGGTACCCTAAGAGGCTGTCAAACTTTTTGATTTTATCAAAATGCCAAGAGCAAAAGACTGCCATTACAGGGTGAATTGAAAGAATCTCCAATAAGACAAATATATCCCTACCTAGTCTAAGAAAGTTGGAAAACACCTTGCACAACAGCCTTTTATCACACCAACAGCCTTTTATCACACGATCAGAAATCATTTCTAACCGTGTCCCAACACAATGTGAGTTGTACTTAAAGAACTCATACTAAACATGCATAATGCATTATCAAAGGCCAGAACCATAAGGACCCCTATGATGCCTAGTTGATCATCCACCCCCTCAAAATGTAATAATTGCTCAATAGCCCTCTTCAAAAGAACAATGTCACCAGTAACTAACCTCAAAAGCCACTTTTTTCCCCTTTCAATAAGTGAATACTACCTTCTTATTTTGGAGGTATTTTTGCCCAAATTGATTTTTTTAAACTTACTTTCAAAGATTAAATAAGGGTTAGCCCCAATAGTAATGATAGGTTCACGGGCTTGCAAGACAAGGGTAAGCTTGCACAAACAAGTACCCTCCCCCGACCCTCACAAAGCAGGGAATTCCTGCACTAGGTTCACTTTTTTTAAAGAAGACACTCTCTTTAAGTTGTGCTCTCTTGGACTTAGGAGTTTTTTCCTGATTGGAAGCAAGACTTCCAATTTTTTTTTTTTTTTGTTTTTTTGGTAACATAGGGGTTTCAAACTTTGCTCGACTAGTCCCCTACGGATTCGTGCACACCGACCCAAAGGATGGCAGTCACAGCCCCAAGTAATAGCCTCACTTGGTGCTTCTGTAGTTTGAACCTTGGTTCAACTCAAAATTCTTCTCACTCCAACACCACTAGAGCTTTCCCTTGGGATTAAGACTTCCAAGTTTGGAAAAGGTATCTGATGTTTTGTTCCGGAAACATTAATCAAAATTCAAGGGTGAAAATTTGATACAGAAATATGTTTCCTCAGCATAAAATCTTGGATATTTACTTGTTTTTCAAGAACCAAAACAATGGGCATAGTTCAAAGTCTCAAACTGGACATTGCTATCATAAACAGTTAGCGTTTTACATAGAGGCAGATAATTTAGTTTCCCTTGCATGGAACCAGGAAGGTAAAATTAGAGTTTAATACCTTTTTTTTTTCTAAAACAATATTAATGCATCATACCAAACTGTTTGCATTAACCTACCAAAATTTTTAAGTTTCCTACATGGATCAACTTGAGCATAAGGCACAGTTAAAATGGTGACTACCAAAGACGGGGTCACCCACAATCAACTTACCCTCAAATCCTGTCATAAACAAACATTGCTTAAAAACTAACGAGCAACCACAAAAATGAAGGAAAATAAGCTAAAAATTTAGTAAAATTGCAGCCAAGATTACTGTAGTCTACAGCTAATGAGTTAAAACTATAGTAAGCACGGCAAGCAGGGATTAGAAACCTACATCTTCTTACCTCCTTCTCATTACACATCGGGATCTGCACCAACACCATTGGATAATCCTCCAAATGCACGTTCTCCAAATCCGGCGTATACTCCATTTGCGCAACGGGCTTCAATCCTCGAATTTTGATCCAGAAACATCCAAGTACCATTAGCACTCGATCCAGCGATTGAACCAAGAATAGGACAACGCAGACATTGGTCAAAGTCTGCAGCACCGGGGCCAAATAGTTAGTCCTGACCTGGAGCCAATTGGCGTAAACAATCTCGACAAGATCCACGAGCTCGGCGGAAGAAGACCTGACAGTGGGCGGAGTAAAATGCCAGCCCTTGAAGTAAGCAACGAGCTCGAGCAGCAGGAGGAGAAGGACTAGGGCCAAGAAGGCCTTGATAGGGCGGTAGAGGCGAGGGGAGGGGGTCTCGGAGGGGGTGACGGAGGAGGTGAGGCGACGGTTGGCGGTTCGGAGGAGGGAGAGGAAGGCATGGGAGAAGTAGGCGAAGTAATGGGCGAATTGGTGGAAGCGCAAGAGGCAGACCCAAGAGAGTTGGCGGGCGGTGCGAGCGCGGTGGTCCTTGTCGACGACGAGGGGATCAGCGCCGCGGATGTCGAGGATAAGGCGGTGGTGAGGGTTATGATCAATAGATTTGTCGAGGAGGAAAAGGTGGTGGTGGGGGTCCTCTCTCTGCTTGTTCCACCATTCCTGAAATTCATAGTTTGGTGGGCGAGACATAAAGAGAAGAGAGACAGGAGGAGGAGGAGATGCGTCGTGATGGTGGGTAGAGATAGATTAGATAAGATAGATGGAGATGGAGATGAAGATGGAAGGATGGATGGGATATAGTTTCTCTCACCCTCTGTTTTGTGACTCTGTCCGGCGGTCGTGTTTGGGATTGATGTGCATGTGTGTTGTTTTGTTGGGGTGGACGTTGGGGGTTGTCAATGAATCATCGTCATCATGGTGGTGGTGGTGGTGGTGGTAGAGTGATCCGGAGAGGTGGAGGGAGGGGAACAATGCGGAAGCGCCACCCAAATTTGCGGAGGAGGAGGAAGGGGGGGGGAGGGGGAGGGGAAGGGGAAGGGGAGAGAGAGGGTTGCCAATGCCCATACACTGCAAGAGGGAGAGGAGGAGCAAGCCATGTGCGCAAATGGTAAGGTTTTCTTTTTCCCCATCACGCCACAGGTAGAGAGAGAGTCCTGCCCACGCGCGAGCACAGGCGGCTCATGACGGGGGGCGGGGACTCGTGTGTGTGTGTGTAGCAGAACGCGCGTTAACGGGGGTGCATCCTTTTCCAGCACCAGGCTGGCTAGGGGAGGGAGGGTAGGGAATTGAACTTTTAAGGGAAACTGGGGAAGGGAGCGATGCAACGGCAACAGCGTCAGCGTCAACGTCCACCTAGCATTTCCATTTGCACACAGTGTCGAGGCCCAAAGCCCGCTTGCTTGTACTTGTCCAAGCCCATTTCCAACGAACACGAAAGCCCATTTTACACCAGACAAAGACAGATCACTTCCTCCATTGCATTTCCACTGCTCATATGCAGCCCGTCTTTTACGCTGCCAATGAAATAAGAGTTGTTCTACGAGGTTAGAGAGTCCTATTTAGCTCCTTATCAAATGGATGAAAAATGACAAATTTGTCCTTACCCACTTTACAAATTTGCAAAGTAGGTCACTATCCCTACCACTGCTCTCTCATCTTCCCTCCTATGGCAGTTGCCTTCACCTCGCTGTCATCGCCTTGTCTTATCTCCGTCGTCTCGCTGCCATTGCCACCTCGCCTAACAGACAGTCACTGCCTCACTGACAGTCGAGGCGAGGCGGGGCGGGGATGGCAACGAGGCGACGAAAATGAGACGTGGAGACGAGGCGACGAGACGAGGGTAGTGGCTAGGCGGCAACCATGGGAAGGGAGAGTAAGGGCGGGACAATCCATAGAAGAGGAAAGAAGAAAGTAAGGCGTGGGGGCAAATTCATTTTTTTGCCCCCTTTCGATAAACTCGTCGAACTCTCTAGACTTTTTCATAAAATACGCCCAAACAAACATTACTGTTACCTGTTGTCCAACGCGAGGGTGTAGAGGGAATGGAGTCCACGCCCCTACCCCTCTTCTAATTTTGTTCGCATCAGGTAACATAACAATTTTTTATAGGTTACTTCCTTTAGTTTGTACCATCTCTTTTTATATTTGAACAAAATGAAGCAAAACTTATTTTAAAATATTAAATTTTTTTATATTAAAAATAAACTTTTTGGGCCAGAAAAAAGTGCAAAAAGGATAAAATTGATATATATCTATCAATATTTTATGATGCTTAAAAAAGATAAGATATATATTTATATATCCAAATATATTACATTTTTATGCAGCTTTTTTTGAAAAAACATACAAGATAAATTGACCTTTCACTATTTAAAATTTACTTATTTAACTCAAACACCCTTTAAATTCTAAAATTAGTTTAGTTAGTCCTTCAACTTTCTAAAAGTTAGCCACGGCATTCTCTTCATTATTGAGAGCGATCATGCATTCTCTAAATTTTGAATCTTTGACCTATACATTGTCTAAATTTTGATTTTTTACTAAATTAATTCCTAAATTTTTCTAAAAGACCAAAACTAATTTAACGAAAAATAAAAACTTAAGGGGTGTTCAATTCAGAGATTCAAGGGATATATGGTTAATTTATTTAATATTATTAATAATAGATAGAGGGTAGTAACTAATTTTAAAAAATTTAAAAATTAATTGATTTAATTTTAACATATTCTATAAGCATTATTATTATTTTCTACCTCACTATATAGTAAAATTAGTCATTTTTAAACAATTTATGGTACACTCAATTGTACCAAACACGTGGGACAAATGTTAATTATGGTATGCTCTTAGGTCCAGTTAATAAATGTTCATTGGATGCCCAGTTTGAACATCAAATTTTCTTCTTCGTGTCCATGCAAAAATACAATATGCATGATTAGGGTAATACATAAATCATAATCCGGACAAAAAGTGTCATAATGTTGTTTGGTGAGAGCAGACTTCAATCTCGCTAATTATAAACGGTCCAAAAACATATATATATATAGATACAGTAATGGAGGAAAAATTAATTATTGGTGTGTGTGTGTGGGGGGGGGGGGGGTTTCAGTACTAGCTGGCTAGCTACGTTAATAACTAATTGATGATACGTACGTAGCTTGAATTGAAGAGTTAAATTGTCATAATTATTAATTGGTTTGGTGTTAGTAGCATTGGGCCTAATTTCTTGCAAATTACTTTATTAACAAATTAATTTAATGTGCAGAAACATATGGTTACAGTCATTAAATTGCAATTAAGGTCACAAAGACGAAGTAGCCCACATCCCCTCCGTTACAGAAAATTAATATTTAAAGTCACCACAGAATCCAATAACAATTTGATCATGTGCATATGTTATATTATATGATGAATAAAATTAGTGAGAATAAGTAGGACTAAATCCTGGTTTTATTTCTGAGTGCGTTGGATGGATAGGTTTCTGTTTGATTTGCTTTAATTGAAAATGAAAATGCTCTCACTCTCACTCTCACTCTCTTGGGATGTCTTCTTTTGTGAGGTGTTTGTTGCTCAATTCCATGATTTTCGACAAGAGAGATAATTCTGAGTCTGATCTACAGTAACTATGTAGGGAGTGAATTCAAACATAAAAATTCAAACGTATCACTCTCTACTGACCACTGAAACAGCCCCACTCTCTCTCTCTATTTGATATATTAGAATATTCCAAAATTTCCACTCATTACTAACTTCTCTCAAAACATAACCTAAGTACGTAACTATATATGATCAAGGCAACCGGAGTAAGTTTCCATCAAAATTAAGGTACATTAATTGGCATGAGTTGTCAGGCTTTGTTTGGGTTGGGATAAATTATTGAAAATGAGTTAAATCATATGGAAATTCAGGTGTGATAATGAATTGTGGAAGACATTAATTCGTTATATTATATTAAAAAAATGAATGAATTATATATGTTATGAGATGTGAGAAACGAAAAAGCCAAATTTTAGTTGAGCTGAGGGTGAGAGAAAAAGAGCATTGAAATGCATAATATAATATATGCAGAACAGAAGCAGCAAACCCGGCGGCTGCTACAGTTTTGAGTTGGAGAGAATGAGTTAAGTGCATGGTTGTTGAATCAAATGATGGTGGCATTGGCGCTTCAACAAATTATTAATTTTAATTATAAAGCTAGGAATAAAGAAATAAGAAAAGAAAACCCAACGTACACAACCCCCCCAACATTAATCATTATTTAATATCGATCTTACCCTACTACCAGTACCAGCTGCTCCTTAATTATTCTTACTATCGCCCCGCCAGCAGTGCTTTTTATTTTCATTTCAGTTTTTAATTACTCTATGAAAATAAACTTTTATATTTGAGTAATTTCATATATTATTATAATTATCAATTTTAAAAACAAGGAAAGAGAACAGAAAAGTCACAACCATGCTAAGCAGCCTGGATAGGCATAGGCATGCATGCACCACTTTTCGTATAAAGAAGAACCTAATTGTGCATAGGGCACCTATATATGTATGTTGCATGTTTACTTTTTTGTTTCTTTCTTTCTTTTTCTATTTCAATGTACATACTTGCCATCCACAAAATCTTTTAAGCAAAAAATTGTTGCCGACACAGTCACAATAGCCAACATTTGTAGCATAGGATGACTGTGTTATTGAGGAAAACAGCAAAATAGATTATTAAAGGTGATTAATTGAGCAGTGTTCCAAGAAATGATCATGATCATTGAGCTGGTAGCTATGCACCCCTATTCTCTTGCATCTTTTATAAACCCCCCACCACCACACTGTGTGTGTGTGTATATATATATATGCTTTGAACAGGGACACCCATTTTTTGACATATAATTAAATAATCTAACGAGTTTTCCCAGTTGCAACCCACATTCTTTAGATGCCTGGAATATGTAAAAGAAAAAGAGAAAGCAAATGAGACGAGATGAGCTACCCAACTAGGGTAACGCAGATATAACCCTTTTAAATGAATAAATAAATAAACATTCCAAGCCAGAGATGATCCACTGTAAGTATTATGCAATATTGAAGTTACTTTATAAAAAACTAAAGATTTATTTATTTTTATTATTATTAATTAAGTTGATAAATATCATATGTAATGTCCTTCCTATAATTTTTAAGTTACAGTCTGGGCTTAATTTCAATCACAGAGCATTCATTGTTTGTGGGCGTGAGCAATCTTCACCGTGAAGGATCTTTAATTCCTTGTACATGCTACTGATCACTCAGATGAGCTGTGCTTTCATGGACGGTTGGTGATTAGTTGGATTTAAAATCCATAATTACTAGTTTCCTTGACAAACTGCAACCAAATTAAAATGAATTAAGAAAGAGAAGGATGAAAATAAACACGGCCGTTGGACACGTTTTGTGATATGATTGGCCTCTTTCTTATTTATTTATTTATTTTTGCCTTTGCTGACAAGGCTGTCAGTGTCACCTAATCCCTTCATGTATTAAAAATCTGATGGTTTTTAACTCTTGTATGCAAAATATATATCATTTCGAAAGAATCTTTCTGATAATTTAAATTAGGCTAAAACGAAGCAGGGCCAATAATACAAGTATGAATAAGATAAGAAGAAAGCTGCAAGGGAGAAATCTTTTGTTAAACCCTAGAAACTGGATTTTTACTAACCACCTCTCGTGAAATGATTAATCAAAATTTTTAAGGGCATCTTTTGATGGCAGAGCTCCACTACACAGCCTTTCCTTATTCACAGTAATATTTTATAAAAGGTTGATGGAGACATTAAAGCCACAGATCCAATGGGTCTAGTCAGAATCTCACCACTGCCAACCTGGGATTCTTTTGATGTTCATATATTTAACTCTTTTTTATTTCTTTGTTTTGTTTTGTTATTGCTTAAGTTTATACTAATCAAATGAATTATATCATTGATTGGCATCTTCTGGGGGGGGCACAGTGAAAAGAGAGCAGAAGCTTCCATCTCTGGCCAATCTATGAGAGTAACAGGAGCCCAGGAATTGCCAGAAATTGTGGTTGACTGAGTACTCCAGCTAGCTCAAACCAAAGTGTCCATCATAATTGAATTCAGGTTGGACTTTTAACAGAGAGGGGGGAGCCCACTAACACAACACAACACTGCTAGCTGTTTACAGCATTATCCCGCTTAGGTACGCTATTAACAGAGCGCAAGTATATATGACAATATTTTTATATGGAAAACGTTTTTGAGTGGTGAAGGAGATCACGATAAATCTTGTTGAAACTGATATATGTGCGTGTGTGCGCGCGTGTGATGATTTCAATCATCCGCAGTAGTACTAATAATGTGGAATTGGTTGGAAAAAGAAATGAAGCTGCTGAAATTTCTCCTCCTCCTTCCTACTAACAAATATATATATATCTTACATGTGGCTGGCTCCCAATGCCATATATAACTACTATTCATCAGAAAATACAGATCACTTGGTTAAGGAATTGGCATTGGATGCTGTAACAAACCAGCCTCCTCCTCCTCCCCCCCCCCCCCAAAAAAAAAAAAGGAAGCCCCAATGCCTGATTAAGAGAAAATGATCAATTGTAAGAGGAAAAAAAAGTGCCGTGCCGTGCCGTCGTCTTGATTCGATCGAGCTGATCAGATTAATGAATTTCTCTCCTTCCTATGTACAGCAGCCTTCCCTTTTCTTCTGGGCCGTAAGGGTTATCAATGTTCAATCTTCATATGAGAATCAGATGTCGAGGTTCCCATTCTGGCCAAACCCCATCTGAACAATGCTTTGCAGGTCGTCTTCACACAAAGCTGGAAACTGTATTATTAATTTCGAGCAAGCTGAATTAGACGACCAAAAATTTTCCCTGGCCAATGCTTCCTCTCAATATTAATTGTTTTTAGAAATTACGTACAGGAATATTTTGGTTAAATACCTGGCCAAATTCTTCAGCCAGAGGTAATTGAGTGCAAATGTTTCGGCCTATAGGGGTGTTTATAGGGTTCACCGAGGATTGTGTCAATGCCCCATTGGCGTGAGCTTGTGGAATTTCCTGGCTCTGCTGTTGTCCAAAGAAAGGAGACGATTTTATTGGATGAGGATGAGGAGGAGGAGGAGGGGGCCGAAATACCTGCAATACAAAATCCGTGGGCCCAGAAAGACCAATTAATTAGGAAAATCACAGCAGGGACGCAGGGTAGATACAAGAATGCAACCGCAACTATACATATATATATATATATATATGCCTAATTATATATCCTTTACTTACATCCTTCAAGAAAAGACTGACCAAGTTATGATCCAATCTTGGATTCACGGAAGCTAACTTCATTGATAGAAACTGCATCGAACAAAATTAGTGCCGGCTTGTCAAACAATGGAACTCAATTATGGAAGATAATAATAAAAATTTAGTCCTAATTTACCTCAACTTGACGCTGCAATGATTGCACATAGTTTATTATTTCATCAAGCATAAGTGCTTTTCCAGTCACCTACAATTAGATTAGCAGTGCCAAGTTAGATATAACATGTTCACCATTCTTCCCGGAAACATTTCAGCTCACCTTGTTGCATCCTGGAACAAGATCTTGGAGAAGCTTCATTCGTTCACTGATCTTCTCCCGTCTAACCTGGCCGTATAGAGATAGATATGCGGGCAAAGCGTTAATATGCTAACCAGACCCTGTGAAGCCGAAGAAAATTAAATTGAACTGGGATAAAATTCCTACTCTTTCTGCAAGGCTATGGCTATCGGTAGCCTGACCCCTTCTTGCTCTGACATGAATGTAGTCCTTTGGAGGCTCAGGAGCCCGTGGGTTTGCATTTGCTTGATTTTGATCCTTATCCCCTGCTCCGTCAGCCAACCCTTTCGTTTCCTCCTCTGTTTTTCCACAGCCATTTTCGTTCCTATTACCTCCAGTAGATTTGCATCGCTTTGAATTCGGGTTATCTTCTGTTCCTGTTACCTGGAGCAGAACAGAGTTTGTGGAATTCTCAACTGAATGAAAAAAGAAACAAATAAAATTTGGCTTTTCAGCTGACTCTGCTTGGCAATTGAAATGAATATACCTTTGCGTCATTACTAGGCTGGGCTATAGCAATATCCTTGGATTTTCCTCTGGAAACTGCTTTCCTCTTCCTGTGATTCGAATCACTTGGAGTTGTTAACCCAGTTTCACCGTTTGCGTTTTGCTGAGAAACATGGGACCCCTGATTGGAACTGCTGGGGAATTCATCGGCTAATTTACCACCGAATTTTGTGTCTGAACAATTAGTTGACCGGAACATTTCCGTTTGGGTCTGTGCAAAAGTCTTGTTTTGTTGAGTAGCCATCGGAGATCCAGATGCCCTGAGAGAAGGACTACTTGAAACTCTAGCCAGCTTCGCGCTGCCCAGGGGTGGACTAGATCTGTATTGCAATTCAGTGTTGTTGTTGTTCAATCCCAATTGGGTCATGCGGCCATTGAAACTGTGGCTTCCGAGGGAGGAGAACTTGGCTGCCCTCTCGGCAAACCCGGGATCGCCTGAAAGTGCTGGCAGATTGGGGGACATCGGATTGCCCAAGTTTTCTTTCAAAAAAGCGCAAGAAGGGTCCATAATCGGGGGCAAATGTAGCTGCTTAGAGGGTGAACTCAAACGCGAATTGTTGGCCAGCAAGGGAGGGGGAGGGGGAGGGGGAGAGATGTCGGCGTAGTTGCAAATGTCGCCGAGCTTTCCAATTAGCTCCCGGATTGCTAAGCTGTTACTGGAAGCTGGGGGCGAGGAGACCATGGGGCTGAGGGCAGAGTCGAAGCGGTGCTGTGATTTGTCGTCCCAGTTGCAGCTGTTGTTGAAGAAAGAAGCGGCAGAGGATTGGCCCGACGAGCAATTCAGGTGCGGGGCTGAGTCCCAAGTGGGAATTATAGCAGTAGTAGGAGCAGGCTCCATGTGGAATGGGGGTGGAAATGGAATGCCATCATTGATGAAGTAGCGTTTCTCCATGGTGGAACTGGTGGAAAAAGGGGGGGGGGGGGAGCAAACGAGAATGACAATGAATTTTTGAAGCTGTTGGTGGAAGAAGAAGAAGAAGAAAGAAGCAGAGGAGGAGAAGTATAGTTAGTGGGTGGGGGAAAGGTTCAGCTCAATCAATATGATTGATGATGGCATTTTGATGGTGGGGGCTGGGGTGCCAGTGGTTAGCGAGGGGGAGATTGCGTTGGGTGCTGAAAAAGCAAAATCAATCAAATGCAGAGGAGGAGGGGGAAGAAGAAGAAGAAGAAGAAGAAGAAGGGGGAGAGGCTTCGGGTTGGGCTGTGTCAAGTTATATAGCCAAACAAGAAACGGTTCGTTTGACTTTTTTTTTTTTTTTTTTTATGTTTTCTGCCTTTATGGATGCCATTACTTTTGTCTTTCTATCTATCTGCTATGTTACTTTTTATTTCCCCCCCTCTCTCTCTCTCTCTCTCTCTCTCTCTCTCTCTCTCTCTCCTTCTGTCCGTAAAAAGCGGGAGGGAGAGAAAGGGTGGGGTAATGCCGGGCCTTAAACGTCAAAGCACCAAAATGTCCTTTCCCCTCTCTTGAAATTACCATCAACCGAACTCCTAGGCTCAGCTCAGCGCAGCAGTCTGGACTTTTTTTTTTTTATTATTTAAATTTGGGTTTTATTATTCAACATGCTATCTATGTGCCATAATAACCTTCCCTCCTACAATAAAAGAAAGAAACAATGTTACCAAAAAGTTAATTTCCAAATTAATTTTTTTAACAGAATTAATTTCACTGTTTTCAGTTAATAATATTAAAAGGGTCTCACAATATGATTAGCCTGGAAGGAAGGGGCGAGTCTCCTTGCATGAAAGTCAAAAGTAAATAATAAATTAGGCATTTATTTTCTCTTAGAGATGGAGCAGAGGGAGGCGGTTAATTTTGAATTAAACTTTGTTGTTTTCTTGCGATGAAAGAAAGCATAAAAAATGAATAATAAAACCCATAAAGAAGAAAATATAATGGAATTTACAAGCTACAAAAGGATTTTTTTTTTTTTTTCAAAGTGATGGGCTTAGAGCGGTCAATCATTGCATTAAATTTCCAGCCCTCTCCGGTTAAACCGGTTTCTGTCGGATTCCCATAAGAAATTCGATTGACTCCCCCCCTCTCTTGCCAATTGCCTGCCTGCCTCATCCCTCAACTCAACCTCCACTACTTCTAATTAATTAGTTCTAAGCATCTTAATAATTTTACTATTGTTATTCTTATTATCATTATTATTGTAATCTATTAACAACGTCCGTTCATCATACTATTGCCTTCCTGGAATGTTGTATATGCACACCATGTATTGCTTGCTTCAATTGCCCGTGGCATGTGTCCTAGACATTGCCATTGTTTTTAACTTCCAAGCCCCAAAAGACTCCACAATCCACAACAAGATTTTGCAACCAAGGGTCTTTATTTGACCTTAGCTCTTCTTCTTCTTCTTCTTCTTCTTCTTCTTAGTCTTCTTCTTTTTTTCTTCTTTTTTGAAGTTGAAAAATGACATTAAGATTAGAATTAATGGATTTATTTGAACGTTCAGCAAAAAATAAAAAATGAAAAAAGAAAAAGGGATTTGAAATATAAGTAGTGTCATTAGCTAGAATGATTTTGAACTCAAATCTAAATATTTTCTACAATTGATAATTTAATTATTTGAATAAACAAATTTCAAATTCGCTAAATTAATTTTTGTTTTTTTTGTTGTTGTTGATTTTGCATTCAGAAAGATTTAATTTTACTATCTTGTACACTTGTATAGAATTACCATTGTGATTGAACATCAGTTACTTGAACCACATATTATATATGACGTCCGATCGAGAAGTTCAAATTATACAAAATTTTCACCTGAGTTACGTTGGAAAAATTATCATTGCAATAAAATTTGTTTGGTAGGCAATTGAAGTTGAAAGTTACCAACATGATATGTCCAAAGATGCGTGAGTAACCACTGTGAGGACAAATGATTTATAAAAAAATCTCATTTGGATTCTCCCCATCATATGGTATTTGCGGGATTCATCATTTAACAATTCTCTATCTCTACTACGTACTGTGTAAGAAAGGGCCAAACACGGTCAATTGGGAAGTGGGAACAGGAAAAGGATGAGTTTGATATTGCTAGGAAATATATATATATATATATATATGGTACTGCTATTACAATCTCTGCAACACAGAATAAAAGAAAACTACTGGGATATATTAACTTTTAGGAGTGTTTTCCAATGGCTAACACTAGCATGCATGGCTAGTCTTCAATTGCTATTTTCCAAGAAAACATATGCCAACGTGCATTGTTAGGACCCCTGAACCGCATGCATGGTCATTCCTTTTTTGAGAATTTCCAACCAGATCGATGTATTCGACATATAAATTGTCGTCCAATGCAATTCAAGAAGGAGGAGTAGAAGAAGAAGAAGATATTTGTGGGATGCATTCCCGTTTTAGAAAGAAAGAAAAATTATAATATCAAGTGCGGCCGTTTCATTTTTCTCCTATTTCTAACTTAAATCCATTAATAATAAAGCAATGTAGCTAGTGAGGGGGCTGGAAGACAGTTGCAGGCATGGTAGGTAGCCTGTGATTTCAAATCATAAGCAATTAGTCGAACCCACTACCGCTTCTTATCAGATATATAATTTCAATGTTTGAGGCAGTTACAAAGACCTCAATATATAAAATGACGAATAGCTAGGTAGAAATAAATCCAAGTACCGGTAAGTACTACACCTCCGAACCTGAACCTTTCCTTATTGTCGTTCTTCTAATAAACTTGGGCAAATCTCTGACCTAGTTAATTAGGCATTGGAGAATTTATCCTTATACATAACTTAATTAGGGGGTACCTTCCTATTCTTGCTAACAATCACTTTTCCCATCAAGATGCAACTTAAGACATTGCATTTCTATCATCCAAATCTACTAAACAAGTTGTAGATTTCAGGAGCAACAATAGAAATATTTTGCATATTGCTACCCAATTACATAATTAAGAACATGAAGTAGTCAGTTGCAAAATGGATATATATCACAAGTTCACTAAACCTAGCAATATTAATTAATGCAGTAATTGCATGAGGTCTGAATTAGGAAGATATAGATAGATATTCACGCATGCACGATTAATCGATCGTACGTGTCCCTATATATCAATTTGCAGCCAATATATATTATGTAACTTCCAAGTTGAAGAAATTAAGAATAGTATACACGTTGGTATATCCATGACCGTGCAAATTGCAAAACTTGTGCAGACGCATTAATTCATACAGCTTATTAATATTAATAATATATATATATATATATATATATATATGCCAACTGCGTGCTTTTGGACTCAACCCAGTCGTCCAAATACTGAATTCAAAGATCTACACAGTATATGTGCATGCATGGCTCTGACATTGCAATAATATTGCTTGGATATATATTATTGCACTAAGCTTTGCCTCTCTCTCTCTCTCTCTCTCTCGCTATATTTATATCATCATCATCAGAACTAGTTTGCCAACCCTCACCAATTTATGCTCCTATATTGATATATACTTGAGTCTTGACATGACAATATATATATGTAATATTTGCAACATATAACTAAACTATATATGATCGATCGCTGCACTCTCTCTCTCTCTCTCTCTCTCTCTCTATATATATATATATATGATAATTCGTGGTGTATATATCTGTGCATTAATATGGTCAAAATCAAACCACTACCCTTCAGGCAAATCTACCGACGACTTGTCTCTCTTTCAGACACAGACAAAGACATGACTGTTCAACCAGGTTCAGTATTTTTTTCCAACTCCTCTGATTTTGGTGTCCCAATGGAGCAACTTTAAAGATTCGAACTAAAATGTGGAAGCAATTAATGTTATAAGACTCAGTGTCCCAATTCAAACAAAATAACAAATTAAAACGTGCTCAAATTTAATTTGCAGGCCATACTCGAATACATATATATATACACCTAGCTACTCCAATTTCATGTCGACGACTCCATTCAAAATTTCAGGTAATTACATTTGTTTCGACGTGTGGAAATAATCACCTACAAATTAGCTAGCTAGCTAGCTAATTATATGGTAATTAACCGTTGTTTAATTAGCAGGATTTTGGCTCTACTAAATATATATATATATATATAATTAAGTTAGGACTAACATTTTGGGCGGATGATAAATAGCTAGTGTGTACTGAATTAGTGTCATTTCTTAATTTTCTGTAAATATGATTGTCTTGTACGTATGTGAAACTAATCACAGATTTGAATGGAATTTTGCTTCGCGTGGTCTGTACCCTGTCCTGCAGGAACTAACTAGCATAACAATTAATCGGCAAAGGGAACCAATTGCAAGCCAAGCAAGTATATTAAAAGTGTTGCTTATCAAATGAGTTAAGAGTAAATTAATAAAACTTAACATGTAATTTCGGGCTTAATTGAAAAGGACAACTACTGTGGCTTAGCAGCGAATATATATATAGTCGAAATGAATATTAAATTTGTATTATTTAATCACAAGTTTGCTGGCGGAGATGAGCTTCCTGTATATAATTAATCATGTGTGAATAATTTATAATCTGTTTATTGCTTTACGTACCTTGTTCTATTTATTAATTAAAATAATGAATTATTATTGTTACTACTGTATATTAATATCATATATGACATGGTCGGTGTCGGTTCCTCCAAAACCAGAGCCAGAGGTTCTTCAAAGCTATGTCCCTAATTAATAACGATAAGCTGAATCCGCCCTTCATGCATGCATGCGAGAAAAAGATATAAATCCGATTGACCCACACGCCCACCTTTATATACTTGGGTCAATTTTTTACCACTTAAAAAAAAAAAAACTTTTTAAGAGAATTTATCACTTCTCACCTTTTTTTTCTTTATTATAAAAAAATAAATTTTAAAAAAAATGACTTATTTATGTTGATTAACTAATAATTAATGCTTTTAGCTGGTTCATTCGTACTTATTTATAAATAAATAAATGCATTCGTAATTACACTCTTCTTAATTTATATTCAATTTTTTTCTCTTCAATCACTTACTTTAATTAATTAGTCTAAATCAAAATCTCATCCACGCACAACTAGAACTATAGTTGCTATTTGCATATATGATATACATAGTAATTAAATTTACAGACTTTGAGAACATTAATACTTTTCACAGTACTGCAATACATTATTATATTCAGAATAATTTCGTGCATGCCTATCTAGTCTTTTTTTCCTGATCTGACGTGCTACCGTGCTAGAGCATGAACGTTTATTTATTGGAAAACATAATAAAAAAAAATTATTGACGTCTGGTCTTTTTTTCTTTTTTCTTTTTAATTCTTTAAGTGATGATGATAATAAAATTTCTTAAAACCAAGACTATATCAAATTGCTGAATGCTCTCTACATGTCATGACAAACATTGAAAATCTGGACAGCCCAGCCCAAGTGTAAGGAAATCATATATTAATTAAGTTGGAGCTTTGGTCTTTTAAGTGTTTCGTCGGTAGCTGGAATTGGATTTGGACACATTTGCATTTACTCTGGCATCGTGCATTCTTAATTAATTTTCTTCTCGGCTGTAGTCTGTCTGGGCTTTCCGGCCGGCCCAAATAGAATGTGATAATCGTCAGTGGCAGTGGAACTCATGATATTGAATTGGCATATTGTTTTAGATGAATGAAATTTATAATTTGAGTATCGTCGTGACTAATGAGTGTGTTCTTGCAAATGTTTGTTGAGATGATCGGTATGATGCGATTATGGATGTAAATGGGTTTTTAATGAGTTTTAATTTATTTATTATAATAAGTATAAAAATGAGAATATAAGTATAATGATTATTTGTAATTTTTCTTTAAAATAGATATGAATTTTTCTATTCAAGATAACATAATTAATTATTAATATCTGCAGATAATTTTAAAATTTAAAACCTTTAAAAATAATTATTTTTAGACACAATTATTATTATCTTAATTATTTTTATTTTCCAACTATAATATTCTTCTTAATATAATCTATCACTAATGTACCTTGAAAGGTCTATATAAATAAAAAAAATGTTATAGTTAAAAAACCAGAAATAGTTAAGATAATACTAACTATTTTTTAATAATAATTAAAACATAAAATAAAAAAATTAAATATGAATAAAATTAATTAAAACCTCACTTAAAATAAAGGCTCAAAAAGGCCAAAAAACCTAAAGCCCAAGAAGAGGAAAATACCTCAAAAATTAAAAAATTGCTCAAACTGTCAACAATCTTCAGCTCTTGAAGATTTTTGAAAAATTGTTAACAATCTCTTCAAATTATCAATAGTCTTGAAAAACTAGATTCTTTATGAAAATTTATGACAGCCTTGGGAAGGGGATTGACAACCAAGAATCTAGGAGATTGAAAGGTCTCTCGAGACCTCTCATTCTCATGATAAAGTCCCAACTATTATGTGAATAAAGTGTAAAAATTTTATTCGAAAAACTTGTAATAGATCAATCTTATCCATAAGAAGTTCAAATGTTAGTCAAACTTGAAAAATTATATTACTTATCCTCAAATTTCAAGTTCCTCTATAAATAAAAAAGCTCTCATTCTAAAAAAAAAAAAATATGTGATAAGTGTCTTTTACACAATTATCTAGGCGTATAAACTTAACATATATTCATTTAATGGGCGAATTTCTGCCTAATTTGACTTCATATTTGGTTATGTAGGTGCAAAGCTCATTTTAAATGATCACTTGGAGCAGAAAAGATAATTTTGATGCTTGATTAGAGCTAAACCATGCAATGAGGGCATGGTTGAATACTTTTGGGGGTCAATTCGAATGAACTCAAAGAGTTTTGAGAGTAAAAAAAAAATGAAAGTTAAAGAGTTGAGAGGCCAACCCATTGTGGCTTGTGGCCTACCGCAGCATGCATACATGGTAAGATTGCAGTAGGGCATAAGTTTGGCCGAAAATTTTATTTCAAGCCCGTAATTTCCAATTGAGCGGGCGGGGATGGATGTCTTTCTTGTACACATACGACTCTGAAGACTTAAATAGCATTATATAAAGACCTATTCTCCATAACTCAAGGGACAACTACTAAGTGAAGAAAAGAGATCAAGTTGAAAAAGGAAAGAAGAAATTTTGAAGAAACTCAAGAGTTGGGTTGTATTTTCTTTTCTTTCTTATATTCCGGATCATGAATTCTTACTCTATTATTCTTCAATATGTTGAAATCATGTCCGGCTAGCTCTCTTACAACCAGGGTTAACGATGAAATCTCGTTTATTTTTTGTTTAATTTGAAATTAATCATCTTTGTTGTGTTCTTGTCTTTCAGGTTGATTGTTTATTATACTCAGATTTTGTTTTGACGCTTAATCGCCATTAAAGCGTGTTTGTTATTTATATTGCTTTTGAGATATTCAATATAAATTAGCACATAGTAATAAACAATATAAGATTCTATAATAAATAGAGATACTATTATGCCTTGTGAAATCATTATGTGATGATCATTGAGAACGAATGCATATTTATATATTTGTAGGTTGATTAAAGATAATTAATCTTATATATATGCATATAATTGAATGACCATTGAAAGAGGCTTTCAGTTGACATAGAATCATTGATTTTCAACTTAGGGCAAGAACTGACAAACTCAAGTAATGAATGATTAAATCATATGAAGAACGACAATGAATTCGTGAACCCTAGTAACTTATATTATTGAGTTTTGAAATCAAAAGAAATGCTCCTGTGCATCCGTATTTAGTGTAGAACGTTAATAGTGATTTGTTAACCAACTGTTAATAGTCTTACAATAGTCTTATAAGACTGTTAATAGTCTTATAATTGTGTGTGATTCGTTAAAGTTAAGAGTGATTAAAGTAGGAGTCAATAGCAATTCTTGTGGGTTTAACACTCTACTCATTAATATATTACTTGTTACGATCCGTTCATTTACGAAATAAAATCGATGAATAATACGTCACTAATATTGATTCAAGAACTCTACAATTTCTTTAAGCATTCTCAATAATCTAAGTTAAGCATCGAAAAGGTCATACAAGAACTGCCTTGCGCTCTATGACAATATTCTTCTTTACAATAATCTATCAACTTAAAAATAATTTCTCAATATATAAATTTTATTATTATAGGTAACCAACAACATTAACCGTTTACCCCCGTAATCCGTTGCATAATTCCCATAATTTGAATTTAGAAGCCCAATCTTCTCGTTATCATGTTTCAGAACCAATTGGGAAGCATATGTGGGCAAATGACAGATGTCCATGTTAATGGACTAGGGTAAATAATAAACTCTCCTTAGTGATCCCTTGGGCAAAAGAGTTAGGGGTCAAAATTCCCGTGGAGTCGTCGTCCTCAAGCATGATGAACCGGCTTCTACGAGCAACGAACACCACTAGTCCACCACCTTGACTCCCCTTATTAATTTGATCAAATTCATGTCTTTTTCGAAAAGGATGCAGCTGGCGGTAGTGATTAGTCGCAGGAATACTATTCAGATTCTGAGTGCAATCCTTTTATCATCGATTCCGCGGACAACGTGATGAAAAAACACCTCGTAATTAATCCAGCTCTGTTCATGATCAAGGATTCCTTCATAAATGTGCTCTTGGTTAATCTTTCCAAAGTTGTGGTGCTATTTTTATTAAGTTCAATTGTTGCAAGCTATAGCAAGCTGCTTTTTCTTCGCAACATCATGGCCTCTCTTTAAGAATCGGACTACAAAGCGACAATTTTCAAAACCAAGTGGGAGAGCTCCGTTGAACTCCTTGCCACCGTTGAACTCCTTGCCAGTAACTACGAGTTCAACGACGTTATCGTGCATTCTGACCATTACTTGATCGACCTATTATTTGCCGGAGAGTTTGAGATCCTGCTCAACACTATGAGCGTCCATTACAAACCTTGCCTAGAATATTCGCTAGGGTCGATCAGGAGAAGTGAAGAATTAAAGAAGATTGTTAAGCTCCACGAGCAACGCAATGAAATGGTCTCTAAAGAGCAGAGGTCTCAACCTCCCTCCGTACGTGGAGGAGGAACCCTTACATGTAGAACAAGTGGCTCGGCCCTAATTGTGACAGCCTGCCGCTCGGAGCCTCGGCTAGCATAGAAGATCCATGAGGAGGTCATCAATAGAATGATATAGAAATAACTCAATTAAAAACGTTCAACCCAACCACTACAAGAGAGGGATAACATCGAAACATCCATAAACATTCCTTGTATTAACACATGTGCACATCCATTCATGACATAATTACACAAGTTCTAAGCTTTCATTAGATACAAAACCCCAAGCCACGACCACCACAACATATACATAGGCCTTCAAAATATAAGAGAGTGACAAGTTCTCTATAATACAACAAAATACTTCTAATAACCTTGTCTTTAAATAATCTCTGTACATAGCTAAGTCCCTGGAGATCCACCTTTGCTACTCTCGCCTTCAGCCTTACCTTTGCTTTTTCCTGGAATGATGTAAGAAGCAAGAGAATGAGCCACAAGGCCCAACAAACATAGCAATGAATGATAATGAAAATTAGATTATAACTTGAGTAATTTGCCATAAGGGAAAGGAATAAGCCCAATAAGTCACACACATCGGCCCCAAACCAAAGAAAATATATACACACATATAACTCTCATTAACTTGTACAATTAGTAATGGACGCTTGGGGACAGACAGCTCAACTGCCAGGGCAGTGCTCGTGAGCACAATTAACCCTCGAGGACAGTCAACTCCCACCCAAGGTCACAACCACTTCAAATGCTAGAAAGTCATTGGGTCCGGATAGCTCCACTTCGAGGGCGATGCTCACGACCACACACGACCCCTGAGGCCAATCAGCTCCACCCAATACCTAGGCTAACACACCCATATATATATATATATCATAACATGAAAATGCATGAAACACACCCCCAAATATGCATCTCAACCATCTCTCATAATATTCATTCATAAGACCCTAAGACTCGAACCAAGAAATGCCATGGATTGCGGATTGGCTCCCAACCCTATTTAGTATGAATTTAAACCCTAGGAAAACCATTCAAATATTATCCAAATAATACCCATAATATATCAAATCGAAGGCTATCAAGTCTATTTTATAACTCTTGAAACGGTTCGTCAATCGGATATCTATACAAAAAGTTATAGCTAAAATAGTAGAGGGTGTGCAGTGTAGTCTATTGCGAGAGTCGACTTTTGACACCCTGGGAGTCGACTTTCGAGGCACAGTCGACTCCTACATCCCTAGAGGCGACCTAGCCGAGAGCTCCTTTATACAGAGTCGACTCTTAACACCCCAGAGTTGACTCTTGAACCTCCAGAACCCAAAAATAAATAGCAACACACCCCCAAACTCCTCCAACTCTCCCAAAACTCAAATCTAAAGCCAAAATACACCATTCCCAAACAAATATAGGGTGGAACAAACCCTATTAAAGTCTCAAAATAATTCCAACCATCACATTCAAGAATTTAAGGAGATTTACAAAGATCTTTACATAGATCTCAACCAAAAGCATGAAACACATATAACCCTCAAAACATCAAGACTTAAATATTAGAAGAGGAGTAGAGGAGTAGAACTTGCCTTTATCAAGTTTTCCCTTTAATTAGATCTTGAAGAACTACCAAGAGAAAAGGAATTCACAACCAACCTTCAATAATAAAACATACAAGCTAAGAGAGAAAGAAGAAGATGAAAAATCAACTAAAATCTTGCACCAACCTCTCTTGATACTTTGATTATCCAAGAAGAAGAAGAAGAAGAAGAGTTGGAGCCCTAGCTTTCCCCTTTCTCAATCTCACGACTCCCTTTCTCAATTTCCTTCTATTTCCTTCTCCTTCCCAATTCCCTTTTATACTTATAACATAATATCATATATATATATATATGCACTAATAACCCTCTCTTTTATTTTAATAAACCATTTCCCTTATATATGTTTATGCACACTTAAGCTAAAGTTCATTTTACAATATTTCTAATACACCATATTCCATAAAATGCTTATTACGTACCTTGCAAAGTCGTGGGTCTCATTTCTGTTAGAATCAATCCTTCGATCTTTTTCCACATTCTCTCTACTTTGGTCGCATTACCTACAAATAACACATATCATGCCTCAAAGTCATTACCCAATTTATTAAATATTATTTTCCCTAATTGATATAATATGATCGAGTAACGGGTCGTTACACCAACAGCCAGAGCCAGCTCAACTCCTCGTCCGTTGTCCCGTCAAGTTTCGCAGTCAAGTGTTGCCAAGTTGTGGGGTTTGACGCCGTTAACGACGATTTGTTTGTTAATGTACATTAATTAATATGCATTTTTCCTTATGAGATGATAAACGACAAATCTATATTAGGTACTGTTGTAGTAAATCGTAATTCCCGTGCAAAAGTGTTTTTGTGTTATCCTATCACATCCAAACAGCTCTTTGATGTGAACGTTCAGTCGGATGCATGCTTATCCTGGATACATTAACACGTAATTAATTTGGAAGGCCATGCGCATGACCAAGGAAAAAATGAAAGTCCATGATCCATCTATGGAGCAGGTTCAGGATGATCAGACCCTACACGCTATGCTAGTGCCATAGATAAATTTTTGGATCCATTAATATGTTAGCATATGGGTACATTCATTCCTATAAATAATGTAAGCACCATCGCCCAGATATCCCAACCACCCGGTCTATCTGAACGGAAGCGCTTACGGAAGGGAAAAGAAATAAACACGGCACAAAAATACCCTGGCATGCATACATAAGAAATACAACTGCGGAAGCGAAACGGTAAACATGCATGCCCACAAGTACCCCGCTGGAACAGCGGGCAAAGAGTATATAAAAATATACAGACACCTGTGCTAACAAATAAAAGATACAGGAAATAATCCGGCACAGTCAAAATGAAAGACAAAAATACCGACAAAATATCAGAGATAACGGGGGCGGCTAACTGTACACCGAACCAACACGGCCGGCTGCTAAGTGGAACGATCCTCGCCCTCGGCCTTTGCTTTACCCTTACCTGGAATGATGGAAAGCAAGGTGAGTCGCAAGACTCAGCAAGTTTATAAGAAATGAAAGGCTATAAATAGAGAAAAGACCAGCCCAAACACAGACCCGCACGTACACACAAGCCATGAGACGCTACAACACAACAGTGCAGTATAATAAGAGCACATACCGATCTTTGGGGTCCACACAAGACACCTGGCACCCAAGTCTCATACCAACCTGTCGCTGCCCTGAAAGGTAACAAGAATCCTCACAAATCTGTGCGCACTGTCTCGGGCCGGTACTCTCGTCACCCGTATCCACGTCGGTACTCCCGACAACCGAGCCATAGGCTCTCTCAGAACGGTACTCCCGTCTAAGAACTAAATGCTACCAGTGGCCATGCAATGCACATAAAATGCAATGGCGTAATGAGTATCAACGTGATACAAAGCGCCCATACATCCAGACATCAGGCCATGCTCCGCTCATATAGTAAATCACATGCAATGCATATGCCCGTGCTGGATGCAACCTGACCAAGCTAAAATGTCCGTGATCAAGCATAACCAAATCATGGTAATCCCAACATGCAGCCCGTATCCATGTGCATACCAAACCATGCAACAAGAATAAAATATAACCAGGCATGCTATAATCATATAACGGCAAAGCTAGTCAACAGTGCCTGACACCGGTCAGCGATCCGTGACTAGGAGAGACCATCTGACAACCTATGATAACCGTACGACAGTCACTCCGTCACCGAATCGCCGATCCTAGCCCCCACTGCACAACCGCTCCAGCCAGAAAACAACCAAGAATCCAATTATGATACCCAAACCACTAGGAACTTAGCCCCGAGTGAGTACGATATCATTCCCAATAGGCAGGGGGTGGCACAAACCCCCGTTGGCAACCAAAGAATAAAATCCTCGAGACCAAGTTAATAAATTAAATTTTTAAGACACACCGTTTAAATTTCATAATTTATTAACAACCGAAATAAACGAAAGGAGGTCAAATAAATTGCCAACGAAAAAATCGACGAGGTAGGTAAGGAGAACTTGCCTTAACAGAGATATCCTTAGCCTCGTTTGGTCCAAAAGCGAAAAAAATTATACAAACTATAATATTCCAATTAATTGCCAAAATTAACAAAATTTGGCTCTAAAAGAAATTATGACCGTACAGAATATTAATTACTAGTTGCTCTACATACTTGACAATTTAAAAGTTGAATTAAACTTGATTAAATGCTGATTTTTCCACCAAAATTTGCCAAATTTTTACGATCACAGCGCACTGAAATTGCTGCAAATTGCTCACTGTTTGAGCAAAAAGGAACTCTTGAAATCGGGCTTAAATGCGGCCAAAAATGAGCGAAGGGAGGGGCGCCACGTGGCGGCACGCGGCCAGCCGCTGGAGAGGCCACCGCCTCTTTCGAAACGACGTCGTTTTGACATCTAGAGGCTGAATTAAATTAGCCAAAAATCCTCAGCCTCGCGCGCCTGCCCGCGGATTTGATCCCGCGTCCACAGCCTGGTCACCCTCGCGCCCGCATGCATCTTCAACCTATATATGTTTTAAGTTATATTTAAGGTGACTTTTTTCCTTTTCCGTAACTCGCGTCAGCACCCCTAAACTTTCATTATATACACAAACACCACTTATAATAATTACAGTAACGCCCGTAACTTCTAAAAATCACCCAATTCAATTTATTTCAATTTTTTTCTAATTCTAGAAATTCCTAAAATAACAAAATTAATTATCTTAATTTCTTACTTCCTTAAAATCACATAATTTAATTTTATTTAATCACGACAAATTATTTTTGATATTCCTTTTAAATCCAGTTACCCCAAAATTAAATTAAATCACCGTTAACGGGGCGTTACAAATAATGCGTTATATATATTTATATAATAAGGGAGAATGGTTTTTGAAAATGTATAAAATGTATCAGAGACACATTTTATTTGTATGGCTGAGATGAGTTTTAAATGTATATATCAATGGCTGAGATTAATGGATGAATTTTAAATGTATATACATTAATTAATAATGTAATTGATGGAGAAAAGAATTAATTAATAATGTGATTGATGGAGAAAGTTGAGGAGATAACTCTGTAGGCGCAATGAGGAGATTTCCCCCTCTCCCACTCCCTCTCTTTTTTTCTCTCTCATAGACCCACCTCCCCACACCGTCTCATTTTTCCCTTTCTTCCACTCCCTCACTCATTGCCTCTCTCTCTCCCTTTCTCTTTCTCTCTCACAGACCCACCCACCCATGTCGTCATCACCCTTCCCTCCGTCATTCGTTGCAATGACCATTGATTAACAATTATTGGTTTCTCCAAGATATTTAGATCTCAGAGGTATGTGATTCTTTTTATATTTTGTTATTGTTAACAAATATTTATTATGTATTTTTTGTTGTTGGATTTGTTGTTTCTGGTTGTTGCGAATAGAAATTTTAACTGTTGTGATTTGATGACCTTTGCTGTGGTTTGTCGCTGTCAATTGATTTTTTATGCGTTCTTTGTTGTTAGATTTTTTCTGCGTTTTGTGTTTACGTGATTTTTGTTCATAGATTTTGGCTGTTATTTTTGTTGTTCATAGATTTGTTGTTATATTTTTTGTTTAGGATTGCTATGAATAGAAATTTTAGTTACTATAATTTGTTGATTTTTGCTGTAAACAGAATTTAAGAAAATTTCTATTGGGTATAGTTCCAGATATGCCATGTGTTTTTCCAGGTTCTTGATCTTTCAAGTTAGGTATATTCTTTACTCAAAATATGCTTACTCATGTTTAGCATCATAAGAGTGATTAAGAATTACAAATCTTGACTATTGAATTAGTTTTATAAAAAATTTAATGGGTCCAATTTTAATTTAACCTGTTAGCATTAGACATTGGCTTTCTCATGGAATAAATTGAAATTCCCAAGTCCAAGCTATATTATTTCTTGCATTAAATTCAGTCTTTATATTGAAAGTAAACTTGCAACAAAAAATTTGTGTCAAATGCTATTCCAAATTTTGTAAGATGTTATTCAGTCCTTATAGTAGCCAATGTCATATTTTTGTAAAATGTTTTCAATAACTCTTTTGTGCCCTTCATGTTTTAATTTAGATCCTATTAAAAGGGTTGCAGACAATGCATTCCATATAGTTGAGAGTGACAATTATGACCCTAACTCCCAACGTGTAGCACCTTTCTCTAGCATCCAAGGCTGAAAACCCTTATTATATTCTTAGATTCTCCTAAGAATGTCTAGAATGTATCAGAGACACATTTTGCTTGTATGTATTTAACATTTTATTATAAAAAAAATTATACTATTCAAATGTAATATATTTACTGTGTGATTCTAAAAAGAAAATGATTGTTTTAACATTTATGTGTAATATAGCAAGAGAGTTTATATCTTTTTTTTTTTTTGCACTTTTTTAAGGAAGTATAATATTCTATATTGTATTTCAAAAAATTCGGGTGAATGTCTATGTGTGTGTATTACTTTAGTTGTCTTCATGAAATAATTATTCATTATTGCTTATAAAACGACTTTGTTATTTGTTGATTTTTTTTTTTTTGGCATAAATTTATGTTTAGACTTTCCAAGTAATAAATGGTGAACTTCAAAATATTTATGATTATAATGAATTTTGATTTTGGTTTTAATTTCATTTCTATAAAATTGAAGTCCATTAGGAAAGATAGGAGTTCAAATTTGGACAATTGTGCTCTGATTTTAATTTTATCATTTTAATGTGATTGTTAAAATACATTTATTTTAAACATTAGGTTGGCATTTTATCATTTTGGTTTATATTTTTTTTTCTTCTCCTCTTGATTGTAACCAGTTAAGTATTTTTTATCCATGATAGTTATTTATTTAAATAAAATATTAAATTTTATTATTTGATTTGGTAGAAACTAATTTGAAAATAACATTTCATTGCCAATGAAATCCATGTTAACTTTTGGTATTGCTAATTTTTTGTTTCTTGGTGTCTAAAATTATATAACAAAATATTTTTAGGTTGAAGTATAACAGTTATGGATAATATCATTATTTTTGGTCAAGTAAATTTTTTTTAGTCATATAAATTTAAGTATCTCTCTTATAATGTAAGGCCTATTTTTTTTTTTTAAAAAAAAACTCATCATATCTAATTTTCTTCTAATAAAATACTTTTTTTCTCATACTTTATAGGTGGATGGAGACTTACACTAAATCATAATATCAACTCCGTTTACTAATTTTTTTTTATTTATGTCTATAAAATTTTATTTACCACTCTAAAGTGTTTGTATGTAAAAGTTCAATGTTTTCAACAAAGAAATGTTAATGTTGTTATCTGCGATGAACGTGACCTTAATACTATTCGCATTCATGAGGTAAGCCTAAAAATCACTTGAACATTGGATATGTATTCTTTTTATCATTTTAAAAATAATTTATAAATATATTCTATTTATTTTTATAGACAAAGGCAAAAGAAAAAGACAAAGCAATACAAAAGAAACAGAAAAGGCTATTTCTTCAGGCAAATGAAAGTAGAAAACAAATTAAAATGGTAGCCTACACCACCTCTTTCCCTGGAATATTTACTCATCATTAAAGTCAATAATAATAGTGTGTATCAAATGAGGATCGTTAATTAATTTTTACGTCTTCTAGTACTATAATCCCAAAAATGTTCAGTACGAGTCCGCATAGCAGAATCAATCAATTCCCATCCCAAGTCATCAACCGACTTCTAAGGGTGCGTTTGATTGCAAGGGTAGAATTTGAGTGAAAAGAAAATGAATTCCAGGAAATTAAATTCTAGGGAAAATAAATTCCTGAAAATTAAAAATTTAAGCTGTTTGATTGGTATAATTTTCTACCTAGAAAATGATGTTATTTTTCATCTTTTGGTGTTTGATTGGTAATATTTTCTATAGAATTGGATAATTTTCCTGGCATTTCGTGTTTGATAGGCATTATTTTTCATGAAAAATGACACATTTTCTATGGAATTCAATGGTGAAAATGTATTAAAAAATATTAAATCTTGTACAGAAAAATTAAAATAATAACGTATTTTAAATTAATTAAATTATTATCTCAAAAAATGAATCTACAAAATTAATTTTTTTTTTTGTTTTCTAAAGAAATAATTTATATATAATTTTTGACATATTCACTTTTTATACATATATTTATATATTTATATTTATTAAATAACCATCCCAAATTTAACATATTCACTTTTTATACATATATTTATATTTATATTTATTAAATAACCATCCCAAATTTAACATATTCACTTTTTATACATATATTTATATATTTATATTTATTAAATAACCATCCCAAATTTAATATATTCACTTTTTATACATATATTTATATATTTATATTTATTAAATAACCATCCCAAATTTAATATATTCACTTTTTATACATATATTTATATATTTATATTTATTAATTATTAAATTTTTAACATATTCACTTTTTATACATATATTTATATATTTATATTTATTAAATAACCATCCCAAATTTAACATATTCACTATTTAATTCACTATTTATACATATTTTATATATTCATATTTATTAAATAACCACCCCCCCCCCCCCCAACAAACCAAACCCCCCAGCTTGCCTGCTCGTCCCAGCAGTGCCGCCAACTTTCATTTTTCAATTGCCAGGAAAATTTCATCTCCTCCCCCCCCCCCCCCTCCAAGGAATTTGATTTCCTTGATTTGAAGGAAAATGACCTCATTTTGACCATTAGTAGGAAAATGAGTTCTTTGGAAAAAAAATGCTATCAAACAATGTAAAAGTTGAAAAATGAGTGAAAAATTTACCTTTTTCTTGAAAAATTTAGGCTATCAAACGTGCCCTAAATATAAATATATTGAAGAAACCACCCACAAACAAGCCAAGAGGTTGTCACACAATTAGGGAATATAAAATTTATACTTAATTTGATGGATGTAATATATACTCATCTTGGGATGTGTTTGATTGAAAAAAAATTAGAAAAGGAAAATATTTTCTAATTTCATAAAAAATAATTCTTATCTCTCCCTAATTACAATTTTATATAAAAAATAGGTCATAACATGCTTCAATATATTTTTAACCTGTTTTGAGTTTTTAATTTTTTAAAATACTAAAAACGCATTTACTTTATTATTTTTAAAAATACATTTTCAAAAACTAAAAAAATTTTTATGAAAAAAACCTAAAACAACATTTGTTTTGGGTGTTTTTAGCCAAAACATACTGAAAACACCCAAAATGTGAAAAATACATAGCCCCCCATTCTTCTCAATCTCGTAGATCTCTCATATCTTTCTCTCTCTCCTCTCGTCCCTTCCTTCTCAAGTCTTATCCGTCGATTGTGCTCGTCATCTCTGTCACTCTCATGAGTCGCCGTTGACCTCGCCTGCAACCGCCATCATCGTCGCGAGCCGTCGTTGACCATCCCCCGCTGTTTGATCTTGCTAGTTGTCTCATTTCTCTTATCTTATTTTCATTTTCTTGCTAGTTTTTAGACATGTTGGTCAATGGCCTCTTGCGTGTCGAGTGGTTGCCTCTGATCGCTAAAAACCACTAGCCACAGTGGCCGATGGCAAATGACAGTGCATATATAGGCGGGTGGGTTGAACGTTTAAACTTAGATATAAGGAGATTTGCGCGTTAAATCTTACTGATTTTTGGTTATGTTCGTTGATGGGCTATTGGATGTCTGGTAGTTGCCTCTAATCATCGAAAATTACTGCACATGGTGGCCGATGGAGACTAGCAGTGCGTTTTTCACTTATAGCAAAAAATTAAAAATTATATTTACGAAAATTCAACTGTTAAATATGGTCCATTTTTGTGTATGTTAACCTCCTTCGGTTGGAATTTTTAATGGTAGGGTTTGATAGTGTGAATCTTCGGCCAGCGGTGATCGTTAGCAATGGAGAAGATGTAAGGTACCAAAAAAGAAAAAAAGAGAAAAAAAGGGAAGAAGCGAAAAAAGGAAGAAAATTTATTATTAAATTTTGAAAATAAAATTATATATTTATTTAAAATTTAAGAAATATAGTATATTAATTAAAAATATAAGATAATATATAGTATATTATTAAGTGTATAATTTAATATAAATTATTTTTAAGACGTATGTGAGTAATTTATTAATTAAATTTATTATTTTATTTTAATAATAAAATTTTATTAAAAAAGTTAGTTTTATTATTTAATAATTAAATTCATTAAATAAAATATCATAAAATAATTTTTTTTTTAAATTGTAAGGGAAATGCATTTTCTAGTTTTCTATTTTAATAAATAATTTTTTGAAATGATAAAAAAAATTTGTTTTAAAAAATTGTAAAATAAATACTTAAAATACAAACCTGAAAATGAATTTAAAATTTAAAATTGAGATATGAAGATAACACCATCTTAATTTTAAAAAATATTTTTAAGTAGTTAGGATTTAATGAATTTTTAACCACACACCTTATTAAATTTGTGAATCTCGTTGAGTTCACCAACCAAATTTTCTAATTTTGTTGATGATGATCGATCCTAACCTATTCTTTCTTTAAAATTCATAATAATAAAGAAGATAATAGACACTGTAAGGGAAATATATCTATTTAAATCTATATAGAAGTAGAACGTGATACATCCCCTGCCCATCATGCTGCATGTATCATCATACATAATACATGGAGGCACGGCAGAGCCCATATTCAATCGATTTGGGACTGGGGGAGGCCTCATCTCTTGCTTTTAGCCTTAGCTTATGACTTAAGCAGTAGGTATAAAAAAAAGGGTGATTTGACCTTCTTCATTAGGAAAATGTAATAATGTCAGAACCTAGCTTATCACTTACTACGCCTTGGTCAAAATCAAAATTACCACTTTGTTATATTCCTTGAACCAGCAGAGCAGTCCACACTTCGCCTCTTGTTTTACTACCAAAACAGCATCTCCACAATTGATTAATTAATTAAACAATAAAATAGAATTAATTGCATAGAGATTATGTTAATCTATTAATTAATTATTTTTAAACAATTATTATTGACTAAAAGAATAGGCATATGGAATGACCACTTTTATCTCTGATTTTTTGGAAATTAGGAGGGAACTCCTTGGACAAGAATACCCAACTTGACTTCAAATATAACAAGTAGTAAAATGATTTTACATGTATGAGTAGTCATTAAAAGCACCATTTTACTATGGTTACGTTACAGGTAGTATAGAATACGCAACAGAATACACACACACATACACAAGTGCACTGTAAGTCAAACCAATTGGCGGAAACTTGAAGCTGAATCAATAAATGAGAAATAATGAAATGAAAAGGTGGGGGTGGGCGGCTGCTGCTGCCGACGATTCCTTCTCGAGAGCAAAAGGTGTTAACTCACATCTCGAGGGCTCCCCACGAACTGTCCTACGCCACGTGAGGGGGGTAAATCAGGAACTCAGCTGGCAGGTGACGGGGAGAACCAGTGCGAGCCGCCTACAAGGACCCCTGAGAAACAAGAAATCCCACACTGCGACTTACCCGACTCGATCCTTGCCACTCAAAAACAACTCTACCCGCTCCTTACCAATTGAGCTGTGCCCTGGGGCACCGACTATCCCTTCTCGATCGCATGGCATGGCGTTGGATCAGATCAGAAATTTGCAATCGCATCATCATCGCATCAAGATGAAAGCTTTTTTCCAACTTTCGTCCGGCTCCTGCTTAGGTGCCAGCTGTATGGCCACGGGGTCCCGTGATTGCCTACATCATGGACCACGGTAGGCCCCTCCCCCCTGCTCTCTCATATTTCATCACACACGCTCTCTCTCTCTCTTTCTCTCTCTCTACATGGATGGATAGTGAAAGGAAGAAAGAAAGAAGAATTGAATTGTAGAAGAACTAGCCGAAAGAGAGAAAAAGGAGAAAGAAAAGATGAAAGAGGGGAAGCGGCGTGGCCCATTCACGGCAATAGTAGCGAAAATCGATTCTTGTTGTTTTCGTGATTATCGGAGGATCTAATTTAGGATCTAATTCTGAGCGATTTCTGCTGCTGCTGCTGCTATGGCCAAGACTGGAGTTTTCGAGGGCGATCCGGGGCTCCTCGTCAAGGCCACCGAGTTGAAGAAGGAGTTGCAGAGACTGGTCAAGGCCATTGCCGACGACGATGACGACACTGCCGATAATGTGAAGATCATTGATCGAGCCACTCAGACGCTGTGTGCATTGAAGGATTTGAAGAAATCCAAGAGACCCCTCTCCCTCAAACTCCGCCACCGCGACGACGAGAACGACACCTCCTCCTCCGCTTGTCCCCACGAGTTTCGCTGCCCTCTTTCCAAAGAGCTCATGCGAGATCCCGTTGTCCTCGCCACTGGTCAGGTTTGTTTTCCTCCTCCTGTCCCAGTTCAACAATTAGGGTTCACAGAAGGGTTTTTCTTTTTCTTTATGGTCCGCTGCATATGATATCATTGACGTATGCATTTTTATCTGCTTCGCCTACCTTCTTTTACATATTGAGATGTTTTTTTCCTGTGAATCTGAGGTGTGAGTTCTTGTTCTCCATACTTTTGTATAAATTCCCTCTTTTATTTTCACAAATCTTCCTTTCCTCTGTTTTCTTGAGTGCTTGCTCGGTGCTCTGTGGTCCAAATTGTTGAAATTTAATGTTCCCTTCTTCTCCTAATCCTTTAACTTTTCCTTTTCATGTCGAAGCTTTCTTCGTCGACCACCTATCTAACTGTTCTTTCTTTTCGTCTATCGGGTAAGTACAAACTCTCAACTTCAGTCCACAGGGTAAAAATGTTTGCTTTTCTTCTTCTTTCTGTGGTTCAACAGAATTTAGTTTTTGTGAGAACACCCCCCCGCGCGCGCTCGCTCGCTTGCTTGCTTCAAAACTGTATGCAAGCGTAAGTAATTGTTGCGCCAAATATGACAGGTTTTTTCCAATTGAAAATGCACACCGCATTACATGCATCATGTTCCTCTCTGTCCGTTTATTCAGGAAAAAAAATCCTAAAAAGCTTGTTGTTTAGGGATGAATTTGATCCATTTTGCAGACTTATGATAGACCCTTCATCCAAAGCTGGCTAAAAGCGGGGCACCGGACATGCCCCCTCACTCAGCAAGTCCTCTCACACACTCTCCTCACGCCTAATCTTTTGGTCCGGGGAATGATATCCCAATGGTGCAAAGATCGCGGCCTACAATTACCCGACCCTGTTCAGTATTCCAATGAGGATGGGTGTACAGAAGCTGATCGAGACCTTTTTATCTCTCTCCTTGAGAAGATGTCTTCCACTCTGTCTGATCAGAAGGAAGCTGCGAGGGAATTGCGCTTGTTGACGAAGAACATGCCTTCCTTTCGTGCACTTTTTGGGGAGTCTCTTGATGCTATACCCCAACTGCTCAGCCCGCTCTCCCAAACTAGGTCTCAAGCTGACATTCACCTGGATCTTCAAGAAGACTTGATCACCACAGTTTTGAATCTCTCAATCCACGACAAGAATAAGAAGTTTGTTGCAGAGACCCCAATGGTGATTCCTATTCTTATGGATGCATTGAGATCTGGAACAATAGAAACGAGGAGCAATGCAGCTGCGGCCCTATTCACATTATCAGCCCTGGACTCTAATAAGGCACTGATTGGAAAATCGGGGGCCTTGAAGCCACTGATAGACCTTTTAGAAGAAGGGCATCCGGTAGCCATGAAAGATGTTGCCTCGGCTATTTTTAACCTGTGCATCATGCACGAGAACAAGGCAAGGGCTGTGAGGGATGGTGCAGTGAGAGTGATCCTAAAGAAGATAGTTAACCGTGTTGATGTTGATGAGTTGTTGGCTATCCTGGCAATTCTTGCAAGCAATCCAAAGGCAGTTGAAGAAATGGGAGAGCTTGGAGCCGTTCCTTGTTTGCTTAGTATAATCAGGGAGAGCTCTTGTGCTCGTAACAAGGAGAATTGCATTGCCATACTCCACACCGTTTGTTTCAGTGATCCAACCAAGTGGAAGGAAATGAGGGAAGAGGAGAATAATTATCGAACAATCTCACAGCTCGCTCAGAATGGCACTTCGAGGGCGAAGAGGAAGGCAAGTGGCATCCTTGACAGACTGAACAGAGCGGTCCACCTTACCCATACCGCATAATGAGGAGGTCTGAAATGATGCATTAATCTCCAAGTTCAAGATATGTGTAAATTCTATACATCTTCTCTGTATCACAGAGGGCACGCTCGTGGCGCCCCACCCAACCTCCATCTCCATGTTGTAAATTCTGCCCCTTCCCTTCCCTGGCCTTGAGTTGTTGTACTCTCAGATGAATGAGCTAAAGTTACAGAGAATAACTATGATGGAAATGGGAGGAAGCTCTCTCTCTCTCTCTCTCTCTCTCTCATATTTGATTGCGCAATGCAATAGTTGATGATGCACATGGCTTACTCAACAGATTGCTTTGAGTGATACATACACGAGGTGGTGCAGGTGGGTTGATTGATTTTTGTTTAGTTTAGTTTAGTTTACTTTATCTTCTTCTCCTCTTTTTTCTTGTTTTTGTCAAATCGCTGTGCACATGGTTGTAGATGGCTTCAACTTCACTTGAAGTAGCAGTGCAGCGGACAGGAAATGCTGTTTTCTTGTTTGATAGCAGAACTCCGTGGCTGTACTTATTCTTTACTTGTTTGTCTGCATTCCACGTTCGACATGGTTTAATCATCATAAGATACATACATAAATATATATATATATAGAGAGAGAGAGAGAGAGAGAGAGAGAGAGGATATTTTCCGATCCGAGTGTTACTTGCAGCAGTATCTTTTGTTTGGCTGCTTGTGGCAAATTCTTAAACGGTAGCTGAAGAATATATATTTTAACTTTAAGCTTTTTGTGCGGAGAACAAAGCTAAAACTTGTCCTTGTTACTCTTTACCACTTTGAATATACGGTTCGGTTTATGGATAAAGGAATGAGTGGCTCACCATTAGAGTTGGAAATGCAGCGGGAAAATTGTGCCCTTATTCAATGGCACTGTGGTCCATCCGTCCATCCAACCAAATGGACTCTTGTGTGTGCGCGCGCGCGCGCAATATCTTCCTAGCTAAAGTTAGCAGCAAGCAGGCATACCCCACTAATCTCTGTCCTGGCCTGTCCGACTGGAAAGCCGCCTTTTCCCTCCCCCGTGAACTTTGCTTTGATGTGGGCATGGAATCTATCTATCTATCTATCTATCTATCTAGCATTACCCTTGATTGAAATATTGCTTCCCAGAGTCGGTGGTGGCACTAGCAAGCATCGCGCAATATAAGTCTCTCAAGCAAGTCTTTTATTTAGTTCTGGTTCACCCACTTGACAAAACGCATGTTCAACGGTCTGAGCTTCCAACCCCCAATAGGCCATTGATAGATAGACATACAAGGTCGAGGAAAGCAAAGAAGAAAATTACTACTTCCACCATAATTACAATTACACGGCAGACATAATGGGATCCTTTCTTCGCCCTATACCCACTCACAGCAACCAAAAAAAAAAAAAAAAAAACTCATTCCCTCCCATGCCCCCATCAATCCAAACACACCCTAATTTTGGGCATTTGGCAATATTATTATATTGTTATCTAAGAAATTTCATAACAATATTATCTATATGGACTCTATTCCCCTCCTTTCTCCAAAATCTCTTCCCCAATGGCATGGGAGGGAATGGGTTTTTTTTCTACCTATCCAAACACACCCTGCCAGTCACAATAATAATCTCTACCTCATGCAGATAATATTGTTATGAAATTTCTTAGATATCTCTCTACATCTTTACCATTATGCAAGTCCAAAATTGTTTCTTTCACTTTCAGACACCCAAAAATACTGTGAATTAATTAATTATTCCCTCTCATTATTGCCAAATGCCCCAGTACTCCTCCATGTGACGGAACATACCCAAAATAATAATGGATCTCTTGTGTTACTTGTGTACAAGCATGCTGATGCCCACCAAGCATCACCATCACCACCACCACCTCCTCCTCCTCTAATCATCCATCATTCACTGCCCTAAAACAGATTATCTTGTTTCTTCTTTTAACTCCCAGGACTTCACAGTACGAGAATTATATATGTGCGCGTGCGGCTCAAATGGAGTGGGATTTTTCTTTCAAACAACGGCCGTAAAGCCCGTTAACTTCTCATAATCGGGCAATCATCCTTAAATTCAACCACAAGATAAGAAACAAAAACTGAACCACCCTGAAAAGCACCCCAGTTTGAAAGACGCCCACTCATAAAAAGGGGTTCCCCCGCAATGCCCCACCGCCGGTCAGTTCCATATTTCACTTCAAAAATCAGCGTAAACACCGTACAAACACTACTAGAAACAGCTGTAGCAGTAGAGGACGTAAACACCGTACAAACACTACTAGAAACAGCTGTAGCAATAGAGGACGAACGCTACATTTACAATGGGAGTGCCCCTCCACATGCGAAACAACCATCCATATGTACGTAAGACACGTGGACAACAAAATGGCAAACATTATCCTTTTCATCTTCAGGCCTTTCAAGGGACCAAAATTTACTGTCTTAGCGCTTTCACTACATTACTGATTAATGGTCCCTTCCCATAAAATTAATCCAATTTAACTCAAACTCAGAGCCATGGAATTTCCATGTCTATGCTACAGTATCTTTTACCATACCAGACTAATATTTAATAGTCGATCACCAAACTGGTATGAATGAGGCCTATACCATTCTTCATGAATCATGGCATATCACATACTAGCCTAGGTAGATACCTCTCTTCCGCCCCATTGTTGATGACACAACTCACGCATGAATGACAGATTCGTCTTGAGGTCTCACGTTTGACAAAATCACTCAGTCCATCCGGTATGCCCAACCATGCTTGTCTAGAAAGGCTTGGACTGCTGTTTTTATGGCCAAATTTGGTATCGGCTGCGAGGGATAAAGAGGTTCCCCAAGTAATGTGATAAAGCGGGAAATTAACACCAGGTGGACACCAAAATTCAACTACACATATCAATGTAAATATCAACTTTTCCTTATGAAGATTGTTATTTTTTGTTTCTCAATGAGGACCAAGGCTTTGATGAAGATTTGAGTTTATTTTTATAGGCTTTGCCTCGGGATTAAAGTATAGTCCAAAAAATACCACTCATTGACAACTCATTAAAGAAATCGGGCCATAAGCTTTTTATTAAGCCTTTGGAAGAGAAATGGGCTGAGCCCATTTGCTCAAGGCTTAAGGAAGCCTAAGCTCAAGCCCAATAACCCTCATGCCTTGCCTTAGCACTGTTATATAAAAGGGCTCTTTCCTTTTCTTGTTGCCTTTATTAACGGTCGATTCTCTCTCTCTCTCTCTCTATTCTCTCAATAATTTCCTTTGATGGCTGATCTTCGTGAATCTGTTCTTCCTTTTTTGGCCAGATCTCCCTTTCCATGGAAGTGGTCTTCCTTTCATTTGGGAACCCTTGGTCGATCGGTGAGTAGTCTCTATTTATTCTATTCGACAGATCCATCTAAGGTAAGCTCTCGGCTTACTGTTCTTGCTTCCATCTACTTTGTGAGTGGTGCTTACTGTTCCTTGGTGGATCGTTTGGTGAGTAACCTTTTTTGGGTGATTTTTTGGGCGAGATCTGCAAATCAGTAAGAGGATTTGAGCACTTGAGAGTTTTGGTCCTTAGGATTTTGGGGCTACTCTGTGGTTTGATGGCCTTATTCATTTGGTGTTACGTGAGTGGTATGATCTGGACAAACTCAGATCTGAGCCTTGAATCGCCTAACATGGAGTTATCTTTTTTTTACTCTTTTGTGTTCTTTGTTTTTTTGATCATTTGGTTTTGTTTATTATCTGTACTAACCCTTTGTTTTGGTAAGTGTTCTTTCACAACAAATGGTATGAGAGCCTTGTGTGGCTCCTAGGTTGTGCGAATCAAAATCTAATCGAAAAACCCCTCTGATTTTCTCGATCAATTTACACAGTAAGCGATTCTAGGG
Organism: Diospyros kaki; assembly: GCA_036245055.1. NCBI lineage: Eukaryota > Viridiplantae > Streptophyta > Magnoliopsida > Ericales > Ebenaceae > Diospyros > Diospyros kaki. The sequence goes on along the minus strand of BSEG01000007.1, from coordinate 43,111,512 downwards.
TTTACGTCGAATTCGAATCGTCTAACTCCGATTGTTCGGTGCAGTGAGTGATTTGGGGTAAACCAACCCTAGATCTGTGATCACCTGACCGAGTAGCATCGTCCTGACCGGCGCGTGCCAGCCTACTCACAGGCAGGCGACGGTGTGTGGAGGCCGGCAGGTCATCGAGACCCGACCCATTTTCATTCTAGATCTCATTCTTGAGATCTAGCTCGGTAAATTTGTATCAGCTTGTTTGAGATTTTTTGTCTTACAGTTATTGTTCTCTTAATTTTTTTTTTTAGTGCCTATATATAATTTGTTGTGTGCATATATATAATTTGTTGTGTGCATATAGATAATCTGCTGTGTGTGATATCTGTTATTTTTTGCTGTGTGCTAATCAGTTTCAAAATACTATTTATTTTATTAATCAGTGTCTTTGTCTCTGATTAGTCCTATTCTATTTATTATCCCTCTGGGAATCTACTATCTAAATTAAATTTTAAACTGTGTGTTTTTTGCATTAATTTAATTAGGTTACATATTCTCTGTGTAATTCATATACTTAGTGAATATGACCACACACTTCGAATTGGGGGTTTTCAATGGAAAGGAAGACTTTTCTATATGAGAACAAAAAATGAAGGGAATTTTAGTACAACAAAAAGTATCTAAGGCTATAGATGATAAATACCCTGAAGGTACTAAAGAAGAATAAAAACTTGAAGCTGATGAACTGACATATACTTCTATAATCTTACATCTTTCTGATTCAGTGTCAAAAAAAGTAGGAAAAATTAACACAACTAAAGAGTTATGGGAAAAACTGAAAAAATTGTATGTGAAAAAGTCCACTCCAAATAAACTCTATTTGTTAGAGATTTTTTTTAGTTTTAAAATTGACCTCTCTAAGGATCTAGATAACAACTTAGATGTCTTCAACAAATTAGTTTAAGATATCAATGGTGAAACAGTATCCGAAGAATATAAAGTTGTGATCTTATTAAATGCTATTCTTGATATTTATAAAGAGGTTAAAAATGTCATTAAATATGGTAGGGATACCTTAGCACTAGAAATTGTCATAGATTCCTTAAAAAGTAAAGAAATTGAACTAAAACATGAGAAAGGACATGGTGAGCTCCATATGATGAGAGGTAGGTCCCAATCTAAGAATCAAGAGAGAGGTGGTAAGAAAAAAGGTAGAAATATGTCCAAATCTAAAAACAGAGGGAAGGGTAAAACGTGCTATGGGTGTGGTAAAATTGGACATTTCATTAAAGACTGTTATGCTGAGAAAAATAAAAATAAAAATAAAGAAAAGGTTAGGGATCAAGAAAAGGTTAAAGTAGTAACCTCATATGATCCTAGTGAAGTATACATGCTCTTAGATTCTGATTCCACTGAAATAAATGTTGCATCTAGGTCAAACATGCATGAATGGATCTTAGATTCAGGTGCATCATTTCGTATCACATCACAAAAATATTGATTTGAAAATTTGCATGAATCTGAAGGTGGACATGCCATAGTGTGTAGCAACATAGCATATAAGGTCATTGGGGTAGAAGACATCTCTATTAAGTTAGACACTGGTTATGTCTTAAAACTAAAAGATGTTAGGTATATACGCGAAATGGCTAGGAATTTAATTTTAGTGGGAGAGTTAGAAAATAGTGGTCTTACTGGAAAAATTGAAAATGGAATCTTAAAAATGTTTAAACGAGCAATGGTAGTCTATAAGGGGGTAAGAAGAAATGTGATTTATGTATTAAATGCTGAGGTAATTAATAATCTAGGATCCTATATTGCATCAATCAATCCTGATGCCACCATCAAGTGGCACAACATGTTAACCATGTAAGTGTTAAAGGGCATAAGTTGCTAAGTGATAAGGGTGCATTTGGTAAAGACTTTGTGTCTGATATCCCTTTCTGTGATCATTGTGTTCTTGGAAAACATCATAGGTTGTCTTTATCCTCTAATGTCCATAGAGTCTCTAGAGCTTTAGAATATATTCATTCAAATCTATGGGGGCCTGCGTCAAATCCCATATCAGGTGGTAATAGGTATTTTTTTTATCTATGATTGATGATTACTCCAGGAGAGTTTGTGTTATTCTCTTAAAAGACAAGTCTAAAACTTTTAAAAGATTTAAAAATTGAAAAACTCAAATAGAAAATCAAACGGATAAGAAGATAAAATACCTTAGGACTGACAATAGTCTAGAATTTTGTAATTCTGATTTTGACAACTTGTGCAAGGAATATGGTGTTACTAGGCATAAAACAGTTCCATACACTTCTTAACAGAATGGAGTAGTTGAGAGGATGAATAGGACCCTTTTAGACAATGTTAGGTATATGATGATTAGTTCAAATATACCTAAGTCATTGTGGGGAGAAGCTGTTATGATTGCATGTTACCTAGTTAATCTAACTCCTTCAGCTGCTTTAAATGGTGACACTCTTTATGAAAAATGGCATGGAAAATGTGCCAATTATTTAATTCTTAGAACTTTTGGTTGTGCTGCCTTCACTCATCAAAATAAGGGAAAATTATAGACTAGAACTAGGAAATGTATTTTCTTAGGCTACACATTTAATGAAGCTAAAAAGGAATAAGAATTATTGTTAGTAAAGGTATCACATTTAATGAATTTGAAATATCTTGTACAAAGCTTAGTGGTGACAAAGTTAGTAAGGACAAGAGTCCTCAAGAAGAGTTAAAAAACTCAAGTACCCAAACTCTTATAATCTCAGATGAGGTGGAAAACACTCCTTTAACCTCTAGTGAGGTGGAGAGTCAAGATCAGTATGAAGTAGAAGATGAGAGAGAAACAATAGAAGAATATCCTAATGACCAGCCATCAATTTCTGATTATCAGTTAGCCCGGGATAGGGAAAGAAGGTCTCATAGGTTACCTCAAAGGTTAGCATCAGATTTCGATTTAGCCTATACTAGTTACCAAGACCTAGCTAAAAATGAACCTAGCACATATGAGGAAGCCATAAGAAGCAAATATTCTAATGAATTGATGAAAGCAATGAAAGAAGAGATGAGTTCCCTCAACAAGAACCAAACTTGGGAATTAGTCCCCGGATCTAAGGATAAGTCGATTGTGGGTTGTAAGTGAATTTATAAGATTAAAGAGGGTACAACTGATAGTGAACCAATAAGGTTTAAGGCTAGGTTAGTAGCCAAGAGATTCATACAAAAGGAAGGGTAGATTATAATGAGATTTTTTTTTATCGGTTGTTAAGTACACTACCATTCGTGTCATACTTGCATTAGTTGCATATTTTGACTGGGAACTTGAACAATTAGATGTAAAAACTGCTTTCTTACATGGTGATTTAGAAGAAAAAATCTTTATGTTTCAACCCAAATGTTTTGAAGACAAAAGAAAACCAAATTTTGTGTGTTTCTTAAAAAAATCCTTATATGGTTTAAAACAGTTCCCAAGACAATGGTATAAACGTTTTGACTCCTTTGTTAAATCAATCGGTTTTAAAAGAAGTGAGTTTGATCATTGCTTGTATTTTCAGCATAAAAATAAAGATGACTTTGTGTTCCTTTTAGTTTATGTTGATGACATATTTCTTATTGGCTCTGACATTAAAAAGATTAATAGCATAAAATTTGCTTTCGGTAGAGAATTTGACATGAAAGACCTATGCATGACTAAGAGGATCCTAGGTATAGAAATCGTAAAAGATAAGTCAAATTCTATTTTTTTTGCATCAAACAATATGTGTTAAAAATTCTAAAAATATTTGGCATGCATTATAGTAAATCAGTATCATTACCTTTAGGAAACCATTTCATATTATCTAAAGATAAATCTCCTACTAATGAGAAAGAAGAGGAATATATGAATAGAATTCCTTACTCAAATGCAATAGGTTCAATCATGTACCTTATGATACGTAAGAACCCATATTTTCGTGAAGTTGTCACGTAATTTAAGCAAATTTAGAATATTGAAAAATTGGCTTGATAGTAGTTATAAGTACCGAATTGGCTGCAGGGAATGCCTCGGAGTGAAATTGTCAAAGGAAAATAATATGCTCTCTATGAGCATCCCGACATAGGATTCATAGTATCGAAAGAAATTGGAAATGAGACGGTTTTTAGTATAGCTAAAATGCAGCTGCCAATTAGGCTGCAAAATCGAATTGTAGTAGGAGACTTCCAAGAAGTTAACGGAAGCCTGAGGGGGTTTCAATTTTTCATAAGGAACAACCCTTTAGTGGTTTCGAGATGAAACAATAGTCCGGTGAGGACACTGGGGCAAAATCGTCATTATCGAGTAACTTTAAAGTTATTAATTTTTCGTTTTCGGTATTGTAATGCAACTTAATTTGTTGTTTAATGATGTAATTGCAATAACGAAATTGCCCTAGGAAAATAGAGACGAAATTGAAGTTAAAATGTGTAATTTTCTTATCATCATAATGTAATATATATAATTATATATAGATATATGTGTGTACATAGCAGTGTGATGGCCATTCTGTGAAACTTCATGGCCAAGGATTTCTTACAAGATTCAGCCATGCTTCTACATCCGAGATTTGCGCAAGATTGGAGAAAATGTCAGCAAAATTTGAGGAAATGGCAGTAAGATTATGATTAGATTGAGCTTGTGTGTGATATATAATTTACACATTTATATATATATATATTCATCCGTGGAGAGCAAGTAGCAGTCGCCTATAAATAGACAGGGGGTTGGCCGAGAGAGGAAAGAAAGGTATAGGGAGATCGAGAGAGAGTGTGGAGTTGAGAGGGAGGGGCCTGGAATGGCAGAAATCGACCATGGCAGTAGCAGCAACAAAGTTGTTGTTCGGCATTCATGATTGCGTGAAAACAGCGGCAAACGGCGATCAAAAGCTGCCAGTGAAGCAGACAGTGATGGCGGCGATGGCAAGGCGACCGGCGAGGCCGGTGGTAGGCGGCGGAGACCCAAGCGATGGCCGGTGGATGTTGGTGCGCAGGTAGTGGGCGTTGTAGGAGCAAGGGAGATAGGAGGAAGAAGATGAATAGGAGAAAAGAAAAGAAAAAAAAAAAAAAGAAAGAAAAGAAAAAGAAATGGAGAAAATTTCTAAAAAAATACCAAAAAATAGGATAAGGAGATTTATTAATATTCCAGAGATTTTGGATCAGAAAATGGTTCGAGCACGCATTTCAAGAATATGACACGTATATCGAGGAAGCTTATGGGCTAAATTATGGTAAATAAAATTTCTTAGAAAATTTTTAAAAATTCAGGAATGTTATTTTATGAATTTTCATAGTGAAATATTTGAAAAATATTTAGTTTGGATTTATTGAGGAAAAATAGGAAGAAATAGAGAAAAAAATAAAGAAAACACAAGAAATTATGAAAAAATAGGTTTTAATACTTATTTAATTAAATATGGTGATTAGGATGTTTTGAGGCTTAAAGTTGAAGTGATTTGTATGAATTTTAAGGTTGACACGTAAATCGAGATGATGCACGAATTTTGAGGCAATGCGTGAATATCGAGGTAGCTCGATAAGCTTGAGAAGGTAAGTGATACTTCTCAACTATATTTAGTTTTATGAAAAATGCTTGGTTGGAAATAATTCAACCCAAAACCCGATTCAGCAAATGGGTGCGGTTGACTCAAACCAAAATGATATAGAAATGATATTTTGCATTTTGCATTCATGCATGATATATGTTTATTATTCTCTTACTTAGATGATTCATCATCTAATTTGGGTTATACCCCTGGAATATTCAAACGTTTCAGATGAAAATTGCAGCAGAAATGAGGATGAATGAGGCATGAAATGACATTTAGCAAAATGCATGATAAATTGAATGATGAATGAAATATATGTAATGTAGCCCATGTATTTAAGTTCTGTTACTTTGAATTTTGGACGTTTTGAAAGAATAAGGATGTATAACCCTATTTAAGGTTAATATTAGTTGAGAACTTATACTTTGTATTAAGTTATGTTGAGGAACGATGATGTAAGAACTAAATTTAGATTAATGTTAAGATGTCAGGTTTGATCATTGCTTCCGCATTTGATGTGTATAATGATTCTCTTTTGAGAAAAATGATTGGAAATTTTGGGATAGATATGAGGAATGATATGATTTAGCTTTAAGTTTGAAAAAAAAATATATTCTCCCCGAATTGTCTGAATTTATAATGCACTCGAAAAAAAGGGGATGTTACATGGTATGTACTAGATCAGACCTAACCTATGCTGTTAGCACTCTTAGTAGATTTATGACAAACCCAGGTCCCTATCATTGGGAAGAAGTGAAATTGTTATTGAAGTATTTAAAAGGTGCCTACAATATAAGATTAGTATATAAGTATAAGTCCAATAGTGTGAGATTAAAGGGGTTTACTGATTCAGATTATGTTGGTGATAGAAATAATAAGAAAATCCACATCATCCTATGTATTTACTTTGTGTGAATCATGCATTAGTTGGAAGTCTCAGTTTCGACATATTGTTGCCCTCTTTACCACCGAGTCTAAATACATTGCTGCTACAGAGGCTATTAAGGAAGCCTTGTGGTTTAAGGGATTGCTAAATGAACTGTGTGTTCTTAATGAAAATGTGACTGTTTTCTCTAATAGTCAATCTGCAATTCATTTATGTAAAAATCATGTTTTTCACGAATGCACTAAACATATAGATGTGAGATTGCATTCATTTGTGATATTATGTCTCAAAACATTATTAGACTGGAAAAAGTGTTTTCTAAATATAATCCTACTGATATGGGGACTAAAATTTTACCTATGGTTGAATTTAAAAGCTGCCTCGATCTTCTTAACATTGGTAAGGTTACTTGATAATTGCTTATGTATTATGTTGCATGTGCTTGTTGCCATTCTATTTTGTGTGTGTTGGCCTCATTGAAAATCAGGTTGAGATTTGTTGTTTTTTGTTTCCCAATAAGGCCCAAGGCTATGACGAAGATTTGAGTTTATCTTCATAGGCTTCGGCCCAGGATTGAAGTATAGTCCAAAAATTACCACTTATTGGCAGTCTATTAAAGAAGTCGGGCCATAAACTCTTTATTAAGCCTTTGGAGGAGAAATGGGCTGAGCCCATTTGCTCAAGGCTTTAGGAAGCCCAAGCCTAATAGCCCTCATACCTTGCCCTAGCACTGTCATATAAAAGGGCTCTTTCCCTTTCTTGTTGCCCTTATTGACGGTTGATTCTCTCTCTCTTTGCTCTCCCGATAGTTTCATTTGATACCTGATCTTCGTGAGTCTGTTCTTCCTCTTTCGGCCAGATCTCCCTTTCCATGGCAATGGTCTTCCTCTCCTTTGGGAGCCCTTGGTCGATTGGTGAGTAGTCTCTATTTACTTGATTCGGCAGATCTGTCTAAGGTAAGCTTTCGGCCTACTGTTCTTGCTTCCATCTTCTTTGTGAGTGGTGCTTACTATTCCTTGGTGGATCATTTGGTGAGTAACCTTTTTTGGGTGATTTTCTAGGTGAGATCTACAAATCGGTAAGAGGGTTTGAGCACTTGAGAGTTTTGGTCCTTGAGATTTTGGGGTTTCTCTGTGGTTTGGTAGCCTTATTCATTTGGCGTTACCTGAGTGGTACGATCTAGATAGACTCAGATCTAAGCCTTGAATCACCTAATAGGGAGTTTTCTTTTTTTACTTTTTTGTGTTCTTTGGTTTTTCGATCCTTTGATTTTGTTTATTAGTTGTACTAACCCTCTATTTTGATAAGTGTTCTTCCGCAACAAAGACATTCAAAGATCCCGTAAAATATCAAGAGTAACTTTACAACATAGGTAATCTGGCACCTAAAGTCCAGAATTAGAAAAAGAAGAAATTACAGATCCTACACTTTTGCGATGGGGGCAAGAGCAAAGAATCTCCACAATACTCACCTCTTTTGGCATGTCTGCTTATTTAGCTGTTCTAAACTAGAGCCTCTAATTGTACAGAATTGACACTCATAGCTTCATCTAAGAACCCTTCCATCTGAGAAATATCACGTAAATGTTTTTCCTTAAGAGCAGACTGACAAGCTTCTCTGAGGTATGCACAAACTAAATAGGCAGCAGCTAACAAGAGAAAGCGGACACAACAATCTACACTTCTTCAAAGAGGTCAATCAGAAGTTAGAAAAACATACTTCAGAGTTTGTAATTCCGTTGATCGCTTGGTAGACCCATGCTCCGATTCCATGTATTTAGCTTTTGCAAGCTCTTGCCAGATCTCCTCCACCATATAACTCATAGCATTTGGACCCCTCTCAAGCTCCAAAGCCTACGGGGGGGAGGTTAGATTTCAGTAAGTTTTGATTCTTGTGACACATCATTTTATCCCAACAGAGCAACAAACTTCCCCTTCTAAAAGGTTCAGACATTTCTTTGGTTCTTTTCCTGTTTTTGTCTTTTCTCTTTTTTCAATTTTTAAGTAAAATGTTTAATGTTCCTTGTGAGACAAGTCAGAAAAAAGAAAATGATCAAACTACATATAGCTTTAGCAACCATTAGTGCAATTTATGGTCCAATGAAGTAGTTCATAAGTCAAAAAATCTCCTTGACAAGTATTACAATTTCCTTTTTGTTTCTAAATCATCAGTTATCATTGTTATTTTATATTTTCACCCAACTTCTCATAATCAACCATATGATCCTCCAAGCAACTGGCAAGGAATGGAATTAGATCCTCAAATGCATTTTGAAGCAAAGCAATGCATCTCAGTAAAAGCATTTTTGAAGTAAACAATGCATCTCAGCTACCAGGGTAGGTCGCAACTTGTGAAACTGGTTATATCCCTTTGTGCATGACCATATCTTTTGTGATGTTCAAACCTAAAAAACTGACACATAATAGTGACATATAGATAAATAAAAGTACACTTAAATTTACGGACAATAATCATGATGTTGGTTTCATGAATGATAGAGCTTAGAAACAGATAGTAGAACAGATAGGAATGGAAGAAGATCACATCACTTATTAAGTTCAATGGATTGTTTAAATACACAAGTCATTCTTATCTAACAATCTATTCAAATACTTCATCAACTATAGGAGATAACTATCAAAACAAATTGCAGCTAAGACTAATCAAATAATCCAAAAACATAGGCTAAACTTTAGGAGTTTTAAATTAATCCTTATCTGCTAAATTTTCTCTAACAAACCAGCTAAGAGATAGCTTTGAAAGCTATCTATTTGAACCTGTTTCAGCAGCTTATCAGCTGCCGAGACATTCTTTCACAACACATGAACTCTATCTGAAATACGTCAATACATTTAAATTTACAGACAATAGTCATGAACTCTATCTGAAATACAGTCTTACAAGTCCCAAAGAATATCATTTGATATATTGCCATGATATAAAAAACTACCCGTAACATCCAACATTCATAAAAGACACCTAATAAGAAGAAAGAAAATCGGAATAAGCATTTCCAAATTTTATAATATATACCCATTTTCAATCATGTTACCACTGTTGCAGCATGTCCAATTTACATTACACAAGGATATTGCATCCATTTCAGATTCTCAGAGCTTTATAGACTCACAAATTAATAAGAAAGAGAAGCTTGAATAAATGTAAAAGAAGATACAAGTAAAAACCAGAAATCCTACAAAATACACCAGCAGCAACCAACAAAACACCAGGTCACTCCGCTGGCTGGCAATTGGACTAAAACAGACAAGCCACAGTTTATTTCCAAACATCATGTTACACCAATCTGATTAATCCAACAGACATCTGGAATAGGTCATCAATAATCTTAAGTAATACTCTTGAGTCGTTTTGACATGTAAGAAACATAGTTGCCAAAGGTGTACCAAGGCTCGAGGCTCATCTGAGGGAACCTTACTCCATGAGGCGTGAGCCCAGGCTCTAAGGTGGGCAACTCACGCTGAGAAGCAAGGCGGACCCCTTTTGCACTTATGTCATAAATCTTCTTGTTTCTGCTTTTTGACGGACTTGCTAAAATTTAACAAGTAGGGAAAGAGTTGAGGTTAACAGTCAAACTACATACAAAATAAGCAAGTACTAGTTACAATTTAGATCTAAAAAATTGCAAATAGAAAATGATAAACTGGTTCAAACAATTCAACCAGCCGGTTTTTTACTTCCAAGTATACTACGTATCAACAAAACCAGTAGTCATCAACAACACAATTCGACATAACAGCCATTCAGAACAAACAACTGCATTCTCATATTACCCACTGCTTAGATACACGAGTGAAAATTTCAAAATCAGGTTTTTCCCCAAAATACTACATAATCAAATCCTCAAATTTTCATATACCAGCTATGAACAGGATGGTTCATCAACATTTTTTTGGAGCTACATCCAATACATAAATATACATCCCAAATACAGTGAAATGATCATTTTCAAAACTTCAAGCCCAAATCACTAGCTCAATCTGTGTGGTTAGGAAACACCACATGACTTGCAAAGCTCAACAAGATCTATATGCAGATGCAACACAGACAAGAAACATGCTTATATGCCCAATGCAAGAAATCATATCATCAAGCAATTTCTCAATGGCTGTGGGTAGTCCATGGCCTCTTAGGCAACTCAAAGTCCACTGCCTTCCTAGAGAGTACTGCACACACAACTGGCTGTGTAACCTGTGGCCTACATCTTACATGACTGCAGGTGTATATACAAATCTGGCCAGGTATCCATGCAAGTAAAACAAGGCATATACGGAACATGTGCTATACATCAAACGGTTGCAATGTGCATGCAATCTTACCCAAACTCTAGCTCACATCTGGTTCTTAAGTATGTATTCACTATCTCATCCCTAGCCTTGTTGGTTCTCCCTTTTGTTCTACTGAAATTTTGTAATTATAGTTACAGTTTTTCAACTGTCTTAACAAGTCATCCTTCTTCACTCCTTGCTTTTTAATTTCATGGAGACAGAATGAGATTGGAATTAATATAAGGGAGAAAGAGAGTATGGCTACAACGGTGGCCATGCCTATGGCTGCCAAACTAACTGAGCAACTCTGGCAAGAAGGCAATAACTACTTCAAGCAAGACCAATTTGGCATTCTCATTGATGCCTACATCTAGGTTTCTAGATCTTTTGTGGTTATATATATTTCATCTCTTTGTATAATGATTTCTTTCTGTAACTTCTAACCTCATTACTTTATTTTTCTATCATTCTACATCTAGTTTCCAGCTGTTACATACCTTTAATCATGTCTCTGTGATTTATTTTGCTTTATTCATTTTTTAGGCGATTACTATGCCCTAATGTTTTTGTGTATTGGACCAAATGTGTTTTAGGCCATCGCAGGCACAAGTATGTACGAACATAGACCCTTCTTTCAAGTTCAGCATATTTTGGTTTTGTCACTATTTTGTCTATTTTATCCTGCAAGTGGACGAATCGTGACAAGTAATACAGTGATAAATAGAGTGTCATATCCACGAGAACTAACTTTTGACGGTTACTCTAATTGATCTAACCTTAACCTAACACACACATTAACAATGACTTCAATTGTAATGAAAAGTAATTTACTAATAAAAGATGCAAACAAAACAATTTCTTTTATTCAAAAACTCTCAAAGTTAAGGCACTAGGGTTTGTGAATCCACCGTCGGCCTTTTTGATTCAATTATTCATTACTTGGGTCTTGCTATTCCTTATCTTAGGTTGAAAATCGATAATCCAATTTCAACCAAAAACCTCTCTTGATGGTCATTCAGTTCTATGTATATATATGAGATTAACTATCTCTAATCAACCTTCGAACATATAAACATGCATTCAATCACGGAGATCATCACAAAATGATTTCATAGGACATAACGATATCTCTACCTATTATAGGACCCTACGTTATTTGCTACCATGTCTAATCTATATTGAATCTCTCGAAAGCAATACAAATCACAATTATGTTCCAATGGTGATCAAGTATCAAAACAACATTATGAACATAACAAACAATCAACCCGAATGGATAAGAAAATAACAAACTGAATAACTTTAAATCAAACCATTAGAAGTCGAGGTTTTATCATTCACTCTAGTTATAAACACTTAGCAATGCATTCTTGCAATTAAAAGAAAAAGAAAAGAGTGGGAATCCATAGTAGAGATTGAGAAAGAAAAGAAAAATACAACCCAAGAGTCTTCAATCTTTCGTTCGCCTCTCTTCCATCCAAAAACTCCCCAAATCTCCCAAGAATAAGTCTTTATATAGTCCTCTTTAGGTTATCAAAGTCCTACATCTTAAAGGAGTCTATCCCTCTTTGATTTGGATTGAAACGGGCTTAAACGGCCTTTTCATGAAGGTTTGAACCCTACCGCGGTATGCTTATTGCTGTAGACCCGTGAGCTCCAGAAACTAATTCCTAAAGCGGTCTTACAGCGGTATGCATTCCGTTGCAGGACCGTGAGCTCCAAAAACTAATTTGTATAGCGGCCCTCTAGTGGTATGTATTCCGCTGTAAGCCACTAGCCTTATTCTTTTGCCTCTTGTTTTATAATCTTCCACTTTTTGCTCTCAATACTCTTTTGCTTTCTTTTGAATCGATACCCGACCATGCCTACAAGCTTTATTTCAACTCCCATCATGCACTAAAATCACTCTTTTTGCTCTATGTCTGCTTTGCATGTAATGTGTACCTATATTGATAAAATTAAGCCCAAAATGAGTAGCAATCATATTCATTGAACAATTAAATGCTAAACTTGAACCACTAAATAAGAGTACAAAATATGTTGATTAGTCACTATTTTGGATTTTTTCTTTCTTCCTTTGCCTCTTCCCTTCCCTTTTTTTTTTTGGCGGGTGGTGATTGGACTAAAGTTGAAGAGGATTGTAGAAGAGCCTATAATGAACCTAACATTATCTCAATTCTCTCCAGCTCTTATCATGGATTTATTTGTTAAAGAATTATTGTTGCCTGCTATAGGCTAATTACTTTATGGATGTTAAACAACTGTAGTGTGCGCCTACTATCTCCTTTCAACCCTTACCAACATTTGACTTGGAACATTAGTTGGGCCAGTTGAATCTTGTGCCTTTTCGATCTACTTCTTCATGGCTTCATTAGGATTCAATTGATAGGAGCATATTGTCGTTTTGAGGTTGCACAAAGACAATTTTGAAGGAAGGAAAGAAACATGAAGATTAAAGAAAAGAACACATGAGATTATGCTGGAGGAAGAGATATTTTAATAAACTCTAAAACTTATATTAAAAAACTTAAAAATTAATAACTAACTACTAAGATGGTGGCCTTAGAAATAAGCCCTGATCACATATGATTAATCAGAAAATAACAAACTCCTAAACACTAAGAAACAATAAATAACAAACTCCTAAACACTAGAAAACAATATTTTGAAATATTCAAAACATGACAACTTGGCAGCAGTTCTAAACACACCAGCTAACAGAGCATAAAAAGTTCAAATTTTTGGTTTTAAGTGAGAACCCCTTTGCAAACAGTATCTTGCATAATTCATGGAAGTATCTATGATGAACTCAATCACTCAAAGTTGCTTATTGACGCATTTGCATTTAAATAACTTGAAATTCTACGTGGAGGAATACCAAAAGAAGGCCCTTTTCTCAGTCTTTAAATTAAGATCCGTAATTCAGCAATTTAGAGTACATTTCTGCAGTATTTATAGTTCATAGTTAAGATTTTTCAGAAAATTAGGTTGCGTTCTCTTTGTTTTTTAATTTTAAATTTTGAGTTTTGAATTCATTTTTAATTTTTTATTTTAATAATTTATTTTTAAAAAATTGAAAACGCGTTCTCTTTGAACTTTTGAAAATAATTTTTTAATAATATTTTATTCAATAAATTTGATTATTCAATAAATTAAAAATATTTAATGTTAATATATTATTAAAAAATATATACATTTTAAAGTTAATGAATTTTATAATATTTTTTTCTATTATAATAATAAAATACAAATAAATAAATGTGTTTTGAGTTTTGAGTTCTTTTAAATGAAAACACTCAAAATAACTTTTTGTTGTTTTGAGTTTTCTTTGTAATTTTTTTTTTTTGTTTTCAAAAATACATTTTTAAAAACAGTAAAGAGAATGAGTTTTTTTTATTTTAGAAAATTAAAAATTAAAAATGATTTGAAAACAATAAAGAGAACGCAGTTTTAGGAATTGAAAGTAACGTAAGTTTCAAAGTCTTAACTGGTTGGTTGGTGAAATGTGAAATGGCTAGTCTCTAGAAATCACACTTTCTACAATGACAGAACCTAGTTTGTTGTCTCTGAAAATAAGAAGTCATCAATTTGAACCAATGATGGAACCCAAGTCGTCAATTTTGGGTCAACTTAGAACGAGAAATCACACTTTCAAATGAAACTGGTAATTTCTTAAGATAACACAAGGAAAGTTATCTTGAATGACATAATGGAACAGAAATTACAGTGGCAGATAGAAAATCCAGAGTAGAACCTCCACATACATGAGATTCTGTGTGTAAAAAAGTAAATCAAGCAGCTATTCACAAACTAAATTACACTTAGCATGCGTTTGATATGAGTGAAATTCATTTTTTATTTAAATTTCAAAAAATTCTATTAAATAGTTTTTTTTTTTCATAGAATTCAAATTCTATCTTAGTTCAAAAAATAAATTTTTTTCTTAAAATCAAGGAATTGAAATTCCTAAGGGGTGAGGTGAGAATTAGAATTCCACGAAATTAGAATTCTGCCCCACTTTACACCCCACAATCAAATGCATTGCAAGGGTGGAATTTAAGTGGAAAGAAAAAGAATTTCAGGAAAAATGATTTTCTAGAAATTGAAAGTTTAAGCTGTTTAATTGATATAATTTTTTACTTGAAAAATGATGTTATGTTTCATCTTTTGGTGTTTGATTGATAATATTTTCTATAGAATTTGATCATTTTCCTAACATTTCGTATTTGATAGGCATCATTTTCTATAAAAAAATGACACATTTTTCATGAAATTTAATAATAAAAATATATTAAAAAATACTGAATGAGACATATAAAGATACACATATACACACACATATATTCATACACAATCACACATACACATATATAGTCATATACACATTCTTGCACATAAACATATATATACACACGTAAATACATATAATGAAAACGAAAACCTACCTCCTCGCTCACCGCCACCACTCACCCACCCGCTGCTGAACTGCTATCTCGCTTACCCTCTCTCTCACTTGCTTGTCCTTCTTCTCATTCGCACACAGATACACACATATATATATGCACACATATATACATGTATATTTATATGCTATCTCTTTCGTTGTCTCCCTACTCACCCACCCATCGTCGCTGACCCACTCACTCACTCGCCCTCTTTCTGTCTCTCGTTTGCTCGCTCTCCCTCTCGTTTGCTCTCTGTCTATCTCTTGTTGCAGATTTTCTTTCAAGGAAGTTGAAGAGGATGGAGACGGGAGTAGCATAGTGGGTTGCTG
This sequence comes from Diospyros kaki, assembly GCA_036245055.1. Classification (NCBI taxonomy): domain Eukaryota; kingdom Viridiplantae; phylum Streptophyta; class Magnoliopsida; order Ericales; family Ebenaceae; genus Diospyros; species Diospyros kaki. The sequence goes on along the minus strand of BSEG01000007.1, from coordinate 43,096,029 downwards.
CTTCAATTGTCTGGAAAATTAGAGCGCCGCCTCCTCCTCTTCCCTCCAAAGAACTTGATTTCCATGATTTAAAAGAAAAAAACCATCACGCGACCAAAAATAAAAAAGTGAGTTTCTTAAAAATACTTAGACTGTCTAACACTACACCAGCGCCTAAGGATATGGACAGAGCTGAACGGTCAAGGTAAGGGCTCTAACTTTTGCTGAAGCTTTAGTTACCGATTGCGTACGCTTATTTCGAATTTTTTTAAGGAGAAAATAATTGCCAATATAAAATAACATGTTGCTCATAGGTTGCCGACAAACTCACTGTCAAAAATCATATTAGGAGAAAGAGCATACTTTTTCCAATTCCTTGATTCCTTCCATGAAGTCATGCCTCTGCATGTAACAATGCAAACCCAAGCATGTAGCGGGCCTGTCATTTCCCGCATATTTCAGTACAAGGGCTGACAATATATATAATTTATGAAGGAAAGAATATACATAATTTAATTAAAGAACACCATAAATCTCTTGATGGCACAGACAACAAAATATATTCTCAATGAGGTGAAGAGTGAAGATATATTTTCCTTTTAAGAGTGTTAGCACAAAATTGTTCTGATATGTCATTCATAATAATTAAGAAGAAATGTTGCACATGAAAAGCACTCTAGGATCACATTATACCAGAATTCCAGAAATACCAAAACAAAGGTAAAAAAATAAACCACATGTCATAAAAAAGTAATTAAATCAACATTGATTGGAAATATGATTTCGATTTTTTTTATTATTATTTGTTCTATTTTTGATTTAGACTTCATATGTTTAGCCTTTTATCGCTCTTGATTAGTTTTTATTTTTGGTATGATTTATTTAGAAGGTTAATTAATCTTTAGCCTAAAATAGGCAATATGAATATAATGAATAAAGATTGATTCACTGATTTAGAATATTATTTAGATTTCCACCCTACCTTCCCCGGCTGAAGTCGGCCCTCTTTAATTCCCTTCTTAACTTCGAGTTTCACTAGCTTTATGCAATCTACCTTGCCGTCCCACATAAAAAAATTTGGAAATATGGAGTGTTAATGTCAAATGTCGTACGGGCGCCTTCATTCTTGAAATAAAAGAGCACAAGATTCAAGTAGCCCGGGCAGTTGTGTCTTAACTTATCCTCAAATACTGGTGAAGGAGAAGTAGGTGCACACTTAATTCATTTAAGGTCTATGAAACCATTAACTCATTACAAACAACGATAATTCTAAAATAGATTAACATATGATAATGAGCTGGAGAGAATTCAGATAAAGTGAGTTTCTCTAACCTTGACAGAATTGTCATCAAGTTGAATCGCTCTTCTACAATTCTCTTTGACTTTAGTCTTGGACCATACTAATTTCATTGGGCTCGGCCCAACAATAAGCCAGTTGCTCAGTACTAGACTCGATTCCTAAGACCCATCCCATCAACATCAATTCAATAGCATCCCCTCATCACTATACCAAGATTTTTACGCTTGAAACATGCATCAATTGTCCTGAGATCCTTAACTCCTAATCCACCTACAACAACCAGTGATATGCAAGGTGCTCTCATCTTTTCTCCTATATAAGCTAGCCGATCATCGGGCAAGGTATGTTCTTTTCGATCTAGCAAAAACTCTACCACCTTAACTTCCTACTTACTTGAGTGTCGGAGTGCTTGCAGTTGCCACCCCCCACTGTGCGAATCGTTGTTGCCTTAAGGCCTCCGTTTAATCATCTCATTTTGGGTCGAAAGGAACACTAGACACCCACCGTGGGGTCCCAATAAAACTTGTATGCCCCATAAACTCACTAAAACATCTCAATCCATACCTGAGAGTTATCCATGACCAAAACCAAAAGTCAAAACAATATGACCCCCAACCAAGAGAACCAAAACACCTACTCTCACCAAATAGAAAACCCCGCAACCATGGAGATTCTTCTCCAGACCATTCGACAACTCAAGAACCAAGTCACTGAACTGGCCTGCAGTCAGTCGCGTAACCAGCACAATGGTCGGGCTGACAATGACGAAGAAGCCAACAACCACCACCAGCCTAAAGCAACCCAAACCGCCGCACCTTCTACAACACTATAGACCCCCAACCACCATTTTTCAGAGTTTATCATGATTGTACCTTTTCCGGATAGTTTTCATCTCCCCGACACCCTGAAGTTATATGACGGAACCACCAACCCCCAATGGCACCTAACCATGTTTAACTCATTGATGCCATTGAGTGGGGACATTGATCCTATTATGTGTCAAGCCTTCCCCAGCACCCTCAAGAAATCCGCCCTACTGTGGTTCTCTACCCTCGAGCTAGATTCCACCCACGACTTCTCTGAGCTCGCCACCCACTTCCTCACCCATTTCTCCATCAGTCGAGCTCACCGCAAGACCTCTACCAGCCTCATCAACCTAAAGCAGGTGAAAACGAGCCGTTACAAGCTTTCTTAAACCGATTTAATCAGGAGGTCATCTAGATCCAGAACCTCAACCCCTCAGTCTCCCTATGCATAAAGACAAGCCCCATTCATGCATACGATTGACTTCTAATTTAAACCTAGCTAACTAATTAAACTTATATATTATTACAATTAATTGACATATATGCATCCTTAATTTTGAATATATACAATAGTTATTCTTATATTAAATTATATATCCCAGTTTAATGTTAGTTATATTCAAAGCTTGTAAAACAATAATTGTAATGCTGTACACTACAACAAACTTCCCTTTTAGTTAATGTAACTCAAAAACAATTGTAAAGTGTAAAAAATACACATTTTTCTGGATGAAATTAAACAAGATGCGTTCATTGTTACACTATTATGCCTCGTGTACGTACTTAGAGCACAGCAAGCATGCATACACATATACATACATTAGAGATGGAAAACGGGCTGGGCCGGGCCGGCCCGGCCCGCGGGCCAAGTGGGTCGGGCCAAATTGGCCCGCTTAAAAACGGGCCAGCAAATTGCTGGCCCTAGCCCGGCCCTACACAGGCCAAGTGGGCCAAACGGGCCCGCCCAGGAGAGGGCGAGGGTGGCAAGCGAGGGCGACAGCGAGACAGAGGGTGAGCGAGGGGCGCGGGCGAGGGCGAGGGGTGCGGACGATGGTGAGGGTGAGAGGGCGAGCGAGGGCGAGGGCGAGGGCGAGGGTGACAGCGAGAACGACGGCGAGACAGAGGGCGAGCGAGGGCCGAGGGCGAGGGCGAGACGAGGGTGAGGGCGAGGGCGAGACAGAGGGTGAGGGCAAGGGCGAGAGATGAGGTGGGGGGATTGGGGGTTGGCTGATTGGCGGGCCAAGCGGGCCAGCCCGGCCTGCCACCATTTGGCCCGTCAGGCCAAGCAGGCCGGGCAAAATTGGCCCGGCCTTAAATGGGCCACCAAAATACTGGCCCTAGCCCAGTGCCAGGCCAGGCTGGACCGAGCCCCAACGGGCTAGCCTATTGGGCTGGGCCTATTTTGTCATCTCTAACATACATACAGAGAGAGAGAGAGAATGAGAGAAATCGGGGTGAAGTTCTTCCGATCCATCAACGCCCTCGATTGATATGCAAATGCGTCAGCTTGACCAGCCACCCATGTCTGACGCGGTCATCATTTCGTCGTGACAAAAAGCAACAACAAAACTTTATTGTGGGTGTGTGTGTCTATATATATATATATATAGAAATAAATTAAATTAAGGAGCAGCAAATTTCCATTATATTGGTATTGCTACGATACTTAATTATGTCGTGGCATAACAAGGAATTTACACTGCGAGGCACCTATTAATGCTTAATGAATTGGCTAGGACTAGCCCAACAGGTCATCTGGGTTGTCAACAGGCATGCCGGCATGCCATTGCTTAATTAATTATGGTTTTAAGACAACCCTAGCTTCGTCAAAACTCCTTGTTTGACAAGCAAGCATTCCCTGATCATCAATATTATATATAATTTGAGGGGAGTTACTATCTAACGACATTTGCTTGGTCTCCTCTCCTCTCTGGCTAGACATGTAATGTTTTTTTCATTTGTCAAAAGAAAGAAAATTCAAAAAAAAAAAAAACCAAATTAAACAAAAAGTAAAAGTGAAAAGTTGACAATATTACTAATACAATACGTCTGTAGATGTACTCATTTTTTTTTTTTAATGCAGGAAGTAAATAGCTTAAACTATTTTATCATTTTCTTTTTTTTTTTTTAAAAAAAAAGGTCTTCTAGAAAAGCAGCAATGGCGTAGGCAATACGTCATTTCAAGTCCCGCTCCTTCCTTGGCAAGGAAACTAGGAAAGGGGTCCGCTTAAAAAACGGAACAGATAGTCTTCCACCCAGGTCAGAGGTTCCGTCCTCCGACTGCCACGTCACACGTGCAATTTTCTCTTTCCTGCTATATATATATATATATATATATATACACGCTCGCGCACACACATATGTATGTGTATCTCACGATCCACGCAAACACGGACTAACGATTGCAAGCAGCAAGGCGGCCAAAATCCCTCAGCTGAGCTGGTTGCCGGTCACCTCCGACATGGGCGACCGCGGGGACATCCCCTCCCTAGACCTCAGCCGCCTCAAAGTCATCTCCGCCCTAGGCCGCGGAGCCAAGGGCGTCGTCTTCTTGGTCCAAACTGATCATTCGTCCCACGAGGAATTCCTGGCTTTGAAGGCTATATCTAGAGCTTCCATCGAGAAGGACAGAATCAGCAGCAATGGAAGCGATGAGTACAGACGAATTTCCTTCGAACAAGAAGTTTTGAGGCGCTTGCACCATCCGCTTTTACCTACACTGCGAGGCACCGTCGCCACAGATAAGATTGTCGGCTACGCGATTGATTACTGCCCAGGCCGTGATCTCGCTTCTCTTAGAAAGAAACAAACAGAGAAGATGTTTTCTGATGATACCATCAGGTACGTATCTGCGCATACTTTTTCCCCTCTTTCATATCACGCTGATATTACTGAGGATTGAATTGAAAACTAATTAGGCTTCAGCAGCTCTATGATCCCTTGTCGTTTTGCTCATTTAAATTTAATCCATGTATGTATGATCAGGTTTTATGCTGCCGAACTAGTGCTGGCATTGGAGCATTTGCACGGATTAGGGATTGTTTACCGAGATTTGAAGCCAGAAAATGTACTGATACAAGAGAGTGGACATTTAATGCTAGTCGATTTCGATCTCTCCACCCAACTCCCTGCAAAATCTCCCCAAACTCTCACGGTTGTGAAACCGGTCACCAAGCCTACTGATCATGAGCCAATATTGACGAAGAAGAAGAGGCGATTTGTCTCCTACAGGTGTTGCAACGCCGGAATTTCGCCGGAAGACTCGGTCTCTCCGCCCAAGCTCCTTCTCCACCACCACCACGTCTCAGCAAGCAATTCCGAGTCCGAGTCGGTTGAGAAGTCGAACTCGTTTGTTGGCACGGAGGAGTATGTGGCTCCGGAGATCATCTCAGGCAACGGCCATGACTTCGCGGTGGACTGGTGGTGCTTGGGCATCGTGCTCTACGAGATGCTGTACGGAGAGACGCCGTTTCGGGGATCGAACAGGAAGGAGACCTTTTACCGGATTTTGACCAAGCCGCCGGGGCTGGTGGGAGAGGCAACGCCGCTGAGGGACCTGATTGGTAGACTGCTGGAAAAGGACCCAAAGCGGAGGATCTCAGTGGAGGGTATCAAAGGCCACGACTTTTTCCGAGGGGTCGATTGGGATTTGATACTCCACGTGCCGAGGCCACCATACATTCCTTATTCTGGTCGACCTCAGGATATCGATGGAAACAAAGGAATTGATGTGGAGGCCATTGTCCAAGAAGTGTTCAAAACTGGGAATAATCAGAACAAAACAGAAACAAGTTACAATGATTCTGAAGGAGCCAAAAAGAATCCAGATACATCAATTAACCATGGGGTTTGGGTAGAAGGACTCAACCACCCCCCTCTAACTGACAATTTCTTCGTCTTCTAGCTAGATACTCGATCGATCGGGCGTCGGTCTTCAAACCATTCAGTTTTGTTCATCCTTGCTAGCTAACTTGAATATATTCTATTACACTGTTCTATTGCACAGATAATCTGAATGGTGGCATATAATATATATTCTTTATTTGCGCACCTAAGCATATTCTTTAATTGATAACACATAAATACTTGACTCACTTGTCTGTCGAGCTGCAGAACAACTTGCATTGTTCTTTCTCTCTGTTTACACTTTCTGAATGTGATCACGCTCACAATACAATTCAGAACGAACAAATTAATTTCATGGTGTCCACTCTGTGGATAATTCCCAGGGACAGGAAATGAAAGTGAAAGTTCCTGATTGATGCTTTGACTTTGGTAATTACTAAGCATCTTCCAACGTTGCGTACGTTTGCTCTTGGTCTTAACTGTAAAATTGATTGTCTGATGAATTATAACTCGAGTTGCAGATGCAGCATGTTCCTGGCTAGAATTTGGTCCAATCACGCGCACTCCGCATGTTGGAGAAAGAAAAATAAGATGCTACAACACTAATAATAAAAGAGGAAGCCCCCCACCCAACCCCACACCCACAGAATCAAGATTGATCAGTTGACAGGAGAGAAAGAAATGAATGCTTGCCCCAGGGCTATAACCAAGTGATAAAAGGGTAGGTTGAAAAGTTTGTTTTGAGGTTTTTAGTGTAGATTTGATTTTTGGAGAAAGCAAAATACTTTCTTCTGGAGGAGGATTTTAAGAGTGATATTAGTAGTGCTTAGATCTACCACCTTGATCACTTGGGCACATCCCTCAATTTACTTCCTCAGTGTAACTCTACGGGTGGGGTGGTTAAAGATGCCAATAATGAAGCGTAATCTAAAAAAACAAATGAATACTTTGATACTGAACAAGAATGCCACGTGAATAAGAAGGTGAATAAAAATTAATCCTTTATTGAGTTTAGTTGAAGATGCAAACATGAATATGGACGTGATGATGTTTCGTTTCACATGAAACTAATATATATATATATATATATATATATTTATATAATTAACATTATTGTACACCAATTGTGGTGGGAGAGGAGAGGAGAGGTGAGGAGAGGAGAGGAGAGGAGAAGGGAAGAGAGGAGGGGAGATCAGGAGACCATTGACGACGGAAGCATCACGTTCCAACCTCACAGAAAGAAAATGAACTGACAAAAGCAGATGAGATGATGAGGGAGGCCCCTCCCCTCCACTCCCCTGGTAGTGGTAGTAGCAATAGCAACAGGTACCAACCTCATAAATTTTCAACAACTTTGAATAAATAGAGACACTAGACAACAATACTAGAATCACGCCAACAACAACCTTAATTAATTAATGGCACATTTACATTAATAATAAAGGGTTAAATAGTAGACGATGCACTCTCGCTGGTCCATCGCAAACTCCTCGCCTTTTTGTCCAGCTAATGTCAACTAATGGGAGCCGAGCAATACTTCTTCCTTCCGCGACCGCCATCTCAACCATCTTAAGATGGCGGTCGCGGAAGGAAGAATTATTGCTAGGTTCCCATTGGTATCTCGCTTTTTTTTATTTTAAGTATCTTTAACCAAAAAAAAGTACATTTAACTATATATACATATATATATATAGGAGATTTAAGCAACTCTCCTACGTACGTACTGCAGTTTTATAACTTTAAATATCATTTAATCTATATAATAACATCATATATACATAGCATATTCTATAATATATACCAACCACTGTTTTTTGCTATACGTACCATTTGATATTTTATTATTAGGAACTTCTGAAAAATATGATAATATTTGTTTTAATATGTTAAAATCTCTTTATAATTAGTACTATTTTATATATGCTAATTAATCTATTAAGCTATCCTTTTATGATATCTCCTTAACTTATTTTTCTAATACGTACTCGCCAAACACAATATAATCCACCTATTTTTGCATTTTTAATATTTCATATTAATATTTAGACGGTACCAACCTAAATCAAAACTAGCCCATTCCAGCTCCATCTTGGCCTTGCGCCAGTCTACAACACTCATCATTACTATTACATGTTAGATACTCTCGTGCTTACTCCAGACTTCATCTTCATTAATGAGGATGTGATCCTCATTAATGGCAAGTCTCATCTGTGTTTAATGAAGGTCCTGTCAGCACCATGTCACAGTCAAGAAGCCCCGTCAGCACCGAATATCCAGTCCCATCACCCTACAACGCCCGATACAAGCATACATGCAAGATGACCTCTCCTCCTTCTATACAAACCAACTCTATCAAGAGTTAAGGTATATTCTTCTCTAGCTTGTCAATACTCTATAAATTTAATCTCTTACTTACTTGATTGTCAAAGTACTTGTAGGTGCTAACCACCTCCTACCATGTCAATCGCCGGAGTCTATTCTCTGTCGTTGCAAACTCACATTTAACCACCCCTTTGGGCAAGAAGGAACATCTCACGCCCATTATGGGGCCCAATAAAACTTACCTATCCCATAAGTCTCACCAAAACATTTCATACCCATCTCAACTATCTCTCCATGGCCAAAACTAGAAACGTTCCTGATGATGGTATTTGGGACCGACCACCACGTGCCACCTCTGCGACTGGACCTCGGGAATGGAACCTCGGACTTGGGGGATGTCGGACCTCGGGTGTAGGACTTGCAAGACAATGGAGGGCTGGGGCTTGGATCCCCCGGGGTGGACTCCGACGCTCAAGTCAGTAGAGTAAATGCAGGTAGAAGTAAATGAAAGAGCTGTCGAGCTTAGGTATACCTGGCGAGAGTCCTTGCCTTTTATAGGCGAACCCGTTTTGGGATACCCGAGATAAGTGGGCACGACTCCCGAGAATCCCGGTCAAGTTGGAACGGGTCTTGCGGTTCGGCCCGGATTTCTCGGACTCCGTTTTGGAGTGTTGACTGGCCACGTGTCGGTCTCTCAGGTGATCCACGTGGGAGGTGAGACTATCAGCGCGTAGGGGTATTTTAGTAATTTAAGTTGGTGCCACATCAGTTCCTAACCTAGAAAACTCAAACACTAACCATCTTCCAAAAAATCCAACCACTATAGAGGTTTTCCTCCTGACCATCTAACAACTTTAAAACCAAGTTGCTGAGTTAACCTAAAATCAATAGCATGACCAACACAATGAACGTGTCGATAACAATGCAGAGGGTAGCCGTCACTAACAAAAAATGGCATTTAGCAGCGATTTTTAATCGCTGCTAAATCAATCGTCGCGGAGCATTTAGCAACGACTTTCAGCAACTGCCGCAAATCATATTTTTTGCAGTAGTTTTTAAATCGCCGCAAAATTAGTGATTTAGTGGCGATTTTTAAAATATTTAGCGACGATTTTTGAACCACTATAAAAATTAAAAAAATTAAAATTTTTAATTTTAGCAGTAGTTCTACAAATTAAAAGAAAATTAAAATTTTAATTTCTCCCACTAGGCGGCTAGGCTTATCGCCCGCGCTCAAGCCCAGACCCAGACCCGTGCACAGCCTCGTGAGCGCGCCTAGATCTTGCACGCCATGTGGCAATGTTGGAAATTAAATTTTCAGTCTTCCCTTCCCCGGTTTCGAACCCGCGACCTCCTATATGTGCGTGCATGTGCGAAACCGTCTGATCTGTCAAGCCCCCTTATTATACATCCGCGCATATAAATTATATACCAATCAAACCATTATTTTTCAGAATTATATTTTATATTTTTTAATATAAATTAAAAAATATTAATTTATTTATTATTTTTTAACAGAATAAAAGAATAAATTAAAAATAAATTAATTGATTAAAAAATAAAAAAAGATTTTATATGTTTTTTAAAATTATTAAAATTTTGTTAATTTTTTTTATTTTTATTTTTTTAAATTAAAATTTTTAATTAATTTTGAGATTAATTTAGATTAAATTTTAAATTTCTTTTTAAGATTTTAAATTTATTGTTATTAATTTAATTTTTAATTATTTTCTTAAGTAAATTTAAAATTTTTAATGAATTTTGCGACGATTTTTTAAAACTGTCGCAAATTTTAATTTTGAATTATTTAATTATTTTTTACCTTAGCGGCGGTTTTTGAAAAATTTCCCTAAATTAAATTTTTTAATGAATTTTGCGATAGTTTTAAAAAATCGCTGCAAATATTAATTTAATTTTAATTTTGACTTATTTAATTACTAGGGTATACTCGTGTCTAAAGGCACGGTTTAAATAATATTAAAATTAAAATACAATAATGTTCATTAATATTGTAAAAAAAAATTATAAGCACTTAATAAAAAATATAAATTAAAATTATTCTATACTTGTTAACGTTTTATAATAAAAAGAAAAAAATTACTAAATCTATATAATAAAGTAAATCAGCAAGTACTCTACAATCTGAACAAATTAAATTAAAAATTAAATATCAAACAATATATATCAATCGGCGCCATGGCTGCGACCATCAACGGGGAGGAGGGAACCCCGATTCGAGGTTGGAGAACCTTGGGCTCCCGACCTTGCGATAAAAAAATTACACTTTGATCTTTTTTATTTAAAAAATTTCAAATAAAATTAAGTATTGATATACAGAAAGAAAAAAATTGTACATTAATTTTTTAAAAAATTAAATTTTTTAAAAATTAACAATTTAAGAAAAATTTAGAGTCCCCGATAGCCACTAGTCGGGGTCCTGCAGGTCATCTCGGACCGCCATTGCCCCTTGCTAGTCACTCATAGCACCTCGTCCCCACCCGTTGTAGGCCTTCCCGCTACCTTCACTGCCACCGTACTCGTCGGCCCCCCCACCAGCTGTCATTGCTCCCGCCATCTCACCATCGTTACACACGTCGATTCTTTCACCCGTCGTCGACCATCCCATTTCCCCCACCGCCGTCGCACCTCTCGATGGCGTGGGTAGGTGGATTAGTGAAAGAGAGAAAGAGAGAGACAGTGATTGTTGGGAAGGAAGAAGAACAAAGAGGAAAATGGTGAGTCTGTGAAAGAGAGAATGTAAAGGGAAGAGAGAGAGAGAGAGAGACAATGAGTAAGGGAAAGGGTAGGTAGATCTATGAGAGAGTGAAAGAGAAAGGGAGGGAGAGAGGTAGTGAGAAAGGATGGGATAGTTTTGGGGGAAAAATATGTTTGATATTTGATCTCATCCATTGACCAACATTCAAAACTCATTTCAGCCATATGATCATATGATCAAAATGTATCTTTTATACTTTTTTGACATTTTCAAAAATCGTTCGGCAATGGTTGCGACCATCAACCGAGGGGAACCCTAATTCGTGATTGGAGAACCTTGGGTTCCCGACCGTGAATGGTTGAGAACCCTTGTGTTCCCAAACCTTAGGTTCTTCGACAAAGAACTCTTTGATTTTTATATTATTTTAATTTTTTAAAAAAAATTATTATGCTTAAAATAAAAAATAAAATTAATAAAATAAAAAAGAATTAAATAAATGAATTATTTTTTAACTCAATACGATAAATAAACCAATTTCACATTTTTTTAAGTTTTAAAGATTCAATACCTAAAGATAAAAATATTAAATTTTGAATTATGCTTCCAACTTTGAATGAAATTTTACATTAAAAACAACATTTGATCATCAATGATTTTAAAAAAAATTATTTCTTTTAAAATTGAATCATCCATGTCAAATTCTTATACATTAAAACTTACGCTGTTTTTTTATTTAAAAAAATTTAAAAATTAGGTATTAAAACTTATAAAATATTTCAAAAAATTACATTGTTGATATTTAAAATATTTAAAAATTAAGTATTAAATGTTTTAAAAATTAAAATTTAAAAAAATTAAAATATCAATAAAATTAAGTATTGATATTTAAAAATTTTATATAAATTTTTAAAATATTAAAAATTTAAAAAAAGAATTGGATTCTCAAGCTCCGGTGGTTGGGGACTCCAAGGGTCTCATTTTCAAGCTTTCCTCAAGACCCAAATTGATTTTCAATCTTTTTTTAAATTTTTTTGACATTATTTTTATTTTATTATTTTTTTTCTCTTTCTCCCTTCATCTTCTTCCTCTCGCTTCTTTTTCCTGCAACGCACGGCCACCCGCTGGCCTGGTCTTCACCGTGGACAACGCCTTGTCTGTTGATTGTCTTGGTCGCCCCGCCATCAGCTATTCGCCACTGTGGGCTAGCTCCCTCGCCTCTGCCTGGGCACACGAACCGCCATCGTCGCCAAGCATCATCGCATCCGACCGCGATCTGTCGTGCCTCTGACCACCGCACCCAACCGCTACATCAACTATCCATCGCGAGCCCGCTCATTGCTTCAGGCTCCATCATCGTTGCAACTCCCTCGCCCATTGCTTGCTATGTATAGAGAGAGAGAAAGAGAGGGTTGGCCATTGTGGGTGGGTGGGTGGGTGGGTATGTGCGTGTGTATGTATGTGCCTGAGTGTGTATATATATGTATCTAAGGAAGCATTTATCTTGAACTTCTCATTTTCTCTACCAACTTTATTGAGATTGAAACAGGTACTACCTCCTTTTACATCTGAGATATACATCTACATTCTGTAGGAGCTAAAATGTATGGAGCTTTCTGGTGTTCACATTGCCTTGAGTAGAAATAGGTATTGCCTTCTTCGCTACGAACCTTTATCTCTACATTGAATGTTGATTCAGAATGAGTTAAAATCTGCTACTTTGATGAGACAAATCAATGTTTGGGCGTGAAGCTGTAGGGAGAGAGAAAGAAAGTAAGGGTGGGGGTCTGTGAGAGAGAGAGAGAGTGAGTGAGGGTGGGGGTATGTGAGAGAGAGAAAGAGAGAGTGAGAGTGAGTGAGGGAATGGGTCGTGAGAGACAGAAAGAGGCAGTAAGGGGATGGGATTGAGCGGGAAAATTTTCAATCTCAGCCATCAATGTATAAAAAATTGATCTTAGCCATCAAAATTTTTATACATTTGAGACAATTCAAAAAGTGTTCTCCCTATTATCTAGATTTTTGAATTTAGAGGCGGTTTCTCAAAAATCGCCGCTAAATTCAATTTTATTTTTTAATTATTTAATTATTTTATAAATTTAGGGGTGATTTTTTGAAAACCGCTGCAAAATTAAATATTTTAATGAATTTTTCAACGGTTTTAAAAAACTATAGCAAAATGTTAAAAAAACCACTACAAAAAATCATTTTTTTTGTATTGACTAGACTACCCATACCCTCGTTCCTCTACCTTCTACATCTTTGTATTCTTTGGGCCATCTCTTCTCGGAGTTGATTATGGTTGTAACTTTGCCAGATGGTTTCCACCTCTGTAATACCTTGGAGCCGTATGATGACACTACTAACTCTAGAGGTGCCAAAAGGGCCAGGCCGGGCCAAAGAAATTGGGCCCGTGGCCCTTATGGGCCAGGCCCATGAGGCCCTTATGGGCCAGTCAATTAACACCTTACTCATTTTTTTTTAATTATGTTATTCTTTAGTAAATAATAACTATCAATTTATTTAAACTTTTTAAATTAATTTTTTTATATATTTAAATTATAAATAAACATTACATTATTTTTCATATCAATTCACAAGAAAATTTATAAGGCATATAGAATTTTGAAATATAAAATGATGAAATAATATTTACAACTTAAGAATTAAGATATAAAATATTTTAAAAAGAAAAAAAATTGATTTTTATATATGTATTATTTTGATATTTATATATGTATATATTATAGGCATTATTTTTAAAAAAATATTTAAAAAAAAAAGAAAAAAAGGGTCGGGCCCACCGGGCCTGGCCCATTAGGCCCTGTGGGCTAAGGGCTCGGCCCGACCCTCTAGCCCACGGGCCGGGCCCTACCCATAGCAAAAGGGCCGGCCCGGCCCGTTTAAAAAGCCCGTGGGTCGACTCGGGCTGGTCCGGGCTAGGTTGGGCCGGCCCTTTTGACACCTCTAACTAACTCCCAGGAGCACCTAACCATGTTCAACGCCACGATATGCTGTTGAGTAGGAGCACAGATCCAATTATGTGCCATGCATTTCCTATCACACTTAAGAAGTTGGCCATACTATGGTTCTCCTCCTTGGAACCAAACTCTATCCATGACTTCTCCAAGCTAACCACACGCTTCCTTGCACAAACGAGCAAGCCGAGGCCGCCAACAAAGTTATCCTTTTCGACCTCAAAAGAAGGCTCGATCAAGCAAATGGAGCCTAAGCAGAGGGGCTTCCAATGGTGCTATGGTCCTACCACACTACGACCTAGTTCTTAACAATGGAAACCCCCTTCAGGCTCACATACGGAGTTGAGGCCATGATCCCAGTAAAGATTGGAGAGCCTAGCCCCCGAAGACAACACTCCAGAGAAGATGCCAATGAAGAAGAACGAAGAGCTGACCTTGACCTATTACCTAAGGATTAGCAGATGGCACACATCTGGAAGTAAGCAACCAAAAGAAAGGCAGCTCGAAAGTAAAATCCAAGGGTTACACCCCGAAGTTTTTTAGAATGGGACTTGGTCCTAAGGAAGCTTGAACCAATATGTCAATGACCCCAGCAAGGAAAGCTTAACGCTAATTGGGAAGGCCCCTACCATGTCACTCGCAATCTCGATAATGGGGCTTATCACCTAGCCGAACTCACAGGCCGACCTCTGCCGAGATCATGGAATGCAGCTAACCTACGAAGATATTATAGCTAAGTAATTGTTCAAAATATTTTTCTTGTATCATTCAATTGAGTAAATCTGCTCAGTTAATTAAATCAATTCCATTCATTTATTATTCATTATGTCCTCATATGGGCCCAAGCCCAAATTTTGTCTTATGGTCTTTCGGCATTTGGTATTCCCATCAGGCGTTTGCCTATATGTTATGTGATTACCCATCATCAATAAAATTGGAAACCGCTCAGCCGGATCATTATTCGTCTTGAAGACTTATCTTTATCTTGGAGCTTATTCATCTTGAATACTTATCTTTAATCTTGGAAGTTATTCATCTTGAAGACTTATTTTTTTTATCTTCGATGTTATTCATCTTAAAGACTTATATTTTATCTATAAAATTATTCGTCTCGAGGACTACCTTCTATTCAAACTTAGATTATATCTCATCGTGGGAAACAACAGGGCTACTCCTAGCCTGTCCTGATATCTTTCTCAAGCTAAGCTCCAAGTATCAAATCGACACGATCAGTCCGCCCCCAAGCGCCTGAGTCTACCCTAGCGAGCGAACCTCGAGTCCATTCCTTTATTTCTCTCTTGTTATTTCATCTACCGCCCTTGGGATCAAATAGGGGCGAGGGTCAGTTTGACACGATCAATTTGCCCCCAAAGCACCCAAGTCTATGCTGGCAAGCGGACCTTGAGGTCATGCCTCTCTAGTCGTCGTGTGGTCTATCGTTCCCTAGATCAGACAGGGATGGGGGTTAGTTTGGCATGGTCAATGTGTCGTCTACCGTTCCTTGGATCAATTAGGGACAGAGCTCAATTTGGCATGGCCAATGTGCCATTTACTGCTCCCTGGATCAAACAGGGGCGGGGGTTAGTTCGGCATGGCCAACTCTATCTCATTTAGATCACGCCTTGTATCAAACAAGCATAAGTAGACCTTGAGCAACCTCGATCTCACTCAGACCATGCCTTGTATCAAATAAGCAGGGGTAGACCTCGAGTCAACTTGGTCTCATTCAAAACTCACTCCTTGAATCAAATAGGCATGGGCAAACCTCGAGTCAACTCGGCCTCAATCACATCACGCCTTTTATCAAACAGGCACAAGCAGACCTTGAGTAATCTTAGTCTCACTCAGACCATGCCTTGTATCAAGCAGGCATGGGTAGATCTTAAGTCACCTCGATCTCATTCAGATCACGCCTTGTATCAAATAGGCATAAGTAGACCTTAAGCAACCTTGATCTGACTCAGACCATGCCTTGCATCAAATAAGCAAGGGTTGCCCTCGAGTCACCTTGGTCTCACTCAAATCACATCTTGTATCAAACAAGCATAAGCAGACCTCGAGCAACCTCGATCTCACTTAGAACATGCCTTGTATCAAATAGGCAGGGGTAGACCTCGAGCCACCTTGGTCTCGCTTAGAACATGCCTTGTATCAAATAGGCATGGGCAGACCTCGAGTCACCTTGGTCTCACTCAAATCATGCCTTGTATGAAACAGGTCCGACGACCTCGGCTCAGTCGACACCTTATACTAATTCAGGTATTTGAATAAATACTACAAGAAAGCAAGAATAAAGAAAGCCAGAAACTACGAGGTATTTGAAAAATTGTTCATTTCATTACAAGGTTTACATGTTTGATAATCAACCTACAACACTATGAAGACACAACTAGATAAAGCAACAATCAACCACAAAATCTATTCCATGCACTCTCTATTCCATTAGTAGAGCACCATCGCAACATCTATTCCATGCTCCCTCCATTCCATTGGTGGAGCCACTCATCCAACTGGAGATCCTATCATGTGTCTTAGTTGGGAATGTTGAGATGGCTCAAACCAGTTGGAAGTCTTCTCGGCCATTCTCTGGCAGGGAACTACCTAAAAAGTACGTGGGTGAGCAATCTAGAAGGCCGACAGACAGGAGTGGCAATAACTCCTGAAGTAAATGAGCGTCATCACCCATCCTAGTATCGCTTTTACCCAAAATCACCCATACTTAACTTTGGCTATAGATACTCAGCTACCTCTGCAATACCGCCAACCAAAACGTTGTCATTGGCTAGCAATGCCTCGAGTTGAATCAACAGTCTCATCCCTCAAACCCTAGGGTTTCCCAGAAAACAGAAAGCAACCAAGAGTAACTATAAGGTGTGTGGGAACAAGGTGGAATCCTCCCCTTTTATAGACATAATGAGGGACATCCAACGGTCTAGGATCATTCATCATCACACCTAATAAGATCATGCCACATGTCTCAACATTAATGCCCTACATCCAATAGACGAAGAATTGCCATTGTGATATAGCCACGTGTCTGGATAATTAATATCTTAACAAACGTGTCCTAAGGAAGCGGCGTACCTTGCGTGGGAAAATGTCGCCTCGCCTTCATGAGTGCCCCTCCTGGGGAAGCGACACACCCTGCATTTGAAAACATCACTTTACCTTCATGAGTACATGCTTCAAGCTTCATTTCACGCATGTGTCCTGACGTGGTCAGTTCGCCCCTAAGCGCCCGGGTCCACCTCGATGGACGGACCTCAAGTCCATCCCGACGTCTCTCTAAGTCATGCTTGGGCTTCATACCAACGCAGCTAGTCCGCCACCAAGCACCTGGGTCTGCCCCAGTAGGTGGACCTTAGGTCTATCCCGGTCTCTCCCTCTCACGACACAAGGCTTGAAGATGCCACAACAAAGAAAACAAAAGGAAAAGAAATTCATTGCAGAAGCCAAAGCATACTCAAAAATATCTTATTTATTCTACAATAAAGTGAGCTATCTACATCATCTATACAACGCAACAAAGGAAAAGACCAAGCCAAAAGAGGTACAAACAAAAGAAGTCAAAAGACCATGCTAGAGGTCGACGATAGGCTGATCAGGCTAGGCAACGACTGGGGCTTCATCGGGCTACTCGCTAACCCTCCCCAACTAACCTCTAGCCTCCTATACCCCCTCTAAAGCCTCGCCCTGGCCAGTTGGGCCCTCTATATTTGGGTTCACAAGTCAGTTGTCCATGATTTCCTTAAAGGGGTTGTAGTCAGAAAGATCTGCCTCGGGGTAGAGCGTCTGAACTTGTGTTAAGGCAGTGGCAAAGCCTTCGAGGTACTAGTCAAGGGCCTCATTCTGCAAGCCCTCCACCTCATCTTTTAGACGAGCAGTCTTGCAAAGGGTAGTATTTCGTTCAACTAAGAACAAAATTTTTTGTTGCTAATATAATAATTTATAAACTTCTATTTGAATTAGTAATGAAATAAAATTAATAAATATTAAAATTAAAATTAATATTCATTTCTCTCTACTAACATTAATATTAAAATTAATATTTATTAAATAAGTTTGAAAACTTTTGTAGTGTAAAAATAATTCTGGAAAGTTTGGAAGAAAATACTATAAATATAATTTATGCACATTAATAATAAAGGAGGCTTTCAGATCGGTTGGCTCGCGCGCGCGCATATAGGTGCGAGATTGGGGGGTTCGATTCCAAGGTTCAATGCTTGGGATTATTGCTGAAATTATTATCCCAGTGCTGCCACATGGCAAATAGAGGCGCGACCACGTAGGGCATGCATGATGGGAGGGCAGGCGCGTGCAGGGGCTGGCTCACATTGATTTTGTGGGCATGCACTAAATTTAGAGACGAAATTGTTTTACGCGCTAATTAGCAACGAAAATTCTGTCATTGAATTTAGTGAAGGGGCTTATGGTCGTCGCTAAATCAGCGATGGGTATAGCCCTATCGCTGATTCTGTCACTAAAAAAAACCTGTCGCTAACCTCGTTCCTAAATTTCAGCGACACCCTTTTTAGCAACGGAAAGGCACCCATCACTAAATCCGTCGCTAAAAAATTTAGCGATAGAATTTTTCATCTCTAAAATGTTGATTTTTTGTAGTGCTTGGAGTGTTTTGTCCCTAGCCTGGCGTGACTCGGCTACCTCCGAAATGTTTGTTTGCCTGGCTTGGCTCTTTTCCACTGAGTCCATGAGTTGGTTGTCCTTGATTTCTTTGAAAAGCCTAAAGGCTGAGAGAAACAGCTTGGGGAAGACAGCTCGGACATGGGACAAAGCCACTTCGTACCTCTCGACGTATTGAAGGGAAGCCTCACCCACCAGCTCTTCTGTTTCGGCCTACACCCTACAGATCTCATCCTTGGTCTTGATCACCTCGGCCTTCGCCTTTTCAAGCTCAGATCAGGCAATCGTAATACCAGCTTTCACCTTCATCTCTTTTTCTATCACCTCGACTTTGGCTACTGCAATCTCCATCTTCAATTTTACCAGCTTTGCATCGACAACGTTGAGCTGGCTTTAGAGGGTGTCAATCGTGTAATGCTGCTTAATGTTGAGCAACTCGACCTCATGGGGCCGCTTATTCACCTCGATAGTGGTCACCCTCCACGCCTTTCCTTATTTCATTTTTCACTGATTCCCAGGCCCGACCCAGTTTCTCTTCATAGTCTCGCATCATCTTTGCGAACTGGGTCATAGTGTCTTCCTTAAGCGTTTGAGAATCCACAACAAGCTGGAGTGCCTAGCGCTCAACCCGGTGAAATGTGGCGGGTTGCCCAAAATCCAATAACTTTTCTGCTTCGTCGATGAATGTAAATGGTCATCAATGAAGAGGTTACTCTAGAAATTAAGATCTTGAAACTTAACCAAATAAGGTTTGTGGCCAGCTAGGCAGGAGTTGCCCGACAGTCTGACCTCCCTCTTGAAAACCCTCTACTACTTTTGATGCCGAGCCAGCTCCTCGGTAATGGTAGGCTCCCCTGGTTTGGTACCCGACTTCGATAAGGCTAAAGTCTTCCCAGCCGCTTTGTCAACTGGCTCAGAGCTTAGTGCAATTTCCTCCCTCTTGTTGAAGAGCGCCTTCATGTCCCTCTTTGAAAGCTTTAGTGCCATTCATTTTGCCTGTAATAAGAATACACAGGCATGAGCATATACGTGTTGAGATAAATAGAAGCAGAAGAGTGAATAGAGCTAATAACACTCATGTAGTTGACAAAGCCCCCACAACACCCCAAAACAAGCACACAATAATGAAAGTAAGATAGATTTGATGGATTACCTGGTCAGAGTCGTGGGTGGAAGGGAAGCGAGAGCCGAAAGTATGATCTCGATCGAAAGTCGCGAAGAATGAAGGATAACATTAGGAACTGGTGGGATTGCAGGAATTCAAAAACTTGAAGAAGCAGATAGTAGAAACTCTAGGTAAATGAGAGCCTTTATATTGGTCACTACACGGTGCATCCGACGGTCGGAAGTCATCAGCTGCCAATCCACTACTAGGAAGCCGCCATCTATCCCGCATTCAAAACCATAAGCAAAATAATGGGTTGTCAGTTACTTGTCTGCAACGTCCCACCTCCTTAGAATGACACCTCGAATCTTGAAATTACAAGCGTCGTGTGTCAAAACCTCGAGAGAGCCACCTCATCGTAGGATCCGAGCTGACTTTAGGTACCTATAGGATTTGCATCTGCCTAGGCACGACCCCATATCAGCTCGGACATCGATCTCGAACATATCTTAAGCCTCAGCTCTGCCATCTATCCTAGCCAAGTTCAAACGTCAACTCGGCTATAAACCTCGGCTAAGTAGCAAATTCACCCAACTTCCCATTTTCTAACTCAAATGCTTACCTTTCGAACATCCGACCTAAGGGGCTGTGGACCATACTAGCCCAAATCAAGCCTGGCCCAGTCTAGTTCCATCTTGGCCCGCGTCCCAATCTTGGCCACATCTTAGCCCAATCTCAGCCTTACGCTAGTCTGTACAGTAGCCATCATTACCATTGCATGCTGGATACTCCTGCACCCGCTCCAAAATCCATCCACATTAATGAGGATCTCATCCTTATTAATGTAAGATCTCATCCACATTTAATGAAGGTCCTGTCAGCATCATGCCACCATTAAGGAGCCCTGTCAATGCCAGAGATCCAATCCCATCATCCAGTAACGCTCGATTCAAGCATGCATTCAGAAGGACATATCTTCCTTCTATATAAACCAACTCTATCAAAAGGCAATATATGTTCTTCTCTAGCCTAACGATACTCTGTCAATTTAATCTCTTACTTATTTGAGTGTTGGAGTATTGCAGGTGCTAACTACTCTCGCAGTGCCAATTGCCGAAGTTCATTCGATGTCGTTACAAACTCATGTTCAACCACCCCCTTAGACTAGAAGGAACAATATTGTTTTATCCAAATTAAGTGGTTTCGGCTGTATGCATTCAATTACAAAACAGTGACTATAAGTTCTCAGAAGCTAATTAAAATAGCTGGCTTCGGTTTGTGTTGGTTTTAGCAACGAAAATGTTACCTGCACACTTAATTGTATATTAATAAAATATATAATATCTGACTCTTTTTTTTTTGGGGAGGGGGGGGGGGGGGGGACAGTTTACCCCTACCGAATTGTATGTTGTTAGAATATTAGCTAGAGAGCAATTGAGCATATCAATGCATCATTGTTATCGTAACCATTAGGACCTGTTGGTATTCGTAGCTTTGTTGTGCATTTGTAGCTTTGTTGTGCTTTGTAACAAAAATAATGCAAAAAAAAATATCGCTAAGTAATTAAAGATTGTGACGTGGTCATTAATATATAAGAAAAATAATAAATATGCATCTTATTATAAAGTTGTTTAAATATGCATCTTATTATAAAGTTATTTGGTTATTTATAGTAAAAAAACAAAGACTGTATTATTTTTATTTTTTAATTTTCAGTTTTAAATTTTAAATTTATTTTTAATTTTTTATTTTGATAGTTTATTTTTAGAAAATTGAAAACGCGTTCTCTTTATCATTTTGAAAATTTATTTCTCAAAACAGAAAATTAAAATACGCATTCTCTTTGAAATTTTGAAAATAATTTTTTAATAATATTTTATTCAATAAATTTGATTATTCAGTAAATTAAAAATATTTAATATTAATATATTATTAAAAATATATATACATTTTAAAGTTAATGAATTTTGTAATATTTTCTCATTACAACAATAAAATATGAATAAATAAATAAATAAATATGTTTTATGTTTAGAGTTTGTTTTGAATAAAACACTCAAAACAATTTTTTTTTTGTTTTTTTATAATTTTTTTTTTGTTTTCAAAAATATATTTTTAAAAAAAGTAAAGAAAATTCATTTTTATTATTTTAAAAAATTAAAAATAATTTAAAAACAACAAAGAGAACGTATCCAAAGTGTCTCTTATTTTTGGTTTTAAGTAACTTAAATTTCTTTTTTTTTTTAATAATTGTGATTTAAAAGTAAAATTATTTTTAAATAAATGCTATTTTTTAAAAAAATTAATTTATCTTACTAAAGGATGATAATGAATCACCCATTTACTCATTTGGATATACTGTTTGAAATATGTTTTATATCTATATAATTCAAATACAAATATTTTAAATTTATTTCAATTTTAAACGGGTAATTAAGGTTTATTTTAGTAAATATTCAAATAAATTTTATAGATTTAAAATATATTTTTTTTCATTAATTATCATTTTAATTTTAAATAAATAAATAGAACTCATTTATTTACTCATTATCATTTCGGCTCTCAATATAGATTTGCTTACATGCCTCTATTTTTTCAATTATTCTTATGTCCATGGTTTAGTGCTTAGGATTTCAATTATCCATACACTACATATGGGATTTCTCATTATTATTAATTTTTTTTAATCTTCTACTAATTGTCTACCTAGAATATGTCTTAATTTATTTTCAAATGACAATTCAAAAAATGACACAACTAAGAGGCTCTTGTATTCGAAGGGTGATGCACAACTCGGTTCGTACTAAGAGTCTCCTTCCTTTTGCTTACATGAATTCAACGTTTGTTGTATTCGACGGGCGATATACAACTAAGAGGCTCCTTTTGGGCTACAGTGGTGAAGGAAGATTTGATGAGGCTTGTCCTTTTCGTTGGCTGGTGATGGTGATGGCAAATTTGGTAAAACAAATATTTCTGGATTTGCAAAGGCAATGGAGACTGGAACTAATGAGAGGGAGATGATCAGTGGGAGACAAAGAGGCTAGCAAAGGTTCTAGAGTCCACCACGTGGTCAATTGGATCGGTATGTCTAGATCTAAATTATTTAAAATGAATCAAGATCCATCGACAAGCCTTCCTAGCTAGGAGGAGTGCTTGAGAGTCACCAAATTTGAGTTCGAGACCCTAGACTCGTCAATATTTAAAAGATACCCATCCATCATTTAAGTATTTAATAGATATCTATTTATCATCTAGACTAGATATATAGTATTTAAAATGTGTTCCTTAATATATTGATTAAATGATAAAGATTGAAACACGGAGGAGTGACTAGGAGTAAGTGAGAGGGCTTGCATGCTAATCTAAAATGATTCATTATACCATGATTTGTGCAACTTTTTTTGTTTTTATTTTTGTGATTGTTGTGATTAGTACTACTAATGTTAGAAATTTTGTGTGGGTAATAATTGGCAGACACAAATATTGTTAGATAATGATGTTGATAGTTTGGCGAGTGGGGTGGAGTGGGGTGGACGTACGGACAAATACAAATTTACAATCGAATGCATGCCGCTAATTAACAACCATGATCCATGCAACTACAAGTTGTAAGATTTGAGCACTTGATGATCGGGACTATTTAGTATTTACTGTTTGAAACTTGTACAGCAGCTTTGCTTGCTTAAAGCTCCTTGATCATAATTGGATTGGATCTTCTGATGGATGTCCTAGTTCTCGGAAGGCTAATTTTTGCATAACTATCACAAGATAAAAGGTAGAAATCAAAAGTGTTGAAGGCACTTCAACTGGATACGTTTTTTGATTGATCAAAAGTCTCCAAATGAAGACAGATCAAAGCCTTATATAATGGCTAGCAATGACCCCTGGATGCCTAAATACATGAATGTAGAAAATGTAACTGATGTATCTACATGAATGCTGGCAATTAAGTGAATATATCAATGTTGGAATTAAAAGAAACAATTAAGGAAAACAATTAAAGGATGGATTAATGAAGCCAGATTAAGTGAACTAACTTGGCTATTGGTCTCTCATCTGATGGGCTCCATGAATTTGTTGATGGGCCTGTGATGGGTTTGGTTTGGTGGGCTTCATCCTGTTGGGCTTGGTCTGGCCTTGAGTGGCTGCACTGTGGGCTGATCCTACATGTTGATGCTGGGTTGAGGCCTCAAATGGCACCTGTTGATCCACTGGTTGGTAGGCTGAGCCCTCACTTGGCACAACATGCTTTTCTTTGCTATCGGGTTGCCTTGAACTTTTGCCAGTTACGCCAACTCCTGGGCTGTTGTCCGAGTCGGGTGTGTCCCGAACCTTAAGGGCAGAGATTTGAGATCCTAACATTTCCTGCCCCTTCGGAAGCATCTTGTCCTCAAGATGTAGATGCAAAAACTGGTAGGCTAGGTACTCGATTGACTCCCAAGTTGGTTCCTCTAGCGATATGTTCTCCCACTGAACCAATGCCTTGGGTGTCTTCTTCCGGTTCTTCTTGACCACCCGATAGTCTAGGACTCGCAAAGGCTAGACTAGCAATGTAGTGTTGTCGTTGAGCTCTAGCAGATCGTGCACCACATCGATTAAGTGGCTCACCTTGGGCTTCAGTTAGGATACATGGAATACTGGATGGACTCGAGTATCAGCTGGCAAGTCCAGCTTGTATGCAACCTGCCCAATCTTCTTCAAAATCTTGTAAGGCCCATAATAACGATAGCTAAGCTTCATCTTGGCTGCAAGTGTGACATTATTTTGCCTTCGTGGTCGCAGCCTAACATAGACCAAGTCTCCTTCTTGGAACTATCAGTCTTGACGCCCTTGATCATAGTAATTTTTCATCCAAGTTTGTGCCTTGGACAAGTGGGTTTTTAGCTCCTCTAGCAGCTCGTCTCGATCAACTAACTCTCGATCCACAATGTCCATCTTGGCAGACTGTGGCATGTAAAACACCAATGTAGGTGGTGTTCGCCCATACATTGCTTCAAATGGGCTACGCCCCAAAGATTGATGGTAAGAAGTGTTATACCAGTATTCTGCCCAAGCAATTCGATCGGCCCATGTATGCGAGTTGCTTTGTGAAAAACACTACAAGTACTGCTCCAAAGTTCTATTGGTTACCTCTGTTTGACCGTCGATTTGTGGGTGATAGGAAGAGTTTGCTGATAATTCGGTCCCCATTGTCTTGAAGAGCTCTTTCTAGAAATGGTTGGTAAAAATTTTGTCCCTATCTGTCACGATGGTCCGAGGTAGGCTGTGCAAGCGAACCACTGTTTGCATGAATACTCTTGCAACATACTATGTAGTGAAGAGGTGCATGAGGGGCATAAAATGGGCATACTTGCTAAGTTTGTCCACCACAGTAAGGATAGAAGAGTACCCCTGTGACTTTGGTAGGCCCTCCACAAAATCCATACTCAGATCTTCCTAAATTTGCTCCGGCACGGGCAACGACTGCAATAGGCCACTGGGTTGTGTTGAGTCACTTTTAGCGTGCTGGCAAATGTCACACTCTGCCACATGCCTGGCAACCTATTGCTTCATGCCTTCCCAGTGAAAGAGCCGGTTGAGTCTCTACCAAGTGCGGTATACTCCAGAATGTCCTCCTTCTCTCGAATTGTGGAAGTGTCGCACAAGAGTAGTGCGCAGATCATCAGCATCTGGCACATAAGCCTTCCCTCGGTACAACAATAGGCCATTGCGATACTCGTACTCACTAACTGTATCACTGTCCTTGTTAGCCTCAATCAGATATTGACTGTACTGGTCAATGGCTAATACATCTCTGATCTATTACCAAATTATCTAAGTTGGCCCCGTGATAAGCAGTAGTTGAGGGTTGTCATTCCGTATAGAAAAGGTATCAACAACCTTGTTTTGCGCCCCTGGTAGGTAAACAATTTCATAGTTGTACCCCATCTACTTTGCCACCCACTTCAGCTAGTCTGGCTTGCTTCAAAGCTACAAAGGCTTAGTCAGTCTCGCCTGTCCACTGAAACTTGTCTTTCTTCAAGAGCTACATAAATGGCCTTGCAATAGCCCCATAATGCTGCACAAACTTTCGGTAGGAGCCTGTTATGTAATACCCTAGAAATTCTAAAGGACTCAAGAGTAATTTACCTTGGGGTAAAATTAGAATTTAAGGATAAATTGAGGGTATAACGGTAATTTATTACCGTTTAGATGACAGAATCGACTGCCGGGAGTACCCTGGAGCCGAGATGCCAAAGGAAATTGATGTGGCATTAATGAGCATCGCGAGATAGGATTTATGGTGCCGAAAGAAATCGGATCGGGAACAGTTTTCGGTACAGCTAAAAAGGCAACTACCAATTAGGCTGAAATACCGAATTATCATAGACGACTTCTCAAAAGTCAACGAAACCCTAGGGAGGCCTCGATTTTTCATGAGGAACAACCCTTCGGAGGTTTCAGGAAGAAACGAATGGGTTTAGGGCCAAAACGAAGATTTAGGGCTAAGTGCAGTTTTTGGAAATTGCTAGAGGGAGGCCGAAATGAGGTATTTTCGGAATCCTCAAGGGTCAAAATGTTGTTTTAGGTCTTGAGGGGCCTAAATGCAATTATGGAAAGTTGAGGGGTTTAGTGAAAAGGGCCAAAATGAGATAGCCCAAAAGTTGAGGGGCTAAACTGTAATTTCAGCAAAGTTTGACCAATGGGATTTGACCACCAAGTCTCTGGTCATCGATTTCGGCCGATCCAACCATAGGGATGGCACGAGGGCTTGTCAAGGACCAACTTTTGTAAAGGCTTGGCCGGCAAAGACCACTCGAGTGGTCGGATTTTGAAGGAAAAGCCGACCAGAAACTGGTCGGATTGTCGCGACCTGCAAATCGCGATTGTGGTCGGCTTGGGTCAATTCGAGGCTCACCCAGGGGAGGGTGAGACTCTTAAGGTGATGGGTAAGGCGTCTAAAGGGGTTTGAGTGCTCGGGTTTGCCTATAAATAGGCATTTAAAGTGGCTGAAAGTTGGAGAAATTTTAGCTTCAAATCGACCGTGTTTTCGAACAAATTGGGAGCCAAGACCATGGGTTTTTGTTGCCCATGGCTTGAATATGAAATCTGGAGAATTTGGGCCATTTTGGTCGAGGTTTCAAGGCCGTTCGAGGCCTCGCCGGAAAACGAGGCGGACGGCCAAGCCGAAGCTTTGGTCGTCCGGTTGAGGGCCTTCAGGGGCTCCTTTCGAGGCCCAAGAAGGACCATTGAGATCGACTGGAAGAGGAGAAGAAGATGGTGGAGCAATCGGAGATCGCCAGAAAAAGATCGCCGGAGAAGACGACCGGTGCGTGGCAGGCACGCGCTGTGCTTCACGCGCCGCCACTCGCCCTAGGCGCGTGAGGGCGCGTGGGGATGAGGAAAAATCGAAGAAAAATCCTAGAAATAAGAGAAAAATATTTTATGGAGGTTTGTGCAAAAATATTGGGATTTGGGATTCCCTATGCCTCAATTTCCGCACCAAAGAGCCTCATTTTGCTTGAAAACGCAATATCCGGGTAAGTTCAATATTTTTTCTTGAAAGTTCATAGCATATAATGAATTGTTGTGAAGATAGATTTGAGGAAATAGTCTTGATATAATTATTGGGAT
This sequence comes from Diospyros kaki, assembly GCA_036245055.1. Lineage (NCBI taxonomy): Eukaryota > Viridiplantae > Streptophyta > Magnoliopsida > Ericales > Ebenaceae > Diospyros > Diospyros kaki. Next base: position 43,068,728 of record BSEG01000007.1, on the reverse strand, counting down.
TTTTAGAAGGAAAAATGAAGGAAAATGAAAGGAAATAGGAAATAAATGGAATATTGAGGATATTTAGTAATTAAATATTATTTTATGATTGAGGAGATCGAGATGATGAGATTGGTGCAACTTTTGAGAGTTAGCACGAGAATCGAGGTTGAACACGCATATCGAGGCGATGCACGCTTTTCGATGTGTCTTGATCTTTGGGCAAGGGTGAGTGGTATTCTCACAAGAACTTATATTCATGATATTATTGTTATATATTCATGCTATTTATGAATTGCAATATTCATTTGTCATATTGCATTGAAAGTCGTGATATTTACATTACACGATATTATTGTCATATTGAAACTTGTGCATGGGGTTGGGATGATATCCTCAGAATGTAGCCGTAATTCCCCTAGGGCGTTGAGAGAATAACGTTAGGCCTATCCCGCAGAGGTTCGGGATTTGCCTAGGATTCCTAGCCGGGTTGGAGAGGCCTGGGAAGTTACATTATGTGTATATGTTGTTCATATTATTGCATCATGCATCATATATATGTTTTTGGACCCTCACTAGAAGTTTCATCTTCTAATGGGTTATGCCCCTAGAACATTCAACGTTCCAATTGAGACTTGCAGTTAGGGCAAGGAACAGGTTGAGATATGACGGCACGTGATGGCGTGGCCGATGGATTCAGCAAGAGATTCCAGTATTTTATTTATTGAGAAATGATGATGTATGTATTCGAGGTTTCATATGATTGCACCTAGGGTGTTAGATGTTATCTCGGGAGATATGTATCAATGTATTTATGTAATTGAGGATTTGATGGTAATATATGGTACGAATTCTTTATGATATTATATAAAGTGAATTCAGGTATGTACCGTATCAGGTTTCGATTATTGCTTCCGCATTGTGAATGATTTGCTGGGGGGCCTCCCTTTGAAATACGGTATTTGTTGTATGAGGAACGTATTTAGGAAAGGGATTATGTATGTATAATGGGCCCCAGCATAGTGACACGCCCTTCGATGGGACGGGGTGTTACATGTTAGGCCCAAAAATCCTTGCAGTTGGGAAATATTTTTCGGCTTAGGCCACGACTGAATGGTAGTAATCTTCTGTGACTCTACCTTAACGCCTTTAGGGCAGATCCTGTGCCCCAAGTACTCCAACTCTTTCTACCCAAAAGCACACTTGGACTATTTGATGCAGAAACTTTCTCGGGCCAATTTGCTCAAGACTTGCTCCAAGTGTTGGTCTCTAGACTTCGAGTAAACCAAGATATCATAGAAAAAGACAAGCACAAACTTACGTAGCATGTGCTGGAAAATATGATTCATGGCTTCCTGAAAAGTTGATGGTGCGTTGCACAGGCTAAATGGCATAACCATGTTCTCGTAATGCCCATGATGCGTTCGAAATGTTGTCTTGTGTATATCTCCTGGGTGCATCCAAATTTAATGATAGCCTACCCGCAAGTCTAACTTGGTGAAAATCGTGGATCTTACTAGCTCATCCATCATATCATCGATCGAAAATCTGTCTTTTACTATGGCCTTGTTAAGTGCTCGATAATCAGTACAGAAGCATCATGTTCCATCTTTCTTCTTGACTAGCAAAACTGGTGATGAGAAAGTATTGGTACTAGGTCATATCAGATTTTACTGTAGCATCTTCTTGAGTTGTTTCTCAATCTCTACTTTCTGATGGTGGGCATAACGGTAGGGAGCAACGTTGATGGGTTGCTCGTCTAGTAGTGGGATGTGGTGATCGAAAGGCAGGCTTGGTGGCAAGTTTGTGAGCTCCGGCATTACTGTGGGAAATTTGGCCAAGACCGCCTGAATATCTGTTGGTAGCTGCAACTCATCAGTGGATTGGAAACTGTCGGATATGCATGGCTGTGATGCTATTTCTATAGCATAGCACTCACTGCCAGCCTTAATCAATTTCTACACCATATTCACCTCTGTTGCCCTAGCAGTACCCGGCTGCATGGATAGGCGAACTTGTTGGCCCTCTACGGTGAACTCCATTACCATCTGCTTATAATTAAAGACAACCTTGCCCAGTTGGGCCAACCACTGCACACCCATCACTATGTCTACTCTGGCTAAAGGTATAACATTCAAATCTACAGTAACATAGATGTGCTGGATTTTGAGACTTACTGCCTTGCACTATTGTGTGCATGCCAGGCGCTCCCTGCTGGCTACTCTCACCTCAAATGGCTTAATGGTGGTAGTCAAGATCTGTAGCTTGTGGGCAACTTTGGTGTTGATAAAGTTATGGGTCGAGTCGTTGTCGATTAGCAGGCTGGCAACTTTGCCCTTAAGCATCGCTGTCACCCGCATAGTTTGTGGCCCTGCGGATCCTGCCAGTTCATGAAGGGACACCTCTGGCAGATCCTCAGCCTCCACCCCGCTGTTGGCTGTAGGCGTGTCAAAAGGCATATATGGCTCTGACTCTTCATCTTCCTCCTCCTCTGATGGGTCTTCTACTTCAATCAGAAAAGATCAGGTCACCTTGCACTTGTGCCCTGGGGTAAACTTTTCAGTGCAATTGAAACAGAGGCCCTGCTCGCTCATCTTCTGCATCTCAGCCCATGATAGCCGCTTGACGTCTAGTGGTATGTGCTTGCTGGCTGCGGGTTATAGCATAAGCAGTGGCTTGGGCTTGGGCGCCCCAGAATTGGATTACGCCATGACAAGCCCTTTGTATGCGGCTACTTTGCGCATGGCGCGCAGTTGGTCATCCTTCAGCCAGGTAATTTCAATTGCCTAGCACACGCTGATGGGTCGATGTAGCTTGACTTCTGCAGCGATGTTCGAAAATAGGCCCCCAATGAGTGCCCCGATCAACGTCTTCTTTGGCCAATCATTGACTTGTGTGGCCACCCTTTCAAATTCCCGCTAGTAGTCCCTCAAGGATCCTATCTACCGCATCTTTGACAAGACTTCATCATAGTCCACGTAGCTTGTAGGGCCAAAAGAGATCCGTACCTCCTGTTCGAAATCCTTCCAACAGATGCTCTTGCCTTGGTTCTCATAGGTGCGTGATAGCCACTGCCACCAATGGCTTGCCTCGCCCTCAAGGTAATAGGCGGCATGCTCCATCTTTTCCTTGCTGCTCATGTCTTGTGACTCGAAAAATAAATTAGCCCTATTAAGCCACAAAATAGGATCCTCACTAGAAAATGTAAGAAATTGTAGGCGCGATTTAAACGCTGGTTGGTTGGTGCTTGTGGGGTTTTAATTACTGCCTCGACCATCTGTCTCAAATCCGCCATCAGAGTCAAAATCAGATCTTTGGCTGGCTGAGGCAGAAGATCGCCGCCTATGGGAAGATGAACGGCTACTGTTGTGCCTTGGCGCCTGTTGCTGTTGTTGCTCGACCAGGATGGTCAGATTTTGTAGAGACTGCTGCAACCGTGAGAATTTTTCGTCCATGGAGTTGGCCACGTTCTCCAGATTCTCTATGCGATCCTTATGCGTCTATCCTTCCACCATTGTTAGATGACTGTTGGATAGACAACTTCTAAGAACGTCTTCAAAGCACTGAGCTTCGAAAAGAGATTGTGGGCAGACTCTCAATGAGAGCAACAATGATGGATGTCCTAGTTCCCGGAAGGCTGATTTTTGCCTATCTATCACATGATAGAAGGTAGAAATCAAAAGCGTTGAAGACACTTCAACTATATACGTTTTTTGATTGATCAAAAGTCTCCAAATGAAGGCAGATCAAAGCCTTATATAGTGGCTGGCAATGACCCCTGGATGCCTAAGTACATGAATGCAGAAAATGTAACTGATGTATCTCTACATAAATGCTGGCAATTAAGTGAATACATCAATGCTGGAATTAAAAGAAACAATTAAGGGAAACAATTAAAGGATGGATTAATGAAGTCAAATCAAGTGAATTGACTTGGCTGTCGGTCTCTCTTCTGATAGGCTCCACGAATTGGCTGATGGGCCTGCTGGACTGGGCCTGTGATGGGCTTGGTATGGAGTTCATCCTGTTGGGCTGGGCTAGTCTTGAGTGGTTGCACTGTGAGCTTATCCTGCATGTTGATGCTGGGATGAGGCCTCAAATGGCACTTACTGGTCCACTGGTTGGTAGGTTGGGGCTTCATTTGGCGCAACATGCTTTTCTTTGCTATCGAATTGCCTTAAACTTTTGCCAGTTGCACCAACTTCCAAGCTGTTATCCGAGTCGGGTGAGTCCCAAACTTTAAGAACAAAGACTTGAGATCCTAACACCTTCCCTTCCTATGTGCCGGCCTTCTCTCGCTCGCTATAGTTGCAGCTGCAAGTCTGTAACTAACTACAAGTCTAAAGTAATGGGCTGGGTTTCAATTTTGAAACACTGATATCATGGACATTTGGGTGGGTGGGTGGGTGGGTTGGCACTTGGCACTCCATATTCTCACAAGAAAAGAAATATTTTAAATGTAATCCATCCACCGATGCAAATCCTCTTTCCTTGCACTTCCCATAGGCCAAAGTCTAGTCAAAGTCTGTCCTCCAATCGCAACAGTCTAGTCAAAGTCTGTCCTCCAATCCATAGCATGATGGCATGCATCGTTAATTCAATTTGAATTTGCTTATTGAAATCAATTCACATATTATGCGTGATCTCAGCTTTCCACTTCTCCATTCACGCGCTTAACTTTGGTCAACAACCCAGGCCCGTTTCCCACCTATCCCCTCAACCCCCCACCTCAGTTTTCTTCAAACCCAAACCCAAACCCAAAATGCTCTATTTACCCATTATTTATTTATACCTGACACACACTTTAACATTTTCGTTTTTTTTAGAAACTACAGTCCCCACGTGCCACTCCCTCAAATCTTTTTTTTTTCCTTACAAACTCAATTCCCCCCCCCCCCCCCCCACCCTCTCTCCCTGTATTCCTTCCCTCTATAAGAGTGGCCCCCCGTATCTAGGGCAGTGCAGCGCAGCGCAACTCAAAGCCCACAAAATGGCCGCTCCTCTTCATGTTTGGGCTTTGTTCCTGACCCTTGCACTCCTACTGCTGCTGCAACTCATCTCCCCCTCCTTCTCCCTCAAATGTACCTCCCAGAGCGTCTCCTCCAAGAAGAACCAGCTCTACACCAACTGCACCGATCTACCCTCCCTCGGCGCCTACCTCCACTGGACCCACGATGCCTCCAAATCCACGCTCTACGTCGCCTTCCTCGCTCCTCCCGCCAAGGCCGACGGTTGGATCGCCTGGGCCGTTAACCCCACCTCCACCGGCATGGCCGGCTCCCAAGCTCTCCTCGCCTTCAAGCAACCCAACGGCTCTATGGCCGTCAACACCTACGACATCAGCTCCTACAGCTCCATCGTCCTCTCCAAGCTCTCCTTCGATGTCTCCGACATGAGCGCCGAGTACTCCGGCGGCCTAATGAAGATCTTCGCCACCCTGGCCCTGCCCAAGAACGCCACGTCGGTCAACCAGGTGTGGCAGGTCGGCAGTTCCGTCTCCAACGGCATCCCCACTCGCCATGAGTTCCAGTCCGCCAATCTGAACGCCAAGGGACCTCTGGATTTGGTGAAGAAGGCTGCTGCTGCTGCTCCTGCACCGAGCAGCGATAGTCCCGTTGCATCTCCAACTCCGGCTGCGGCTCCTAGTCCAGCTACCAGCACATCCACTGCTCGGGCACCCACCGGCCCTGATAATGGAGGAGGTTCAATGATTCGAAGCTGCCAATTGGGGGGTTTTATTTTCGCATTTCTTGCAAGTTTTGCGGTTTTGTTTTAAATTAATTTGCATGCACGATGAGAGAATTAATGTGGTGTTGGTTACAAATTACTTGATTAATTAGCGATCATTTAGGAGGGGGACTGAGGAGGAGGATATATCATTGAACTCAGCTCAGCTGTTTGCTTCATAGTGTACGATATAGTATGTTACAGTAATGAAGGGGTGGTGGAGTGTATTTTGGCTGTCTCTGTGTGTGTGTCTCTCTCTATATATATATGTACTATTTGCTGAAGATGGTTTATATATGCTCTTGATTTAATTGCCCCTCAATATTAATAACTTAATAACCCGTCGGTTAGAACAGTACTCTAATAACAGAATAAATGAAATATGATCGGTAGAATAGAAAATTGTTTTAGTTTTAATTTCCTATATATATATATATATATAGATAGATAGATAGATAGATAGATAGTAATTCTAATATAAGCGAAGGCAGGTAGCTAGTAAGTAGTGCTTTTTCCAACTTCATCCTTAATTAGGTGGAAAAGCTTTGACGATGATGAAGCTTCTCTACTTGCTACTAGAAAGTAGAAACAAAGATTACATTGGTTCATACGTGCTCATCAATTCCATTTTTCTTTCTACAATGAATATGATATTCTTGATCTTGGCGGGTCCTGGCTCTTGGGTTTTGCCCATTTGCCGATCTTCTTCTGGCACAACTAATGTTTTGATTAACTACTGGTATCTGCATCTTGTTGACCATCAAAGTTTCTTCTGTTTATTTTTATTTTTTTTTTCGTTTTACTGTATATAGAGCACCAGAGGCAGACATACAATAATGGTTACTCGTTAAACACGGCAATCCTTTCTCCGCCGACAGATCCTTATTCGAAGTGGGTGTATCGATCTGCAAACCAAGCAACAAAGGCCAACAAATAAATATACATATATATAACTTCAAGACTGACGTACGTGATGTGACTGCAACTTCCACTGTAAACATACATGGTGTTCTTCTTGTTCCACTGCCAACATATATATAGAGCACCAGAGGCAGATATACATGGTGTTCTTCTGCCAATATATTCAACATACAATATATTTGGTTAAACCAAACCTTTTAAGAAGTAGAAAATATTTAACTAATTGTGTATTTTTTCATAGTAGTTGAACCATCTCCATGGTCCAGGGGAGGGGCGACATCATCATTCCAACTTAACTTTACCATGCAATCAATCAAACAATTAAATAAAAGATATGAGAAATGGAGCTAAGCTACCGCGCACCAAAGTCACATGCCAACCTCTACTTTTGTGCGGGCTTGTGGAAACCCAATGCCTTTAAGCACAATAATTTCTTTAGTAATCTTATCATCAATCTGGATGTCCCCCCGCCCATCTTACTCCTACGTACTCTGAATCAAAATTTACAGGTGGGTGTCTGTCATATATAAACAGTCCCAAGTCCAGACAAATTAAGCTGGTTGGGCGTGTGCACATCACACGTTAAGAAATATTAGAATGGTAATTTTAAGAGTTTAAGAATCTATACATCTTTTAGATATTAATTAGAAGAATATTACAATATTTGACATATAGACACATGTGAGTGGGGCAGAATTGAGACGAGTTGAGGCATGTGAATTGGAAACTTGAATATGATTTGCCTTGTTGAATTATATAAACCACATGATGATGGGTCCTCAAACTAATAAACTCGTCTGCCATGCCATGTTACAAAAATACAGTTCTCGTGATCTGGTGAACAGCTTCCACATGCTAATCCTACCTAATTTGGAATTTAAAATATTTTCAGCCTTCAATGAGTCAAGATCAAGAGAGGATCAGTGCGGGACAGTTGTTAAAATTAACCAACCCAAAGCATACAACACCACAATTTTACGTTCTTGTATAGTGTTTTAATTATAACTCTATACTTGATTGTGACACTACAAAATGCATCTCTTTTAAAATATTCTAATTTAGTACCTACTTCTCTACGTACCTATTTTAATTTATTGTGTTAGAGATACAACGTCGTGATAACTAATTAATTCGCCCTCAACTTTAATTTGTCACACTAGTTACTCAAAGAAACTACATATTTTGAGTAATTAGTTTGAAAAAACATTAGATTCGGCTTATTTTAATACAAAACATTTAGTAAGAACCTGAATCAAAAGAGAAAAGATGGGGTTAGTCTCCTGGGCGGGCGATGAGATTGATAAGACTGAGGAACTAACTGCTGCCTTTTGTAATTAATATATCTGAGGGAAAGATGGAATTAATCCGTGAAGAGTGGAATCCCATAAAGCAGAGTGAGGGGTTGGAAAGAATGGCAACAAGAGCAATTAAGCAGATGAATTATATCAATTAATTATGGAAAGCAAGCAAACAGAAGCAGTGAAAGAGGGAGGGGGAGGGGGACCTCCATATAATTAATAAAAGGAACATGCTTTCTATCGGACCCCAACCCAAATTCACAAACTTTTTTAGTGAGTCTTGCCCCAAAAATGTTGCCAGAGCCCAATTATGTCTTGGGGAAAAAGGTCCACAAAAGACTTTTTGACAGTCGACAAGTCGAGGTTAAAAATGAGTTGAATGGGAGAAGAATTAGAAAAGAAGAAATTATTAGAAGGTTTTAAATCTCCACATTCCATTTGGTTGAGACCTGTGAGTGCTACCATTTAAGCTTCATTCCATTTGGGAACGCCCTTGTGCCAATCACCCTTGCAAGACTTGCTCTTAAGGGTACCACGTGTTGAGCCTTGAGTCATAATCCAATTTTATTTAACTAATTAATTAGACAAGGACATATATACATCTATATATAAGATATACCTCAAGTTCTTTTTCACTTGATTAATTAAAAATATATATATATTTAGTACATTTTATTAACTTATACTCTTAAGGACATAAGATATAAAAACTTCAAATAAATTAGTATAATTATAAATTGTAGCAACTCATTAATATGAGGTACTAAAAATGTTTGCTAACATGATCGCAGACACAAAATATAATTGACCGAACTTGGGAGTGGGACAGCTTTGCCTACTACTAAAGTCTAATAAATCTCCCTCTCACAAACTTTGATGTCATCTTTAGCTTTTAGTTACAGTAGCTGGAACTGTTGGGCCTATCAGCAAAATGGATCGGCTCGGTTACTGGGCTAATGATTGGGCCCATTCAGTTTTACTTGAATATCTAACCGGCTTTGCCATTCGATGCGGTGCAGCAAGCAAGCCGAAACAAAAGCCCAAAACTATTAAGCCTTAAACGCAGATATATATTATATAAACAACAAATTTTTGATTTGAACTCTTGATGTAAACCAATGACTGAAAAAATTAAGTTAAATAAAATATATATATATATATATATACTTAAATCTTCCACCTTTGACCACATACGTGTCATTGGTTTATCCACAACCAATAAACCATTGCTCCAAATATATATTTTGCTATTTTAATTGATTAACATTAAAAATCAGAATAAAATTGGAAGTAGAATGGGATACACAATACGAGGGGGTCCCCGCGGGTGTGAATGTGATACTGATACAAACAGATCATACCGGGGGAGGGGAGGGACTGGGACACGGTTACTGGGGGGGCATATATAGATATAGCGTATGGTATATGCTTGCCCGACAACGCCTTCATTCGTCGCTCTCAAACGCCTCTGGTGTCCCGAACGCAAGCGCAAGCCCAAATCGGCCAAAGAATCCCATCGAATTGCAGTTGGGGTTTCGGAGTGGCATTGCTATGCGATGGACGATGGAGTCTCTCCAACACAGAGTGGAGACATGGATCCGGGACCAAAGCACGAAGATCTTGAAGGTCGCGTGGTCGCCTCGTTGGCCCTGGGCCAACGCCAGGCAGCAGAGGAAGCGGATTCAGCAACAGTACGAGCGCAGGAAGAAGCAGCTTCATGACCTTTGCTGCGCGCTCAAGGCCGAGTCCGTCTCCGATTTGCAAGACATTCTCTGTTGCATGGTGCTCTCCGAGTGTGTTTACAAGGTTTCAGCCTTTGCTAGCCCTTCCGTGTTCCGTTATTTCTACGCTATTTCTTGGTTGTAATTTTGATTTGCCCGTCTTGTCTTGATGTCATGTGGCAACGCCGCGCTAAGTTACAGCTACCAACAGTCGGATTACTTGCATATTTTAAGTATGCGCTGGCGGTAAACCTGACGTTTTAGGTTACCTTCTGTGAGTTCAGATTTATGGAAATTCAATTGCAATTAAACGCAATGCATATTGGTAGCTTGTTGTTTAAAAAGTGTTATCTGCATTGGCAGTAAGAGCACTGACAACGTGGCGCCACGGAGTGTGTTGTCTGATGAAGTACAAAGACCGAGAAGAAAGGTCATGACACTTATTTAAATGAAATTATAGTGGGTGACTGAGTGACCTAAAAGAACTTATCAAAACAAAGGCTCAGAGCAAGAATATCAGAAACCAGTTGGGTTCAATGCTGTTAGGGCATGCAGACTATCCCAATTAAGACCAGGCTCTGTGCAAATCCTTGAGCACAGAAGAAGAAAGATTCTAAATTCTGTGCAACAAGACCTATAGAAACAACCTTATAGTCATTAAACTATAAGTCCTATCAAATATATATGTAGGCAGGATTAGACACATGTTAACGAGTTCACTAGCATGCTGTGTTCGGTAGAATCACCTCTGCAAGATTTTGCTCGGAGGTATTTCACTTGTGCGTGGTAAGCTACTCCAATACTGTGTCTCTTTTTTGACAAATGAATCATATTAATGAAAATTCAGCTTTCTGGCCTATTTATGAATGCAAGACATAGCTCAGGCTATTGGTACGTTCCCTAGCCCTGGACCTGGTTATATGTCCTGAAACAGAACAATCAGAAGAAGTAGTTGCTGAATGCTTCTGTGATCTTCTCCCTTTTTGACCTATCTTGACTGGAAAATTTGGGCTCATCAAGAGAGAAGCCAACGATCTCCTTGTGTAAGAAAGTACTCAAAACTTTTCTGAAAAACACCACATATCTCCCCTTTATTCCCCTCTGAACTGCATTTAAATCTTACAGGAAAGTAGAGGAATAATGTCTATCTAACTGGTATCTTAGAAGAAATAACTGCCATTTTAGAACTAGGAACTGCTTCCTAGAGAATGGAAGATAATAGGGAATAAACTGACAAAAGAAAACAGAACATAGCTGAATATTTTAAAATATAACTGCTCTATAACAGCTATCTTTGGGTTTTGTCATTGCTGAGCAGATATAAAATTCTATTTCAATTCACAGGATTTTTTCTGTTCTCTTTTTTGGAAAAGAGCGTCAAATTGGTAGGACCAACTTTATGAAATTCTGTGTTAGCTTTCCTTCCTGTGTGATAAAATTAGAAAGCCTTGGATGATTGTCCGTCTCTAAATGGCCACTCAAAACTCAAGCGCTGCAATCAGATCATAACTATAGGCTATAGCTATTTAATTTTTTTTTTTCTAGATCATTAATGGTAAGTGACTGAAAAATCTAATGTTTAATATTAGTTCCTTGTTGCGTAATTTACATGTTAGCTGGTTAGGAGTGCTATTTCTAAGTGCCTCTTTGTCATCTTGTTATAATACTCATTTATCTTTCACATGACAGAGACCTGCTTCTGAGATGCTTAGAGCTGTGAACAAATTTAAATCAGATTTTGGAGGGCAAGTTGTTTCATTAGAGCGGGTACAGCCTTCTTCAGATCATGTTCCTCACAGGTAGATAATTTATGATCTAACAAATATTAGCTAGCCTAAAATTGATATGTTTTGTTATTAGTTGTTTGTTTGTACAGTACAGTTAGAGAATTAGTTTCGTTGGTTAGTGCAGTTAGCAGTTAGTTAGAGAAGGGCATCACATTGTATTTAAACACTGCAATGCAGTTCATTTCTGGTAATGAGAATTTGAGGTATTCTTTTATTCCTTTGTCTCAATATGATATTCAGTGTAGTAATTTTCTTGATTTTATTTATTTACACTTCTGTATTTGGTATGTAATACCTATTTTTTGGCTCTTGCATATTAAATTTGTCTGAAAATCTTAATTATGGGGTACAGGGTCCCTCTTGTTTCTTTAAGGATTATGATTAATCCTGTTCAAAGATTCCAATCACACTTATAAGACATCTCCTGCTTCTTTACAAATTATGATTGGTCCAGTCCAAAGAATTCTATTGCTACTTATAACAAAGTGGCTTACTTTTGGCTTTCCGTGGCTTGACCCAACCTAAGTTGAACACCACATGTATTTTATTGGTTGGTTTTAGGGTGGATGTACTGAATCTGAAGCTCTGTGTCAAACCTGATATCTATCCTGGTTCACACAAAAAGAGAAATCAAAGGGATGTCTGCCTGTTATTTTGGTTTTTTTGTCCTTTCTGCTTAGGACTATGACATTTGCTCCTTATTTATTTTTAACCTAGTTTCAAATATTAAATAATGGATCATCTTCACTTTCACAGATCAGGTTAGAAAAAAGTGTTTAGTTTGGTGCTGGCTGTCTTCACTTTAGGTGGAGTTGAGTGGTTGTTCGTTTCAATTGGCACCTGTCACTCATTCAAAATTGCCTTTGCTACTTTTCCGTAATCATTTATCAGTTTTCATCTTTTCCTGTATGGTCAATAACTAGTTGTCAGTCTCCTCTATTACCTTGTTAGAAAAAAGTGTTTAGTTTGGTGCTGGCTGTCTTCACTTTAGGTGGAGTTGAGTGGTTGTTCATTTCAACTGGCACCTGTCACTCATTCAAAATTGCCTTTGCTACTTTGGACTTTTCTTAATCTATAATCAGTTTTCATCGTTTCCTGTATGGTCAATAACTAGTTATCAGTCTCCTCTATTACCTTGTTATGCCAGTTTCAGTTGTTTTCTGTCAATTTTTGCTACCTATAATTTACTAAGAATTCCTTTGTAAACCTCACTGATCCTTTCATGATTCTTAGTTCATTTATGCTTGTTTATGGACAAAAATATCTAGCATGGCAACTCTAAGCATCTGATTTCCTTTGTGATGTTCTTGTTTAACCTTCCATAATGTGACTTAACTGTTTGGTTTTTCATTTATGTGGTTTGTATTCAATTCTTCGCAGATATCTGTTAGCAGAAGCAGGGGACACATTATTTGCTTCCTTCATTGGGACCAAGCAGTACAAGTAAGTGGAATAGTGATCCTTGTTCAGCTGTCTATTACATACTCTTGCTATTTTTATAATTCTTCTTGCCTTTTGTCAAGGGATTTCATGGCTGATGCAAACATACTTCAAGGTGCCATATTTCATGAGGATGCTATAGAAGATAATTGTGGGATTTCAACCACTGAATCTACCCAAGTTGACAGTCAAAAGATTAATGTAGAGAATCCTTCAAGGTCCCTTGAAGAAAAGCCTAGACAATCAAAACCAATACCTAAACCTGCTGTTCATCGAGTAGGGAGGAGTTTATCATTTTCAATTTTTATTTAAATTTGGTTTATTACATGTTCTAGGATATTATTTGTTGTCTTATCCCTTTTGAAATGGGTTCCCCATCCCCCAACAAAAATAAAATAAAAAAGACAGGAAATATGTTTGCGTTTCATTGTTTTAAAAAGTTTCTTTTAAATTCTTATCTGCAGGGATTCATGGCTCGTGCTAAAGGGATACCAGCACTGGAGTTATACAGACTTGCTCAAAAAAAGAAACGAAAGCTTGTGTTATGTGGACATTCACTTGGTGGAGCAGTAAGTCCAATTGATATCTGCTTACAGTTTGGACACACTTTCATTTTTTAGTATCTTTTTGCTGTGCTCACTCTTTCTGGTGTCTAGGTTGCAGCCCTGGCTACCCTTGCCATTTTGAGGGTTATTGCTGCATCAGCATCATTAAAAGACAATGAAAAAGTTCAAGTCAAGTGTATCACATTCTCCCAGCCACCGGTTGGAAATGCTGCTTTACGGGAGTATGTTTATCTTCCTCATGTATATTCTTCTAATGGCAGAGTATATATATGCATGCTTTTGTTGTGACAATAACTTTTGTTTCAGTTATGTTAACGGAAAAGGCTGGCACCATTACTTCAAAACTTACTGTATTCCAGAAGATCTGGTCCCTCGCATCCTGTCTCCTGCTTATTTTCATCATTATAATGCACAAACCGCTCAAATCATTCTTGATGCCATGACTAGCAGTTCATCAATGACAAAACATGAGGAAGGAGTGAAGAAACAAAAACTAGAAAAGGTAAAAGAGAATGAAGGCGAACAGCTAGTTCTGGGTTTAGGCCCTGTACAGACTTCCTTTTGGAGACTTTTTAGGCTAGTCCCACTGGAGGGTGTCAGAAGGCAATTCAATAAATACAAAGGGAAAAAAGTTGATCCTATTGAGGCATCTTCTACTGCAGATTCTACTTTAACATCTCCATTTGATGATGTAGTAGCCGCACCACAGTCTCTTGAAATTCAGGAAAGTTCTGAAGGAGTTTCTCTCAAGCCATTACCTGAGACAGGAAAAGGGCCTCAAGGTGAAGCAAGAGATTCAAAGTCACCTGGAAAACTCAGCAAAGATAGCAAGGGTAATGATAAGGCATGGCGTAGAGTGCCTTATTTACCTTCTTATGTCCCTTTTGGCCAGGTAGTTATTATGATTTTTTTAATTTTATTTGTTTTTAGATCTTATGTCTTTAGGTATGATATGAATTATAAGGGCTTTACAGAAGATACTGCTATAAATAAAAATGATTGATAAGCCAGAATTCATATGGCTGACCCTACATAGTAGTAATTATTTTCTTTAACAATGATTAGCTATGACTAATCATTGTTTTCTTTAACAATCATTAGCCATAGCTAATACCCATTTGTATATCGTTTATTATTTAATAAGCTTGGATAAAGAGTTGGTGGTTGTTTATGTTGTTGACAATTGTCACATGGCTCAAATTAGCACAAATTTTTTGTGATGGCACGAAATTACAGCAGCCTCAGCCAAACCACACCGAGGTTATGCACGCAGGCACAGTAGGCACACAAGCACAACACACAGGTCAGGTCAACACCCATCCTTTATTACTTCAAGCTACAAGTACAAAGGAATGCCTGAGAACTCGTGTAGACTCCTTCCTCTAGAAAGTCTATCTAAATCGCCAAAACTAACGTCTCATTAATTAAACTCAGATGAAGGTATTGAATCGAGAATGAGAGGGAGTCAAGGGTCAATAGTCGGATTAGATTTGAACCGGGAGAAAAGATTTATTTTATTAATATAAAATACTTGTTAATTAGAACTTAGATATAAAAAATAACAAAATTCATTACTCAATATATAATAAATTAATAAAATTCATCAAGTAGCATTACCTTATAATTAGAAAAAATCCATACAGCAACAACATTTCCTTACCACCATATGGGGTTAGCTACATGAATTTTATCTTACCAATCATTTGCTTATTTGTCTAGAATTCATGTTTGATCCGATGAGTTTTACATTAGTTGTTGACTACCTAACATAATTTTCCTCCTTTATCTAGGCTTGGGACCAAGCGGAGTTCAAGATGACATCTAAATTACAAAAAAAAATTCTTTATACATCAACAATATCCAAATTACAAATCATTATAAATAATTTCATTATCTTGTCCTTTATTTTGACTAGGATTTGAACAACCAAAATGCTAGATAATATCCATAAAGTTGACAGTAATTCCTTCTAGATCTTTCATATTCTTTTAACATTTAAAAATAAAATAGGAAATTAAAAAAAAAAAGAACTGGCTGGTTGAACCAGAACCGATTTGGTTGAATTGATTGGTTTTTTGCTTCCAACTTGATCAATTTGAGATTGCCCACTGCCATGGTTTACCAATGGGCACGCTGGCTGGTGTTGGCCAACATTTGGTCTGCATGGCTCCATGTGAAGCTTCTGAAACCATCTACTTTGCCATCAAACCTTCGGTTGGTCCACTTGGTGGTTTTGAAAAACTTCTATTCTTGCCCTCTGAACTTGCAGTCTTTCACTTTCCTTTTTTTTTCCTTTTTTTCTGAAGATTTTTTCTTTTTCATTAAATCATTTTCTCTGCTTCTTTACAATTTTTGGAGTCCCTTTTTTACTCAAATCAGTGAAATTGCTGACAGGCTTATTAAAATTCCTTTTGTGACTATTTTTTTGCTTTATTTGTTCACATTTTCCTGTGCCATTAAAGGTGCAAAGTGTGTAATCTTTCTTCCTAGCCTACATAACTTATAGTTCTTTATAGTAGGGAATCCAAACTTACAATTTATTTGTAACAGCTCTACCTTTTGGGAAATTCATCAGTGGAGTCGCTATCTGGTGCAGAGTACTCAAAGTTGACATCGGTATAAGATTTGTTTATTTATTGATTTTCGAATATTTGGTTCAGTGTACATATTTTGATTATTGTACATTGAAATTGAATATTTGGTTTAATGTACATACTTTGATTAGTGTCCATTGAAATTCAAGTGTATGTATATATGTATAGATACATTACTTAGAGTGCATAACAGCCATTAGATATGCATGTTAATCTTTACATACCAGCTTCTAGAACCTCTCATTTTGTTGCTTTCATTTGGCAAAGACATTTTCAGGTTAGATCTGTGATTGCAGAAGTAAGGGAACTATTTCAGTCACACTCAATGAAATCATACAGGTCTAGATTTCAAAGGTAATAATGATCCTCTTTAGAAAGTTTTGCTTTTGTTTTTCTATACTTTTCTTGATTTTAGTACATCTTTTGTTTTTCCATTTTTTGTAGTTGTTTGATTTTCAGGAAGTTTATTGTGTTACAACCTATTCATCAATCTTGTTTAGCTACATTTTCATTTATTGCACCCTGCAATGATTCAGAAGTCAATTAAAAATCTAAATGGTTTTTTATATTCTATGTATACACCCACCTTTATGTTGCATTAATTTTTCAAAATAGAATGTCTACATGTGGATTGCTTTTAGTTCATCTAAATTGGAATTCATCTGCATACCAGTGCGACTGCCATTTTCTATAAAGCCAGCATTATTGGTGTCGCAGGCAGTTGACCAAGAGAAATTTTAATTTTTTGCTTCTAAATGTAAGTTCCCTCCCGCTGTAGCCTTAGGCACTAGTGGGAGCAGTAGGTTGGTTAGAATCAAGCTGTTACATGGTTAAGGAAGAGGGCCCATCTGTCAGGGAATGATTCCCCAAACGTCCTTATATAGGACCCTTCCGTGCAGTGTAAAGGCATGCAAAAACAATCAAGAATATTTTCTTCCAGCTCTCTCTCTCTCTCCCTCTATCTCTCTCGTCTATCTCTCTCTCTAAACTCTTGCTATCTCCTTCGCAATTCTCTCGGAATTGTGGAAAACACACTACCCTCCAGCGGAGCTGTGACACATTGGTATCAGAGCACTGTTCTGCTCAGTGGGTGAGAAGGATTATCGATGGCTGAGGGGACGCGTATGAAGAACTTTGAAACACAGCTGCAGCAAACTGGGGTGGTCGTGGCGGAATGTCAAAGTAAGATGGAGCAATTGGAGCTGGGTACGACTCGGAATCAGGAGGCGATCCTTGCTCTAGATCGCCGGCTGGAGAGCGCCATGGATGGAATGGAAAGGAGGTTGGACGAGTCCATTACACGGGTACGGGAGGAACTAGCTACACAAATGCAGCAATACATGGCCATGTTAGGCCGACAACAACCGATAAGGCTAGCACCTGACTTCCCTCCAAGAGAAGGGATAGACCCTATCCCTCAAAGGGATAGAGCTGGTCGGGAGCTGGAAATACATGAGGAGGAGCTTAACCAGGGTGGCAGAGAAGAAGGAATACTAGGAAGAGGGCCAGCAGGCCCGATGAACCATCATCCACAAGGGTTCCCTCTCCCTAAGATGGACATTCCAATGTTCGAAGGGATTAACCCACGATGGTGGATAAGGAAATGAAAAGGCTGTTCGAATGGCATAACATTCTAGAGCCGCAGAAGGTGTCGTTGGCCGCAGCCTACTTCAATGAGGAGGTCGATGCTTGGCATCAAGGAGTCATACGACTAAGGAGAAACCTGACGTGGGGGGAGTTCACAAAGGCTCTATGTGGAAGGTTTGGAGAAAAAAGTATGGCAGACATTGTGGAAGAGTTCCACAAGCTTAAACAGTCAGGAAGTGTAGAGATGTACTAGAAACGCTTCGAGGAGCTGAGGTCTTACATGATCCAATACAACCCCTACCTCACCGAAGCCTATTTTGTATCAAGTTACTTGAGTGGTCTCAATGACGAATTAAGGCCAATGGTTAAGGTGCTTAGACCCCAAACTGTAGCTCAAGCATCGGAAGATGCTTGGTTACAAGAGCTAGCAGTAGAGGCCTTGTTAAAGAGGCAAAGGCAGCAGACAAGGGGAATGGTGGCAGGGACCTAAAATGGGGTAGGGAGGTATTTTAATCAGGAAGCAGGCAAGGGTACCAGGGGGGTAAGAGGAGTTGTGGGTCAAAACACAGCACCCTCAGGAGATCCGTTGAGGGAGCAAAGGAGATTGACAGGACTATGCTTTCGGTGTGGAGACAAGTACCACTTGGGGCAGCCTTGCAAGAGGCAAATTCTGCTGTTAGAAGGGAATGAAGGAAGTGACCAAGAGGTGGAGGAAGAGATAGATGGGGCTGATGGGGGCATGGAAGACAATGGAGAAATATCCATTCATGGCCTAAAGGGGGTGTGGCCAATAACAAAATTATTAAGGTAAGAGGACAGGCCAAGGGGAGTACTCTGATGATTCTAATCGATAGTGGGAGTACCCATAGTTTTATTGATGACCACACAACAAGGAGGCTAAATTGTCAGCTGACAGGGACGCCACCCTTAAGCGTGACAGTAGCCAATGGCCAAAAGGTGCTAAGTACTTCGGCCTACAATGGGTTTTCGTGGGAAATGCAAAGAGAGAAATTTGTAACCGATTTAAGGCTGCTACAGTTGGGAGGCTGCAATATGGTCTTGGGGGTGGATTGGATGAAAGGAATTAGCCCTATTAGTTTTGATTTCAACCGCATGGAAGTATCCTTCGAGAAGGAGGGCAAAAGAATGACCATTAGGAGCGGAAAAGAAGTTGGGGTGTGCAAGTTGATGTCTGGGAAAGTTCTGAGGAGAGTCATGAAGGGAAAGTGGGTTCAATGGGCACAACTCTTTTCAATAGTGATCACAGAAGACACGCCCAAGGAACCAGGAGAGCTGGGGCAGTACTACCTAACAGTCAGCAACCGGGAGGAGCCCCCTGATCAAGTAACACATTTGGCTTTACTTGATGAATTATTGGTGAAATATGAGGACCTCTTTGCAGAACCAAGATCCCTACCCCCTAACCGACTGTTTAACCATTCTATTACCCTCAAGCCAAGTACAGAACCAGTTAATATTCGAGCCTACCGATACCCACCTATCCAAAAGAATGAGATTGAGAGGATGGTTAGGGATATGCTCCAACAATCCATCATTAAACCAAGCCAAAGCCCCTTTGCTTCACCTGTTATGTTAGTGAAAAAGAAGGATGGAACATGGCGGTTTTGTGTAGACTACCGCCACTTGAATTCCATCACAATCAAGGATAAATTTCCCATACCCTTGGTGGAAGATCTTTTAGACGAACTCCACAATGCCAAGTTCTTTTCCAAGCTTGATTTACGCTCGGGTTATCATCAAATTAGGATGAAACTCGAGGATACTCCTAAAACTGCATTCAAAACCCACCATGGCCACTTTGAACTTCTGGTAATGCCATTTGGGCTTACCAACGCCCCAGCCACCTTTCAATCACTCATGAACTGCATCTTTGAGCCCCACTTGCGGAAATTCATCTTAGTTTTCTTTGATAATATCCTTATCTATAGCTCCACCTTCAAACAACACTTATTGCACTTGCAAACCACCCTAGACATCCTCCGGTCCCACCAATTATTCATCAAGAAATCCAAATGTGAGTTTGGTCAGGGGCAGGTGGAGTATTTGGGGCACATAATCTCTAAGGGAAAGGTGAGCACTAATCCTAGGAAGATCGAAGCTATGGTGTCCTGGACGAGGCCCACAACTGTGAGGGCCCTAAGGGGATTTCTTGGGTTAACAGGCTATTATCGACGGTTTGTTAAGAACTATGGGGTCATCAACCGGCCACTGACTGAGTTGCTGAAAAAGGGAGAGTTTCATTGGGGCCCCAAGGCAGAAAAGGCATTCAACTAGGTGAAGGAGGCCATGAGCAGGGTGCCTGAGCTGAAGCTGCCAGATTTTGACAAGCCTTTTACCCTGGAAATCGATGCATGTGGCACTGGCATTGGGGCAATGCTGGCACAGGAAGGAAGGCCAATTGCCTTCCTAAGCCAAGTGCTAGGCCCTAGACATTCTGGGTTAAGAATCTATGAGAAGGAATTTTTGACAGTCCTAATGGCCGTGGATCTATGGAGGCATTACTTGGAAGGGGGGCGATTCATCATCAAAACAGATCACGAAAGGCTGAAATACCTTTTGCAGCAAAGACTTCAAACACAGCTGCAGCGCAAGGGAATGGCTAAGCTCATGGGATTAGATTACACGATACAGTACAGAAAAGGTAAAGAAAACATAGTTGCAGATGCCCTCTCCCGGTGCCATGAAGAGGGAAGCATTGCAGCAGTCACAGTAGTGACTCCACAGTGGTATGAGGAAATGATCAACAGCTATGGGAACGACCAAAGAATCGCAGCCTTGCTGAAGAAACTGACTGTGAAGCAAGAAGAGGTGGAGGGTATACTCTGAAAGAAGAAATGTTGACGTATCAAGAACGAATAATGATCGGGGACCGGGCTAAGCTAAAAAGAAAGATCATGCAGGCCTTGCATGAGTCACCTTTAGGAGGCCATTCCGGCAAACAGAATACATATGTAAGGGTTAAGGGGATATTCTACTGGTCAAGAATGACGACGGAGGTAAAGGAGTTTGTGAAGGGTTGTGATGTTTGCAAAAGGTGCAAAACGGAGCGGGTACCCTACCCCAGACTGCTGCAACCCCTCCCCATTCCGGATCAAGCCTGGTCAAGTGTGTCAATGGATTTCGTGGACGGCTTACCCAGATCAAAGGGGAAGGACAATGTTTTGGTGGTGGTAGATAGGTTCACTAAATTTGCCCACTTCATCGGGTTATCCCATCCTTATATGGCTCAGGAGGTAGCGAGAGTTTTCCTGGATCGTGTGATCCAACTGCACGGGGTTCCTCAGAATATAGTCTCCGATAGGGATAGCATTTTCACTAGCCTATTTTGGCAAGAGTTGATGAAATCTCTAGGAACGAACCTAAGGTTGTACACAGCATACCACCCCCAAACAGACTGCCAAACCAAGAGGGTGAATCAATGCCTCGAGACCTATCTAAGGTGCATATGCCTATTACAACCCAAGGAATGGCATAGGTGGTTGTCCTTGGCACAGTGGTGGTACAACACCACCCGACATTCAGCTATTCGAATAACCCCCTTCGAAGCTCTGTTCGGATACAAACCACCCGTGCTACCAGCAATAGGAGTAGGATCAGACGCAGCCACAGTAGAAGAATACTTACAGAAAAAGAGAGAAGTGACTCGGCAAATGAAACAAGAGCTGGCCTCCGCCCAACACCCCATGAAGCAGTATGCAGACAAGAAGAGGACGGAAAGGGAATTTGAGGTCGGGGAGGAAGTGTATCTAAGGTTGAAACAACCACACTTGAGATCACTGACACAAGGGAAAGCTACCAAGCTCAGCCCCAGGTACTTCGAGCCTTCCTCTATAACTAACAAGGTGAGAAAGGTGGCGTATCGATTGCAATTACCGTCCGACACCCACATCCACCCTGTATTTCATGTTTCGCTACTGAAGAAGTCAATTGGGGGGCAGCCAGCAAGTGCCACACTACCACCTTTGTCTAAGGAAAGTGAACAAGCTGTAGAACCAGAAGCCATACTCGGGAGACGAGTGATCCAGCAAGGAGGGGTGCCCTTAATCCAAGTCTTGGTCAAATGGCAAGGGAGTACTAAGGAAGGAACACGTGGGAATATCTCCTTGAATTGCTTTAGAAATTTCCTCACGCGGTGAGCCTAATCAATCTTCCTTGAGGACAAGGAAGCATTCAAGAGGGGAGCAGTGTCACGCAGGCGGTTGACCAAGAGAAATTTTAATTTTTTGCTTCTAAATGTAAGTTCCCTCCAGCTGTAGCCTTAGGCGCTAGTGGGAGCAGTAGGTTGGTTAGAATCAAGCTATTACACGGTTAAGGAAGAGGGCCCATCTGTCAGGGAATGATTCCCCAAACGTCCTTATATAGGACCCTTCCGTGCAGTGTAAAGGCATGCAAAAACAATCAAGAATATTCTCTTCCAGCTCTCTCTCTCGCTCTCTCTCTCTCCTTCTGTCTCTCTCGTCTATCTCTCTCTCTAAACTCTTGCTATCTCCTTCGCAATTCTCTCAGAATTGCAGAAAACACACTACCGTCCAGCGAGGCTGTGACAATTGGCATTGAACTTCAAGCATCTTGGATTATCATGACTAATGTAGCTATGTTTCCTTGCAGAATATATGACCTGTGCATGACTGATGATGCTTTACCATTCTTGGGCGTTGACCAACTTCAACAATTTCCTCATTTACAAAAGTGGCTAGGTCCTTCATTTGCTGGTACAGTTGAGCTTGGCCATATAGTGGAGTCTCCAGTTATTCGTGCAGCCACTTCTGTTGTTCCTCTAGGATGGAAAGGAGTTCCTGGCGCAAAGAATGGTGAAACTCTGAAAGTAGATATTACTGGATTTGGATTACATCTTTGTACACTGGTTCAAGCTCGTGTTAACGGTAACTGGTATTGTTCTTCTATCCTATTAGTTATTCGTCATTGTTGTTGTTGTTGTCATCTTCTTCTTTTGTTTTCTGTTTGGCCTTTTGTTTTTCTTTTTATTGGTTAAGTTTAGTTGGATGTAGTTATTTAAGCATCTATGCCATTTATTAATTGCATGTCATTTGCTTAGGCACATTTACTAGGAGATCACAAATCTATTGTATTTGTTGAAAATGATTTAAATTAAGTAGTTAAATTAAGGCATTCATTAACTAGAAGTTATGCATTAACTAAGAACTCCAAAAGATATTTAGAAATTAGGAATGCATTCCAAAAGATATAAGTTAAGAAGTCTGAAGGATTTCCCTTAAATATTGAAGAATTCAAAATGAAAATATTAAAAAGATTATTACTTCTGCATCTAGAGGTAGAGAAGTACTTGGTTGCCACCAGTTAGTGTACAACTGTGAGGGAATGGGATTGAATCTAAGCTATGTTGAATCCCGGACATAGAGTTCTGGATCCCTTGCACAGTGGGAGGCTCAAACTTCAAGAAGCTTGATCACACCTGTTGGCAAGAGATTTGATATTTGTTTCAATTCAGGTATCTCTAACTACACCAGTAACCATTCCAGTTATCCAACAGTATTTTATGTGGAGAAGATGAGCAGTTGTGGTCTTTCAAGGAAACAATGATACCATTTGGCACAAATATAGTAGAATTGGATAGCTGCTTTCACATTTGCAAACTGAGAAATTTTAAACAGAGCCTCTACTGGAAAGATAACATATATCTGGGAAGAAAAGGCACTTGTGTGCATAATAAAGGGCCCATTTTTAGCTGTGGAAAGATTTGTCTATGCGTATGTTGAATCATATTGTTTTTGTTGCTCAAGTGCTCCTTTGACAAACGGGTAACCTAATTCAATTACTTGATTGTGCTGTGCTTCCATTCAAAGTCTTCATGAATAGCCTCTTTACCCAGGCAAGAAAGTTATTCTTCAGACCAACCTTGGGTCTCTTGCTGTTGATACTTATGCATTGAAATTGCATGGTAGTTAAGTCTATTCAGATTGAAATTTCCCCCAACTGATCCCACTTCTTTTCAGCATTGCTATTGAATTATCTATTACTTATATTTTCTTCAAAGAATAAAATAATACTTGTGATTTTTTTGCATGTTGTCTACATTAATATGAAGCAATAGATATGCCATAGGAAGGGAACTTCGCAGAGTGCAAAGATGATGGCAATGTGCTTCATTACATTGAAGATAAGACCTAGAAAATTCATGTCCATGACTTGGTAATAATGTTAGAAAAGCATAATTATGACCCTTGAATGACCATTGCCCTAATCTTTGGAATCATTTTAGTCATCTGAAAAGGATAGAAGTTAGAGATACTGTCAAAGATTAGGAAAAACTTCCAATCTATTCAACATAGCCGAACCAAATACAACATATATACAGAGAGGTTGCCAAGTTTAGGATATCTCCTAAGTTGGATACCTTCCTAAGTTAGCCTAAATGAGTTAGGCAACTCTCTAACTTAGCAATCTTCCTTAAACAAATTAGGAAGCTGCTTAAAATAAAAGATTCTAATCTACAATTTACAATCAAATAAAAGATTACAATTTACAATCAATCAACCAAGAAAAGGAAACAATATAACCAAGAAAAGGAAACAATATCAGGATAAATCAACTCATTTGCTAACACTCCCCCTCAAGATGGAGAGTGTATGTCATACATTCCCATCTTGCTGAGGATTTTGTGAAAAACACCACCCGATAAGCCTTTGGTAAAGATATCAGCAAGCTGTCCACCAGTAGGAATGAAAGGAGTACAAATTAAGCCATTGTCAAGCTTCTCTTTAATGAAGTGTCGATCCACTTCAACATGTTTAGTCCTATCATGTTGAACCGGGTTGTGAGCAATGTTAATGGCCGATTTGTTGTCACAATATAATCTCATAGGAGCTGTCCACCGAATCCGTAAGTCATCCAAAATAATCTTGAGCCATAATAACTCACAAATTCCCAATGCCATAGATCGAAACTCAGCTTCAGCACTAGACCTTGCCACCACATTTTGTTTCTTACTACGCCAAGTAACAAGATTGCCACCTAGAAATGTGCAATAACCGGAGGTAGACCGCCTATCAACAAGGGAACCAGCATAGTCGGCATCCGTATAGGCTTCCAAAGACATAGGGCCACCCGTCTTAAATAAAATACCTTTACCAGGAGCACTCTTAAGGTAATGAAGAATACGATGCACAGCTTTAAGATGACCCTCCTTTGGACTATGCATAAATTGACTTACTATGCCAACAGCATATGCAATATCCGGCCGAGTATGAGAGAGATAGATTAACCTTCCTACTAACCGTTGGTAAGACTCTTTATCAACAGCACCTCCCTCCATGTCTTCACCAATTCAATGATTTTGCTCAATTGGAGTATCAAGAACCCTGCAGCCTAGCATACCGGTTTCTTGCAAGAGATCTAACACATATTTATGTTGAGAAATGAAAATACCTTTCTTAGACCTAGCCACTTCAATGCCCAAAAAATACTTTAGGTTCCCAAGCTCCTTTATTTCAAATTCTTGAGTCAAACACTCCTTCAAGGCTACAATTCCATCTTGATCATCACCTGTCACAATTATATCATCCACATACACTAGCAAAGCAGTTAGTTTACCAGTTGGAGAGTGGTGGATAAACAATGTGTGATCCCCTTGACTTTGCTCATAGCCCAAACCACACATTACTTTGGCAAATCTCCCAAACCAAGCTCTTGGTGACTGTTTTAGTCCATAGAGAGCTTTGTTCAAGCGGCATGCTAAGTTTTTTCCTTGATTAGGAAACCCAAATCCAGGAGGAACCTCCATATAAATCTCTTTCTCTAAGTCACCATGTAAAAAAGCATTTTTAACATCATATTGATACAAAGGCCAGTTTAAAGTGGCTGCCAATGATAATAGAGCCCGAACAGTGTTCATTTTAGCCACCGGAGCAAATGTTTCAAGATAATCCACACCATATGTTTGGGTATAACCTTTGGCCACCAACCTAGCTTTGTACCTTTCTAGAGAGCCATCTGATTTGTATTTAACAGTGAAAACCCATCTACATCCCACTGGTTTCTTGCCTTTAGGAAGTTCTACCAGATTCCAAGTATGGTTCTTTTCAAGAGCATTCATCTCAACTCTCATGGCTTCCTTCCAATTCTCACTGCTTAAAGCTTCAGGTAGGTTTTTTGGAATTGGTATGGAAGAGACATTGGTCAAGAAGGCTTTGTAAGCTGGGGACAGATTAGAATAACTGAGAAACAAGTGTAATGGATGCTGGGTGCAGGCTCGGGTTCCCTTCCTTAGGGCAATTGGGACATCTAGATCATCTAAATTGAGTGTAGATGGCTGATGGTCAACTGGAAGAGATGCTGGTGAAGTAGGTTTAGTTTCAGGAGAAGATGGAATAGAGTTCTGGTGGGATTCAGATGCTGGACTGCACTGATCAAGACTTAAGTTAGATAATTCAGCATGCTTAGATGGAAGTTCCGGGGCTCTCTTTCTTGTATACACTTTCAATGGTTTAGGATTTGACTGAATAGTCTCTCTTACATCAGTATTAGTACAATCCTGAGGATTAGGACAAGCTAAAAGAGTGAAGGAACATCTAGGACAAGTCGAAGAGGAACATGGAAGAGTAGGAAGACATAATTCCGTTGCATTTCCACCTAAGAAATCAGTCTCCCCATGAGTGTAGAAATTCTGGAAATATGATTGATCTTCCACAAATTTAACATCAGCTGAGACAAAGAATTTTTTGGATGGAGGATGGAAACATTTATAACCCTTTTGAGTCGGAGAATAGCCGACAAAGACACATTTGAGAGCCCTAGGATCCAATTTTCCCTTATGAGGAGAATGGTTATGAATAAAAACTAAGCTGCCAAACACTTTAGGACACAAATCTGTGGGAACAAAGTTTGGAAATCCTTGAGTAAGAAGCTGAATTGGACTTTTGAGACCAAGGTTTCTTGAAGGCAGCCTATTGATAAGATAAGCTGCAGTTAGAACAACCTCTCCCCAATAGTGTTTAGGCACATTATTATGAAACAACAATGCTCTTGTAACGGTTAATAAGTGACCATTCTTCCTTTCAGCTAGGCCATTTTGCTGAGGAGTATAAACACATGATGATTCATGGATCACACCTCTCTCTTGAAAGAAATGAGAGAGAGTTTGATTGAAAAAATCCTTGGCATTGTCAGTTCTCACTCTTTTAATTTCAACACCAAATTGGTTTTTAATCATGGTGTAGAAATTTTGAAAAATGGAACAAACATCTGATTTGTTTTTAAGAAGGTATAACCACATGACACGGGTACAATCATCAACAAATAACACAAACCACCTTGCACCCGAAATGTTAGGGATAGGAGAAGGACCCCATATGTCACTATGAATTAAATTGAAAGGAAGAACACTTCGAGTATTATTAAGAGGAAATGAAGCTCTTTTATGCTTAGCAAATTGACAAATATCACATTGAAATTCCCTACTATCTAATCCCTTGAACAACGAGGGATACATAGATTGAAGAACCACAAAAGATAGATGCCCTAAGCGAAAATGATGAAGCCATAGGGTATCCTTATTGGATTTAACTAAAAAAGACATAGGAGGAACATATTTCAGTTTACTAAATCCTTTAAGATAGTATAGCCCCTCTTTCACCTTAGCATGCCCAATCATCTTCCTCGAGTCCCTTTCCTGAAATTCACAAGAGGTTGGAGAGAAGATAGCAAGGCAATTAGCATCTTGAGTCAGTTTTTTAATAGAGATAAGGTTGGTGTAAAGTTTAGGAACATGAAGAACATCTCTTAGGATCAAATGATTGTTCACACTGATGTCCCCTATTCCAGCAACAGTAGTTAGGGATCCATCGGCTAGAACAATCTTTTTGTTGCTAGGACAAGGCTTATAGGATAGGAATTTTTGGGAGGAATAGGTCATATGGTCGGTGGCACCAGTGTCAAGAACCCAATCTGGTTTAAAACTTAAATCTGAAACCTTTAAGCTGGAAGAATTGAGAGTAATACCTGTGAGAGCAAGATTTGAAGAACTTGCTCCTGGTTCCTTCTCAAGTGAGCCCAATAGGGTCCTCAACTTTTCAATTTCTTCTTGTTTCAGCCCCATAAACTCAGCTTGTTCAATGCCTTTGCCTTCCACTTGTTGTCGGCCATTGATCTCTCCCGCTCCCAACTGACTGTTAGCCATATAGGACTGCCCATTAGGCTTAGATTGTGGATGTTGTCCTCCTCTAACTGGTTTTCCATGGAGCTTCCAGCATTTATCAACTGTGTGCCTCGGTTTTTTGCAAAAAGTGCACCACAAATTATCTCTATCTGTGGTACTCCCATTTGAATCCACCTGTCTTCTATCTTCTTTAATCCATCTTCCACGACCAACTCCCTTTATAGTGAGTAATGCTGATCCCTCTAACTGTGGATTTTCTAACATCACTCCTCTCCTACCTTCTTCCCCTCGAATAATAGCAATAACTTCATTTAAAGAAGGTAGGTCAGATTTACCTAGGATTTGGATCCTAACAGCATCATACTCCAAGTTTAGCCTAGCTAAGAAGTCATAGATCCGTTCTTTTTCCACAAATCTCTTTTGAATGACTGCATCCTCGCTGCACTTCATCTGGATGCACTGATAGTGATCCAATTCTTGCCACAAAATCTGCAACAGATTAGAGTACTCAGTAACAGATCGGTTGCCTTGTTTTGTTGCTGCCACTTTTGTTCTGATTTCATAAATCTGTGCAGCATCATTGATTTTGGAGTAGGTAGTCCTCATAGCATCCCATATCTCCTTAGCCGTAGTTAGAAACATTACGGTATCGCTAATCTCTGGATTCATAGCACTCCAAAGCCATGACATGACTAATGAGTCTTCTTCATCCCATGCAGCGTACGTAGGATCCGCCTTTTGAGGACCGGTTCCCTCCAAGTGGCTCAATTTTCCCTTTCCTTTCAAGAAGGTCTTGATTAATTGAGACCACTTGAGATAATTTTTTCCGCTCAACCTATAAGCCGCTTGAATAATCGGAAGCTCTCCTCCAGTACTTATTCCATGGCTGGATCCCCCCGTAACAGCACCTGTGGCTGTGACTTCGGTTGTACCTTCCGATTCTCCAACGTCGCCCATACTATGGTTGGAAGAAAAAATGGATCAAGGTATCTCGGCTACAAACAATCACCGAAATCCTATGGCTCTGATACCATGTCAAAGATCAGGAAAAACTTCCAATCTATTCAACATAGCCGAACCAAATACAACATATATACAGAGAGGTTGCCAAGTTTAGGATATCTCCTAAGTTGGATACCTTCCTAAGTTAGCCTAAATGAGTTAGGCAACTCTCTAACTTAGCAATCTTCCTTAAACAAATTAGGAAGCTGCTTAAAATAAAAGATTCTAATCTACAATTTACAATCAAATAAAAGATTACAATTTACAATCAATCAACCAAGAAAAGGAAACAATATAACCAAGAAAAGGAAACAATATCAGGATAAATCAACTCATTTGCTAACAGATACAATCAATAGCACATCTCTTAGCAAAGATGAAAATGAATAGAATTTCTTCTTGTTACTATTATGTAGGGAGAATTTCTTCTGCGGAGCCCTGTCTCTGTGATGATATTGATAGTTCTGCGTTTTGAGGATGAGCTTCTTCTTCTTCTTAAAATCTCTGAAAGTCTGTAGATAGACATTCTTGAGAGTTTATCAGAAAATAGCTATGAGAATGAATGTGTAGGTTTGTGTATTTTTGTGCGTATATATTCAAAAACTCTGTTTGAACTTATATCTTGAGAATTGACTTTGGAAGGGCTATATTAGGATATGATGCTCCTCTGATATTGAGTACCAAGTTCCAATGGCTTTGATTGGTTGAAGTAAGGAAACTTGCTAGAAATCATGTAATTACAGGAATCTTCCATCAGGACAGTCAACTGATCAACACATTAGGTTGCCTGTCCAAAAGGACGGTCAATTATTGGGTCAACATGCATTATAGTGATGCAGTGTGAAAAACAAAATTTCAAGGAGATTGACTATTCTTTTGAGCAGGTGACTCTTAGGTCGACTTATCATACCTCTTATGTAAGTGTGAGAGGCATTTCTTGCAGGAAGGTCAACCGTGGAATTCAATTGTTGGCTGATGGTCAGCTGTTGTTTTGAGTGACTTACCTTGATTGTTGATGTGAATAGTAATAGAAAAGCAGAAAGCACACTGGATCAACTGTTCACCTAGACAGCCGATCAATCAATGCCTGACTTCTAAAAACAGTGCCCATTTTACCTGGACTGTTATCACCAACCATCGATTGTTGGTTAACTGTTGGACACCTGTAAACTCAATCCTTCGGTTGTTTATAGGGTCCGGGTGATTCCTTAGGCTTTTCCACTCACTCTTTATACTTTGAAAACACGGCTTCGGCCCTTGGAAACATTTGTCAATTGTCAAAACCAAAATTAGGGGCTTAAGAGGCACTACTTATACAGGCTGGCTCAACAAAACTGAATTAAACTTTTTCTTTCAGGCATTTGTGAAGAGTTACTCTTTCAGCCCATGTTTAGAAATGCAGACTGGCAAAAATAAAGCCAAATAGTGAGCCCTCCCTACATTAAACTGAGAAGGTGAAAGGAAGTTTTGAATTAAACCAGAAAGGGTTGGATGCGATGTATTAATTACAACTGAGGCTTGATGTCGGTGATAGCTCTAGAATTTGATAATGTGGTCTTAGAGTTAACTGTCAATTTATACTTTAGGAAGACGTGATTTTAAGTTTTTTGCCTTCTTATGTCTTCTTTTAGACCATGTAAGCATTGCTTCTGGAGTACTTCTCTTTCAAGAATCTGAACTTCATTTTAGTTTTAGTTTTTTTTTTTGTTCTCTTTACTTATCTTTATCATTTGTGGAGGCCTTCATCTTCATCATGATTTTGTGCATCAAATATAGGAGTTCTCTGTGTCAGTTTGTAGCCTGGACCAGGGACCATTCTAAATGACCATACTAGAAGTGGACTAAGAAGAATGACCTTACTATTTTGAGATATGTTATTTTTCTGGTTGTACATGTGCTAGTTCTAGTTTATGTTAGTATATGCTTTTTAACAATTTGATAATCTGTTGCACTGTTTCTTTTGTTAGGTGCTCAACAACAGTAGAGTCTTTTCCCTCATCACCAACAGGCTCTTTGGATGGTGGAGTGGAGTCATGTATACAAAAGATACGAGTGCTAGTTGGACCTCCATTGAGGCGGCCACCAAGACATCAGAATACAGCAGATCCATTACTGCCTTTATTTCCTTCTATTGATTCAAATTCTGATGACCTTGAAGTGGAAGAAAATGTCCGTTCCTTTCAGAAGGGAAAATGCACCTGTCCTGAAGGTTTGAGTGATTTTTCTGTATTTTGCACAAGTGACTTCTCTACCGTCTCCAGGGAAGTTCACATAAGAACCCGCAGGGTGCGATTAGTTGGCCTAGAGGTATTCACATTGGACTTGCAGCATAGTAAATATGTAGTTCCCATATTGTGCTGAAAGGTATAATTCTGTTTTTGTAGGGTGCTGGTAAAACTTCTCTTCTTAAGGCAATTCTGGGTCAAGACAGACTTATTGCTTCTGCTAATATTGAACCTTTGCACATGGATGCTGAGGTTCAGGAAGGTATTTCTGGTGGTTTGTGCTACTCAGATTCAAGTGGAATAAATTTGCAGGTCAATTTGTCTTTTAACTTAAAAAATCCTTAATGTTTTGACAAAAATCTCTTGTTTATACTGTGTTCTTTCCCACCTAACCTCCTGTCTTTTTGGATCAGTCCAAACAGTAGCAGGCTGTTGTGCCAACGAAAGTTCTCTTTACTTGCTCTACAACATTAGTTAATAGAAATCTTATATAGACTTTTAAAATACCAAATGGAAGCTGTAGTGAATCTTATTAAAACTTATTTATTATACTTTAATATATCCTTAGAGATCGAGCTTTGGTAGCAACAATAAATTTGCTCCTTTTGTGACCAGAAAGTCATGAGTTCAAATTGTGGAAACAATCTCTTTGCAAAAAATAAAGGGGAAGGTTGTGTACAAACACCACTCTCCTTGACTATCAGGAAGAAGGGAGACTTGTCCATTGGCAACACCCTTTGTAGGTTTTTTTTTTTTTTTTTTTTTATAAGTTACCCTTCATCTTTTAGAAGTTTCTTATGGGTATCCCAAATGTTTTCTAAAAATTTTCACAAAGTCTTTAAAATGTTTCT
Source organism: Diospyros kaki (assembly GCA_036245055.1). NCBI lineage: Eukaryota > Viridiplantae > Streptophyta > Magnoliopsida > Ericales > Ebenaceae > Diospyros > Diospyros kaki. The sequence goes on along the minus strand of BSEG01000007.1, from coordinate 43,036,874 downwards.
CATAAGCTTTTGGGAATTGGGATGTTTCCCGAAAATGTTCACTTGAGTTTTGTTCTTGTCCTAGAAACATAGTTCCAGGGACATGTGTCTCCCGTCCATGTTGAGTTTCCTGGAGCTGATTTATTGGCAACATCACTTTTTCCTTTTTTTTTTTTTTTTGTGGCAGCTTTATTCATGACAACATCTTACTTTATTACCACTTTCTAATACCTTTTTTCTTTTCATTTCTGGGGAAGTGAGATTTCTTCACCATTTTTTCATTCTACCCTTGCATTAATCTGACAGTCAAATTTAAGTTCAGTTCATAAGGTGAGAGGATCATATGCGACTGACTATGTTAAACCTTTATAGAGAATCTGCAGTGAGAGGAGCTTTTGTGCACTATCCCCACCACTGCATTATGTTCGATATTGCTAACCTGATTGTTATTCTAGATTTAACAGGTTAGTGAGATAATTTCTTTATTGCTTCCGAATGCCAGAACATGTTGGGGCTGGAGCATGACATTTTAGTTCTGGGTGTAGGGTGCAGTTTTTATATTTACATGATCTTAATTCTAATATATAGAGTAATATATGGAAACTCATTAATGAAACAGCTTATGTATATCCACTATTGCTGTTTATGAGCGATGGAAATTCATTGATGGAGCAGCTTGCCACCGTGTTAAGACTCAAGTCCACCACAATCTGATGTCAACATTTTTGCCAAAGAGATTCTATAACTCATCGCTACCTAGTTTAAGGGCCTTGAGAATTTTTTTTCTTTGCTTTTATTGCTGTAAACTTTTGAAAACTTATTCAAAGTGGTTTTTGAATGCTGCTGGGCAGAAAGACATGATGGCATGAAATTCTATTACATACACTGATTGTTCATCCACTTCAAACACTCAAAGCACAATGTCTTCCATGTGAAATGAGTTTGGTTACTTAGAGAACCCTTTTCAAAGCAATCTACACAAGTTTTGGGTTAGTAGTAGGAACATCAACTATATTCCTGTGGGCTTTTAAGGAGCGGCAGAAATTGTTGGAATTCTATGAAAGTGTCTTGGGAGCCAGGATGCATACCAGTTTCATACAATCAGGTAAAGTGGATGAGTATATCCTGGATTTATTCTTGTCTTGATTCTTTTTCTTTGAAAGCCATTTATAGAATGCTCTTTCTTGTTTGGCTTTGTTGGGGCTTGGGGGCAGACTCTGCTTGCTGCCAAGGCAGATCAGGTCCATCCTGGGATTTTGGAGATTGGCCGCTTCCACATTTATCTAATGTTCCTGTGGTGGGACATTGAGATCGATGGCCAGCTGAGGTAGTGGCTGATGGTTACCCTCAAAGTTCCATTTGTGGTGAAAATTCCAGTATAATAACAAGCAAGAATGGGAGCGTTTTAGCTGTAAAACAGGCTAAAAAATACAAGCATTCACCCTTGCTCTACACAGATCAGGGGCCAGCTAATTTATGAAATACTCTGCCTGGAGAGCAACAGAAAAACAAATTCTTATATCTAAAAAAGAACGAATTTCATTCAACCTTGGATTCAAAGAATTGCTCTTAGTCACCCTGCTCTTAAAATGGCTCTACTGCAGTGGATGGCAGAGGGTCCTACCTAAACCCAAAGCAATGGAGTGATTGTGTAGCCAGGAAGGGGCCTAGAAGTGCCTATTACTGCACCACACTACACTAGGCTCCTACACTTTTACAGAGCCAACTGTTGTCTAGTGCAGGGCTTCAATTCTTTCCCCTCATCCCCATCTTCACCCTGGCTAACAGTGCCTAGCCTTGAGAAGCACTGTTGAGAGGTTGCAAGGAGATTGTGCACTACTCCATTTCTCAGTGGTTAGGATGTGTGGAGCTTTTCTTGGACTACCTTTGGTTCAATGGGTGATGATGAACTTGATGAGTTTGTCAGGAAAGATATTTCCCTTCTTAGAGACTGAGCTGTGTTTGGCTGATTATTTTCTTTTGTGTGATTTGGTGGGCAAGGAACAACATAGAACTTTTGAGGAAACAATCTATTCTGCTCTTTTCTTCAAAGGAACCATATATGAAAAATGGACTCTCCATCCATATTTTATATCTAATCATACTCATTGGACATGTTAAAATATACATTTGACATGCCATGTTATCTTTGCTAGTATATAGTGTATATAGTATAAGGACATATATTTAAATACGTGTATATTTCCGTTCTTGTATTCTTTGACCTAGTATACAAGTATCATATTGAGGAGCCTATAGTTAGAATGACTAAGACCTTTCTACATGGTATTAGAGCCTAATCCTATGTTTTTAATCAAAAACCCTAATTCCCAAACCACCCCCCCCCCCAAAAAAAAAAAAAAAAAAAAAACCCTAACCCTAATTTCAAGCTACAGCTGTTGTCATCCTTGCCGCCGCCACTGCTAGTCCTCACCGCTGCCATCACCAGTCACCGGCCAGTGTTTCTGTCTCCAATCTAGCTCCAGTGGTGCTTGACTTGTATCTGTTCGTTCATGTTGGCCTTTGTTTGAGTTATATGACCCAACTCTCACCAGTTCTGGCAGCACCCTGGTTTGACATCACTTCTTGTCTCTTCCTCAGATCTGACAGAACCGTTGCTTCTTCTCTCAGGTCTGACACACACTATTACGCACAACTTTCAGTCCTTAGGTCCAATGCGACTCCTCTGCTCCTCCATCGGATCCGATGAGACTCGTAGCACCCTCTCTCAGTTCCCGCGACATGTCAGTTCCAGATCTCAGTCATGATGATTAGTTAAACGGGCCCTTGTTTTTAGTTTTTTTTTTTTTTTTACTATTTGATGTTTATTGGTGTCTTTTAATTGTAATAATGATTAGGGTGTGGTCTTTTTTACTTGTGAAATTACTGATTTTTATGTTGAATTAGTATTTTGTCTTTTTTGAGCTGTGAATAATATTTTTATAGGCATAACTAATGAAAAAAAAAAAGATATATTTTCTTTGCTGTATTTCCAATGGGTCAGTTTCTTTAATTTTTCAAACCGTTGTATCTCACGTCCATTTTTGCATCTCTGGGGTCACATTGCTATCTATATCTATATTTGCTGCCATGTGCATTTTGGAAAACATTCTTATTTCCTATTTTTGTGACTAAGGAATGTTTGTCCTTTTTTCCTTTCTTAGCTTTTTCTATGTTGTTCATTTTGCTTTGACAGGATTCATCCCTATTCTTGTTCTCCATATTATTTGTTTCTTTTTTCTTTTCTTTTTTTTCTATTTTTGACACAGCAGATTTCTCTAGACTATAAAGATGATTGATGCACTCTGTTGTCTCTAGCACCCACAATTACACCACGTCATGCTTCTCTGTATGTCAATGGACTGACATGTTAAAAAAATGAAGTTTCTAGAGATCTCCAAATTTATAGCTAAATATTAAATCTGAACGATTATTTTTTATTATTTGGACCACATTTTGCCAAACTACCAGCAGTCCAACTCAATTTTTGACCAAATTGATAGAAGTAGATTAAAGAGATGTTTAATGTTTCTTCTCTGATCTCTGATCTGATTTTTTGGAAGTTGAAAAATTTTTAAATCTGGGTTTCGTACAGTACAAGTTTGGCTTACTGGGTACCTGTCAAACTTCTACTGTATTTTCACCTGCTGTTGGTGAATTATGGAACCAGAAAGTATTGTTCATTTTGTACTATTTTGCATCCAGCATTGGCCAACTCCACCGAGTAGGACTAAGGATTGCTATGTTGTTTGTATCCAATGTTGATCAAATTGTAAATTTATAAATCTTCTGGCATAGCCATTGCTTTTACTGCTCTGCTCTTGTTTGCATGGACAAAAGAGTTACTTATGGTCAATTTCTTGATGACATTGCATTTTAGTTTCATATGTTTTTGCTTTGCAGGACCTGCATAAGGAAGCCTTGCATTTCAAGGATGAGCTTTGGCAGGGAATCCGTGATCTTACTAACAAAACAGACCTGATTATTCTTGTGCATAACCTGTCCCACAGAATACCTCGGTACAGTGACCCAGATGCATCACGGAAGCAGCCAGCCCTCTCACTTCTGCTGGATGAAGCTAAGGCCCTTGGAATCCCTTGGGTTCTTGCCATAACAAACAAATTCTCAGTCAGCGCCCACCAGCAGAAGGCAGCCATAGATGCTGTTCTGCAGGCATATCAAGCATCTCCAAGCACAACTGAAGTCATTAATTCCTGTCCGTATGTTATGCCCAGTGCTGCAGGTACTTCTCTGTCTGGGGATGCCCGAGATGCAAATTCTGATGGTTGGGGTCCTCAAAGGCTTGTTCTTTATCCTATAAATATTGTCCGGAGGCCTTTCCAGAAGAAAGCTGTCATTCTCCCCGTGGAGGGTGTCACTGCTTTCCGTCAGCTAGTCCATCGTGTGCTTCGGAGCCATGAGGAGGCTGCCATGCAGGTATATGATATATTTATTTTAATTCCCATTGATAATTAGGTACACTGGTCAAAAATATGGCACTTCCAAACATGAGAAAAAAAAGTGAAAGAAAATTGAAGTATTGTTGGAAAACTTGGGGTAACATTGCATGATTACTTGGTAGAGGGGCTAATTTGGGTTTCTTTTTTGTACTGTCCAAATATTATTGTCATGATTTGGGAACGACTTGCCATCCACCCTAAAGGGTTAAGCTATTAGGTGCTCTGCCGCTGCCTACCTGCCTTTGTATAACCCTATCTTTTCCTTTTTTCAATCAATGGGAATTCGTGAAACACTCTCCCAGCTGAATCCATTCTTGCCCATGTGGTCAGGCTAACCACTTGGCTGACCATCTCTTGGAACTATTGGCATCAAATCAGATCAACAGTCAAGCCATTATAAATACCACCTGTCATGAGCTGAGCATTTGCCAACCAACTCAAAAAGTTTAAGCTGATAGGTGACGCTGCTCAATCTCCATTACATGGCCAAGACTGTTTTTTGAAAAAAAAAAAAAAAAGAACTGATGTGGGACCCTTGACATTGTTCCTTTCTTGTCTTGATTTGCAAGTTCTTTTTGATAAAAATATTAGGAGTAGTTTTGGACTTCTCTTCCTGTTTTATTGTTTTGATGTTTGTAAATAATTTCCCTCTACTTGATTTTCTCCATGCCTGTTTTGAAGGAACTTGCAAGGGAGAGACTACTACTGGAATTTGCACGCGAGCGTGCGCTGGCTGAAGCTCGAGATTCTCAGACCAAGGCAAACTCTTCAACTGCGGCAGCCTTGGGTGCTTCTCTTGGAGCTGGACTTGGGATTGTGTTAGCCGTTGTCATGGGTGCAGCATCTGCCCTCAGGAAACCTTCATAATCTCAGTTTTGATCCTCCGCTGTCGGGGGCATACCATCCATTACATTATGAGTCTATACGTTAGTTTTGTTCTAAACCATGACAGTTTGGTCCTATTTGTTTATGTTGGTTTTTCATTTTATTAGATTATTTTATGTACTATTTATTCATTATGTTAATAAGACCTTAATCGAAGGCCAAGAAACATTGGCCTAGTTTTCATAGTGTATTGGATGTTCATTTTTTCTGCTAGTTTTGAGAGTTATTGGGTTCGGCTTGCTCCTCTATTCAGCATACCTAGGTCATAACAAGAAGAAAAATGGTATCCTCACAGAAAATGCTGTTTGGATGATCTGGTAAGGGTCTATCTTTGTAATCATGCACAATTTGTTTGTTTGGGAAAAAAAGTGTAGTAATTAGGGAGTTGCATCATTTTTTCTTGGCTTATGATTCTACAGGACTGCAAGGCGGACCACTTGGGTAAAGCAATATTCATGATAAATCTCAATTGATAGGAGAAAGTTATCTCTTAGATTGTTCTTGATACAAGCGCAGGCACGTCAAGCCACGAAACATACAAATAGCACACAATTGACACAAAGATTTTACAGGAAAAACTCCAAAATCGAAGTGAAAAACCACGGGTAGAAAAGGAAGAATTTCCACTATGAAGGTGGAGGTTACAAAGCAGAAAAAGTAGTCTCAAGACTATTCTTTCTCTCAATCTATTCTGCAGATATACATGTATGTGTACATACAAACATGGAGAAGAGAGTGGAAGTGGGGCTGCAACGCAACTGCTGGGCCATAACCACCCCAGCAGACAAAATAAGGAAGAACTTGGTATCCTTTAAACATTCATGAACAATGATCCGCTCAAAATTGATTTAGGGGTTTCCTATTTACTCGACCTATCAGGCGACTTACTAGCTTTCTTTAAAAGCATGATTTTTGTTATTGCTGTTGCAGGTGTGCGTCTTCCTTGCAATTATTCATGATAATGTTGCACAGACTATGCTATATGACCGACGAACAGTACATAAATTCATCAAAGTGGTTTAATTAGTGACACAATTTGATGGGTGATGGGTATTGCCTTATGGTATCTATATCTCTCGTATATATAAAAGAGAAACTCCATGAAAATTGAAGGGATAAGAGCGAATCTCAGGCCAGGACTAGTAGCAGTAGCACCCTCAAGTCAACTGTCCTCTAAGCAGCATGGAGTGCGCTACCTAAAACAGAAGGTTGACTTGGTTCTCTTTCAGTCTTGCTAGCATACATTATTTTATTTTTAATAGCACATTTCAATTTATTTGGTTTATTTTCTTCTTACAAAGATAAAAGGTTGGGTGAATTTTGTTTCTTCAGGATAAAAAAAAAAAAAAAAAAAAAACAAACAAACAAATAGTTTGCATTTATCTTTCCCGCTTTCTGCCAATATGAATAATGGTTGCGAATGAAAGTGAGATAATGATATAACTTAAAAATATGCAAGCCAGCTACTGCTAATGTATAATTTTTTAAGGCATTTCACTCTCACTTCATAATGTGGCTTGAGTTGAAAAAAACAAAGCTGATAGTCTTCCAGAAACCATGACATTTTTATCCACTAATGACAATAATTTATGCACCATAGAGTCAATAATGTCTGCTTTTGCTTCCCCACTTGGTTTCCCACCACCACTCCAAAGATAACGAATAAGAAGACTCACGGATTGGAAGTGACCCCCTCCAGTTGAGTTGAGAGAGGCGGAAGAAAAGCATGGCTTCATTATTATTTCATCTTCTTCTCTTCTTCATCTTCCTCTGCAGTATTCCTGCCGAATCTGCAGATCCCTTGGGCGACTTTTGTAACAACAATATCAACAGAAGTAGCAGCCAAATATCAGCAAACATTGATGGCTTGCTGCCTCTCTTAGTTCAGGGAACCATCCTAAATGGTTATACTGCCACCTCTTACGGCAAAGCCAAAGACCAAGTGTATGGCCTGGCACAATGCAGAGCAGATGTGAGCGGCAAAGACTGCTCCAGTTGCATCCAAGATGCAGCAAAGTAGATCACCAACCGCTGCACTGACCAAGCCGATGCCAGGATTTGGTATGACTATTGCTTCCTGAGGTATGATATAAAGAAATTCTTTGGCGAAGTTGATGTATCTATTGGCATTTTCTATTACAACGTTGAGAATGTAACTGATCCAGAGACTTTCAACAAACAACTCGGTGCCCTCATGGATCAGATTACTTCACAGGCTGCTGTGCCTGGGAACAAGGGGAATGGGAGGGGGAAAACTAAATTGTCACCTTTTCTAACACTTTATGCTCTAGTTCAGTGCACAAGGGATCTGCCGCAGCTACCCTGCTCTCAGTGCCTGGCCATAGCCATTGGCAACTTCCCGAGCTTCTGTGACAGCAGAAAGGGCTGCCGGGTTCTATACAGCAGCTGCTATGTCCGATATGAACTATATCCATTTTACTTCCCTCTTGATTCGGGAGAAGACTTGACAAATACTTCAATGACCTCATATGTTTCTGTAGTTTCTAAACCTTAGTCTCACATGCATATCTAGTCTTCCAGGACAGATGAATTTTACATGTCAAAAGAAACACAGAGCTTCTGAATAATTTGATTTCAGTATGAAGTTTCTGCCTTTGGTATTATTCTTCGTATTTACATGTTAATCAGATATACATTTATCTTGAAAAGTTGCCTCTTCAAGAAGCATTAGCCTGCCATGTATCTAATTTGCATACCTCTGTAGATCACTCAAAATGATGCTCTTTTGCCTCAAACTTCAAACTATTAGTAGGCTCTGTGGTTGCTTAGGGGGAAGGGGATGACATCTGTCAAGAATGACTGAAAAATTCAATCTTATTTCCCTTGAAGGTTTTTCTGAAATTATATACAAGTCAGCCTATCACAATAGGCAGTTTCCAAATCTAGATTTGGAAATCTATACAATTTAGGATACAATCACAGTCATATATTCTTCTGAAAAATTCAATCTTATTTCCCTTGAAGGGTTTTCTGAAATTATATACAAGTCAGCCTATCACAATAGGCAGTTTCCAAATCCAGATTTGGAAATCTATACAATTTAGGATACAATCACAGTCATATATTCTTCTAGAAGATATACCATACATCTATATTAAGTAAGACCAATCCAGTGAGGATATCCCGTCCGAGAATATGGACAAGATATCTCGGGTATCTTCAACAACATCCTTGACATCATCGAAGCCAGTGACACAGGCAACCAGAAGATCAAACATAAGACAAAACCCAGAGTGACTGACTGTTCCGTTCCTTTGTAGATCTAAGTACCAGTCATACTGCTTATCTGGCAGGCCTAATTCCTTAATCCTGCAATCGTGAAGACCACAAATCAGTAAAAAAGTCTCTTAATTAGACAATTCTCTCTCTTTTTAAGATGTAACCAAATCCACGCAAGATGGTGCAGCTTAAATCGCATAACTGAGGACAGAGAGAAACAAAAACAGAAACTTGGTTCTGGCAATGACTCTGAAGGGAAAGTATTAACCAAAGGTGTATCTATATGCCCTTGTTAAAACATATGGTCTTACCTCTTATTTAGCACATCGAAGCGTTCCTCATTTTGGCTACCTCTGATCAGTGTTCCAGCCTGCAGCCAATTTCTCTTCAAATTTACTGACTAGCAATATTGCAGTCTAGATTTAAAGTGAAAAGGTTTATAAGATGATGAATGAAAAGAATATATGCCTACTTGATGCTTAACCTATTGAAGTGTTTCTCCCTTACCTTTGGTATGACTATGTCAAATGCTGCGACAGTTTGTTCATCATCATTCAGGCGCACATAGAATGGCTTTGCATCTTTAGGATACGTGTGTATAACAACAGGCTTTTTGTGGATTTCATCAGCCAGATAACTGAAATCCAAAACAGGGTTAAGTGTGCACACTTTTCTCTCCGGAGAAAATAACATGAATACTGCAAGCTTTTTCGTACCTTTCCTGTTCTGTAGTTAGGGGCATGCCAAACTCAATATTAGCTTTGAATTTCTTGTCTTTGACCTGTTGAACAAAAAACTGACTAGGTGTGAGACAATATTATGGCACAAGACAGATGGAATTATCCTTGGCACAAGACCACCTGCTTTAAAGCAGCCACTGCTTCTTCATATGAGATCCTTTGAAATGGGCTTGATGTCATTGACTGAAGGCGATCCATAATTGTTTTAGTACGAGTCGCGAGAAATTTCAGATCGTCAGAACAATTTTCAAGAGCCCATTTGCTAACGGAATTTAAAACGTCACACGCACAGATCATGGCATCCTGGAACATCCATGAAACAGTAATGATAAAAAGGATAAACGGCGAGGAAGGAACCTGGCTTCACATGTAAAATGTAGTAGCAAAGTACTCAAAAGTGGTAAGAGCAGCTGAGCAAATCCAAAAGATTCAAGTAAATAAAGGTAACCAGGGAGCTAGGCGAGATGCCTCCAGCCAGATTCAAGATCAAAATGCTTTCATGAAGTCAAAAAGAAACACAGCGAGACAAATTTTTCAAGTTTCCTATTGGAAGTGATGTCAATTCGTTGGAAAGAAGGGAAAAAAAAAAAAAGCGGTAAAATACAAATTATCTCATAAGTCATAATTAATAACAAATAAGAAAATACCTCTAACTGTGAGAAACCCATTTCCACCTCAACCATCCACATCTCGGGTGCATGTTGTTTTGATTCTGATGTTTGTGCTCGAAACCTTGGCCCAAATGAATAAACATTTCCAAGAGAGCATGCATAGATCTCAAAATGGAGGCGGCCAGAAACCGTGAGATAAGTTTGGCAAGAAAAGAAATCTCCAGATAAGTCCGAGGAGGTTGCTGGCTTGGGTATTTCTTCTGGGTCCATTTTTACACTTTTATCCATTCCTTTGTGTTCTTCCAGCTTTTTACCTACTTTGTTAAAAGAAGCCTTGACAATCCCCTGGCCAATAGGGTTAGAATCATCTTTGGTTAATGCCGCATCCTCCTTTGCTCTTTTGCTGCCAAGAAGAGTTGTAACATGGAATTTCTCAGTAAATCCTTCGGAATCTATGCTTGTGATCACGGGCACTTGAATATACAGGAATTCCTTGTCCATGAAGAAGCTATGAGTTGCTTGATTCAGAGCATCACGGATTCGTGCAACAGATCCCATCTGCAACATGCAAAACAGCACTATACAACTGTCTAAAAGATCCCAATTTTTCCCAACATATAGAAGAATTAAGTGGCTTAATTATTTTCGAATTACTTACATAAGAGGCTGGAACTATCGGCAAGCAGTTATAGGTATATCAATATTAAAAGGACGGTTCAGATGGCATGATGAAATTAATTACCGTATTAGTTCTTGGACGAAGATGGGGAATATCCTTTATTCGCTTCTTGATGGAGTTGTAATCTTGGTCTACCGTCCCAACATGAAGAATTCTATCTGCTTTGAGCTCAACAGCATCTCTTCTCTGTCCTGATGCAAGCTTCTGCAACGTTCCTTGAACTAATATGCAAGTTCCAGTAGGCAAGATTTTTGAAGAAGACGCAGTAGATGAGTCCACCAAAACCTAAGAACCGATCGATAACAGAAGAGAGGAGAATCTTTATATATTTTTGGGTTGCAACACAGAAGAGAGGAGAAGGTAGGAGGTACCTGAAGACTTGCAAGACAAGAACCATCATTGAGTTGCAAGATTAAAGATGAGGGCTGTGGCGGAGGTGTCGGAGGCAGGTCTTGATTGACAGAATCCAACTTGGGGGGACCTGGGTGGGATACACCGCCACCCAAGACCTTGACGATTGTTCGAAACCATTGCAGAATTTCCAGGCAGCTAGGTGAGCTAACATCATCATGAGGAGACGGCGGAGGGTGGACCGCATCCTTCGGGGCATCCGCATCGGCGAAGACCTCTTTGAAGGACTTAACCCAGCCACCAACGAGCACCCGGCGGCCAAGCCAGCCCGACCCATCTTCACCGGCGGGGGTCAAAATGGTCTTGAGGAGTACCCTGGTGGTGTGGGTGGAGGAATATGAGAGGGTGGATGCGATCTGTCCCGCCGAGGAGGTCATTGCCAATGCCAATGCCAATGTTGTGGTACTGGTACTAGTAGCTAGGGAGAAAGATATGGAGGTTTTACTATTGAAGACAGAAACGAACACGAACAAGAACACGAGCACGATGGGTGGAAGAGAGAAAGGAAGAATGCTCTGCTTTCTGCTTTGCTTGGGATTGGGATTGGGATTGGGATTGGGATTGGCGCAGAGAGAGAGAGAAAGATTTGTTGGTTTGGAATAGCGGTAATGGAAGGTAGGTATGTTGAATGGGATCGCTCTTCTTTTCTTCCATTCCATTTCTTCAAGCTTTGGGCATTCCCGCGAATTTGCCATTCCAACGGTTCTCCATACTATGATTCCCTGCTTCTCCCGCAATTAGCTACCTCTTCCAATTTCCCATTATTATTATTATTATTACACAATGAATAAAATTTTGAATCCTGAATACCTATTTTTAAATTGTCAACCAAAAAGATCTCAACTTTTAATTTTATTTGTAAATTTAGACTCAAATTTTATTTTTTTTCAACAAGGGTATTTGATTTTTTACTTTGTTTTAATCATAAATTGTTGTTTGATATCGATAATGTTCATTGTTAAGCTCACAAACACAGAGAGACACCCATTATCCATTTATAGACTCAAATAGTAGTATGATAATATTGAAGATGAGATTTTTTTAGCTCTGTGGGTATGGTATAGATAGCCAAAAACGGCTTGAATACTCGGAGCAACAGACAATGTTGAAGCTGAATTTGGGCTCAAGAGGAAAGCCCAATCAGGTAGGTGAGATGTTTGTAAGGCTGAAACTCGTCCTGGCCCAAGCCCATCCGTCGTGATTAGCCAGAAAAGAGGAGAAAAGCTCAGTAAACACAACAGCAGAAAAGAAAAATGAAGGGAATCTTTGATTATGGTTTTAAGAAATTGTTTTCTAATTTCAAAACCAAAACAAACTTAGAAATATGGGTTCAGTGAACTGACTCCTTTCAGGGAATGGGCCACAAAATAACTCCCCCCCAATACAATTAACATTCTGATAAAAAAAAAAAAAAAAAAGTTAAAAGGGTAATGAAAAGACAAAAAAGAGACAACCAAATAAGCTCTTAATGTTCTCTGTGATAAAGTTTTGGTGGTCTAAAACAGTACTAGATAATAATAGGGATACCCCAGATCTATATGTCTCGTTAAATGGAGCGTACCTTTTCCGAAATTGCAGGAATGCAATGCCACTACCTCAATAGGAAGATTCATAAACATTATCCCTGTTGGATGTGTATATTTCTTATAGTGGACAGAAGCATTTCTGGGAAATTAACCAAAAAAAAAAAAAGATTGTTAAAGATGAGAAAAGGAAAGGGAAGGGGCCGGCCAGCAAAATTTCTGGAACATCAATTCCCAATCCAAGCCTCCCGAAAATGGTGGGTGTGGCCCTGTGGTGAGGTTGGAACTGTCAATAAAACGGCGCATTATTCAAGTTGAATTGTGTCTATCTATCAAATTCAAATAAATGGGGGAATTGGAAGGGTTTCCACATTCTTCTACTAGTAATCTTGACAGAATGCGTGCTGGTTCTGGGGCCTGGGCATTTCCTCTTAATGCTCTTCACTAAATGCTCTCTGTTCGTTTGTTGGTGGGTGAGGGTGGGTGGAGATATATATCTCTACCCTGAAAATGAAACAAAAAAATGATTCTCCAATTTGAATTCCTAATCTAACCCAACCCTTGAATTTGATAGAAAGCAGGGGGCAATAAGGGCGGTGGAGAGGAGAAGGTGGGCGTGGAGGGGTATTTGGGTAAATTGGTGGCTGATCACCCATGAGATGATCAGATGCGTTGGACCAAATATGATGATGATGATGATGTGTCAGTCAGTTGGGGACCTCTTTAGTCTTTGGTGGGTTGTTCCTTCCCACTGCATGTTTTCCTGCCACTTCTATCTCTTTATGTTATGGTCATTATTTGACCACAATCCCCCTTTTCTTCCTTCCTTCCTTCCGTCCTCCCTTGGCCTCCTAATCTCTCTCTCTCTGTCTCTCTGACTGGCAAAATTCTTCTTCATCATCATCTATCTATCTATCTATCTATCTATCTCATTCTTTCAAACTTATCCTACCACCAAAGGCAAGAATAATAATGGCCACAAAAACTAGGCAATCCTACTTACTCTTGCTCTTCTTTGCCGTAATCTATGCTGCGCATGCTATTCAAGGTCAGATTTATGCTCCTGCCCACCTCTACTTATTATTTCACGTGCTGCCGCTGCTTGTTCCTCAATTTTACCACTCTACCAGACTCTTTTTAACTTGTTGTTTCCCTCTTCTGGGTCTGCCTTACTCTAACCATCTTCAGCACATATTAAGCTCTACTATATGTATATATATATATATCTTGTGTATGTATTATTAATAATTATGCATTTCAATGTCATTCTCTTAGTTTGGCAGTGATTCAATGGGGAAGCTAAGCTAGTGTATGCCCATAGATTCACTAGGTTTTATCTAGCTATGGCGGCTGCTGCTGAGAATTAAGGCAAAAGGAGCAGCCATTCATTTGGAGCGTCATTCATAGTCGTGTAGCAGCTGGGTCTGAATGTGTTTTGTTAGATTCCATCCAGACTGTAGTACCGTTGACATATAAAATGCTTAATTTGTTTCCCCTAGATTCTTGTTCTTGGTATAGGCAATTAGCTAGGCAGGCAGGCATACATTATGTATAGGTAGGTAACAATTTGGATATATATATAATTGCAGGAGCAGGATCCAGAACTCAGCTTGCAGTTGTTCCCCATGTTCAATATTCGACTTCGACGACTAGCACAGATAGAGAGCTTCCGCCGCAGCAACAGCAGCAGGTCAGAAAGAAGCAGCCATTTTTTTTATGTTTGCCAGCGCATTGCTGCTCAAATTCTAAAAAAAAAAAAAAGGGCTAACTAATTAAGCTTGCTTTAATTAAATTTTATCTGTTTGTTGTTGTTGTAAATTATTACTATTACTATTACTATTACTATTACTATTATTATTCTTATTAGGATAGTGGTGGGGAGGAAATGGAATTGTGGGGGAAATCAAGAAGAAGGATGATGATAGGATCGACAGCGCCAACCTGCACATACAATGAATGCCGAGGGTGCAAGTACAAGTGCAGAGCAGAGCAAGTCCCCGTAGAGGGAAACGATCCCATTAATAGTGCATACCACTACAAATGTGTTTGCCATAGGTAAACTACTTTCCTGCTGCTGCTGCTGCTACAATCCAGAGAAAAATATTATCCTCGCATCATCATGCATCTTGGTGAGGAGCCTGCTTAATTATTTATTTATTAACAAGGGAAAGGACAGGCGCCCAGCAGCAGCTGCTGCAAAACCCACCTCAGATTCAGAATTCAAAACCAGCGGCCGCCCCAAATTGATTTGAGTTGCTGCTGCTGCTTTTTGTTGTTGTTGTTGTTGTTGCTCCGTACAATTAAGCTAGAACTAGATGTGACCCTACGTGCAATTAGCTGTTACAGTAGTAGTGTCCTCTCTCTGTCTCTTCCCCCTCCCCCACCCCCCCGGTCCGGATTGGATGGATTCACACTCTGTTGGACCGTATAAATCTTTTTGGGTGTTATGTATCAGTAAGCTATCACGAGAAGGATTCTGATCTGTAGGCCATTTATTTTTCTCTTGCAATTAATTTGTTCCTCTCCCTCCTTCTTCTTCTTCTTCTTTCTTCTTTCTTCTTCTTTCTTCTTTCTTCTCCTATCATGTTAAGCTGCACGGATAGAGAATAGATTTGTTGTCAGCACTGGCGGATACACAATAAAAAAAAGTTTCAACAATTGTTCGATAATTCATTCAATCTCAAATTCAACTGGAATTCACTGACTTCCAGTAACACAAGGAAATTCAAAAGAGTTGCTGTATATGTCCAGCATAAACAGATATATATATATATAAAATAATAAAAAAATAGATAAATATAAAATATATAAGATTTGAGGTTTGAAGGAGAGATTATTTAAAATTCATAATTTAAAATACTGATTTATATTTATTTTAAATTCTATTAACACCAAATTTGCCATGCATGGTAGCATTTCAAGTACCTCCAAATAATGATTTTTAAATTTTAAAAGGAATCCTAAGGAGAAGGGCTGGAAAATGTGGCAATAAATGGCAAGTGGCACTTGGACGTGGTCCCAAAATGTTTTCTGTAGAAAGCGGGGCTACTGAAAGCTCACATCACATGGCTGCGGGCTGCTGCCTTATTACGCAAAATATGACTTCCAATTGGGGCATAACACAAGGGTTGCTAAAAAGGCGAAAGCCTTAACAGGTTCATGGCCACCCCCAGCCAAGCAAATTATAACCCATGTAATTAACATGTTACATCTAATGCTCCCCTTTTCCTTTTCCTTTTCCTTTTTCTTTTTTTCTTTTTTCTTTCCTTTGCCTTTGCTTTGCCGCACGGGTCATGGCCGTTTAGTCGTATCACTCACCAGAAGAGAGCCATATATATATATATATATTTGAATTGACGACAGTTTGTGATTGATGTATTATTGTATGACATTCGGTCTCTCGGACAAGTGAGTAGATGGGCGAGTCAACTTTCTGGGTTTTTATTTTTTTATTTATTTTTTCTGATAAAATCTTCCCCCCCCCCTCTCTCTCTCTCTCTCTCTCTCTCTACATATATATATATATACACACACACACACAATATATGTGCAAGTGACTGTCGGAGCAGTTTGGTGGATCAATCTTTCAAGATACGGGTGCTGATCTTTCACGGCTTCTTCCTCATCTCACACCTCTCTTTCCCGCGCGCCTTAATTAATTACATCGTTCACACCCAGCTCTTTCTTTAATTAATTAGTTACTGTAAACACTGACTCAAAATGTTTTACAATAAATACGATAAGACGTGTCCGAAGCATCTACGGAAGCGCCGATGATGATGATGATGAGGACGACGATGATGTAGTATATATATATACTATTAGAAACAACGACAGGACTTGGGGTTGGGGTAGCTAAGCTTCCACTACTTTCATTTATTTGCTCTCAAGCTTGTGCGTGCGTCCATATCAAGCTGCCCGTCTATTATATTACACCAACAAATGCACCTCTATATATCTTTAATTCTATTAATTCCACTACTGGATGATGTGCATAATCTTGACGCATCATTGGGCATTGGCTTGTTTATTTATGCGTCAAATCCAGGGGAAATCCAGGCACGTAGATCACATGTGCATTATTATTTGTATAGCTCTTGTGTGGTCCTAACTGTGAACTAACAACAGGAACCTCTATATCTATATTATTATTATTGATGAGTAACACTAACAAGAAGACAATTAAACAATATTACTCGTAGAAATGCATAGGCCATATATATATATATATATCTTCATTTTATATACTGTCAACAAACTTAATTTAACTTAGTTTGACAACAAAAAGGCATTACATTACGATGCCTTAAAGACTATAAGGGGACTTTCTGAGAATTAATGCATCCCAAATAACGACAATTGATCAAGTCCTGATTATGAACTAAAGTTAAAAATGAGGAATTATTGACATGACATATGAATGATACTACACTTGTGAATTAATATATTATTTATTTATATTAACATGACAAAAAATATTGTTAGAATGTGTGAAATTTTTCTAGTATATATGATTTTTTGCAATCTAATTCCAAAAATTATGGTAAACAAATCTAGTGAATGTGTGTATGTCCTTAAATTTAGAAATGTTGACTAAATATCCTTAAATCTAGGAATGTTATCTAAGTAAAGAAATGTTTTAGGTATTGTGTTAGGTAAATCTTGTCAATCACCTACTATATATAACAACCTTTATTAATGAAAAATTTGGAGAAAAGTGTGTTGAATTGTATTCTCTCAATATCTTTTAAATTTTTGTCTTTTGTAAGTAGTGTTTGTTGTGTGTGAGATAAGATTTTAACATGGTACCAGATTTATTTTCTTAAGGGTTATGGGTATAATCTCTTGTGTTTTTCTTTGTTCATGAGGATTAAACATTGTGTGTTTGAGAGAAAACAAGTTAGCTATCATTTCACTAAATCAAAATTTTGAAAGTTGTTTGTTATGGCATCAAGAAGCTTCTTTGCAGCTAGTCCTCCAATTTTTTATGGTGAGAATTATTAAATATGGGCTATTAAAATGAAGGCCTACTTAAAAGCTCTCAACTTGTGGGATGTAATAGAGCAAGGAGCAGTACGTGTTCCACTTTTGAGAGAAAATGCTACCTTGAATGAAATCAAGAAGCATGAGAAGCAGGTTATCAAAAGTCCCAAGGCACTTACATGCCTTCATTCTGCAGTAATAGAAGTTATTTTTGCAAGGATAATGGCCTGTGAAATAGCAAATAAGGCCCGGGACAAATTGAAAAAGAATTTGAGGGAAGTGATAGGATTAAGGCATTTAGGCTTTTGACTCTTAAGAGAGAGTTTAAACTCTTGAAGATGAAGGAATCTGAAGTTGTTAAAGATTATGCTGCTAAACTTATAGAAATAGTTAATCAAATTAGGTACTCTATGGTGAGTCTATTTCAGATCAAAAGGTGGTGGAAAACGTCATGATAAGCCTCCTTGATAATTTTGAGTTTAATATTTCAGCTATAGAAGAATCATGTGACTTGACAACTCTTACTATTGCAGAACTTATCTCTAAGTTGCAGGCACAAGAGCAAAGAATCTCAATGAGGTCTAAAGATGTTATTGAATGAGCCTTCCAACCTCTCCAAGCAAAGCATATAAGGGAAAAGCTCTACTAAGAATAAAGGAAGGGCAAAACGAAAACAGAGATGGTTATGGAAAAAGAAAATTCTTGCATTGTGAAAAGACAAATTATGTTGAAGATAGATGTTGGAAAAGTTCAATGCAATATTTGTAAGAAGCAAAGTCATATATAAAGATTTTGCAAAGTAAAGCAAAATCAAACCCAACAACAACCTATTCAGTAAGCCAATTTCATTGATGAACAACCACAAGCTGAATAATATCTATATTTTACATGTCAAGTTTGTGCGTCATCACAAAAATACATTTGGAATGTTAACAATGGTTGCAGCAACCATATGGCCAAAGATGCACGTTTCTTTAAGTTCTTGGATAGATCAATCAAAACCAAAGTCATAATAGAAAATGGAGAGGTTGTACAAGCTGAAGGAAAATGTTCAATTGCACTCCATGATAGAAATGAAGTGATAGGGCACACACCAAGAGCAGGGGTGAATTGGTTATAAAAAAAATTTTAAATAATGTAAAATATTTTTCAATAAAAGATTGATATGCAAAATAGGTGAGGAATGGATAGGTGCTAAAAAGTAAATTAAATAACACAAAAACACAAAGATTTATAGTGGTTTGGTTTAACCAAGTCTAGTCCATTACCTTAACTCCTCACTAAGGATTTTAAAACTCAATCCACTAAAACACCTACTTAAACCAAATAGGTCTACTAGTCCAAAGACTAAGAAAATACAACCTCCTATTAAATAAATAGGCCCTCAAGCTCTACAAGTTTGAAAAAATGAATACAATAGTAAAAATAGAGAGTTCTAAGAGTAAGATCTCTTAGTTACAAGTTCTCTCAATAAAACAACAAAACTTGAATGAAGAAAAACACAAGATAAGCATAGCCTTTACAATTTAATATGAGAGAATAGAAAATTTAAAGCTCAATAACGTTTTTGAACACTTGGTAGTTGATTATTGAATGATCTTGGAAGCTTTGAATGATATTTTAACCACCTATTTATAGTTGATGGCAAGAGAAGACAAAAATCAAGTCATTGGAGTTGGTTGTGCTGCATTAAATGCACTGAAAAACTAGCTGTTAGAAATTTTCTCGAAAGAAATTGTCGACAGGTTGTCCGAGACTATCGATAGTTTAGTTCACAATTTCAAACCAAACCCTATAATCTGTCGACATATTCTATATAGAGATTGTCGACAGGTAGATCTAGAGAACATGCTTTTAAACTGTCAACAAATTTACATAAACTATCGACAGGTTGGACTTTTAATCAAAAGATACTGTCGACAATTTCCTAAGAAATGTCGACAGTTTCTAACTTTGAAACACATGAATCTTTGATTGTTTCTAGCTTTGAAACACATTAGTTTAAAACACCTTAGATTGATTAATCTTTGTTTGTTTGGAAGAATAGGACCACTTGACATGAGACATTTATTTTAATTTGATATATAACATTTGAATCAAGAGATAATTTGAAAGTTGATTTTAAATCCATGCTATATACTTTGATGTTGAGGCTTGTCATTATCAAAATACTAAAACCATTATTAGGATATCACTCCAAACAAAGAAAGGTATGAAACTTAGTTCAGTATTGCACAATTGATAAATAAAGGAAATTCTGTGGTATTTTACAGAAATCTCTGTATTATATTTGATTCACATGGTTGTAAGTAGGGATGGCAATTGCAACCGAAATTGTGGGGAATCGAACCGAAAATGAATTGATCAATGCAGTTAAAACCCGTTTGACTGGGTAATAGTTTGGTTTGGCGAAAAATCGAACATTGTTTAAATGGGTATGGTTTGGTTATGGTTTTCACTAAATCCAAACCAAAATCTAAACTGAAACCAAACCGAATATATATATATATATTATATATACATATTATATATAAGAGTGGTTAGCTGGGAAAAATTGAATTGAAATGATAATTTAATGTTGTGAGTAGGGGGGGATTTAAACGTAAGCTGCCCTGAGCTGCCCACAACAAAAATTAAATTTATAAGATAAAATACCAGCCCAAATATAGTTCAGCCCACCATAGCCCAACCCACTTGCCTGCAAACCCTTCTCTTCTTCTTCCTTTCTCGACCTCGCTCTTGCTCTCTCTCACCCTCACTACCTCTCGCTCTCTGCCTCTTTTTTCTTGCTTGTCCGCTCGCCCTCCCTCTTGTTCTTTGCCTCTCTCTTGCTCTCGCTTGCCTTCGCTTGCCCTCCAGCCCTTACTGTTTTTTCTCTTGCTCTCACTCGACCCCTCTCGCTCTCGTCGACCCTCGTTGCCTTTTCTCTTACTCTCACTTGACCCATCTCGCTCTCGCCGGCCCTCGCTACTTCTTGGCTCTCGCCCTTTGCCTCTCGGCTGTCACTTTCTCCCTCACGCTCTCTTGGCAGCTCAGCCAGTCGGCCTCGCCCTTACTCGCTACTTCTGTTTCAAGTTTTCATTTTACCCCCCATCCCAAAAAAAAAACTTTTAGATCTGATTCATTCAAGCCCAGATTTGTATAATTAGTATGGTTTAAAACTTCTTTGGTTTATAAGTCTGTGTTTTCTCAACTTAAATTGTTTGAATCACAGTATAAGAATGTGCCAAGTGATAGGGATTGGGAAACTGCAAAGGATGTTTGTGATATATTAGAGTTGTTTTATAATGTAACTAAGTTATTTTTTGGGACAAAATATCCAACTGCTAATATGTACTTTCTAATAATTTGTAAGGTTAAGTTGACATTGAATGAGCAGGTCAAGTCTCCCAATGAAGTGATTAGTACAATGACAAAAAGCGTGTTAGATAAGTTTGATGCATATTGGAATGCAATTCATAAGTTGATGGATGTTACTGCAGTGTTAGATCCTAGGTATAAGATGATTTTTCTTGACTTTTACTCTCTTAAGGTCTATCCTTATGACTATGATAAACAAATTAGTAGCATCAAGTACCTTTGTTATGATTTGATGGAGGAATATCATATTAACAAGAACAAAGTGAATTATGTGAATAACCAAGAATGTAAATTTGATAGGAGCGTCACTACAAGAGAGAATTTCATTTCTTTTGATGATGAATATCAATCTTTTCTTAAAAAGAGAAAAACTATTAAGGTTACTACTTTTAGGACTAAATTGGACCTTTACTTGGATGAAGATGTTATAGTTGATAATGGTCAGTTTGATATTTTACTTTGGTGGAAAGTGAATAGGGTGAAGTATTCTACCTTGCAAACTATTGCAAGAGATATATTAGTCATTCTTGTAACTACTATTGCTTCGAAGTCGGCATTCAGTTCTAGTGGGAGACTGGTGATCAGTCTTCATCGTAATCAATTTCATCCAAAGATAATAGAAACATTGATGTGTGCCTAAAGTTGGTTGTCAAATGAAGTGTAAAAATGTGAATTTATTTCATTTACTAGTTATTTTTTATATATTGTTAAGACTTTAACATTTTCATATTAATTTACTTTTTATATTTATATTTTTGTTAGATGGAGTTGGCTTATTCATTTTAGATGGATATGCATCAATTTACGAAGAAGATATTAATGTTGTTGATGAATGTATTAACTTTTGTTACTAAATTTTTTTAGCTTAAATTAAATGTAATTATGCAAATATTAGTTTATTGATCTTAACAATTGTAAGTTTGGAGATGTGATTTTCTATCTAAGAAGTTTGAAATTAATTTATAACTTTATGCAAGAAGAAGGTAACTTTATTAGAGTTTATCTTTATTTGTTGTGGAGTTACCAAAAATTTTTATGAATGCTATTTGCAAAAGTTTGTCTTTATTTGTTGGTATTGATCAAACTAAAAAAATCATTGTTAAAATCGAAATCGAACCAAAACCGAATGGTTTGATTATGGTTTTTAATTTTTAAAACCAATGGGTAATGGTTTGGTTTTGGTTATGATTTTAGTAGTTTAAGTTTGGTTTGTTTATGATTTTAGCAAAAATCGAAACCAAACCGAACCATTGCCAACCCTAATTGTAAGATTACAAAAACAAAAATGGAAAATAATAGCTTTGTCTTAAATTTGAAATGTGATGTATTTTATACTCAAAGTGATATAATAACTGATCAAAATAGAATTGCAGAGGAAAAAAAGAAGTTGGAGAAAACTAATTCTGCAAATGTTGGAAAGAAAATTGAGCATTGTAATGCAATCGTTTGTGATCTTATTTCAGATATTAAAAGTCCAAAACCATATGTTTAGAGTAAATCAATTAAGGACGAGTTTAAGAAGAGTAAACCAAGTTCCATGCCATTAGTTTGTGATGAAAATGTGTCAAAAGTTAGGTTGAAAAGCTGATTGTTCCTTCAAGAGCAAATCGAGTAATTTGGTTCAAGAAGAGTTCATTAAATGTGAAATTGAATTAAGCTAGAGTTTCTGAACTTTTAAATGGTGAAAATTCTGCTATTTCAGTTACTAATCATCATGTTCAGTATGGAGGAACAAAACAAATTTATGTGAAGAACAGTCCAACTAAAGAAGATAAGAAGAAGTATTTTGTAAAGTTCGTTCATTGCAAATCAAATTATGAAGGTTCATGTTTGAAGAAAAGTTGATAGCAAATATTGGAATCTCTTAGAAAAATTTTAATAAGGAGTGTTAGAATGTGTGAGATTTTTCTAAAATGATCTTTTACGGTTCAATTTTAGAAATTATGATGAAGAAATATAGTGAATGTGTGTGTTCTTAAATCTAGAAATGTTGTTTAAATATTCTTAAATTTAAAAATATTATCTAAGTAAAGAAATGATTTAGTTATTGTATTAGGTAGATCTTATCAATTAGTTACTATATATATAATAACATTTGTTAATAAAAAAATTTAAAAAAAATATGTTAAATTTTGTTCTCTCAATATATTTTAAATTTATGTCTTTTGTAAATTGTGTCTGACAAAGGATTCTAAGAAATATAATAATACATAAATATGATAAAAAGCATTACCGTAACGCATAATAAGCAAAGAAGCACATGGGAGTGCAGGAGAGTACTCAGCTTCAATTAATTCCTCAGCACTAAGAAGGGTGGAAATGTACGTGTACCCACGAAAAAGGGGGGGAGGAAACGGCGGGGTGACTGGGGAAGAGAGCATTTTCATGCTTTCATCTTTGATCAAAGTTCTGTCCTGCCTGCATTTTGTCGGTCATTCTGCAACTTTCAAGCGACTTTTGATTTGTTTTGCCTTTGGAGTTTCAACACTCACTAGTCACACTGCCTATTCGTGTCTCCCCCTCGTAGCCCTTGAATTCCCCAACACCCCCCACCCCACAAAAACAAAACAAAAAAACAAAAAAATAGGTTACTGCTGCTGTTGACTTTGCTCTTAACTTGGTAGATCAACTGTCCAATTGAAAATTTCAGCATAGGACACAAATAGTAGACAACTACAACTATAATTATTTCTTTTTAAAAAAATAAAAAAAAATTGACCATTACTGTGGTGGAGTAGCCAGGCACGGCACGGGGCGTTCGGCGTTGTGTCCAAGTCCAAAGATTGTGCGTTGAGAGGACAGCATTGTCAACATCATCCCCGATGGCCTAAAAAGTAATTTTACAAGCAAATAAATAAATTTGTCTTGAGTTGGCGGTACTATATATTTGGATGCAATAACCGTGGGAGCACCAGCTGTTTGTTTCCCCAATTATAATGCAATTAGGCTCAACTTGGTCAATTAATTTGGGTCTGGAATTTGTCTCCTTCTAGCTCCTAGATTCTCTCTCTCTCTCTCTCTCTCTTTTATTATTATTAAGGACGTTCTGCTTACCGATTTCTTTAGCACCACTACCACAAGCTGCTTAACAACATGGTGCACTTGCACAGTTGCACTACTACTACTACTACTACTAATAGTCATTTACAATAACAATTTCCTTTTTTCTTTTTACGTAAGTAATGCACACAAGCTCATAGCTTGGCCCATTCCCGCCCAGTGAGTCAAGTCACCGGCAACCGAATCCACGGCCTTCTTTTCGGGGCGAACCCGCGGGGGTTTGGCTAAGGAGAGGAGAAAGAATTTGGGCTTGGAGTTGCACATCGAACGATGGAAAAGGAGAAGGACGAGGGGCATGTGGACCCCACCTAGCTTCCCAACTCCCAAGGAATTAGGATCCACTCAGCCCAGAATTGGACTACAATACTAGTACTGGTTTAAATAACAAATACAAATTATACAATAAATACATTGAATTGAATTGCTTTGTGTGGACGACAACAACCACAAGGCTCACGACGCTATCATAAATCATAAATAATAATAATATTAGCTATTCCGTCTATTCCCAATTTCCCTTCCCTTTCATTCGTTCTAATCTTGCTTACTGATCCGCTTATGTATAATTATTATGTAAAAGATACCCTGAAGGATTCTTTCAAATTCACGAGCCAATTAATTTTTTTTTTTATTTCATTTCAATAAAAACAATATTTTGCTAAGGAGCGTCCTCTTTGTTTTTAATATTTTATTATTAACTAATAATAAATATATCATAGTTTAAAATATTTTATTGAATATTAAAAATGGCAGACACACACAATTTACTTATTTATTTATTTATTTATGCCTTTGTAAAATTAAGTAGAATACCACAAAACAAAAGAAAAGTCACCTCATAAATAGTTACATTATGCGAAATCTAACTAGCCTGAATGGGATCAGATCACGTGCTCGTGCTGGTGCTGCCGATGACTCGGAACCGGCAATAGCCGGTGCGCTGTATCCATGTTACATTTGCATGCTCCAATTAATCGTTAACTAGTTTAAATACGCTTGCGTTGTGGAGTGTTGGTTTTAAAAACACACAAGGAGCACGGTGATAATACCCCTCCCAACGCACGCTTGGCCGCCTTAGTTCCTGCCTTGCGGGTTGCAGCCCAGAAAAAGAAACACCGGAATGCACCGGCACCGGCACAAGCACCGCCTCTGCCAAATACTCAAGTCTTAACTGTTATATTGTCGGACTCAGATAAAGATAGATAGATGACTACGACCGGTGAAGAAGGAACAGCAAGTGTAACCCTCGACCTTCTCAAGAAGAAAATGGCCGACTTCGCTCAGGAAAGAAATTGGGAGAGCTTTCACAGCCCCAGAAACCTCCTCTTGGCTCTCGTGAGTATCCATATCCATATAATATATATATATATCTTCATCTAACAGCTCCTCTCTCTCTCTCTCTCTCTCTCTCTTTGCACACAGCCATAACACGCACACACATCTGCAGGTTTATATTCAGGCCACTCATTCGTATCTAATTCTGTGGAACTTAACAGATCTCTGGCAATACAAATTATAAACATACATATATATAATTGATTGACTAGATATATATATATATGTATATGTATGTATGTCAACTGTCAAGGCTAAATATATAATGAGTTTCTACTCGTGTAATTGATACTAATCTTGATTTCAATCGTTATTCGTGCTTTGTTCTCATCATTTCTTCCAGTAATCGACTAGTTCCCAATCTTTTTCTCTTTCGTTTAAACTTTCTTAAAACCCAAGTTAGGGTTCGGTTCTGTTCTGTAGGCTCTGCCTGGAGTCAAACGTCATGAACACCCCAAACAATCCCATCTTTCCTTCCCTTGGTATTCCCAAAATTCCCATAACCCACCCACCTTTTTTCACCTTTTTGCCCGCTGCTTTTGTTTCATATCCGAAAAAGTAATACAATCAAACAACTTAAAGAGGAGTCTTTGCTCAATTCAATTTCACGTGCTCTTGTAAAATTTGGCTACTGTACTGTGATCTACGTTCGTAAGCTGCAGGTTGGAGAAGTTGGGGAACTGTCTGAAATATTCCAGTGGAAAGGGGAGGTGCCCCGGGGACTGCCTGATTGGAAAGAAGAAGAGAAAGTCCATCTGGGTGAAGAGCTCTCCGATGTTCTTCTTTACCTTGTCAGACTCTCCGACATCTGCGGTATCGATCTTGGCAAAGCTGCCTTAAGGAAGGTTGAGCTTAATGCACAAAAATACCCAGTTGAAGAAGTTGGACTACTCTGCAAAAGTTGTTCAAAAACATGAATTCTGCGGCAATGGCTCCGGATAAGTGTTTGTTTATCAATTTCGAGTGGCCCTCTCTCTGCCAATCCACTAGTTTCTTTGTTGCTGGATGCCACGTTGTTATATAATGCATGTATACGGGTTTTGAATATATATAAAAAGTGTGTGTGTGTGTGTGTGTGTGTGTAGGGTTTTAGAAGGTAATTAAAGGGGCTTGAAATTTTGGCTGTCTGATCACAAGTAGTGATTGATTGATTGCATGGTTCGTCGAGGGCAAGTACGTACGGATTGTCTTCGGCATTTTCTTGTTAAAGATTTTGCTACTGTTTTGGCGGCTTCAGCAAAGGATGGTCCCTCTGACAAGAATGTGAGATATTGTAGCGATCTCCAGAAGATTGCATATTTCCAGATCTGATGACGTTCATTTGTTCCTTTCTCTAGCCTAGTTCTCTATAGGCTCTCTCGTGACAGGAGGGGGTATCACTACCACCTCATCAAGGGCTCTAGCCTTGGATTTTTAATTAATCACCACCGTATTATGGTTGTGGAAAACTGCCTTTATATACGCGCGCGCGTGTGGGGGTGTGTCTATGTTAAATTTAGATAATCATTTATAAGATATTAAATCCCAAATTTTATGTATTTTTATCTAGATGGAATGATTGCACTCTTACTTTGCAGTCAAAATAGAACCGAAGATTGATGAGCTGGACAGGAGGATAAAGAAATATGATTAAGATATATGCCTGAATGAAGTTAGCTTAGCTTAGCTTAGCTAGCTAGAGATAGAGATTGCCTCGATTTATATTTAGGCCCAATTGTATGGCCTTTTTGACAATAAGACGAACACAGGGTCATTTTGCAGAGAGATGACTGACCTCCCTCCGAGATGTATAATAATAAACATGTCTCATAGTTATACTTCTAAATCATCACTTAAATGTAGACCTTACTCAGCTCGTGTGTGTGTTTGTAAGACCAAACTAGCTAGCTAGCTTTCATCAACAAATTAACGTGCTTTTCGATCATGTATTAAGCAAGAATTTTTTATAACAAAAAATAATTAATATAAATATTATACTCAGAAAAAAATAACGATAGAACACAAGAGATAGAATTTAAAAAGAAAATCAAAGTATGAATGATAAGAAAAACACAATTACTAAGCGTCAAAAGAAAAAATGAAAGAAATACATAAAAAAAAATGAGTTAATTGCTTTGACTTAATACGGGTTGAGGTTTAGTTATATGTTGGTTTATGCTCTCATAATTAGAAATACAAATTTAAATTTAGTAGCAATTAATTAAACAAGAGTGGATGCATCATCTATTTCTATACTTGCTTTTAAAGCAATTGGCACATCCTTCCTTAATTACAAAGTGATATTTTAGACATGGGCATATTCCTAGCTAGTCCATGGTGTTATTTTTTTAAGCAAAAGCCCATTGAAACCCATCTCATCTCATCATCACTATGTATGAATGGATGAATGATGACACCCACCCCTCCTCGTTCCTAATTAAAGATCACGGAGCAAATAAAAGTTCCTCTTTCACGGGGACGATCACACAGTATTTTTAATTGGGATTGCAAGTATCGGGCCATGAAGCATCATTGCTTGTTATAATGAGCATCATCATCATCATTAATCGCCCTTATAAAAAAAAAAAGAAATAACAAAAAAGTTGACACCGCCCGCCCCGCCCTTTTATATATGAATGAATTAAATTACGCCACAGTTGATCAGTAGCTGCGCCTGCCATGTTTGAGAGATCAGAGGACACAGCCCTTGCATTCTCCCTCTTCTCCAACTCCACCGTACTGGTCGGGTGGTGCCGGGCGACGCGGCGGCGGCTGAGGCTGAGGCGGCGAAAAGGTAGCACCGTACGGCTGGGAAATAGGCGTCGAGGATTCTCGCTCCGGCTCCGGTGTCGGGCGGTGGTGCATTGGGGGGTGGTGGTGTGCCCATTTCGGATGTTGAAGAAGATGATCGTGGAGGTGGCGTCAAACGCAATTAGGGGAAGAGGGTTGACGACGACAGACAACTACTACTGTTACTGGTCTCTGCCTATTTTCCGTCCCCAGTTGTTTCCTCTCTGTTAATTATTCCCTCTCCCTCTCCCTCTCCCTCTCCCTCTCCCTGCCTTCTGCTCTTCTTTCTTTGTCTTTTTATTTATCCTTTTTTCCATAAGGGCCTTCCCACTTCCCAGTTCCGATGACCCCTTAAGCTAGGAAGGCAAATTTGATTTTGTTTTGCAACTTAATTACTGACTAATAAAATGTTTTATAGCATGCATGATGAAGTTTCAACCCTCTTTCTAGCAGATCAAACGTGGAATACCTTTTGTATTGCATCCCTTGGGCCGGGGATTATCCTAACAACTCAAGATTAATGCATTAAGTAACTAATACTGTTCTCTGTTTAATTAATTAGCGCAATACAATCTAAGAAGGTCTTGGTTCATGGCTGCCGCCGCCGCCGCCGCCGCTGCTTCTTCCTCTTCTTCAGTCACAAACATACCTTCTCTTCTTCACTTTAACCAGGCTAGGTTTATTAAATTATTGCTGAAATTAAATGACATATGTGATGCTCATAACGATATAAAGTTTTGCCATACAAATAAATATATTCGTATAGTATTAGTTCTATCACCACCAACACGTCTAATCTAATTGCTTAATAGCAGTTTAGTATCCTTCTATTAGGCTGGGCTTTCCAAGCAATGTTAGTGGGCCTGAATGGGCCCGTGCTTAAGGCCTTTCCAAAGCCGCTTATTATTATTATGATCTAATAATATCTGTCCCATGCATAAGCCCTTAAAATTAAAACATGCGGGTCTTTAAGCCCCATTACCAGGCCCAATTACATGGGTCAGTACGCATTATTATGTGCCTAAACGCAACTTGAAATAAATTGCCATTCTTCAAACCATTATGAGGCTGTTTGGCTTATTCTTCTTTTTTTAGTAGCTTAAAAACTCTGTAAAACTTAAAAATTAAGTAATGTTTAAACTGATATTATATCTAAATAAATATATTTTTAAACTATTAATTAATACTTATGTGTTTGTTTAAAATAATTAATTGTAATACCCCAAGTTCTTATAACATTGCCACGTAATTTCAATAAGTTTAGAACACCGAAAAGTTGGTTTTATAGCAATTACAGGTACCGAATCAGCTGAAGGGAGTGCCTCAGAGTGAAATTGTCCAAGGAAAATTATATGGTCTCGACGAGCGTATCGAGATAGGATTTATGGTATCGAAAGAAATCAAATTCGGAACAATTTTCAGTACAGCTAAAATACAGCGGTCATTTAGGCTGTAAAAACCGAATTGTCGTAGGAGACTCCCGAAAAATCAACGGAACCCTAAGGGGTTTCTGGTTTTGCATAACGAACAACCCTTCAGTGGTTTCAGAAGGAAACAATAGCTCGGTGTGGACACTGAGGCAAAATCGTCTATATCGAGTAAAATTTAAGTTATTAATTGTGAATTTTTTATATTAAAATGCAAGTTTAATCGGTGATTGAGGGTATCGTTGCAATAAGAAAATTACCCAAATGATATTATGATAAAATTGAGTTTTAATATATAATTTAAAGTATAATATATAATTATATATATATTTATATGTATACGTGGGTATGGGCGTGGATGGCCAAGCTTCTGTGAAGCTTCAATGGCCAAAATTGGAAGCTAGATTTGAGGAAGAGAAAAGATTTGAAAAGGAAGCATTAAATGTGATCTGTGTGCAGCGAGATTTAAGGATATCGCAACAAGATTTGTGGAGATTTTCGTATTAAATGATGTGCGTGGCGGGCAAGCATGCAACAGTGTGTATATATATATATATATATATGGACGTGGAGAGCAAGCTGAGGCTGCCTATAAATAGGCAAAAGATCGGTCGATTGAGGAGCACCAGGCAAGCGAGATTGAGTAAGAGGAAGAGAGTGAGAGTTGAAGCCAAATGGTGGCAACAGCAAGCGGCCATGGCCGCGAACAGCAAGTCGCGGCCATGGCAGCTCGATTGAAGGAGAGCAGGGGGCGGCACGGCGGCATCGACAGGGTCCTTGGAAGCTCGGGAAGCAGCCGGTTGCAGCCGGCAAGGCGAGGCTGAGGGCGGCCGTGGCAGGCGGTGGCGAGGGCAGCGGCGGAGCGCGGGCGGAGGCTGGTTCGTGTGGTTGCAGAGGAATAAGAAGAAGAAGAAGAGAAGAAGAAGAAGAAGAAGAAGGAGGAGGAAAGAAGAAGAAAAAGAAAGAATAAGAGGAAAAGAAATAAAGAAAAAAAAAAGAAGAAGAAAGAAGGAAGAAGAAGAAGAAGTTGCAGGTGTGCGAGGGAAGCAGGAGGAAGAAGAAGGAGGAGGAAGAAGAAGAGAAAGAAAAAGAAAAAGAAAAAGAAAAGAAAACAAAAGAAAATAGGGAAAAATTATGGAAAAATTCTAGAAAAATCCCGAAAGATAGGAAATTATGTTTCGGTGATATCCCGGAGATTTTGGTGAGAAAAACGGCTCGGGCACGTTTTTCGGGAATATCGCACGCAAATCGAGAAAATCGGAGATGCTAAGCCAAGGTGAGTAAAAATTCTCTAGAAAATTTCAGAAATTCTAAAATATTATTTTATGAATTTGCGTAGTGAAATATTTGAGAAAATATTTCTAGAAATATTTAATTTGGAATTATTGAGGAAAAATAGGAAGAAATAGAGGAAAAATTAAAGAAAATGCTAGAAATTATGGAAAAATAGGATTTAATATTTATTTAAATACTTATGGTGATTAGGATGCTTTGAGGTCAAAGTTGAGGTGTCTCGTGCAAATTTTGAGGATGGCACGCAAATCGAGGCAATGCACGGATTTTGAGATAGTCTGATAAGCTCTAGAAGGTAAGTGGTACTTCCTCGAAAATGTTTTCATCATATTGACATACCCTGATATGTATCTATCACGTAGAATGCATACATGATTATGAAATGCAAGATTACACGTTGATATCATTGATCACACGCATATGAGGCCGTAGGGAGTACGAACTGGCACCGCTGCCTTACCAAGGGTGCACCCATACACCCCGGCTTCGAAAGAGGTGGCCGCTAAAATGGTAGGTAGCATGAGGGGTGCAGTTGACACCTACAAGGAAAGACATTGCATACACTCATGACATAGCATTACGTACCCTTACTTAGATGGTTCATCATCTAACTTGGGTTCGCCCCTGGAACATTCAACGTTCCAGTCGGGACTTGCAGAGATGATTTCGAGATTGATGATGTATGGTGACGTGAGACGTCAGGAAACGAGGAAATGTGCCATGTTATGTTGTGATATGAATAGTTAAGGATTATGTACATTTGTTTTACTTTTCGAAGGTTATGTAACAACGTTTGTAATAAGTACTTGTCTAGTTATTCATGTATATATTGCCATGAGCAGGTTCGATTCAGCTTCCGCTTTGTAAATTGTATTTATCTCTAGTGTTTAAATTAAACACTAGATAGGCCTTTGGGAATTTTGGGATAATGTAATGATTAAAAAAAAAAAAGACCCAATTTTCCTAAGGCATAACACGCCCAAGAAAGCGGGCTGTTACAGTTGGTATCAGAGCTTAAGATTATTGGAAGCCCTAAGTGACTTAGATATAGTTGATTAGACCCTATTTGGAGTTTAGGGAATAGTAATTTGGAGACTTTAGCGAATCTGGTAGAGCCAGTTAGTAGGAAGCCGAAGTGGAGACTCATGGGAAAGAAACTAAGGGTTCGTAAAATGAAATCTCTATTTGGAGATTTGAGAATAATCAATTGAAGTCTTAGAGGTTATTGATTTGAGGATCTAATCTTGCTAAGCAATAGAATGACCAGTCAAGATAATCTAGCTCTTGATGTTAGGATCTGATGATATGATTCGGGTGTAAGGTTGACTCGGTAAACCATGAGTATGGATCCGAGAGATTTAGAGACTATTGATTTGAGGTTATTAGTCGAATCATGGCATGAAATGATAGGGTAACTGTGGTTATTAAGGATAATCGAATCATGGATGATTAGTCTAATGTGGCAAGACCTAGTTAAAAAGTTAGGATCAAACTATAAGTATTTCGAGTATCATTTAGTATCTCGAAAATAGGATGTGTAGATAAGAGATTCGACGGATTAAGTCAAACGAGAGGCCGAAGATGGTCAAATGATGGCGTATGAGTTGTGTTAATCGATGAGTTGGCAGTGGTGTAACCAATATAAGGAACCCTATCAGTGTGGGGAAACTACTGGTTCGGTGTTCGCAGTAACAGATCTGGATCTAAGGACCCACATACAGATAGTTGATGGATGGCGTGCGATAAAATACGGGAAGCCCGTTGATCGAAGTATCATATCAGACTGCCTGGGAAACGATCAGATGCTAAAGATTTGGGACATCCCAGTAGGATCTATACCTTGTATGGTTTAAGTCTCAATAGTCTAGGGTGCGAGGTGTGCCACTAGCTGATTGAAAGAGGCTGGAAGCCTAGGGAATCAACTCGAAATGGAATAAATTGAAGTGTCGTAGGGTTCGTAGCCTTCTTGGGAATTGGTGACACGACGCACAGTGTGAGGCTCAAGGGATAGAATACCCCAGTATCTAGTATGGCAGTAAGATCAAGAGATAGTCGTGTGCCAATAGTCAACTGGGCCTAAAAAAAAAAAAAACGAAAAGCGAAAGTCAGTGGGTTCTCGGTAAAAGAGATTTCAGGTAGTAGAGCGTGGCTAGTCCAAAACTTCGATAATGAGTTGTAAAAAATAAAAAATAAATAAAAAAAAATAAAGAAGAAGAAGAAGGATTTGGAATGTCCTTAGGTAATCTCATTAAGGAAATAGAGATTGATGAATTAGTAAGAATCAGGATACCATGGAAGACGTAAGTATCTACCCATTCTAGTTAGCGGGATGGTTACGGATTGATGTTTTTAAAAAAAATCTTTGGCGTGTTTGAGAGAAACAGGTAATGACAGATGTGTCAGGATGTTAGTAATAGATCGAAATCTATTGGAGATCTATAATTTTCAATTTTGAGAGAATGGAAATCTTGTTGGGTTAAACGGTTAATCTAGATAGCCCTGATGGGCAAATCGGGAGATATGTAGCTAGATGATCACTAAAGTGATGTAAGCAAATAAGGAGCCTGCCAATATGTAGTACGGGCACTTATGGTCAATGAAAAGCCGTGAGAAAGTTGAGGAAGTGAGAGAAATATCAGAATGTGTTTTTGGAAGATTTATCGGGATTATTACTTAGTGATGAAATTGCCAATAAATAGCTTGAGGTTATTAGACGCTTAGTTATAAGTAGCTCAATTAAGGACGTAAATCATTGAGCTTTGAAAGATGTGATAATTAAGAGTCGAAATCTTTACCTCAAATTTGATAAACAGTTGCAAGAGGCTGAGGTAATTGCGATTGATGTGCGACCAAGGGATGAGACATTCCGAAATCGGAAATGGAATAATGATTTGATCAAGGATATATTGGTGTGCTCCTCAGATAGGGAGACGCATGAAAAACATTGAGGATAATGTTAGGGAACGTCGCGATAGATGTTGAGACTAAGACCTGCTTGCCAAGTCAGAAATGATGAGAGCATGAGGATCTGTGAAATCAAGGTCGAGTATTGAAAGTCTCGAACGTCAGATGTCCCAGTAGGTTTCGAGAGACGAACCAAATGTTTGAGTAGAGGTTGGTACAAGCAAAAGTCGATAACTGGAGTAAGTAGCTCCAGAAAGGATCGAGCATGATTAAAATGAGTTGACATAAAACGTTATTATTAAAGGAGTAATTTGAGGATTAAATGATTAATTTGATGATATAAAATGTTATTTGGGGATCACTTCGAAAAGTTCTAGGAGTTATTTAAGTTATAGGTATATGGATAAATAGGTATTAGTTTGGCAACCAAGTAACAAAGGAACAAGCGATGCAAAGAAATTAATATTGCTAGACTTGGAAGATAACGTTAAATTTCGATCAAAGTTTTGGAGACAGATAGAATCTATTATGCATGATTAGAAGATAATTGTGGTCAACTGGCAGGAACTTGAGATTATATCGGGAGATGAATACCTACGAGAATAAGGAAACAACCAATTAGTTGGGTTAAGTAAAGATCAAGCAATAATTAAGTTTATGATGACCCAAGGTAAGGCATAGGTAAATTTTTGAGCACATGTGATAAATGAGATGATATGGTAGGACTAGTGACTTGTTATGACAGTTCGGAAGCCTATAAAACAACCTAGTAATGACAAGATATGTGATACGTGAAGTAGTTTGATGACATGAAAATAATTCCTTGAGGATCAATTTGATAAAAGTCAAGATACATCAAGGTCAGTACTCTTGAATTAAAGAAGCATGATTGATTAGTTCAAGATAAAAGACATCGTAAGAAATCGGAATTAGAAAAGTGTCGTGATTAAGGATATCGACTGGATGACCTAATGAAAAGTAAATTGAAAATTGATGATGTGGATATGAGAGTTGCAGGCTCATTACGACGATATGTGTAGAAGTTCAGGAACCAAGTTATGCGATTATGATTTATGCATAGTTGACAAGTGTACTTGTCTAAAGATTGATAAGTGTGGTCAGTCCAAGAGTCCTAATTTTGAGATTTAGGACATGTGAAAAATTTTGAGGACGAAATTTTTGTAAGGAGGGGAGAATGTAATACCCCAAGTTCTTATAACATTGTCACGTAATTTCAATAAGTTTAGAACACCGAAAAGTTGGTTTTATAGCAATTACAGGTACCGAATCAGCTGAAGGGAGTGCCTCAGAGTGAAATTGTTCAAGGAAAATTATATGGTCTCGACGAGCGTATCGAGATAGGATTTATGGTATCGAAAGAAATCAAATTCGGAACAGTTTTCAGTACAGTTAAAATATAGCGGTCATTTAGGCTGTAAAAACCGAATTGTCGCAGGAGACTCCCGAAAAATCAACGGAACCCTAAGGGGTCTCCGGTTTTACATAACGAACAACCCTTCAGTGGTTTCAGAAGGAAACAATAGCTCGGTGTGGACACTGAGGCGAATCGTCTATATCGAGTAAAATTTAAGTTATTAATTGTGAATTTTTTATATTAAAATGCAAGTTTAATCGGTGATTGAGGGTATTGTTGCAATAAGAAAATTACCCAAATGATATTATGATAAAATTGAGTTTTAATATATAATTTAAAGTATAATATATAATTATATATATATTTATATGTATGTGTGGGTATGGGCGTGGATGGCCAAGCTTCTGTGAAGCTTCAATGACCAAAATTGGAAGCTAGATTTGAGGAAGAGAAAAGATTTGAAAAGGAAGCATTAAATGTGATCTGTGTGCAGCGAGATTTAAGGATATCGCAACAAGATTTGTGGAGATTTTCGTATTAAATGCTGTGCGTGGCGGGCAAGCATGCAACAATGTGTATATATATATATGGACGTGGAGAGCAAGCTGAGGCTGCCTATAAATAGGCAAAAGATCGGTCGATTGAGGAGCACCAAGCAAGCGAGATCGAGTAAGAGGAAGAGAGTGAGAGCTGAAGCCAAATGGTGGCAACAGCAAGCGGCCATGGCAGCGAACAGCAAGTCGCGGCCATGGCAGCTCGATTGAAGGAGAGTAGGGGGCGGCACGGCGGCATCGATAGGGTCCTTGGAAGCTCGGGAAGCAGCCGGTTGCAGCCGGCAAGGCGAGGCTGAGGGCGGCCGTGGCAGGCGGTGGCGAGGGCAGCGGCGGAGCGCGGGCGGAGGCTGGTTCGTGTGGTTGCAGAGGAAGAAGAAGAAGGAGGAGGAAAGAAGAAGAAGAAGAAAGAAGAAGAGGAAAAGAAAGAAAGAAATAAAGAAAAAAAAAGAAGAAGAAAGAAGGAAGAAGAAGAAGAAGTTGCAGGTGTGCGTGGGAAGCAGGAGGAAGAAGAAGGAGGAGGAAGAAGAAGAGAAAGAAAAAGAAAAAGAAAAGAAAAGAAAAGAAAGAAAAGAAAAGAAAAGAGGGAAAAATTATGAAAAAATTCTAGAAAAATCCCGAAAGATAGGAAATTATGTTTCGGTGATATCCCGGAGATTTTGGTGAGAAAAACGGCTCTAGCACGCTTTTCGGGAATATCGCACGCAAATCGAGGAAATCGAAGATGTTAAGCCAAGGTGAGTAAAAATTCTCTAGAAAATTTTAGAAATTCTAAAATATTATTTTATGAATTTTCGTAGTGAAATATTTGAGAAAATATTTCTAGAAATATTTAATTTGGAATTATTGAGAAAAAATAGGAAGAAATAGAGGGAAAATTAAAGAAAATGCTAGAAATTATGGAAAAATAGGATTTAATATTTATTTAAATACTTATGGTGATTAGGATGCTTTGAGGTCAAAGTTGAGGTGTCTCGTGCAAATTTTGAGGATGGCACGCAAATCGAGGTAAGGCACGGATTTTGAGATAGCCTGATAAGCTCTAGAAGGTAAGTGGTACTTCCTCAAAAATGTTTTCATCATATTGACATGCCCTGATATGTATCTATCACGTAGAATGCATACATGATTATGAAATGCAAGATTACACGTTGATATCATTGATCACACGCATATGAGGCCGTAGGGAATACGAACTGGCACCGCTGCCTTACCAAGGGTGCACCCATACACCCCGGCTTCGAAAGAGGTGGCCGCTAAAATGGTAGGTAGCATGAGGGGTGCAGTTGACACCTACGAGGAAAGACATTGCATACACTCATGACATAGCATTACGTACCCTTACTTAGATGGTTCATCATCTAACTTGGGTTCGCTCCTGGAACATTCAACATTCCAGTCGGGACTTGCAGAGATGATTTCGAGATTGATGATGTATGGTGACGTGAGACGTTAGGAAACGAGGAAATGTGCCATGTTATGTTATGATATAAATAGTTAAGGATTATGTACATTTGTTTTACTTTTCGAAGGTTATGTAACAACGTTTGTAATAAGTACTTGTCTAGTTATTCATGTATATATTGCCATGAGCAGGTTCGATTTAGCTTCCGTTTTGTAAATTGTATTTATCTCTAGTGTGTAAATTAAACACTAGATAGGCCTTAGGGAATTTCGGGATAATGTAATGATTAAAAAAAAAAAAAAGACCCAATTTTCTTAAGGCATAACACGCCCGAGAAAGCGGGCTGTTACATTAATAAATTATTAGAACTTGATAAAAAGACATATTATTAAAAATACGAATAAAATGTATAAAAATATTAATTTTTAATAATAATAAATTATTAATTAATATCTAATTGATAATTTTTTACCATTTTGATAAATTATATATAATTATTAAAAAATATACTAATAGTATTTATTAAAATCAATATATATTATGTATTATATATATAACATTATATATATTATGTATTATATATATAACATTATATATATTATGTTTTATATATATAACATTATATATATTATGTTTTATATTTATAATATATATAGTAAATGGTGGACAAAAGATGGGTGATGAAAGGAGGTCGTGATGAAGGATGAGATAGGTGACTGTAGAAAAGAGCAGCGATAGTGTAAGGATGAAGGTAATGGCTAATCTGATAGAGATGATGTTGCTATAATGTCAACAATGGAAGAAGCAAATAAAAAGATGGGAGAAGGAGTCGTAAGTGTGTGAAATGTTTGAAAATAAATAAGTAATTTAATTGATCAACAAAAAAATCTCATAGCAGCATTTTTCAAAAAGTTGGAAAAATCTTTTAACAAACGAGAGTGAAAGAGCTTTTAAACTTAATAGAGTTTAAGTTTATAAATGTTGCCAGATACTTCAAAAAAAATAAATTATATAATTTATAAATTAAATCAATATGTTATAATAAGTTAAATTGGTAAGCAAACACCGTCCATATATAAAAGAAAATACCGAAATTAGAAGAAATAATTTTTTTTTCTTTTTTCCCCGTACTTTTTTCCAATTCCCAAACACAACCTTAGGCGGCGGGGGTCGCCGTGAAGGCAGAGCCGTCAGATATATAGGGATGTAGGGGCAGTCAGATGCGAACAAAAGAAATCCAAACATTTCAGAGAATTGGGGATTTTTCCGGAAGAACCAATGGCTTCTGCGGCTGCGTCTTCTCTCACGGCCTCTCAAACCCTAATTCTCAGATGCCCTAACTCTGTCTTCCCCCGCAATTCCCCCACCCTCTCCCTTCCCTCACCTTCAAAACACCACCTCCTGCTTAGCCCTTCCCGACCCACTACTCTCTCGTTCGTCTTACCCCCCAGAAAGCCCCTCACTCTCTCTCTCACTTCAAGAAAATCCAGGGTTTTTGCTTCTTCCTCTTCTTCCACCCCTGTCCTAGACAAGCCACCAGCTAGCTCCCCAGACACTGCTCAGTCGCTGCTCTCTGGGTCGACTCGGACAATCGTTACCATTTTCGCGTTCACCGTTGCATCTGTCAGACTGGCGGCCTGGAAAATATGTGATGTTGCCAGTAAATTGAAGACAACCTTTACTAACCCTAGTCCCGAAGAGCTCGCGACGATTGAGACCCTTCGGGGGAGCTTGGTTTGCACGGTTGGGCCGTTGTTTTTTGCCGCTCTTAAGGACCGTGGACACTTGAACACGCCCTTGACGGTGGTTGCCTCCGGCATGGCGAAATGGCTCGATATATACGGTGGAGTTTTGATGGTTAGGGTTTTACTCAGTTGGTTTCCCAACATTCCGTGGGATCGCCAGCCGTTGTCAGCGATTCGGGACTTGTGTGATCCCTATTTGAATCTTTTCAGGAACATAATTCCACCTATATTTGATACTTTGGATGTTAGCCCGCTTTTGGCTTTTGCAGTGCTGGGGAGCCTTGGTTCCATACTCAACAGCAGCAGATGAGCATTCTAAATAATATTGCAGGGCTTGGTGGTAGATAATTGTATGCCAGTTATATTGAGCGAGGACTACGATGGATCAGTCTGATAAGTTTTGTTTTACTGTTATTTTAACGCGTTCCCTTTTGGCTTGTTTAATACTCTTGCATTAATGTGATTCAATTAAATAGAATTCAATAATTCCAGGTGCTATATGGCTTGAGAACAAAGAATTTTCATGATCTATATATGATTGCACCCGACATTTCTAAGAATCTGTTCTTAACTGGTTAACTTTTAATTATTACCCAGAAAACGATTATCTCTGACATTTAGCATTGGCCATGTGGGTTAATGTTCAAATTCTCATAAATACTTAGTGTCTTCATTT
This sequence comes from Diospyros kaki, assembly GCA_036245055.1. Classification (NCBI taxonomy): domain Eukaryota; kingdom Viridiplantae; phylum Streptophyta; class Magnoliopsida; order Ericales; family Ebenaceae; genus Diospyros; species Diospyros kaki. Next base: position 42,997,463 of record BSEG01000007.1, on the reverse strand, counting down.
GTTTTCTATTTATTGGGTAGGATTTATTCATAATTTTAGGTACATTAGAGTCTTCTTGTATGGGATGGATGGTGAATATATTGGCATTCACTTCCTGTAGTAGAGTCTTCTTATGGAACTACACTTCATGTTTTGCAATGGAACTGCATTGTATTGGATGTTTTTATATCCTCTGTGTTCGACCGTTGCATTCATGAGCTCATACCATGAAAATGTGTTATAAATTGGGAGCATTGGCAGCCTTTAAATACACCCAAGAAACCAATCAAACACCACTCAACACACTCGCAACTCACCGGCCAACAACCCACAACACATCAGATGATAAAGAACATAATTTGAAGGCATAAAACAGAACAAGAAAGAAACAAATAAGAATCAGAAAACACAAACCACAAACACCAGATTTTATCCTAGTTTTGATTGCCTTGTTAGGACAACCCTACATCCAGTCTTGAACCTCCTCGAGCAGCCTCCTTTTATTCAAAGAATGATCAGTTACACAGTTTGTTCTCTCCCTTTTTCTATTTTTCCGAGTACACCAAATCTTCTCCCCAAGATTACAAAGCTATCAAATTTCTAGCCTTTCTCTCTAGCGATCATACTCGTTACAAACAGAAAAAATTGAGAACTCTGCTCTGCCTACTACCCCCAGCCGTCTATTTATAATAGTGGGCGGATATCCCAATGAAGACTATTGAATATTTACAGTTTAACCCCCCAACTATCACTAATTACAACATTGGATATAAACTTCTATTTAATGCTTCATTGGCTCTCAAAATACACTGCTTTCACTAATCTTCTTATCCTATACTCTAGACAACTTTTAACAAAAGGAATTAGCTTTACTAGGAGAGAATTGCCCTTGAAATTGGTAGTCTGATGAACCCTTTTTTGAAATTTGATTATTTTGTTGAGCGAGCACAACTAACAAATAGTGCCCTGGTTATCATACAATGAGACAAAACTCTTAGGGCCCATTTGATAGCCACTTTTTTCCTGGGAAAAGAGGTTTTTTCCACCCAATTTTCCATTTGTGCAATGTTTGATAGCCAAAGTTTTCCAGGGAATTCATATTCCCATTTCTTATCATGTGATAGCTTTTTCCTTCAAATCAAGGAAACCAAATTCCTTGGGGGGGAGGAGCTTCGATTTTCCAGGCAATTGAGGCAGCAACCCACTATGCTCCCATCTTCATCTCTTTCAACTTCCATGGAAGCAAATCTGCAGTGAGAGGGATAGATAGCGAACGAGAGGGAGGGAGGGCGGGTGGGCGAGCGAGAGAGAGGGCAAGTGGGTCAGCAACGGTGAGCGGCGATGGATGGGTGAGGCAGCAAATCTGTATGTATGTGTGTGTATATATATGTCTGTGTGTGTGTATCTGTGTGTGTGTGAACAAGAGGGAGGGCAAATGAGCGAGAGAGAGAGGCAGCGAGAGAGGACCTCTGTGTGTGTATATATATACATATATGTATGTATGTATGTGTGCGTATATATATATGTGTGTATCTGTGTGTGTGTATATATATATATGTACATATATGTCTGTGTATGCAGAGATGGAGATGAAGAATTTTCAGTGTTGATATATATATGTGTGTATTAGTGTGTGTATATATATGTGTATCTGTGTGTGTATATATATATATTTATGTATATATGTATGTCTGTATAGGGATTCAGTATTTTTCAATACATTTTCACCATTGAATTCCATGGAAAATGTGTTATTTTCCATAGAAAACAATGCCTATCAAACACGAAATGTCAGGAAAATAATCAAATTTTATGGAAAATATTACCAATCAAACACTAAAAGATGGAAAATAATATCATTTTCTAGGTAAAAAATTATACCAATCAAACAGGTTAAACCTTCAATTTCCAAGAATTCATTTTTCCAGGAATTCATTTCCCTGGAATTCATTTTCTTTTCACCCAAATTCCACCCTTGCAATCAAACGCACCCATAAATCATGACATTGCTACATGAAAAAAGTGTTATTTTGGCTTTGCACATAGTTGGCCAATTTCCTTCTTACTGTTACTATTTACTAACATCTTCAACACTTGGAAGTCACAAGTTGGTTTGGTGTGTACATTTGATAACATACTTGAGACTGTTTTCTGGGGGCTTAACATGATGTATTTCTTGAAGAGTCTTATGGGGCACTCGACAATTTATATTGTACTCTTAAGCTTGGACTTAAAGGTTTACTTATTTAAGGAGGTGACCCTAGGATGCATTTCCTAAATACTTCCTTGCTGGGTATCCCAGTGGCTTAGATTGTATTTTCAAGGCTGAAGCATTAAGTTTACTTATTTGGAAAAAAATAGGGATGGGCAAAGGGTGTTTGGGTTTTGCTAAGTTGATTTGTTAGTCATTTTTAATCAATTATTACCATATCCAAGGTCCTAATGACCTCCTGGAATTAGATGTTGCCTATTGCAAAGAACGTAATTGTCACAACCCCAAGGATTCCCAAGGATCAATTAGTAAATATAATAGTAGTTAGCCTACTTGCATTGCGCAATAATTGTAATTCTTTTTCCCTTTTTCTGTTATAGGGTTTTGTCCTTAGCTATAGACAGTTATGTTATTGTTGTATTGCACATGGGTGCATGTGTGAGGCTATTAGACTAGATATAAATCACAGCTGAGGATGGGAGGTTCATGATTTGAATTGATAAATGAATGCTCTGATTTCTCTGTCTTGAATTCTCTCACAATCACCCTCCAATTTCCCTCTTATCTCTCTCTCTCCTGATCCTTCTGATTTCCCTCGCCTTCTTGTTCTGTGTGTAATCGTCCCTCATTTCTTACTGCATTTTCCTTCCTCTCCGTCTAATTCCCTTTTGATTTCTCTCAATTTCCAATCCAACCCTAGGCTAAACCCTAGGTACACGACAATTAGTATTAGAGTCATCATTCCTCGATGATTTTCTTCGTTGATTAATTTCTAGCGGATATCGACGGTGGTTGTCCGAAGGAGTTGATTCTCGAAATCTGAAGGTGATTATGGAAACTAATGACCAGTGATTGCAATCAAATTCGGAGGTTGTTGATCCATGGTGATCAGTTGTAGTGATTTTTAGCAAAAGGAGGTTTAGGTGAAAATTAGTGTGCAGACGAGAAGACGAGGCAGAGACGATTCCTAGAGGAGGTCCTTTTGTCACTGCCAAATAGAGACAATGGCTGACTTCCTAGTTTGGTGTGAATCAGTAGTCCACAGTAGGAAAGTAGGAAGAAAAATAGGGGGAAGGAAGTAGAACAGAGAGGAGAGAGGAGAGAAATTGAGAGAGAAGTAGATATTCTTCTTGATTTTCGATAATGATTCCCCGAGGCCTTGGGGAGTATTTACAGGACCTTAGGGTGATGCTGCCACAATAGATCACTCCCCCAAAACGGTTGCAACCGTCTCCTTTGTACCATTTTAACCCCAGCATGTGCTCTCTCTCTCTCTCTCTCTCTTACTAATTCTCTAACAGAAATATTCCCAAATACGACAATAAAAGAAAAGAAATTACAGAAACTACAATAGTAAAGGAAATATAAAGGAGTCACAACCACTAAGAAAAACAAAATTGCTATAATAAGACCCGATCCGTGACACCTTGGCCTTCGATTCTTCTAGTGCAATTCCAACTATTCCAGTGAATTTGGCGTTCAAGACAAAGAAGCTGTATAGTTTTGCATCGAGAACATTCTAGAAGACTTAGAAGAATCAGGAGAAATCATTTGAATCGGATTGGTAATTGAGCGACAGTTTAGTTAGTTAGTTTTTATTCAAATCGGTAACTTGAGTATAGGGGTATATTAGGTATTGTCATTGTTAGGATTAGGAGCACTAGGATCCTCTCAGTTCAATTCCCCTTCCTTAGATAACTTCCATCAAAGTGGCAGCCTTGATCCCTCAAGTTCTGAGAGGTTCCAGCCTTCTGACAGTGCTGGACTTTCAGATTCAGATAGATCTCCTAGTATAGAAAGATATAATGTGGCAAGGGATAGGCAAAGGAGGGAGGTTAGACCTCTTATAAGGTATGTGTATTCTGATTTAGTCTCCTATGCACTATTAAGTGCTGAAGAGACAGCTGGAGATGAACCTCTCTCATTTGAAGGGGTTGTGAAGTCTTAAGGATTCCGAGGCTGGCTGCCATGGAATCTGAAATGGAGACCTTAAATAAAAATAAGACCTGGGTTTTGGTTGATAGACCCCTTAAATAAAAGGGTGGTAGGTTGTAAGTGTCTTTTTAAGATTAAAGAAGGGGCAAGTCAGGAGCAAAAACCTAGGTATAAAGTTAAGTTGGTTGCAAGGGAATTCACCCAAGTTGCTGGGGTGGATTTTAGTGAGGTTTTCTCACTGGTAGTGAGACATACCTCGATTACAATCTTGTTTGCTATGACTACCCATATGGACTTAAGCCTAAAACAAATGGATGTAATCACTACATTCCTCCATGGTAAATTAGAAGAGGATATTCTAATGGAGCAACCTAAGGGATTTGAGGTTATGGGTAAGAAGGAGCAAGTATGCTTGCTAAAGAAGTGCTTATATGGACTTAAGCAGTACCTTAGGTAGTGGTATAGAAAATTTGATACATTTATGATCGACCAAGGCTTCAAGAGAAGTGCCTTTGATTGTTGTGTCTATGTTAAGCATATTTCATCTAAAATCTGTATTTATCCCCTCCTTTATGTGGATGACATGCTGATTGCTAGTCAATCCGATGAGAAAATTCATAGATTAAAGCTGCAATTAAAATCAACTTTTGAGATGAAGGAGTTGGGAGAGGTTAGGAAGATTTTAGGGATTGAAATAGTAAGGAATAGACAAGAGAGGTTAATCCAGCTATCCCAAAAGGCATACCTAGAGAAATTGATTAGAAGATTTCAAATGCATGATGCAAAGGAGGTAAATGTTCCCTTTGCACAACATTTTAAGCTATCCCACAACCAATCACCTAGTAATAAAGAGAGCATGAGAGAAATGATCAAGATTCCCTACTCTAGTGCTATAGGCAGCCTCATGTATTGTATGGTGTGTACTAGGTCGGATTTAGTACATGCTGTAAGTGTTGCAAGTAGGTTCATGGCTAATTCGAGTGAGGAACATTGGGTTGTTGTTAAGTGGATTTTTAGATTCCTTAAAGGATCAATAAACATGGTTTTAGTTTATGGTGGAGCTAGTGTAAAAGATGAGCCTAATATACTAGGGTTCATTAATGCTGACTATGCAACAGATTTAGACAAAAAGAGGTCATCTACCGGATATGTATTTAAGCTATGGAATGCAACCATAAGCTGGGAAACTAATTTGCAATCAATAGTTGTTTTTTTAACCACCGAGGTCGAGTATATAGCTGTTACAAAAGCTATAAAGGAGGGTCTATGGTTGAGGGGTTTAGTAAGTGAACTCCTAGGGAGAGATATTAAGGCAATCTTAAAGTGTGATAGCCAAAGTGCTATACACTTCGCTAAAAATCAAGCGCACCATGAGAGAACTAAGCACATTGATGTTAGGTATTACTTTATAAGAGAAGTACTTGAAAGAAAAGAGATAGATTTTATAAAGGAAGTAGGAGAAGAAAATGTTGCTGATATGTTCACTAAAGTAGTCCCTATGTCTAAGTTACATCATTGTTTGAGGCTCTTACATGTTTGTATTTGTGAATAATCAGTTTGTTTTGCAAGTCCTTAAAGAAGAGCAATTGATGGAGCCAAATTCTAGAAGTCACTCATGCAAAACAGTGGAGATTTGTAGAGTTTTGCATCGAGAACATTCTAGAAGATTTAGAAGAGTCAAGAGAAGACATTTGAGTCAGATTGATAATTAAGCAACCGTTTTGTTAGTTAGCTTTTATTCGAATGTAACTTGAACATACGGGTATATTAGGTATTGTCATGTCTCTTATATTCTTTGATGTTTCATCCCTAATTGTCTATAAAAGGAAGGCATGGGGCAGTCATTTAGATATCATTCATAATTGTGTGTGTGTGTGCAAGTAATTGAGAGAAAAGACTAGAGAGATGGCTTTTGTAATCTTGGTTTTCATTTTGTACTCATGAGGGACTCGTGTACTGATTCTTGGATGGTTTCTAGTGGATTGCTCTTGGATCTAAGAGGGTGGATGTAGGGTTACTTTCAAGCAATTTGAACTAGGATAAATTGCGCTTATCTACTTGTGTAGTTTGATTGTTTCTATCTTATTTCAATTCTATTTTCAATTCAGTTTTTCATTTCTAGTGTTGTAATTCATTTCGAGTGTGTGTGTGTGTCTGAGATTGGCATTGAATTGAGTGCATCCTAACATTTCTAATCCTAACAGAAGTAATCAGGAGATTTTCGATTGAATCTTGGAATTGGTTTCGACTCATGAGGAGGTGAGTGTCGGGTCATATCTGAAGGAGAAGTAGGAGGATTGGCTCTCATCTAAGACTCGTAATTTTGTTCGGAATTGAAGACGGGCAAGCTAGGCAGTTCCAATTGATTTCCAGTGAAATTCCTTAGTCGCAATAGAAACAGATCCACGATAGGTGACTACATTGACTGGTGATTGGTTGTGGGACGAAACAAGTCACAGGAGGCTATTCCGAACCATTCCTAGGTGATTGCTGAATTGAGGTCGATATAGGCGAGTTTTAAATTAGTTTCATAGGCGACTGTTGACCTAAGTGACTATGACTGTCGAATCAACAAAAGTGTGATCCTTAGCCATTGAATTGCAATTTTCCAGAGGCAATCTACAGACCAATTCTAACGATTCTGTCGAAGTGATTGAGCAATGGATTTTCTACATTTTAGATCTAAACCGGAAGGAATCAAGGACTAATTGAGACCGAGAGGGGACAAGTAGATCTCGACTCAAAGTTGTAGGAGGATTCCATTTTGGATGCTAATTTTCAAGCACCTTTGTGGTCTGAATCGGAAGGCGTTTGAGGCGAGTATAGGAGACTTTTGCAGTAGGCGAGCTAGGAGGTGGAATCGGATCCATTGCCTAGCGGTTCATTTTGCTAGGAAATTAAAGATCACCGACGGTTGTGAGGTGATTGTTTGTCTTGGGCGACTGTTGTGAAGCAAAAGAGCAGGTTGATTCGCAGTTGTTTTCTGAGGCTGTGGTAGTGTGCGTTAGTAAGTCGAAGCAAAACATTCCAACAGTTCGTGTTAGGATTTGGAACTCTAGGATCCTCTCAATTCAATGCCAATCTCACACTCTTACTCGAAATGAATTACAACAATAGAAATGAAAAATTGAATTGAAATAAGATATAAACAACCAAACCACACAAGTAGACAAGCACAATTATCCTGGTTTGGATTGTTTGAAAGCAACCCTACATCTAACCTTTTTTATCCAAGAGCAATCAACTAAAAATCGTCCAACAATCAGTACACAAGAGTCCTTCACGAGTACAAAATGAAAACCAAGATTACAAAGGCTGTCTCTCTAGTCTTTTCTCTCAATCACTTGCACTCGCACACAATTATGAATGATAATCTAAATGACTGCCCCTTACCTTCCTTTTATAGACAATTAGGGCGGAAACATCAAGGAATATAAACGACATGACAATACTTAATATACCCCTATACTCTAGTTACTGATTTGAATAAAAGTTAACTAACTAAACTGTTGCTCAATTACCGATCCGACTCAAATAACTTCTCCTGATTCTTCTAAGTCTTCTAGAATGTTCTCGATGCAAAACTCTACAGTTCGATTGGTCTCGGCTGTTGAAATTGGGACCTATCATAACCAAAGGGGAGAAATGACTTGGCTCAGAAGTTGTAGTCGATTTTGACGGAGATTTTAGACACTTTTACAATCAATGAAGGAAAGAGAATTAAGTTCAACTAACTTCCAACGGTTCACAGTTGGATTCTAGAATTTGAGCAGCGGATCCACGGTCATTATGCGGATTAGTGAGGTTGATCCAGAGGTGAATCAGGTGTTGAGATAGGTCAGGTCATAAGAAGCAAAGCCGATTAGGTCACAAAAGGTATTGGATTTAGCATGTACAAAACTCCTACTCCTTGGTCTTTGAGGTGTCTTGTTCGTGAGATGTCGGCCATAGAGAGTAGTGCACGTATAAAACAAATGGAGTCTCAATTGTAGTAGAAGAATGTTGGACTTTCCGTTGGAGGTAGAAATCATGAGGAGTTTGGCTAGAAGCAGTAGGTATGGGAAAAAAAAGTTTAATAATGAGTTCAACCGATCAGATAAGGAAACAAGAAGAGTGATACACGAATCAAGCATGGAAATAGGTTGTGCTACGAGAGCAGTTGCAGAAGTTCACAAAGATGCTGACTAAGAGATATAACGTCAGCTTTCCTACTGAATTCTTCGATAAACCGAGAAGAAATGTTTCAAATGACCATCCCAAAAGTTCTAACTAGAAGATGATGATTCAAACAATCATCTGGATTAACTTATTGTAATAGAGGACTCTTGGAGGAGAAAAGTGTTGAGAATGAGCTTCTAAAACATTTCGATTAGTAAAAAGTTGAAGAATGCTATTGAAACTCCATTGAGGGAGAATTCTATTGACATGAATTTGGTTACAGCTATTTTGCTACCGGGGGGAGAGCTAATACATATGCATGTGCTTGATGAGAGTTGGCAGAAAAAAAAGGAAGGATTATTGAAGAGATTGACAGAGAAAGCAAAGTCCCTTGCATTACCCCGGGTGCCTATTCCAATATATGGAGAATCGGCTAATGTGGGGGATGTGGTTTTGGGAAAAGTTGAGGATTATTTGGCTTGGGTTAAAATAGGAAACAAGAAGGTGAAGACAACACTAGTTGTAGGAAAGTTAAAGGAGATAGCTAAAGAAGTCAAAGGTTTTGTCGAAGGGAACAAAACTTTCGTTGTTGTGTTGGTTTTTACTCTAGTTGGCAAATCCGAGTTTCTGTTAGCATTGAAGGATGAACCAATGGTTGAAGAATTAGTTAGTCAATCCTCTAGGTTCGAAACAACCAACATCAAAGATGATGAGAAGAGGGGAACATATGTGGTAACTGGTTGGATGTGTGAGTTTCAGAATGATCATCATTTGAAGACTTTAGGGTTGTTGGTTTTAGTTGTTACCTATGACAAGGAGCGGCTAAATTCATTAAAGGCACTTGATGTGGACATATTGACAGGTTTTGGCACCATACTAGATCCTCAGACCGTGAGTACTAGCAACCTTGATTGGGTAGCTATTGCAAACCCAAGGCGAATGGTCTATTACACCTTGGAGGTAGATGCAACCTTGATTGCAATTGTATGAGTTGCGGTGCTAACCCATGGTTTTGTTCCAGTTGATGAGAACACAAGGGCAAAGAGGAATAAGCCTAGATGGAGAAAGAAAGCTAGCTAAACCAATGAGAGAAAGCTGGTATATTGGATGAAGAAACAACAGTGCAATCGTTGTAAGTTATTGGGGGCAGGAACTCTCTCAAAGAGGGGGGAATTGTCACAACCCCAAGGATTCCCGAGGATCGATTAATAAATATAGTAGTAGTTAGCCTACTTGCATTGCATAATAATTGTAGGGCTTTGTTCTTGGTTATAGACAGTTATGTTATTGTTGTACTGCACATGGGTGCATATGGGAGGGTGTTAGGCTATATATATATAATCCACAATTGAGGATAGGAGGTTCATGTTTTGAATTGATAAATGAATGCTCTGATTTCTCTCTCTTGAATTCTCTCACAATCTCCCTCTAATTTTTCTCTAATCTTTCTCTCCCGATCCTTCTGATTTCCCTCCCCTTGCTGTTCTGTGTGTAATCCTCCCCCATTTCTTATTGCATTTTCCTCCCTCTTTGTCTAATTTTCCTCTGATTTCTCTCAATTTCCATTCCAACCCTAAGCTAAATCCTAGGTACATGACAATAATGACCTTTTTTGTTGGTTAGGCTTAAGACAAGTCTTATAGAGGGAGGGAAATACTAAAGAAAAGCCTTACAAAGAATATGACCATAGATAAATGTGATAGGAAATATAGAATTCATGTAGCCAATCCCATCTAGTGGGATTAAGGCTTGTGATTGCTGTAGGATCATGAAAGGTCTCTTCTAGAACAACCTGCCTATGATAGATCTGATAATGCAGTAGAGTTGATGTCAAAATGTATACTTCCAAGTGATAGCTGATATGTAATAACCTTTGAATCTTGATAGCATATAAATCATAAAGAGCATTCTCAAATCTGTTTTGGGTGTTCATACTCTGTTAATATTAGTTTTCATTGAGACTGAGTGTAGGCTTTTGTATGTTTGGCGAAATGATTGGGTACTGAACGTTACTAATGCTTGTATTTTTTAGTTTGGGATGCAGTTTAGACTCATAGGTACAGGCTGTTAAGGAGTTATAATTTGGAGGTTGAAGGAACAATTAATTAAATCCTGGCAATGGATCATGGCAAGAAGTGAATAAGAAGCTTTTACTGGTTGTATTTTATTTGAACTGGATTGCAAAAGAGAGCAAACAATCATGAATTGGTAAAATTTGAGACGGAGATTAGAACATAGTTGATATCTCAGCGCCTTGGGAACTGCGTATATCCAATTTGTGATTCTGCTTGCAGAGAATTTTTAGTATGCGAAGAAAGGTGCGAATTCTCTGTGGTTGTGTTGTCTGTTGCTTGCGTCTTCATGAAAAGTAAATGAGTTGTTATTATTGATATCATTAGATGAGCATGTTAGTTACCAAAAGCATTAAACTGGAAAGGGAGGAGGGGTTGTATATGGTATTGTTTTGACTTTCGCTCGCCTCTAGGCTTCCGCTATCAGGTAGTTCTACTTCTGTGCCGAGATTGATTTTCTTTTCCATTTTCTCCCCTCACGAGTTTAACAATTTCGCCCCCCCCCCCCCCCAACCCCCCCCCCAAAAAAAAAAAAAAAAACAAAATTTAGACTGTCCCTTTGATTTAATTTTAATCAATTGTTGCCTAGAAATATTCCTCCCTCAATATCTTTGAGGAGATGAAGAGGTAGCAGCCGCACATTCCTTAAGAGGTTCTTTTCTTTGTAAAGAAAAAAATAAAAAAAAAAACTACCAAACAAGCAGAGAGAGCTCGATCTGTGTTTTTTAAGTAAACTGCATGCAAACTCCCACAAGGTATCATCAATATCGATCTAGTACGCAACATAAATGTACATGGCTACGATGTCTGTTAAGCCAAAACCAACGAGACGTTTGCATACATTTAATGATTTCCAAGCGACAACACTAGCAGTGTAACAAAAGTCCCAGTACAGTGCTAGGATATGTGACTGACTATATATATAGTTGCCCACCCGGCATTGGACGACTACAAGCACCTGCATGTGATTACTATCTTCTTGCATAGTAGGAAAACAGAGTTGGTTGTTTATCATCTGCAGTGCCAAAGTATGCTTTCTTTCTCAGCTGACTACTAGTCTCTAGTTCGTCAGCTTTCCCACAAGACGACGGCTTCATTTCAGTTTCAGCTGAAAATTCCTCATAGTCTCGCTTGACAGCTGGACAAGAAGACGATGTGACATTGGGCTTGGACTCGTCATTGCCTCCAAATGTGTGAAAAGGATGATGAGCCGGTGCTTCATCGGGCGTCTCAGCTTCCTCTTCTTTCAACTTGGTGCTTCCTCCTGCTTGTGGGATTGACGACTCCTGGCGTCCCTTCTTTGTGAAAAACTTTGAAATGGGTTTTGTCTCCTCTGTCTTCAACTTTATCTGCACAACATTACATAACGTAGATCTTAAGGTAATTCGCAAATTTGGAATGTTGGCAGGATAAAAATTTGTGCCAACCCTTCTCTAAATAAAAGTTCAAGCATAATTTCCTACTTGATGCTTTTTCTGGGAGAGGTGAGTGGGGATGGAATGGTATAGAATGAAACGTAAAGCAGAGTAATATAAACTTCATTTTATTTGGACAAAAAATACAATGGAAAAATTCTGTTTGCAGCCACACATTTTACTCTTTGCAGCCACTTTTTAATATACCTCAAATGCCCTTTTTTAAAAACTCATTTTTACCCCCATGCAGCCACTTTCTCTCAATGAATTGCTCCCCATCGCCCAGGATGCGGCCAGCACATACAAAAACACACATATACAGACAATTTTCTCCACTCACTTGCCTTCCCACATACACAGACATATATATATATATATACACGGGACACTAGGAAGCGACCATGGCGGCAGCCATACCCGCCAGTGACTGCCGATAGTGACCCCCTACGGTTCGGGGGGCCATTAAGGCCTCAAGTGATGTTTGTCTTAACTAATTTATCCTATTAAATAAGAGAAATAAAAAAAATAATTATTATATAATTAGTTATATTTTTAAAAATATATATATAAATAGATATAATTATTTAAAAAATGATTTCTGATTTTTTAATTTAGTGATATGTTAAAGAAACACTGATTTAAAAGTCAAGTCAAGAGATGTGACTTTCAAAGTAAATTAGAGCATAGTTTTAGACAAAATGTATTAAGTTGCTTTGAAAAAAAAACCTTTAAAATACTAAAAAGTCTTTGGAGATCATATCAACAATTACTGTGGTGAGAAATAATACTTTAAAACAATAATAATTGGTACCCAACGAATGCAGCTCCGGCAAATGCTTTAAAATAATAATTATGTATTAAGCGGCCAGCAGATGCAGCTCCGGCGCACTGGGAAGCACAGATAGAGAGAGATACAGAGCAGTTTCAGCATAATAATAACTATGCATACTTGCCTCCGAACCCTGGGGTTCGGGGGGCCATTAAGGACAGTTGCCGCGGTTTGGCGACTGCCTTTCGTTCTCTTCTCAGCCCCACAACCCAGAGATCTATATATATATATATATATCTGCCGTCATGGTGGCGGCCGCGATGTTGCCTCTGATTTTGCAGAGGCAGCCCACACCCACACAGCCAGCCGGCGATTTGAGTGTGTGGGGATGGTTGTGACTTTATAGCAATGTGCAATAGTGATAGAAGAGGGTATTTTTGAAAAAAAATTAGCTGCAAAGAGTTATTAATGTCGCTGTAAAGAGTAAAAGGATAAAAATAAATTTTTAATAGCTAGAAAAGTGAAAAGTTGGCTGCAAATAGAATTTCTCAAAGCAACGGGATAGAACGGTAGAGTGAATAAAAACAAAATGACAATGATGCCTTTCACTTTCCCGTCCCTCCCTACCCCTTCCAAACAAAGGGCTAAGATTGCTAAATAAATTAAATTCTAAAACAACTCTTAATCTCAATCACAATAACACAAAAAGAGATTAGATTGAACTCCGCAAATAACATAGAACTAGATTGAATGGTACTATGTCTCTGACATAAGAGATCTAATAGGTAAGGCAAACGTAGCTTAAAATCTGCAAACTACAGGTCGTTCATGTTGTGCAAATGCTTGTTTTAGCTTACCATGGAATTCATCTAATGACTACTTAGTACTTGTTTAGCTTCAGCAAAAGGCCCATTTAACGTGCATGTGTTCTGTCGAAAAAGTATAGAGAGAAGTCAAGTATTCGCACCTCTTTGATGCATTCTGGTCCATCAAAAGAAGGCTTACCCATCGCAGATGTCACAGCATACCACGCCTGGAAAGTGAAATTTTAGCATCCAAAAAATTATGGTTAGATTCTGTAAGTAGGCTCAAGTAACCTAGAATTAACTGTTCCCTTTTCTTATTTTGAAGATCTTACCAGATCTGCCTTTTCATACGGTTTCAGTACTGTGTCAAATTTGGAACCTGAGGAACCCATTAGCCATGTATCCGTTGATTCCTTGTCCCCCAAAATAACAGGCATTCGGTCTGTAATTGCAGCAGACTAAGAAGAGTCTTAAATGTACCCCCGTACGACATGGCACCAGAACCCATATTTTGCAGGTCATTTTGAAAATATGCTTGCTAAAATTAATCAATCACAAAATTAATTTACTTTAAACAAAATTTTAAAAGATAACCTGAGCATGGTGGTCACAATTTAAATCACATTAAGCAAGCAATATATATATGTGTGTGTGTGTATTTCAAATATCCATTCCTGCTTACCCAATGGAACGTTTTAATTTTTTTAGTCTGGTTGTATAATGTTATGAAGCATCAGTTACTTCAGGCATCAGAAAAGTAGGCTATCGTACATGCATGTCAAGTTGCCTACAAGACATGCTTCAAACAGTTCAAACATCTACAGGATTGACTACAGTACAGATCACACCCCCAGAAAATATGCTGCCAGAAACACAGTTAATGGATTATCCTTTGATGCAAATATATGCTTGATGTTAAAGGATGTTTCAAAGAGAGTGAAAAGATCAAACTAGACCAAGGTCCAACCTAGTTCTTTTTTACTGTTGCATATGATAATATTCCTATTGTTAGTGATTACTTTGAAAAATGACAGGTTCAAATTGCACAATTAAGCACACAAGATCAACTGACTAATATTCTCACAAAGCAATCGTCAAGGCAGCAATTTCAAACTCTACATTCCACAATTGTTGTTGCTCATGCAGGCTTATCTTGCAATGGCATATTATGCACGATACAATGATAGATACACAATCATAGGTCAATTACAATCATGCTAGTCATACACAATCATAGGTCAATCCTAACATACTAAAATCATGGCTCGTCCTCATGCCTATTTCAGCAGTTTTGTTTCACAATCCCTTGTATATATCTTACTGTAGTCATGTAGTTAAATTTCACAGATTTACATCCTATAAAATGTGTATTATGCATAAATGTGGATATACAAATACAAACTCCATTCAAAATCAACATGGAGCTAAACTTTACAAATTATATTAAAAATCATCAAATAGCTAAACTCTCTGCACAACAAGCCATTCACAGAAAGTTCTTATTCCAAACTATGAAAAACAAGGCTTTAGTTTTGGCGCAGGACACACATCATAAGTTTTCATCATTTAAATTTTAGTTTTTATAGAAGTAAAATTAATTCTATTGATTGTCTTATAGAACAAGTATATAGATTTCGATTATTTTACCAGATAAAGACTACAAGACTATAAATCTGGTATGCATATCAGCTTGAGTATCTTACCTGATAAGTCCTACAAAATAGAACCCTACATCTAAATTTATATCGTTTCTAGAGTCCAAATTTGAGACAGATTAAGTGTTTTTCCTCTGTAAATAACTTCTATGGGTATTAAAATATTTTGATCATTAGAACATTTTATATTGACATTTATTGATATTACCCTTTAGAGGAGGAGTTGTATGCCAACAAACAATTCAACTCAAGGACGAGTTTTCACAAGTGGAAAAAATAGACACAATGCATGCATCATAAAGTTAATTATTTCATTTTCATTTTTAAATATTTTATAAGTAAATTAATTTTATTGTTTATCTTGTTGAATAAATATAAAAGTTTTACATCCTAGATAAATCTTACAAGTTGGAGAAGTGTAACGATATGATTACCTTACTAGATAAGTCCTATAAAGTAGATCCCTAGAATCTATGTTCAAACTTCAAATTTTAATTATGTATGGAGTCCAAATTAGAGGCAAATTATTTTTTTTTTCTTTATAAATACCTTCTGTGTATGACAAATTTTTCATCAAATATATTTCTGATCTTTGAAATTCTTTTTGTTTCCAGTATTACAAGAATTCTCCTATAGAAGATATAGACATATATAGAGATGATTAGTGAGTTAAAATATGAGCCACCCCACCTAGTGGGATTAAGGTATGTTGTTACCAGAATTCTTAGAAGCTGAGAGTTTAATCTTGTATTTTATCCTTTTTCATATTTCCTGCTGCGTGAAGTTTGCATTTACATTAACTATTAGAGAGAAAATCCTAGAAAGAAAGAACTTATATCGGAAGCAAAACAAAAGCTAAAACTGTAAGAAACCCCTGAAGAAAATTGATTGGGAACGAAGAACAAACACCTAAAATAACTTTGTGCATAAATATCCATTAGTTAGGAGTCTAACTGTTGTTCCAAGTGTCATTTAAGGGAAAGAAAAAACAAATACAAACTCCTTAAAATTAAATAAATAAATAAAAACAGATGCAACCTAATGTTAATCAATATAAAATAAAAAAAATAAAGGTCATTGTCCTTCTTGTCTTATATGGTTTTGGTTTTGAGGGTGATACTAAGGTACACAGGATATGGGTCAAAAACAAACGCAACTAGCAAAGTCTGCCAAAAATTGTCTTGGTCTCTGCAGCACTCTATTTGTGCTTCATGGATCGAGATTAGTTTAAGCTCATAAATTGAACACACACCACAAGTCATTCTCAAAGTCTTTCCCATTATATGTTAACACAGAATTTTTCTGAAACTGAGATCCAGTGTGGAAACTTGTGTATGTGCTCAAAATCAAAATATCTGTTCCAGTGAATGATGATTGACATCAGAGATTACGTTAACATGCAGTGTTTAGACAGGTTATATATTAATAGAACAAGAAAACATGACTAACCATGTAGCCACTCTAAAGCTGATGATGAAGAAGTTGTCATGATAGTAAAGGAATACAGAATCTCTCCTGTAGATAAAGAAAATTAACAAGTACATTAGTCCAAAGTAAATTTATGTTTCATATATTTGAATACAAGTCCAACTTAAGGCCATATTATGCCGACCATCCATCTAGATGTGATACTGAAAGAACGGGGTAATGAATGGTCAGCTAGCTATGTATAGTAGACCATCAACCTTAACATCTCTAGTAATATTATATGCCTATACAAATATGTCTACAGGATCTGCATTAAACAATTCTTTTGAAACTGGCATGCTATCTAAAAATAGGAAGGCAAGCACGATGGCTCACCTTCTGAGTTTTTCCAGGAATCATAAAGAGCAGCAAAGACAAGAGGCCGGCCATCCTTGAAATGAACATAGTAAGGCTGCTTTTTGTGCCCATCTTTCTTCCACTCATAGAATCTGAGTAGTATCCCACTCCCATTATAGCAAAATATTAAAAGCAAGAAAGAAATATGGCTGTATAAAATGTACTGGTGTAGATGTTTACAGAAAAATTTTCACCTCAAAATGCCTGGACAATATAACGGAAGCCTCTAAGAAAATTACTATGCACGTACTTCACAAAAGCATATTAACTTTGTCAGAAAAATTAACTGATAATAGATTACATAAACTTGCACAAAAATCCACATGAACTCAGACGGCATTGAACAAACACTTAATTTTGTTGCTGCCTAGGAAACTCCAGCATAGGCCAGTTATATCAGTGAGACAAGCTATGGCATGAGATGGTGCATGAAATACTACGGCTAAGTTGCTGGAGGGGAAATTCCATCAAGTTTTCATTCCAGATCACCTCATTAGATTGCCCCAGTGAAGGTGAATAAACGACAGTCGTCCAGCAATTACCATCTCATCTTGGGAAAGGTTGGTTAGAACAGAACTAGACAATAACCCAACAGAAACTTATAGGATATAGTGTCACGACCCCAAGGATATATTAGTAATACATGTCAATGTGTTTTCTTTATTAGTTGCATTTTCTGCTGCTGTTAGCATCTTCAATTGTAAGCCTATAAATAGGTTTGAGTAGTTAGAGGAAGGGAGTTTTATGAATGATTTGAATCTCAATTCCCTCTCTCAATATTCTCTCACGACTTTTCTCTCTCTCCCTCAATTTTGTTCTGTTCTTCCTTGCCTTCTTCTCTACAGTGTTCTAAAACGCGCTAGGCGCTAGTCAGGCGCCAGGCTGGGGCCTAGCACCTAGGGCGCCTAGGCGGGGCCTAGGCAGGATTAGAAAAATTGTTGATTTTTTTTATTTTTTTTAACTTTATGATGTAACTTGATGTTATTTTCAATTAAATTAAAATTAAAAGTGGCATGAAAAAATATATATATCTAATCTAATATATAAATAGGAATAGAAAAATATATATATCTAATATATTTAACATATAAATAGAAAGAAAATATATATATATCTAACATATAAACCCTAACACCAGCAAACCGTGCGCGCGAGAGAGAGAGAGAGAGAGACAGAGAGGGGGGGGTCGGAAGCCGAAGCGGAAGCGGAGGTGGAGCAGCTTGACAGCGGCGGCGGCGGCGACGTTGACGCAGCGAGGAAGCAATAGCGAGGACGACGCTTGAACGTGTAGAGGCTGTGAGGAGGTCGCGATGGAGCTGGAGGCAGCGAGGAGGTACCGACGGCGTTGAGGCAACGGCGGCCTTGGGCTGAGAGGGCGAGACAGCTGAGAGGAGTAAGAGAGGCTTCAGAATCGACAACGGGTAAGATTTAAACCCAAAAATTAGGTGTCTCAGGCGGCACGCCCAAGCGGCTAGGCGCCGCCTGGGCCGCCTATGCGCTGCCGCCGCCCGGCTAATCGGGCCGACGCCTAGAGGGGCCGACTAGGCCATATTCGGGGCGGCCAGGGGCCGTCTAGCGCCTCACCGGCGCCTAGGCGGCCGCCTAGACCGATTTTTAGAACACTGCTTCTCTACTCTATCTTCCTCATACTCTTATCCAAATTCCTTCCTAAATCCTAGGGTCATGACAATTAGTATTAGAACCAATTGTTCCTCAGCTGTGATTGTGGAGACTTTAATAGTTGAATTCAGATTCGATTCTTGAAAGGCGGAATAGGCTGATGATTCTTGGTTGTGATCTGGAAGTTTTTAACAGTTAGCTAGGGCAATTCAAGCATTTAATTCCGACGAGCCAGGCGATTTCTAGTGCTTTAGGCGAGTAAAATTTGGCTTGGAATTGAATCGGAATTGAGAGGCGAAGCCGTGCGAAGCAAACATCAGCTCGGTATTGAAGGCGACATTGGCCAACATAGTTCCGATAGTGATCGAACTTGAATGTTGAAGGCGACGATGCTCGTCAGCGAGGAGATCTAGTGCATCCGATCCTAATCCTAGCCACAATCTGGAATCGGCGATAAACTCAAGTGTCCTTGATCGCGTCCCAGATCAGAATGGTTTCTTTGAAGTAGAATTCTGCGATTTTGAACCAGGACAGAGATAAGTGAATTCCGGTGGGAAAGGAAGTTGCGCTGGAAGCAAAGTCGATCAAGCTTTGGTTATCACAATTTCTAAGGAAATAGATCAGTAATTTCAATTGTGATTCCAAATTTGGCCATTGCATGTGACCAAGGCAAGAAGGAAGGCACGACTAAAGTAGACTAAGGCATCAAAGAGAAGTAGATTGGAGTGATCGCAATCGAGTTCGAGCAATCTTGAATCCGCTGTGAATTGAACTCGGAATAGGAGGATCGTGATCTGTATGTGGCCAAAGGCTATTGCTCTCCGTGACGAAATCAAATCAGGTAAGGAGGAGTTACGCTACGGAAGTTGCTTCAAAAGCAAGACGGTGAACGGTGACTGGGTGCCGACTCCACTGGGGCTAGCTTAAATCAATTTGATTCCAGCAAACTCGCTGCATGTGATTGAGGCGAAAGGCAGGAGTGGTCGGAAATTCAGATCTAGGTTGCTACATGTGAAAGGGTGACGGTTGTGAGGCCATTTCGGACAGAACTCCAGTAAATATTGTTCAAAATTGGAAGGCGACAAAGAACCAGTGAATCACAGCTGATAATTGAGGTTCGGATTTGAAGGTGAATCAAAGTGAAGTGACTATCAGAACTCGTCTAGGACACTGATTGTGATCGTGGTGTTAAGGAAGGGTGATTATTGGAGGCTGTTTAGTAACAACTGAACTTTGGAGGTTGTTTTTAATTCAAAGATTAAGATCGTATAGAACAACGATCTATGGAAGATCGATTTTCTGAGGCTGTTGATCATTTTAAGAGGTGAAATTCTGAAGTTAAGGAATCTAAGGTAACGCAGGAGGTGATGATCCACAACCAGGAGGATATTGCGACCGACAAAGTAAACATGCATTGGGATCTAGTTGCCTCTCGAGAAAGAGTGTGGAGTGACTTGGAGAGGCATCGGGAGATGATGGAGCAACATGTCCAGTGGATCAACATGTTTAACATGCTATCTTCGCTACCTCAATTTCGGCTATCACCGAATTTTCCTCCTCGGGCAGTAGCTGATGCAATTCTTCCTAGCAAGGGAACCCTTCCTATGACCTATGGCTTGCAAAAGGTAGAGGAATTATTGGCCTTGAAACCGGAAATTTAGGTAAGATGTTCATCTTCTCACATTTCCAATCATACTCCAATGTCTAGGGAAGAGGAGATCAGGTGGACTGATCTTGCTGGAAATTTACATGACCAATTTGGGATGAAAAAGAACATGATTAAGGTGACTGAGGAGTTCAACAAATTAAGTGAGGAGGGATTGGTGACAGATTATTGGAATAGATTTGAGGAGTTAAGGTCCCTATTGTGGAGTGATCAGCCAGCTTTAACGAAGCACTATTTTGTATCAAGATTTGTTAATGGTTTGAAGGACAAACTGAGGTCAATGGTCAGAATGATGATGCCGACAATTGTGAAAGAGGCAGCCGAGAGAGCAAAACTGTAGGAACTCACCTTGGAAGCCATTTTTAGAAAGCAAGAGTTGCAGCCTAACAATTATATTAAGGGCAGCCAACTGATTAAGGGAGCTTCTAAGGCTGCAAATCATGCCAAGCATGAATTGGAGGAAAAATTGGAGTTAGACTGGCCAATTGAAACTAAAGACTTCAGCAAGGAAGAGAAATTGGACAAGGCCATTGGTGGGGATCATTGTTCATATCTGCTAGAGGTTGATGTATCAGCACTAGAAGTGAAGGATAGCAATAGTGATAGTGTCCTTGCAGCTAATGAAAAGTATGAGGCTGATAAAGACCTAAGGATAAGGACGGTAGCTGCAAAGAATAAGGAAAAACCTGAATTGGATCAAGCAATTCAGGCTGCCAAGGAAGTAATGGTAATTGGTGAAGAAGCTATCAAGGTTCCACTGACAAAAAAATCTGTTGGAAGCGGGTTTTTAGTGTACACCAGCAATCGGGAAGTTAAAGATACCCCAATTGAGGATACATCTACTAAAGAGAAAGAAGATATTGGGAAGATGGTGGGGAAATTCTTTGTGGAAGGAAACGAGACTTTTGCTGCTTTGATAGGTCTTATTTCCATTGGAAAGCAGCAGCATCGAACCAAATTTCGGCCTGCAAAGCAGTTTGAATTACTCTCTACAGTTAGAGAGATTATGGTGGAAGGCATGACAAGTTAAATGGAATTAATTTTGAGAGAACAAGGAATGGGTGGATGGGTGGAACAGGTGCTACAACAAATCATGATACTGTTGTTTTCAGAGGAAAAGACACGAAAAGACAAAAGAAAAGAAAAGTAAGAGATAAGAACAAGAAAAGGCGAAGAAGAAACCAGATTATCAAGGTTGGAATTGACTAAATAATAGGGTCAGCAGCAGTCAATTCTTGGGATCAAGAAATGTTTGAAGGGGTGAGGATTGTCACGACCCCAAGGAACCCCAAGGATATATTAGTTATACATGTCATGTGTTTTCCTTATTAGTTACATTTTCTGCTGTTGTTGTTAGTATCTTCAGTTGTAAGCCTATAAATAGGCTTGAGTAGTTAGAGGAAGGGAGTTTTATGAATGATTTGAATCTCAATTCCCTCTCTCAATACTCTCCTATGGCTTTTCTCTCTCTCCCTCAATTCTGTTATATTCTTCCTTGCCCTCTTCTCTGCTCTATCTTCCTCAAACTCTTATCCTAGACCCTAGTTAAACCCTAGGGTCATGATCTGCACCTATTCAGATGCAGAGGGAAGACTTTGAGGTTGATCTGCGCCTACTCAAGTTGGGGGGTTGTGACATGGAGGGGTTGATTGGATGAGGGAAGTCAGCCCCATTTGTTTTGATTTTAACAAGATGGAGGTGACATTCGAGAAAAGGGGTAGGAGGATGACCCTAACTGGCAGTGCAGAAACAGGGACATATAAAATGATCTCGGGCAAAAAGTTACACAAATTACTCGAGCAAGTGGACGCAAGTAGCCCAGCTCTTCTCGGTACATGCTATAGAAGAGAAGGAAGACCCAGAAGACGAAGGAGTTAAGCTAAACTCGGTGGAAACCACAACGGCTCCTTGGGAGGTAACTCAACTAGACTCTCGTAATCTACTATTAGACGAATTTGAGGACTTGTTTGAGGAGCCTAAGTCTCTACCACCCCCAAGACCCATAAACCACACTATCAACCTCAAAACCAATGCAGAACCAGTCAATATCCACTCATACAGATAACCCCCAAAACAGAAGGCTGAAATTGAACACATGATCAAAGACATGCTCAGTACTTTTGTTATACAGCCAAGCACCAGCCCCTATGCCTCTCCTTTGTTATTGGTAAAAAGGAAAGATGGCAGTTGGTGGTTTTGTATTGATTACCGCCAACTCAATTCCCTCACCATCAAGAATAAATTCCCAATACCCATCATCAAAGACCTATTAGATGAATTGCATGGAGCCAAGGTTTTCTCTAAACTTGACCTCCGATCCGAGTATCACCAAATTAGAATGCATCCCAATGATATCTACAAAACTGCCTTTAGAACCCACTAAAGGCATTATGAATTCTTGGTAATGCCCTTTAGATTGACTAATGCTCCAACAACCTTCCAAGCCCTTATGAATCAAGTATTTGAGCCTTACCTACGCCAATTTATTCTGGTTTTCTTTGATGACATTCTAGTATACAGCCCCACTTTTGCCACACACCTAGAGCACTTAAGAGCTACTCTACAAGTCCTCTGATTCAATAAATTGTATATTAAGAGGTCTAAATGTGCATTTGCACAATCACAAGTGGAGTATCTCAGCCATATCATTTCTGGGGCAGGTGTTAGTACAGATCCATAGAAGGAATTCATCTAATAGGTCTTGATCGAATGCAGAACGGAAGAATCGCGATCGGCATGCGGGCCATCGGGAATTGCTTTCAGTGTCGAACACAGATCAGGTAGGAAGAGGAGTTACGCAGTAGAAATGGCTTCAGAAGCGAGACATTGGACGGTGATTGGGTGAAGCGATTAGTTGTTGGTATTAGGATTCAACGAAATTGAGAGTAGGTGTCTCAAAATTGGAAGACAATTGTTGAATCACTTTGATTCTGGTGAGTAGTGAAGGCAATAGGCACGGCGTGGAAGCAAACCTAGCGAGTCCTTCAATTGATTTTTGGTGGACTTAAAGGCGCGAAATAGGTCTGGGCGAGCGTGGAACTGAGATTCCAGGAGTAAGGAAGACTATCGATTATAGATCAGTTGTCAGGAGTGAAACAAGGCTAGGCAATTCAGGCAATCCAGAAGCTGAAGACAAAGCAGGTGGTAGCCTCGTGGCTGGAAACTTAGCTGTGGAAATGGATAGCAGCGATTCGATTGTGATTCAAACAGCTCTTCGCGGTGAGACTCAGAATTGTTGAAGGTGTAATCAATCAGCTGCATCTCGGTTGCTACTTGTGAGTTAAGTGAATCAGGATAGGGCTGATCGAGGCTGTTTTGTGAGGTTCCAATGACGGAATTCTGGTGAAGTTGGAAGCTATGAGTAGGTGAACTTGAAGGCCAAACAAATTCGATCCTCGATTGCTGAAGTGAGGTTGAGGTGAGAAAGAAGTTGCAGTTAGAAGTGGTGAGAAGGGAATCGATATTTTTCAGGAGCAATTTGTGGTCTTTGGAAGTTGTTACAGGGGCAGGCGATTGCTGATCGATAGCAATTCTGATCATAATGGGTGATCAGGCCAGGGAGTAGCTCCGGCTATTCATTAGATAGCGCTAGGTCCAGATCAAGAATTACCTGAAGAAGACACATTTGGAAAAAGTAGGTGAAGCAGATTCTTAGAAGGTGTATTCGTAGAAACCGATTTTTGGCTACTGCATCGTAGCAGGTGACGATATTGATCGGGTAGTGATTATTGCAATTCTAGCGAATTCAAGAAGTTCAACGAAGAAGAATCAAACCCAAAGATTGGTCTAGCTGGTGATTCAGGTGATTATTGGAGGTTGTTTAGCAACAGTTGAACTAGGTTGTTTCTAAACCAAGTGATAACTGGAATTGAGGTAGCAAAGACAACGTATTGTTCATTAATGGCATCCTCCCTATGATCTATGGATTGCAAGAGATAGAGGAACTCTCGGCCTTAGAACTGAAAGTTCAGGTAAGAGGATCATTTTCCCACACTCCCAATCATACACCAATGCTTAGAGAAGGGGAGGTCATGTGGACTGACTTTGCTAAAGATCTGTGTGACAAATTTGGGGAGAAGAACTCAATTGATGTGATTGAGGAGTTCAACAAATTAAGGTAGAGGGGATTGATGACAAATTATCAAATTAGATTTAAGGAGCTAAGGTCTGTAATGTGGAGCTATTAGCTAACCCTGTCAAAGCATTATTTTGTATCAAGATTCATTAATGGTCTTGACAATGCTCAATGTGAAAATGTTCTACCCTACTACGATGGAACAAGAGGCGGAGAAAGCGAGGGTGCAAGAATTAGCACTAGAAGCTATTTGTAGAAAGCATGGACTGCTGCCAAAAAGTTATCGGAAGAGCAACTCGCAAGTTCGTAAAGGACCTTATGTAGCTAAAGGAGCTTTAACGGAACAATCCGGACTGGAACAACTTTACAACGACACTAAGGAAGCTAATACTGAAGCTATTGAGGGGGAACATGCAATCAATGAGGACTTAGACCAAAGGCAAAAACTGGAGGCTGAAGGCAAGAATGGTTCTGAGGAAGCAGATTCTAAGAGAATGGCTTCCTTGCCTTTGGTTTTGGAAAAGACGAAGGAGTCACAGGTTAAGATAATTCTAGCCGAAGAAAATTCCCCTACTGTTGTGAATAATTTTGATATCGGGTACTATGACAATATTGCTGCCATGTTACTTGGTGTAGACAAGATTCAGAAGGTGAAGGAAGAGAAAGGTGCTGCCATTTGGTTTGGGAGTTTTGATATTGTGGAATAACCCTAGGATCGTAACAGGCAGATGATACAAGGAATAACTAAAGTCATATTGATTGATACTTTAAGATAACTAAAAACCCACTTTATAGCAGCCCAATGATCCTTTCCCGGATTAGCCATGAACCTACTTCTAACACTCATGGCATGGGCTAAATTAGCCTTGTACACACCATACAATACATAAGGCTCTCTACAACACTAGAATAGGGTATCTTGCTCATTTCTTTAATGCTCTCTTCCTCAATGGAGGATTGCACATGAGATAACTTGAAGTGCTGAGCAAAAGGAACAATCATTTCCTTTGCATCAAGCATATGAAATTTTCTTATCAGCTCCTCAAGATAGGACTTTTAAGATAGCTGAAGCATTCTTTGCTGCCTATTCCTTGATATTTCTATCCCTAAAATCTTCTTAACCTCTCCGAGCTCCTTCATTTCAAAGGTTGATTTCAACTTTAGCTTTAAACATTGAATTTCTTCATCTGATTGACTTGCAATCAGCATGTCATCAACATAAAGGAGGAGATAAATTGAGATCTTAGCAGAAATATGCTTTAGATAAACGCAACAATCAAAATCACTTCTCTTGAACCCTTGATTAATCATGTATGTGTCAAACTTTCTATACCACTGCCAAGGGGACTATTTAAGCCCATATAAGGACTTTTTCAGCAAGCATACTTGCTCCCTCTTACCCCTAACTTCAAAACCTTTAAGTTGCTCCATTAGAATGTCCTCTTCTAATTCACCATGAAGAAATGCAGTGGTCACATCCATTTGCTCTAGACTAAGGTTTAAATGGGCAGACATAGCAAGCAAAATTCTAATAAAAGTGTGTCTCACTACCGATGAGAAGATTGGGTTAAAATCTACCCCAACAACTCGGGTAAAACCTCTTGCTACTAACCTAGCTTTACACTTAGGTTTTTGATCAATTCCTGCCCCTTCTTTTATTTTAAACAACCACTTACAACCTACCACCCTTTTACCCAAGGGTCTATCAACCAAGGTCCAAGTATCATTTTTCTTAAGAGATTATGTGGAAATCAAGTAGGAGAAATTCTCAATCTAAAATCATATATTAATCCATAGAGTACATCCCTATTAATAGAGAAGAGAATACACTTATAGGAAAGTCTAAGAAAGGAAAAAGAAATATTCTACATAACATACAAGGAAACTATATATACAACAATGATTTAGGAAACATAATCATATCTTAACAGTTGGAAAGAATCCATCATATCTATAATAACAGCTTGTGGATCTCAATATCTTCCAACACTCCCCCTCAAGCTGGTGAATGAATATCTATCATTCACAGCTTGCTTATAAGTGCTTCAAACCTCTTAATAGGCATGTCTTTTGTTAATACATCTGCAATCTGATTTGCTGAAGTGACAAAGGGTATGCAAACTTCCTTGGATTCCAATTTTTCTTTGATAAAGTGACAATCAATCTCCACGTGTTTGGTCCTGTCATGTTGCACAGGAATGTGTGCAATGCTAATAGCAGACTAATTATCGCAACACAACTTCATATATCCATTACAAGATATCCTCAGGTCTTCCAACACTATCTTTAGCCATAGTAGCTCACATAGACCTAAAGTCATCGCTCTAAACTCAGCCTCTGCACTGGACCGGGCCACCACATTTTGTTTTTTGCTTCTCCAAGACACCAAGTTACCCCCAAGAAAGACACAGTATCCTGTAGTTGACCTCCTATCTACCAATGAGCCCCCATAGTCAGCATCTGTATATCCTATCACTTCCATTTCCTTTCCTGGTCTGAACAACAGGCCTTTTCCAGGAGTTGCTTTAAGGTAGCATAGGATTCTTCTCACCGCTTGCATATGCTCCTCAGTGGGATTATGCATGAACTGACTCACCAAGCTGACTGCAAATGCGATGTCAGGCCTGGTGTGAGATAAGTAAATCAGTCGTCCCACTAATTGCTAATACCTTCCTTTCTCCACAGCCGGACTATCAGAATTTCCCAATTTTAGATTAGGCTCTACAGGAGTGCCTGTTGTCCGACTACCAAGCATCCTTGTTTCCTTCAACAGATCCATGGTATATTTCCTTTGAGAAAGAAAAATACCATCTTTAGAGTAGGCCACTTCTATACCCAAAAAATACTTAAGCTTACTCAGATCTTTGATATCAAATTCGCGAGCTAGATCTTTCTTTAGTTGTTATTGCTCCTTAATGTCATTTCCTGTAACAATGATATCATCCACATATACCAACAAAGCAGTCAAATTACCTTTCTGTGAGTGCTTGATAAAAAGGGTATGATCTCCCCTACTTTGCCTGTATCCCATAGATTTCATAGCCTTCGAAAATCTGTCAAACCAAGCCCTTGGAGACGGTTTCAGTCCATAAAGAGCTTTCTTCAACTTGCAAACCTGTCCTGCAACACCCTTATTAAACCCCGGGGGTGGTTCCATAAAGACTTCCTCTTCTAGATTACCATGTAGGAAAGCATTTTTAACATCCAATTGCATCAATTGCCAACCATAACAACTAGATAAGGATAGAAGGATTCTTACAGTATTCATTTTTGCCACTGGTGCAAAAGTCTCCAAATAATCAATGTCATAGGTTTGAGTATATCCTTTGACTACCAATCTTGCTTTATATCTTTCCAAAGTGCCATCAGCATTATACTTAACATTGAATACCCACCTACAGCCCACAAGTCGCACCCCCTTTGGTTTGGGCACCAAGTCCCATGTATGATTTTTCTCTAGGGCCCTCATTTCTTCTTGCATAGCATATACCCAATTCTGATCTTTTAATGCCTCGTCCAAAGTCTTAGGAATGGCTATAGAGTCAAGGGAAGAGATGAAACATTTATGCTTAGGAGACAAGCGATGATAGGAAATGCAGTTGGCTATAGGATGTTTAGTGCAGCTTCTGACTCCCTTTCTAATGGCAATAGGTAGGTCTAAGTCAGTGTGATCAATAGTAGGTAAAGGTTCAATAGACTGAGAGAATTCCATACCTGACTGTGGAGAGGAAGTTGGTTCTTGCTGAGCACACTGAGTAGGCTAATTCCTTCTTTTATATACATAAGGTGACCCTCTGAACCTTGCAGGAGAATCTGGAATTGATGGAGGTATCTCTTGAGATGTTACCTTTGTAGGAACTAAGCCTGAGTCAAGATGAATAGGAGAGGAATAAGTGGGAAGAGAGGAATCAAGGGCAATTGGCAGAGAATCAGAGATAACATCAGATTGAGTGGGAGATGGGGATGGCTGAAAAAATGATTCCAACATGGGCAAGACCTGGTCACCACCTAGACTCTCCCCCTGATGACCAGAAGTAGAAGGACAAAAGAAAGCTTGGTCTTCAACAAAGGTGACATCCTTAGAGATAATCATTTTACGAGTAGAAGGATAATAGCATTTGTATCCCTTTTGAGTGGAAGAATATCCCAAGAAAACACAACGAAGGGCTCGAGGATCAAATTTGTCTCGGTGTTGCTTAGAGATGTGCACAAAGGCTACACACCCAAAGACTTTAAGAGCAAGAGGTGAATGGAGAGTAAGATGTGGAAAATGAATGGTGAGACAGTGAAAAGGACTAACATTGCCAATTACTCGAGAGGGGACCCGATTAATTAGGTGAGTAGCAGTAAGCACGGCCTCACCCCAAAAATTTTTAGGAACAGAACTTTGATGCAAAAGAGCTCGAGTTACATTGAGAAGATGCCTCATCTTTCTCTCAGCAACCCCATTTTGCTGAGGGGTGTCAACACAAGAGGATTCATGGAGAATGCCTTTTTGCTGAAAAAAAATGATTTAGAGTTTGATTAAAATAATCTCGAGCATTGTCCGTTCTGAATTTTTGAATGGAGACTCCAAATTGGGTAAGGATCATCATATAAAAAGACTGCAAGGCACTGCTAAGAGCTGATTTTTCCTTTAATAAGTAGACCCAAGTCATGCGAGTGCAATCATCGATGAAAGATACAAACCATCTAGCCCCCGAACAATTGGGAGTTTTTGATGGTCCCCATACATCAGAATGCACCAATGAAAAAGGAAACAAAGATAGTTTGTGACTAATAGCATAGGGAACTCTATGATGTTTGGATATTTCACATACATCACAATGGAAATTGCTAACATTAAGACCGTGAAAGAGCTTAGGAAACATAGATTTCAATAAAGGAAAAGGAGGATGCCCAAATCGAAGATGATGAAGCCATACATCCTCTTTGTTGGAATTAAATTGAGACACATGGGAGAGAATCGGCTGTTCTCCTACAGAGAAATCATAGGGCTGCTGCTACTACAAGAAGTACAGCCCCTTGTGTGCCCTAGCAACTCCAGTCGTCCTCCTCGTTGTCAAGTCCTGAAACACACAGCCATGGGGTGAAAAAATCACACGACAATTTAGGTCTTGGGTTAATTTATAAACTGAAAGAAGATTGGTAGAAAAGCTAGGAACATAGAGAACTTGCTGCACTTTGAAATTGGGGGTAAGACTCACTTTACCATGCCCAACAATAGGAACAAGGTGGCCATTGGCTACTGTAATATTTCTAGAATTGTTCAAGGGTTCATATGTCTCAAAAAAATGTAGATTAGGAGTCATATGATCAGTTGCTCCAGAATCCAAGATCCATAACTCATTCCTAGGTATTTTGGAGGCAATAAAACTCTCAGAATTTAGGCATATACCTGTTTTGGCTAAGGAGCATGAATTTCCTTGAAGAGTCTGCAAGAAAGACTGCAACTTACTGATTTCCTTGCTGATGTCCTCAAGTTTCAGTCCCCCCGAAGCAGTGGAGTCCATAACCTCCTCTCTTCCAGCAGTATCTTCTCCTTCGTTAGTGGTTAGGTAGGCTCTCATGGGTTATTTGGACTGCAACTCACTGGTCTCCTTGGATCCACCTCCCATCTTGTTCAAGACTGCTTCTTTTCCATGTAATCGAAAGCATGTCTCGCGTGTGTGTCTAGGTTTCTTACAAAATGAACACCACAAGCTGTCTCTACCTTGTTTCACTGAAGACTGCTCCTTTCCGTGGGATGATTTAGGCCATGCCCCCTGCATTCTGCTAGAAATCATAGCAGAACCCTCCATATGATTATCACTAAGCATGGCAATCCTTCTATGTTCTTCACTCTGGACTATGAAGTAGGTCTCAGGATGGCAATTTGTCTCAGCTAAGGATTTGTGCTCTAACTTGATCAAAATCAGTGTTGAGCCCGACCAAAAATTCTACTATTCTATCCCTTTCAAGTATAGAGGTTATAATGATAGTGTCTTCACTACACACCAACTTAATGTCTTGGTAGTGATCTAACTCAAGCCAAAAACCATTCATCTTGTTATAGTATTCCGTCACACTCATAGCCCCTTGTCTTGTACTACGAATTTTGGTCTTGATCTCATAAACAACAGATGCATCTTGCACCTTAGAATATGTCCTTTTTACTGTCTCCCATATATCCCTAGCCGTAGATAAAAACATGTAATTTTTACTTACCACGGGCTGCATTGATCCCCGCAACCATGACATCAACATGGAATCTTCAATGTCCCAAGCTGTAAACAGAGGATCTGATGACTTGGGAGCTGTTCCAATAAGGTGAGAGATCTTCCCCCTTCCCTTCAAAAAGGTCCTCACCAGTTGAGACCATTGGAGATAATTGCTACCATCCAATCGATATGATGGATGCATGCTGGGTAACTCGCCAGGAGATGCGCCTCCAACTGCAGGTACAGTCGGCATTGTCTCCTTCGCTGGCGTGGAAGATGTAGCCTCTGTGATTTCCGACATTCTGGAAATAATTGAGAAGAAGCAGAAGGCAAACAAAGGGAATGACGGCTGGAAGAACACAGCAAAGAACAGGCAATGAAGGCCGAGGGAAAAACAGTAAAAAAAAAAACGATTTCAGAATTTCCTTAGGTTTGGCTTTGATACCATGTGGAAATCATGTAGGAGAAATTCTCAATCTAAAATCATATATTAATCCATAGAGTACATCCCTATTAATAGAGAAGAGAATACACTTATAAGAAAGTCTAAGAAAGGAAAAAGAAATATTTTATATAACATACAAGGAAACTATATATACAACAATGATTTAGGAAACATAATCATATCTTAACAGTTGGAAAGAATCCATCATATCTGTAATGACAGCTTGTGGATCTCAATATCTTCCAACAGATTCCATCTTAGATTTCATAGCAGCAAGCCATTTCTTTGAATCTCTTAAACTAACAGCCTCTTCAGAAGTAAGAGGCTCTTCACCAGCAATTTCCATTGCACTTGACGATGCATAGGACACTAAATCGGAGAATCCATACCTCATAGAGGCCTAATCACTCTCCTTTGCCTATCTCTAGCTACATTATATCTCCCTAGGCCCAGATCATTGTCTAAGCTAGAGGAACCAACACTATCTTCTTGCTGGTCTGCTGCTTGATCAATTTGACTGTCGATGGCAGCCTCATGGATTTCATCTTGCTGTTCTATCTCAACAGCCTTAGATTTCCTTTTGCATCCTCTCTCTTATCATCTCTTATGAAGGAATTCTCATCAAATGTTACATCTCTATTCACTATAGTCCTTGGCAATCCTTCTTCCAAATTGCATAATTTGTATCCCTTAATCCCTTAACCCCTGATAATATCCCTTAACCCCTTCTTGCATCTTAAAAGTGAAAAACTTTGCCATCAAATACAGCCAACTAGGGATTTAGTCATGTATAAACTTTCTAATTTTAACCAAAGTTCTGCAGCAATTTTCATCTTTGAAACCTCTTGCAACACTTTGTCTCCTAGGCTTAAAATTAACGAATTGAAGGCCTTCTTTCCTATCTCCTTCTTCTTTTCTATGATAGAGGTGACGGCATTTTGGACTCACCTTCGAGTGCCTCTTCCAGTCCAAGAATTCCCAACAAGGCCCTCATCTTCATCTTCCAAAGGCCAAAATCATTCTGCCCATCAAACTTCTCGATATCATATCAAGTGGCAAAGGCTGTAGAAGCCATTCCAGCGATTCTATCTATTGCTTTCTAATGATTCTTGGCTTTCTTGATGAGTTACCCATACTCTGATACCAATTTGTGAAATCAGGAGCACTGGAATCACTCAATGTTTGCCAATTAACAGCCACACACACACACTGATTCACTCAAAACAGAAAATATAACAAGAACGAAAATGAAATCAGAGAAGAAACATGCAAACCACACGAGAACACCAAGATGTATTCTGGTTCAGATCATCAACTGATGATCCTACATCCAGCCTCTTGTCCCAAGAGCCAATCCACTAGAATTTTGAAGAAATCAGTACAAGACAACCCTCTCTCACGAGTACAATACAGACGTGATTACAAAGTTCTATCTCTCTAGACTTTCCTCTCAGTTTTCACAGCACTCGTACATATGAAATACTTAAAAGAGAAGCAATCCTTTTTCCTGATAATGTTTATTCCATTTCTTGAGATCATATTTCCATTAACCACAAGGCCATTTAAGTCACCTCCTATAATGATCTCTCCTCTTGGTATTCCTTGCAACAAGCCCTCTAAATACTTGCAAAATTTTGTCTTTATATGTTCATTCAACCTAACTTATGGTGCACATTCACCAAATTCAAAATCTCTTCCAATAACAACTTCAATTGCGATAATCCTATTTCTCAATCCCTTCACATCCACTACCTCATCCTTGGAAGTCTTAACACATAATAATAATTCCTACCCCATGCTTGTATGATAATTCCTACCCCATGCTTGTATGATAATTCCCTGCACACTAAAGTCTATATCCTAACTTAGCCAACATTTTAGACTTCTCCCCAATCCATCTTCTCTCCTGAAAGCATATAATATTTATTCTTCTCTTAATCATCACATCTATAACCTCCGTAAATTTCCCTGTCAAATTTCCAATGTTCCGTGATATATGTTTAAAAAAAAAAAAGAGGTAAGACTCAAAATGCTGAGTGTTCAATAAAATGCTAGTGCACATAAAATGTTTTTTCTCAAATAGAGAACAGGGGCAGAGCACCCTGGAAACAAACGATTCTATAACGCATACCCTTCCATAGCCACCAAGCACCTGTTGTTGGGAAGAAGACGGCAGAAAGAAGCTTTTTCACGAACAGATTCACTACGAGCGTTGAACTGCAATACAAAAAGGTAGAATAGATATCCTGAAGTTTCCAACCCCAAAATGGGCAAAAATAATGGTCATCTTGAGGCAAAGTATGCCACTTCTCTATGGCAACAATAAGAATACCTGATTTATGAATATAAGCCATCGGCTATAAAAACATAAAGCAATTAAACCATAACCCTATAGGAAATCAAATCATCTTTGTCGAGTCGAGCAACCAAACTAGAGTGCAATCAAAACCCATTAGGTTCCTCGAAACGATCAAACAGTTTAGGCCGGCAAGCTCAAGTGTTAACAAGAAGTGTTCAAGTTCGGGAGCAGTAAACTAAATAAGCGGGAAGCGATCATGATTTTCACCATCTTGTAGTGATCAGGCTTGTCGGATTTCTTTGTGAAACTGGGAATTAGGCCCCACTTCATACAGTGGAGAACCGCAGCGTCACCGTCGGAGCCATCCTCCCTCCGAACCACCGGCAAATATCTCCCAGGCGAAACATTATAAGACGGCTGGAACCTGAAATTGCATTCCATTGCATTGCAGCAGAGTTAATTGGTCGGTACACAAAGTAGAAGTGGTATAGAGAAGAAAAGAGGGATTGGTACCTACCGGTCCATGTGGAGGGAACGGAGAGGACGAGCGTTAAGGTGGCAAGCCCTAGGAAAGTCATCGACCCTCAGAGTACAGCGACTTCTCCCGCACATTGCTGGCTTTTTATGGGTTGCTCTCTCTCTCTCTCTCTCTCTGCTCTGCTTTGCTCTCTTTCTAGTTTCTTACTGAAGGAGAAGCGGCGGAAAGCTGTGGAAAGAGAAAGAAAATGCAGCAGCAGCAGCGGCGGCGCGTCCCAACTCACAAATACCAAGCAGATGATGGATTGAGAAGGCGGCAATTACGTCTCACTTTTTCATTAATTTAAACCCTAACTGCAAACACCATTGACCATTGTAGCTCCAGGCCTTTTCCTTTTCCAGAAGCAACTAAAATTTAATCTCCCAACTTACTTAGTGGATGACATGCTTTGCTTGCAACAGATAACATTAATTATTATTTATGTACAGTAATAAAAATGTTATCACATGCACATGTAGCTAACTATCTTAAATGATAGTGCAATATACGTAAAAACCAATATAAATATACAAATCTCATATTGCTAAAATTTTTCTTTGTGGGTTATTTACTCTGGTAGACTTACATTTATATTTATATTTAGAGTGAGTCACCTTAATTAGGATTATTATATATGATGATGAGTTTTTTTTTAAGTTGATCCAATTTAACATATCTAATTAATTAAAAGGCTCAGGTTCTACTATCATTTTCGTAATGGATACAACATAAAATAATGATATTTTTTTTCTTGTATACTCTTGAAATAATTTTAAATATGAACTACTTTTTATATATTTACTTATCGTATACTTGTTTAATAAAGAGTCTCCTCTAGATACTTAATTAAGGTGGACCTCATGAAAGCTTACGGTTCCATCGACTAGAATTTTATCAAGGAGGTGCTCTGGGGTTGGGTTTTCCTTCCATGTTAGTGTAGTAGGTCGTGGAATGCATATCTACTCATCCTTATTCTCTGATGTTGAATGGCAGCATGTATGGTTTCTTTAAAGGGAAGAAGGGTTTGCGGCAAGGGAACCCTCTCTCCCCCTTCTTATTTGTGCTTTGCCTGGAATATTTTTCCAGATATTTGAAGGTTGTTACAGAGAACACTAATTTTAACTTCCACTCTAAATGTGGCAAGTTGAAGATCACTCATCTAGCCTTTGCGGATGACTTGATGCTCTTGTCTAGGAGAGATCCATTATCGGTCAAGATCATTATGGAGTGTTTATCAAGTTTTGAGGCCATATCAGGGCTGCATGCTAACGCTCTTAAATCCAGTCTCTTCACTGCTGGGATTGTGGGGCAGGACCTTAAGGTCATCCAGAGGTTTACTAATTTCTCAAGAGGCCGTATGCCTTTTCGATACTTAGGCATTCCCTTGGCTGCTGAAAGGCTAAGGGTGATTCACTATGCTCCTCCTATAGATAAGATCGCTGCTTATATAAATGCCTGGACATCTGCTTCCCTCTCTTATGCAAGTCGGGCAGAGTTAATTCGTGTTGTGCTGCAGGGAGTAACATGCTTTTACATTTCTATTCTTCCTATCCCAGCTACAGTTATCGATAGGGTCAATCGACTTTGTAAAAACTTCTTGTGGCAGTCTAAAGTCCCACTTGTTCCCCAAAAAGATGTATGCCTTCCTAAGAATGAAGGTGGTTTGGGCTTCAAAGACATCAAGTTCTGGAATTCAGCCTTGCTGGCCAAAGTCTTGTGTAACATTAATAAGAAAAAGGATTCGCTATGGGTTCACTGGATAAATCATGAGTACCTTAAAGATGTTTCTACATGAGACTGGTCTCCCAAGGAGGAACCCCCCCCCCCCCCCCCTAAAGAAGCTTATTGCTATTAGAGACATTCTCTGTCATTAAGAGGGATCCATTTTTGCTGCTATTTAGAAGCTCTACGTACAGCTGGGATAAAGGAGGCAGTGTATGCATTGCTGGAGTGTATGATTATGTCCGGCATATTGCGCCTTGGAGGGTCTGGGCTCCGCATGTGTGGAATTCCTATATTACTCCTAAGCATTCGTTCATACTATGGCTGAGTGCCAAATCGAAGCTGCTCACAAAAGATAAACTGCTTTACATGGATATTAATCCTGCTTGTGCTTTTTACGGCTGTGCAGAGGAATCTGGGCAGCATCTGTTCTTCCAGAATGTGGACAACATTTTAAAAATGATTAAAATATATGTATTCAGAGTTTTTTTTTTTTTTTTGTATTCTAATGTTTTAGCCCATTCTGAGTCTATTGTTATGGGTCATTAATTTTTCACTCATATATTTTTTAGGTATGTCCAAGATATTTATACAGTTCATTAGATCTATACACAATTATTTACAGATAAAAAAAAAATATATCCTTCTCACAATGCTAGTTGTTTATATATAACCAAAATGTTATAATTACGCTCTATATGTCATATTATTAACGTCCAAAACATTAATAAATTTGGAGTGGCGGAAGATAAGAGACCATTTCAGAGGGTCAAAAATCAGCTGGTTACTGGTAGGGCTCTTGTCGAATTGAACAACAGCTAGCGCACAGCAACAGAGTCAGGGATTTATTGTTCATCGTATGTTATGTATTCATCTGAACTCCGCCTTTGAAATTTTGGGACTTGCGTTCCAAGCAAAATGCCAAATCATCGTCACCATCATCAAACAGTGGCATCCCCACTGTGAAGTGAATTGTCCGGGGCCCTGGCTGGCATATATGCTCCTGCTCCTGCTCCTGCTCCTGCATCCTCCATCTGGGAGCATTGGGACAAACAAACAAATTCAAAACTTCAATCCAACCGTTGAAAATTTGGGTTCCTTTTCTATTGAGATTTAGAATGATGAGAATGTTGGAATAAAAAAAATACGAAGGTGGAAAGATAACAAAATAATGATAATAAAAAATAAGCTTGAAACATGAGATTATTATCTTAAAAAGTAAATTTCATAACACACAATAATAATAATAATATCAAAGGTGATAATTTCCAAAATACAAGTAGCTTTTTTTATACTATAATTTACAAAACAATAATAATACTAGAATACAGGAGCAACATAGAATAAGGTCCAAAAGGGAAGATGGATAAATACTAGCAAAGGATTCTGCAAGCAGGTGGAAATCAACAGTGACGGCACGTGATAAAGAAAGGAAAAACACAGGACCCGGAGTGAAAGATGCATACAATTCTTGTGTCAGTGTTTGGTTATTCCATCGATTCTTCATATTTATGGTTAATACCCAGAGCCAGCCAACATATTAAAAAAAGAAAGAGAAAAAGCTCTTTACTTGAGAAGCGTCTTCTCCTTAATTCACTCAGAATTAGATTCTGCAGATACATACAACATATATACAGTCCTGGAACTTATGGCTGCGCTGCGGAGATGGAACACAGAAGAAAATTCAATTCTTGCAGCAGCAGCTGCCGGAGGAGTTCTTTTTTTTTTTTGTAATATATAATTTGTTCTCACAATTTAAAATTAGATCACCAGTATCCAATTAATGCATGCCAACAAAATTCTGCTTAATTAGTAAATGAACAAATTAGCATCCATCCATCGATCATGTGAAACATTGCATCATGTACAGCACTTATATTTGTCTATGGTGATCACTACTGCTATATAGTATAGTTGGTCTTGGTCACTGTACATAAATGTCCCGTGAAATATAGTGTTATACTGACTTTTTCTCAGATATAAACCATTGCCATTGAACTTTTTACGCGCAAAGAATATGTCTAAAAGAAGTCACATCATTTTTTATTTTATTTTTTTACAAATGATGAATCACCCAACGATCGAAACATATCTTCTTCTTCTCCTTCTTCTTCTTCTTCTTTATTTGTTTTTTATTTATTCTTTTTAATAAGCCTGAAATTGAAAATTGCGAGGAAAGGAAGGAATAGACAGATGCATGGAAAAGCAAGCAGTGATGTTAAATGCCAAAAAACACGAACTTGAAAAGAAGAGCAGCAAGATTCTAAACTGCTACAACCTGTATTGGATCCTATGAAAGGAACATGACCAACAAAAGGAAAGGCAAAGTAGAAAGCCATTTTGTCAGCTCATGTATGCAAGTGAAGCAAAACAAATCTCTCAGAAACCCACACTGCATCTGCCTCTGTATCATCTGTGCAACTTATAAAAGAATCGCTTTAGAATTAATATATATATATATATATGGGTTCAGACCCAAGAGATATATATTGCAGCAGACCCTATATATACATATATATATATACTCAGAGAAAAGAGAGAGAGTTCTATTTGCAGTTCCTTAATTAATTATCAACAAAACGAGGGTCTCTCCACATTTAATTTTTGATTCTCCATGCACATAAATACATGGGACGCTAGATATATATTTATATTTGGTGCGTGCATGCTCAACTGCCTGTTATCAGTAATTAATTTGGATTTTAATGGATGTCTTAATGTTTGAATCTCCAAGATAGATACTGTAAGCAAAAAAAGAAAAAAAAAAGAAGAAAAGAATGAAAATCTCCAAGAGATGCCTTATGTGCTGCCCTCAAAACATTTTTCTACAAGAAGCTTGTGTGGGATGAATAATCCTTTCTCAAGAGCTCAATCTTGATGAATGGTAATCCCCTTCATCCATGTCCGTTTATTCAAACATCTAATGAAGATGCAAAAGAAATAGAAGTGTAATGGCTTGAACCATATAAACATGTGTTGGGAT
The DNA here is from genome assembly GCA_036245055.1 of Diospyros kaki. Taxonomy (NCBI): domain Eukaryota; kingdom Viridiplantae; phylum Streptophyta; class Magnoliopsida; order Ericales; family Ebenaceae; genus Diospyros; species Diospyros kaki. The sequence goes on along the minus strand of BSEG01000007.1, from coordinate 42,959,111 downwards.
GAGCCGAAAGCTTAACCCTAATCAACCCTTATAAACTCAAATAAAAGCGACCAATCCCTTACACAAAAGAACGGACAAAAACATACACAAGCATAAAACAAATAAGCAATATCAACACAAGAGATTTATCGTGGTTCACTCGTTAAAGAGAGCTACATTCACGTTGAACTCCGACAAAGGGAGTTCACTGCACTATAAGTATAAAAATTTTACAGCCACCGATTACAAACCAAAACAACTCTCTGATCTCACTGTACAAAAATAATTCCTCAGAAATTTAACTCTGCCCCATAACCACAATCTAAAGTTAGAGGCTTACAACATAGAGAATAGAACAAAACAGGACATTGAAGTAGAGAGAATGAGAACAAGAGAATGATCAGAACAAACCCTAGATGTAGCGGATAATCGGAGGCCGTCTCTTTTGCTCATCCCGAAGAGATTGTAGCTGATATAAACAAGACTCAAGCGGTGGAGATCGAGTCGTATAAAGGAAAGAGCAGAGCATCGACGATCGGGAGAGAGAGGCAGGCTAAAAGACAAAGATCAGCACGCCAAATGAAATGGTAAGGGGGTTGTCGTTTTGGCCCTCCACCCATGACCCAAAACGCTGACGTTTTGGGCAGGCATAGAGATTGCCAAAATGACCCTCCTGTTCCTGCCAGAAACGATACCGTATTTAAAGCTTCACTTACAACAATATGTATATACATATATATATATATATGTAAGGTCTTTAGGTTCGGAAATTTGATTGACGAAACGAAGAAATCAAACAAATAGAGAGAGATAGACATTGATAGCTTTTCTCCATCATTTATATATATAAAAGATAGAAATGGGAGCTTTTCTTTTCTTATGAATTCTTGGCGGTGATTCTGACGATCGATATCGATGGCTTTCTCTTCTTTTCTTCTTCATCTCGACCCTTTCACATGTTCTCATCACTTGTTGCTTCTCAATTTATTCTAATGAGTAGGGCACCCTTCCCACCTTTTGTTCTCTCTTTCTGTCTCCTCCAAGATGCTGCGGCTTTCAAGGATCAACCCATCTAGGGAGATTGAGTGTTTTAGTTTTAGATAAATATAGTTTTATCTCTTTGCAAATTTTTCACCCCTGTTTCTATTTGCTCATAGACGGAGGGAGGCATATTATTGAACGGTGTGTTAAGTGTAAACCATGTAATAATATCTAGTTTTCTTATTTATTTTCCAACATTAGTGTTAAAAAATGGGTAAATATCATGCCAAGTACGTGTGTGTGTGTATATATATTATAGGGGCAGAAGTATCCAAACTAAATTTACATATGCATTATATTATTATTAACATTACGGGAAAAAAAGGTTACATATCTTCCAGGCTCTTTATGCTGTTCTGACAGTGACGCGGGTAGACCCACTTTATGACAGTGTACGCAGCTGTGGAAGAAAAAATTAAAAAAGGAATCCAGAAAATAAGGGCTCCCAGTAATAGTTATAATAAAGAGGTGCAAGAGAAAGAGACTATCATCAATTGGTCAACAACTGTGGTACCAGCAAGTCAAGATGTAGCCATCCGTAAAGGAAAGATAAAGAGATGAAAAGCATGCCATGCCTGCCATACAAAAATAGGCAATTTCAACTGAAGAATAACACTATCTAGTTGCTCGTCATGTATTATGATTGCATAGTCCCCTCCGCCACCGCCATTAGAGGAAAACACAAGCCCCGATAGAGTGCCAAAACAGCAAGCAATTCCAACAAGAAAAGAAGACCCCTTTAGAGTTTGGTCACTAATTATGATCATATGATAATTAATCATTAATACACACACACACACATACATATATATATCATCTTCTCCTGCAGCGAACAATCCCTTTGGCCTTCTCTTCATGGAACAAAATAGATTATAATAAAGTACATCTAATTAAACACCCCCATATACAAGTGTATATGTGCCTAGCAACATAATTAGACATCTTTTTCCATTTCCCTAGTCTTCTATGTTGTGCTCAGCAGTACTAATAAATGAAGCACGGCTTTGGCCAGATAATCCAGCTGCAATTAATACGGTCTTCAGTCTGCACCCCGCACCCGCAGATTAATTAATTAATCATCAATCAGGAATTAGCACAGCTCGGGATTAAGCAGCTTGGAAAGAAGCCCCATCCTCCTCTCTTCTGCCAACAAAAGCAAACAGGAAAAATGTAATTAAGGTCCAAAAGATAAAAAGTAAATGCGGAGGCTGCTGCTATCTTTAATTTAATCAAATTCCCCCTTCGAAGGACAAACTAAAGATCTGAAGACAGCCAAAAGATGTCTTCCCAGCAAGCTACAACAAAAACATGTCAATCCTAAGTGCAAGTCAATGAATGATTCTGAGTATCATCACAGTTTTAACTGTGTGGCCGTCAGCTAGCTAGCATGCACATGATGATGATGATGATGATGATGATATGATGAACCATCACATGATGATGATGATTACAAAAGCCTGTCACGGGTGGGTCGGTCCCTGCATGCCGCTGTTATGGTCTAAAACTTTTAATTCTTCTTTTCTTTTTCTAGTTTGTGATTTCCGGTTTATTTTCTTATTATACGTCAATTAATGTAATTAGCAAAAAGTTTCAAGTAGAGCAGCTCAGGCACTGACCCTTTTGGACTTGGCGTAGAGAAGTTCAGGCGAGATCTTGTAAAGATCTTCGTCAACAGCTTTGGGAGCTTTCCTTGGCGGCGGGGGTGGAGGTGGCGGTAATGCAACCGGGCTTGGTGTGTCCTTCGAATTACACACCACCCAATTAGCTTCCTTTTTAGCTTCTTTCGCTACTTGCGGCTGACGTGCTGCTTTTGCCTGCAATTGAGTTTCACAGCCACCATCATCACCATTTTGAAGCAAAAAAGATTTGGTAGCTAGCTAGGGAAAAAAATTAATCTTTCAGAAACGACGCAGGATCAAGAGTGCTTTTTTCAAGTTTTGGAAGATGCTGCTGGGTTTCAAATTTGAGCATCTTATAATTACATACCCTTCGGCGAGGTACAAAGATCATGGCCGGAGTCACCACATCATTCTGGTACAGGTCGCCGGCGACATACAAGTCGCGGTCTTCGGAGTAGCTGTAACGGAGCAAGCCGGCTTGCCTCGCTGATTCAAAGCACTGAGTGAAAGGGAGGTCGTCGTTGCAATCCCAGCTGCCAAACGCCGGCACATGGCCTCTCCAGAAATCCTATATCCACACACCACAAGATATGAAGCAATTAACCGGCTAAACAACGAAAGGCGATTGAATACGTAAATTAAGATCTTGCAGATTATACAAGTAGAGTGGGAGTGAAAAAAAACAAAGCCCTTACATCCATTTGTTAGGATCCAAAACAAAGAAGTCTGAGTAAAAAGCTGGGGGGATTGACTTCTTCTAAGACGCAGAAAGATGGGGGTTTTCTTTCTTTCTTGCTCGTATGTGGGCGCGGGAGGTAGAATGAAGGATATAAAGGCTAAAGGCAGAGAGAGAGGGAGCGGGGGGGTTGTAAATGAGAGAGAGATTTCTTTCTTCGTTTCTCTTTAATTGGGTGTTGGTGGATTTAAAAGGGAATTAAAGACCGAGCTATACTAAAACAGAAAGCTGGGGAGAGAAAGGCAGATAGGGGTATGGAGATCCAGAGAGAGAGAGAGAGAGAGAGATGAATTTGTTTCAACAAAAAGGAAAAGATGGGAGGGTGCCAGGACAAGACGCAGATATCCATCCAAGTTAATTTTCCAGTAGCTAGGTCGCTAGCTTCTAGACAGAAAGACAGATAGGTAAGGTTTATTCATATAACAGAGTTGCAGAGAGAGATAGAGAGAGAAAAGGAGGGGAGGGATGGGGTGTTGCCTTTTTACTTTTTGCTTTTATTTATTTTGGGAGGATTCTTCTTCTTTAAGTAATACTTTAATATTTGTCGGCGACTGGAGGGGGAGGGGGGTGTATATTCCAATGAATTTTGCCGATAAAGGTAGCTTCCTTGTGTGCGAGATAGAGATTGAGATTGGTGCTCCTCATCTCCCCACCCCTCCAAGCAAGCGAGCGAGCAAAAGCTTGAAAATGGCTTTTTAATCCCAAACACGCGGGCTTGGTGCTCCGTGCCTAAAAGCCAATTATGGCCTTCCCCAAAAGCCCAGAGCCTCTGTTGTTATTATTATTATTAGTATTATTTATGTCTCTAAACGCAAACAACTCCATTCCTCAGCCCTCAACGAGCACCGCAGTGCTGTTAGATGGTCGACACCTTTGCAGTGTTATCCCATCCTCCGCTCCCCTCCCTAGATTTTTTTTCAACGCTACTGTGAGCTGCAGTCTTGCTCCCATATTCAGAATTTGTCATCATGATGTCTAAAAAGAGCAATTGAATGGGATGGGGAAGGGGATGGGGATGGGGATGGGCTGTACAATTCTTTGCAGTGGGTAGCCGTGTGGTGTTTATTTTGACCGTTTTGAGAGAGATCATTTCCTTTAAACGAAAAAACCCAAAAGGTCAAAAGGTTGTCATCCTATCCAACTACCCATGTCATGGAGATTGTTGCAGTGTATAAATAAATATATAAATCAACAATCAGAGATGAAGGTGAAGTCTAAGAAAATTGGAAAATGACTAGAGGTTTTGACTGTTGGCTAGCTAGCTTTGCTTGGATTTTAAGTTTGTCTGGTTTAGCATTACTAGGCAAATAAATAGTGTTGAGAGAGAGAGAGAGAGAGAGTCTTTAGGTTAGTTATAATAACACATAGGTTCCTCCAACTTAGAAAATTGGATTGAAACTTTGCCCAATGCCGCCTTAACGTTTAAAACAATTAATTCGAGCAACTTAAGATAAAGAGTCATGTCAACTGTTAACTATTGATCTGTCCCCCAAAAAAACACTATTGCAAAATGATTCTGTGCAATGATTTTTTTATTTTTTATTTTTAAGCAACTGAACGCTGTGGGATTTATGTGCTTCGTACTGAGTGGGCCGAATGGGCCAGGCTCTGGCTCCCAGTTTCAGTTCCCTAACGTTGTTGGGCCGAATGTGACTTGTCAGTAAATAACATCTTTCTTTCAAGTGGATAAAAATTATATCAAATTAGCCACTCAACTTACTTTTTTGTCTCTCAATATGATCGCTCGTACTAACCAAAACTATAAAATTATACAGAGCAGGATGCCTTTGGGGTCCATTGTTTTTGAGATTTTGATTTTGGGATCTGGAGAATTGGATACGATTCTGTAAAGATAAAATAATTAAAAATAAACTCGACTCAAATAATTGGAGGTGAGTTATATGTGGAGTAGGCTCCAAGATCCCTAGCCTCATATCCCTACCTTCATAAATTTTAAATTTTTAGTGATTGGCAATAACTTCTATTCTCTGGCCACTCTCCTAAACTTCACACTTATGTGACTTTTGTTAATTAAGATATAGGGTAAAAAAATTAAAATATAGAATGCATCATTGACTTCTATTCTTTCTAATATGTTTATTAAGTTTATCTGACTATTTTTAAAAAAAATAATTAATTATCTCTTATCTTGATTTTTTAAAATATAGATATCTTTCCTTCCCTCAAGATAAGCATATTTTGATCCTTATATATGAGAATAAAATGACGTTTGTGTCCACTAATACTTTTCAAAAAATTTAACAAATAATTTAATAAAAATTTTAAAATATTTCTCAACTTTATCTTGACCATTTTATATCTTAGACTGAAAATTATTTTAAATTTATCTTGATACTCCATTATCTTGCTCATTTTAATAAACGTTATCTTAACATATTATAATATTTTTTATAATAATAAATCAAAACTATGATAATCCAAGATATAGTTTGTCAAAATCCTGCAGAATATAACACGTGCCACACTTGTTGAAGGCAAAGCAAAGCAAAGATATATATTGGGCCATGCACGTGTAAAATATCACAGAATATATATATATATATATATATATATATATAAAATGCCCCTTAATAACAAAGAAAAGCCCAGCACATCATGAAAAAGAAACCCCACAAACATCGAACACCTTCCTTACTTATTAGTGTCTATGGATAGATAGATAATATATATTGATGCCACCACAACCTTGCAGCATGCCATGCGGGCTGCTATACATACGTATACTAATTGCTCGACGCATCGATCGATCCCCTTGTTGAGGCAGCTAGAACAGCAATCTTATCAACTATATATATATATATATTATTCAACATCATCATTGTCGTCGTCGTCGTCAGTGGCCCCAGGGTCTGCTTCTTCATCGTCACCGAAAGCAGGAGTAGAAGCTGGGGGGATGGAAAATTCCTCGTCGGTTGGAAGTACCTCTAGTGGCTCGTCTTCCTCGCCTCCTAAAGCACCCTCTTCTTTTTCTTTTACTTCATCTTCATGATCCGAAGAAACCAGAGAGTCTGCTGCTGCCTTCTCTGTGCTTTCCGGTTCTGTAGCTGAAACAGAAAAATCTTCACCGGCTGTCTCTTCCGCTGATAACTTCGCCGTATCGCTCTGCATGTACGACAATAAATGATGTTTTTGCAATATATATAGTCGTAACTTTCCAAATCATATACGTCATATCAAATTATATATATATATACATGCATACATACACAGAGAGAGAGAGAGAGAGAGAGAGAGAGAGGGAGAGAGAAAGAACCTTGAGGGAGGCCATGATCGATGAGGCTAGGTAATTAAGGATGTAGCTAGAGAGGGAAAGAGTTGAAAGGAGTGGAATATGAAATGTTAACGGCCGAACGAGGAAGGTTGTTAATTGAGGACGGCTATTTATAATAATAATGAGGAGATTAAAGAGATCAAATTAAAGGAGCATCTGCAGCTGTTCCCTGTTCGCGAATATTTTTAATTTCTCCGTTAAAACCTCAAAAGTTGATATATATATATATATATATATAGTATTGCAAATACAACATATATACTGCCTACTCAAAGAATGCCATGCCAACTTTTGTTTTGGGAAGAATAAAGGAGGAAGCAAATGGGAAAATGGAATATAATTAAGATGAGACAGAGAGGGAGAGAGAGAGAGAGTACTAGCGTGTGTGTATTATTAAAGCAAAGATGCGCCTAACGACGTTGGTCTAATCACTCAGAGACAAAGAACCGATGCCCGTCCACGTGTCAAAAATGTAGGCGCCTGTCTGCGCTAGTTGTTGCTGTTGGCCGAATATCATCAATTGTAGTTGCTTATCAGTTATTATTAAGGGAAAGAAAGAAAGTAGCAGAGCAGCTGGTTACAGCATGCTTTGGGGTAAGTATATATGGTACGCATGTGGCGGTCGATCAATTTGTCCATCTCATAAATATTTATTAATCCTATATAATTCTGCTTCAGTTCCACTACTACAGACAAATTATGTCACAAGAAACATATATATGCCATATATATTCTATATATGAATGAAAGTGATCATGCATGAGATCGATCCCGTTCAATGTAAATTTTCTTAATTAGCTATTTTATATATCTGCGTATGTATGTATGTATGTATGTTATCCTAAAAGTACAACGTCATCACATGACAATAATTGACACACCCAAGGGATGAAAGGCAAGAATGATAAAGAGTTAAAAAGAAGAAACATGTGAGCCATGATGATGATGGAACGGACAAACTGCCTAACATGTCAAACTCACTCACAACTAGAATGAATGCATACCTCACACACACACACACACACACACATATATATGACATATCAAGTCGTTAAATCGATAGTTAAAATAGAAGAAACTTATATAACGGACAACAAGGAAATTGAAGTTATCCCTTCAAATTCATTGAGGGATTCAGCTGATCTGATGACCATTATTTCACGTCTCTTTCTCGCTGCTGGGACTGCCCAAACCACAAAAACCAAAATTCCGACAAAAATAAAGCAATGGGCAATGGGTGGCTGCAGCCCGTGACTGACAGACACAGAGAATCAAGCCAATTCCCATTCACGGGCTCACAACTTCTGGTACTCATAGTTTGCTCTTATTATATATATATATATGTAATGGGTGTGCTGGTGATGATGTAGCAAGTGATTTAGAATTAGAAGAAGACGGGCGCCGAGATGATGATGATGATGGTGGTGATAGGGAAACTGTCAAAGATGATGGTGGTTGTGGCGGTGGCGCTGCTTGCTTTGGCTGGAGGGTTAAAGAGTGTAGAGTTGTGCGATATGAACGAGGAAGGGCTGATGGCATGCAAGCCGTCGGTGACAGAGCCCAACCCAGTGGATCCAAGCCCTGAGTGTTGCCAGGTTCTCTCGGCTGCCAACTTGACGTGCCTCTGTGACTACAAGGACTCTCTCCTCTTGCCTTCTCTGGGGATTGATCCTCAACTCGCCATGGCTCTTCCTGCCAAGTGTAAACTCACCCCTCCTCCCAATTGCTAATTAATTCATTAATTCAGGTCTCCGTCTCTTACTGCTCTCTGCTGTCCGTTCTGTTTAAGTTTTACATATGTATGTGTGTGTGTATTTGATTATTGGATATTCTTCCTCTCCTTCAATTAATTACTTTTATATTTTCTACCTGGCGATCGGTTATGGTTATATTTTCATGGTTCCCTGTTCTCTCTGTGTGTGTGTGTGTGTGTGTGTGTAGGATAGGAATAAGAAGGGTATCGAGTCATCTACTCTAATCTACCTGCCAAGCATATGCTAGCTCATGGATCTGATGGGTCTCATCTCATGCATAATATAAAAAGGGTCCGATTGGACTATAATATTGTACGTATCTTTATTTCTATGTTTCAAGTTAATTTGAAGCGTTTGGATTGGAAGCCAGTCTGTCTGTACCTGTACTCCTTGAATTTGTGTGCCATGTGACCATGTAGTTGCTGTTGAAGCTAGCTAGCTAAAATATATAAACAAATTCAATACTATACCAGACGTACCCGTACATAGGCACTTGACTGGGCTCATCCTGGCCCAATACATGCTTAGAACCATTTGTTTTCTCTTGTGTCCTCCGTTTTTTCCTTATGGGCCGCGTGGCCTAATCACATATTTGTATTCATTTGTGAACAGAGCAAATTACGAATAAATACATATATTCATTTGTGAACAGCTCAAAGCTCAATTAATTTGAGCTCATTTATTTTGTTAAATAAATAAATTTTAGTTAGGTTTTTAAGCCTGGTTAGTAAAACCTGAGTTTTAAAGTGCTCGGTTTATCTGGATTGTGAACAATCTCATTTAATGATTTGATTGTAAATTCATTGTGGCTTGTTTCAAAACACTATGTTCATGGTTTTATGATTTGAGGTTTTTTTTTTTTTTTTTTTTTGGGGGGGGGGGGTTGGGTAACATTATTTAAAATTAAATATATGTTAAAACACATTGATTTTATATGTTCTATATAAACTATTATGGAATTAAGCTTAAAAGGAATTTTAAAATAGGGTAAAAGAAAAAATTCATTTGGTATTAGTTTAATATAAATATATGCCAAGCTCAAACTCGGCAAAATTAAGAATAAGCTCGCTTGTTCTTAATTTTGAGCTCAACTCATTGAACTCAAGCTCAAACTTGAATGTGAGCCCAAACCTAAAAAGATTTTAAATAAACAAAACTTAAGTCTATATAAATTTAACGTATTTGTTTGTAGGAAGCATTCTTCCCTCAATCACTTAATATAATTAGCCCTAAAATGCCCAACAGGATGTACTTGAAAGTTTTGTAATATCTATCATATACTATAGATCTGTCACTCTTAAAGAGTATTTAAAAGACGTTGATTAAGGAAGGCTAAGTTCCTCCACTAAAGCTTCATACAAGCAAAAGCCCGTCATGGGGAGACATTCTTGTATTGCTCATGTTTATGTTTGTGTTTGTATTTAATTAATTTGGAGTTTACGTACCCTCGAACCATTCCATGGAATCTTCAGGATATGTCTCATTACATTAATTCTACAATCAACTTCGATTAATTTAGCAAAGTTTGAGTCGCTGCAGAATATGACAAACAAATCACATATAACGAGTTAATGGCCACAATTATCCACACGCGCGCGCGAAGCTAAGCTCAATGAAAAGGTCCGACGGACAACCAGCAGCAACGCAGAGACCATTATCCAATTGCCCTCATGTAGCAGCAGCAGCAGCATGCTTGATTAAACAAGGGCAGGACCACAGATTTCGGAGCCAATAGGAAAACCCGGGTTCATTATTAAGTATGAACCATACAAGGTGGTACGATTGATGGACGCGTGTCATTAGCTGACTCGCTATCGATTTAACACTGTCAGGATCAAGCCTCCCCCCCCGGGGGCACAAAACAACCTTAACTTTTGCCCTCCTACCTACTTAAGCGCAAGCGTGAAGCGAAGCGACACTCCCCGTGATGTCTTTCCAATGCACCCAAGGACCAACAATAAACTGCCAATCCTATGTTGATGCACCCTAGGTACTTATAATATATGTAGGTGCAGGTGTTTGAAAAAGTCAGAACGATCCCTGGGGTCCAGTCTACACTTGCAATTCGTCTGCTGGTGCACATGGGTCGCCATTGAAAAGGAAACAATACTACTCAACCAGGAGTAATTAAAGAGTGAGCATACACTAGATAGGGATATATAGGTGCAGAGAGTTAAATCAAAAGATGACTTGACTAGTCGCTGCCGGTTTAAAAAGAGAATCACTACTAGCGGAACCAACTTCTTCGTCAACATCATGACCCGTAGTAGCAAGTAATTCAGGCTATTCGTCTTCCGCCACCGCCACTAGCTACTAATACTAAACTACTATTACTAACCCCTTCTTCTTCAGCAACAGATTTAGAGTTAAACACAAAAAACAAAGCCATAACAATAGCCAGAAATGGTTATTATGGGCGAGACTCAAGCCTCCCCCTCAGCAACCTTCTGGGCGGGAGAGCAAATCAGCCAGACCAAGCCATACGGGTCCTTCACTTTCCCCACGCGTCCGCCGCAGCACGCGCCATCACCCTCCGTGACGACTTCCCCCTCAGATACCGCACCGGCATTCACCGCATTCGCCACGGCGCCTTCCACGTCCTCAGTTTCCAGGCAAATCACGAATCCGCTTCCGGGAGTTTTGATCCTGTATATTAGCCAATAACACGAGCGCTACGCTGATCAGTCATCACATCCACACCTCCCACCTAAAACCACTATTCCACAATAATAGACCAGATCTCAAGGGTTTAAAGATTGATGAACAACAAAGTGACATGTAAATGATCGGACCAAATATTTAAACCAGAGAAAACGAAACGAGAAGGAAACATGAAGAAGGTTCACAATGAACAACGAAAAACCAAAAGCAGAGACAGCTATCTTCGTAAACGCAACCACAATCCAGAAATTAAGAAGTGGGGTCAGCAGATAAAGACCCGAAAGCCAGACAGTAGAACAAATAATAATAATTAAATAAAAGCATAATAAAAGCGACACAGAAGAGACCAAGGACAACCAGTAAACAAGTATCAAAAGCTAAAGAAACAGCGCGCGTCGTGCAAAGGGAAGTCGTCAGCTCAAGTAGCTAGCTAGAATAAACTAGTTAACATTTTAGAGTGCATGCATTAACAGGGTAGAACGCCTTTTATCCTGTAAGACTGAAGAAAACGCGGAGGCTGAGAAGAAAAACAAGGCTATTACATCAGCAAGAAAGAGAAAGGAAGGGGGGGGGGAGAGGGTTAACACTTACGGGGCAGAAGAGTCATCAGCGAGGTCAGAGACGAGAAAAGAGGAGGATCCGAGCTTGAGTTCAGCCGATAGGACAAGAGGGAGCTCCTGCTCCGCCTTCCTCTTTGGGTGCATGATGCAGTTCACCTCCTCAGCGCCAAAGGCTGCTTTGTAGAACTGAACGGCATCTTTGGCTTTGGGAGCTTCCACGAACAGCTGAGGCTTCAACGCCGAGAATGTCACCTGTTTGGAACCACCGTTCCTGGCGCCCCCATTCTGAGCCTCCTGAGCCATGGTCGTCGTCGTCGGTTGGACGGAGAGATAGAAGAGAAGAAACGCAGAGAGAAACAGGAAAAAGCCCTAGGAGAGAGAAAGAATTGCAGAAGAGACAGAAGAAAAGAGTTGATAAATGATATTTGCGTGGTGGGGCTAAGTGGAGAGAGGGGGGCTAGTTATATAGGGGAGGGAGGAAGAGGAACCGTTGGTGGTTTACAGGGACACAGTTGGGTTCGAAATAAATAAATAAATAAATAATGGTACAGCCAAAGCTAGAAGAGAAGACCCTTTACTTTGTACTTTATTTACTATTCTACCACTCTTGGTCTTGGTCTTGTGCAGTTGTGCTTGGTTACCTATGTAATGCATCCGGCTAAAACCACATTTTTGCCCTGAACTCTCTCAATCACTTATGGCTTAATTTAAGGGGAACTTCTCGTGTCCCTCAAGTTGCAAGTAGGAATTGATTAGACACCTGAATTTTTAATTTTTGACCTATCAAATATCTTATTATACAGTCAACACCATGTGTAAAATGTGTAATTGAGAAGAATGAAAGATGAATTGGGTGGTAGATGGCTAAGATCTGGGCAAGAACTTGCTTGTTAATAGTGGACAAAGGGTTGGATGGGTCATGATTGACGGTGATTAGGGATGGACGGTTGACAAGTTTAAGGCTCAGATGATTGACAACGTGAGATTGATCGACGATAAGAAAAGTGAGTGATGGTTGTCGATGACTGGTAGAGGCGACGAAAGCAAAACTTGATCGAACAAAATAAAGGCAACTAACGGAGAAAGAAGCAATTAGCAATGAGGGTGGCAAAGCGGCAGACGACGATTGTGAGGAGGAAACGATTGGCAAAGAGGCAAACGACAGAGATAATTGCTACGACAATCAGAGAATACGAAAGGTTGTCTAGATCTGGTTGAATAAGAGAAACAGATGTAATGACAACCACGGTAACAACTTTGTCGATAGTAATGGCGATGGAGTCGATGGCAATAGTAATGTCGTATTTGAGATTTTGGGGCTCTGAGGCAAAATATAAAAATGGGCCCTTGAATAGGACACAAGGGCAAGCCGACAAGGGTGAGCCCGTGAGAACGAGCCACCGGGCACTGGCCACGAGGGTGAGCTAATGAGGGTGCGAAACTGCGATGAAACGACGGAGTGAGAGAGATGCGGTGAGCAATGGAGAATGAGCCACTCACCACAAGGACAAGGCTAGCCAGCGAGGATGAGCGACAGAGCAAAGCAACGAGAGGGCAACGATGCAACGAGATGAGAGAGATGCAATGAACGATGGAGCAGCGAGAAACGAGGGTGAGTCGTCGATGACGAGGGTGACAGAGTGAGAGAAGCAATGCAGCGAGCTAATCAATGAAAGTAGGAAATAAATAAATGCAAGGGCGAAGCTTTGTAGAGGGGGAGGGGGGTGGGCAGCTGGACTTGGGTAGTGGGCCCTTACAAAGAAAGAGATTTTTAATTTATGGACCACCAAATAGTCAAATTTTCATGCCCTCTGAGGCAACCACCTCATAGGCCTCATGAAATGTCCAACCCTAAGCAACAGGCACAATCGACAACAGCAACTACCGAGTTCAATCTATTGAGTATCAGGTTTAATTTCCCAATTAAACAATTAATTCGATTATGATTGCGTTTTAGTTTTGATTGATTTTTTCACACACAAACATATATATATATATATATATATAACAATCATTTTTATATTTAATATATATTGTATTAATATTTTTTTAATAATTATATATAATTTATAAATATATAATGATAAAATTTTATCAGTTGGACGAAATTAGGTTTCATCCTAGGATGAAACCCCTGATTGATGAAATCTATGATCTTCTTCTTTGTCGCACATAGGTTTTTTGTTGTTGCCGTTTGTCTCTCACGCTTCCATTGTTTGCTATCTTTTTCATTCTCGACCTATACCTTCATCATTGCGTACTATGTGTGATATATATATATATATATTTAATAGCTATTGTGCACTATGTGTGTGTATAATTTATTTACAACTTTAAGGACACTATTGATCTCGTCTTAAATTAAGAGAATTAGAAGACAAATAATTGAACGGGAAGAATTGGGGAAGGGAGGAGAGAATTGTATTTTTAAGCCTCATGTAACCAAATAGAGAATGCGTTTCTAGAGCCTTCACGGGCGTAGCACAGTTAGTTCTTAGGTAGTAGATTATACCCAAGAATGCAAGTTTGAGTCATAACAGCTGCAGTATGAGAGTTTCACTCTTCTGTGGAGGTAGTTCCTTGTGAATATCATGCATTGTGTCTCCTACTTAGTGTGTTGTTGTATATCGTGATTAACTTCTTTTATATGAGTGGACCAGTATGTAGAAGACCCTTAAATAAGGATCTTCGTGAGGAATTTCGCCTTTTACACCCAAAAATGCATTTCTGGATTTGGAGGCCCAGAAGAATGGAATTTTCCAGAACTACCCGTTCCCCTCACCTCTCATCACCTCTCATATTTTGGGGGGGCTTGCTGCTATTATTATTATTGCTAATCCAACAAGTTCCTCGTGGTCCACCTCTTCTCCCCCACTCACGCTCACACAACACACCATCTTTTGTCTGCGTTCGGATGGATGCTGCTCCCACAACGCAATATTAATTACTCTCCCCCCTAGTCCCCACCCTTTAATGTTTCATAAAATATCAAAACTTAGGGTTCGTCAAAAGTGACTTTCATTTCTCAGTCGCCTCGTTTCAACGTATCCTTTTAACTTCAAATTATTTATATTTTTTTTAAGCATTGAATGTCCAGCTCAGCTACCTTCTATCAGCAAGCTCAGGCGACCATGAGGTCGAGAGTTCGATCCCCGCAGACGACGTTTGTGTTCCTCAGTTTTTGTTTCCATTCTCACGCAGTCCCAGTTCTTAGCTCATAATGAAAGGGAGGTTGTTATTGCTACTTAATAATATTATTATCTCTAGAGTCTAGTCTTAACCAGTGCCAGGCCCTGCAGGCTGGTACTGCTGCTCTTAATAATAATAATAATAAAGACCGTGGTCTCCTCTCCTCCTCGTCCTCTCTCCCCGCCTCCTTCCATGGCCGCCCCCTTTCCCTTTTCTAGTAATAATCTCCGCTCTCTCCCCTCTTCTTGCTTCATTACTCCACCACCTGCAGCTCCTATTTTTTTTATTCACCACCACCAGCAGTGGCAACTGTTGAAGCAATTCAAGAGGCAACGCCTCTTGCCCCTGTGCCCTGCTAGTTCTAGTTACGAGGTTGGCGAAGGCTTCCCCGGGGATTTTCATACTTCTCCATCTGGAAGAAATCCGGGCAATCCAAAACCAAAATGGGATACTTCTCAGTATGAAGCTCTCCTCACAGGAGGTGAGCAGGTCGTTTCCGTTCTCAATGAGATGGCCAAGCTTGTAAGAAGTTCTCTTCCCTCTTCTAATATATTATTCTCCCTTGGTGATTGGTTCTGATTTCTGCGGATTTGTTGAGAACTCTCAGATTATTATTATCCTTGGTTCAATTCCCCTGATATTTCTTTTATTCTCCCATCCCTCTTTGATTGATTTGACTTCTCAATGACAGAGTTCTTCCCTCACTATATCTTTCTCTTTCTGATTCTTCAGATTCTTGATATTGGAAAACTTTGTGTGCCACCCAAAGGCAAGGACAAGATTTAAACGTCAATTGCTGGCTATTCCATTCGCCCAATTTTCTGCACCCTTCATCCTTGCGTTATTATGCATTTCTAAACCTACTTGTCTTATTTATTTTGCGTCTGCATCGTTTCCCTTATCTTCAAAATACTCACTTCAAACCCAGTTTAGGATTCCAAACTATATTAATCCCAGAAATTGGAACCTACAATTCAAAAAAACCTCTGCTGAAAGCATTATGCGGATATTCAGTTAACACCATCAATAAGATATTCATGATATTTTAATACTTCAATTTAAGCGATTATAATGTATTAGTAGAACATCATTATTATATTATTTATTATTAGTAAATTAAACATTCATATTTTTACCATCTATATTGACATTAATCTAATTAAATAAAATTACTATTGGTTTTGGTTTGGTTAGAAACTCATGTATTTTATTTGGAAAATTTGAGGAAAACAATGGAGAACATCTTTAAAATGATCTCTAACAGTTCGTATAAATTTGGAAAATCAAAAGGCAATTTTTTTTTTTTTAATTTGTAAAAGAGATTCTCATTCCAACCCGATTTTTCTCTGGCTTTCTATTTCCCATAAAAAAATTTCATTAAACAGAGCTTATTTTGCACAACTGTACAGCCCTTTCCATTTCTTGAACACCTTGTTTCCCTACCTCTCACTTTGATGGTCTGTTGTTCAACTTATAGAAATTACCAAGTGTTGGGGGTCTTTTAAAGTAAACTCCAAAACAGATGGGAGACAAAGTCTTTGAGTTCATCATCATCATCAGAATATAATCACAATCATGTTACTTGAGGTGTTAACAGCTAATCTTCCTTGTCAGTGTAGTTGGAAGATATGAACATGGATGAAGCATCTGAAAAGTTGGCAGTTGAATTAGCTGCACAAGGAGTCATTGGCAAAAGAGTGGATGAGATGGAATCAGGGTTTATGATGGCCCTAGATTACATGATCCAACTGGCTGAGAATGACCAAGACAACAAAGTACAAACGTCAAGCTCTTATTTCACGTTTATGCTTTGAGATCTTGTTATTTTAGTATACTTTTCTTTCTGTTTACTGATCTTTTAGGCCATTATATGCAACAAATGTGGCTGAGAGGATGTAAATATCTACATGATCTCATTCCTAGTTCTTCCTCTTGCATGGACTTGCGGTAGATAGCATTATCCATGCTCATTGGTGTCCATTGTCATTTGAGCTGCTTCTGGCATTTTTGCTGAGACCGGCAATTTTGGTAGCGTGTGCCGTTTTTGGTTTCTTCGTGTTGCTCCTATATTAGACTGTTATCACATATCTGCTACATTTCATCACTGCTAGGATTGTGCATTGAGCTAATTTGCTTTCCTTGAGTTCTCGTTATCATCTGTGACTAGTTCTTGCGTTTATTGAAACGTTATTGTGGACTTCATAAATCGTTTTTCACAATTTGTTGGTTGCTTCACTGCAGCGCAAGTCACTCTTGGAGGTGATCAAGGAGACTGTTCTATCTCATCTCACAAGGAAATGCCCTCCACATGTGAGGATGCTTCTTTATTCATGGTATCGGTACTAGTTTTAGTGATAAGGCAGTAGTTGCAGGTCTTACCTCTTGTTGACATTTTTCTGTTATACATCTCCTAGGTTCAAGTGGTTGGCCTTCTCTGTAGAACCCCCCAGAAAGAAAGCAGATATGAATTACTTCGGCGAGTTGCTGCAGGTGGTGGCGTATTTCAAGGCGAAAATGGCACCAAAGTTCATCTTCCAGGGGCAAATTTAAATGATATTGCTAACCAGGCTGACGATTTACTGGAGGTAACTATTAGAAAGATGCCTGCGTAGCTTTGCAATTTCTTAAATTAGTGTGCGTCTGGAAAAAATATGCCTTACTTTTTAGGGATGTGAATTCCCCTGTTTGCAATCTTAGGTTGAGTGTTTGCTGTCCATGATGAATGCATCACACAATGGCAACAAAATTGTGGCCCAAACTTGTCAATTGTCTAATTCATTTTCTATTATTCATATGCCTGACCTGTAGTATTGAAGAGGTTCGGCCACATTAAACTCATCTTGGGGGAAGTTTTTAGAGAATGCAGCTTTGAGTATGCAGAACTCACTTCTTTGTTGTAGTTGAGAAAGCTACTTCTATGTGATTTTTATACTTTTAGTTGTTATAATCTGGTTAGGTTCTGATTGACCGTGTAATGAATGGCCTTTTATATTCTGATATCACCTTATGCAATCTCTTTTTATGTGGGAGTAATCTCAAACTAAACTAATAAGAAATAGCAGAAGAGTTGATATGATAGCTATCCTTGAGTTAAGGAGGGTTGATTAGGTCGTTGTGTCCGGATGATTTTGGGTTGATTGAAATGAAGCTACTTTTATTTTGTACTTGGTTTTACTGGATCTAAATGATAAAAACAAATGTAACCAATGATGCTCTTATTGATATGCCGCAAAGTTGCCTTCTAGATAAATGAGGAGAATAACTTGTGGAAAGAATGCTTGAGGAAAAAGGAGCAGGATTAGAAAACGAGGGTCTATATTGTGGACCCAAATAGATTAGAATCTTACCCTTGAGTAACATACAAATCTTATTATAAAAAAAAAAAAAAAGGCTTAGGTCTCTGTAGTTAACTATGATGTTCTAATATTATAGTTACCACCTTTATTTTGCCCCATAAAATGCATCCAATCAGATTTGAAATAAAATTCCTTTTACTTCTAATCTCAATTAACTCAGTTTATCTGTGACTTCTAGGAAGTCAACTTGGAATTGTTTTAATAACATGGCTTACAAAAATTGCCATCAAAGTAGCGTGCAGCCTAGTTCTGGTGCCCATTATGGTGGACCTTCCTCTCGCCTGATTTTATTTCCCATCAAACCAGACAATATGAACTTTATTTTTTCTTAATTCAAGTGCTGCTGAATTACCATAGTCCCCTGTTCTATTGGATCACTAATACGACAAGGAGTGAAGTAGCTGCAAAAGGTGTTTGTCTATAGTGCCTTCACGTTAATTATCTTCTGGATGCATTATCACTTGTGCAGACCATGGAATCCCGGCCTGTGGTCCCTGATAGAAAGTTACTTGCAAGGCTTGTTCTAATCAGAGAGGAAGCTAGGAGCATGATGGGAGGTGGAATACTAGACGAGAGAAATGACCGCGGTTTGAATACTCTTCCAGAGTCAGAGGTATGCATATCTGGAGATTAAAAATCATGAATCAAATATGGATGGTTCCTGGCTAAATTTTGTTGACATAACTAAGCTATTCCTCATGAAATATCTTTCTGAGGGTTGCTCCATCGTGTTTTCTTTATGGCCTTTCATTACAACACAACAGTTGTAAGATCGTGATCTTATTTGTATTGAAGCAATTACTTTGTTATTACGGTTTTATTTTTCATTTAATTATATAAGTAATGCAGGTCAACTTTTTGACCAAGCTCGTAGCCCTGAAGCCCGGGAAAACTGTACAGGAGATGATAAAAAATGTGATGGAAGGAAAAGATGAAGGTGCAGATGGCTCCAATGGCGGTGCGGAGAATACTGCCGATGCTGGTGTTTCAAGTGGAATTGCAGGAAGAGTAAGTTTCAATGTTTCAGATAGGAGGATTTTTTACAAAAAGCAAGACACAGAAAATGAACAAAATATAAGATGGACGAATGCGCATGCTTGGAACAGTTTTGATATCTGCTAACTCTATTCTTGTGATCTCCAGACTAGTGTGACGGGGCGAAAACCATTACCAGTTCGACCTGGCATGTTTCTCGAGACCGTCTCTAAGGTACTAGTCACTTCCATGTTTACCCAAGCTTCTCGAATTACTTACCTATGGCTGTGTAAACTTTCAAGATCTCTGAACTTGAGGATGACATGAAAAAGACTGGTTAAAGTCGTAACATCCGGAAATTGTTTGGTTTAACTGAATTTGACAAAGAACTGTGAATGTGTTGGGGCTCCTGCCGGTATCACTTAACTTGGCAGTCATTTGTCCAATGAACTAATTTGTAGTCACCTCACTGGCTTGTTGAGAGAATCTCTTCCTATAGAATACCAGTTTGAATGAGTTGCTCAAGCTCATTAATGTCTTGGGGTGACTTTTCAGGTCTTAGGTGGTATATATGCTGGAAATATCTCAGGCATCACCGCGCAGCATCTAGAATGGGTAACTCTTCCTCTCTCTCTCGACCAAGTGATTTGAAATGAGTCAATACTGTACCTTCATCAGAAGGTTTTCTGGCACTTGTCTTGCAATACAAGTTGTCAAGTGAAGAATTTTTTGGTTTGGTTTGGTTTTGTTGGCACAAGAGTTCACTTGATAGCAGCTATGACTGTTCAAATTCTGCCCTTTTATTCCTGGGCAATGAGCAGTTTGCGGTTTCATTATTTTGGGTTGTAAGAAACCCTAGCTCACTTTGTGATCACTCGTTCTCGATGTTCCTTGCAGGTCCATCAGAAGACACTCAACATTCTTCAAGAGATAGCATTCTAGTTTTCATATGGTGGGGCACGGAATGTTGCTGTAAGTTTGCTTTATACTGCCAATTTTGACAGGTAACAAGCGGGAGAAAATTATGTAATAAGGTAAATATGATGAGGCCCTTAAGCTAAGAGATATCATTGTTGAAAAGAAATAAAATGAAAAAGAAAAACCACTGATGGGCAGAATTACTTTGTACGTATTTGTGCTCTTATACGTATTGTTTGTTGACTTGAATTGTTAGGGACAGTCAGTCAGCTGTTTCCTACTATTTAATTTAACTTCCAAGTGTCGTATTTATATCACTCACGCATTGACTACTAGTACCACACTTGTAAATTAAGACTGCATTGTATTGTATCTTGCTGCTGGTTGTTGAATGGGACATGGCCATTGGCCAGGAGTCTAATTGGATTTTTATTTGCAGCCCCTGATCTCTGGATCTGGCCAGCCAAGCCTTGAACTTGAAAGACATTGAGAAATCAATGAATAAAAAGCTTAGAAGACGATGTCTCTAACCACCTTCTCTGTTGTTTTGGTTGAGCATGAATGAATGGTCAATGTCATGTCACAGTCATGCCATTAGAGTACCACTCACTGTAAAGAGGAGCAAAGCCACCATTTTTGTTTTTCAGTCAGATGCAACGTTTCTCTGTTCTCTCTCATCTTGAAAGCGCGCCCGAGAGGAGGTCCCAACCACTACCACCAACTTTATTTTGGGCAGTAGTAGTAGATTAGAGTGAGCCATTTGGAAAAAAACAAAAAGAAGTTAAATAAATGAATAAGTAGGCTAGTTAGGGATGTAAATGGGTTTTTATTGGACTCCCAATAATAAGTAGAAAAATAAATATAAAAATATAATTGAGTTGGCAAGAGCAAGTGATGAGAGAAGGTTTAATATTGTAATGATGAGTCTTATGATAAAGCAGATCAAACCCAAATGTGCAATCGAATCAAACTTTAGGCAATGTCGAAATCTGTAACAATGATGATGGATGTAGATATTGGAGGTCTAAAGTTCTTCATGTGGAGATTGGGCCCATTTGTCCCGCATTTGCGGACTCACCCACCTCTCTGCCTGCAAGGAATGCTTCATGTTCTTATTCATGTTCCTTCATTCTCCCCCAATTATTCACATTCATTTTTATATGAATCGTGTTAGAAACTTCACATAGAAAATCTGCAAAGTTGATTATTATATTACTAAGCAAAAAAAAAAAAAAGAAAAAGGAAGAAGAAGAAGAAGAGTGAATTGTATTAATTCAGGCAACAACTAGTGGGTTAAGAGTTGAGGTTGAGGATGTAATCCTCTTTGGTTGGGCGTTGGGCAGTGCGTGGGCTTGGACATGCTGTCTCGTGTATGCCATGGGTCTCGCTGTTGAAGACTCCACGTGAGGTGTGATCTTTCAGGATTGATACTGCGCACCAGCTGTGCCCATTTTACACTTTGTTACGCTTTCTTTTGTCGGGAACCCCACCCCATCCCATGCCCCGCCCCGCCCCGCCCTTCTTCTTCTTCTTCTTTAATTCCCTCAAAAGTTGATAAAACATGGGGATTAATTTAAATATTGTCTAAGTCTATCAAACTGCCATTCTACAATGTGAATGTGAGAGATAATTTGTACAATATTATATGACTTCTAATATGGATTTTTTCTTTTTTTCTTCTGAGTAGATCTTTCTTTCAATAATGTGATAGATGAAGTCAGAAAAAGTGCCTTTTTGAATCAAAAGAAAGGGGTCTTAATTTCTCTCAACATGGGCCTCCCCCCTACCCACAATGCATTTCCTCCCGCTAATTAATTGTCTCTTTTTGTTGGTTTGATGATGCTAGATGATCAAAACCAGCAAGTCTGATTGAAAAATAATTAATTTTTTAACTAACTTTAAAGGCTAGACTACCCCACAATTGAAGTGAAGGGACTTGGTGGCTTTTACTTTTCCGTTTCTTCACCTGGACTGTAATGACCCCATTATCTTCCAAACCCCCTTCTTAATTTGGATGCTTATGTTAATGTTACTAATAAATAAATAAATAAATAAAAACCTAAGAATAGCAGCAGCAGCATGTGACACTTGAGAAGACTATATGTTTTTTACATCTAAAATCTTTTTTTTTTATTTGGATTTGACATATCCATCCATCCATCATTTCCTTAATTTATTATTATTATTATATAATTAATTATCTAATGTTATTAATTAAACATCATTTTTTTATTAGTTTGAAAAGCCACAACTTATCAAATCGTAAAGAATGAAATGAAGTCGTCATAAAAACAAATAGATTACTTAATACAAACTTAACAATTAGGTTTATTTAATAAAAAATTAATAAATTTTATAGCGGTTAGCCAGAAGGACGATTTGGACATAATTTGAATTCTCCATACGCCTTTATACTCTGACAGCTCTGCTCCGTCCCCAGACTTAGGCCTCTCTCTCTCCCTCCCTCCCTTTACACTCAAGTGAATGATCGAGAGAAGAGAGAAAGAGTGCAAATCTGCGAGTGTTTTGAGAAAGAATTCAGAGAGCGAGGCAACTTATAATCGAGATAGTGAGCGGAAACTAAGAACAGATTCATCGAGTGGAAGCAAATTGATATGGCTGGTTACGTTGGGATCTTGGTATCAGATCCATGGCTTCAAAACCAGTTCACTCAGGTCGAGCTTCGGAGCTTAAAAGCTCAGGTAAATCTACGAAATATCTTATTCTTCTTATGGTTTGGTTGAATTCTACAAATCTTTCATTTCTTGATCTCTCTCTTTTTTTCTTTTCTTCTTCTTTTTTTTAAATTTCGAACAACGGCCAATCGTGATTGCGATTCTTGCAGTTCATGACCATGAGGAGAGAAAGCGGCCGTCTCACACTAGCCGACTTGCCGACCAAGATACCGAGGCTGAAACACATCGCTGAGAATCTTACGGAGCAAGAAATAGCTTCGTTTCTTCGAGATTTGTACCAGAACTTGGATAATGACGTTGATTTCGAGCTCTTTCTTCAGGTGAGTTCGGTGTGAGAGAGCGTATGGAGAAAAAGATAAGAGGACCGTCCCTTTGTTTCTCTTTGGTCTTTCAAATATTAAACTTGGATTTCAAATCCATTTGGTTGACACAATATATGCCAGATTTTGAATCAAATTGAACTTTCTGAATAATTCATTTCAAAGTTTGGGCCGGATATATATGAAAGCGAAATTCGCATCCCCGTAAAACTTAAATGCCTGAATTCATAACAGACAGTTCTTAAATATCAATGTGAACATAGGTGTCAAAATTATGTTCCTCGAAATCTAACAATCTTAATGGCTTTCAAATTACTCAGTACTGGGTTCTATTGTACGAATTTGAAGTTGATTTCTCTAATTTCAAATCCTTTCAATCTTCGCTGTTTTCCTATCAAACAACGTGCAGACCAGAAAATGCAATCGTGTTCCTACTGTACTGCTGATTTAATTTTTGTATAATTAGAGCACATCATTTTGTTTGGTAATGGCAGGTATATCTGAAACTCCAAGCTCATGTAAGCACAAGAATGGGGAGTGGGACAAAGAACTCATCTGCATTCCTCAAATCTCCTACTTCAGCATTGCTTCACACAATTAGTGAATCTGAAAAGGCATCATATGTTGCGCACATCAACAATTACCTGGCAGGAGATGAATTCTTGGAGAGATACCTCCCAATAGATCCTTCAACTAATGATCTTTTTGAGATTGCAAAAGATGGAGTTCTTCTTTGGTGATTATTCAGCCAGCAGAAAGTTCTTTGCATAGTGATATATAACAGATACACAGACGCCAGCATGTGTGTTCAGTTGGTTTTGTGTTTTGAATATAATAATTATATTTCTCTTTGTTTGATGCAGTAAGCTTATTAATGTGGCTGTTCCTGGTACAATTGATGAACGGGCAATCAATACTAAGAGAATGCTGAATCCATGGGAAAGGAACGAAAATCATACTCTTTGCCTTAACTCTGCTAAGGCAATTGGATGTACAGTAGTCAATATAGGGACTCAGGACATCATTGAAGGAAGGGTATGCACACACTCCACATTCCATGGATGAATGCTCTCTTACAGATTGAAACTTATGCTATGTTGTACAGGTTGCGAATTTGGGGATATCTTTCACCGCCTTTTAGTTTTAATTCTCATAATTGTTGAGAATCTCTTCCTAAGAAAATAAGGCTGTGGTTTAGTGCTTTTGGATTCTCCAGTTTTGCCAAATATCATGCATGAGAGCTTTAAATGAGGGCCCTATGAAGAAAAATATTTTCTTTTTCATTCCCCCAGCTGGATAGTAGATCCTGCCTAGTGGGATTGAGGCTTGTGATTGTTGTTGTATTCCCTAGCAGGATAATTGGGGCCGACTCATCTAAAAACAATGTAGGCTTTCTTCTGCCATGCAACAAATTAAAATATCTCCTACTTAAAATACAAATTGTTTGTTGGGCTTCTTTCATTTCAATTGGGGTACTCTTTGCTGGTTCAGCCATTTGTATGACCTGGAATTTTATTTACAGTGTTGCAGGCTCATAGGTTTCTTTTCTTTATATTTTGCCCAATTATTCTGTGATACAGTTGAAATGCAACTACCAACCCACTCTCTTTTGATTCAATTTTCCAATTTGGGCTGATTTTTCTGAAATTCTTTTAGGCTGTCCTTAATTCTGAGGTGCATCAGAAAAAAAGTTCTTTTATGCATGGTTTTTTCTATCTAGTGTATTGTAGTTTGTCATCTGGCTACGTGGACTAGCATGTGAGGTTGTGTATCCACTATAGGAGATCCCAGTTTTTGTTGAATTGGCTGACTCAGGTCTCTCTGCTAGGATTTAGGCTCAAAGCCCAGGGCTTGATGGGCTACAAAGAATCATCCCTATTAATGGGGGTTAAACTGGACCTACCTTAATTTGATTTGAAATTGCTCTTTGACTGACGATGTATGCAAATTAAAAAAGTAGATTAAATTCATGTTCAATGAATTTGCTAGTCTAGGTCATGCCAATCATCTCAATGCCTAAACTTAAACTTACTGATAATTTATTTTTTCCCTTTTTTCTGACAATGCTGAGTTTGATTATCTATATTTCAATCTTTATCGCTAATATATTGTCATGTTGGTTTGTTTTTAGTATTTCTAGTGCTGGGAATAAGATTGTGTTTCTTTAATTGCAGCGGCATCTTGTTCTTGGAGTGATATCACAAATCATTAAGGTGAGATTCTCTCAGTTAGCCATTTATTCAAACCTTTTCTAGACAATTGAAGCTGTATATGAGGGGAAATGCACAGGCAATATTCAACTTTTGGCATTCTAGTATGTATGGATGGGTATGATTTGCATTCCTAACTGATGTTATTTCAGATACAACTATTGGCAGACCTGAACTTAAAGAAAACTCCTCAGTTGGTGGAGTTGGTTGATAATGGAAAGGTGAATCCATTCATTTTGGAAGCGATGGTTCTCTATGAGTATTAATCGCAATTTCACATCAACAATTCATCTGATGCATGCAATTGTTTCTTATCTAAATCTATCAGGATATAGAGGAGCTGATGAGTTTACCTCCAGAGAAGATTTTGCTTAGGTGGATGAATTTTCAATTGAAAAAAACAGGATATGAGAAAACAGTCACAAACTTCTCTTCTGATATAAAGGTACATAAAAGTGAGTTAAGGTGGTAATAAGTTGTTTATGATCCTTCCATTCTCATTCTTTTGATGTTCTTTCCATAATTTTGTTCAATTTGTGTTTTGAGATCTATTCTGTCATAGACTTAGGTTTTGCCTCGTTTTCTTCTTGGCACCGCAAGATGTTACCATTCAAATTCACAGCCTATGATCCTTTAGAATGAGGTTGTATCCTGAAAAATGATTTGAGTGACTTCTCCATCACTGTGTTGATGTATTAGAGTGGAGTATAAGTGAAAGGATGCTTAAACATTAAGAAGTAGTCAGTATAAAGAAAGAAAACAAATTTGAAATACTGATTGACAAGTTTTTCTCTGTACTAAAGCATTATTTTTTGTGACCAGGGGTTCTCCCACCTTTGGTGGGACTACTCCCCTCAGACTGCTGACCTCCATAGAAATAATACTTTTTGGTGGGACTAGAACCGGGAGAGTCAGGTAATGCCCACCCAGGAGGTTTGAGTTGCCAAGTTCCATAGAAATGTTACTGTTAAACTTGCCCCCATGTGAGCTACCTGTCCTTGTTAATTCAGTTTTTGGATGTGTTTCTGCTCCCTCTCTCTCTCTTGCATGTCATATAAAAAATGGATTCTCTTGCCATCATTCATGAAAATGTGCATATAGCAGTCTATAATTTACTTTTAGCATTCTATAGTTTTCTAGTTTGGTTCTCTTTCTTATCAAACTGTACCCGGAAATTTTTTTGTTTTATGGCATGCCACATGCCTCAATATTGAAAGAAATGAAAATTTTGGTTTGACATATTATGCCTTCTCTGCAGGATGCGGAGGCTTATGCTCTCCTTTTAAATATTCTTGCCCCCGAGCATAGTAATCCATCCATGTTGGCTGTCAAAAATCCTCTAGAAAGAGCAAAGTTAGTTCTTGAGCATGCTGATAGGATGGGTTGCAAGAGATACTTAACTGCAAGAGATATTGTGGAAGGTTCTCCAAATCTGAACCTTGGTTTTGTGGCACATATCTTCCAACATAGGTGAGATGAAAGTTTTACATTTGAATTTTTCAGATAAATTACCATGCATTTAAGTGTTCTGTTTTATCCTTTCACAATGTTGTAACATATATGTACAATATATATGCACTCCTGAAGGTGTGAAGATCTGCAGTTCTAAATGCACATTTAGCTAAGATGTTGATTGTAGGTTTTTTATGCCTTATTATCTTGTAGTTATTTTAACTCCATCATTCTGCATGTGTTTGCATGTCTGCATAGTTCCTTGAACTCTTGGTCTAAATATGTTGGCCTGTCTTGTTTCAAGTTGCTCCATCCATTACTTATTTTCTGGAAAGCTCATCCATTCAAACATTGATAGGCTGTGGGGCAGATGTACTAATTAGGTCTTGTTTATGATGTTGACGAAACTAAAAAATACTAAAAGAAAATCTTTTTAAGGAAATTAAGGGCCTAATTCCCTTTCCACAGAAAAAATACTAAAAGAAAAACTTTTTGAGGAAATTAAGGGCCTTATTCCCTTTCCACAGAAACTTTGAAAAACGAATTCAGTTGTGAATATAAAAAAAAAATATTTTCTTATCTTCAAAAACTGAAAAATGTACTCACGATGATTGTTTTCCAACATAGATAATTTTGATAACTAGACTTCAAAAGATATATTTTCATTATGTTTTCTATTATTACTTGGGTTATTTACCATGTTAGATTTATGATCAGTTAATTTATAGCTACATAAATTCATAAATAGTTTAAAATTTTATGTAATATATCTCAAAAATTTACAACTAGGACTAATGTTTGTCAACAAATTTGTCTTCACAGGGATTGTTGTTATTAATATTATACTTCTCAAATTATAATAGCACAATGATGACAATTATTACATCATAATGTAATAGTTTGTTTACTTAACATAATATCAAGTTTAATTATATTATTCTGCTATTAAATATTATTATTTTTACTATTAATGCATCAGTCTTGATATTGCAAAGATTAATCTGGTGCTCATTATGAAAATTTTTTATTTGGTTGTTTCAAAATGGGAATAAAATGAGTTCTAGTTGGATTATATCAAAGTATTCATTTTTCATGTATAGGTTGTTACTTCTGCAGGAATGGCCTTTCAACTTATACAAGGCATATTTCATTTCTTGAAACGTCATTGGATGACACACTCATCTCTAGAGAAGAGAAAGCATTTCGGTTTTGGATAAACAGTCTTGGAAATTCAAAACACATTGACAATGTCTTTGAAGACCTGAGAAATGGGTGAGTATCTTACTGATTAGAGCAGTGAGTATGTCTCTATTGCCATGATAATCTAAAACATCTTTTAGAGACTCTAATCATACTTCTGTTTTTTTTTTTTTTGGGGGGGGGGGGGGTGAGGAACTTGAACGCTTTGCCATTCAAAATTCAGGGTTGAGGCTTGTTCAGATATGAAACTCTGTTAAAAAATTTGAAACATGTTTTGAATTATAAAAAATTGAGAAGTGAGTTACTGTTTCAAGCTAATTTAAAGCAGTCTCAGATGTGAAATTATGCTCTCTAATCTCCACCATTGAAGTAATATATTCATCTGCAGGTGGGTGCTCTTGGAGACTCTTGACAAGGTATCACCAGGAATTGTTAACTGGAAGCTTGCCACTAAGCCACCGATTAAAATGCCTTTCAGAAAAGTAGAGAACTGCAACCAAGTTGTTAAAATTGGGAAACAACTGAAGTTTTCACTTGTAAATATTGCTGGGAATGATATTGTTCAAGGAAACAAGAAATTGATATTGGGTATGTTCTCTATCATATTCATCACCGGTACACTATATATGTTATGAGCTTTTTACATATTTAACAAATGTCCTGGAAACAACAGTTTCTATTGGTGCATGAATTTCTTCACTAAGAGATTTTTTTATCATTAATATTAGTTAAAGAATACCCGTCTTTTTTCAGCTTATTTGTGGCAACTGATGCGGTACAACATGCTTCAACTTCTAAAGAATTTGAGATTCCATTCTCATGGGAAGGAACTTACCGATGCTGACATTTTAGAATGGGCCAATTCCAAAGTGCGGAACTCAGGAAGGCAGGGTCATATGTCTAGTTTTAAGGTATTATATTATAAAATAGAATTGTTATTATACCCTAAAGTTTTACCTCCAAACTGATGAAGTCATATGGCTAGAATACATGGTTCTTGATGGGATATTAAGTTCTTTTATGAACTTTTATTTTCTTTTTCTTTTTTCTTTTTAATTGGATGTCATTTGTCTTCACTATACTAGGTGGAGTAACGATTAATACAGAATTCTAATTGTCTAATTGACTCAAGGAGAACATGGCAACCAGGCTGACATGCATCATTAATATTTCTTATGATGTTTAAAGTTTTCATTCCTTATCTATTTTAAATGATTGTAGTTGGAAAAAAAGACTTAGTTGATTTGACTATACTCCTTAAGTTTAATATGGTAATTAAGTTACTGCAATTTGGATTTTTTTACCAAAATTAAATACTTGCTGTGTATTGGATAATAATTTAACTGGATTTGATCATAGCCATATTAATGTTGTGTGCATTTCTGTTCAATGCTATTTCAATTGATTGCACAAGCTGGGCTGTAAGCATGGATCTAAAGTGGTGTTGTGCCGATGTGTTCTAATTGGTTGAGTTGTCTGATCCATTGACTGCCCCATTAGGGTGCAGGAAATTATTTGATAAGAAACATCCAGTTGTTGGTCCATATTTGATGCAACTTGTAGGCCCCCGGCATCTATCTTGAGATTTATATAAATTTCTGTTCATGCCTTGTGCATGCATTGTAGTTTACACATAGATTGATGTCTCATTATTATTGAACTATTAGTTGCTGGAGAATGGTACTTATCACTTAAGCATGACAGAAAAGGGTTAGAAATAGTTCTGAAATTTATTACAATGATAATCCATTTGACAGATCAATTACTATTTGGATTTTACAGGATAAGAGTTTGTCAGACGGCATTTTTTTCCTTGAGCTACTTAGTGCTGTGGAACCTAGAGCAGTTAACTGGAGTCTTGTTACAAAAGGGGAAAGTGGTATGTCCAACTCAAATTTTTTATGTATGCTATCATCAATAGTTACATTTCTTTAAATTGTTATAAACCTTTAAACTGACTATGATGCAAATTTTATATTGGAAGACTCCTTTTGAATGGATCATCTTGCACCATGAAGCATATTCAACCAAAATTCACTGCATGTCCTGCTTGTTTAACATCATGTTGATTTCCTCTAGATTTCTTACGTGAATTCATTTGACCTAATTCACTGCATGCTACTATTTGTCATATTGCTTCTAATTTTTTCTAGCTTTTTTCTTAGTGTATTTTCCTTCAAAATCTCTGAACCAATTTATACCAATTCTAAATGAGGGATTGGTTCTTTTAAATTTTGAAGGGTAAGACGCATTCTCCATACTATGGATATCTTTTGCAAGAATATGCTATGGAGTACATGTATAGTGTTTTACTGGGAAACAGTGCTTTTATATAAATCTTCATCTGGATTCATTTTATTCTGAACAATCTAGGAATTTGTAGAATAGATTGTTACCTGGATTTGATATTTCCTTCTTTTAGCAGGGGTAGAGTAAGGAATGATCCTATGGAAGTTTTCTGCATCTGGACATTAGTGTAACAAAATCACAGAGGTTACATCTAGGCCGAATCAGTATGAAACAACCAGGTTATTAATTTAGAATTTAATGGATCCAGGATAAGAAAATTGGATGACTAAATTTTGAAATTTTCAACAGTAAAATATGGTCTTTCAGCTCAGCAAGGTGGATAATTTGACCTTTCTGTAGATAAGTGCGACTTATGTTCTCTGTTACCTTACCCTATACAGAGATCCTAGCTAAAATACATTTTCCTCAGGCTTTTAGCCAATTAGGATGGGTTTAGCATTGATATGAGACAGTCTAGGGAGGTACAGACCACACAGGAACGGGCATTATTATGTACTTGTGAGTTATCAGGATTCAGAAGAATCTACTTATTTCACAATAATCAATATTTGAGGAACAATCTCCTAACTTTTCTGACATTTAATTCATCTATACTCATAAATTAGATACATATGTCAATCAAATTATTAACTTCATCGAATTATTTGTTTGCAAATATAAAGGCCTAAGGATAAACATGGGAAAACTTTTTTTTTTTCTTTTTCACCTGTGTCTTGTCGTAACTTCAATTACAAGTCTATTGTTAACTTAGAAGTATCATTTTTGTTTCTGAGGTTTAGGGGACACGTTCTCTTTTTGCTGTTGATGTTGGAGGCATCAATGTTTTTTTTTAATGTAAAATCCATTTGACTCTTTCGTTTTATTTGTTGGTTGTTACCATATAAGGTTAGGTGAATATGAGGTACTATTGTTGTTATGATGCAACAAAGTAGTGTAAATAATCTTGTCTAATGGAGGAACCATATGGACTGTTGAATGGTCACTGTCTTGGAAATTTGCACTTGCTCTTGGATTTGCTGTGTTTGATATTTGTTTCTGGTTTCATGTCACCACTATTATATATGCATGAAATTGATTGTTTTATTTTTCTTAAATCCTGATAATAGAGGAGGAGAAAAAGATGAATGCAACCTACATCATCAGTATTGCAAGGAAACTTGGCTGTTCAATATTCTTGCTTCCTGAAGACATAACAGAGGTACTTGACATTCTGAGATTTCTATCAATAGCTTGTGTTATCGAACTTCATTCTAGGTTGCTATAGAACCCTGCTGTACCAGGCATTATGCACCGGCCGCCTTTTTCATGACCATAGTAAATATTTGTCACTTTGGCCCAACCTGAGGCTGAATTTATGTTTGCTTAATGCTGTTATCACCCCAAATGAATTTTTGTGTGTGTTGGGGTGGGTGGGTCTTAAACTAAATTTTCCTTGCAGTATTGCAGTAGTATTGTTGTATTTAATTTTTTTGATGTGTTTGACTAGGTGAGTCAAAAGATGATTCTCACATTGACAGCAAGTATCATGTATTGGTTCTTGAAACAACCAGCAGAAGAGAGGCCATCCGCAGCTTCAGATAGTGAAAGTGGTAGCCAATCAGAGACAACCTCGAACTCAACAATGGATGACACTGCCTCTGAGTCATCAACAGATGAAAGCTTGAGTAGGTAGATGGGTGATTTTCTAGAGAACTTTCATTAAAGTTCTACAAGATCGTTGATGTGATTTCTTTTTCTTTTTTTTTTAAAGAAAATCTTTTGCGTTAGTTTTCAAATGAATAACAGTACAATGATAGGGGAGTGTTTGCTGTGAATTTTTGCCGAAGCAGATGCATTATGTGAATAGTTTAGAAGTTGTAATCTATTTTGATAAAATGACACATTGTTTTCTCATAATTGTAAACTTTTCTTGAATCACCATGGCAAAAGCCACCATCGTTGCGGCTTCTGGAATTACTGACTTTAAAAAGGCAATAGAAGAAAGAGAGATTATAATTGCTGGAGAGAACTAGGTTTGATTTTTTTATGCATCTTCCTTTAGTTAGGTACTATGCAAAATATCATCGACTCACATCCGCAAGCAAGCATCCGTACCTAGAGATTGCAACTAGTGACTACTACGTTAGATGTCATGGGCTTGGACTTTTACCAATGACTGTGCAACACTTAGTGCAATTCGCCAAAACCAAGTTAGCCTATCCTCTAAACAAATTATAAAGATAACTAAAGAACTTTACAAGATAAGAGAGAATATGAAAACAAAGGAAGAATACTTGAAAGAAATGTTGGAAAGTAAAGAACTTCTATTGCTTTAAAGAATGTTGTACAAGGCTTTTGATTTTGCTTCATACCTACAAATGAATGCCTACTCCTATTCATAGCCTTCCACCTCCTTAATGGACAACGTAGATCGATTTGATCCTAGGTGGTTATGGCTCTTCTAGAAGCTTCTCTCACCTCTATCATATTCTAGAATATTATACACAACTCTATAAGATTTCATGGTATTCTAAAACTTTTCAGACTACTTTAGACTAATCTAGACTAGTCTACACATTTCTATAGTCTTTTGGAATATTCTAGAACTTTCTAAAATCCTTTAGGGCATTTTACACAATTCTACACACTTTACATAATATACAACACCAAGAAGGGTTTTGCCTAATCCAAACCTCCATTGGGCTAAATTGGGGCAAAATGTGACATTCTCCCCTACTTATTGCGCAATGTCCCCATTGCAGCTATGTGAGGCCTTGCGAAATTCTTCAATATTCTACTTGAACAGCCACAAATCAAGCTCGTATTCCCAGTTAGCCTCATTGTTCGATTGTCCCTTCCATCTCACCAAGTACTCAGTGTAGCTTGGGTGAGTACCATGTCTTGAGCTGATTGGATGAGCTAAGATCTCATCCACCTCTTGCTCGTGCAACGTGGTGATGGTTGTAGGAGCTCTTGAAGATTCACCCCTACTTGGATCCTTTTTGTCTGCATGGTATGGTTTCAAAAAGCTCACAGGAAACATTAGGTGAATCTCTAAGTGTGATGGGAGTCTTACCTGATATGCTAGCTTGTCAATCCTTTTTCATCGGAAAAAGATCCTTCATACCTTCGTACAAGGCCCTTATGCAAATGCGAGAAAATGTGAACGTGATGGGGAATGAGCTTCACCATCACCAAGTCTCCCTCCTGGAACTCAAGGTGCTTCCGTTTCTTATCTTCCCATTTCTTCGTCTTCTTAGCTGCCTTAGCCAAGTAGAATCGTGTTGTCTCCACCTTTTTTTCCAACCCTTGGAAAATTTGTAAGGAGACAAGCTTTTTCCATTATAACTTGTAGCCAAGGTGTGTGGAGTCATTGGTTGTTGCCTCGTTGCTAGCTCGAATGGGCTTGTCCCTGTCGATTTACTTTTTTGCAAGTTATACGAGAATTGGGCAATGTTTAGCAACTTCACCCAATCCCGTTGGTTGGCACTTACGTAGTGCCTAAGGTAAATCTCTAATAAGGCATTCACCCTCTCCGTTTGGCCATCATTTTACGGATGAAAGGCTGACAAGAATTTGAGCTTAGACCCCAATATCTTGAATAGCTCCGTCCATAACCTCCTAGTGAAGCGAGTGTCTCGATCGCTTATTATGGTTTGTGGAATCCCCCAATACTTCACCACATGAAGGAAGAATAACCTCGTTGCATCTTCCGCATTGAACTTAACTAACACGGGGATGAACACTCCATATTTGTTGAAGCGATCCACCACAACCATGATGTTGCCACACCCATCAACCTTTGGTAAGCCCATAATGAAGTCCATGGAGACACTCTCCCATGGTCTCTTCGGAATGGGTAATGGCTCTAGCAATCCTACTATATGGCCATGACAATTTTGTCTTCTTGGCGCACAAGACAAGTCTTCACATAAAGCTTAACATCGTCCTTCATTTGTGGCCAATAGTATGCATCCTCTACAAATGCCATAGTATGATGCATACTTGGGTGTCCTGTCTATTTGGAATCATGGCACTCCTTAATGATCTTCTTCCTCAAGCCTCTCCACTTTGGCACATAGAGGCAATATCCTTTGGTGATGAGCAGTCCATTCCTTAGCCAAAATCGACGAGTCTTCCCTTGCTTTTCCAATTCTCCCAAACTCTTGACTTGCAGATCATTCTCAAGTCCATCTTTAATGCGATCTACCAAGGAAACTGTGGTTGAATGATGGTAGCTAGCTTGACCTTCCTACTTAGTACATCTGCCACCAAGTTGGCATTTCCCGGCTTGTACTCCATCACGAAATCGAATTCGACCA
Source organism: Diospyros kaki (assembly GCA_036245055.1). Taxonomy (NCBI): domain Eukaryota; kingdom Viridiplantae; phylum Streptophyta; class Magnoliopsida; order Ericales; family Ebenaceae; genus Diospyros; species Diospyros kaki. Next base: position 42,924,542 of record BSEG01000007.1, on the reverse strand, counting down.
AGAAATCTTTCCATCTAGCTTGCTTCGGTGTTAACTTCTACTTGAGAAAGTAACTTGTAGCCATATTATTAGTCATCACAACAAACTTGGATCCCAATAAGTAATGCCTCCAAGTTCGCATGTAGTGCATCGCTGTGATCATCTCCTTTTCCTAGATTGTATAACGGTGCTCGGTGTCGTTGAGTTTTCTACTCTCATAGGCAATTGGGTGGCCATCTTGCATCAACACTCCCTCAATCGCAAAGTCAAAAGCATCCGTGTGCACTTCATAACTCTTGGTGTGATTAGGGAGAGCCAGCACAGGTTCCTCCACTATATCTCTCTTCAATGTCTTAAATGCTTCTTGGCACTTCTCATCCTAATCCCATGGCTGATTTTTCTTAAGCAAATTTGTCAATGGGGCTGTTATAGAAGAGTAGCCTTAATGAACCACTTATAGTAGTTAACTAAACCTAGGAAGGATCTCAACTCTACCACATTCCTTGGTGGTTCCCAATCTTGTATTGCCTACCCCTTAGCTGGATCCATGCAAAGCTTGCCCCTTCCAACAATATGCCCCAAGAATGTGACTTCTTGTTGTGCAAATGCACACTTCTCCTTTTTCACATACAACTCATTCTCCCTTAGCACTTGGAAGACTTGTCGCAAGTACTAGATATGTTCTTGTAGTATTTTACTATACACCACAATATTATCCACGTACACCACGACAAAGCGATCCAAGAATGATTGGAAGACTTTGTTCATAAGTGTGCAAAACGTAGTTGGGGTGTTAGTAAAATCAAAGGGCATAATTAAGAATTCAAATGAGCCATACCTAGTAACATATGTCGTCTTGGGCTTATCTCTTTCGACAATCCTTACTTGGTAGTAACTCAACCCTAGATCTAACTTTGAAAACCATCGTGCATCACCAAGTTGATTGAATAGGTTGGTGATGAGTGGGATGGGATACTTGTTCTTCACCATGATCTTGTTAAGCGCTCAATTGTCAATACACAATTGGAATGACCCATCATGCTTCTTTTGGAACAACATAGGTGCTCCATATGATGCCTTCGATGGTTGGATGTACCCCGCATCCAACAATTCCTTTAATTGCCTCCTTAACTCCTTTAATTCTGGAAGCGCCATGACGTAAGGTACCGCAACAGAGGGCCAAGTTCCCGGCTCTAATTCAATGTGGTGATCCACTTCTCTCTTAAGTGGTAATCTCTTTGGCAATTCAACAGACATGACATCTTTAAACTTTTGAATGACCCCTTCAATCTCGTTTGGTAGTTGGCTTGGACTACTAGACTCGTCCACCTTTATTGCAACAAGGAAAGTTGGTTGTGCTTTCTTTACGCCTTTGGAAAGTTGCATGGTCGAAATTGTCTTGGCTTGGATACTTGCTTCTCGCAACAAAGGTACCATGCACATATTCCTTTCCTTCAAGATACACATTGTGTTGGTGAAGGGGATAGGCACAACCTTAACTCGATCCATGAACTCCATGCCAAGTACTATAGGATAATCATCCATTGGCACAATTGAAAAGTCCATAAAGCCAAACCAATCACCTAGGCACACCTTCACTCTGCGAGCAACACCAAAAACTGATTAGGGCTCAGAGTTGATTGCCTTAAGCCATCCTTGCTCCTCCTCATATTGGATGCTAAGTCGGTCAATTTCCTTCACCTCAAGAAAGTTGTGGGTAGCTCTTGTATCTACCAAAGCTCGAACCTCGTGTCCACCAACCTTGATTGTTACATACAATCGTCCCTTCTTCTCAGACTGGAGTATCTTCACATTGGCTTTGATGGCATTAAGGATCTGTAAAGAACCCATCTTAGTCTCCTCATATTACTGCGATTGCTCATCCTTTGACTCAATCAAGGTTGAAAGTTTGCTTTTTTTCGGGCAATCCCTTGCCATATGCGACCCTTCACAAAGAAAGCACTTCAAATGTGGCTTTCCACTTCCTTTGTTATCTTTGTTGTTTTTTTTACCCTTATTGAAGTCTAACTTAAACTTTATCGAATCATTTGTTACCTACTTGCTTTGATGGCTATCTCCCCCACCTTTGCCCTTAAAATTCTTCTGTGGCTTGCTTTTCTCAGGCTTCCTAAACTCAATGAGGGATTTAACAATAGTGATGGCAATGTCAAGGTCTTATGCTCCCGGACATTGGATCTCCATCCTTACCCATGTTTGTAGCCCATCCATGAAAGCAAAGAAGGCCTCCTTATCGGGGAAGTCAGGTATCTCTAGAATCAACTTAGAGAACTCCTTAACATACTCCCTAATGTTGCCTAGCTATGTTAAACACCAAAGCTTTGCCCTAGCTTCATTTTTGGCATTCTCTGGATTGAATTGTTGCTTGAGTTCTTTCTTGAACTCGTCCCAAGTAGCAATGTTGCAAAGGCCCCTATCTATCTTGCCATGCCTCTGCCTCTGCCTCCACCTCCACCTCCACCATACCATCACAGTGTTTTCTAAGTAGAGGGCCGCATGGTTGATTTTCTTTGCATCGTTTGTGATGTCACTTCTAAAGTATTGCTCCAAGATCCAAAGGAAATTATCAATCTCATTTACATTCCTTAACCCCTTATATGCCTTGGGCTTAGGAATTTCCATTTTCGAAGGAGCTAGAGTTGAGGGCATGGCAACAACTCCCCCTTGTGTGATCGCCATTTTACAAATGGTCCAATCTACTTTAACATCTCCTAGCTTGGTAGCCAATTTTATGACCTCTTTCCTAAGATTTGCAATCTCATTCTTAAGGGCATTAATATTACCAAGGAGAGTCTTTAAGGTCCTTACCTTGGCTAGCACATGATTCAACCACCACATTCAAGGATCTTTGCATCTCCCCACGAAGCTCTTATTGTCTACCCTCAAACTTCTTAATGCGTTGGCCTAACTCCTCGAATTGATCTATCTGATTGACCATAACAAGCTCCATCCTAGCGAGCATTGAGTTCATGTCTGACATGACATCCCTAGACTTCTCCCTACTATTCTTGTTGTCCTCGGGAGTTTTTGTCTCATTTTCCCTTCCCTTGTGGATGGTAACATCGCTACCATTTGCCGTCTCCCTTGTTAGCTATTAGCATAGCTGAAATATCCTCCCTTAAGCCGAACCTGGCTTTGATACCAACTATCACGAACTTGAACTTTTACTAATGACCATGCGACACTTAGTCACAATTCGTCACAACCAAGTCAGCCTATCCTTCAAACAAGCTATAAAGATAGTTAAAGAACTTTAGAAGGTAAGAGGGAATGCGGAAACAAAGGAAGAACACTTGAAATGAAGCTTGGAAAACAAAAAAATTCTATTGCTTTAAAGAATGTTGTACAAGGCTTCTGATTTTACTTCATACTTATAAATGAATGCCTACTCTTATTTATAGCCTTCCACTTTCTCAATGGACGACATAGATCAATTTGATCCTACGATGATTATGGCTTCTCTAGAAGCTTATCTTGCCTCTACCATATTCTAGAATATTCTATACATGCAACTTTATAAGATTCTATGGTGTTCTAAAACCTTCCAAATTACTCTAGACTAATTTAGATCTTTCTAGACTAGTCTCTACATTTCTAGAATTTTCTGAAACATTCTAGAACGTTTTGAGATATCTTGGAACCAAGGGTGGATTTATGTGTGGGCAGCCCACTATAAAATTTAAATTTTGAAGGTAATTTTTCAGCCCAATTTCAATCCAATCCATCCCAATCCAATTTTTTCCTGCCCACCCCAACCTAAATTCCTAGATCTGCCCCTAGAACTTTTTAGAATTCTCTAGGACATTATACACACTTTACATAACACTAAAAAAAAGTTTTGCCTAATCCAAATTTCCATTGGGCAAAATTGGGGCAGAATGTGACACAGAGAATGGAATCACTTGCTCTCTCTCCCTTTTCCGTCCCAATGCAGCGCCAATTTCTTGCTTCTTCTGCTGTGGATATTTTGTGTTCTTTTTATCTAATTATTGTTTTTGTGGGAGAGAATAGGTCTTGGATTGTTGCAGTGATGTAATTTTGAGAAGGTTCGCCGGGGTGGGGGGAAATAAGGTTTGAGGACAGGAAATTAATCAATCTTTGAAGAAATAGATCGATAAAATTAATTGCATTAATCAGCTGATTTAAAGCATTTCATTAAAACTTAATTGGCTTTGGCTGCTGCTTAATTCCGCTTCTCTCGCAGGTTGACTCATCACGCCTAGCCTAGCTAATTAATCCAATTAGCAGCTAGCTAGCACACTTGGAGAAAAATTAAGGATTATTGATGATACTGGACCGATCACCGAGGTCTGCCTCGAACTGAGTACCTGCAAGAGCGGGGCTTTAATCCCCCGGGAGAACTCCGACGCTCAAGTCAGTAGAAGAATATGCCCAAAATGGAAAGTGAACCAGTTGTCAGATGATCCGTACCTGTGGAAGTCGACCTCTATTTAAAGATGTCGTAGAGCACACCCCGAAGAGATAAGATAACCTCTGAACTGGACGTTGGAGAGAATCTCGGTTGACCAAGTCAACCTCGTTCAAAATCAAATAGGAGATGAAGAATGAAGATCCGGACGACACGTGGCGCTTCTTGAGACAGGCACATGGCAGCTCCATATTGGTGGTCTTCGAGGGTAGTATAGTAATTTTGCCCATAGTAAAATATTTCCTCATCACTTGCCCCCCCAACTCCTTGAGCTGCGAGGGAGAAGAGCTCAGGCAGCTGAAGGAGTAGTCCTCTAAGCTTTATTGCTTTCCTGTAAAAAGAGGCTTTGCAAAAAAGAAAAATGAATAAAATTAAAGAGCTCTACTATTGGCTATTGTTGGCTTGTTTCCCAACTAAAAAATCCCATCCCCACTCCCCATGGCCCTTCAAGGATTCTATAAAAAGGGGGGGTGGGGATGGTCCCCTCCTCACAAACACTATTAGAGAGAAGACCTACTTGGGAGTGCAGTAAAAAGGTAAGAGATCTTTCATCTCCTCTTCTTTTTTTCTTTATTTTATTTATCTATTTTTTTTTATTCAGTAATTTTTTATTTTTTATATATATATTTTTAAAAATATTCTCATATGCGTGGCCGAGACCAGTGGTCTCGGCCGCGCTTTGGAGCAGGCCGCGCGTGCTGGCCGAGGCCGGGCGCCTCGACCGCTCTGCTTGCCCGTGCGCCTCGGCTCCCTGCCTCCTTTAACTTTTTTTTTTTTTAAATAAGAGACCATTGATCTCGACCTCGTGGTTTTTTTTTTTTTTTTTTAAGAGACCATTGGTCTCGACATTGAGACCTCTTTTCCCCTTGTCTCTAATTGCTTATTTCTTGGCTGATTCTTTCGTGCAGAATTTTCACGGGGTTCAAGAGACTTCTAAGTAGTGCCTTCAAGTTCACCAAGGGACGGACCGGCTCCCTCTTAAGAGTTCTCTCGTGCGTTTCTCTTCCATTCTTGGAATTCTTCTCATCAGCCAGTATTCCTTTGCCTCCCTTCTCTTATTTTTTGTGGCTTTTTCTTGTCTCTCTTCCCATGTCACGTTGCTTTAGTAAGTCGATCTCCATTGCCTCCTCTAGCTCCTTTAGCTCATCTTCCCAGTCTGGTAGGCAAATAGGAGACGCTGGAACCTCTCGGCCCCGTCCTCATGCCCTTTCTTTTGATAATGATACCGACACAGAGTTAGAGCTCCATCGTAACGGTCTCCCTGATGACCTAAACCCTGCCTATTCTTCCTTGTCTGAGGATGAGGTCTCTGGACTCGCCCAAAAATATCATCTCCCCATTAAGGGCTACTGGTATTCAACACCCTTCAACCTTAGAGCCCATCAATCCCCTCCGGGGGGTTTAACCATCTATGAAACCTCTCTTGAAGCAGGGTGTCGGTTCCCTTTCGAAAGCATCATAGCCGAGATCTTTCGACTCGTAGGGTTATCTTCTTCTCAACTAGTGCCTAATGGGTGGAGGAACTTAGTCTCTTTCGTTATATGTTGTCGGGGGAGAGGTATTGTCCCCAAAGCTAAACTCTTTTTAAAATTATTTCGCCTCGTATGTGTTGATAAATCCGAGTTTCGCTATTCTTTCATCGCGTACCCTGGCTGCAAGTTTCTCGTAGACACCCCGTCCTCCTTAAAAGGTTGGAAAAATCGATATTTTTTTATGGGATCCGCCTCAGTTACTATGGGTGTGCCCACCGCCTGGCATCAGCCTTCCTGTAAGAATTTTTCTCGTGAAATGTCCCCTTTAGAGAAGAGGGACGCTGGGCTTTTGATGGGTTTGGAGCACGTCAGTACCACCAGGTTGATTAACGAGCAAACCTTGTTTCTCGGAGGTCTGTGTCGATACCCCTGTCCAGCAGCTGACACTCCCTTAGGTTGATTTTTCCCGCTTTCTCGTTCCACTTCTTGTTTCTAATTTCTGCTTGCTTCCTTATTCTGACATTTGATCTTATTTTGCTTTGCAACCAAGATGATCGATGATGCAGAGCTGTGGGGGACTGACAAACAAGCTGCTGAAGAGGCCAAACGGGCCCGAAAAAATACCAAGAGGCATACCCGAGACTCCAGGCTCCCACCTCGGCACAAGAAATCAAAAGCCTCCGGGTCCCGCTCTTCTCTACCCCACACCGAGGCAGGAGGCTCTCAGGGCACCGAGCCCCTCTCTGACATGGTTGAAGAAGAGGCGCCTATTCCCGCTAGGGCTCTTCACCGACCCAACTGGAATGTCCATGAGACAGACCACAGCAGTGAGGCTTGGGTGGCGACTCAGCTTATTCAGGGCCTTCCCACTCGGGTAGACATGGAGAGGGTCGCCGACCTGACTTCGGAGACCTTGGAGTCTTGCTATGGCCAGGGCTTGGTTCGGGTTAGCCTTTCGGACTTTTTTAATATAGAGAACTCTCGTCCCCTGTATTCTAACTTTGTGCTATTTGAACAGAGCATTGTCGCTCATAATGAGCTCCTAAGGCGAATGGCGAGAAACTCACAAAGGATGTTGGAGATGAATAATGTCCTTGCCGACTGCCATAGAACCATCGAGCAGTGGGACGAGGATCTGAGGGCTCAACATCAACGATAAGAGGAGCTTGAGGGACACTTTCAGGGGCTCGAGATTAGCCACCATGCCATGGAGGAAGAGTTAGGACGGACTCGAGAGTGCAACCGGGAGCTTGAAGAGAAGTATGCAAACCCCACCCAACTCCCTAAGGTGAGAGGATTTATTAGAGATGAGCTGCAAGGGGTATGGAGGAGAGGTTTCACCCGCTGCACGGAGGAAGTTCAAAGGGCCTATCCTGACCTCAGTTTTGCTCTCGTCAAGTCCATGGAGGAAGTGTTCGCCGAGCTCCGCCAAGCATCATCCTCCCGAGCCCCAACAATTGAATCCGAGGAGTCCGAAGAAGAAAACTAGTTGTAGTTGCATGTATTTTCTTTTCATAAGTTTGAGTTGTACTAGATTTTTGATCTCTCATTGAATAAAATGCCTCGTAGTTATGCTGTTTTTGTAATAATCTGAGCCGAGTGATCTCTGTTACTTGATTTCTCGCCCTTCCACCGTCGCTCGCATGTCGACGCGATGGCGAATACTTTTCTACCTGGTTCCTTTTGATTAGGGGTGGTCCCCTAGGGTCACATCTGACCCTTGACTCTTCCTTTTTATTAGGGGTGGTCCCCCGAAGCCATATTTGACCCGTGACTCTTTCTTTTTATTAGGAGTGGTCCCCTGAGGCCATATTTGACCCGTGACTCTTTCTTTTTATTAGGGGTGGTCCCCTGAGGCTATATTTGACTCGTGACTCTTCATTTTTATTAGGGGTGGTCCCTTGAGGCCATATTTGACCTGTGACGCTTCATTTTTATTAGGGGTGGTCCCCCGAGGTCATATCTAACCCTTTATTCTTGCTATCTCCAGCGAGGATAAAAGGACTCAACAAAAATCCATTTGGAGGCCTCTGAGTTCGGGAGAGGGAAAAATCTTTCCTTCCTTTTTGCCTCCTACTCCTTATTATTTTTTATATTCTGTAGGACAGTTTGCACATATAAAAAGAACAATAATAAGATTTTATTGAGAAACATACATAGCTTCAAGGTCCTTGGGGGTAACCCTTTATTGATAAAATTTTCTCAAGTTCTGAATATTCCACGCATTCTTTATGGGAGTGTCATCCATGGTTTCAAGCCAGTATGCCCTAGGGCTGAGGGTCTCAGTAACCCGATAGGGGCCTTCCCAAGTCGGTGACAACTTGTTGGAGTCTCGGGGGTTGCTCACACTCGCTCGTCGAAGGACCAGATCGCCAGGTAGAAAACTCCGAGCTTTCACGCTTCGATTATAGTACCTCTCAATCCGCTGATTATAAATCGCCTGGCGGACCCTTGCTTCATCACGGAGCTTCTCCACTGTATCTAAGTTATTCCTCAAGCCTTGCTCATTGGATTCTGGGTCAAAATGCTCCACCCTAAAAGTTGGGATCTCGATGTTAACCGGAATAAGGGCTTCTGAGCCGTAACATAAGTTGAATGGGGTCTCCTCAGTAGACCCTCTCCTCGTGGTCCGGTAAGACCAAAGGATGCTCGATAACTCGTCCACCCAGCTTCCATCTGCCTTGTCAACCCGGGCTTTTAGTCCATGGAGCATAGTCCTATTGGTAAGCTCAATCTGTCCGTTAGCCTGTGGATGAGCTACAGAGGTGAAGTGCTGCTTGATCCCCATTTCTTGACACCACTCCTTGACCGTCCGATCCATGAATTGGGTCCCATTATCTGAAACAATTACCCACGGGATCCCGAATCGACAAACCACGTTCTTCCATAAAAATTGTTTCACTTTTCGCGCAGTGATAGAGGCCAGGGGCTCAGCCTCTATCCATTTGGAGAAGTAGTCTATAGCTGCGATCAAGAATTTTACTTGTCCTGCGGCAGGCGGGAACGGACTTAGAATATCAATCCCCCATTGGGCGAAGGGGCACGGCTGAACCAGGTGGGTGAGCATGGCGCTAGGAACATGAATTAGGTTGGAGACTCGTTGGCATCTTTCACATTTCTTGACCAGCTGCTCTACATCAGAAACCATAGTCGGCCAGTAGTACCCTTGTCGAAGGGCTTTCTGATAAAGAGTTCGGGCTCCTATGTGACTCCCACATATTCCCTCATGGATCTCTCTTAAAACATAGTCAGCCTCACGTGGCCTCACACACTTCAAGAGCAGTTGAGTGAAAGATCTCTTGTACAACTCCTCGTTGACTAGTATAAATTTCTGGGCCCTCCTTTTTAATTCCCGGGCTTCTAAGTCACTCTCTGGTAGCTTGCCATCCTTCAAATAACTAACAAGAGGGTCCATCCAACTCGGCTCTAGGTCGAGACATAGCTGCTCCACCATCTCGTCAATGCTTCTTTGAGGTAATGTCTCGATAAGAATCTGTCTGGAATTGGTTGGAAAAGAGGCCGATGCGATCTGGGACAAGGTGTCTGCTTCCATATTCTGGGATCGAGGCACATGCTCAATCTTTACAGATCGAAAACGACTCATCAATTCCTGAACAAAAACCAAATATTTAGACATGTGGTCTTCCCTGGCCTCGTATTCTCCCTTCACTTACTGAACAACGAGGTTAGAATCAAATTGAACGTTGAGATGCTTTGCCTCAAGCTGTGCAGCGAGCCTCAACTTGGCTATGAGGGCCCATACTCTGCCTCATTGTTGGACACCCGAAACTCGAAATGCAGAGCGTACAACCAGGATTGACCCTCAGGGCTCTTTATCATTAGCCCAGCTCCTCCACCCCCAGCGTTTGAGCTGCCATCTACTGCCAACATCCATGGTCCTAGGTTGTCCTCTGGGGGTTCGCCAAGCCTAAATCCTTCAGCGATGAAGTCTGCTAAGGCCTGAGCCTTGATAGCTGAACGAGGTTGGTACTCTATGTCGAATGTTGTCAACTCCATTGACCACTTCAACATTCTCCCTGAAAGCTCTGGCTTCCCTAGAATCTGCCTTAGAGGCTGGTCGATAAGCACGATAATAGAATGTGCCTGGAAGTAGGGTTGTAACTTCCTCGCTGAGACGACCAGGGCAAACGCTAATTTCTCCATGGGGGAATACCGAGCCTCTGCCACAGACAATCGTTTGCTTGTGTAGTATACTAGTCTCTGCCTCTTATTCTCTTCACGCACCAATACCGAGCTCACTGCCTCTTCTGCTACAGCCAAGTAGAGGTATAACGGCTCACCCATCTTTGGCTTAGTGAGGACTGGCGGTGAGGCTAGACATTCCTTGAGCTTGTTGAAAGCCTCCTAGCACTCGACGTCCCAGACAAAATCTTTAGTCCTGGATAGGGCTTTGAAAAAAGGGAGGCCCTTTTCTGCTGATCGGGAGAGAAATCTTCCTAGGGCCGCTATCCTTCCGGTGAGTTGCTGGACCTCCTTAATACTTCTCGGGGTCGGCATGTCTAGTATCGCTTTAATCTTCTCGGGATTCACCTCGATCCCACAATGATGCACGATATACCCAAGGAACTTTCCTGCAGAGACACCAAAAGCGCATTTAGAAGGATTAAGTTTCAATTGGAACCTGCGCAAGGTTTTGAAGCACTCTTCTAGATCTGTCGGATGCTCCTCTGCCAGCAGGCTCTTCACTAGCATATCATCCATGTAGGCCTCCATGTTGCGACCCAACTGGTCCTGAAAGAGCCTATTTACGAGCCATTGGTATGTAGCCCCTGCATTTTTTAAGTCAAAAGGCATAACAGTATAGCAATAAGTGCCCCGATCAGTGACGAATGTTGTCTTCTCCTGATCTTCTTTATGCAACGGGATCTGATGGTATCCCTGAAAAGCATCTAGGAAACTCATGAGGTGGCACCTGGCCGTGCCATCAATTAGGGCATCGATCCGGGGAAGTGGGTAACTATCTTTCGGACAAGCCTTATTGAGGTCAGTGAAGTCAATACATAACCTCCACTTACCTTCCCCCTTAGGAACCAAAACCACATTGGCGAGCCACTCGGGATAATCAACCTCTCGAATATATTGTGCCGCCATAAGTTTTTCCACCTCGGCCTCTATGGCCCTTGCCCTATCTGGGGCAAAATTTCTCTTTTTCTGTATCACAGGTCGGTACCCCCGCTTCACTCCCAAATGGTGCGTCATTATTGCCGGGTCTATGCTTGGAATGTCGTGGACCGACCATGCAAAGATATCTGCATATTGGCGAAGAAGTGATACAATCCGAGTCCGAATTGGGTCTTTCAATTGGGCGCTCACCCTCACGCATCTATCGACTCTGTTCGGGTCCAATGGTACCTCAACAAGCTCATCCACGGGCTCAGCAGTCTTTGGGTCCTCTGGACCTTCTAGTAAAAAATTGACAGTGGCGGGGGGGGGGGGGGAAATCCCGACCTCCCCCACAGTAGGGCTTTGTCTCCGTCTTGAACCTTCTTGTGGCTCTGACCGCTCCTGTACAACACCCTTAGCTGTGCTGATAGATGCCATGTAGCATTCACGGGCAGACCTTAGGTCTCCCCTAACTTCTCCAACCCCCGCAGCAATGGGGAACTTAAGCACCATGTGATAAGTACTCGACACGGCCCGCAGAGCATTTAGCCCCGATCTCCCCAGGATCATATTGTAGGCCGAGGGGACATCCGTTACCAAAATGTCTAACATGACCTGGGCAGACCGAGAACCCTTTCCAAGAGTTAACAAGAGCTGGAAGACACCATCCGCATATACCACTTCCTCGTCGAATCCAATCAGAGGGACACGAGCGGGCTTCAACTGTTCCATCTCGTATCCCATGCCTAAAAAGGCCTGTCGATATAAAACTTCAGAGGAGCTCCCCGGGTCCACGAGAATCCGCTGAAGCTCCCATTTTCTCAATTTTGCTGTGATGACCAACGGATCATTAGACACCGGATACCCGGGCAAGTCGTCATCCGTAAAGGAGATAACATCTCCTGGCCGAGCCCTTTTGACTCCCGCATGTCGATGCAGATCAGAACTCTCCCCCGACTTCTTGCCTGGCACCACCCCAGCCGCTAGAGTATGAAAAATCAAATGTTGCGGAGGACTCCCATCCCCCTGGCGATTCTCTCTCCGGGGCGGCGTTCTAGTTCTGCGTCGTTCCTGAGATCTGCCGCGCCTGCGAAGAGGGCTCCTTGATCTCCGTCGTTTAGCCCTTTGCGGTTCTGTATCCTTAGATACAAACCTCCTCAGAAAACCCCGATTGATGAGCTCTTGGATCTCTTCTTTAAGTTGATGGCACTCCTCCGTGTCATGTCCATGATCTCGATGGAATCGACAATACTTGTCTTTACTCCGTTTGTTAGCCGGGGCTTTCATGGGTCTCTGTTTCTTCAAGTAATCCTTATTCTCAATTGTGGCTAGGATCTCAGCCCGAGGAGTATTAAGCAGGGTGAACCTGACTGGACTCCATTGGGGGCCCGACCTCTCCCCCCGTCGGCTTGGTTTATCTTCAAGTTTTTGCTCTCTGTTTTGACTTTTCTTCTCTCTCTTATCTGAGTACTCAATCTTCTTGACCCGCATCACCTCCTCGGCATTAATGTACTTGGTGGCTCGGCTCAGGATCTCTGTGAACGTCTGGGGAGGCCTCTTAGCCAGTGACTGGGTAAAAGGGCCAGCCCTTAAGGCATTCTGAAAGGCCACCATAACAATACTCTGATGAAGGTTCTCAATGCTCAATGCCTCCATATTAAACCTGGCCACAAAATCTGTTAACGACTCCCATTGGTTCTGCTTGAGATTCACGAGGGTCATGGTAGACCTCCGATGCCTCCGAATGGGAGCGAAATGAGCCAAGAACCTATTCCGGAGCTGTCCGAAGTTAGCAATCGACCGATGTGCCAGACTTGAATACCAGGACCGTGCATGTCCTTCCAAAGTGGCTGGGAAGACTCTACACCACATAGCATCAGGTGCTGTCTGGACCATCATGTGAGAGGCGAAGAGATTTAGGTGGTCAGCGGGGTCCGTTGTACCTCCATATGGCTTAATGGCCGGGATTCGAAGGCGCTCGGATGGGATAATTGCCATGATCTCCCGACTTAATGGCTGATTAGAAACAATGTCGTGTGGCTCTTCCTCCCTCCGTCTCAACTCTGCAACCTCCCTTTCCAAATGCTGCAAACGTCTTTCTCGCTGAGCCCCTCCAGCCCAGGCATAATCAGGACTAGAGGACTCCTCCTCCTCCGAGCCTAGCCTCCCATACTCGCCACGCCTAGAGGGTCCGCTCCGTCTCTCGTCCCGATGGGACTCCTTCCCAGCGCGGGGGGATTCGCCTCCTCGAAATTCTCTATGACTAGAGTGGCGATCCCCTTGATGTCGACTATCATGATTGGAGTGCTCCACCGGTCTCATCTCCGGGGGCTACTGTTGGGCCAAAAAGGTGTTGAGCAATTCCGTCAGATGTTGGACTTGTCCCTCTAACTGGGCGACACGATCCTGAGATGGTGAGGGATTCGGGGGATGACCCCCTACGGGGCCGCTCTCAGGTGGGTGGTTTTGACTCTGATCTGGGACGGGCTGGGTCCCAGCAGCTCGTGATGGATTTCTTCTTGTCGCCATAACGGGAGAAAACTTGAGCTCGGCCGAGGTACTCGACAAACAAAAGAAGATAAAGTAACCGGCCCCACGGTGGGCGCCAAATAATGATACTGGATCGATCATCGAGGTCTGCCTCGAACTGAGTACCTGCAAGAGCGGGGCTTTAATCCCCCGGGAGAACTCCGACGCTCAAGTCAGTAGAAGAATATGCTCGAAATGGAAAGTGAACCAGTTGTCAGATGATCCGTACCTATGGAAGTCAACCTCTATTTAAAGATGTCGTAGAGCACACCCCGAAGAGATAAGATAACCTCTGAACCGGACGTCGGAGAGAATCTCGGTTGACCAAGTCAACCTCGTTCAAAATCAAATAGGAGATGAAGAATGAAGATCCGGACGACACGTGGCGCTTCTTGAGACAGGCACATGACAGCTTCATATTGGTGGTCTCCGAGAGTAGTATAGTAATTTTACTCATAGTAAAATATTCCCTCATCAATTATTATAATTAATTAAAGAGACCAGGCCAACATCCAATCGATCTAATTAAACATCGGTCAGGGAAGCCAACCGAATGAACAGTTGGCGCTTAGTAAGGTTGCCACCTGGTTGCTGACTCATAAACCAATTCAGTACAAGCATGTGCATGTACTGGATCTTAATTAGTTATATCTAATGGTAAACCTAATTATGAGATTAGTTAAGGAGTCTTAATTCTAAAGCATTTGATGTTTGTTAGCACGTAGGCACGCTGGCCCTACCATGTTCTTCTCTTCCTACTACTCACAGCCACCATGCACTTAATGGACCTCATGTTATTGGACTATATATATATAACTTTTCTATATATAATAATTCTGTCCATAAAAGAACATTAAATTATTAAACTACACCGTACGTGTTTATATTACTATTTATTACCATGATCACATCATTTTGATCAATTGAGCATCAATTTGGATACTTATGTATATATATATAAGTATTTTGCTTAATTAGGTGCTTTGGTTTTAAATATGTGGTTATTTGCTATACTTTAGATATATAACGAAAGAGACATGTCGAATGAGTCATAACTCATGATTATTTCTCAACGAAAATCACTTCATTCCTCTGTCTTTGTTAACAAGGAATGAAAAATTAAAATCATGAAAATAAAAAATAAAAAAGAAATATTATTTAATATTTGGGGTTGTTTTCGAAAATAAACAGAGTAGCTTTTATCTCAGTTGGCAAATTTGAAATTAGCAATATAATGGTCCTCCTCCTACAGCTCCAGGTCCTGGCCATCCAATGTCCCAATTATCTATGGCCTAACTCTCTATTAGATTTGAGGAGCAAGTACATATATATGTATTTATATATCTTATTGGACAACTTTGAGAGTCACTACATAGAATCATGCTATTTGTATAGAAGTCCATTTACAGATAAATTGAAAAGACTATTTTGTCTCTTTTTCTCTTATCTCAATCACTATTTTACCCATTTCTATCATCTCTCTCCCTTCTCTTCTCCCCTCTCTCATCCAATTTTAGCACCACTCGCACAGCCTACCTCGCTTTCACTACTCGCTGCTTGCCTCCTGTCGTTGTCTCGCCTGGACGACGGCCGACGCCTCGCTTCTTGCCTCTCACCTGGTCGATTGTCGCCTCTCCTTTTGCCTGGCCGATTGTCGCTGCAAGAGGCGAGGCGGCCAAGCGAGGATGCAGCAGGCAGCGAGTGGCGACAATCGATCAGACGAGAGGCAAGGTGGTTGTCAGTCAGGTTAGAGGCAAGGCGTCAACTATCAGCCAAGTAAGGCAGCGACAAGTAGCGGCGAACGTCAAGCAGTGAGTGCGAGGCAGCGACGGCAGTGGACGACAAGACAGAGGCAGCAACGAGATGAAGGCTGTGAGAGGCAATGTTGAAAGGAAAAGGGGGGGGAGAGAGAGAGAGAATAGAGAATATCGCGAATTTATTACGATAAATCCTCAATTTATAGCGAGAATATCATTCTGTAAATCCACATGTAAAAATATTTCTATACAAATAGCATTATCCAACTATATAATGATCCTTCCCACACCCCATTCCTTTTAAGTCCTACTCTTGGCCTAACCCTAGACTTGAGCCCTTGTGTGTATATATAGCTGTAAAGTATATTCCTAGGGGTGACATACTTATATTTTTGGTACTCAATAGTCACTCACTATATATACTACCCTACCCCATTCTGCAAAATTTTAATGACCTTTTCTTGTTTTTCTTTTAATCTTTTTAGACGTTAAAATTATTGTTGTTGTTCTGCCTCAATATTATATTATATTGATAATATTACATTATATTGATATATTTTTAAAAATATAATCTTTAACTTTTTGAAAAGATAAATTTGATACCAGTCGTAAAGTTAAAGTTGCTCTTTTGTAAACTTTTAATTATGAACTTGTCTTGTGAAAATATTTTTATTACAAAAAATTTTAAAAAATATTATATTATATATAGTAATTATAACAAGACCCCAATTCTATCAAAACAAAGAAATCCTATGTAGTACTGACCCTCCTTAAAATTATCTTAGCAGATCTTTATTTTAGGGTGACTCCACCCCCATTCTCTGCAAGTGAAAATTTAACAAAGGACTTATCCACATAAAAAGTTGAGGTTTTTCAAGGATCGGCTGTCACATCCTTCTGAAAATAAAGTGCTCCTTAATGCGGAATCCTATCCCTTCAGCCATGGAATGTATTTAATGGTCAAAGATAGATAGACTTTTAATAATAGGAAATTAAAAAAAAAAAAACTGATTTTTACTCGCAATCTAACACAGTAGCCTTTGTGGGTCTCCCATCTTTTTGAATGCTTTTGCTGGCCTACTAGGGTTTTGTTGTCATGCCCCAAGAGCCATCATATGTATATATATATATATATCTATATGGCTCTTAATTTGTTTAATTATGTAACTAAGATGCAGGTATATTATTATTATTATTTGGGTCCTTGAGGGAGAGGGTCTGGTCTTTATAGAAAAAACCCTCAACCAGTGTCATATATATATATATATGTAACAGTACTGATATATTTCACTAATTAATTAAGCTTGCATAATTAAATGAGTTGAGTGACAAAAACAAAAAATCCTAAAACTTTGAGGTTTGAGGTCTGATTCTTGTGGTTGGGAAGGATTTTGATTTATATTTATATTTTTTGTAATTTAATACTTTATTGGTTAAATTCATGATGTGTAAGTGTAATTGAATGATATTTGAATGTAAATTGTACCCATAAAAAAATGACTTCACCCTAATTCTAGCTAGTTTTCTTCTCTTCTCTTCTCTTCTTATCTCATCTTAAATGAAAAGTAGACACAAGCGTATTACAATTAATTAACTAAATATTAAGGTCTAACCATATAATTAGGTTTAATTTCAAATGAAAGTAGCTTATATATATATATATATAGAGAGAGAGAGAGAGAGAGAGAGAGAGAGAGAGGTAGCTAGCTAGGTTTGGCATGATATAAAGCAGCTTAGCCATGCACCGACCTTTCTTTTGTTTTGTTTGTTATTTTTTTTTTTTTGGCGATGAATATATAAGCATCGACATCAACAACCCATAAAGCTAATTAAGCATCATGCTTATTTCTTTGTCATTTATTTATTAACTATTAAGCTAATTAAGCATCACGCATATGCATATATACTGAGTAGGGTAGGGTAGGCTTTGCTAGGGTAGGCTTGTTCATATTAACCACACAACGCCCAACTAACACGCAGCTAATAAGCTAACCCCACCGTTTCATTAATTTCTTCTCTCTATGTATATATATATATATATATATATATATATATAATTGGCGGATTTGATTAATTAGCGGTAATGACGCGCGCGCATGCAAGGTTTTTCAAAGAGTAAAGCTATAAAAGTCTTTGATTAATTTCTACCTTTTTCTTTCTTTCTTCCACTCTGATCCTACGATCGAACAACCCATCCATTCATTGACAGAAAAATGTGTTATGTCACCACCTTTTGCATATATATATATATATATAAATGTTGGGTAATTAATAAGAACTGAGCGCTGCTGCCGCCATGGGCCGCAACAGCTTCACCACCACCACCACCAGTGACATTGCCGGCGGGAGCCGGGCGTAAGAGATTTGTGGGCAGCAGCAGGAGTGCCGGTGGAATGTCGCTCTCTTAACGACCAAAAAGAGACAAACATGAGATAAATTACATACAAAATAAGCTACTAGGAAAGAACAAAATTGTTGGGAGGCCCCATCCATCCCAAGTGGGCAATGGAACCATGTGCTTCCATATGGTGGTTGGCCAGCAGCCCCACCACATCCACAAAATATTGGTTAATTAATTAATTAATTAATTTAATTATATTCATACCGATGACTTCTCTATCCCTCCAAACCCCTCCCCCCCCCCCCAAAAGAGAGAAATTGATGAAAATGAAACATCAAACTTACAATTGATCAATTCAATTCTATAATATTACAACAATGAAAGATTGATTCCCCAAACTCTCCTCTTTCCCCACCGTCCATTCTCAATCCTCTCTCTCTGAGTCTCTCTCTCTCTTCCTCCCTCCCTCTCTCTCTGGTTCAAGTAGATATTGTGTCAGAGGAGGTGGTCAAGTTTCCTTTTTGTCCTTGTGAGGAAGAAGAAGGCCCCTTTACTTAGTTTGTGTCAGAAGAAAATCTTTCATGTCCAATGGTTATTTCAATTCTGATGACTGTTTCATTCCATCGCAAGAACCGACCAACCCCTTTGTAGATCATATAAACACCTTAGATTCAGCTTTCAGCTTTCAGCTTTACATTGCCCATGTGTCCGAAACCCTAATTTTGCTGTCACGTACGCTCGCACTAGTCTAGCTTCTTCTCTTTATTGATCTCCATATATATATATATATATCGATGAAGCCTACTAGTTCCATTAGAACTAGGTTTGCTTATGGGTTTCTTAGAGCCCTGAAAATGCTCAGAAACCGCAGAAGACCTGCTGCTTCATCATCATCATCATCATCTGCAGCGCGAGCGGCTTTTGGACGCTATCGTAAGCTAAAGATGGTGGCCGATGTGTCAATGGCTTCGGCAGTGGGTTCGAGGAGAGCCTGGAGCAGGGCCTTGCTCTGGAAAATTACCCGTCGCCAAGCGCTGGTGCGGCGTGCTTTGGCGGGAAAAAGGAGAAGGTCTGGTGGAGACGACAGCGGAATTAGAAGATCGGTAGTAGTAGAAAACGAGGGTACCCAAGATCATCATCATCAGTCTGGTGTTGCCCAAACTGATATCCTTCGAAGGCTGGTTCCAGGAGGTGAAAGCATGGATTTGTACAGCTTGTTGGGAGAAACTGCACACTACATAAAGTGCCTTACCATCCAGGTAAAAGTGATGAAGAATATTGTCGATTTCTGCTCTACCTGATTACTTCGGCCATACGTACTTGCAGTATCATCTTATGATGGAAAATATAAGTACAAATTAATTAATAAATCCCAGAGAGAGAGAGAGAGAGAGAGAGATCAGAGATGTTTCCCAGGAAGTTACATGCCGTTGTGGAAGCATACATATATATATATATATATATATATGCAGGATGAAGATCAGGTGGTCTTAAATTTGCAGATGTAAATGATCATGGAACTATATAGCTTCTAAGTAGAAGCTAGCTTTTAAAGATGTAGAATGTAAATTATAGACAGATATATGCATGAGTGTATTCTGGAAACTGATGGCTTTAAAATTCCCCAGTACAGATCTGTTGCTTGTAATTCTACGCTTTTATCCATCCATCCATCCTTGTAGCTCTTCAGGCTGTTTATTTATTCGTTTGCCTCTTTATTTGTTTGATCCAAATGGAACCTACTCACTCTCGCCGTGCTTCATTTATATCTGCATTTGATGATTACTAATCGTTGATGTATTGTAAAGGAATTTTTCTGTGTTCGCTTGATGATAAAATAAAATAAAATTAAAAAAAAAAATCCCCGTTAATATGGTTTTGACTTGGAAGATCTGAATGATCTAGTTTCAAGTACCAAAACAAAACCCCTCTTCCCCTTAATTTGTTACAAAATGTAGAAGAAAGTAGACATTTGAAAGAGGAAAACAGCTACTTCTTGTACTGAAGTCATGAACTGAACAAACAATAATGCTCCTGTTTTTGGAAAATGTCTTGACACCATATATGCATGTACGTACTACACATTCTTCAATAGTTCATTTTGTTTTCATCTGTCGTGGCATCAGTAACGATTCTACATCTCACACAATTACTTTCTAATCCATGCTATAAATATTGATCCTTTTTGCTAGTTTGATGCCCTGAGCTTAAATTAAAACCAATTAATATATATAAGTAAAGAGAGAGAGAGATCTTGAAACCTCGTAATCTGTACAGACTTGGCACTGTTCTTTTCCCTTAATTTGCATCGATCCAGGGATTTAAGAAAGAGAATCCAATTGAAGTAAATATAATTTATGTAATAATATATTACAAATTAATATTAATGCATATAAATTCAATGTATAAAGATGTCTTATATTGTTGAAATTTTATTAATATTTTACCTGTATATGGAAACCAGAATCATGTATATCAAGCAAGCAAGCAACACAAAGGGGTATATATATATATATATATATATGATTTGTACAATTTTGGCTACTGAGCATTTCAAAGGTTTGTAATTAACCAAGGATCAATAAGAATGGATTTTTTTTCCCTTTCATCTACTAGATGGATGGATATTCGTGGACTGTACTAGCCCAATTGGGCCTAGTCCAAGCCCAATAGGGGCCTAAGACCTCTATCAGTCTTTTGGTTCAATCTCGGCTTTATATCTATTAGTAGCGATTATCATCATCTTTATACCTGCAACACTCCTGTGCCTACTACATATTCCATTGACATTTAATGAAGGTCCCGTTGGCACCACACCTCTGATAGAGAGCCTCGCTAACACTAGATATCGTTTCATCGCTCTACAACACCCAAGACCTACTCACATGTTAAGGAACCCCTTCCCTCTATATATAAGCCAGTCTGTTCATAGGCCCAGGTATGTTCTTTTCAACCTATATCGACACCCTATCAACTTAATCCTTTGCTCACTTCACCATCGTAGTATTTTGCAGGTGTCGCCACCTCACATTTCGATCACCGGAACCAACTCCGACATCCTAGAATCCCCCATTTGGCAGCCCTTTGGGCTGAAAGGAACATTTGGCGCTCACCATGGGATTCGGTAAAACTTACATACCCCATAATTATGGAAAGCAGAATCATGTATATCAAGCAAGCAAGCAACACAAAGGGGTATATATATATATATATATATATGATTTGTACAATTTTGGCTACTGAGCATTTCAAAGGTTTGTAATTAACCAAGGATCAATAAGAATGGATTTTTTTCCCCTTTCATCTACTAGATGGATGGATATTCTTGGACTGTACTAGCCCAATTGGGCCTGGTCCAAGCCCAATAGGGGCCTAAGACCTCTATCAGTCTTTTGGTTCAATCTCGGCTTTATATCTATTAGTAGCGATTATCATCATCTTTGTACCTGCAACACTCCCACGCCTACTACATATTCCATTGACATTTAATGAAAGTCCCGTTAGCACCACACCTTTGATAGAGAGCCTCGCTGGCACTAGATATCGTTTCATCCCGCTACAACACCCAAGACCTACTCACATGTTAAGGAACCCCTTCCCTCTATATATAAACCAGTCTGTTCATAGGCCCAGGTATGTTTTTTTCAACCTATATCGACACCCTATCAACTTAATCCTTTGCTCACTTCACCATCGTAGTATTTTGCAGGTGCCGCCACCTCACATTTCGATCACCGGAACCAACTCCGACATCCTAGAATCCCTCATTTGGCAACCCTTTGGGCCGAAAGGAACATTTGGCGCTCACCGTGGGATCCGGTAAAACTTACATACCCCATAATTAATCTCACTAGAACCTTTCAAACCAATCCCTCCACCTTCCCATGGTGCGAACTAGAAACATCTCTAACCAAGAACCAAACGCGAATAACAACCAACCAGAAAATCCAACCACCATGGAGGTCCTTTTTTGAATTGTCCAACAACTCCAAAACCAAGTTGCTAAGTTAACCTGAAATCTGCAGCGTGACCAACGTAGTGAGCGAGTCGATGACGACACAAAAGGTAGCCGCCACCAACAACGCTAGGCTACCCATACTTCCGTTCTTCCATCTTCCACATCCCTATGTGTTTAAGGCCACCACTTCTCAGAGTTCATTATGTCTGTACCTTTGTCAAATGGCTTCTGCCTTCCCAACACCTTGTAACCATATAACGACACCTCCGACCCCAAGAGCACCTGACCATGTTCAACGCCATAATGCTGTTAAGCGGGGTCACAGATCCAATCATGTGCCGAGCATTTCTCAGGACACTAAATTAAAAGTCAACCATGTTGTGGTTCTCTTCATTAGAACCAAACTCTATTCATGACTTCTCCAAGTTAACCACACGCTTCCTCACCCATTTCTCCACCAGCCAGGCACATTGTTGAACATCAGCAAGCCTTATCAATCAGAGGCAAGGAAAAAACGAGTCATTCCGAGCCTTCCTACACATATTCAACCAGGAGGCCATTCAAATCAAGGATCTAAACCCGATTATTTTCCTACATGCTATTATGACTGGGCTTAAACAGGGGCCCTTTGCCAACTCGCTAGTTCGAAAACCTCTAGCCAACCTGAATAATCTCTGGTTACGGGCTGCGGGTTATACAAATATGGAAGAAGTCTCGACCGCTTGGCATGATCAACCCCCGACCACAGGCTAGGCTTTAATTGACCCAGTGACCTGGACCCTTTGCTAAGCATCAACACCATCTTGAGAGTGACTCTGGCCGAGCATGAGAAAATAAAGACCGCCATAAGGGATGCAAAGAGTCAACCCAAATCCGTGAGCCACCTCTGTTGCATTATGACAACTACAGCCCTATTACAACCCGATGAGATCAGATCCTCCAAGAGGTTTACAATTGAAGGGTCATCCCGCTCTCCAAGGTAAGAGCTCGACTTAATCCTGATCCCAACTTAAACATCAGTAAGCGTTGCGATTACCACAAGATGTTCAGCCACATGACCAAAGAGTGCACAGCCTTAAAGGATCAAATTGAAAGGCTAATCAGACAAGGTCACCTTCAACGGTGTCTACTAGAGGCAAGGACGAAGCGCTAAGCCGAGTAATGTCTGGCACAAGGAGAAGTCGCAGCTCACGAAACCAACCAAGCGCTAGGAAGGGTCGGGATACCCAGCTAGACCTTGCTAATCAAATAAGGGGGGGTCATCGACACAATCTCTAGAGGTTTTGCAGGTGAGGAAAACTCGAACTTGGCAAGGAAGTGACATCTCTGGGGCAGTGATGTTGGTAAGCGATACCGAGAAGAAGTCAAAGAAGGATAGCCCGACATCTGGTAATCTCCTTCACCGATAAAGATTTTGAGGGAATTGATTAGAACCTCGACGATCCTATGATGGTCTTAGTTGTCACTGCCAATTTTTTGGTTAAAAAGGTCCTTATCGACCCAGAGAGCTTAGTGAACCTACTTTGTCTGTCGACTTTCAAGAGATTGTAGATTCCTGAGGAAAGCCTTAAGCCTTTCCATGGGAGCCTAATTGGTTTCTCTGGGAAGAAGTAAACCTTAAGGGCTACATCAAACTACTTACCACATTCGGCACAATGCTTTTCTAGAAAACCATCAATGTCAGGTACCTAGTAATCGACTGTCGAACTCCATACAATGCACTGCTCAGTCGCCCTTCTCTCAATGCCCTAGGCACGGTTGTCTCCATCTCGCATTTGGCAATGAAATTCCCAGTATCGGCAACTGAAGTCGAAGTGGTTCATGCTAATCAGAAAGAAGCTCAGCAATGCTATAATGACAGCTTGAAGCCCTGAAACCCTGAGCCTCATAGGGAACCCAACAGTAGCCAAGACCTTGGTGCTGACATTCCCAATGTAATACCCGAAAAACTTTCAAGGAAGAAAAATGTGGTTTCAAAGAAAATCGGTATCAGAATAGTTCAAAAAAATGTCTGAATCGACTAGAGGGAATGCCTGGAGGCTCATATACCTAAAGAAATAGGCATATACCTATTAAGAATATCAAGAAATGATTTTTAGCATCGAGAAAAATTGGATCAGGAATTATTTTCGGTACAGCTAAAATATAGCTATAATTCTGGCTGAAAAATCGAATTATCGCATGAGACTTTTGAGAAGTTAAAAGAACCCTAATAAAGTTCATATTTAGCATGTAGAACAACCCTTTAGCAGTTTCAAGAAGAAACAAAAGGATTTACGACCAAAATGAAGATTCGGGCCTAAGTGCAATTTCTTGAATTTGCCCGAGGGAGGTCAAAATGACATTTTTTAGGAATCTTGGAGGAAGAAATGAAGATTTCAAAGCTTGAGGGACTCAATGGAAGTTATAGAAAGTTCAGGGGCTTCATGAAAATGCCAAAATGTAAAGAAGCCAAAATAAAGGGGCAAAAGTGTAATTTTCAGAACTTGGAAGCTGCCATGGCAGACCAAGCTTCTGGCCAGCCTTCCTATCACCGAATTCGGTGGCGAAAGGCCCAAGAAATTGGCAAGGAACGTTGGGGCAAGGCCCCAGAATCAATATTGGCCGACAATTGGCTTTGATTTGGTCGAAAATGGCCAAATTTTCGACCGAAAGCAACCATAATTTACCCTAAGTAAATCAACTTTTGGGCAACTTTCGGTACGTTTTGGACAGATCTAGGGCACGGGAACGCCTTAGTGGCTTCGGGTGAAGCAAGATCCGTCGTTTTTGGGTTCCAATTCGGCTATAAATAGAGGATCTAGTGGTAGAGAGTTTTGCAAAATTTGAGCTTAAAATCGACCTCATTTTTGAACGAATTGAGGCACCAAACCATAGGGCTTTTGTTGCCCATGAGGTAAGGATCATTTCTGAAAATTTTGAGAGATTTTGGAGTTCATTTGAGGGGTGATCGGAGCTTCACCGGAAAAATCGGATCTCGCCGGAATCGGACTGAATTTTGCTCGGAGGGAGGTCTTCCAAGTATTCTTTCAAGCTCAAATTTGGTCAGATTGATCAACTCAAGGTAAGCTATCTTCTGGTATAGTCAGTTTAATTTTCCGGTGTGCCGGCGCCGGAGAAAATGACCGGAGATAATTTTTAGTATTATTTAAATGCTGAAATAAAGAAAAATAGAGTAAAAATAGAAATAAAAGAGATAAAATTCTGGAAAAATATCCAAAAATACAAGAAAAAGGAATAGTTAAGTTTTATAAAATTTTATTTGAGAAATTTTATGATGAAATAATTATTTTGAATTTTCGAAAGGAAACTTAATTAGAGAAAAATAGGAGGAGGTGTTGGAAAATTATTAGAAAATTCATAGATATTAGAAATGTTATTTTAGAAATTTTCATGAAGAAATATTAAATAAATTACCTGATTAGGTATTTATTTTTAATTTTGGAAGAATTTATGGTCATGAAAAATAAAGGAAAATTGAGAAAAATAGAGGAAAAATAAGAAAAAGTCTGGAAAAATTATATTTTTGATTTTATTTGGAAATGACTGGCCAGAAAGTGATTTGGCCAAGAATCTTGACAATTTACATTATTTTCGAGGATAGCACGCAAATCGAGGCAAGACAAATTCTGTTTAAGGTGAGTGGTTTTGCCCCTATAACCTATATATGATATGAATACCTTTCTATGCATGAAATCTATGTATGTTATGATCATTTTCATATACTGTTGCATGAGAAGTCATGAGGTATGCATGACATAATATTATTGTCATATTAAACTCATACATGGGATTGAGATGTCACCCTAAGAGTGTAGCCGTAATTCTCTAAGGGCAATTGATGGAACAACGTTAGGATTATCCTGCAAAGGTTCGGGATTCTGCCTAGGGTTCCGTGTCAGGCTGGTGGGCCAGGGAAGTTACACTAGGGTATTTGTTTATAAATGTCCATGCATCATCCATTCATTCATACTTATATAACCCTCACTTAGAAGATTTCATCTTCTAATATTGGACTATGTCCCTGGAATATTCCACGTTCCAGGCGAGACGAGCGGCCAGAAGGGCAAGGAAGTGATCGAGGCATGAGCTTGATGGATTTTTTTTATGGGCCCCATGTGGGGCTAGGACCATCTATTATATTTCGTTGTATTATTTAGACTTTAACAATATTTGTAATATTATGTCGGGTGAACGATGTGTATGCACCCACGTATGATGTGTTTTCGAGGATCTTTACAGGTTCTGATCTTGCTTTCGCTTATGTTTAAAGTGTATCATTCCTTTGTAATGTTTGGGATTGCTACTTATAAAGGATATGTTGAGGATTTACCTTTGGTTGAAGTTTGATGTAAAAAAAAAAAAAATCCTAGCATATATTAATGCCCTGAAAAGGCTGGGGTGTTACAGTTGGTATCAGAGCCAAAGTTCTATTTGGAGAATCAGGATAGACCTTTAGGGATCTATAAACTCTATGTTTAGAAAACTTAGATTAAGAAATTCTTATCTATAGATTAGGAGATTAATGATCGAAGTTTAAAGGTTACGAACTCAAGCGGGTTGTACTGAATTGTGCATGTCTAGGAAAGTTCTGGCTAAGGCAAGATTTGGTACTTAAGTGTGTCCATTGTGACCCACCTCTCTTACCTGGGAACTTACCTGGTGCACTGTTCATGTACAAAACGCTAAATGGCTACTGTTCTCGGTGAATAGTAGAAAAGCTAACTGATTTTTAAATGGCAGCATGGAAAACGATTATCTCGAGCAATTCTGGGTGACCCACTGGACCAGCCGATGGGCGGACAACGAACCAATAATGGTAGACGTCTTCGGTCGTCTCGATCTTCTCGAAGGTATACTGAGAGATGTGCCGCCAAGCAGTTTCGTGCGGCCAACCCTGATGCTCGCTCAAGTGAATTTTTTGATAAATCACATGGAAGGGGTTTGGAGAGATCTAGCTGAAGGAATTCACCTCGAAGGCAATTACGCATCCTTATACTTTTATTGCCAACAATTTCCTGACCACGCCGCCAACATGTATGAGGGCATTGGAGTAGAAGGAGACGAAATATTAGACTCAGATGGAGATTGGGATGAGAACGAGGCAATTGAAGCCAATATGATGGGTGCTGGCTACCTTGACTTGGACGACGATGACGAAGAAGAAGCAACTGTGCACGATGACCTCGAGGGACCTGTAGCCGAGTCTGATGACGACACAGCAAACAACGATGCTTGGGTCTGGAAATCAACCAGCCCATAGGAAGAATTATAGACGATTTTATCTTGCTTAATAGTGTGTCAGATGTGTGATGTGTGCTTTCCTTAAACGATGTTATATATATGTCGTGTTATGAAATGAAATTTCCTTTTGGAGAAACTCTCGTGGAATGAGATTTTGTCTTGTCTTTCAGATGGTATCCACGAGGCGACAAAGGAACCAAGCTCTCGTCACTCCCAATCAGAGGAATGAGAGTGTCGAAGATAGTGGGATTCGCCACTATGACCAAGTTAGTAACAGCAACATCCGGGGTGAAGACCAAGAAAGAGAGTCTGTAATCCCCGAAGGACGATTGGACCGGATGGAAAGAGTCATGGAGAATCTCGTGACCTATGTGACCAGGGGAGAATCGACTAGGCAATCAGATAACGTGCTGGAACAGTACCGCCGACAGCGGCCGCCAACATTTAAAGGGAAACCTGGCGACGATCCCAGCATAGTTGAGTTTTGGTTAGAACAAACAGAGAAGTTGCTCCGACACTTGCAATACAATGACCAAGATAAGGTGAACTGTGCCACTTTTATGTTGGAAGAAAATGCCGGGAGGTGGTGGCAGACAATGGAGCGAACTCTGCAACGAACAAATTCAAGGCAGGAATTGGAAGGCGATGAGATTCCAATAACAGCTTGGGAAGCGTTTAAGAAAGCCTTTAACAAGAAGTATTTTCCTTTGAGTTGGAAGCAGGAGAAGAGTTGGGAATTTGCAAACCTGAAGCAGACTGAGGAAATGTCAGTGGCACAATACGACACCAAATTTAACCAACTCATTAAGTACGTGCCAATGTACGACGCCGATGAGTGGCAAAAGGCACAGAAGTTCATGTCGGGACTTCGAGTGGAACTATTGCATGCTTTGAACACTTGGACAATTGACTCATATGAGGAAGCCTTGAGCAAGGCCTTGACGACAGAAATGAATCTTTTGCAAGTGAAGCTCATTAAGTCTAGTGAACCGAAAGGGAACTCAGAACAGAAAACGGGAAATAAAAATTCCCAAAACAGCAGTCCATGCCCAAAATGCAAGAAAAACCATCTGGGGAGAAAATGCTTGGCAGGGACATCCAGCTGTTACTCGTGCGGAGAACGAGGACACATAAGTAGAGATTGTCGTAAGAGAAAGGAAACACCTCCAGTGAAAGACCTAACGAAGGTGGTGTGTTTTCAGTGCAATCAACCGGGGCACTATTCAAGGAACTGTCCAAAGAAGCCGAGACTCGGACAAGCAGAGGGACCAGCTGAAAGAGCAGGAGAGGCTCGTGGGACTCGTCAGGGACGCGTCTACAACCTCACCAAAGAAGATGTGGGGACAGATCCGGCAGTTGTACAAGGTACGCTCTTTATATCGGATACCCCTGTGCATGCATTGATAGATCCTGGATCAACGCATTCATTTATGTCATATGCACTAGCTGAGAGTTTAAGGGTAGAGACTAAACCTATGGAATCTCCGATAGTTATTTCGACGCCCATGGGTAAAAGTGCAAGGTCCTCAAAGGTGATAGAAAGATGTGAAATTAATTTAAGTGATGCTCGATTCCAAGTTGATCTAATTTTGCTAGAGGTATATGATTTCGATGTAATCTTGGGAATGAACTTCTTGTCCAGATATGATGCCAGTATAGACTGTCGGAGAAAAGAAATGATAATAAAGAAACCCGAAAGAGAATGGGTCAAATTTCGGGGACAAAGAGACCCCAAAATTAGAAAAATGATTTCAGCAATGAAGGCAGTAAAATTGATAAGCCAGGGAGCTTATGGGTATATAGCCTATGCTCGATTAGAAAAAAAAGAATTACCAAAACTCAATGATGTACGAGTAGTGCAAGAGTACGAGGACGTGTTCCCAGAAGACCTGCCGGGATTACCCCCGCCTCGAGAGATTGAGTTCTCAATCGAGCTAGTACCAGGAACCCAACCGATATCAATCCCACCATATCGGATGGCTCCGGCAGAAATGAAGGAATTGAAGAGTCAGCTTCAGGAACTAACCGATAAGGGATTTATCCGGCCAAGCATGTCACCGTGGGGCGCACCAGTATTATTTGTAAAAAAAAAAAGATGGTAGTATGAGGATGTGCATCGACTACCGTCAATTAAATAAGGCTACAATCAAGAATAAATATCCACTCCCGAGGATTGATGAGCTATTTGATCAACTGCAGGGAGCGAAGGTTTTCTCGAAAATTGATTTGAGATCCGGATACTATCAATTGAGAATCAAGCCGGATGATATCTCGAAGGCAGCATTTCGAACAAGGTACGGCCATTTTGAGTATTTAGTGATGCCATTTGGACTAACGAATGCTCCAACAGCATTTATGGACCTCATGAATAGAGTATTCAGACCCTACCTAGATAAATTTGTAATAGTATTTATAGACGATATATTGGTGTATTCCTCAAATGAGAATGAGCACGAGGGGCACTTGAGAGCAGTGCTAGAAACTCTCAGGAAACATCAACTATATGCCAAGTTCTCGAAATGCGAGTTTTGGCTGTCTCAAGTTGCATTCTTGGGTCATGTGATATCGGCTGAGGGAATCTCGGTAGATCCAGCCAAGATTGAGGCTGTTCAAGGATGGAAGCAACCAACATGTGTAACCGAGATATGAAGCTTTTTGGGATTGGCAGGCTATTATCGAAGATTTGTAGAGGGATTTTCGAAGATAGCCACGCCTATGACAAAACTCATACGGAAAGAAGTCAAGTTCGAATGGACTGCCAAGTGCGAGGAAAGCTTCCAGGAACTCAAAGATAGGCTAACCTCGGCACCTGTTTTAGCAATGCCTAATGGGCCAGGTGGATACGTGGTATACACGGATGCCTCAAAGATAGGCTTGGGTTGTGTATTAATGCAAAACGGTCGAGTGATCGCGTATGGGTCACGACAATTAAAGAGACATGAGGTAAATTACCCGACTCATGATCTGGAACTGGCTGCTGTGATATATGCTTTGAAACTATGGAGACATTACCTGTATGGTGAAACCTTTGAGGTGTTCACAGACCACAAGAGCCTGAAGTATGTGTTCTCGCAAAAGGAGTTGAACCTTAGGCAGCGAAGGTGGATGGAGTTTCTTAAGGACTACGATTGCACCATACAGTATCACCCGGGGCGTGCCAATGTGGTGGCTGACGCATTGAGTAGGAATGTGCCTATTTCTATGGCCGGGATGATGGCCCATGAGTGGCAGATGTTGGAGGCTTTTAGCCAACTGACAATGAGTGTAGTGCCGAAGGAATCATCTGTCCTTATCGCTGGCATGGTAGTTCAACTAGATTTGATGAATGAAATACGAGAGGCATATGTGGATGATAAGCGAATACATCTATGGGTGGACGAGCATGGCCAGCCTAAGAGATCCGATTTTGAAATGCATGATGGCATACTAAGATTTCGGGGAAGGATTTACGTGCCAAACCTAAAAGACTTGAGGCAAAGAATTTTAAATGAAGCCCACAGAACTCGTTATACAGTACACCCAGGAGCCACAAAAATGTATAGAGATCTCCGAGAAGTCTACTGGTGGCCGGGAATGAAGACAAGTGTGGCAAGGAAAGTAGCACAATGTGACACGTGCCAGAGAGTAAAGATCGAGCACCAGAAACCAGCTGGACTTATGAGACCATTAGATATCCCAGAATGGAAATGGGAGCATGTCACGATGGATTTTGTGACAGGTTTTCCCAGGAGTCAAAGAGGTAACGATGCGATTTGGGTTATTGTAGATAGGCTAACGAAGTCGACACATTTTTTACCTACACGAATGGATAGGCCAGTTCGAAAGTTTGCGGAGCAGTATATTAGAGAGATAATTAGACTTCATGGCACACCGGTAAGCATAGTCTCCGATCGGGATCCGAGGTTTACCTCAAGATTTTGGGGAAGCTTGCAGGAGTGCATGGGGACGCAATTGAATCTTAGTACAGCTTATCACCCACAGACTGATGGACAATCTGAAAGGACCATTCAAACGTTAGAAGACATGCTAAGGTCATGTGCCTTGGATTTTGAGGGTAATTGGGAAGAGCATCTGCCCTTAGTGGAGTTCGCTTATAACAACAGTTACCACAGCAGTATAGGAATGGCACCTTATGAGGCTCTGTATGGAAGAAAATGTCGATCGCCGATCTGTTGGACTGAGGTAGGAGAGAGACAAATATTGGGACCCGAGCTGGTACAGCAAACTTCGGAAAAGATCCGGAAGATACAAGAGAGAATTCGAACTGGGCAAAGTCGGCAAAAGTCTTATGCAGACAAAAGGAGGCGAGATTTGGAATTTGAGGTAGGAGATCATGTATATCTAAAAGTGTCGCCTCAGCATTTGGCAACACGAGGAAAGAAGAAAGGTAAGTTGAGACCCCGATTTATAGGACCCTATCTAGTCAAAGGACGAGTTGGACCGTTGGCTTACCGACTAGAACTTCCTCTTAGTCTGTCCAATATCCACGATGTTTTCCATGTGTCTCAACTTCGGAGGCATATACTAGACCCAACTCAAGAAATTCGGGTAGAAGAAATCGAGCTAAGAGACAATCTGACGTATCCAGAGTCGCCTGAACGGATCTTAGACCGTCGCGACCAAATCTTGAGGAACAAAGTCATTCCATTAGTAAAGATTCAATGGAGGAATCACACCGAGGAAGAAGCCACGTGGGAGCTTGAAGATACGATTAGGGAAAAATATCCCCAGTTGTTCGAGGAAATAGAATAGAATAGCATATTTTTATAGTCTTTTAAGAAATGTTATCAAGAATCTTGTGAAATAAAGAAATAATTTTGAGAATGATGAACTACTCTTGATGTATGTGACCATAGATAGGGAGCTAAAAACAACAACAACAACATATCCAGCCTTTATCCCACTATGTGGGGTCGGCTACATGAATTCTAGACTTCCATGTATTTCTATCGTTTATCATATCTTCATTTAGATCCATATACTTCATATCGAACTTTAATGTCTCTTCCAAAGTCTTCTTGGGTCTACCTCTACCTTTTTTTGTGACTAATTGTTCCATTTCATCAACTCTCCTCACAGGAGCGTCTCTTAGTCTCCTTCTCACATGACCAAACCATCTTAGTCTAGTCTCTCTCATCTTCTCCTCGATTGGCACTACTCCTACCTTATTACGAATAACTTCATTTCTAATTTTATCCTTTCTTGTATGTCCGCACATCCATCTTAACATCCTCATCTCCGCTACACTCGTCTTTTGCTCATGCTGGTATTTGACTGCCCAACATTCTGAGCCATACAGCAAAACTGGTCTTATAGCTCTCCTATAACATTTTTCTTTCAATTTTAATGGGATTTTACCATCACATAACACTCCCGATGCATTTCTCCATTTTAGCCAACCTGCCTTAATTCTATGTGCGACATCCTCGTGAATTTCCCCATCATTTTGAATCACTGATCCCAAATATCGAAAATGGTCTTTTCTTTGTAAGATTTGGTCTTCTAATTTTATTATAATATCATCCACTCTTGCATTTTTACTAAATTTGCATTCCATATATTCTGTTTTCTTTCTACTTAATTTAAATCCCTTAGATTCTAAATTGTTTCTCCACAACTCAAGCTTAGTGTTCACTCCTTCTTTTGTTTCATCCACCAACACTATGTCGTCTGCAAATAGCATACACCATGGCACATCTGTCTGAATATCTTTAGTGAGTTCATCCATTACTAAGGCAAATAAGTATGGACTTAGTGCAGAGCCTTGATGCAGTCCTATTGTAGTTGTAAATGGTTCAGTATCCCCTCCGCATGTTCTGACCCTTGTCTCTACACTATGATACATGTCCTTAAGGACTTGTATATAGGCTATTTTGACTCCTTTCTTCTCTAAAACCCTCCATAATACTTCTCTAGGGACCCTATCATAGGCCTTTTCTAAATCTATAAACACCATATGTAGGTCCTTCTGATGATCCCGATACCTTTCCATTAGACGCCTCAGTAAATATATAGCTTCTATTGTTGACCTGCCAGGCATGAAACCAAACTGATTTTCTGACACATTTGTTTCTTTTCTAAGTCTCTGCTCTATTACTCTCTCCCAGAGTTTCATGATATGACTCATTAACTTAATTCCTCTATAATTTTCACAGTTTTGAACATCTCCTTTGTTCTTGTATATAGGAACCAAAGTACTCTTCCTCCACTCATCTGGCATCTTTTTTGATTTAAGGATCGCGTTAAATAGTTGCGTTAGCCAGGAGATGCCCTCTTCTCCCATGCATTTCCATGCTTCTATTGGTATATTATCTGGTCCCACTGCCTTATGATTTTTCATCTTTTTTAAAGCTTGCCTTATTTCATTTGAACTTATGCGTCGATAGAATGTGTAGCTCACATTCCCTTCGGAGTTACTAAGATGTCCCAACCTAACTCTTGTGTCACCACCATCATTGAATAATTTTGTGAAATACTCCTTCCATCTCTCCTTAATCGCTCCCTCATTTACTAAAACATTTTGATTGTCATCTTTTATGCATTTCACTTGATTTAAATCCCGTGTTTTTCTTTCTCTTGCTTTAGCTAATTTATATATATCCCTTTCTCCATCTTTTGTATCAAGTCGTTTATATAGATTCTCATATGCTTTTGACCTTGCTTCACTAACAGCTCTTTTTGCTGCCTTTTTTGCTTCTTCATAATTTTTTTGATTTTCTTCATTGTTGCATTGATATACCGCCTTATAGCAAGTTTTCTTATTTTTAATTTTCAATTGTACATCTTCATTCCACCACCAAGACTCCTTAAGGTTAGGGGCTCTACCATTTGTCTCTCCAAGGACTACCTTTGCCGTGCTTCTCAGAGCATTAGCCATTTCTTTCCACATTTGGTTTGTTTGTCTTTCTCCATTCCATTCCCTTCTACCCCTTAATTTTTCTTTGAAGATTAGTTGTTTCTCCCCTTTTAAATTCCACCACCTGATTCTTGGATTTTGTTTTATATGGTTTTTTCTCTTCCAATTTCTTACTTGGACGTCAAGTACTAGAAGTCTATGTTGAGTAGTCAAACACTCTCCCGGTATTACCTTACAATCCCTACAACATAACCGATCCTCTTGTCTCATGAGGAAGTAATCTATTTGGGTGTTTGAGCTGATATTTTTATATGTGATTAAGTGTTCGTCCCGTTTTTTGAACCTCGTATTGGTTATAATGAGCCCATATGCCATAGCAAAATCTAGGATAGATTTACCCTCATTATTAATTTCCCCGAATCCATACCCTCCATGTACCTCTCTATATCCGTTTCCGTCTCTACCCACGTGCCCATTTAAGTCACCTCCTATAATCACTTTCTCTCCTCTTGGTATCATTTGTATGAGTCCCTCTAGGTCCTCCCAGAATTTTGCTTTTATCTCATCACCTAACCCCGCTTGTGGTGCATATGTACTAAAGATATTCATAGTTAATCTTCCTAGACTAATCTTCACCATAATAATCCTATCCCCTATTCTCTTTACATCCACTACTTCATCTATTAAGCTTTTATCCATAATAATCCCCACTCCATTTTTCGCTCGATCAGTTCCTGTGTACCATAGTTTATATCCAGCTTCTGATAAAATTTTTGCTTTTTTCCCTACCCATCTCGTCTCTTGAAGGCACATAATATTAATTTTTCTCCTAATCATCACATCCACCACTTCCATAGCTTTGCCTGTTAATGTTCCTATGTTCCATGACCCAATCCTTAATCTATGATTTTGTTTTTGTCCTTGACTTTGGATTTGATTTTGTTTTTGACCTTGACTTTGAATTTGATTTTGTTTTTGATTTTGGTTCTGATTTTGATTTTGATTTTGGTTTTGGTTTTGGTTTTGATGTTGATTTTGATTTTGGACTAACTTCTTTACCCACATCCGTCCAAGCAAATGCAGGAACCCTTGTTCATTTATCACTACATCCGGGCGCCGATGCAGCGGCCCTAGCTCACTTGTCACTACACGGGGGCAGTGTAGCGCGTCGCTATGAAGGGTTACGCCCACGCACAAACGTTTTTTCATAATTTGTCTAGAGTTCATGTTTTGGATCCGACTAAGTTTTACGTTGGCTGTCGGCTACCTAACACAACCCTCCTCCTTTTTTTTTTTTTTTTTCAGATAGGGAGCTAAAATGAAAAAAATATATATATACATATGTGAAAGACAAGCATGCCTAGTCGGTATTGCTTGTAAAATGGTATGACTTAGGATGATTAGAAAGACAATCTACGACTAATGTATCGAGTTAGTAATTTGATTGGTCAAAGGAAAAAAAAAATTTCGAGGACGAAATTTCTTAAAGGGGGGAGAATGTAATACCCGAAAAACTTTCAAGGAAGAAAAATGTGGTTTCAAAGAAAATCGGTATCAGAATAGTTCAAAAAAATGTCTGAATCGACTAGAGGGAATGCCTGGAGGCTCATATACCTAAAGAAATAGGCATATACCTATTAAGAATATCAAGAAATGATTTTTAGCATCGAGAAAAATTGGATCAGGAATTATTTTTGGTACAGCTAAAATATAGCTATAATTCTGGCTAAAAAATTGAATTATCGCATGAGACTTTTGAGAAGTTAAAAGAACCCTAATAAAGTTCATATTTAGCATGTAGAACAACCCTTTAGCAGTTTCAAGAAGAAACAAAAGGATTTACGACCAAAATGAAGATTCGGGCCTAAGTGCAATTTCTTGAATTTGCCCGAGGGAGGTCAAAATGACATTTTTTAGGAATCTTGGAGGAAGAAATGAAGATTTCAAAGCTTGAGGGACTCAATGGAAGTTATAGAAAGTTCAGGGGCTTCATGGAAATGCCAAAATGTAAAGAAGCCAAAATAAAGGGGCAAAAGTGTAATTTTCAGAACTTGGAAGCTGCCATGGCAGACCAAGCTTCTGGCCAGCCTTCCTATCACCGAATTCGGTGGCGAAAGGCCCAAGAAATTGGCAAGGAACGTTGGGGCAAGGCCCCAGAATCAATATTGGCCGACAATTGGCTTTGATTTGGTCGAAAATGGCCAAATTTTCGACCGAAAGCAACCATAATTTACCCTAAGTAAATCAACTTTTGGGCAACTTTCGGTACGTTTTGGACAGATCTAGGGCACGGGAACGCCTTAGTGGCTTCGGGTGAAGCAAGATCCGTCGTTTTTGGGTTCCAATTCGGCTATAAATAGAGGATCTAGTGGTAGAGAGTTTTGCAAGATTTGAGCTTAAAATCGACCTCATTTTTGAACGAATTGAGGCACCAAACCATAGGGCTTTTGTTGCCCATGAGGTAAGGATCATTTCTGAAAATTTTGAGAGATTTTGGAGTTCATTTGAGGGGTGATCGGAGCTTCGCCGGAAAAATCGAATCTCGCCGGAACCGGACTGAATTTTGCTCGGAGGGAGATCTTCTAAGTATTCTTTCAAGTTCAAATTTGGTCAGATTGATCAACTCAAGGTAAGCTATCTTTTGGTATAGTCAGTTTAATTTTCTAGTGTGCCGGCGCCGGAGAAAATGAC
Source organism: Diospyros kaki (assembly GCA_036245055.1). NCBI lineage: Eukaryota > Viridiplantae > Streptophyta > Magnoliopsida > Ericales > Ebenaceae > Diospyros > Diospyros kaki. The sequence goes on along the minus strand of BSEG01000007.1, from coordinate 42,888,144 downwards.
CGGAGATAATTTTTAGTATTATTTAAATGCTGAAATAAAGAAAAATAGAGTAAAAATAGAAATAAAAGAGATAAAATTCTGGAAAAATATCCAAAAATACAAGAAAAAGGAATAGTTAAGTTTTATAAAATTTTATTTGAGAAATTTTATGATGAAATAATTATTTTGAATTTTCGAAAGGAAACTTAATTAGAGAAAAATAGGAGGAGGTGTTGGAAAATTATTAGAAAATTCATAGATATTAGAAATGTTATTTTAGAAATTTTCATGAAGAAATATTAAATAAATTACCTGATTAGGTATTTATTTTTAATTTTGGAAGAATTTATGGTCATGAAAAATAAAGGAAAAATTGAGAAAAATAGAGGAAAAATAAGAAAAAGTCTGGAAAAATTATATTTTTGATTTTATTTGGAAATGACTGGCCAGGAAGTGATTTGGCCAAGAATCTTGACAATTTACATTATTTTCGAGGATAGCACGCAAATCGAGGCAAGACAAATTCTGTTTAAGGTGAGTGGTTTTGCCCCTATAACCTATATATGATATGAATACCTTTCTATGCATGAAATCTATGTATGTTATGATCATTTTCATATACTGTTGCATGAGAAGTCATGAGGTATGCATGACATAATATTATTGTCATATTAAACTCATACATGGGATTGAGATGTCACCCTAAGAGTGTAGCCGTAATTCTCTAAGGGCAATTGATGGAACAACGTTAGGATTATCCTGCAAAGGTTCGGGATTCTGCCTAGGGTTCCGTGCCAGGCTGGTGGGCCAGGGAAGTTACACTAGGGTATTTGTTTATAAATGTCCATGCATCATTCATTCATTCATACTTATATAACCCTCACTTAGAAGATTTCATCTTCTAATATTGGACTATGTCCCTGGAATATTCCACGTTCCAGGCGAGACGAGCGGCCAGAAGGGCAAGGAAGTGATCGAGGCATGAGCTTGATGGATTTTTTTTATGGGCCCCATGTGGGGCTAGGACCATCTATTATATTTCGTTGTATTATTTAGACTTTAACAATATTTGTAATATTATGTCGGGTGAACGATGTGTATGCACCCACGTATGATGTGTTTTCGAGGATCTTTACAGGTTCTGATCTTGCTTTCGCTTATGTTTAAAGTGTATCATTCCTTTGTAATGTTTGGGATTGCTACTTATAAAGGATATGTTGAGGATTTACCTTTGGTTGAAGTTTGATGTAAAAAAAAAAAAAAATCCTAGCATATATTAATGCCCTGAAAAGGCTGGGGTGTTACACCCAACATCAGTTCCCGAGCACCCTAGAAGAATGTGAACATGGTCAAACTTAATCCTCGGAGTGAGCTCCCTAAAAGCTGCCCCCAGCCCACGGAAGAGCTACTTGTCCTAGGTTTGGGACCTCGCCGAGAGCAAATAACCAAGATTGACACTACACTCTCTTCCAACCTTAGAGAGCAACTGGTCGAGATCTTGCAATGAAATATTGATCTATTCACCTGAACGCTAGTAGACATGCTAAGGATCGACCCCAACTTCGTCTGCCAAAAACTGGCATTAGACCTGTGCGCAGAGCTGGTCACGAAAAGGAAAAGGAAATGAGGGGAAGAAAGATAGAAGGCGGTGGCCAAGGAGACAACCAAATTATTAAAAGTTGGGTTCATTGGGGAAGTCCCATACATGATGTGGCTTGTCAATGTGGTGATGGTAAAAAAAGCTTCCAGCAAATGGAGGACATGCGTCGACTTCACAAACCTAAAAAAAGCATGCTTGAAGGATTAGTACCCCCTGCCAAACATTGATATACTCATTGATGGAGCCTCAGGATATAGGTATTTGAGCTTTATGGATGTGTACTCAAGTAACAATCAAATCAAGATACACCCAAACGTTGAAGAGAAGAAAACCTTCATTATGGAAAATGCCAACTTTTGCTACAAGGTTATGCCCTTTGGGCTAAAAAACGTAGGGGCAACCTACCAACGGTTAATGAACAAGGTATTTTTCGAACAAATAGGATGAAATATTGAGGTATATGTCGACGACATGGTTGAAAAAATCCTAGAAGACAAAAACCACTATTCAAACCTTGCCAAGATATTCAGGTAAATCTAGAGACAATATGAGGCTCAATCGAGAGAAATATGTTTTTGGGGTACAGACATGAAAATTTCTTGGATTCATGCTCACTAACCGAGGCATAAAAGCCAACCCTGACAAATGTCGAGCTATCCAAGAGATGCACATCCCCAACACGGTGAAAGAAGTGCAACGCCTAACCAGAAGGATTGCAACCCTCTCCCGGTTCTTGTCTAAATCGACAGATAGAGCCCATTCGTTCCTTTAATGCCTCAAGAAGCCAATAGAGTTTCATTGGACGGAGTAATGTGAAGTCGCCTTTCAAGAGTTGAAACACTTTCTGGCTACCCCTCTGATCCTAACAAAATCAAATTCGAGCGAAGAGCTTCTACTCTACATTTTAGTATCTGAGAACGCACTTAGCTCCGTCTTGGTCAAGGAAGAAGGAAAGACACAACAATTAATCAACTTCTTCAGTCGGGTCCTGTATGGGCCCAAGGTTCGGTACCAAAAAATAGAGAAGCTAACACTTGCATTGTTGACAACAACCCAGAAACTAAGGCCCTATTTCCATAGTCACCAGATCATAGTTCAAACTGACCAACCAGTCCGACAGATTTTCTCCAAAAGCCCGAGCTATATATCTAGGAGGATGACTGCGTGATCAGTAGAACTATCCGAATTTGGCATTCAATACCAACCCCGAAAGCACATCAAATCTCAAGTATTATTCGACTTCTATGTTAAGTTATCCTCTCCTACCCAAATCTCGAATAGTAACCCCTGGGTTTTGTTTGTTAACGGAGCATCCAATATGAAGGGAAGTGGGGCCGACATCATTCTAAAAGGGCTAGAGGGGATACTAATCGAGAAATCGTTCCAGTTCAATCAGGCAGAGTATGAAGCTCTCATAGTCGGACTCATACTAGCCTCTGAAATGAGAGCCACATGGCTGGTAGCAAAAAGTGACTCCTAGATGGTAACGAATCAAGTCAATGGCAATTTTTGGTCAAAGGACCCTCAACTCGACAGATACCTCGACAAGTTCAGAACTTTAGTTGAATCTTTCAAATATTTTGATATTTAATACATCCCTAGGAAGCAAAACTCGCAGGCAAACCTCACAACCATCCTGATCTCTTCTTCATGTCGTCTACCTTCCCTTGGATCAGACAGGGATAGGGGTCGGTTGGGCACGGTCAGTCCACCCCTAAGTGCTTGGGTCTATCCTGTCGAGCAAATCTTGGGCTATCCCGGTCTCTCTAGTTATGTTGTCTACAGTCTATTGGATCAGACAGGGACGGGGGTCAGTTCGGCACAGTCAATCCATCCCCAAGCGCCCGGGTTTACCCCGTCGGGCGAATCTCGGGGCCATCTCGATCTCTCTCATCATTTTATCTACCGTCTTTGAGATCAGACAAGGACGGGGGTCAGTTTAGCATGATCAGTCTGCCCCAAAGTGCTTGGGTCTACCTAGGTCGGTAGACCTCAAGGCTATCCCAATTTGTTGTCGTGTCGTCTACTGTCCCCTAGATCAAATAAGGACAGGGGTCAATTTCGTACGGTCAGTCTGCCCCCAAACACCTACACTATAAGAAAAATCAATTTTAGTGACGAAAAAATCTGTCACTAAAACTAGAAATTCCGTCACTAAATTTTTTAGTGACGGGTTTAGTAACAGGTAAGGAATCCGTCACTGTAGTGGACGTCACTAAATTTTAGTGATGGATTTTTGGATCCCATCACAGATTAGTGACGGGAAGATATCCCATCACAAATCTGTGATGGGATAATCTTCCCGTCACTAATCTGTGACGGGATGTGATTAGTGACGGGACACGTCCCGTCACAGATCAGTGACGAGAATTTCCTGTCACAGATCCTTTTAAAAAATTTAAAAAATAATAAAAAATTTAAATTAATTTTTAAATCAAAAATAAAAATTTAATAAATAACAAGAAACCTTTTTAAAAATTTAAATTATATATATAATAAATAAAAATTTAAAATTAATTATAGAAATAATTAAAAAATTACATTAAAAAGAAATTATTAAAAATTTGAAATTGAAAACTTTTACTGTTTTAAATAACAAAAATAATATTTATTAATATAATTACATAACAAAATAAGATACATTTATACTATGGCTACTAAATAACAATCGATAAATTTTACATTTTAATTTCTAAATGTAACAAATAATATAAACAATTAAACTAAAACTAAACTACACAAAATAACTAAAATTAAACTAACACAAAATAACTAACTTTAAACAATTAAACTAAACAAAACTAACAACACAAAATAACTAAAATTAAACTAACAAAAAATAACTAACTTTAAACAATTAAACTAAACTAAACTAACAATACAGAATAATTAAAATTAAACTAACATAAAATAACTATTAATTGAATAATAAAACTAACCATAAATTAAATTACCTCCAAAAGATTGAAAAAACTATAGTAATGGCACCAAGGCAACACCGGTGAGAGGTAGCAGCAGACGAAGAAAATAGCGCGAAGAGAGATGGGGGAGAATAGAGAAATCACAGAGGGAGATGGGGAAGAAGAAAATAGTGCGGAAGGAGATGTGCGTGAAAAGAGAAATCGCAGAGGGAGATCGGGGAGAAGAGAGAAATTGTAGAGGAAGATAGGGAAGAAGAAAACAACGCGGGGAGAAGAGAGGGGGGTAGGATTTTAAAGTTGTTGTTTAGTGACGGGGTTGACAGCCCGTCACTAAATCTGTGACGGGGGCTGACATCCTTGTCACTAAATAGTGATTTTAGCGATGGAGCTATCAGCCCCCTTCATTAAATTTGTGATAGGGCTGACAGTCCATCACTAAATAGCGAGTTTAGTGATGGGGATATCAGCCCCCGTCACTAAATTTGTGACAGGGGCTAACAGCCTCGTCACTAAACAGCGAATTTAGTGACGGGGCAGAAAACCCCTATCACTAAATTTGTGACGGGGTTAACAGCCCCGTCACTAAACAACGAGTTTAGTGATGGGGTTGTCAGCCCCGTCACTAAATCTGTGACGGGGGCTAACAACCCGTCACTAAATTTGTGACGAGGGTGACAGCCCCGTCACTAAATTTGTGATAGGAGTTGACTGCCCTGTCACTAAACAGCGAATTTAGTGATGGGGGCTAACAGCCCCGTCACTAAACAGCGAATTTAGTGACGGGGGCTTACAGCCCCGTCACTAAATCTTAAATTTTATATAAAAATAACCTTAAATTTTTTAGTGACAGGTGTCTGTCACTAAATTTAAATTTTCTTATAGTGCTGAGTCTACCCCGGTGGGCAGACCTTGGGGCCATCCCGGTCTCTCCCATCGTGTCGTCTACAGTTCCCTGGATTAGATAGGGACGAGGGTCAATTCGGCACAGTCAATCTGTCCTTAAGTGCTTAGGTCTACCTCGACGGGTGGACCTTGGGGCCATTTCGATCTTTCTTGTCGTGACGTCTACCATCCCCTGGATTAGATAGGGACGGGAGTCAGTTTGACACGGTTAGTCCACCCCTAAGCGCCCGAGTCTACACCGGGGGGTGTACCTCGGGGCCATTCAGGTCTCTCTTGCCACGCCATCTACCATCCCTAGATCAGACAAATACATGGGTTAATTTAGCACAGTCAGTCTGCCCCCAAGCGCTCGAGTCTACCCCGTCAGGCAAATCTCGGGGCCATCCCGATCTTTCTCACCATGCCATCTATCATCCCTTGGATCAGACAAAGACGGGGGCTAGTTCAACACTGCCAATTTTTCCCCAAGTGTCTGGGTCTACCTTGACTAACAGACCTTGGGTCCATCTTGATCTCTCATGTCATGTCGTTTATAGTCCCTTGGATCAGACAGGGATGAGGGTCAGTTCGACATGGTCAGTCTGCCTCCAAGTGCTCAGGTCTACCCCGGCGGTCGAACCTCGAGGCCATCCCAATCTCTCTCGTTGTGCCGTCTACCATTCCCTAGATCAAACAAGGATGAGGGTCAATTTAGCACGGTCAGTTCGCTCCCAAGCGCCTAGGTGGTGGACCTTGGGGCCATCCCAATCTCTCTTATAGTGCCACTACAAAAAAATCAGTATTTAGCGACTTTTTTTTTGTGTGCATTTTATAGCTATTTTTTTTTTCATTTTACGAAAATTAAAGTAATTTAGCAGGGGTTTCAAAACTGCTGCAAAAAATCATAAAATATTGAATTTGCAAAAAATTCAAAATTTTTAAATTTTAGCGACGGTTTCAAAACTGCCATAACAAATTCAAAGATTTTGGGGGACGTCCAACGGCCAAGGGTCATCAGTCATCGCACTTGATATGATTCTACTACATGTCTTGATATCAATGCCCTACATTAGACGGTTAAAGAATCGCCATTACAATTTGGTCGTCTGCTCAGATAATTAATATCCTGACCGTCTCTCCACCTACACCACGTTGCCTTACCCTATAGGCTTGACACTTTGAATTTTAGGAGCGGGCATGTTGTGTCAAAACATTAAAAGCTACCCCCAAAATCATCAAGCTCCTCGCAAGCCTTAGAAAAATCGATAACCCCCAAAAACGCTTGTCACCTTGAGTGTACCGAGCTCAATTGCCTCGATTGTATATACCGAGCTCAAAATGTCTCAGTTACATGTAACCAATCTCAATCATCTCAATTGCACATTCCCAGCTTGGTTTCCTACAAAGCCCTATCTCTTTGGCTAATGCATTTTGAGCCCTCTTATAACAACTCGGTAATCCGAGCTCAGAAACTCACCCTCATGATCATCCGACTTGGCTATCTCATCTTGAGCTCAACTATCAAACTATCTTGATCTTACACGATAAAAGTCCAGCCATCATCTTTATATTCCAAGCTCGAATGCTCACCCTCGAACATCTAACGTAGGGGGGTTGTGGATCATACTGCCCCAATCAAGCCTAGCCCAATAGAGGCCCAAGACCTCCACGTCTTTTGGCCCAATCTCGGCCCCATGTTTTCCAGAAGTGATCATCATCACCTTTGTACCTACAACACTTTTGCGCCTATTACAGGTTCCATCTACATTTAATGTGGCATTTAATGAAAGTTCCGTCAGCACCACACCTCCGTGAGAGAGCCTCGCTGATGTTGGATACCATTCCATCTTGCTACAACACACAAGGCCTACTCACATGTCAGGAAACCCCTTCCCTCTATATAAGCCAGTCTGCTTATAGGCCCAAATATGTTCTTAGCCTATCAACACCCTGTCAACTAATTAATCCCTTACTCACTTCACTATCGAAGTGTTTTACACGTGCCGCCACCTCCCATTCTGATCACTAGAAACCAGCTCCAACGTCTCAAAATCTCCCATTTGGCAACCCTTTGGGCCGGAAGGAACAATTTCTACTTTCGTAGAAGATCCATTAATAGGGTTGCCATTGTTTGATCTATCAAAAACAATTACAAATGTTTAAATTTATAAAATCATATATATTTGGATATATATATATATATATACAGATTTATTCAGAATTATTGTCTCATAACTTTGATGCGTCACCCCCTGTGATTAGATGAATAACCTTGTTCCTAGAAGCTTGTTTCTCTCTATGAAATTTAATTTACTGAGAGAGAGAGAGAAGCGGTGGTAGGAATGAATTTGAAAGAAGAGGAAACTAGTTTTACAAGATACTGGTTCATCCTTTCTCGATAAGTCATGTATATCCGAGTCTTTTGAGTGTCTGAATTTCAATTATAAGTTTATAACTACATATTCAGTTGATTGCTGAACATATGTATATATATATATATATATAATAAATATGCTATCATTTCGATGTAAACTAATTAACCATGAATGTGATTCCTTTCAACGCTGGTGAAGAAAAATAAACCACTGAAACGTAGAGATGGAAGGACATGCATGGGAGGTTCAAATATAATTGATCGGCTCAATATCTTGTTATCTCTGTGAGTGAATGCTTTGGTAAATTTCATCTCCAGATATGTCCTGTGATGTGATATTCGTGATATATGTATATATATATATTCACATATTATTAGAAGTACGTTTGAGAAACTGCATAAATATTTAATACACACACATACTGGTTCTTCCTTGTATATAATTAATACACACATTCTGGCACATTTAAGTGATAAAGGAGAAAGTTGTAAAGATACAATTATACTAAAGACTACTAGTGTGAGATCGATTCCTAAGGAAAGTAATTCTTTTTGGGGGTGATTCTTGATAAGTGTTAGTAGACGCAACCTCAAAGTCTGATTATTTGGATATATATCTCAATTTACTTCTTTCGTGATGACTTAAGGGTGAGTTTCCGAGGAACGCAAGTGATAGCGCATAATCTAAAAAGAAAAAAAAATAGTGGATGCATTCATATTGCCATACCATGCATGCATGCCTAGCCCAGGTCAGGACTAAGCAGGCTATAGTGTCGTGTCTTCCTCTTGGTTCATTGCCATCCCATGCCACGCATGTTTATGTATATAGTTGCAGACGGCACATACATATATTATGTAGTACTGAAGTCATCGAACGAACTTTGATGTTTGCTGTCCATATATAGGGTACTGATATATATATATATATATGTGTGTGTGTGTGCGCATATATATATATATATTAATAATAATAACCCATGGCTGAGTGCGTCTGTCTAGAAGTGTCAAGTCTATCTGCGCATACAAATTAATTAATTAAGCCTTCTTTTTGGGCCGGCCCCGACAGAGAGAAGTTCTGGCCTCTCACATGATCATGATGATGATGATGATGATGATGATCCTTTCAATCTGTTCGTTCACTTTGTTCTGCTACTGCTAGATGCAGATGCAGTCATTCTCTGTCTCATCGGCCCGGCCCGGGATTAACCCATCCCCACATTACACACAGTGGCCCAATTAAATAAAGCTCATTGCTTTGTTGATTGATTCGGCCCAATTCTTTTTTGCCTGGGCCCCCCAGTAACAACAATCAATACATGAATGAGATGGATCAAAAGTGTAAAGCGGGCAAGCAACTGCTCACGAGCCTGAGTCCATTGGGAAGCACTGAGCAGGACATTAGAACTTTGTTATCAGATGAAAGAAATTAAAAAAAGTGTTCTTTAAGACATAAGTTAAGTAATTGGATAAGTAATATATCGATATCAATTTAGTAGATTATAAATTCAATTCTCGCTCTGCGCAAAGACTAAAGGCCTAACCTGTAATTTATCTCCCTTAACGTAATCAAGAACACGAATATCATAAATCGCACAGAATCGATCATTCTAAAAAATTAAAAAAATTACTTTGATTTCCTGCAAGAATGGCCGTATATATCCACACAGCTAGAAATAAAATAGATGATGCAAGTCACAACTATATATATATCCAAGTTAAAAGCATTATTTCTCTATTGCATTTGCATGTTACTACTTTGACACTACTGCATATATATGATTAAGCAAAAACAGGGTGCATGTACACTGCACGGTACAACCATCTCCTTCTAATTAAGCATATTTCCTGCTCTCTACACTCCTATACATCTCATTGATGCCGTCTTTCTTCCAAGTCTCGTACGTATTATTCTTAATTTCTATGAATATAATTTCCCTCGGTGGGTCAGTCTCCTGTAATCAAATACTTGATCCAATTAATGCTACTGCTTCACTAAGGCTGGACTGTAGTCTGTAGACCGCACAGCTCGCTAGTGGAGAGCCACAGCCCCAGAAAGATGCAAGACAAAGGCCCATGATCGCCATAGCAACTACTGAGAATGCAGCGGGAACCGCTTGACTGCTGCTCCCAAGGAATTGGGCGGCAAGAACCCCTGCCAGGGTAGAACTTTGCATCCCCGTGCACAATGAAATTGTTCTGCACGCTTCTTCATTTTGCCTGCCAGAACTCATCAAAACCATTCAATTCATTCATTATTAAGGGGATTTTTTCAACATGCATCATTATGTGAAGCTAATTAATTGGAAATGGAGTCTTATTTACAACTCAATTTGTGGAAGCCCCATGCGTCCAACAATTGTTTGCTACTTTTGTCCATAAAACAAATTGATCGTAGGAATGATATGTTAAATGGCCCTATTGGTGATAACTTAGATCTTAAAAATGGCCAAAACAAATGATAACCAAGTTAAATTGGCCAATTAACCTGTTCAACCCACCAGTCTTTCGACAACCAGTCTTTTTGCTACCTGGACTGCTATCAAGTATGTGTATCTTCCCAGGGTATAGAACAGGGATCCTAAAGAAAGGAATTTTTTTTTTTTTCCTCACTATTGTCCTAAAGAAAAGCGAGTCCTGATATTTACAATAAAGTTTTTCCTTTACGACTAGAAGATAAAGGGTTTGAATTATGAAAAGCAAGCCAAGGTTAAGGCTGCTTATAAAAATGACCCTCCCTCAATACTTGCAAAGCTGGGGAGCCTCATGCACGGAGGCATCATCTTTTCTTTTACAAGTGTCCTAAAGAAAGGATATAAGTGAGAGGCCTAGCAAAAAAGCTTCATTCAGACAAGAACTTTAAAACCCTCATTCAGCTGCGGTATGGTGATTCCGCAGAGTAGATTAGGTGGCAACCAATTTTAAGTCAAATGATGTGTAAACATAAAAGGGGCCACCATTGTCCAAAGACAGGGTAAAAACTATGTGAGGTTATTAAGATATTATTTGTTCCTGGACAAATGAAAGAAAGATTCAAGGAAGCAGAGATACGAATGCTAGATGGTTTATCAGCAAAGATTGAACTCAAATATCAGCAGCACGTGGGAAACATGGAGTCACATGGGATTTGTCCCAAAAATGATTTTTAGCTCCAATTAAACAACTTATTCATCCATTTAATTAAGTTAAAATAAAAACTATAAAAAAAAAAAAACCCTGGATTGGATCATCATTCAATTATAAAAGCATATGGCTCAACATGCTTGACATCTCCACAATATATGATACATATACATGCACCTTTGAAAAATATAGCACTAAAAAAGTTACAAATCAAGATCATGAAAATTTTAGGAAACATGTGATATGGTCAGTAAAGAAAGGGAAATACAGGAAGTGCTACTTTCTGAAACTAGTTCAGCAACACCTGTAAGCAAGATGAACAACAGGGGACTTACCTAAGAAGTGGTACTTTGGAGATCCAGTAACCCAAGATGAATGCAACTACATGAAATGTCAACACAGGACCAACCAATCGCAGACCCTGAACCGAAAGAAGTTGACCCTGGTTAATAGAAAGAGGGATGCCAATACACGAGGAAGTACAAACCATTGCAACAAATGGCATCACATGTTGAATAAAGTTTACAAAAGGTTTTGGATAAGTATTTAGCATGAGCCCAATTGTGATGGGAACAAGAACAACCTTGCAATGCAGGGAATGTATAATCAGAACTGATTCAAGCTGAATATTATGATTCCAACTTAACACGTACAACTTCCTAATGGGTACACTACCTGTGAAATGGACTTTGACATTTCAATTGCATCAAGTTGAACAATATAAGAAGGCCTGTTAAAAGTGGAGTAACAATAACTGAAGCAATGGTGGTCGAGCTTGTCAAGAGAATGCTCAGGGCCACATCTCCTCTGCTCAAGAAACTAGCATAGCTGGATAGCGGAGCCCCAGCAACACAAGACATGAGGACAAAACCAGCACAGAACATGGGAGAGATTCGGAATGCCCTTGCCACCAACACGCCAAGAGCTGGTTTCAGCACATATTGTGCCACAAACCCTATAGATATTGTTAGAGGTCTGCAAGAGATGAAAAGGAGTTTAAAGGAAGATGCAGAGCATCGCCTGATCTAAAATTTCATAGCGACAAGGTTGATTTTTCTTAGCTAGAAAGATGTGTAACCTCTAAAATGCAAGGGCAAAATCATCCATAGATAGTCTAATTCCAATTGACAACATGATAAATCCAAGAGCAGGGGCGTACAATTCCGTTGACATCCTGCAATTCACCATAAGCACGCCATTTATCCTTTGAACAAAGTTTGCATAAAAATGGGAAGACATGGAAAACACTACCACGCAAAAGAAAAGAAATTTCTCCCTAGTAAATCCGTTCCACTTCAAGCTATTTATTGATCTGAAACAAGACGAAAATAAAGTAACTTAATTTTAAACCTTGATCCTTTATGAACCTTAACACAACCAACATAATTGGGATGGAAGAATACTTTATAACCCTTCATAGCACAATAAGGAACATAATAGGGAAATGGGAAAAGGGTATACAAAATATTAAAAGCAGCAGCTGATAAAATCAGACCAAGTGAAAGTTGAAGGGCGAGCGAGAGCGGTAACTGCAGTGAGCGGGACCACGGACGGCATCATTGCCGGCAGAACCTGGGAAGAATCAGCCTTCACTCCTAGTCCTGGCAAATTGCTGTAGTTGGCATCAAAGGACAACAACAAGAAGTTACCTTCTCTTCTCTGTAATCCGACTTTGCCAATGGTCGGCGAGGACGTGGAGCAAGCGAATGCAGAGAGAGAATCGCCATGGGGGATTATAGACAGAGAATTGGAGTTAGGAGTGGAAGTGAAAGGGAAAAGTTTGGTTTTGGGGGTAGTTTTGGCGTGATTTGAGTGGTGGCGGGAAGGATAAAACAGAAATCGAGGCCATACGTGGAGTGGAGGGATGGCGTGGACGAGAGAAGTAGAACCACCGGACCGGAGAAGCCGGACTCCGCCAGGCCGTCGCAGCTTCTTCGCGGGAGAGAGAAGGAAATGTTTTCCGGCAAAAGGGGAGAGAGAGAGAGAGAGCGAGAGAATCGGAATTGGAAGGTTGCTTCTTCCATTACTACATACAGAGAGAAGAGAATGTAATTGTACGGTAACGGCGGGTGATAAAATTTTATACAAATTTATTATTTGTCGATAAATAAATTTAGATTTGCTTTAAATTTAATTGTTCAATTTCCTTTTTTGTTTTTTCTTTTGTAACCACCATCTCATGAAATTTTTCCATGTGAAGATGGTGGTCAAACTTCATTTCATCATTACTCCACCAGGGGATATTATCTATTGTCGGTCCCAAGCCCGGATAAAGGAGGAGGGTTGCGTTAGGTAACCGACAGCCAACGTAAAACTTAGTCGGATCCAAATATGAATTCTAGACAAACTATCTGTTGGGATGTAATCCACATAGAAGTCTAGAATTCATGTAGTCAACCCCACATAGTGGGATAACGACTGAATATGTTGTTATTGTTGTTGTAATCACTTGGAGATGACAAACCCAACAATTGAAAGAAAATCAGACTGCTTGAATCATCACGAGTGAGAAATCTTTATTATTAATTATGTTTCCCACAAGCCGCAGTGTGGGGATTTCAACTCCAGGGTAATCTGGGGTGGTCCCTTGTGGGCGGTGGGCCCTGAACCTCCTGCCATGCGATAGTCTGGGTTACCGTAATTTACCCCGTGCTCGGGCTTGGGGCGGTCCTGTGCGCGGACGGGCTAAGGTGACCCGTTAATCACCTTATGCACCCAGGAAGAGAGGAGATGCGTGGAATATATATATATATATATATATATATTATGGGCGGCCCCTCAATTGTTTTCTCAGTCCCATCCCGAGAAGTTAAAACGACTCAGCCGATCAGCCAGCGCCCTTCATGTGCTTCCAGCGCCATTGTGTGTAATTAACAACTTCCTCTTCCATTTGTTAATTTGCCCACCCACAAATTGTGTGTAATTAGCGAAGCACACTGCGTCAGGGCTTCTCTTCTTTCTTGTTATTATTATTATTATTATTATTATTATTATTATTATTATTATTATTATCACATCACTTTACGTAGAAAATGGCACAGCAAATCTGTCAAGCTAACTTTCAAATTTTGCCATAAATATTATTACCAATTCAAGTTTACGTTCATTCGGATGGGATAATGAAAACTACATCCAGCCCACTTTCGTAAACAGGAGCTTACAATGTCGGTAGGTAGAAAGTAAAACGACCAAGCAACTAACATTCTACTGTCCCCCACCCCCAACCTGACCCTCCGATGAGATTCATATGCATGCAAAGAGCATTAGTTTCCCCCCAATTAACTGATCAACATGAGTCGATACAATCATGTGACGTCAACACTCGATTATTATTAAACAGAACCACTTTAATAAGGTGGGTTTTTCTCAGTTGGACGCTTAAGCCGAGATTTCAACCACACTTTGTCATCAGCCTAGTCCTACCCACTACTCTACTGCGTTGACAGTCTTAATTGACTCCTCCTTGGTCCTAAAAATATACTGCTCGCCACAGCAGCTACTGCAAGCTCATCATGTTTACGCACATTCTACAAGTGTCTGTCAAGAGATTTGAGGTACAGCAAAAGCAAGTGTCAGTAACTGGGAACAACCATCAGACGGATAAAAGCAGGAAGAGGACGCAATGTTTTTCTTAAAACAGTAACGACTGTAACCGCTAAAAATCTAACGGCCTTAGCTACAGGTTGTCAAATTTCTGACTTCTAAGGAACTACTAAAGATAAATATACATCACTGTGCAAAGTTTTTTTTTTTTTTGGGAGGGGGGGGGGTGTTTAATGAAGCCTGTTAGAATGTTACACTGCTACATGCAATCAGTTAAATCAGATCAGATCCATTTGCAACAAAAACCTTTATGGCTGGAGAAAGGGAGAATTACCATCGAACAGAAATATCTCCTGAAAAGAACTCCTCAAAATCAGCCTCTGTTATTTGTTCAAAGCTCCATATGGCTTTGATTTTCTGTTAAATGAAAGTGCCAGCTGCCAGGAATAACTACTTTAAATGCAGGCATGCAGGCAATTAAACCTTGGGACAGACTTTTTACTGCTTCAGTTCAGGTGTAGCTTAATCTCTGAACGATCTCATTAACTTTTTAGACAATGAGGAAGCAACAAATGTTCATTCGCAGAAATCGGGAAATGGTTTCCCACCAATAGGGTTGAGAAGGCACTTTGACGGTAAACCATTACAATGAACTGACTTTTGCATGAAAATGTTCATAATACTCTGAGGCTTGATCCGTGAGGGGAAGGGTAAATTTAAGAGAGGCCAGTTGATGATTTCCAAACAGAGAATAGTCATGTTTGGTGGACTAAACACTTCGCGAGTTCAATCACTGTCCTATTAAAACATGGTAAGGCCATTGTACAGTTATCTGATAAGCTGCTTGCATGATTTATTTGTGAGACACATGAACAAATATTACAGATTCAGCATTTTTTCCATATTTCTCAGCACATGTTAAGACACACTAGTGCCTACAAACAGGGACATAACAGAAAACTGCAATGGTAGTGAAAACAGTATCCGGGTGCCAAGGGAAGAAATCATGATAACCAATTGTGTAAAGATGACTGCAATATGTTACTTATACTCCAACCTACACAACCAGCAAATCTTTCTCATTAAAGTTATTTTTTAAACATGCTACTCACTATGCAAATCTTCAACACAGAACCAGTCCAAAAAGAACAAAGTATCAAAAGCTTCAGATATTTGAAGTGAACTCGTGGACGTAGCAAGCCAGCTGCTTGAGGAAGTAATCGAATGCAAACCCAAAATACAACTTCTTCTATGACAGCTCTGACTTTCCTCCCTGCTTTCCACTCTTCCCACCTTTCTTCTCCCCTGAGTACTTTCTTTCCTCTTTTCATCTTTGTCCCATAACTCAACAATAATTTAGCATTCATAGAATTCAAAATAATTATGAGGTAAGCAGCACAGATTGTTTAAAGAGGCCAGGCAAAGAGGCAACAGTAACAACTAGCAAGTACAAATAACTCCGAAATACAGCATAACAACAGTAAAGAAAATAACAATTAAATCCATTTTATTCCTTATTCTTTTATCGGTATTTATATCTCATCACTAATGCAAATACTACCAAAAAACAAAAAAGACGCTTTATCTAGAAACCGTGTATGTTTATAGTCATAATGAACTCAGCAAACAAAACAGACTTCAGCAGATTTATCACCTGAAACCACTTTGACCAAAGGCTCCTGTCTCATTATATTTTCTGCATAAAAGACCCCGATGACAATCCTGTTCCTCCAACTTGTCTCTCAGTCACATTCACGAAAACTGTCGTGCTGACAGGAGCAGGCATGGCTATAGTTCGCAGACTCTACAATGTACAAAAACCGCAAGCAAGCACACTGAAAGGAAGCATAGGACCTGCTACTAGACTCTCAAAAGACATGTACATACAGGGAATGAAGCCCCATCAGTGATTGAGCTACCTTGCAACCTGAATTATCATTGTCTTGCCAATCTAAGAAACAGACCTCATGGAATTACCCTGATCAGGTTGATTAGGCAGCTTGCCAGATAGATTCTGTAAGAAAGCATCAAATATCATCAGCCAATAGTAAAGGCAATCAGTTACAATACGAGTAAAATAAACAACATCAAAGTTACAGACTCAAAGTTGAACACATAACATGTCTAGACTCCGGTTGCAGAGGAAAGAACAACCCGGTGAATATGTCATAACTAATTCTTGCGATCCTGGGCCAGTAGTTCATGAAAAAGTTGCCAGAATTGGAAACACAGTTGAATGGCTATATCTAACATGTGACATTGTTAAATCTCAAACTAAGAATTTTAAACCAAAAATATCAGTTTTTTAGTGTGTTTGGAACACGACTTCATGATGGATAGAAACATAAAAAGAAAATGCAAAACTTTATGCTCGTGCATTTTTATATATAGATAAAAACCTTTCACTCTCAGTTCCTTCTAAGAATCCTGGTTCTAAACATAGGATGAGGGATTAGGGAAACACCCCATTTAGAATTCTGAATACTTTAAATACAATCACAAATTCGAATAAAACAAACATATCCATGGAGATAAACTCAGAGAAAATCCCCGCGACTAACTTCCTAAAGAACTAAGGGTTTAGATCAGAACCATAGATAATCACCGTCCACGAATTCATTATGGCCTATTGGTCGTTAGCATAATCGATCAAAACCCATGAAACTATTCTTAGAACCAAGTCTCTAGCCAATCACCTCATCTTCAAGTTATTCAAGACACTTGCAAAAATCCAATAAGAGAAGCACAGAATCTGAGAATTCCAGGGAATTGGGAAATGAAAGAAAGGAGGACCTTCGATACAGTTTCGGCGATCAAGGTCCCATCTTGAAGACCTGGGGGCTTCGCCGCCGTGCAATCCCTTGGCGTTTCGAACAAGGAGAGGGAGAATTGCTTAAAAACAACCCCAACATCGAAGTAAATCAAGCCGGAGCTGGGAATATCCACCCGAATTTCCTTAACGGGGAACCAAAGAAACAAATCTTGAGCTGAAAGACCCGAAAGGCCGGCGATCTGGCCGTAGGAGAGAGTGCCGGAAACGTTGCGATCGTAGTGGAGTTCGTTCTCGTACTTGGCATTGCACTCTTGATCCAAATGGACCTCGAACTGGCCGGCGTCGTCCAAATGGAATTCCTTGACGCCCTTAGGGAGTAAGCCCATCGGCAGGCCGTTCGATCGGAGCACATCGTATATCGACAAGGCTTCGGCGGCGGCTGAAGGCCAGAGATGGGTCAAGAAGGAGAACACAAACAGCAGGAGGAATCGGAGAAGCATTGTTGGGGGTGGGTTTTTGCAAAGCAGCAGCAGCAGCAGAGAAGAGGGGAGGAAGAATTTTTGCATCAACAGAGAAGGGTGGGGTAGGGTTTAAGGAATTGAGAAAAAGAGAGAAATGATGGAGAGAGAGAGAGAGAGAGAGATGCCAGCAAGCAAGCAAGAAAGAAAGAATACATTAGAGGCGGAGGAGGAAGGGTGGGTTAGATTAGAAGAAGAGATATTAGTAGTAGATGAGATTACGGTCAGGTCAATCAATTGATTTGTTGCTGGATACCGAAATGGCAAGGGTCTTGCAAGTAAGGAGTGGCCACGTGTACATAGAGGGGGGCATATATGTAATTTAGGTATTGGAAACAGTATGTTCACACGGGAAACGGGGGCGCTGATGGTGGAGCGATAAGCACGAAAATGGAATGGCCATAAATAAATAGAGCTAGCTAGCGAGAGTTATGGACAGCCAAAATGTACACATTATTATACGTAGATAGAAATAGACACACGTTAAGAAGGGCCGTGCATATCCATTATTTATGAGAACGAAGCACGAAGCAGGAGGCTAGCTAGCAGTAGCATGTGAATATGGGTATCGTATTCTATAGTCTGCTCAATCAATTTAAGCGTTTTAGTCACAAAAAAAAAAAGTTTGTTGGAATCTTTTTAAGAATATATTAATTTTTTTATAAAAAATAAATAATATACACTTTTTTATAAAAAAAATTCTATCATTTAATTAAATTAAAAAATAATAAAATTTAATTAATTACAAAATAAATAAATATAATAATAATACTACTAATAGAGATTGCATGCAAATGCTTTCCCATTAAAGATATTCATAGCCAGCAGCCAACTAGTAGTAGTAGGAGATATTTGTGTGTATTTTTGTCAGTGGGTGGCTGAAGGCAGGCTCCCATAGTCCCATCCGTACGTTCCCATCTAAAATATATGTTATATTATTATTATTATTATGATGAAGAAGAAGAATGTAGTAACATGATGAAATATATAATATTATTATTAGTAATAATCATGCATGGTCATGGGTGATGGTAGGGTAGGGGAGGTGCATTTGGATCCAAAATACATAATACCAACGGTGATTATACTCGAATTTGTCGGTCATTGGTATAACAGCAACAATAATAATAATAATACAAAACTTATACCCACCGCTACGACAAATTTACCTTAATTTTTCACGGTCACGCCTAAATAATTGTTATTATGAAGAAACATCTGATCGACGACTTAAAGAAGAGATTGATTGATTGATTGATTAGCCGAATGGTATAATAAATAAATAAAATGATAATTGTATATATGAATCAGCAGCTCAGCAGCAACACCACCACTGTCCACCCCTGGCTGGCTGGGAGACGGAGACGATATATATATATATATAACATTTATATATAGGAGAATTGGAAACAGATTTAGATATTTGGTAAATAAATTTTGGATACAGAAATTTACACTTGGTCTTATTAGTTACTATTATTTTTATTTTAGCTTCTTCTTCTTTTGTTAGGAACCAACTTAATAATTCACTATTATAACATTGTAAATAAGTGTGACATTATTTAACATATATCTGGACATACTTACTGTTACACTTTATTTATTCAAACTAAATATAAAAATTATCTTCCTTGACTTGCATGAAAGGGGAAGTAAGAGTCCATGATTTCTATTGAATTTTATTTTATTCTAGTTGGTCCACGTATTATTATAAGAGATTGAATTGGAAATATTGTTACATGTATTTTAATTTTTATTATATTATATATATATATATATTAGCACGATAATCTCAATATATATATATATATTGTGGCATCTGGCTTGTATTATTATTTCTCCATATTATAATAATACATTATTATATTAGAATATTGTGATAACACTAAACACTTTATTTATTGTTGGACAGAAATAGAAATAACTACTTACTTTAGTTTCTTAATTATTGAAATTTACTCTTAAAATTTGTCTAAATTACGTATACACAGATTATCCATATATAGATGAGATTTAAGCATAACCGGGCGAGTGAATGATTTTGAGCAGTCGTCGCGTCGTGGTTGAAGCGAAGCAGCTGCTGCGGGAGACACCTGGGCTTTGTCACAGGAGGGAGGGAGGGAGGGGATCCCGGCTCGACCTGGGACATTATTGTCAGCTACAGCTACAGTAGAGAATTCCAAAGGAAAGTTGGCTCTAATTACTACGCCTGGGTGAAAATGGGCCCCAAATTGCAGAACGCAGGAGTGCTCCAAGTCCAAGTTCCAATCCAGTCATAGTTTGCACTTTCCCATGGCCAGACCCATACCAATACTACCACCACCACCACCACCGCCATGTCTCCTCCTCTAGTCTGAAAAGCAAAAGGATCCCCAAATTATTGCTCTCTTCCAGTAGTACCATCAAGTAAAGGAAAGGAAAAGCTGAACAGCCGTCGGCAACTAGCGGGGGAGCGAGCGAGATAAAGAGAGAGATAGAAACAGAGGGTGCCGAATCCAATGCCCTCTTCCAGTCTACTATCAATTTCCGGCTGCTTTTTCTGTTCGGTTCTCTCCTTGTTTACTGCTGTTGCCTTTGCGGGCGATCCTTATGTTTTCTACGATTGGACTGTCTCTTACATCGCTGCCTCCCCTCTTGGCGTTAAACAGCAGGTTCCTTCAATTTCCTTCCCTCTCTCTCTCTCTCTCTCTCTCTCTATAGCTCCTATTATTTACTTGCTATTTGATCTCCGTCTGCACCTGCTTATGAAAATAATCGACGAACAACACAACAGAAAATTTATTCTCTTGCCCCATTACGTTCTCCATCTCTACTGAGCAGGTGGAAGGACGCCATCATTCTGCTGCTATCCTCTCTGCAAATTGACCGACTACATTATCCCAATGGTCACCCGCTTTCTTGATAGGATGACACCAAGACAGAGCACACGCGCACACCCGCACGCGCGCGCGCGCACTCTCTCTCTCTCTCTCTCCAACTAGGACTTCCCTAACTCATTTCATCCCTATACAAGGCAGACTTCGGCCATAGAGGATACCTGGTGGTGTGCCGTTCATCAGGTATTCAAACTTGCTAGTTTCTCAGCTCTACCTATGGAGTCCCTCCTTAGTTTGATCCCAGTTAGTGGTGTTGGAGGAAAAGCAAGGATTCGTTCTTGTCTCTCTTGTTGATTTAGTGTACTACCTTTGTGCCCAAATAGAGAAACCAAGAGAACTTCCCCTTAGTACTTGATGCTTGGATCGCTTCCAGAACTGCGATGTCAACTTCTCCTTGGTCAACTGAAAGTGAAGGTTAACTTCTTGCCAAGTGTAGATTGTTGACAATTGTTTGGTCATCCCATGTTGCATCACCACCTTCCTCGGAATCTCCTAGGATACCAGCTTCCTTAAGTACATTGGGTGCATTCCCAATAATGACAGCATCAACTTTGAAGAGCTAGCAATATTAAACCAGCTTGAACGCAGGATCAACTGCCTACCATCAGAATCTTCAATCTCCAAGCTATGATGGGGGTTTCCTTTCCTTTCTAAAACTCGAAAGTCACACCTCATATTCTACATAATACATGTGAAGAGCTTTCATATCAGTTCATTGATGAAATTTCTACATAGGTGAAGTCAAAATTGGTGCATAATCTGCTTTCCTGAGGCTTATGGGTTTACCATATGGCTTTCTCACTAGAGATTGTTGCACTGCACTTTCACTTTGCATTTGAAACCTCTGCTTGGACTAGTATTTCAAGCCTCGAACACCTGCAAAACATTTGAAGTTAATTTACAGAAAATAAAATATTATTTTATCTTTACCGAATGGTATCTGGTTTTCCATTTTATATTGTTACTGCAGACTAGTTTTTGTTCAAAATGTGATGTTAATATGAGAAATGCATCATCCCCTCCTTTTTTTTTGTGAGTATTCTTCTTGTTCTTTTTTATTTTAATCCAACTCTTCTGTACTTTGTTGTCCTTGGAATTTTGGAAGCTTCCACACACAATTTATGGTCGTTTTTAGTTCTCTACTGTTGTGCTTTCATTATAACGAGATTCCTATACTGATGATTTTTTAGCCATCTGGATATATTTTGGTTGCTGATGTCTGTTTTAACTCAAAAACTCTTAGGTGATTGGAATTGAAGGACAGTTCCCCGGACCGATTCTCAATGTCACCACAAACTGGAATGTTGTTGTAAATGTCAAGAATAAGCTCGATGAGCCACTTCTTCTCACATGGTATAGGTGCACTGCAAGCAGTTGATATATCTGGAAGTAAATGATGACAATAGTAGCATTAACTGTTGCTAATCTGATTGCAGGAATGGCATACAACAAAGGAAAAACTCATGGCAGGATGGTGTATTAGGGACCAACTGTCCCATACCTGCCGGTTGGAATTGGACTTATCAGTTTCAGGTTAAAGACCAGATAGGGAGTTTCTTTTATTTCCCTTCATTGAGCTTTCAGAGAGCTGGTGGTGGATATGGAGGAATCATCATAAACAACAGAGATGTGATTCCTGTACCCTTTGGAACTCCAGATGGAGATATCACTCTCTTTATTAGTGATTGGTACACCAAGAGTCATAAGGTCTGTGTAGGTGTGTCATGACCACGTCTTGTGATGAATACCATCCATGTTTCTATTGGTTTATGGTTATTGACCAATGCTTGTTGGGAAACAGGACCTGAGAAAACATATTGAAAAGGAAATCGATCTCGGAGCTCCTGATGGCATCCTCTTCAATGGATTAGGTCCTTATCGCTATGATGACGCACTGGTTCCTAATGGTATCCCCTATGAGATGATAAATGTTGAACCAGGTAACTTCTTTCGGTTGGTATACAGCCCATAGTTCTGTGATTCAATTCAGAATTGACAAATGGTGTTTTTTGTCATTGATCTCTAAAATCTTCTCTTTAGAGAAGAAGTATCTTGATAGAATCACTAGAAGCATTTACAACATCACCCTGGAAGCCTTTTGCTCTGGACTATTTTTTCAATGCTAAAAATTGATTAGTTTTATGCTATGAACTTCTATTGTAACTAATTAAATACCAGTTATTTAATGTAAACAGGAAAAACATACCGCTTCCGTGTACACAATGTTGGTATCTCTACAAGTTTGAATTTCAGAATCCAAAATCATAACTTGCTTCTGGTAGAGACTGAAGGGTCATACACTGTTCAGCAGAACTATGCAAATATGGATATTCATGTGGGCCAGTCATACTCATTCTTGGTCACAATGGACCAAAATGCTACCAGTGATTATTATGTTGTTGCCAGTCCCCGGTTTGTTAATTCATCTGCTTGGGCTAGGACTGCGGGAGTTGCTATACTGCACTACTCTAATTCTCAGGGGCCAGCTTCAGGTCCCCTTCCAGATCCCCCCAATGATGCTGACCCATTTTTCTCAATGAATCAAGCGAGGTCCATAAGGTTGAGTTTAACTGCTTTTCTGTTACTGTTAGCATGAATATATGACATTCTTGATAATACTGGTGGCCTTTCCGTTGAATTTTTCTAGCATTCTAGGCCGGCCTTAATGCTAGTCTGGTCGCTGTAAGTGATTATTAAATGGTTTGACTGACACATTGTTTAATGTGAAAGGAATTTTAAATCTGGGATTTTTAGTCATTTATCCGCTAAGTGAATAAGTGTGGGATGCAAATGACGCCACAGCAGAACTTTGTTTGGGATAAATGTGGTTTCTTTTGTGTGTGCGTGTGTGCCTAGCTCATTAAGGTATCTTACAATCATTGAATATTTTCTAAATGCTGAGGTAACTAGCCTTACGCTATTCTGATGTCATTTGATCTGTAGATGGAATGTTTCTGCTAGTGCTGCTCGCCCAAACCCCCAGGGTTCTTTTAAATATGGAGATATTACTGTGACTGAAGTCTATGTGATCCTTAATAGACCTGCTGAACTTATTGATGGACATTGGCGCACCACGCTCAACGGCATTTCATATTTAGCACCTTCAACACCGTTGAAGCTTGCCCAGCAATTTGACATTCCTGGCATTTACAAGCTTGATTTTCCAAATAGACTGATGAGCAGACCTGCAAAGGTTGACACATCTATAATTAATGGTACCTACAAAGGTTTCATTGAAATCATATTGCAGAACTATGATACTTCTGTTCAGAGCTACCATCTAGATGGCTATGCATTTTTCATCGTGGGGTAAGATCATAGATGATGCCATATCCCCCCCCCCTTTCTCTCTCCTCCTTCTCCTCTCTTTTGAAAATGACATGGTCATAATTAGCAGTTTTCCATTTGGAATGTAGAATGGATTATGGAGTGTGGACAGAGAATAGCAGAGGAACTTACAACAAATGGGATGGCGTTGCTCGCTCCACTACTCAGGCAAATCTTAACTCTTGGTGCTTGTGAATGTCACATCTTTTGGATTGAAATATTTTATACCAAAAAGGAAAAAAAAAATAGAAAAGGAGAAACAGCACTTTTCTTTTTGTTAGCTCAAGGAAGATTTACAAATTAAATCCTATCCTGAGACTACAGAAAACCTCAGTTTTCTGATGCAATTCATCTAAGAGAAGGATAGTATGAAGAACTGTAGTGATAGACTTGGTTTTTTTACCTTAGGATATAATACTCAAATGAATATTAGTTTGAACTTAAATGGCACTCTATGCCCCAATATACTTTATATATCTAGCTGCTATTTGGTGGCATATCCAGTGACATTGTTTGCATGGCTCATTCTTTTGTATGAAGTATTTTCTCCCTAGTATAGTTCCTTGAAAATCATGCTTGCACTGCAGTGAGTAAACAGTAGCTTTTCAAGTAATTTGCCGTGTTGCATACAGTAGTCTAGAAGCAAAACTGTTGCTTTTGCATAATTTTTAGGAGTGTGTTTATTCAACCTTTAATCCAATAACTGGTGATTAGAACAGGTAGAAATGCTAAATTTTTGGTATCCAGAAGAAGCATTATACAAATCTTTGTTTAGATTCAGATGAAAATGCTGCAATTTATTATTTTCTTTCTGAAATTTTATGGTCAAACAATTTGGTAATCTATCCATGAGCCTTTTCAGGATTTAAGTGCATATAATTACACAGGTAGAAATGGTAAAAAGAAAAGGTAAATGGGTGCTTTAATAATGATATATTGAAATGTAAATAATACCGAGCAAAAAAAAATGTGGGTTATAATAGAGGAGCACTGGGAATAATTCAGTATTTCTTTTCCTTCTAATTTTATTGGGCATAAGAGTTGCTGTTCGAGCACAATCACAAATATATGGGGTAATCACTGTCTTGCATGCTGTATTGGGCTGCGATTTTAAGTCCTGTGTGTCTGTTTTGACGAAACTTCTATACTTGTCTGGTTGAAATCTTTTTAAGGGACCAACCCTACTTCTCGCCTGATTACAGGTGTTTCCTGGAGCTTGGACTGCCGTTTTAGTTTATCTGGACAATGATGGCATTTGGAACCTTCGTACACAGAATTTGAACTCATGGTACTTGGGCCAAGAAGTTTATCTGAGTGTGGTGAATCCAGAGATCACAGAAAAATCTGAGATGCCACTACCTGAGAACACCATCTACTGTGGCCTGCTCTCACAATTACAAAAGTAAGATGTTTGCACAACTACATCTTGTCAATAATCTGCTACTGGTAGATGGGTTAGCACTTCTTTTTTTCCTGGCTATTGTCTGCTACAGATGTTCAACATCTGAATTTCTATACTTCACAGGAGAAAATGTGTGCATATTTTGCAAAAATTTTGGGAGCAAGTTTTGCCCAAGCTATTAAGGCATTTGACAAAATCATTTATTAGGCTCTATTTGGATAGGGTAACTTGACCTTAACATTCAGAATTTGGAAATTTTCAGTTCCTTGTTTGGATACGTTTTTGTTGAAAGCATTTTGACTTGGTTCCAAATCCAAAGGTGGATTTGAACCCAAAAATAGAAGAATTTGGAATGCTAATTATTTCAAATTACAAATTTCAGATTACATTATTTAAAATCCCTCTATCCAAACACGGTCTTAGAGTTGATTGGATGTATCGTATAATTGGAAACTTCTAGTGCTTGGCAAAATCCTCCCTCGTTTTTTTAAGTCCCCCCCCCCCCCCCCGGCCCCCCTCTATTTTTTTTTTGGGTCAGAAACACGATGTTGTGGTTTCATGGATGATGGTATTCGCCCCCCACATCCAATGCACTTTGTTTTATGTTTCGTATGGTCCTCAATATTTTTCCTTTTCATTTCCAAACTCCTATTCTAATGTTTAGCTTTGCTTTTTCCTTCCTTCAGGGACCAGGCTCAGAGAGTTAAGTTCTCTGGTGCTCCTTCTCCCCTAGCAAACGTAAACAGAACATTTGTTATTGCATTTGCTGTTGCTTTATTGGCAGCTTTCATCAGGTAGGTAATAAACTTGCACAAAAATGTAACTCCGCATTATGAATCAATCAATCAATCAATCACTCAATCATGCATGTGGGGACGATTTGGTTAATTCCATGGAAGTTGAGAATGAAGATAGATTAGTCAAGCCCCATTGTGTTGCTTGTATTGTATCATGATTATGTAATTTCGATGCCTTATGGCATGGTTATGAAATCATTGTTGCAATGTTGAATTTTGTAATTACTTGACCATGCCACTTAATTAGTGGATCGGTAGAGAAGAGAGTAATGCAATTGTTATTATTATTTATCAATCCTTGATTGACGGATTTATTACAATCAGTACAGCAATGCAATTGTCACAAATAAATTGAACAGGTAAACAAGAAAGACATTGACAACTCTGAGCTTAAACTGGTTATTCTTTCCTGTTATCTGAGCTTACATGATTTCTCACAAGGCAACTGTTATCTGAGCCCGTTTCTGTCGATCAGAGTGAGGAACCAAGCTCTACTCTGCTAATTATATATATGTATGTATGTATATCTTTGACAGTGGACTTGCAATGGACTAATTCAGCGGCATCTTTCCTCAACTCTTCAAACGAATCAGACTTCGTCTTCCCTAACTTTCATCTCTTCTAATTCATCCAATGCAGATACATGCAAGCATATACCAGAATAATCTCACCTTTCACACTGTAAAGGTAATTAATTAATGAGCATCGCAGCAGCATATGCTAGTGCTTCTGATCTTTCGTTTGTTGATTTGGAGTTGGCTCAGATCAGAAGCCTTACTTGTTGCTGTTTTGGAGTTGGCATTGCAGGGATCTGGGCACATGGTCCCCAAGAACAACACCCCGGGAAAGCCGTGGCCTTTTATAGCCGTTGGTTGATGGGGGAAACAATATGAAAATCAAAGCTTTTTTTTTCTCTGGGTGGGTGATAATGGCAATGCTAATTACATCATGCTTGAATTTTATTCACAAAGAAGACTATTATATAAAATAATTTTTTATAATTAAGTTAAATTGGTTAAAATAATGAAAATATGGAGTTGTCACCCGAAAAAAAAGTTAAAATTTAAGTGTTAAATTGATTCAAAAATTAAGTTTATTGATGTAATTAAAATAATAAAAAAATTAAGTAATCTCTAAAAAAAATAAAAATATGAATTATATATATATATATATATATATATTGAAAGGGACATATTTGCTTGTATAAGTTGAAGAATTTGAGTTCTCTCTTACAGAGGTCGGAAGTCGGAGCTTTGGGAATCAAACAACGTTTTTGATTGTATTGCCCTCCCAATCCAATGCTGCGGAGACGCTTCCTTTGCACCATCGTTTCCGGCCACAACCAGAAGCCCCGCCGCCAGTGGCCGATTAGGCAAGTGAACAAATCCAATTTCTCCGAGGCTCTGCAGCACATCAAGGCCCACATCCTCGACTGCGACTTCGTGGCCGTGTCGTTGCAGAAGACTGGTTCCTACTCGGCCCCTTGGCACCGAGTTCTACCCCTTGACACCCCCGAGATCGCCTACTTCAAAGCCAAGTTCGCCGCCGAGAGGTTTCAGATTCTTCAGTTCGCAGTCTGCCCGTTCTCGGTTAGGGCCTCCAAAGTCGTCGCCCACCCGTGAGTCCCCAACTCATTATGATAACATCACCATATACAGGGCCCATATATATAGATGAGAACGATGTAAAGAAACTTATTACCACTAGTACATATATATTTCGTAGATAACTTAACGGGCATCCATGTGGCTGCATACTAGTATTGCTGAACTCGCCATATCTCGTGTATATGGGTTGGTCGACCAACTGTTTGTTAATTTTACAGTTGATAAGCTCTATGAGTTGTAATGAAAATGTAGATATTTTAAGTCTATTTCTCTCAAAAAGAAATGCATAGTTTACTGAACTTACAAAGATATAACCATGCTGCTTGTGCTGCCATCTATGCATTGGGTAGTTGTATCTGGACTAATACTTCTTGTATAGATCATCCTATGACTTTTTCCCCTTTACCAATCCCTTTCTCCCATCATTAATTACTTGAACCAAGTGACAAGCCAAGCATCATGCCCCAAACTGCAACGTAACTTGAACTTATAGGTGTAAGCTGGGCTTTTTTATTTTTTGTGCTTGTGGAGTACACATGTTAATTCCAATTCAGGAGCTGTTGGTGTCTGGGTACCTTTTCTCGGTTCTAATATGTCTCCAAAAGGAACCGTTGGGAGTGGAGAATTTGGTACGTTATTAATATTTTGATCCTAGGTAATTATGTACATGATTTACGTGTGATAAACTGGAATATTAATTGTTGGTCATCTGTGTTTCCTTGGTAATTTGATTGTCTGATATAAGTAGAGCAAAAACAATATGTGCTGCCAGTAACTGTGCCATTCTAAGTTCTCTTGGTAATTTGATTGTTTGAAATTGAGATCTCACAGCGTTTTGTATATTTTTCTTTTTATACAGATACAACTTTCATCTCTTCCCGAGGGATGAACTCAAAATTGGCTTGCCTTCATATAGCTTTTCGTGTCAGTCATCATACTTGAGCTTGATGGCTCGACAAGGTTTTGATTTCAATGCCTGCATATATGATGGTAAGGTGCTTAATTGCTTAAATAACAGAACAGTGATTTTATGAAGGGATGTTTAATATTTAAAATGTGCGATACTATTGTCAGATTCTTAAATAAGAAAAGTGAGATGCTCAAAGAACATTAGAAGATTTGACTTTAGTAAGAAGTTCAGAACTGTTTTGATCCTTAAATGTCTTGACCTATAGTTCTCACATCTTGTAAAACTCTGAAGTTACATTTTGCAATTGCTGCCACAGGTGCTGCTGTTTTGATCCCGAAATGCACTATATATCTAGCTGGGATGGGCTAAGTAATTTTGAAGCTTCATTGGTTCGATAACTATTTTAAAAAATACCTTTCTGATATTGGACACAAATCAACCTTGAGTATCTCAGCAGTTTGCAACTTCATCTAGTTGTTGAGTTTCCAAATAGAGTCCTAACATTTTCTGCAATTGGCTAGTTTTCCCCTCAATGTTTGTCAATCAACGACTTGACGCAAAAGACATGGATAGATATATCAGCTGGTTAAAGTAAGAAGAAAACAAGGTATCTGAGCCAAGTGAAGTGCATAAAAGATAAAACCAAAAGATATTGGTAAATGAACTGGTGATTAAAGAGAAATGGAAGAGATGTTTCTCCAAGTTTTTCTATGAATGTGAGGAAACAACTATTGCTTTGAAATATCTTATTAATTCTGGAAAATTTGCTTTTTATGGCCTTAATTTCAGCTACTATTTGGTTAAGTCACTGAGAAATTATGATTCACTTTATCAAGAAACTATTAATTTGGGACATTTGCTGATTTCGCTCGACATGTCTGAAACATTATTTATTGACTGAAATGCATCCCAGAATGAATATGTTGAGATTTTGGTATGTGCGCCTATGCTGGAACTTTTCATCCTGAACCATTCTGGAATCATTTTTAGAAGGGTTGTGATACTCTTTAACATAATAGCTATTTTTTCTATCCTGAGTTAGGTGCCTTTGCACCAACTAATAAATGGTACCACTCTCATGCCAGCATCTGTTACCCCTTATGAACAAATAGTTTTTTGAGAATGCATGGATTCCTCCTTGCCATTGGATTCTTGTTATTATTCAAGAAATAATTCAATACTCATTTTCATGCTTACATGAGATTGTCCGGTCTTAATCTGGAAAGACCTTCTTTTTGGTTCTCTGGGCAGGCATATCATATTTATCGAGGGAACAAGAATCTGCTTCAAGAGAACGAATAGGAAGTCCAGTGCGTAGAAAATGTGAAACACGGCCTTCCTCTGAGCTTTCAGTTGCTGACTCAATTTTTGTTGAAAGGATCAAAGCACGAGTCAGGAACTGGAGAAATGCTTTTAAAGGCTCAAGCTCAAGGGCTGAAGGTGAGGAACATATTCTGTTATTCATTTTACATTTGATGTTGTTCCAGCACTTCTAAACTGATTCCCTATCATTGACAGATCCTTTAATCAATTCCCTGAGAAAACTTGTCATAGGAAATGAAGAATACGGATCAAGACCATGCTTAACCATAACTGTGTGCAGTGAACGCCAAGTGCAGCTTGTAGTAGAGGTAAAATGATCTCCATTGCTCTAGGTCATATTGTTGGACAGAATGAAAGGCGGACCATTACCTCCCTAGATAATTATCAAGAATAGTTTCTCATTAGAATTGTGAAGTGCAAGGTCATGTCTTGTAGGTTTTTGATTTTTTTACAGATGCTGAGGGAATTTTATGATGACCTTGTACCTTTATCGGTTCCAGCAAAAGGTGGGGGTACCCAGGCAATTCAAGTTGTTTTAACAAGTTCAAAAGAAGACAGGTTACTGTTTGAGGTATGCTGAAATCCTTAAGTCCCAGGTGGTAATGCATGTTAAGCTTCGCATGATCTATGTAATCGTGGTTTTGATTGATAGAGGGAACTTCAAAATCGGGAAGAGGAACAAAGTAAGCGGGTCCGTGGCTTTAGGGAGGTCATCGATTTGATTTCTACATGTCAGAAACCTGTTGTTTCCCACAACTCACTTAATGGTACATCTCCTTTGTGAAAAATTTGCAGCCATTTTAAACTCTAAAAGATAATTCCATTGCTTATGTTCTAAAAGACAATTCCATTGCTTATGTTTATTGTAACTTTGCTACTATTTTACCTTGTTGCAGATTTTGCATTCATTCATGCGAAATTCCTTTCTTCCCTACCTTCTAGCATGGAAGAGTTCAGGCGCTCCTTGTGTCCGGCTTTCCCCAATATTCTTGATGTCGGCCATCTAATGAAGGAAATGGGGCCCCTGAAAAAGGTGACTAATTTGCCTGCCGCTATTTCTTATTTAAAAAGACGATTCTTTGCGCCTGTTGATGTGGAAATTTCTCACCAAGGTAAGTCATTTTTGCTCATCTCCGATGCATGCGACATGATAACATTACTTTCATTGTTGGTCCGGACTAGGACCATACATGTGATTGAGGTCAAGTTGCATCCATGATGTGGAAAACATGGTGCTCTGCCAACATAATTTCTAATATCTTGGGCAAATTGAGGTCGCTGCTATTATTAAGTTTCGCTGCCCATGAATTTTGACCTTGTGCTCATGAATATTTCTTGACATTGTAGCAATTCATGGTCCATCACTTTAAAGTAAGCCTGATAAAATTTCCATCTTTCAGCTGATGCAGGTGACAGCAAGATCCATGGCCACAATGTTCTGAAGATAACTGAATTGTTTGCTAAACTGTGCTCTATTTTGAAAATCAACCCCGAAACACTCCAACATGATTATGACAATTTGCCTTATGCTCTTGAAAGCTCGTCAAACATCTTCAATCCTTGTTCCTCAAGTTCCTCCGACCCAATTGATGTGGATGTCTCAGTTTGGACAAATAACACAAGAAAAGTGGACACTAATAATTTGGTTTTCTTGTGGGGATTCAGAGATGGGATGTCTGCGGGAATGCTGAAGAGACGTCTCAGTAATTCCCATGTGGTGTTCTCTGATGAATTTGATGTGCGACTGGTGGATAAGAGTTGTGCTGTTGTTGTCTTCTGGAATCCCGGCTTATCATCTAGCTTTCTTGATGCTGTAGAATCTGGAGGGCTAAACTGTGAGCCACTGAGGGAGATGATCTCAGAAGGCCTTCAGGCTACAGGTTATCAAGCTTATAGGAGAGCTTGTGAGTTGGGTTTATGGGAAGCAAACTTAGCAGATTCTTTGGACAAAGCCTTAGAAGACACTGACATCTTTTCTGGAGCTGGTTCCCAGGAGTCATTGAATATCTATTGGAACGACGAATTGATAATTAGCCTGGATGATCTGTGAATCATATAGGTTCTTGTTTTACCTTTCCTAAGGGAACCTGAGCTGATGCTTGAATCCTTCTCTCTCTCTCTCTCTCTCTCTCTCTCTCGGAGCAGGCACTGGGATACATCTGGTGGGTGCCTCCCCGCATTGAGAAGTAAACTTGTTTTTTGCCAAACTCTGAACTGGACTGGCTTGAATTCTTCAAAAGTGTGTTCATGATGATGGAAATTCAGCAGCGTTACCTTTTCAAAGGAAGAGAAAGTAGAGTTCCTAACTTCCTATTATAGCATGATGATATATGATGATATTTTTTGTTAAAAGAGTGTTTATAGAGGATGGTAACGTACTTGTTCCTATTTAATAGTAGTTTATGTTTCATTTTGACATGTAATTGTAATTTGCACTATTTATTTGTCTTTACAGTAGGTTTTGGGAGTTCCCTTTGATTTGGAAGTTTGCAATGTGAATTAATTAATTAAACCAGTGTTAAGCGCTCGAGTTTATGAGTCCAGGGCCTTGCTATTGGTATGGGGCTTCGGCCCCACCAAACACGTCACCGTTCCTTCCCTCCAACCAACTACAACCGGAACCGGGCTAGCAAGTGCCAAGTAGGGCACCGAATACACTCTAAGCAAAAATGGCCGCCGTTGCTTCTAACGTCATTCCGGATCCTAACCCCAGGGCCAACGGTACCGTCTGGTGTCGGCGGAAGCCATTATCGTGTACTTTCGCCTCGAATTCTAGGTTGCTACGCAACAAATTTCTTGGCAAACCTTTGTTTGCGTCAGTCAACAACACCCAAGGAGGGCGATCGGTTAGCGCCAGGGCTTCAGATTTCAAGTCGGTCAATGCGTCGTCGCATTCTTTTGATGTGGTGGTGGTCGGCGCGGGAATCATTGGGCTGACAATCGCCCGGCAGTTTCTGCTTGAGTCGGATCTTTCCGTTGCCGTCGTTGACGCCGCCGTCCCTTGCTCGGGCGCTACCGGAGCTGGTACCGTGTTTTAAGGTTTTTGGTTTGTATTGTTCTATTTGGTTGCTTAGGAGATGGATGAAAAGAGAAAGAAAAGGAACTAGAATTGATAAACTTTTATCATTTCTTAGTCTGAACTTAGGATCATAAGCATGTGTGAATAAATTGTCGATGCAACTAAATGGTGGGTGAATATGTTTCTTTAGCTTGCGCATGCCAGTTTCAAACATAAGACCACTAATTTGTTAGTAGTGTAGAAAATTTGTTATTGCTTAACTGCTTATAATAGTTTTCTTTGTTAATGTCTAACAGCATCCTGTTGTGCTTAAATGGCAACCCACTGGAAATGCAGCTCTGACAACCTGTTGGGTATTTTGACATTACTTGAAGGCTAGCAAGACATGTTAATGAATTCTTATAGAATTATAAATGGGGGTGACCAACTGTTTAGATAAAGGACAAAAGTTTCTGGTTAGCATAAAATTTCTAATTTCTTAACATGTAATGTTGATATATGTTTGAACAATTCAAATGTTTGATTATTCTGGTCAAGCAAGTGAAACTAGATTCGTAGAGCAGGTGATGCTTCTTTCTCCCTGAACTCTGATTGTAGGATTTCTTCTCCTTTTGATTGACATTGTGGATGGTACTAGGGCAAGGATATATATGGATGGTTCACAAAACACCAGAGAGTGATAAATGGGAGCTTGCAATGAGGAGCCGTGAACTGTGGGAGATGTTGGCAGATGACATACAGCGTCAATGCATGAACCCCTTGGAGATACTTGGTTGGAAGAAGACTGGTAAGTTTGTATTCGTGGTTGATAATCCACTCTCAACTCTCTTGTTATTGTATTTTGTGGGAAAACTGAACTCATATCTAGATCAGAAGATATACGAGTTGAGAACTGCACTAAATGGTTGTTTTGGAAGAGAAACAATGTTTATTGAGTCATTTAGTAGTTACATATCAAACAATTTCTACTTGCACTGGCAATTGACTTCGCATTTCTTACTTAATATTAGAAGAACGAAAAGTATGGGTTAGTGATTTACTCAGTTATGGTCCATTGTAATATTGCTGAGAGAAGTATAAATCACTAACCTCTAACCTTTTTGATATGTCATGGTGAATTGATTGCTAGGATTGGTTTTTGAGTTTCCCACATAATATTTTTAAACTTCTGATTGGAGTCAAAAACATTATTCCGGATGCATGCAAGTGAAACTTTCAGTAGCCTGATTTCTGCTTAAGCTTCCAAAAGAATGTTTGGATATGTTCAATGAAATGTTGATTGAATGTTGTCTTGCGTTTCAAATATTTATTTTCTCAATCATTTATATGCATTATTGTTTGCTGTTCTTATTAACAGGAAGCTTGTTAATTGGTAGAACTGCTGATGAGTCGGTCATGTTAAAGAGAAGAGTAGATCAGCTGTCTGAAGCTGGGCTAAAAGCTCAGTTCTTACATTCCAGTGATTTACTCTCAAAGGAACCTGCACTCATGGTTGCTGGGGAAGGTGGGGCAGCCTTTCTTCCTGATGACTGTCAGTTGGATGCTCATCGTACTGTTGCATTTGTTGAGAAGGTCTTTCAATACTTCTCCTATGTTATGCTAATTGTACTGTTGTATTTGCTGAGAAATATTTCGTTTTTGAAATCCTTTTTGTTGTTTGTCACCTATGTTATGTGTGATAGAACAATTTATATTTTTCCCTCTACTGTTGAATGGTATGTACATTCTTTATATACAAGAAGTTAGACTACTAAAAAAGGAAATAATATATCCTACATATATTCTATATATCTCGAGATATATGGTTACTATATTTGTAGAGATACCATAAACAAATCATATGTTAACATTATACAAAGTAATAGCTTTTTTAGGTGCGGTTAGAATGTTTTTTACTTAAGTGTCAGCCCAAGGACACAACAACATGGTCAGATTACTTCTTGTTTTCTAATACTTCCTTTACCCCCGTATATCTTCTTTTTGTTTATATCAGTGAACTTAAACTCGGCCTAGGTGGCGCCGAGGCACTAGGCGGACACTAGCCGCCATGATTGTGGCCTAATCGGCCCCCTTAGGCGTCGGCCCGACTAATCGGTACCAAGCAGTGCCTAGGCGGCCGCCTAGCCGCGCGAACCGCCTAGCCGATTATGGCCTAATCGGCCGCTTGGGCGTAATCCATTTTATATAAATTGATTATTAGGGTTTTTGTTTCCCCTTACCTATTACCCTTTCTCTCTCATGCGCACCGTCGCCGACTGTCAAGCTCCATCTCAGCCCAAGGCCGTCGTTGCCTTCTCGCTGCCTCCAACTTCATCGCGACCTCCTCACCGCCTCTACGCCGTCAAGCTCCATCTCTGCCTCTGCTTCCGCTTTTGACCCCTCTCTCTCTCTCTCACGCGCGCGTTGTGTTGTTGGGTGTTAGGTTTTATGTTATTTGATTTGATTTTCTATTTATATGTTATATATATATATATATTTTCTTTTCTATGTTAAATATATTAGATATATATATTTTTTCTTTTCTATTTATATGTTAGATATATATCTAATATATATATGTTAAATATATATATTTTCATGCCTATTTCAACTTTTATTTAATTGAAAATAACATCAAGTCACATCACAAAGTTAAAAAAAATGAAAAAACTAACAATTTTCCTAAGCTGCCTAGGCCCCTTCCTAGGCACCCTAGGCGTTAGGCCCCAGTCTGGCACCCGACTAGTGCATAGCGCGTTTTAGAACACTGGTTTACATAATTGTTTTACATTTTCTGAATGTTTTTCTTATTTACTCAATGTAAAGTGCTATTTCTGAAATAGTTTCCAAGTGTAGCGTCCAACATGGCTAGTTAAAAAATATAGAATTGTTGGCATAACATATTTTTCCATTCATTTATTGTATAATTTGTAGGTTAATAGACATTTCACACCAGAAGGCAGATATGCAGAGTTCTATTTTGAGCCAGTGATTAGTTTATTGAGGTTCCTTCTTACTCTTTTTTCACTCTGCTAAATTTTTTCTGTAACAAAGGTATTATAAGGAGGATTGTGTACAAAATTTGTTAACTGATTGTGACGATTACGATCCTTAAATATTCAGAACTAGCAGTGGGGAGATTGAAGGCGTTCGGACTCCTAAAAACATCCTCTATTCTAAGAAAGCTGTTGTAATTGCTGCTGGATGTTGGAGCGGGTCTTTGATGCATGACCTGATTAGGGATTCAGATGTTGAATTGGATGTTCCTGTAAAGCCTCGAAAGGTTAGGATCTAAAACAGGTTATTGTCATTTTTTTGGCTTATAAATAGAAAAGAAAACTCGTTTCAGTATAGGCACTAGAAACAGTAGAAATTTTCCTTTGGTTAGTTTTGCAAATAAATAGAAAAGAAGATAAGGGAAAACAACCTCCTCTTGTTTGATTTCAAACAGGGAAGAGGAAAGAAACTAATTATAAAGAGAAGAAAATGAAACTCCTTTCCTCTTCTTTTCTTCCAATTTTCTTTTATTTTCCACCTTAGAACCAAATAGGGTAGAAGTCTTCTATTTCCATTTCTTCTCAAGTTACCAAACCTAGGGGTTTATCCATACTGTCATTTAATGGTATAGCTAGGTATTCACTGCTTTGGAACATTTGAATGAGTAACATGACCATCAAACACGCTCAAACTTTATCTGAAATGAAAACTTGGAGCGGCAATGATGCCAGCTTTTGACAGAGTGAACCTTGCAACATTAAAATTGAGAGTTAAATTTCTTGGGGTGAAATCTGGCTCATGGGTAGTCTGCATGACAGGGTCACTTGCTTGTAGTGAAAGATTTCAATTTCTTCAGACTAAATCATGGCCTCATGGAGGTGGGTTATGCTGATCATCAATCTGCAACTCTTCAATCCTCAGTTTCTGCTTCAGGGTCAGTTAATGCGTCAACGTCATCTGTTTCAATGACAGCCACCATGGATTCTTGGGGAAACCTTGTTCTTGGTAAATACTTTATTCTTCACCTCTCTTTCCACTTTATTATCCTTTTAGAGATTGTCACTGTCTAGCATTTTTTATTTACCTTCATTGGTTATGTTTTCTGTATAGATTTAACCTTTTCTTTTTTAAATAGTCAGGAAAAGATTTGCGTCCCTAAAAAGAGAAAAAAGTGACAATGCAGTTCCTGTTGAAGCTATTTTCTATGTGGTAGAAAAAGGCTAAGCCTTGGATTATTTGAATAATATTTTGAAATGATGGCCCCACTTTTTATGTTTCCCTTTACATTTCTTTTTAGTTTTTAATTCTCTATTTGGGGTTGCAACTGCTGATCACAGACGTGTGTACATTCTTCCATTGTGTATCTGTCTTTCTAGGAAGCAGCCGCCAGCTTGTTGGATTTGGTACAGATATAGATGAGTCCATCATTGATCGCATATGGCACCGGGCAGGGGAGTTCTTTCCCACTTTGAGGGAGTTGTCGCTTAGAGATTTCATTGAAAGAAAAGAAATCAGAGTAGGATTAAGACCTTACAGTGAGTAAATAGTCTTTCAGATATTACTTAAAAAGGATAATTAAGCTGATTGTCGATACTAGAGTTGGACTTTGGTATCTGGAACTGGAAGTCATTAATCACACAGGGTTTCACTTGTTTCAGTGCCGGACGGGAAGCCAATAATTGGACAAGTTCCTGGTTTACCAAATGTGTTCCTTGCTGCTGGCCATGAAGGGGAAGGACTCGCATTGGTACTTTCTATACCTTTACTAGTTGCTTTGTGTTTTTGCCCAAATAAATGAAATAAACATGACTGTTGTTAGTTTGGCCCAAATTGCCCAGGCTCCGGGTACTGCGGAAATGGTTGCAGATATGGTGTTGGGCAATCCTGGGAAAGTTGATAATGCGCCTTTTGCCCTGCAAAGATGATGATGATGATGATGATGATGGAATAATGGTGAAGGATCAAACATCCAGTGACATTAATAATGATAAATAGATCACTAATACATGAGCTCTGCTTTTATTTCACTTGCTGGTTTATAGGCCCCATGAGTTTTTCCTCATTTCTTTTCACCTCACTAATGCTTAGTTTGGCTAGGCTTTTATTTTTAAAGCTTTTAAATTAGGTAGTGTTTAAATTGATTATAGCGTTTAAGTTGGATAGCATTTAAGTTGATAATGTGTTTAGATAAATGTATTTTTAAGTTAATAGTTAATAGTTATGTATTTGGTTTGAAAGAGTTGATAAGTTATTATAATTTGATAAAAAGACGAAAATAAATGTTATTAAATGATGTAAAATTTTATCATTGAATATTAATAAATTATATATAATTATTAAATATATTAATACAATATTATTATATATTATATAATATATTGTTATATGTATATATAAATGTTTATTGTTGTTATATATATATATATATATATACACACACATATATAAGCAGAGATAATAGTAAGGAGGAGGGGAGGCGAAGTATGGATGGCGATGGGGGCGACGAGCAACGGTGGCCTATGATGATGGGAGCAGCGGTGGGGGCGGTAGTAGTTTTCGTTGTCGACGGGAAGTAGCGAGTGGGGGTGATAGTAATGACCGACAGTGGCAGCCACAAGAGTTGAAGAAGAAGGTAACAAGAGGTAGAGGTTGAAGAAGAAGGGTATGGCTAAAAATTGATAAAAAGATGAGGGAAAAATGATAAATTATTTGGTCAACTCAGCTTCTAAATAAACATTTTTTTGCAAAATCTATCCCTTAATAGCTTTTGCAAAATGCTATACCAATAGTATTTAAGCTACCTAGCTTTTAAATAGTAAAGTTGGTGAAGTGCACTCAAATATCTCACCAACTTTTTTTAGCAATTGACAACTTATAAGCGGTCAAATCGCTTTTCCAATCCTCCCTAAGACTTATTACCATAATCCTTTCTTTCTTGAGCATATGTTGTCGGACGGACATAAATCTTGTTCTTTGCTTCATCAAGTCAGTGATGAGTCCACAACCGTCTGCAGCTTCATCTGTACCAACAAATGCACATCATTTCATAGGCCTAGTGCTAGTGCAGAATTGCCAAAATGCTGTAATATTCAATTTCGTTTTGTACTGAAAAATTAGTTAGGCCCTGTTCGATTCCAGTCTCAGTTCACATTTTAATTTCAATCGGTTTTTATTTCGGTTCAGTCCAGTCCGGTTCAAGACCAGTCCAAAATCTAAAACTGGTTGAAATTAAATAATAATATAATATATAATATTTTATTAAATTGTAATCTAAGTTGATTTTTTTAAAAAAATTTCTTATAAAATTTTTTGTTTTGAGTAATATATATAAACATACATGCATTTTTTTTTAAATTTAAAAAAATCAGAACTAATTAGGATCGACCGTAATTGGTCTATTTTTTTTATTTAGAATGAATTTTAATCTCAGTTCGAATTAAATAAACATCCCATAGTCTGGATTAAAATAAAATATTTTCTTAAAAAAATTTAAATTATGGAAAGGGTATCACTTTTTATACTTTCTATTCAAATATTTTTTCCAACCCGAATTTTAAAGATTCTTACAATTTAAATACCCAATAAACATTTTAATAAATTCACGCAATAATTATAAATTAATAATTTTAATAAAAGCTAACATGTTCAATAATTTTATTGCCAGACCCCCAAACAAAAGTTAAAATAATAATAATAATAATAATAAAAAAGGGAAAATACTAGTTTTAATTTAACCGGCCTTAGCTGACGTCAGATAATGAATCAATTGACCGAACCGGACCGTAATCACCGGACCGGAGAGGACTGAAAGGCCGCGTTCAAGCCATCTTGGTGTATACAGCTTTGGCTCCTCCCCCTCCCCCTCGAACCCTCCATCTCCAAGAAGTCTTAACGATGGCGATGGCCGGTTTACAGAGTCTGACATCCAAAATCTACCGGAACCCTTCAATCTCTGTCTACTCCAAAGCCATAATCAGTAGATCCTTTGCTTCTGCTTCTTATTCTTCTTCTTCTTCTTTGTCTTCACCCTCATCATCCAAGAAAGTCTCCGATCGAATCGTGAAGCTCTTCGCGATCGATCTCGATGGCAAGAAGCGCGAGATCGTTGGGCTCTCGGGCCAGACCCTACTCAAAGCCCTGACCAACAATGGCCTAATCGAGCCGGAG
The DNA here is from genome assembly GCA_036245055.1 of Diospyros kaki. Lineage (NCBI taxonomy): Eukaryota > Viridiplantae > Streptophyta > Magnoliopsida > Ericales > Ebenaceae > Diospyros > Diospyros kaki. The sequence continues at coordinate 42,848,030 of BSEG01000007.1, read as the reverse complement.
TCGCACAGGCTGGAGGAGATCGACGCTTGCTCCGCCGAGTGCGAGGTCAGCATCGCCCAGGAATGGCTTCAGAAGCTTCCTCCGCCGTCCTACGACGAGCAGTACGTTCTACGCCGGAATTCTAGGAATAGGGTACTCAACAAGCACTCCAGGCTGGGCTGCCAGGTCGTCCTCACGCCCGAGCTCCATGGGATGGTTGTGGCGCTGACCGAGCCCAAACCCTGGGACATCCCATAAGGGGGGAGTTTTCATATCGATCCCGTAAGGATTTCTCAACGAATTTTAGGGCTTTGAATTGAATAATGTGAACTCTTTTGAACGATGCGGTCTTTTTGCGGTCAAGTTCATGTGACAATTTGTATAAGACTCTTTCCAGTTTCGCATTTGAATTCTTAAAAGTTAATGCTTTGTGGTAATGCGCTAATTTGTTTGTGTGAATTTTGATGGTTCTTTTGCTTTGGCGAACCATTGACTAGTGCTATCAATCCCACACCATTATTTCATCTATTCTTTTGAGAAAATATGCGTAGATATATTCCTGGTAAGCATGTACTCTTTTATCCCCGTGCAGTTCAAGTCTGTGTTGGAATGTATGCCTTGTTTACGAATAGAGCTTCTCCATTTACGTTTTTGGTTGTATTGGGAAATTACCAATTTACTTTGAGAGGATCATATGGGTCCTTGATGACATTGATAATTTGTTTTATTTTGATAAGTTTAGTTATAAATATGCAAAAGTGCAGTTCTTTTGAAAGCATAGATTAGAATTATCAACTTTTAAAGTTCAGTTCTTTTAAAAGCATTGATTAGAATTATCTACTTTGGCGGAGGTTTTGATTTCTCGAATTGTAGGAATTCGCGAAAAGTTGCAGTCATGCAGGTGTTAATGTAATTTTTTTCTGTAATTATTTCCAACCATCTCCAAACATGAATAGTGTTTTCAAACAAGATCCTCCGACATTCAGATTTGTCAATTCTTACAAAATACTATAGATATCGGACAAATTGCCCCTTCTAATCACCCAAAAGAAGTGGTAGGACACAGCAAGTCGATAGAGAGGGGGATCTGTTGTAATGGAACCCTATATCTATATCTAGGTACAGATTTTTGTGGTGGACATTAGCTCATATGTTACTATCTATTGGCCAGAAGTCTGTACAGTTTTAGCATATGAGCTGCTTAAGAGATGGATGGAGTGCTTAATTGCCTGGCAGTACCCTGAAGTGGTGGGATATGGCAAGTCGATAGCGAGGGGGATCTGTTGCAATGGAACCCTATATGTATATCTAGGTACAGATTTTTGTGGTGGACATTAGCTCGTATGTTACACTATTGGCCAGACGTCTGTAAAGTTTTAGCATTTGAGCTGCTTAACTTAAGAGATGGATGGAGTGCTTAATTGCCTGGCAGTACCCTGATCCTGTCTCGACATGGGTGTTGTGCGTAGTACTTGTCCTAGGTTTATATAAGTTTAATTAATGTTGTTGAACTAGTCATTTTTATTGTTTCCTGATACTGTTTAAGGAACTGTTCGTGTAAGAAATGGTATTACATCATATTTCCACTGAACATTTCTGGGTAGAAAACATATCCACTGGTACTTTTTAGAAATATTTTTACCTGTTACTGTTACAGTTGAAAACATGCAATTTAATTTGAAGCAAATGAAAATGATGTGCAATGCAATTTGGCATTGAGTTCCACCTATTAGAAAACTCTCCTAGAATAACCACCCTTATACCTTTTAGTACTCCAGATTCTCACTTATTAACAAAATACTCTCTGGAATTTCTGCCGGAAATCCATCCAAATCCATTATGCCATTAGTCCTTGTCTTGCCTCCTGTATGACTTTAATCAATTACTTCTCAATCAGAAGTTGCTTTCTGGAATTCTTTTGGGAACCAACGATACTACCAAAAATGAATGCTGGCTTAGTAATTTCTCGCTTTTAGAGCTCCTAAAAGTTGTTGGAAGAATTTCTAATAAAATTCTGATAGGAATATATATATATATAGACATATAAAAGAAGCATATGTAGTATATCTGAGTGATGTTTGTTTGTTTCTGTTTATCTTCTCTTTTGTTGAACTATTTGGAAGTTTTTATCCTCTATACACACACACACACAAATAGATATTTGATTGATTCCATTCCATGCATTGTTTCGTTGCCTATTATTAAGCTTTCTAGTCATGAGTTTTATGTATTTCATATGTATCTTGTATCATGTATCCTTTTATTTAGATGAAGATGTCTTGACATGGTACTTAAAAAGACCGATGGTTTTGCAAGGTAAAGTATCTTCATTGTTCTCTTAGAACACAGAGGGAATTGATTGATAGAAATACATTTGGCATTCTTTCCCATGGTAGTGGTCCAACTCATACTGCTACCCTGTTCATTGAGGCCTTCTTTCATTGAAACCAAATTGCTATAGCATTGCTTGGATTATTAATGAAGAGTTTGATTTTTATGTCATCCTCCTCACCTTCCGCATAACCGTTGTTTTATGCTAGGTTGAGGCCACCTAGCAACTCTACTCCTTTATTCAGGTTTGGGACCAGGTGTCATCATCAATCACCATTAATTGCACCTCTTATAACCAAGTTAGGATCAGTGGCACATCATTCCTAATGTTAATGAACTTCAATGGTTGTGACCAGGTGTGAGGAGGAAAAATAACTTCAATAAAAAAAAAAAAAATTGACATCTTTTAGTTATGAGGTTATTTGAACATTTATGTAACAAGTATGTGTGGTTGTAGTTCATGGGGTCAAGTTTTGGGGACTTTATCTGTGTAAAACAGTAAGACGAAGTTGCTTACAAAAAGGGCCATCTTTCAACTTTTGAGAAACCAGAAATTTCGTGCCCTGGAGACATTGTAGTAACTGTCTTTTTCACTCCAAATAACAAAAACAAAAACAGTTGCAGTAGGTGACAGTATGTTTGAACAGATTAGATGGTTTACAGGGAATAATAGGCTTTTTGATTGTGAGGAAGAAAACTGGAAGTTGGTGATCATGTAATGGTATGATATGACTCGGGCGATTGTTAATAGAAGAGAGGGTAGCATGTTTATTCAGTTGTACTTATTGGCATCAACCTGCTTATTTGATACATGCAGAGACATCAAGCATGATTATGGTAGAGTAGTATGCTTAGTGCTTAGTTCTGTGCTACATTCCTGATGGACAGTGAGTTTTTTAGCTTTTACCATTCGTTTCATTTCATTGGTTCTCCTTACTCACTTAGAGTCTCTATTATCCTTTTCATCCCTTTTAAATGTCCCTCGTGCATCTTATCTCATCTTATCTTAAATAAGATTTATTTTAAAATTATTAAGACTTACGTTATATTTAATTCTGTCTCTTTGGTATGCTCGCACATTCCTCATAGATGTGTTAGACGCAGTTAAATTTATATTTTTATTCTTGTACATTCACTTTTTTTTTTTCATATAATTGCTCATGTTTCAATTACATTTCTAAATTTGATTTTTGAGTCAATTTAATCCTCATGTTTTGACACTTTTTTATTGATAAATTAAATTTTTTATTGTTTCGGTTATATTCTTCAGTTTATTTTTTTTAATCAATTTAATTTTTATTTTTTCATGTGTTAAAAAAAATCAAGTGAAATAATTAAATACATATCATATTTTGTTTAGATTAAAGTATAGGGATTAAATTAAATAAAAAATATAAGTTTAAAGGTATAATCGAAATAATAAAAAATTTGAATTATTACATAAAAAAAATATTAAAGTATAAGAGTTAAATTGATTTAAAAATTACAATTTAAGGGTATAATCAGAATAATGAAAAGTTTAAATGATTATATTAAAAAAAATAAAATTAAAATAAAATATAGATTTGACTGTTTCATGCTTTACTATTCTAACATTTTGTGTTAATCTACTATTCTAACATTTTGTGTAAGATATAGATTTGACTGTTTCATGCCATATAAAAGTTTTCCTTTTGTTTTTGATGAAATGTTATTGTCGCATATTTTAGAATTTTAAACTGTACAAGAACGAGGACGGTCCCTGTTTGATATGGGCCGGCCCGGCCCGTCTCCCCCGTATGGTATGGGCCAACCTTATGCGTCCATTAAATTGATTTCCCCTGAAGGAAAAGAAGAGGCTTTCCCGAAACCCTAATCTTCATATGATTTGCTTCGGCTGTCTATATATATGTGTGTGTGTGTATCGGAGCCTTGCCGAGCAGCTCTCTTCGTCTCTCTGCTGAGGAATGAGGTTCAGCGGTCTCGTCTCTGTGAGGTTTTGTTTATCAGTGGTTTAAATTGTTTGTAGGGTCTTGTGTATGTATATGTGAAAGCAAGTCAGCTTCTTGACTGGATCTTGAAACTGCTACGATCCAGGCAATATATCTATAGAACTTGCAACACCAAGCTTCCAGTTTCACTCGCCTGAATCTGATCCTTTTCTTTGCTGATTTTTCAGGCCCTTTAATTTCTGGAACATTCTCTCTCTCTCTCTCTCTCTCTCTCTCTCTCTCTCTCTCTCTCACCCAATTCCAACTTCTTTGATTCCTTTCCTTTTCCTATCAGAAAGAATTTTCTCCCAGAACACGTGTTTGGGGGGCGCTTTCATGTGTTCGACCTCATGAGGTCTCTGTCAGAATCACTATTTTTTCGTCTTCTTTTCAGAAGAGGGATAGTTAAATTCATTTGCGTTTTTCTTCTTCTACCCTTTTGGTTTCTTCCCTAGAATTGAAATTGAAACTGAAAGAGAGATTATAGGGGTTCTGCATTGAGAATGGGGAGATTATTGGCTGCTGAGCAAACGCACTCTGTCCCAATACCTGAAAATGGTGGTTTGTGGCAATTTCCTCGTTTGCAAAATGAATGATGTTTGTATCTTCAGTTTCCAATTTACTCGTCCGTTTGATCTTTACATAGCAATGATCTTACGGGCACATGGTTGGAGGAATACCAGACGAATAATGGTTGGGAATTCTTAAAACAATGGCTCGATTTTTATTACTAATATTTTTATTTAATAGGATTAAAATATCCTTAATAAGATCAGAGTTATGTGCCTCGTCGCCAGTAAAAGTCGTGTGTGAAGATGAGAAGAAACGGAGAGAAAGTTGTTGAGTTCTTGGAGAAATTTCAAATTTCAATTTTTGTCTGTGCAGTTATGATTTAACAAATGATTAGATGGTATTTTGTAGACCGATTGAGCTGAAATTTAGAATATATGTTCTAGATTTGTAGTTTTAGACTCTAAAAGGTGGAGATCTGATTTAGAGGCCGAGAGCTTTGAGAATCGCGTTGTTTTTGTACTGCATTGTAGTTTAACTTGTTTTTCTTTAACTTGTTTATTATTTCATTGATTTAAGATAAGTTTGATTTTGTGTCTTTTTTTTTTTTTTTGTCTCTTGTGATTGTTAAGATGATTTTGTAACTCAAATTTGATGATATTAGTGAAATTTTATGTGAATTTTAGTCTCATAATTTTTACTTCTTACATCGAGGGGTTTTTTTTACGTAAATTGATTGTCTTCTTTATTTTTGTAATTGCTTTTGGTATTTGACTAGTTTTTCAGATGTTTCCATAAGTTATAGGATTGAGTTTTCATAGTTTGATACTGTGTAGTCTAATCCCTAACTTGTGAAACCCATGTGAGAAAACAAAGCAATTAACCACATATCAATTGCAATCATAAAAAGTAAAAGAAACAATCAATTTATGTGAAAAATTTCCTCAATATGAGAAATAAAAAGTACGGGATTGAAGTTCATCTAAGATTTTACTAATATTACTAAATTTGAATTATAAAATTTTCTCAACAATTATAACAGAAAAAATAAAATACATAATTAAATTTATTTCAAATCAATGAAATAATAAAGGAGTTGTGGATAACAACTTGAATCAGAAGATAGTACAAAAATAGGTTGAACCCCATTGTTAGATTCGAGAATCACGAGTCTAGAACATACTCTCTAAATTTTAACTCAATCAAACCACAAAATATTGTCTAACTGTTTGATTATAATTGCGTAGACAAAAATTGAAATTTAAAATTTCTTCAAAAACTAAACATTTTTTTCTTTATTTTTTGTTTCTTCACGCATGACTTTGATAGTTTAAGAGATAAAATCGTGGGATTGAGTGGTGAGAGCTTGGGAGGGCATCTCAAGAGCTACAAAATTTTAATCTCATTAAGCGTATTTTAGTTTTATAAAATAAAAATATTAATGACAGAAATTAAGTCATTTTTTAAAAAAAGTACTCCATCATTATTGGGTCAATCCTCCACCTACAAGGGAAGCGTAACTCAAAAGGGACATGGAGAGACCCTATTGCCTGTTAGATAACCCAACGGTTTTAAGTTCAAAAATGGTATAGAAAATGAAAATATATTCTAGTTGTAGGTGAACCCATCAATCATCAAATGGACAACATAATTTCTGCGTTCTAGTTTACCCAGAAAAGTAAACTCGAGAGCACATTGGCAACTAAAAGATCAACCCCTACCCTTCAGAGGACTTTAATTTCAATTTAGGAGAGAATGGGAAAGCATATAGAATGTTGGGAATTTTGCAAGAGTATCTCCAAAGAATATTATCATTTTGAAGTGTTAAATTATTTATTTATAATTTTAAATAGTATTATAGTATTTCTAAAAAGTAAATCTACTCCAATGACAGATACCAAAATAGGAGTATTATTTAATATTTTAAAATTTTTTATTAAATTTTAAATTTAAATAATTAATATTTTATAATAAAAGTTGAAATAGAACAGTTAGAAATGGCGATTGAAATTTACATCTCTTCTTTTTTTTTCCTTAGTGGTTGTAAAAATAACACCTCATGAGGGTTGTCATTTTGTAACTCCATATGTCACTCCCACTAGAGTGATTAATTTTTAATCTGAAATGTCATTTTGACGAGCCCAAATCTACTGTCCTAAAAGCATGTCCCCTTTGTTGTCCACCCAATCAAATGGTGTCACATCACCTATTTTCAAAGAGTAATTTTTTTAAAAAAGTTATAAAATTAAACCAAAAAATTATAAATAACATATGTATTGGTTATATATATGTTATTATTTAATTTTATAATATTTTAGTTTGATTTTATAACTTTTTAAAAAAATTACTATTTAAAAATAGGTAATGTGTCAGGGTAGAACAGCAAAGGGGACATGTTTTTGGGATAACAGATCTGGGTTCTATTTTGACAGTAATGAAAATGGCACGCAGATGTTGCTCGGCTTTTGATTGCAACAAAGCCTTATCCATTCAATAATGCTGGGTATCATTCAATCCAGCAATCCACCCTTCAATCAGTTCAGATGCAGAGTTGTCACTCTCTTGTCACTCGCACACACAGAGATATATATATATATGTATATACACCCATCTCTCTCGCTTCGCCTTCTCCTTCTCCAAACAGGCACTATCCACCCTGAATGGTCTGATATAGTCACATACTAAAACAAGAGGTCTAACCTTAAAATTGAACAATTAAGGAAGAAAAATAGTAGTGATCCGGTGCGTGCAACCTCCTTAAAATATCCCAACCTAGACTTGCAACAAGCAGCAGATGTAACTCCTAATAAGAGCCAGTAATTCAACGATATTTGCGGGTGCCATTTAGTGTCCATTCCTTCTCCGATTCTGAACCAACAAACGTGTAAATACACGTCCCACCACATGTTTCTCAACCCCTTCTTCTGCCGAAGAAGCAGCCTGTGTCCTTTTTGAATTAACCTCTCTTTTGTTATCTAATTATTCTGTTTCTAGACAGTTACCAACCAATATTGATCGATGCTCTGTTCGTTCCCTTGTTTGTGTTAACGCTCACAAACTCCTAAAATAAGGGTGGCTAGCACTCGGCACTCCTGGTTGCTCATTCTTTGATTCATCAACAGTTGTCTTTTTATTAGGCTTTTTTTGTTTTTTTTTAATTAAATTAGAGAGAGAGAGAGAGAGAGGGATTATGGACCCGGCAGAGCTACGGCGGGTTTTCCAGATGTTTGATCGTAATGGGGACGGCAAGATCACAAAGCAAGAGCTAAGCGACTCGTTGCAGAACCTGGGGATATACATTCAGGAAAAAGAGCTGGTCCAAATGATCGACAAGATCGACGCAAATGGAGATGGGTTTGTGGATATTGACGAGTTCGGAGGATTGTATCAGACGATCATGGACGACAAGGACGAGGAGGAGGACATGAGGGAGGCCTTCAACGTGTTCGATCAAAACGGGGATGGGTTCATAACGGTGGATGAGCTGAGGTCGGTGTTGCAGTCTTTGGGGTTGAAGCAAGGACGGACCATAGAAGACTGTAAGAAGATGATAAGTAAGGTGGATGTGGACGGCGATGGCAGGGTCAACTACAAGGAGTTCAAGCAGATGATGAAGGGCGGCGGCTTTGCTGCCCTGAACGCAGACTAATATATATATATATATATATATAGAAGAAATCACTTTTACAGCAACAACGCATGATGTACGTAATTGAAATGAAGGTAAAGAAGAAAAAATAAACACAAGAAAGCTGCTTTTGGAATTATTAGTAGTTAAAGAAAACGAGAGGGGGCTGTTTCATTGCCATTGGAGAGGACTTCCTTCTAGCCATAACTGTCAACTTCATATTATGGCCGGCCCCTGAGGCTGAGAATATATTTTCTGTTTTTGTTTGTTGTTTTCTGCTTTGTGTTTGTGTAACGTTCATTGATGGGAAGACTTTTGTTTGAGCATTTTAATCTGAACTCTGAAGGAAGAGATCAATGATCCATGCCCTTTGTTCTTCTGAACTAATAATAATAATCAATCTTCAGCAAATGGTAAAATGGTAATGGGTTAGGCTGAGACGATGAATGAATTCAGAATCTCAGGACTTTAAAATACCAAGGATTATATTTTAAATGTTATCATTCCATCATTTGTTTCAATCTTTCTTTGTCCAAATACTTAGTCACTGACGAGTAGCCCATTAAACTAAACTACCAAGGATGGATGAATTATGTTTTGAATGTTATCATTCCATAATTTATTTCAAAGTGATAGATATTTTGTAAATACAACTAATGAATGAATGCATTATTTTCATAGTATTTTGCCCTTGAAAACATTATGTCTCTTACTAAGAAGAGGAGAAACCATGAATAATGGACCCTAGTTGGGCTGGGCCCAATCTGAATCCTTTTTTATAATTCAAATGGGCCAAAATGTTGGACCGTTTAAATTTTGGACAGCCCTCAACAGTCTCCGCTTGGCGTTCTCAGCGCGCAGTCAGAGGGGGGGACCGAGCGAACGAGGGGAGGCTGGAAAAATGGCGAGGAGGACTCTACGTAGATCGCACCAGCTCAGATATCTCTTCTCCAATCCTAGAATTTTCACTCCAACACCATACCAAGCGATTCTTCAAAAACCTAGGTACTCTCTCTCTCTCTCTCTCTCTCTCTCTCTCTCTTCTATGATTATGTTCTCTAAATCAACAATTGAATTTCTCTGAATTCGAACGAGACATTGTCCATGAAATGCGTTTCTTTGATGGACTGAATGCAAAATTTATGCTTTTTGTTTAGTTCTGCGTTCGGGATTTCAGGAAATTGCATATTTTCCAACACACCTGTTCTATCGTTTTTCATTGTTCTTACTTTTATTCGAGTCTGATTAAGTTTTGTATTGATGTGATGGAAAAATCCATCTGGTCTTTCTTTTATTGGGAAGGTATACGGACTTTTGGATATTGAGATTTTGAAATTTGCAACTAAAAGCCCATCGTTGTCTTTTTGTCTATAAGTTTTTGCCCTTGCATATGTAACTTCTACAACAGCCCACACACCGTGCCCCTTCTATGCCTCAGTAACCATGAAGATGACTTTTTTTTTCTACTTCTGGCCAGTGTTAGGAAAATTTTGATCCGAACCTACAAGTATTTAACAATTTAGATGGCAGAAATCTTCTTTCTTGGTAGTGTGAATTTTGATGCACTTCTATCTATGCCGTGAATGTGTAGTTTACAATGATGCCGGAAAATTTTTTAAGAAAATGAATTGTTTTAAGTAATCTCATTTAGTTTACAATGATGCCGGAAAAATTTTTAAGAAAATGAATTGTTTTAAGTAATCTCATTTTGCAGTAGCGTTTATGATGTTTGGTGCAAGGTTTCCGGTCACAAACCAGCTACTTTGCTGCTTTTTGAGATACAAAGATCTCCTTTTCTGGGGACTCTATGGATTCATTCTGGTCAATTTCTGAACACGGGTGACAAAGTTTTGGAGCAACCAAAGCACTCTGAAAGCATCATAGTTGCTGATGGCCCTTGCGATGGTACAAAGAAAAGGAAGAAACTAAAGGGAAAAAGAGCTGTTGTTAGGTGGTTAAAGTTCTTGAGATGGAAGAAAAAGAAAGAATATAAAAGAATGACAGAAGAAGAAAAGATCTTATACAAATTGAGGAAGGTAATCTAATTGTTTTGATGCTTCAATACTCATGGATATTTGTCTAATGGATTCACCAAAGGAAGTTTACCACAAGGTTTGTGCATGTCTCAGTAGTCTAGAAACCTCTATGTTTTACCGTCCTTCCTTGGGAGTCAACCGTGCTTCCCTTTTGCCAGTTTACTTCCTTTGGTGCTGGTTTCCATCTTGTTGCATGATCCCATACCACTTGAGCTCATAGAGCTCATCAGAGAATGTCCACTCAGAATTATACTAATTTTTTTTTTTTTTTTTTTTTGGGTTTTATATTAGTTGCTTAGGCTAGCATCACCGTGTGAACTCAATTGAGTTGCTCAGATGAAGAATAGCTACTTGGCTAATTTAATTTGTTTTTTAACACATATCGTTTGGGTAAACCTTTTGGTTGATGTAATGTAAAATGAAAACCATTTACAATGATGTTAGATTTGAGTACAGTACTAAGATTCTATGGGAGGGTTGGTTATTGATCCGAAAGAAAATAAAAACCATTTCCTTTTCCATTCATATGGACTGTTCCCGCAAGCACAATTTATTAATTATTATGTATGTTGAATTTCTTTGTACTGTTTCCATGATCAAGAGTCTTATACTGGGCACTGTAATCCTTTTACTCCAGGCTCAAAAGAAAGAGGAAAGGCTTGTTGAAGCTCTCAAGAAGATTGAACCTAAGGAGTCATTTGAAACGACCCATGATCCAGAGATACTGACACCAGAAGAACACTTCTATTTCTTGAAGATGGGCATCAAGTGCAAGAATTATGTTCCGGTTGGGCGACGAGGAATATACCAGGGTGTAATCTTAAACATGCATTTACATTGGAAGAAACACCAAACTCTTAAGGTGGTGGTCAAGACGTTTTCACCAGAGGAGGTAAAGGAGATTGCCGCAGAGCTAGCAAGATTGAGCGGAGGAATTGTGCTTGACATTCAGGAAGATAACACCATTATCATGTACAGAGGGAAGAATTACTCTCAGCCACCAACAGAGATAATGTCACCCAGGAGTACCCTCCCCAGAAAGAAGGTTTTTCTCTTTTCTTTTTCCAGTGTGCATACATGTGAAGTTCAGAGATAAAGCAATGTTGCTGTAGATCTTATTTAATTGAATTTTTTTTTTTGCTCTAATTATGTTATTCTCTTATATAGGCTTTAGATAAATCCAAATATAGAGATGCACTTCGAGCCGTTAGGAAGTGTATCCCAAGACTTGAACAGGACCTTGAGCTGCTTCAAGTAAAAGCTGATAATAGGAGTAATGTTATGGAAGAATCCCTTTCCACTGGCACTGAAGATGTTGCCTCTCAAAGCCTTTTAAATTCACAGCAGGAGAATTCCGAGAGGCTGAGGGCGTTGATGGCTGAGAATGATGGATCCCAGGACGAGGATGACTCCGAAACTGATTTAGGTATGTGTTCAGATTCCGAAGATCTGTCAGATATCTTTGAGACGGATTCTGATACACAGAATGAAGAGAATACCGAACGGCCACTCTACCTGGATCAGTTCCAAAAATTCCCTGCTCAAACCGACAGAGAAACAGAAGGCATTGAGGAGCTTCTGCAACAAGCAGCTGGAGGGAAAGATGAAGAGAAACTGGACCTTGATGAGGTGGATCAGATGTTTCTGAGAGCTGCATCACTTTTAAAGAAGTAAAAGATGAGAACTGTTAAGTTTGTTAATAAATCATTAATTTAGCCTCTAGGTAGGTGTGCTTCTGTTCCCACCCAAACTCTAAGTCTGTTTTGTCTTCACCTGTTTGTGAAGGCCATGAAAGAACTCTATATGGGAATTAGTTGGTAATTCTTCTATCTATTGCCACAAAGATTGTGGTCTCTTCATAAGTGTATAATTCTTTCGTACTTCCCTGTATCGTTATTCTACTTGTGCAGCATTGTACACTACCCCACCCATGAATGGGCGGCCTTTGTGCCTGAATCTCGTCTTGGGTTGAATTGGGCCTTTGGCCTGAGTATTGGGCGTTCTATTTATTATGGTAATCAATCATTTGGTTTGAGGACTTTGTGCCTGATGATTCTAAGTATTACGAACTTTGAAAGCGAAAATAGCCCACCACGTACTGCAACTGCAGACTGCAGCATCTGTGCAAAAGATGAGATGACAAAGTGAAGAAAGCGTTCTTCACAAGCAAGTTAAAACCAAATGATGCGTCATCCCTGGTATAACCTTGCAATTATATATAAGACTGGTGTGGATTGTTCGCAAGAAGGTACATCTATCTAACAGCTCAAGAGGAAATCTGCCCCAATTACTAATTGAGTCAGTCGTTAGTAAGGCTTTTACATTCGAAGAGCCAAAGGCCCGAAGAAAAAAAAAAAAAGTAAGAAGAAACTTTTTTACAGATTGTATCTATAAAGCTAATCTGAGTCATTTTCATTTTCAAGTTCTCTTACACGCTGGACTATATTCTCCACACTTCTGGACATGTGCTCAGTGTGCTCTTCAACATATTTCAACAACATATTGAGCTGTTCCTGGTAAGCTGCACACTGACGTTTACATCTCTGTCTCTCGTTGTATAGTTCAAGGGTCAGCTCACGAATTCTACGATCCTTCTCATCCTGCACCCAGGCAAACAAGTCGTTGGATAAACCGCTGCTTGGCGACCCCAAAAACCATACTTCTACTTGAAACCTATTTGCATATTGTTGAGGGTAATGATAAGAGAATAGAAAGATCAAGTTATCCCCATTGCTACCATCTTAAATACATGTATATATATAGTTGAATGTGCTTAACCCGAGGGACATGGAGAGTAGAAGTAATAATATGAAAGATAAAAATGCATCCATCTTTCTAAAGATTTAACCTTTCAGATGAGAAATTAACACGCAGTATAGAAAACTAAAAATGATAGTTGTTAATCTAATTGCACATATCAGCCCTATTTTGTTTTGTGGCTCCAAAGAACACCAGAGTAGGTTTTGACAATATTCAGACATGCCTTTTAACTAGTCGACAAATTGGATTTGCAACATGCATTTTGATCCCAGCCCAAAAGAAAAAAACTTACATCTTGACAATATTCCAGCAACCAAATTCAATTTGCATGCAAGTTTTGAGGGCAGCTATGCGTGCACAAGGAAAGGAATTCTATATTAGATGTCCGTACAATTATTATTAAAATAAAAATTTTGAACTGTAGCCAGTTTAAGCCAGTGGCCCAGAACTGAACCTACACATATGAAGTCCACTAAATTCCCAATTTATATGGCTCTTACAGTTTCTGAATTCTAAACCGCCCTCGTACGCCTTCTCATATGAAGCCCAACAAAGTAAATAGAATCTCAAGGACAGGACCTCAATAAATAATACTATGTCATGGCAACCTAGCTAAAAGATTCTGATAAAATTATCAAACAATAAGGACAAAGAAGTGCATAATAGAGAAAAATACAAACGTACCTCACTGATCAAATGTTTTCCAGATCCTCGCCATGGTACTTTACTGGGAGACATCAAACTGTGATTGTGATCTTTTATGAATTTAGTAACAACCCATTTCACTCCATCCCTCAGAGCAACCCTGAGCATTGCAGGACAACCTTCACGGGTGATTGGCGGTGGAGGAAGAACTCTATCTTTCCTGTGTACATATTTCTTTTCCCGGAAACCTTCTTTTGAACATACAAAATCCTGACCAATTACCATATTATTGATCCGAGAACGCCGATTATGATGAATACGCACCGTGAAGCCTGTACACCTACCATAAGTGACATAAAATTCTCGAGCCTCATCTCTTGAATCAAATTCCATGCCGACATTTGGTTCTATGACATCAGGTGGAGTTAAATTCCCACCTGATTGTTCCATTGTCTTGTCATCTTCACCGATACACAGATCCATACTCCTGGACAGTTCATCATCAGTGAGATCATTTGGGTTGTAGCTTTCAACCGGCGAGCACCTTTCGGCTTCATCTGAGTCAGACGCTCGGCTAAATGCGCCCTCCATGAAGACCATAATTTATTGATACCATTTATCCATCTTCCCAGAGCTGTGAGTAGGAAGCAAAATAATGAATAGGCCAACTTGAGTGTAGGTTCAAATCCTACTGAGTCTTGTAATTATAATTTCTTTTTTCTTTATTAATGTACCAAACGACATGATATAGGATACAATAGTTTTATAGAAGACATGTCCATAAATAAAATTGTTGGAGATCTAGATTTCATAGAAGACCTCACCTAGTGATATTAAAGTTTGTGATCGTTAATATTAACACACCAAACCAAGTAATTGAACCTATGACCCTTTGCTCAATTCAACTGAATTTCATACACAACCATCAAATTTTGACAATTAACATATGCGGAAACCTCATATATCCAGTTTCTATCAATAATATTCACTATAAGAACTTTGATCATAAAAAGAGATTGCATCAGTCAACAATGCCATTTGCCAATTTGATTCACCAATAGAGAACCGAGTCCATTAAAATCAGTGTCTTGTTCACTTACCTTAGTCTTGGCTCCCCTAGATGGAGTTTCCCCATTATAGATGGGTACAGTGTAATGTGATTCAGTTACCAGAACTTTCCAACACATCAATAGCACCAAGAACTACAAGAGTGGGAGGGTAAAGAATGAAACGGTAGTGAGAAACAAAAGAAAAAAATACAATTGGAATGGAGGTGTAAAACTGCTCTAAAGCCAACTAAAACCTGCAAGGTATAACGTCATGGCATCCCAGAGATGTCAGTGTAACATCTCACATTAAGTGATAAAAATAATTTATTCTAATGGGTCTATGCGAACTTCCTAAGAATCATCAATTCTTAAATTTTCTCAGCTCAAACACACTTAACCTGTGAATTCTTTACCTACATTCAGCCCAAAAGGTATTCACCTAGTATTGTTTGTTTCCTTATTTATTCTCGATATATACTACCCTTCTCTAAACTCTTGGAGTATTACATTCTTTCTGTAACGCCCCGCTTTTCCGAGCATTAAATAACTTAAGAATTTCATAAATATATATTTTTTTTAACTATAAACGTTTCTCGACAATCTCTTTTTACCTTCCCAACATACTAAATAAGAATCAATAAGTTGAGACAGATAAACATCATAAATGCGGAAGCAATAATCGAAACCTGATAGGGTACATAATTGAATTCACTTAATCATAACATAGGAATATGTACCATCATATCATCAAATACTTAAATACATAGAGACTTATCTGCACAATTTGACGATTCCTCATAAATACATAACTATTATACATGATCTTTAATATAGTATAATCTTCTAACCATGACCAAAGACGTATTCTGAATCCTCACGAAGGAGCATATACACGAACAACTCGTCGAACCCATCGGTCACGTCATCAATCATTCATTTGCCATAACTGTAAATCCTAACTAGAACGTTTGAATGTTTCAGGGACACAACCCAATTAGAAGATGAATCTTCTAGTAAGGGTTTAGAAACATGAATACATAATACAATAACATAACCAATCATATGCCTTAATATAACTTCCTTGGCCCACCAACTCGGCACGAAACCCTAGGCAGAATCCCGACCTACTTTCAAGATAATCCTAACGTTGTTCCATTATTTGCCCTTGAGGAATTACGGCTACACTATCAGAACGGCACCCCAATTCCATGCAGAAATATTAATATGCCAATAATATTGTGCCATGCAAAAATTACGACTTTCCATGCAATACGACAAAATGTTCATAACTTCAATAAATATCATGCATATTGAAATAAACATGTCATATATAGGTTCTCAGTATAAAATCACTCACCTTTTCACGAGATTCGAAATACTTCAAAAATGAGTATCACCTCGATTTGCGTGTCCGACCTCAATTTTCGTGCCAACATTCAAAAGTTTCACCAATCATTATTCCTTAAGCACAAAAATCCTATAAATGATATTTAATCACAAAATATCCCAATATTCCAATTTCTTCCTACTTTCCTCTATTTTTTCCCATTTTCATTTCTAAAAATTCGAATAAATACCCTCAGAACTATTTTTTCAAATCTATTTCCACAATAATTCATTATATTCATGTAACTTCAATAGAAAATTCCAAAACTTACCCCCGAAACTTCGTTTGCATGCAAAACGAGGCTGGTCATTGCGAAAATCAAGAAACTGGGAAGGCCAAAACCAAAAATCTTTGGACAGGCATCTAGATCTCGATTTTTCATGAATTTAGAGATTTTATTCAGAATTTTTGAAGCCTTCACGTGCCACCACTCGTAGGGCCCAACTGGCACGTGCACTGTACGCGCTGATCGTCTTCTTCGACGAGATTTCGACCAGCTCTGATTTTTTGGCCATATCTCTTTCGTTTGAGCTCCGTTTTGCCTCCTATTTGAACATACGCCTTCCTCTCTTCATCCTCTACAAGATTATAGTTTCAAACGGCTCGATTGGAGACATTTTTTGACTGCTCAAATTGATTTTTTGGCGAAGGCCGTTTTTCCGTCGAAGCTTCATAACTCCATCATCTTTCAACGAAAATTGCTCAAATTTCACAGGAATGATCCTCTGGACATGGGGAACAAAAGTCCATTATCCGTTGCTCTCAACTGTTTCCCAAACTCTCGGATCTGAGAGTTTAATTTTTTACTTCAATCAGCCATTCCAAAAACCTCTATTTATAGGCAACCCCAAGCCTCCAAATGCCGATGGTTGGTGGATCCAACCTCCTTGAGGCCTCTACCTGCCCATATAGATCCAAAATCCTCAAAGACAGCCCTCAAAAGTCGATTTCAGTGGCCCAATTTTTCGGCCACTTTCGGCTAAAAATTTGGCCATTTTCGCCAACGATAAGGCTGATTATTGGCATAGGCTCGACCCAATAGCATCCTAGGCTACTTTCCTCGAGTATTTCGCTACCGAATTCAGTGATAGGAGGTGGTGGAGGAAGCTTGGTCAGCCATGGCAGAATTGCTCTTTGCGCAATTTTGCAAAATTGCACTTTGACTCCAACTTTTTCTTATTTTGAACTTTTGATCCTTTCTTTGAAGCCCCTAAACTTCCCAATAGTGCCATTGCGACCTACAAGTTCTATAATTTCCATTGCATCCCCGAAAATTCTGAAAAAATGTCATTTCGACCTCCCTCTGACAAAATTAAGAAATTGCACTTAGGCCTGAATCTTCATTTTGGCCGTAAATCCTTTTGTTTCTTCCTGAAACCACTGAAGGATTGTTCTACATACTAAATATAAACCCCCCTCAAGGTTACATTGACTTCTCGGAAGCCCCCTACAATAATTCAATTTTGTAGCCTAAATCGCAGCTGCATTTTAACTGTACCAAAAATCGTTCCTGATTCGGTTTCTTTCGATGCCATAAATCATATCTCAAAATAGTCATCACTGTCATATCATTTTCCTTTAGCATCTTGGCTCCATGGTACTCCCTGCAGTCGATTCGGTCAATTTTTTGAGTTATTTCAATATCAATCTTTCCCGAAATTTCATTTTTCTAATAAAACACTTATTCTCAAATAATCCCAATTTCTTGGGTATTACACTCCCCCCTTAAGTACATGACGTTCTCATCATGTGTCCTTACAACTGGCCCCAATTATCCCTTGTTTAGTGTCTCCGGTCCAATACCCCCAGCCTTTGGCTAGTACACAGTCCCAATACACGGCCCGAGTTGCTCTAATACCACTTGTAACATCTCGCATCGAGCAATAAGAAGGATCAGAACAACTTATCCTCATTGACCTACGTGAACTTCTCAGGGATCACCGATTCTTGAACTTCTCTAACTCAAACATACTTAATCCAAGAATTTTTTATCTACATTCAGTTCAAAAAATATCTGACTAATATTATTTTTTTCTTATTTATTTTTAATATATACGACCTTTCTCAATACCCTTAAGATATTACAGCGATAGCCGCTTGACGCACAGGAAAATCGTTAACATGTCTACTGTCTCAGAATGGAGGCAAACTTGAACAGCATGTATGAAAATGAACACTCAATCCGGGAGGTAGTTGAGAAAAGGCATTTTTTTTCCCAACATGGACTAATAGCTGTTCGTTCAATCACTGTTCTAATAGAATGCTAAATAAGCGAATGCCCACTGGATGACACGTAAACGTAAGGCACAGATCTGCATAACTTCTGATGTATGTATATGGGGCATTATGCTGCAAGAAGTGAGGTGAATATCTAGACCCGCGAAAATCTCCAATCAGCAGTTATCTCGACTTGACATCTCATGGTTGACCGTGAAGAACTTTACTGTGGAGCTATGGTGTCTGGCATTTCAATGATGTTTAGAATATAAGCCCGCCGGGAAGCAATTGCTGTTACCATTTGCTGGTTCGTTTCTTTCGAGAAAAAGACTTTCTCCTTTTCATGCTTACAAAGGGAAGGGGGGGTGTTTAGTTTCCTTCTTCGTCTTCACCTCACTCCAAAAGCCCAGCAATTTTGGTAAAATTTTGTTAGGGATCGGACTTATTGGCCCGCGTGCGTTCGGGTCTGTTCTTCTCATATCGATCAACAACCACACTGCCCAGAAGATCTTATTCTTGGTCTTCGCCGGGCGCTTAATGATTTTTCTATAAAATTAGAAAGTTTAATTACGAGAAGACGGTGGATTCAATCAGAGGAGGAGTCGCACAAATTTTTCTTTTCCTTTTTCATTTTACCATTCTTTTTCTCGCTAACCAAACGAAACGGGGGGAAAAGAGAGCTTGCGATGAAGCGAGCAGAGTGCTTAATCAGCGGTCCAAGTCAAGCGAAAGAAGAAAAATAATAATAATAATAATAATAATTGATGATGGTTAGATCGATCGTACCGGCATAAACCCTAGCTTCCACGAGGTGGGCACCAGATCAGATGAAGGACGGTTGATTGATTGATTGAAATAGAGAGAGAGAGAGAGAAATCCACTGCTGCTCTGCTTCTATTTTGGCCGGAAATCGAAACTTTCGTCGTCAGATGAGGAGCGTAGGGGCTGGGGGTCTATCAGGTTTCAAGCGCCGCACCCACAGAATGAAGGAATCCAGATCCAGCGACTCACTTGGTTTTGAGAGCGGCGGGTTAGTAATCACCTGCATCGTCCAACAATCCACCCGCATACTGCCCCCCCAATCACCAGGGTTTTCCACGGACTCGCCATATCTAATTGGCTCCTTCCGCTGTTCAATTACTAATATCGGTTTTATTTATTTTAAAAACGAATATAAGTTAAGATTAAAACATGAATATTATAAATAAAATCATTTTTAAATGACACGATCCAATTATGAATATAAGAAATAATGCACAAAAAAAAAAAGTTATGATTAAAATATTGTTATATTATGATAAAAAGACCAAAACAACTTAAAAAGACTATCGACATGAGATCACTGACACTAAATTGTTGACACCTTGTTGCTCACTTGTGCTCAAAAATTGTTTGGAGACGATTGCACTATCAGATTATTTTTCACATGAAAGAGAATTTCATATAATGAGCAAACTAGATAACATTGATATCTAAAATTCCTTTAAGAGCTCTGTGAGTGTGAGTAGACATCATTCATAAAAATTTTAATCCTAATAAGATTTTGAAATATTGAAATAAACATCATTTATAAATAAACAGATCTTCATTTCAAAAAATGTACGTTTTTTATATTAGTATGAGTACAGCCTTTAAGTCTTCAGCATATTCAGTATTTGTCTACGTTCAAAATTGGTCGATTGTGATTTGTAAGCATGCACTGATCAAATTAATCATGAATGCAAAGAAAATGAACAAATAGCACAGACAATAAAAGATACGCAAGAGAGTTTTTTATGTGATTCGACCAAAATGATGCTTTGTCCACGACTGTTCTTTGATAATTTCGACAGAGTAACAGTATGTAATTGATCATTGCCCATATAATAATTTTCAACCCCTATTTATAGAATGGAGTGTTTACAATTTGAATGACTTCTAAATACAGAAAGATAGTATTACGAAGATAATATGTCTTTATTAGCTCCACAAAATCGAGAATAGATTCTGCATTTTTTAGGGATATGGTTTGCTTCAGATAAGCAGGTGGACATTGCCTCCAGTTATTATGCAGCTTTTTTGCCCTGCGACCTAAAGGCATTGCTGGTAGCTCGCTTACTATCGCAGTTTTAGCTCGGGTTTCAACGATGTGTGACCTTGTTGAGACACCCTCGGCCTTAGGCCCATTAAGCTTCTAGAAATTGGGGCAGCCTACTCGGTCGAATTCGATCTATAAGAGGTGGTTCAGAAATTACCCGTAATAGTATCTGAGTTAAGTATCAAAATGTTTACATAAAAACTTCTCTACGACTTCCAAGTAGTTTTTTTTTTTCTTTATAGATTCAAACAGGTTGACGATAACGTTTTTAGACACTAAATTATTATTATTATATTTTAGCGATAATAAACATGAATATAAAAAATAACACGGTCCAATTATAAATAACTTATAAGCATGCGATTTGATTAAAAACAAATAAAAATAAAACGACCCCCAATTATAAATAGTTTATAAGACATGCGGTATCTTTAAAAACTAGATAAAAAAGATTTCAAATTTTTGTGTTTTTGATTTTAAATTTATTTATTTGGAAACTAAATTTCTAAATTTTTTTTATGTCCAATTTGAGTTTTCATGACTAAAAAAATGAAAAGCAAATTAAGGATGAGTGCAAGTAACATCCCCCGATTTATTCGCCCAAATTGGGAACACAAAGGATGAAAGCATTATTATACAGCTTATTAATCTCATGGGGTGGGGTTTGGTTGTAGATGGGCGTTGTTGTCGATGAGATGAGAAGGTAATTAGAATGAATGTATGAATCGCAATCTCTTTCGGCGTACGATCAGCTCCAGATGCGAGGTGGTATTTGTACCCAAATGGTTAATTAATTACGTAAAATCAACCTTTAACCTTAATTTGTTAGCGGAGTTTAATCTCATTGTTACCCCCAGAGTTCTACCTAATTAATTAATTGAGTTAATAAAATTATTACTTATTTCAAATAGAAAATAATTATATTATTATAAAATTATCTCCATTTTGATTTTTCAATAGTTATATCCTAATTAAAAATATGCTATCATATCATATCATATATTTAATATATAAATGAGAAAAAAAATTATGCTAATTGCATTTAGTACGTAATTGGGTGATTTAATAATAGTTTAATTAATCAATCAATCCTTCCCATCAAGAAACGCCCGGCCAACGCCATCCCGTCACCTTCTCTCCTCCACCAAAGAACACGGCCACCCCGTCCGGCGATCCTCTCTCTCTCTCTCTCTCTCTCTCTCTTCTGTATGCTGCAAACGGAGAAGGAGAAGAGAGACGGAGAAGAGTTATTAATGAAATGGAAGGAGATGAAAGACACCATGGAAACCGTATTAACTTCTTCCTTGCGCTAACAACATTAATCGCGGCCAGCTCCTCCCTCGACGGCGCCGATTCCCTCGCCACCAAAGAAGATGCGGCCATCATGGCCAAGCTGGCCACCTCCCTCACTCGAACGCCGCCCAGCTGGTCAGCCAACGACCCCTGCCGCTGGACCGGCATCACTTGCGACTCCTCCGGCCACGTCACCGCCATCAGCCTCGCCTCCAAATCTCTCTCCGGCCAATTGCCATCCGAATTAACCAAACTCTACGCTCTCAGAGACCTCTCCCTCCAACGAAACCAAATCTCCGGCCCCTTGCCCTCCCTCGCCAACCTCCCTTCCCTCCAACAAATCTTCCTCGACACCAACAATTTCACCTCCGTTCCCTCTCCGTTTCTGTCCGGATTAACAAGTTTACGGATCCTAAGCATCGCAGACAACTCTAATCTAGCTCCGTGGTCTCTTCCCGGCAGCCTCGCCGATTCCTCCGCCCTGAGTTCCATTGACGCCGACCAATGCAATTTGATCGGTACGTTGCCGGACATATTCGGGTCGCTGCCGAATCTGCAAGAAGTCAGGCTTTCACACAACAATCTCACGGGGCCTCTGCCGCCTTCCTTCTCGAAATCAGGGGTTCAGAGGCTGTGGCTCAACAATCAGGCTGTTGGTCTTTCGGGTAGGATCGATGCGATCGGTGGAATGTCGCAGTTGACACAGGTTTGGCTTCATCAGAATCTATTTACGGGTCCAATCCCAGATCTTTCTGGGTGCACTTCTCTCTTCGATATCTCGCTCCGAAATAACGAGCTAACCGGCCCCGTCCCGTCTTCTCTAACTATGCTTCCAAAGCTGGCTAATATTTCACTCCAGAACAACAAGTTACAGGGTTCATTACCGCGCTTCCCCAAAAATGTAATGGTGAGCCTCGGGAAGAACAACTTCTGCAACCAATCGCCGAAGCCTTGTGATCCGCAGGTGACTACATTGCTTGACATTATCGGGGCGTTTGGTTACCCAAAAATCTTTGCCGAATCTTGGTCCGGGAATGACCCTTGCAAAGGATGGAAATCCGTTTCCTGTGATTCAAAGGGGAGAGTGACGGTGCTAAATTTTGGAAAACAAGGTTTGGTTGGGACGATCTCGTTGGCCATTGGAGACCTGAATTCATTGAAAACTTTGCTCTTGAATGATAATAACCTCACCGGCACAATACCTCCCAACTTGACAAAATTACCTCAGCTCCAGCTTGTTGATCTCTCCAACAACAATATTTCAGGCAAAATACCAGCTTTCGAGTTATCTGTGACATTGAAAACATCCGGAAATCCAAACATTGGAAAAGACCTTCCATCTGATGGTAGCGGGAAGGGAAACGGCATGTCTGGGGCGCGGCCATGGCTGATCGCAGCTGCCATTGTCTTAGCTTTGATTTGTATAGTAGCTTTGTCTCTCCTAATTTACAAGCAGTACGTGAAGAATCATAGTTGGAAGTACTACAGATGGATCAGATACTCTGGAAAAGCGGGCAATTCGAAGAGTACTAAAGATGGCACTGCCATTGGTTCGTCCGGTCCTGGAAGTGAAGCGCCCAGCCGAAGCAGCTGTACCACTAATAGTGGCATCCAGGCTCTAGCTGGCGGCAATGCCATACCAGTAGAGGTGCTCCGAGAAGCTACAAGCAATTACAGTGAACATAACGTTCTGGGTGAGGGTGGGTTCGGGATTGTTTACAAAGGCAGACTCCCGGACGGGACTCAAATAGCCGTCAAGAGGATGGTAGCTATCCCGGCGATCAGTTCAAAGGGGCTCAGGGAATTCGAGGCCGAAATCGCTGTGCTCAGCAAGGTTAGGCACAGGCATTTAGTTGCGCTTCATGGTTTTTGCATCCACGAAAATGAGAGGCTTTTGGTTTACGAGTACATGCCTCAAGGCACGCTGGGGCAGCACCTGTTCAGCTACAAAGAAATGGGGTATCCTCCGCTTACTTGGAAGCAGAGAGTCACAATCGTGCTGGATGTTGCAAGAGGGATTGAGTATTTGCACGGCTTAGCACAAGAGAGTTTCGTTCATAGAGATTTGAAGCCATCTAATATACTTCTTGGAGATGACTTGCGAGCTAAGGTGTCTGATTTTGGCTTGGTTAAGAATGCACCTGACGGGAAGCACTCGGTGGAGACAAGGCTGGCCGGAACATTTGGATACATGGCCCCGGAATATGCTGGTAATCAAGCACTCGTGATGCTGCCTCATTTCAGATTGAACCGATTCAGAGTCTTTCAAGTCAAGGCTTGATATACATATGTTGTCACTCGAACATGCATATTTGGAATCATCTTCTGACTGCTGGAAGTTGGCATTTCATGTCAAGATGAAATCTTTCGTCTTATGGACAAGCCAGTTCTTTTTTTCTTTTGCTCTCTCTCTCTTTCTCTCTCTCTCTCTCTCTCTCTCTCACACACACACACACACATATGTGACTGTCTTTCAATGCTAAGTTGTGGGCTTGGTTGGGTTGGATTCTAACATGCATATATGAATGCTGAAACTTCATAATGTTGCATAATTTCCTTGCAGCCACTGGAAAGGTGACGACAAAGGCGGATGTATTTGCATTCGGGGTGGTGCTGATGGAGACAATCACAGGTAGAAAAGCGCTAGACGAGAGCTTGCCGGACGAGGAAAGCCATTTGGTGGGTTGGTTCCGAAGGCAGCTCCTGAATAACAAAGACAGCATCAGGAGATTTGTAGACCCCTCCCTGCCGGACCCAGACGAAGAAACCTTGGAGAGCATATCCAAAGTGGCTGAACTAGCGGGACACTGCACTGCTCGCGAGCCCCGCCAGCGGCCGGACATGGGCCACGCCGTAAACGTACTATCTCCCCTTGTGGATCAATGGAAACCCACCAGCCGGGACGAGGAACACGGTTTCGGCTTCGAGCTTGGCATGAGCCTCCCTCAGGCCTTGCAAAAATGGCGGTCTGGTGAAGATTCCATAAGAACCAGCAGTTTTACAAACCCAAGCGGACCTTCCGCCCCTTCAACCTCCTTCAAATCAAGAGATGGTCGATGAGTTCAAATTAAGTTGGTTCAAACGAAGCTGCAAATTAAATTCCCACAAAGTAGCATCAACTCAGGTTTAGTTCTTCACTCTTAAATCGTACGTCCAGCAGTGCCCAACACAAGGACATTTGGTCATTTCAGGCTCTCGGCCTCTGCCCATAATTTGGGATCCATTGTCATTGTTCTAGTTGATTGGTAATTAATCCTTTTATGCCTTTTTCTTTTCAGGGTATTGAAGCCTTTACAGAGTTGTGTTCCTTCCAGGAAATTGGAGTCCGAAACCACTACCATATATAAGAAGGATGATCCATTGGTACTGTGACTGGCTGAAAGTGAAAGGGGCATGAATTGATTCTCAAAGTACTAAAATAAACTAAACTAAACTGCCTTAAGATACGAGTGTGGGAACTGGGAATGATTGATTCAAACAAACAGTTATGTGTTTGAAAGGGCACCCAATTAAGTCCTTTAAATAATTTATTCTGCAGTTTATTAAACTTAGGTACGTAGCTTAATATTTATGGAGGAAAATTTTTTCATATGTCAGGGAGTTAACTTAATTAGGATGGAGTGTAAGAGTGAGAGTGCTGTTCAATTCCTTGTGTTTTGGAATTGGTGCTAAATTGCTGAGGAAGAAGAAGTGACCCTTTAATTCAATTCAACACAGATTTGCTGGGTAGAAATTGTATACTGATGACCTAAAAGGTACAATTTTTTCTTCACTTATTTTTGTCATTCTTTATTCGAGTATATATATATATGAGAGTACTGAAACAACAACACTGGCTACTAATTTAATCACGATATATTGTGTCATTAATTATGTTATTGACCCCTAATTAATAAACAGGATTAATCCAAACAAAATAAACGGGCCGGTCGGTCAGGGGAACTTGGTTTAAAAATATATATATATATATATATATATGGAAATATTGGCTCCTAATTCCTTGTTCCCGGCTGGCCGGCCAACCAAACGCAGCAAAGTATATAATTAGTCCTATTAATTAGATGCTGCCAAGGATCAGGAATATATAATTATTGTTAAAATCCATTGATGTGTGTGTAGAACTAACAAAACCATGCACCCGATCAAATAAATTTAACAGAGATAGATCCAAAGAGAAATCTTGAGCAAAACTCAAAAAGGAAAAAAGATTTAGGATAAAAGAATTTGCTTAACGAATATATATACTGTCACTAACCCAATTACCATGAAGTAGTTGAAGATAAAACTAAACGGATAATATATAGAAAAATTTCACACGGAAAGGCCATGGGAGGGAGACCCTTCTGGCCGAGGGAGGGGTTCTAAACAGAGTTTCAGCAAGCTCTTGTGAAAATGAGATTTGAAAATGTCATAAAATCCCTTCAAAAAAATATCTCGTAGATATTTTTAGAATTAAAAGTGCAAATAGATATTTTAATAAATTCATCTAAAAGTCTCGCAAAGGATAAAGATTATCTATAAAATTTTGAATTCTAATCAATCTGACAAATTCAATATTGATGATTATCAATAATCTCCATCCATCTCCTCTATATACATATAAACCCACCTCATTTTACAAAAATAAGTTATTATAATTAATCATTTTTTTCTTACAAAATTTGAATGATTTGAAGAGAATTTTTCAACAATTAAATTATACTGTTGCATCTAATCTAGATAATAACAATTGACGTGGTATCTAAAAATTTTTAAATATGTTATCATTGGTCGTGTTCTTGATCATCTTCCCAGCCATGTTATCAATCGTACAAGCACGTCACGGGATTATTTTTATTTATGGGCTCCAAATTGAATATATTATTCCTCTAATTTTAACTTTTCTAAGGGTTGCCGTGCCCCATCACTCATCGTCGGGCGGTCACTGGAGAAGACAAAAATATGATAATGATATACATTTTGCTTGCTCCCAGTCTCTGATTAACGAACGAGCCAATTAAATTAGTAGTCGCACGAGTAAGGATGCAATTGGTGATCGATTGTGCAGACTTTCCTCTGGCTTTTATCATGAAAGTATGCAGCGCCCCGTCGGGTCTCTGTCTCAATTACCATGACCCAGACCCAACGCAACGCAGCGAAGGAGCATCTCTCCCATTCACAAAGACCGTACAGAGAGAGAGAGACGGGGAGAGAGAGGGAGAGTTTCTTCCTTCCTGGAAGCAGCCCAAAGCCAATTAAAGTTGCCCATCCCCGAAGGAAGAAGCCCAAAGCCAATTAAAGTTGGCCATCCCATCCCTGTCAAAAGTCCACCTCTTATTCCTTTTCCTTTTTCCTCGTTTTTTCAGCTTCTCTTTTTTCTCGTTACAGTTGCAACAGCTTCAGCTTGATGAAGAAGATTATTATGTATTTGTATACCATGGCATATAAGCCCCCGCGACTAGCAGACCCACCTTCCCATCCGCTCTGATTCTCTGTTGATTACTCTACCATTTCTTTTTTCGCCTTTCCCCCTTTTCTTTTACCAAAAGGTCCAGAGAGAGAAAGAGAGAGAGCAGTCCCCCCCCCCCCCCCGTCCCCCCAACCACACCACAAATAGTAAAGTGCTCTCCCACCTGACATAGAGAGCTAGCGGAGAGTCAGCATCCATCCTCACATCGACAAATATTAAAAGCCCGCAGCTTTCTCTTCCATTTATTCGTCTCTCGCTTCATCGATCTCTTTCCTATCCTGCACGAACACCGTCTGTAAATGGAGATGCGTTTACTTTCCCTGTTCTTGCTTTCTCTCCTCGTTTCTTTCTGCAGTAAGTTTGCTCTTGCTTCTTGCTTCTCTTGCGCCTTGCCTATAGCTATCTTTATATTCAAAATTAATTTATATCTATCTGTATTAATTTGAATAACCCACATTCTTCTGTCTATTTGTTTTGGGTATGATTGATTAGGTGCCGACATCTCAGAGAAGGTGGGCGTTTGCTACGGTCAGCTGGGGAACAATCTCCCGTCTTCTCCCAAATCCGTAGAACTCATCAAAACCCTAAAAGCGAAACGCGTCAAAATCTACGATGCCAACCCAGAAATCCTCCAAGCCCTCAGTGGCACCGACCTCCAGGTTTCCATTATGGTCCCCAACGAGCTCCTTGCCAACATCTCCGCCGACCAGAAACTCGCCGACCACTGGGTCCACACCAACGTCGTCCCCTTCTACCCCCAAGTCAAGATCCGATACCTCCTCGTCGGGAACGAAATCCTCAGCTCCTCCGATAACACCACCAAGTTTAGCCTCGTCCCGGCCATGCGCCGGATCAGACGCTCCGTCAAGGCCCACGAGCTCCGCAAGATCAAGGTCGGTACTCCCCTGGCCATGGACGTTCTGGAATCGTCTTTCCCACCCTCCAACGGGACGTTCCGGTCCGATGTCTCCGGCTCGATCGTCAGGCCGTTGTTGCAGTTCTTGAACCGGACCAAATCGTTCTTCTTCCTGGATGTGTATACGTATTTCCCGTGGACGTCGGACCCGGTCAATATTAAGCTCGACTACGCTCTGTTGGCGGCGAAGAACATAACCTACACTGACCCGGGCACGGGCTTAACCTACACCAACTTGCTCGACCAAATGCTCGACGCCATCGTCTTCGCCATGAAAAGGCTCGGGTTTCCGGATATTCGGTTGTTCATAGCGGAAACCGGCTGGCCGAATGGTGGAGATTTCGACCAGATTGGTGTCAATATTTACAATGCCGCCACTTACAACCGCAACGTCATCAAGAAACTGACGGCCAAGCCGCCTGTCGGCACGCCGGCTCGCCCGGGAACGCTTTTCCCGGCCTTCATATTCGCCCTGTACAATGAGAACCAGAAACCCGGTCCGGGCACGGAGAGGCACTTCGGGTTGCTGTACCCGAACGGATCGCATATCTACGGGATTGACTTGTCGGGGAACACGCCGGAGTCGGAGTACAAGCCGTTGCCGGCTCCGACGAACAACGAGCCTTACAAGGGGAAGATATGGTGCGTGGTGGCAGAGGGGGCGAATCGGACGGAATTGGCTTCGGCGTTATCGTACGCTTGCGGGCAGGGGAATCGGACCTGTGACCCGATTCAACCCGGAAAAAAGTGCTATAAACCGAATTCGTTGATCCGGCATGCGAGCTACGCATTTAGTTCGTATTGGGCCCAGTTTCGAAAGGCTGGTGGCAGTTGTTACTTCAGTGGGCTCGCCGTTCAGACCATCAAGGACCCAAGTAAGTCCGTTTTCCATAATAATTTAATTAATTAATTTTTGGGATAACATCTCATCTCTCCATAGACTACTGATTCTTATTAATGGCTTGCTTCTTTCTGCTTGTGATTTTTTATAGGTCACGGCCAGTGCAAGTTCCCAAGCGTTACTCTTTGAACTACTAGTGATTCAATTTGTTGGTGACATACAACCCCCCTCACTTTAATAATAATAATAATAATTATTATTATTATTATAATTATAATTATTAGTATTATTGTTTATTTGCGAGATCACTCACTTTTTGTTTAGTTTAGTTTAGTTTAGTTTAATTTAATGTGTTTGCATTGAGCCCACTTTTTTTGTTTTGGTTCTACAACATGTAACGGCTATAAGATTCTTTGTTCAGTATTGGGGCGCTCCCCATTAATGCATGGAAGAACGGCCACATTTGAAATTCTTTTCGGTCCGTTTGATGTTTTCTTCAGTCATTCCTTCCACCAAGTTATGTCAACATCTCCCTCCCGCGGACGGATGATAATGTAATGTCAGATGATTTCTGTCAATTATTGCTGCTTTGACAGATGGAGGGACTGCCACGGCGGCGGGTGAGCGCAGACCAGAGAAGAGCAACCATCGCCGTCGGCCGGCGAAACTTATGGGTCGACAGGTGGCGTCTTCGTTCACTGTGCTCATCACTAGCTTGGTGTTACAAGAATTAAACACAAATTGTGAGCTTGCTTAGTCCATCAACTCTTCTCGTGTATTTAAATTATTATTATTCATTTCATTGCCATTGTTGCCATATTTAGTAAGTACCTTACACAACATAATGAAAAAGGACAACTCAACTCAATAGAGGATAACTCATCTTGACATTCACAACTTTTGGGGGGTGGGGCTTATGGGAGGCCCTAGGCATGCCTCATTTCCTCGGACTAAGCCTGTATAATAATAATGTAAAAAAACGAGAAAGAAATAGATATACGATAAATAAATATGATATAAAATGAAAATAGTAAAATAATATTTTTTAAAAATATAGTAAATAGTAATTTGGAGAAAGTGCGTAAATAAAAAGATATATTTTTAATATCATAAAATAGTTTTAAAATGTTTTTAAAATTATTAGAAACTATTTTTTTAGCTTTTTTTTTTATGTGAAACATTTTGAAAATCGTCACCAAGGAATTAGTATTATTGCAAGCACTTGATATATGGTAGTCAGAGAAAGATTCAGTTGAGAGGGCCACCGCAGCAACAAAAGATTCACTTGAGAGGGCCACCGCGACAACGAGTAATAGACGAGCAACCACGAGTGTAATCGTTGGCTGGCTGACGATCCATTGTCGAATGGTGATGGTGAGCCTGAGGGTTGGGTGTGGGCAAGCCATCATGTATGTACGATGGCTCACTGGCGAACATCCTAGTCATACTTGCCATCGCAACCAAACACAACACCAACCATTTCATCACCGCTACCATCATCTTCATCTTTTCTTCAATAATGTCCAAATCACACGATCTCTTTTTTTTTTTTTTTTCTCCTCCTTGATGCATCGTATATGCCTTCGGTTACTCATTTATAGGGATGGACCCAACAAAATTAACACCTATTTTTGAAAGGATTGAATTTGAATAGTGAAATTCGCGTGATACTATATTTAGGGAGTGTGTAATCTAATAAAAGTATAACTCCAAAACTGACTGACAAATTTAGACATGACAACTTGGCTCGATTCGAGTTAATTGGGTGATGTGTTGTAAGGGGTCTTTTGACCCAGTCTAGATTAATACTAAATAAGGTTATTTTTTACTTATTTTTCAAAAAAAATCAAAGTAGATATAACTTGCTGATTTAAGTTCAAAAAATCAGAAATTCCTAAGTCAAAAACAAAATTTTAGATTGAAAACCGGACCAACATTGAAATTGATAAAAATTTTAGATTGAAAACCGAACCATATAAGGGCAAGATCAGAGTGGTTCAATGCAGTCCGATTCTATTAAATTTGTTTATTTATACATACTAGAATATTTTACAGCAGTCTCTAGTTCTGTTCTATTTAATGCAAAAAATAATATAACAATGCATATTGTTGTATTGATGAGCTAGCAATGATATATATAGTAATTTATTTGGTCTTGGATCTTAAATCTGGATCGAAACAGACTAAATGGAAGACCGATTTTTAAAATTTTTCAAATCAAATAGTAGACCAAATTAACTTATATTCAAATAGGGTTTTTTGATCTGATGACAAGATTTGAACGCCCCCTACCCAGTAGAAGCTAGGCTAAGATAAGATGAATGCAATGGAGGGAGGGAGGAATGTTCTTGCTTGACTTGCCCCAAACGCGTGACAGTTATCCTTTGTTTGGCTATGCGTTTTTTAAAAGCTTTTAAATTGAATAGTATTTAAGCTGTTAATAGAGTTTAAGTTAATAACATATTTGGTTAAATGTGTTTTTAAGTTATTAATTAGTAGTTATGTGTTTAGTTTGAAATAGTTAATAACTAACAAAATATGATAAAAAGATGAAAATAGATAAGTTATTGAATAATACAAAAAATACACGAAATATTTATTTTTAATAAAATTAATTATAAATTATTGTTATATAAATATATATGTTAAAATTAATTAAAATTATATTAATATAATATATATGTATATATATGTTAAAATTACTGTTATATATATATATAGATATAGTGACAAGGAGATTGATGAACAACGGACGATGGCAGACACTGGGGGTGACGAAGGAGACAAGAGCGATGAGGTGAGAAAATGGTGAACGATGGGAGTGACGGGCGATGACGGATAGTGGGGGCGATGGCGACGAACGAAAAAGCTTTCGGGGGCGATGGCAGACGGCGGGGGCGACTGCGATGGCCAAAAAGCTGGTGGCGAGCGAGAGGCAAAGGGTTGAAGAAGAAGGACAATGATTGGAAATTTTTCAAAAGATTAAGGGTAAAGTGGCTATTTGCATGGTGAATCTAACTTATTTAGTAACAACTTTTTTCAAAAGCTAGTGGGTGATAACTTTTATAAACAGCTGATGCATAAGCGTTTAAGCTAACATTCTTTGTTAAATAAGCTAACACTTAATTTAAATAAGCTAGATAACTTAAAGTTACAACACCAACTTATAAGCCATCAACTTTGCCAAACGAGCCCTTATTTATGGTCATTGCTTTCAGATCTTGTCTTCCTTAGAAGCCAAACATAAACTACGTATGACTAGTCAGAAGTCATTATACAAGATTGAGACTGTTTTAATTTATATTATATTTGAGCATCAAACGATAAAAACAATAATTTGAAGCACTGTACATGAGACATTAATTATTTAACAATGAATATTCAATCATGTTAATTAATAATAATAATAAAGACTCAAAGAACAACTTCAAATTAAATTAAAATTTATTCATGAATCTTGAGGAGGACATAAGAGTTGGTAAAATGTACAGGCAACAACTCCTTAATTATAATAAGACAGTGCCATAAAGATATCGATCAGCCACAGAGGTTTCAACGATGGAATGGATATATAGATCCCATTTGATGAAACTAATAATCGTCAAAACTCATGTATGTTAGTTAGTTAATTCGGATATATAGCTGCTAATTAATTAAGCTGTTATTGCAAACAACACACAACTTTCCTTCCCCCACAAGTCGTCGCCAAACACGGCCTCGGAAACTTCCCCCATATCCAAGGTCAAGTCTTTTCCTTGCCCTTCCAAGTTAATTTACTCTTCTTCTTCGTCGTCGTCGTCTTCTTCTTCATTCTCTTTCATTTCTCTTCTGAAACATGGTTCTTTTCCTCTTCAACTTCATTTTCTCGGCCGTCATCACGCTGTCCAACACACTTTCATGGCTGATCTTCACGACCACGGCGCACCTTCTGGTGCTGCTGATCCAAGGCCTGAAAGTCTCCGGCGAGGCCATGAAAGGCGGCTTGGAGCAGGTCGCTGACTTCATCAAGGCCTGCGTTGAGTATTTGTTGGAGCTGGCA
The DNA here is from genome assembly GCA_036245055.1 of Diospyros kaki. Lineage (NCBI taxonomy): Eukaryota > Viridiplantae > Streptophyta > Magnoliopsida > Ericales > Ebenaceae > Diospyros > Diospyros kaki. Next base: position 42,814,903 of record BSEG01000007.1, on the reverse strand, counting down.
TTGGAGGCGGCCGGCAGCGTGGTCGCTGCCCTGTTTGATCTTGTTAAGGAAGGCGTTACAGGGTTGGCTGCTGCCGCCTGCGAAGCCATCGGAGGATTGATCGAACTGACGAGGAACTCCATTGATGGGCTGTTGGAAGTCATCTCAGGGATTTTAGAAGGCCTGTGGGAGATTATTTGGACCATGATTACAGATTTGTGGAACAATTGTGTGGAAGCCATTGGATATGTAGGTGAGAATGCTTAATCTGTATTGTACCCTGCTCTCCACAATGTACACTTGTTTCTAATTTTCTCTAATAAAAAAAATAAAAATTTATTAGTTGGTAATTAGTAATTATAATTTAATTTTTATATTTTATAAAACATAGTGACATTTGTTTTGGTGAAAGTAATTGCGCCTATTTGGTATCTCCATCTAGCATGTTCTTTTTTGGTATATGTTGTGAGAAATGTCTTTTTGTATTTTTATTGTTGGATTCACGGTATTTTGTGTTTGAGTCTAATTTATCATTATGACACTTGAGATATGTCTTAGTTTCTATTTTAGTACTCTAAATATTAAACTCTTATAGTCTTTTTTATTGATATTTTTTTTCTTATCTTGTGTTGTTGTTCGAGATATGTCCTAACATGATTGTTATATGTCGTTGGAGTCTCTACTTATGTTTTAGAAAATTCAAGAACTAATTTAGTAAAAATAAAAAAAGTTCAAGAAGTGTATGAACTAAATACCTAAAAATTAGAAGATGTAGGATTAATTTATTGAATATTATTAATAACAAAATGGGATATTATAGCTAATTTTTTTAAAAAAATAAAGATTAAATTTAAAATCGAATTAAATAGTGTAAATTTAAGAGATATATAATTAATTTATCTTTTTATATAAAATCCCCTGCCTTTATTAAACTATAGAGTTAATAGTTTATATTAAACTATATTTTAAATGACTTGTCAAATAAAGAGTACTATATGGGGAGGGCTCGCAACATACCACTATTCTGGCTCATGTTGACTTTTCAACATGTTTATATATTACGCATATAATATCAAATTATTATATTATTTCTGAGGGCAGAAACTAATTTAAACGTTAAAGGATCAGACCTCAGCTTTCTTTTTTCAAGAAAAATCAGTTTTTTAGACAAGCTCAGGTTTGGTTTGAGCATTGCTATGACTATCTTGAAATCAAGAAAAATCTGGTGATTCATCTCAAAATCTTTGGGACGAGTAAATTATATTAAAGGTCACAAAATTTTAGTATTTTTTTTAATTTGATCATTAAATTTTAATTCTTTGTAAAGTGATAATAAAATTTTAAAATGTTTTGTAATGTGGTCACTAAAGTGATTTTTTTATGGTTCTTAGTCGAAATTGCTGACGTAACGATAATGTGACGCTAATATGACGATAATATGGCCATTGTCACGTCAGTAATTTAGGCAAGAAATTGTCCAAAAATCACTTTAGTGACCATATTGTAAAATATTTTAAAGTTTTATTATCAATTTATAAGGAATTAAAACTTAGTAACTAAATTGAAAATAACGCCAAAATTTTGAGACATTTGGTGTGATTTACCCTCTTTCAGACCAAAGGTAAAATTCTTCATTTTAAGGATGATTCATTTCAAAACCTTCATTAGTCATAGAATGGTCTTAGGGAGAGAAAATAATAAGAAAGGAAAAGAAAAAAAAACAAAAATGTTATTTGGACACTCATATTAGTATATTAAAATATTTTATTTTTTATCTCATTAATATAAATATATAACACATTGATTAATAAATATTATAAAAAAGTCATAAATAAATATTTAAATAATATTTTTTAAATAAAAAAATATCAAATAGGGACGAATACTGGTGGAGGTTGAAACTTAGAAATGATGTAAATTACAAGGCCGAAAATCCTATTTATACACCTCCTGAACTTTTATGTCTTTTTTTTGTGAAACACTAAGATCCGTTCTCTTTACTATTTTCAACTTGTTTTGAATTTTGAATTTTCTTTTTGGTGGTTTCAAATATGTATCTGATCTTTGTCCAAAAACATATTTATGCCATTGATCTTTTAAGTTTTTTTCTTGTGAAACCCTACTTTTTGTAAGTCCAAATGTGTCCATAAATTTTATAAAATCACTCACTTAAATACTTGACTAACAAGTAAACTAAGAGCGCATTTAAAACTACAAAAAGTTTTAAGTTTTATAAAAAATAAATGTAAAAATTTAGAGGCATAAATATGCTTTTGACCAAAATTTAGAAGTACATTTAAAATTATGAAAAGTTTAGGATTTCAGAATGGACACATTTTAGATGTTTAAATAAGTGATTTGATAAAGTTGAAGGAAACATTTTGATGTGGCATCAACCAAAATTACCAGAAAACCCTTACGCGCTGATAGTCTCACTTGCCACGTGGATCACCTGAGAGACCGACATGTGGCCAGTCAACACTCCAGAACGGAGCCCGAGAAATTCGGGCCGAACCGCAAGACCCGTTCCAACTTGACCGGGATTCTCGGGAGTCGTGTCCACTCATCTCGGGTACCCCAAAACGGGTTCGCCTATAAAAGACAAGGACTCTCGCCAGGTATACCCAAGCTCCACAACTCTCTCATTTACTTCTACTTGCATTTACTCTACTGATTTGAGCGTCGGAGTCCACCCCGGGGGATCCTAGCCCCGACCCTCCATTGTCTTGCAGGTTCTACACCCGAGGTCCAACATCGCCAAGTCCGAGATACCATTCCCGAGGTCCAGTCGCAGAGGTGGCACGTGGTGGTCGGTCCCAAAAACCATCATCATTTGGCGCCCACCGTGGGGCCGACGTCTAGACTCGCTAGCCTCTTCATTCCCTACCTTGCACTTCGGACTTCAACTCCTCACCTCGGACCTCGGTCTTTCCACGAGTGTCAAACGACTTTCACTCCTTGTCATAAAAAACTACATGGCTCCCCGAAGAGACGTGACTCGTAGCCAGGTCGAAGCCAACCTAGAGGCCCCGCAGCAAGGGGAGAATCCACCACCCCCGACCAATCCAATGCCGGAGGATCGACTCACCAGGCTGGAAAATCAAGTCCAACAGTTAACTGAGTTGTTGATTGGTTATCTACACCAGAAAGAACAACATCGTTCGCATGTGCCCTCTCAGCGGGTGGAGCATCAGTCACCTTCTCCTACTCAAGAGCCTCGTCAATCCCGCCAGACGGGCCACGGAATCCACTCCTTTGAGGCGGCAGGATCTACTTCTGCCCCCTCACGAGAAAGAGGGACTTCGCAGGAGAGGCGATTGCGTTTCCTAGAGAGGCAAGTCCAAGAACTTAAGAAGGGAAAGGAAGAGCTGCCCCACCTCGGCTCTAACCAACCCTTGAGTAAAGGCATCATGGCGGAGGTACCACCAGAGAGGTTTTGCATCCCATCCATCAAACTCTATGATGGAAGCACAGACCCCTATGATCATGTAGAGCTTTTCTCCTCTCACATGCTGGTGCAATCAGGGTCAGATGAGATGTGGTGCTGAGCCTTTTCGGCTACTTTGGGAGGTCATGCCCGGACTTGGTACTCCTGTCTTCCTCATCGTTCCATAAACCGCTGAGAAGAGCTGAAGACCTATTTTTTAGCCCACTACGCTCCCTTGAAGCGCCATCGAAAGTCTTCTATGGCTCTGGTAAACATCAAGCAAAACCAGGGTGAATCCCTAAGGAATTTCGTGGCTAGGTTCAACGAGGAGGCATTGAGTATCGACGAGTTCGACCAGCTGATCGCAATGGTGGCTCTTCAGAATGGCTTGAGAGCTGGGCCATTTGCTCAGTCCTTGGCTAAGACTCCACCTCGTACTTTCACAGAGGCCTTGGCCCGGGCTAATAAGTACATCAACGCTGAAGAGATGATGAAGATGAAGCGGACGGAACAACCTGAAAGGAAGGAAAGAGAAAATGAGAAGAAAAAGTCAGTGGTGGAGCATAAGATCGACTATCGCCTCTCCCGAGCTCCAAATCACCCGGGTTTTGGGGGTGCATGTGGAAGCCCGGTGAGTTATACTCCCCTCAACGCCAGTCGAGCCGAGATTCTACTGGCATTGGAGGATAAGGATTATTTGCGGCGTCCTCCACCGCTGAGGTCTCCACCCAACACTCGAAGCAAAAGGAAGTATTGTCGATTCCACCGCGACCATAGTCATGTTACAGATGACTGCATCCAGTTAAAAGAAGAGATTTAAGAGCTTATCAACTAGGGTTACCTCCGAGATTTCGTTGGCCAAGAAGGCGTGAGTTCGGGTAGAGTTAAGTCCAAGTCAAATAATAGGAGAGGGTCTCCTACTCGGAATCGCTTCCGAGAGCGGAGTTGGACACCGTCCTAGAGAGAAGGCAAACAACCCGCTGGGGATGGATGAGCTCCGAGACCTGTTGCAAATTCGAAAAGCTGCGTGTAATCAGCGCATTGCTAGGGTGGTAGAATCCTTAAGTCCGAGAGGCATATCGACTAGAAGACATGGAAGGCAAGCCCCTGAAGCATACCTGGAATGTCCAAAACTTAAGGAAGTTTTTTCAATGAGGAAGGGAATTCCTCGAACCTCTTTGTACTCTTTTTTACAACTAATGGCAAGACTTCGGATTCTCTCTATCTAACAACAATCTCACAAAGGCCAACACTTCGCCAAAGAAAAATCCAAGGGTCACGAGCCCTAGGCTGTCCCCTAAAGGTGGACTAAGGGCCACGAAAAAACTCTAGCTAACACCCTCCTTCGTGTGGGAGTGGCTAAAATTCAAGGGTCACGAGCCCTAGGCCGTCCCCAAAGGTGGACTAATGGCCACGAAAAAATTCATCCAAGGGTCACGAGCCCTAGGCTGTCCCCCAAAGGTGGACTAAGGGCCACGAAAAAACTCTAGCTAACACCCTCATTCATGTGGGAGTGGCTAAAATCTAAGGGTCACGAGCCCTAGGCCGTCCCCAAAGGTGGACTAATGACCACGAAAAAATTGATCCAAGGGTTACGAGCCCTAGACCGTCCCCAAAGGTGGACTAAGGGCCAAGGAAAAATTCTAGCCTAACACCCTTCTCCGCGAATGAGTGGCTAATATTCAAGGGTCAAGAGCCCTAGGCTGTCCCCAAGACGAAGGTGGACTAATGGTCGGAAGAAACTCAACACCCTCCTTCGCGTGGGAGTGGAGACAATCCAAGGGTCAAGAGCCCTGGACCGTTCTCGAATTAAAGAAATGTAGAAGGTCAGGGAAGGAAAACCACAATCGAGCACAAGCTAAAAGGAGCTCAATAGACGCGATTTAGCTTGGGAAATCTCGAGTCACACTTGCGACAAAGAAGAGCCAAGAAAACGGGTTAGTCAAGTTAAGCCTTGTTTTAAAGATTATTTTGTTATCATTAACAAAGGAAAAGCCCAAGGGTCGGCCATGGCTAATCCAAGGAATAAATATATATATATATAATAAAATAATAATAAATAATAAAAAGAAAAAAAGGACAAAAGTCTCAAGGGTCGGCCATGGCCGACCCAAGGACGCCCCTGTACCTATATATATATATTATATATATGTATAAAAATTAGATATTAAAAAAAAATTGCAGAAAGAAGAAGCAGGAGGGGGGTCGGTCATGGCCGACCTAGTCCATGGCTGATTCGGCCAGGGCTGAGCCCCCCGGCCCTAGCCGACCTCGGCCTCGTCGAGATCTGGCGAGGCCAAGCATGGCCGAGCCAGAGCTCGGCCATGGCCGAGAAAGCTCGGCCTCGCCAAGGCGAGGCCGAGCACAGCCGACCTCGGCCAGGCAGAGGCGCCTGGCCGAGGGAAAGTTCAATTTAAAAAAAAAAACAAACAAACAAATAAAAACAAAGAGGGGCAGAATGCAAAAAAAATAAATAAAAAACAAGCAACAAATAAAAAGCAAAGGAATAAATTAAAAAAAGAAGGAAAAAAAGAAAGGAAGGGAGGGAAAAAATTAATCTCAAAAAGTAGAGAGTTTGGCGGTCTCATACTTAAAAATACTCCTATGCATTCCGGGAAAATCTACAGTCGAATAGCCTCAGAAATTAAGCTACTCCTTGACCCAGCTTGATTTTCAGCTCGGCTCAAGGAGTGGGGGGCAAGTGATGTGGCATCAACCGAAATTACTAGAATACCCCTACGCGCTGATAGTCTCACCTGCCACGTGGATCACCTGAGAGACCGACACGTGGCCAGTCAACACTCCAGAACGGAGCCCGAGAAATCCGGTCCGAACCGCAAGACCCGTTCCAACTTGACCGGGATTCTCGAGAGTCGTGCCCACTCATCTCGGGTACCCCAAAACGAGTTCGCCTATAAAAGACAAGGACTCTCGTCAGGTATACCCAAGCTCTACAGCTCTCTCATTTACTTCTACTTGTATTTACTCTACTGATTTGAGCATCAGAGTCCATCCCGGGGGATCCTAGCCCCGGCCCTCCATTGTCTTGCAGGTTCTACACCCAAGGTCCGACATCGCCAAGTCTGAGATACTATTCTCGAGGTCCAGTCGCAGAGGTGGCACGTGGTGGTCGGTCCCAAAAACCATCATCACATTTGAAATTATAAAAAAATTGAGTTTTACAAAAAAAAAAAATGTAAAAGTTTAGAGGAATATCAAAATTTAGAAATATATTTGAAATTAGGAAAAATTTAATATTTCACAAAAAAATAAAAAATATAAAAGTTTAGGAGTATAAATATGTTTATTTTTTTTGCCAAATTAGAAGCTGGCACCACATCGACGTTCACATTGGTTGGTATGTTAAATTAGTCAACGGCCCAATATTGAATTTGTGTTGGGTCAAGCTAGCCCATCTACCATTCCTTAGCCCAATACATGATCAGGCGGAGAGGAGACGTCGGAGAGGGTACCGGAGATTATGAAAATGCGAATTCTTGGCTGCGGCAACCAAAAAGATCAGGATGTGGCGTTACAGAAGGCGGCTGAGGCCGAGCAAACTCAAGCTGGGCAGTAGATTATTATTAACCCTAATTTCATTAATGTCTCAGGTGTTTAGCTTAGTAGTTTTACCGTTTAAAAGTAGTTTCTTTAACTTAAACGTTATATAACTTATTTAGTTATATATTTATTAAAAATTATAGAACTTAAATGCTATTTTAACAGTATTTTAAAAAAACTCTCACCCTCAACTTTTTTCAAAACACCAGTAATAGCTTATTTTATTGACCAAGCTAATTACTATTTTACCTCCAAAAAAATTTATTATTTCTTACTTCTCTACCCTTCTCCTTTTTTGTTCGTGGCCTCCCCCCATCTCCTTTGTTTGGTCGCCTCTATTGTTAACTGTCCTTCATCATTGTAGTTTCTATTTCAATCATCATCTTCAGCTTAGTCTACGTATATAATAACTACATTATTAAAATTCAATCAATTGTCTCGCACAATACATATATATTGCATCCTCATAATTTTTTAATCAATTTTTCATTCACTGATCATTTTCTATTTATCAATTTAGGCACATGAATGGACCAAATTTTTCCAACAGGGGCTTCAACTTTCTCGTCGGTTTACAAAGAGAAAGGTCAAGAGCTCCTCTTGGATCATGGTGAAGACGCGCATGGCGTGCGGTTGCCACAGAAATAGGTCCACAGTCCACGAAAAGCTTTGAGTTTTCTACTCTTTGACTTTTGTGTGTTGCCGCCCGTTGATTCTTCTGGGCTTTCTTCTTTTCTTTCTATATATGCAACATTAATAGAGCAGAGCCATAATCTTCTCTTTCTGTAGTGAATATGGCCGGGAAGAAGCTCATGCACGCGGTTCAGTACGATCGCTATGGTCCCGGAGCTGCTGGTTTGAAGGTAATCTCACTTACTTATTGCTGGTTAAATCTATGAGATTTTTTGTTTTTGTGGAATTACGTACTGGATTCCAAAGATGAGCTGCTGGGCAAGCTTCCAACACCACCCAATAAATTATTGGGAACGGTTTCATTTCCCGCGGGATTATTAACTGTACCTCTTTTGACTCATAAGAACCTTTTCTATATTCTAATCCATTATATGTTTATTTGCTCTCTCTACCTGCTTGGAATTTACCACTTGTGGGTTTTTATATATTTTTTCTTTTTTCAATGAAACAAAGCTATGCATAACGAAAAATGGTTAAACTTTTAATGGGTTCCTGTATGGGAACATTGGGATTTTATTCTGCTTTAGTAGTTGAATTTTGTTGTACGGAAATTGAAGGAAGGTTCCATGAAGTTTAACCGTTATAACGGGAAATTTGCAAAAATAGAACTTTTGCCCGGAAAATAATGAAAAATAGGATATTTTTAATTTTTTTTTATAAAATTTGAACTTTTAGAATAGACAAGGATAAAAATACCCCTATCCCTTTCTTCCTCATCAATTCATCGTTCTTTTGGGATGTTTTTAATTCTCTTTTCTTCACGCCACCACCATTCATCACCACCGACGTCATTGGAGTTAGCTTCTCCTAGAAACACCAAAAAGCTATGGGATCCAAACAGCTTTCACCATTGTTGGATCTTTGGCCCAAAACGCAAACTTTTATGCAAGTGAGGATATTCGTTGTTTTTAATATCTTTATTCCATACAAAACACATAAAAATGGAATGTTCTATAAAAATGAAGAACAAGTTGCAAAAAACTAATGCTACTTTGTATGTTTCATCCATTTTGCAACATAAATCATTTCATGTTTCTATGTAATTTTTGTTATTATTGATATATATTTAATCAACAAATATCTACTACAATCGATATCTATAACAAATATCTTTGAACTGATATCTTTAAACTAATATTTTTGAAACGATATTTTTGCACCGATATCTTTGTATCGATATCTTTGCACCGATATCCATCAACAACAGATTTATTTGAACCAATATCTTTTGCACCGATATCTTTGAACCGATATCTATCAACAACTGAAATCTTTAAACCAATATCTTTGAACAGATATCTTTGCACCGATATTTTTGAACTGATATCTATCAACAATCGATATCTTTGAACCAATGTTTAAAACTAATATCTTTGGATAACCATTGTACTTATTTGATGGAGAACTTGCAGAATGTGAAGAAATAAAAAAATAGAATAAAATAACAACTTAGGCGGAGAAAGCAAGACACACAGTCGCTGTGTGTAGCGGACTATAGAAATCTTCTCAGCAAATTAATCAACGAGGAATAAGAAGTGCCATTCTTCTTTTCAATGGTACAAAAACATGATTTTTGTTACAAAGTGGATGAAACATACAAACTAGTATTAAATTTCTATAACTTGTTATTCACTTTTATTGGACACTCCACTTTTAAGTGTTATGTATAGACCAAATATATTAACAACAATAAGCATCTCCGCTTGCGTAAAAGTTTGCATTTTGGACCAAAGATCCAACAACGATGGAAGTTGTTTGGGTCTCATAGCTTTTGATGTCTCTTGGAGAAATTGACTCCGATGACACATTTCATCATATGCGGTGATGAATGGTGGTGGTGCGAAAGAACGAGGATTAAAAATGGACCAAAGGAGCGATGAATTGATGAGGAAGAAAGGGACAAGGGTATTTTTGTCCTTGTCTATTCTAAAAGTCCTAATTTTACAAAAAAAAATTGAAGTGTCCTATTTTTCATTATTCTCTCGGCAAAAGTCCTATTTTTGCAAATCTCCCAGTTATAAGAATTAGACAGAAGATCCTGGTCTACCATGGGAACTGTTTGCCCGTTGTGTATAGGGGCATGTATATGCCATGGTAGTTGCTTTATAATGCTTCTTGATGTTAGAAACAAGGATTCAATATGATCAGCGGATTTTATACTTCATCAATCATTTCTAAATTGCACTTCAATGCATCTTGCAGCACGTGGAAGTTCCTGTTCTCGTTCCAAGCAAGGATGAAGTCTTGTTAAAACTGGAAGCCACAAGCATAAATCCATTTGATTTGAGAATTAAGAATGGCATACTGCGCCCGTTTTTTCCTCGCAAATTTCCTCATATACCAAGTAAGTTCATGGGCAAATTGCCTAAAAGTCTTCACCTGAATTATTGTGGCCTACTTCTCTCTATGAGCTCGTATGTTTTCGTACCTCTCTTTCTGTACCTCTCTTTCTGCTGTTTGGTTGTATTTGAAGCAATTTTCCCCCTTTCCTGCTGAATAAATATGGTTCCTTTCAATTATTAGATTTTTCTTTCTTTCTTCTTTTCCTTAATGGAGCCTCACTGTAGGTACTAACCCTTTGCTAATACAAACTATCTAATGGTATATATCGAGGTGAATGCGGTTTCATCACTGTATTTTTGCTGCAACCAGGGGGTAAAGCAAAGAGCCCGTGCAATATCTCAGAAAAAAGTGCACTGGCGTCTCAAAGATTTTGTATTATCTGTTGGGAAAATTGGGCAATTTTCTCTAAAATCAAAAACATCAAAAATAATACTCAACAAAAACTATTGAATATAAAATAAACAGAACACCAGAAAATTAACGAGGTTCGACCAATATGGCCTACGTCCTCGGACACCACCAAATCTTCACTAATATCAAAGAGAGAAAATACAAAGTGTGTAAATGAGAAATACACACTCAAATGGAGGGTACAGGTGCAATAAATACAAACTTGTTGGGATGCAGAATAACAAAGGGGGAAGGTGCCTTTTATAATGTAAAGTACTCTCCCAAATCCACTGCCCAATCGATGTGGGATTGAGGAGAAAAGCCAAAATCCAATAAATCTCCACCTTGGCGAATCTCCCAAATCCCATCCAAAAGCCTCAACAATCTCTCCAAATAGTCAATCATTAGAAGGTGTCTTCAAATGCGCTATGAAGCGCCAACTTCAAATACTAAGGATATAAATCAAGTTCAAACAATGTTGGAACTTGATTGCTGTCACAACCTTAGTCATCATATCAGCAGGATTTTCAGCAGTTGGAATCTTTTGAATCTGTATCTCTCCTTCTTCCAGAATTTCCCGTACAAAATGATATCTTACGTCGATGTGCTTCGTCCTTGCATGATAAACTTGGTTCTTTGCTAAATGAATAGCACTCTGACTGTCACAATGTACCTTGATGTACTTCTGACCAATTCTCAATTCATCAAGCAACCCATAAAGCCAAATAGCCTCCTTCATAGCCTCTGTTACTGCCATGTACTCCGCTTCTGTGGTAGACAGAGTAACTGTAGACTGTAAGGTAGACTTCCAACTGATCGGTGCCTTTGCTAACGTGAACACATAACCAGTCGTAGATCGGCGTTTATCCATATCACCAGCATAGTCGGAATCACAATAACCAACTATGCAATTACCCACTCTTTTATCCCGCTCAAATACTAAGCCAACATCTACGGTGTTCAGAATATACCGTAGAATCCATTTCACAGCTTGCCAATGTTTCTTTCTAAGATCATGCATATACCTGCTCACAATTCCAACTGCCTGTGAAATATCGGGCCTTGTACACACCATAGCATACATCAAGCTACCAACCACTTTTGCATACGGAACCTTTGACATATACTCCTGTTCCGCAGCACTCTTCGGAGATAAAGATGCACTAAGTTTGAAATAAGGAGCTAATGGGGTACTCACAGGTTTTGACTTTTCATTCGTGCCAAAACGTTGTAGTACTTTCTTCAGATATGTTCTCTGAGTCAAACAAAGCCTTCCTTTCTTCCTGTCTCTGATTATCTCCATGCCGAGAATCTTCTTGGCTTCACCTAAATCTTTCATTTCAAACTCCTTATTCAACTGAGCCTTCAATTTTTCAATTTCTCCACTATTCTTGGAGGCTATCAGCATATCATCAACATACAGAAGAAGATAAATGAAATATCCATCTTGTAGCTTGCGCAAATACACACAGTGATCATATTTGCTTTTTGTGTACCTCCGCCCCAACATAAACTTGTCAAATCGCTTGTACCACTGCCTCGGAGATTGCTTCAATCAGTACAACGATTTGTTTAGTTTGCAAACCCAATTTTCCTTACCAGCAACTTTGAATCCTTCTGGATGAGTCATATAGATTTCCTCTTCCAAGTCACCGTGTAGAAACGCGGTTTTCACATCCATTTGAACTAGTTCCAAATTCAATTGCGCTACCAAGGCCAACATAATTCTAATAGAGGAATGTTTCACAACTGGAGAAAACACTTCATTATAATCAATACCTTTCTTCTGAGCGTAGCCTTTAGCCACCAATCTTGCCTTGAAGCGAACATCATTCTTGTCAGGAAATCCATCTTTCTTTGCATATACCCATTTGCATCCAATTGCCTTCTTTCCCTTCGGTAAGCTGGCCAGCCTCCATGTCACATTCTTCTGAAGGGACTGCATTTCTTCATTCATAACTTTTCTCCACTTTTCATTTTCTGAACTTTGGACAGCTTCATTGTAAGTGGCAGGAACGTCATCATTTACAATTGGAGATGCATAGCCAAGTCAACAAAACGAGCAGGTTTTCGAATCTCTCGTCGTGGCCTTCCTGTTACTATTGATTCTTGTTGCTGTGGAGGTTCTTGGGTCGGAACCTCTTCTTCATCTGATGACTCCTCTATCGCAGAAGTGTCTCCACTTGATTTGATACTTACTGCTGGGTCAATTCTTCTTTCAAACTCCACATGTTTTGGAGTAGTCTCCACCTGCTATGGAGCATCATCAAACTGCTACATAACTTCGTTTGTTACCTTTTCCAACATGGATAATTCATCAAAGGTAACATCCCTACTAAAGATTATCTTCTTCGATTCCGGACACCAGAGCCGATAGCCCTTTATTCCAGAAGTGATCCCCATGAACAATGCTTTCTTTGCTCTTGGATCCAACTTGGATTCCTTAACATGATAGTATACAGTGGAACCAAAAACATGTAAGGAATTATAATCATTAGCAGGTTTTTCAGACCATACCTCGAAAGGTGTTTTTCCACAAATAGCAGTTGATGGCAATCGGTTAATGAGATGACTCGCATATGTTACAGCCTCAGCCCAAAATTGTCTGCCCAACCCAGCATTGGACAACATACACCGAACTTTCTCCAGCAACGTTCGGTTCATGCGTTCTGTCACCCCATTCTGTTGTGGTGTCTCTCTAACTGTAAAGTGTCGAACAATACCTTCATCTTGGCAGACCTTATCAAATGGATCATTTCTATACTCACCACCATTATCTGTTCTGAGTCGTTTGATCCTTCTGCCAGTCTGAGTTTCCACCATATTTTTCCATTTAAGGAAACATTCTAACACTTCATCATTTTTCTTCAAAGTATACACCCATACTCTTCGGGAATAATCATCAACAAAGGTTACGTAGTAGTGTTTACCTCCCATAGATGCTGTCTTGGATGGTCCCCACACATCTGAGTGAACATAATCCAGAATACCCTTGGTGTCATGGATTGCAGTGCCAAACTTCACTCTCATCTGCTTCCCTTTAACATAGTGCTCACAAAAGTCTAATTTGCAGGTCTTGACGCCTTCCAATAATCCTTGTTTAGCTAAAATTCTCAAAGATTTTTCACCTGCATGTCCCAAACGCATATGCCACAGTTTGGTTACTTCTGTATCGCTGTCATCATCGGAAGCTATTGCTGCTGTTGTCCCAATAACTGCATTACCCTGATAGTAATACAAGTTATTCTTCTTTCATATACCTTTCAACATTACAAGTGCGCCAGAGAACACCTTCATAACTCCATTTTCTGCAGTTACCTTCAATCCCTTGGACTCTAATGTTCCCACAGAAATGAGATTCTTTGTCAAACTCGGCACATATCTCACATCTGTTAGCATTCTGGTCGATCCATCATGATTCCTCAAATGGATTGTGCCAACTCCGGTTGTTTCACAAGGTGTGTCGTTTCCGTGTAAACAACTCCTCCATCAAGTTCTTGAAAGTCAAAGAACCAGTCCCGATTGGGACACATATGGTAGCTACAACCCGAATCTAAAATCCAAGCACCAGAATGGCTTGTCGAAGACGTAAGAACTAATAAAAGGTCTGAACTCTCATCGTTAAGTTCAGCAACATTTGAGACAACTTTTCCTTTGTCAGATTTGCCCTTAGCTTTTAACTTTGGGCAGTCCTTCTTCCAGTGGCCTTTCTCCCGACAAAAGGCACACTCATCTTTGTTCGGTCTGGGTTTCGAACTGGATCTCCCTCTCCTTCCTTTCTTCTGGCTTTGCGAACGGCCTCTTACAATCAATGCTTCTACTGCGCCACGCGTTGTTTCCTTTTTATCTTTCCTTCTCAACTCATAGCTATACAAAGCAGCACAAACTTCACTAAGAGACACCTGAACTTTCCTGTGAAGCAGAGTCGTCTCAAGAAATTCAAACTCCTCGGGAAGGGATCCCAACAGCATCAAAGCCAAATCCTCATCTTTGAACGTTTCATCCAAATTCATCAAATCAGCTACCAACTGATTAAAGGTAGTGATATGATCATTTATCGTGGTACCAGGAACATAAGTAAAGTGGAATAATCTCTTTTTCATGTAGAGCTTATTCTGACCGCTTTTCTTCAAAAATTTCTCCTCAAATGCCTTCCATAGTGTACCAGCAGAATTTTCCTTCGAAAATACATACTTCTGTTCTCTAGACAGGCATGATCGAATTGTACCACACGCCAATCGATTGATGGTTTTCCAATCTTTTTTTTCAATATCTTCTGATTTCTTTTCTTCAATGGCGATGTTTAGACCTTGCTGAAAGAGAATGTCTAGAACCTCGCACTGCCACATGCCGAAATGACCCGAACCGTCAAACACCTCCACTGCAATTCTTGTATTCGCCAGATTCCTCGCCCAAGTGGACGAAGAAAAAGCTCCCGATGTGGATTGTTCTGAACTCTTTTCGCCAGCCATCTCTGCCATCTTCTATATTCAATAGTTATCAAAGCGGAACAATCCAAGAAAATCTTTTCTGATGTGGAAGATCAGACACAGCTGCAACCACAGAGCATACTAAGAAAAACTTGACCAACAAAAAGGATCTTTTCTGATGTGGAAGATCAGACTTGGCTGCAACCACAGAGCATACTAAGAACCTTCGGCTCTGATACCAATTGTTGGGAAAATCAGACAATTTTCCCCAAAATCAAAAGCACCAAAAATAATACCCGACAAAAACTATTGAATATAAAATAAACAAAACACCAGAAAATTAACGAGGTTCGACCAATATGGCCTACGTCCTCGGACACCACCAAATCTTCGCTAATATCAAAGAAAGAAAATACAAAGTGTGTAAATGAGAAATACACACTCAAATGGAGGGTACAAGTGCAATAAATACAAACTTGTTGGGATGCATAATAACAAAGGGGGAAGGTACCTTTTATAATGTAAAGTACTCTCCCAAATCCACTGCCCAACCGATGTGGGATTGAGGAGAAAAGCCAAAATCCAATATTATCTCTGTCACAATTTGAATATGGAGACATTTGGATGTCCTTGATTGTCAAATGTTATGATTTCTCCACGAGCTGACATTACAAGACATGGCTTCCCTAAGTAGGGTAGGGAGGAGTGCAGTATTTTCAGAGATGCAACATTGGAACCAATTCTTCTTGCACGTATTGTCTTGTCTTTCAAATGTTCACTGCATGCTTCTCCACTTGTTTTCAGTGGTATTGATGAAATTCCCGGGGATGTCGTCGATTCTCTTGCTCATACAACAATCTATCAAGCCTTACGTCCCATTTTGTGGGTCTAGCTCTTCTTATCAATAACTCGCATTATTTGATTGGACAGTTTTGCGCTAATTGTCGGTTACCTAACTTAATCCTCTTTCTTTATCTGAACTTGAGACTGGTTGTATATAGAACTCCACAGGCGAAGTTTTTTCACTTGCTTTTATGCAACTGAAATTTTCCTTGCCTGATTTTGCCGCAGTTTGTTGACTAGCATGAGTCTTAAACCTGTGGGAATTACTCTTTCGTTTAATTAACAGACACCTTAAATCTCATGCTAATGCATTGTTATTCTTGCCTTGCTTTAATACAGAGTTCTTATTTTATGCGTTTCAGACTTGAAACTTGATGGCATTCTACTCTTTGATTTTGCTTATTAAAATGAAGTTGATATTTAATTTGGGGGCTGATTTTTTTTTTTTTTTTTTTCTCTTATGCTTGGAGCAGCCACTGATGTAGCAGGAGAAGTGGTGGAAGTTGGATCTGAAGTCAAGAACTTTAAAGTTGGTGACAAAGTTGTAGCCATGCTTAGCCATGCCGTAAGTTTCATTTCTTCCCTCGCTTTTATGTTCATTTTTACAATTTGTATCACTGTGTTTCCTTGCCATTGCTTAGCCAATGAGCAAATTTGTAGCTAAAAACTTCAATGATCTACTGATGTTTAATGAGAAGATGATAGCATCCATAAAAATACGACTGTGTCCCATAATGGTATGCAGGGGAAGTCGAAAACTAAGCCCAACAAGGATGCAAAAACAGAACAATCAAAAGAGCCACTTGAACTTGATAGAAGGCAATTGCTGAAATATCATGCTGCATGATTATAATAGGAAATAAATGTTATATACACTTGCATAAGAATTTTGGGGGTGCTGAATATCACCCCGAATCGATCAATTTCCCTCATCTTGTTCTGATTTTCTGTTCTTGTTTGGCTGTATGTGGGGCGAATTGTAGACTGGAGGCGGACTAGCTGAGTTTGCTGTGGCTAAGGTGGCTCTAACAGTTCCGAGGCCACCCGAGGTCTCAGCAGCAGAAGGCGCGGGGCTACCTATTGCAGGTGTTACTGCTCACCAGGCCCTTACCCAATCGGCAGGGGTCAAGCTGGATGGAAGTGGCCCGAGAAAGAACATTCTGATCACAGCTGCCTCTGGCGGCGTTGGCCACTATGCAGTTCAGCTTGCAAAGTTTGGGAACACGCACGTAACAGCCACTTGTGGGGCTCGCAACCTGGACTTCGTGAAGAGTTTGGGGGCCGATGAGGTCGTGGACTATAAAACACCTGATGGGGCAGCTCTCAAGAGCCCCTCTGGCAAGAAATTTGATGCAGTGATCCACTGTGCCACAGGCATTCCTTGGTCTACATTCGAGCCCAATCTGAGTGAACATGGGAAGGTAATAGATCTGACTCCTGGACCGAGTGCCATGATGACTTTCGTCTTGAACAAACTCACATTCAGTAAGAAGCAGTTGGTTCCACTACTTGTAATCCCCAAAGGTGAGAGCCTCAGGTCTGTGGTTGAGTTGGTGAAGGAAGGGAAGCTTAAGACAGTGATAGATTCAACACATCCACTGAGTAAGGCTGAAGATGCTTGGGCTAAGAGCTTCAGTGGTCATGCTACTGGGAAAATTTTAATAGAGCAGCGTTAAAAGCATAGTTAGTTTATGCAGGTGATCCATGATTTGTTCCTGCATTGAGCTATTTGATAATCTGTTGGATGCTGATGTCTAATAATGATAATACGAAGGCCTTTTGAGTTATTTTTGTTCCCATTTTGGAAATGGCAATATCGGGTTGAATATGTTATTAAATTTGATATTTGTAATAACACTTTGCATTGATGTCATATATTCATATTGATATAACATAATATAAATGACATTAATGTAGAGTGCTACTACAAGTGTCAAAATTGTAAATATTTAAATAATATTTTTAGTGTCAGATATGCTATGTTATTTTGTCAACTAGAGATGAACTGTTTTTTAAAGCAAATCGATGGTAATTTGGTTACTTTTCAAATTATAATCAAACTACCATATATTTCCATCCACTTAAATTGTAACTTATTGGATTGAACAACTTAAAAAATGTAAAAATATAGTCATTAAAATTCAACTAGTATGCCCAACCAAATTAAAATAATCTCATGAATTATCAAAACTCACAAAGCCCGTAAAATTTCAAATTCAAAGACAACCATATGTCATCGTATCCAAATTGCTAAAACTATTAAAAATTAATTGTTGTAAATGTTTTTTGAGCTTGAATTCGTGCAATCGATTTTATATATCAATTTATTGAACTATAAAATCAAAACCAGTCATCATAATTGATTTTTCTAACCATCCAAACCACTAAAAAAATTACGATTTAGATCGAATTAAGTTTGAATCATTGCCTTTTTTTATCCACTTTTATTAATATAACATAAAATATAAGACATTAATATAAAAGGCTGAATGTATAAATACACACTTAAACTTTTATATTTTTTTATTGTAACACTCTTAACTTGGTTTTATTTTCACACCATATTAACTCTTGGCCAGCGTGGCTCACAAGTTCACACGTGCGACGACAGAGAGTGGCAATTGTATTTGTATTAAAAAACCCATCCCTTCTTCGTTTCCAGTCTTCTTTCCTTCAACTTTGACAATCATTTTTCTCCATCTTCTTCCTTGAAAATTACTTTCAATTTTTGCTTCAAACGTCACATTCTAGGCCATGTATCCTATAGTTCAAACCATTAAATATGAGATAGACATAGAGTTGCCAACATTCAGTTACCATTGTGGGAAATGACAAATTTGAAGGTCTCATATACAAAAGCAAACCCAAGAAGAAGGTTCTTCGAGTGTGAACCTCTTGGTTGTCGAAAATAAATTCGAACTGTTCCTTTAGTTGCTTATTCTCAAAGTACACATGTAATTCTCTCACTTATTACAACGGAGGGTTCTAACTCATGTTTTCCCTACCATTATATAGATTTTTGCTATGTGTAATAGTTGATTAAGCACACAAAATAAAGGATCGACTTGGTGCGTATACAATCGGTCAAATAAAATGATTCATTTGAAGTATGAAGGTCGAATGAACTAATTAATCGATTGAGACCCAGTTTAAAAGGTGATTTATAAGGACTATAAACGATCGAACGAAGCAGTGAGTCGCACAAGAGAAGACTAAAGTTTATGTCGATTAATTTTGAGAAAAAATGAAGTAAAAAATGAGAATGTCAAATTTATATACCCATGTAATCGAAGAAAATGGTCAACAATTTAATATTGTTCTTCTTCTATTTAGACAATGATGAAAAAAGATAAATAGATTTCTTGGCATACATTTTCCATCTAATTAATGTTCACATCAATTGTATGCATAACCTTTAAAACTGGCCAAATATTAATATGGTGTGAAAGTAACTAATTTTAGTGTATAATAATAAAAAAATAAAAATTTAAATATGTATTTATGCATCCGGCCAAATATAAAATAACTCCACAAGGTTCAAAATTAAACGTCTAGAAGGCATTCTTCTAATATGGGATATATGCTGCCGTGTTATTTTGACCACCTTGAAGACCCGCAACTGCAATACCGTGGGCCGTCAAACGGCACGCGACTCAGGTCTCTGATAAAACTAAAGCATTAAAATTAAATTTATTAGCCAATAGCCACTAAGCCCGAGGCGGCATTTCCGTCAGTTTGTTTACAAAGAGAAAGGCTCCTCCGTCTCATCATCCTGCTTGACGGCGACACCCGCGTGCTTATCCGGTGGTCGGGTTGCCAGAGGTCCAAATCCGTCCAACTGCTTTGCCTTCTACGCTCGATTCTATGTTACTGTTGCCGCCGGCGCCCCCCCCCCCGTTGACTCTTGAATCTTGGCTTTCTGCTTTCTCTATTTAAAAACTAGGCTTGCTTTCTGCAATCTTCCGAATAGAATCGCCGTTCCAAAGGGATTATGGCCGGGACTAATAAGCTCATGCACGCGGTTCAGTACGATCGCTATGGTGGCGGACCTGCTGATTTGAAGGTAATTCACTTGTTTCCAGACCTCTCTTCTCTTTTCTCCTTTCCTTTTCCCCCTAAATCCTGGTGGATTCTCTGGGATTTTTCCTGGATTTTTTTTTTTTTTTGTGTAATTACTGGATTCAAGAACTTTCGAAGATGTGGTGGGCCAGATAGATTTGACGTACATATAAGAACCTTTTTATATTCTGTGCTATTATCAAGTGGTTGTAAATTTTCCAGGAGTTTCAAGTTTGGTATCTGCTTAGAACTTACCATCTGTGGGGTTTGTTTTCGATGAAACAAAGATATGCGTAATGAAAATTTGTTGAACCTTTAAGAATTCCTGTACGCGAACATTGAAGTTTTAGACAATCTAAAGATACTTGATGAGATTACGCGACACACTCTTGACTTTATATAACCTAAGTTGAATGGATGTTTCCCTAAGAAGGTTAAAAGGACCCTTCCTTGGACCATCCAAACATGAATAATGGATGCAACAAAAATCTGGTGTATGGTTACTAGGGTAGGAGGTACTTTTTGCTAATTATGGATACTGTTTGTTCATGGGCACAAGAAGCAATGTAATAGGAGTTTAAGATGATGAAGAACAGATTCAATGAAAGAGATGTAAAAAGTTGCTAAAGTATCACTAACCACAATAAAGAATTTCTGCTGTACCCAAGATTGACATATTTCATTATATTGGAATAAAGTGAAGATCGGATTCCAACCTGAAAGGCACACACAAGAGAAGGCACATTGGATATGATTTGAAAGAAGTGTGATCCCAGTGGAGCTCAGTCCGTCTGAGAGAAGAAAAGAGAACAGCCATCTCCCTTAGCCTAAAAACAGTGTGAAGACCCCAAGGACATCATTTTAGACCTCTGACCTTCCTTAATTTGGTTACTTTTATTGCAGAAATTCTCCTTCTCATCTATAATCTGAAACTGACGCTAGTTATGAAGAAGGTTTGCCTCAACTTCTGTAAAATAATTAGACCTTGACACTGATTTCTGAGATTTTCACACCTTTTATCCCAAAATTCGTCATTGGAACTTGGAAAAGGTAATCAACATTATTCTTATCAGTTGAGCGTCCTCATACATGCTCTCTTGTGCCTAGCTGTCTTTTTTTCAAAAAGTGAAATTGTGGCCAGTGGGTTGGCAGAAGGTATTATGTGTTGGTGGCCAAACTAGAGTCTAAAGTGAAGTGTAGCATTTTCTCAAAGTGAAATTATCACCAGCGGGTTGGTGGAGACTATAATGTGTTGGCAGCTAATCTAGAATGTAAAGGGGAGAGCCTCCGTACTACATATCTTGGTGAGCCTTGGGCTCCTCTTTTAATTTAGAATGGTGTTGTGGATAGATTTGAGAAGAGTATGACTTCTAAAATCAATTCTGATAAAAGTTTTCATTTCTAGTCTTCCTAACTTATTTATTTTCATTGATATAATCTGCAAATTTTCTTCTTCAAAATTGCACCATGCATTTTGCAGCACGTGGAAGTTCCTGTTCCTGTTCCAACAAAGGGTGAGGTTTTGGTAAAACTGGAAGCCACAAGCTTAAATCCAGTTGATTGGAAAATTCAGAAAGGCATGTTTCGTCCAATTATTCCTCACAAATTTCCTCACGTACCTGGTAAGTTCATTGGCATATATGTTGCCTATATGTAATTGAAATTTTCCTTCCCTGATTTGGCTGCAGTTTGTTGACTAGCATGAACCTTACACCTATGGGAGTTAGTCTTTCATTTAACTAACAGACACATCAAATCTCATGCTAATGCATTATTATTTTTGATTTAATATACGGTTGTCATTTTTGCTTTTGAGACTTAAAATTTAATGGCATCTAATCTTCAATTTTGCTTATCAAGAAAAAATGTCGAAATTTACTTTTGGGCTGATTTTTTCTTCTTATGCTTGGAACAGCTACTGATATAGCAGGAGAAGTGGTGGAGGTTGGATCTGGAGTCAATAACTTCAAAGCTGGTGACAAAGTTGTAGCCGTACTTAGCCATTTTGTAAGTATTATTTTTCATTTTTACAATTTGTATTACTGCATTTCCTTGCCATTGCTTAGCTGATGGACAAATTTGTAGTTAAAGCCTTGAACGATCATAAAATGTTTCATGAAAAGATACTACTACTCTCCCACAAAAGTAAGGCATTTTTGGTTGGTTACCTCTGGATGAGGCAGTATGGGGAAGTTGAAAGCGAAGCCCCACAAGCATGCGAAACCAGAACAATCATAAAACAGAAGGAAAGACTTCAAGCTTGATGGAAGGCAATTGTTAATAGCATGCTGCATGATTTTAAGAGGAAATAAATGTTATACATGCACAGAAAACTTTTGGGTGTGCTGAACTCTGGATTACCAGAAAAAGAAGAGGAATGTGCAATGCACGGTTAATTGTCACGCTGCATGATTTTTTTTTTTTTTTTTTTTTATGTTTTGCTTTTGTTTTTGTTTGGTTGATTATGGGCTGAATCATAGGGTGGAGGTGGACTGGCTGAGTTTGCTGTGGCTAAGGAGACTCAGACAATTCCAAGGCCACCTGAGGTATCAGCAGCAGACGGTGCAGGGCTACCTATTGCAGGTCTTACTGCTCACCAGGCCCTTACCCAAGCGGCGGGGGTTAAGCTTGATGGAAGTGGCCCAAAAAAGAATATTCTGATCACAGCTGCCTCTGGCGGCGTTGGCAACTATGCAGTTCAACTTGCAAAGTTTGGGAACACGCATGTAACAGCCACTTGTGGGGCTCGCAACCTGGGCTTCGTGAAGAGTTTGGGGGCCGATGAGGTCGTGGACTATAAAACACCTGATGGGGCAGCTCTCAAGAGCCCATCTGGCCAGAAATTTGATGCAGTGATCCACTGTGCCACAGGCATTCCTTGGTCTACATTCGAGCCAAATCTGAGTGAACATGGGAAGGTGATAGATCTGACTCCTGGACTGAGTGCCATGATGACTTTTGCCTGGAAGAAACTCACATTCAGCAAGAAGCAGCTGGTTCCACTGCTTCTAGCTCCCAAAGCTGAGAACCTCAATTATCTTGTCAATCTGGTGAAGGAAGGGAAGCTTAAGACAGTGATAGATTCAAAATATCCTCTGAGTAAGGCTGAGGACGCCTGGGCTGCCAGCATCAGCAGTCATGCTACTGGGAAAATTATCATAGAGCCTTAAAGCATATGGAAATGGAACTTATTTGGTACCTCCCTTGTGTAGGTAACTAAAAGAAGAGGGCATGGGTATGGGTATGCATGTGAAATTCTTACTGCCGTTAAGCTATTCGATGATATAATGTGTAATACTGCCTTGTGTTTCCGCATATTTGTTCATCCTTTTGCCGGTTGTCAGTTGTAGTCTTGCAGATAATGTATTTTGTATACAAATAATACTCTTGATTTGGGTGTTGGTCTATAATAAAGCAGGCTTCTTGAGTTGACTTGTTATGTTTTCCTGTTTTGGAAAGATCAGAACAGTAAGGAATTCAAAGAATGCTATTCATACAAAAGAATATTTACAGAAAGGTTGCCGTCTTGCCCTTTGATATCCTTATATGTAATATATGAGCTTGAAATTTTTATTTTTCTCTTTTTGAAGTATGAAATTAAGTTGTAGAAAGAATCAAATTGTGGCAACCTACCATAGAAAATTGACCTTCTTCCAACTCTGGTAAACCCTATCTTCTCGTTGGAGTTGCAAATGAGTCAACCTATTTATTAGTGGCACAACGTTTAGTTCAACAAAAATTCATTCAACTTCTTTTATTAAAATAAACAAGTCGAGTTTAAACTTTACTTTAAAACTCAATTTGTAAATAAATCGAGATTAATCTTAACAAAGCACGACACGTCAAATTTCGCGAATATATTCAATTAAAAATTTATGAACATTAATAGATTCAATTGAAATCTAGTAAATATAATCGATTAGAAGTTCATGAATAACTCGTGACTAAACTCATTTATAAATATATTAATATATTTATTTATAAATTTATAAATATATTATTTAACATAAATTATTATAATAATATAATTAAATTAAATGTGTTTAAAATTATTATATATACTAATTTAATCATTTAACATAATAAAATATATATATATAATAAAACAAAATAAAAAATTAAATTTAAGAAAAATAACAAGTTTTGAAGAATCCGAACAGGCAATCAAGCTCAAGCCCAAGCTTAGCTCGTTAACTGTGACGAGCCGAGCCTAAGTTGAGAATTGAGATTGAGTCAAATCGAAACTCAATAAAGTTTTAATTTGGTTTGATTCAATTATAACTCTATTTATGATCACATCATTTATATTAAAATATATAAAAATTATTACAAAAGTTTTAATTATGAATAAATTTAAGGCACGCTTTGTTGGTGATATAACTCAATATGTAGATAAATATTATATAAAAAAAACTTCAAATGAACTAACTCACATTATTAGGAAGAGAATAACGATTTTCATTTGGGTTCATAAAGCCTCACCCTTGGCGGCGTTGGCGCGGTAGTTGCAACCTGCCCGGTTCAAAAATCAAAAGCAAGCGCCTTTCTCAGTTTGCCCTCGCTCCCATTCCAGCCTGCAAATGTGTATGTATTGGCATCTGCATGTTGATTCGCGCGAATAAGCTTCTAGAGTTGTGCTTGAAGCATTCTCGTGCACAGCAACATCCTGTCTCAATGTTCTCATCGATTTCTCTTTCATCTTCACCGGGCCCAACTGTTCCAGAATCCTTGGATGATAGTGATACCATTCGTCTCTTTTCGGCTTCGATGAACCAAGCCAATTGGGAAAAAAGCAGCCGCCTAAAATCGCTGGCTTCTCACCTTCCTCCCCATGTTGCTTCCAATATTATTGCACAGCACAGTGACAAGCCTGAGCTCGGGGTCCGATTTTTCAGATGGGTAAGCAAGCAATCCACATATTGCTATGATTTAGATAGTAGAATTAATCTTCTCAAGTTATTGGTACTTCGTAATTTGTTCTCCGTTGCACATAGGGCCGTAATTTTCTTGATTAAAGAGTGTAGTAATAACGAGGATGAGGCTCTGAAGTTAATGGGTTCTCTTGACGACTTGCGAGATACTGGGTTTAGGCTTAATTATCCTTGTTACAGCACTCTTTTAATGTGTTTAGCTAAGTTGAGCATGGGTATGTCCGCATTTTTTGTTTATAGGAGAATGGTGGGTGATGGATTTGTCCTTGGCATTGTCGACTACAGGTCCATTGTTAATGCCTTGTGCAAAAGTGCTTTCGTTGAAGCTGCTGAAATGTTTTTATCCAAAGTTTTGAAAGTTGGGTTTCGTTTTGATGTTCACATTTACACCTCTCTGGTGTTGGGGAGTTGCCGGATGGGGGATCTCAAAGAGGCCTTCCGAGTGTTTGATATAATGCCCAATCAAGATGGATGCAACGCCAACAGTGTTACATACTCGATACTAATCCATGGTCTATGTGAAGCCGGTAGGATTGAAGAAGCATTTCAGTTGAAGGAAGAAATGAGTAAAAAGGGTTGCCAGCCAAGTACACGTACATATACTGTCCTCATTAAAGCTCTTTGTGATGGTGGATCGACGGACAGGGCTTTAGGTTTGCTTGACGAGATGGCTATGAAGGGATGCGTACCGAATAATCACACTTATACTGTATTGATAGACAGGTTGTGTGGAGAAGGAAGGATTGAGGAGGCTAATGGGATGTTCAGAAAGATGTTAAAAGAAGGGTTGTTTCCCGGCACCATAACTTACAATGCCTTAATCAATGGTTATTGCAAGGAAGGGAGAATCGTGTCTGCATTTGAGCTACTTAGTGTGATGGAAAGGAGAAACTGCAAGCCTAATATCCGCACCTACAATGAGCTAATGGAAGGTTTGTGCAAAATAAATAAACCTCACAAAGCAATGTTGCTATTTAGAAGAGTCATTGATAATGGCCTTTTGCCCAACAGAATATCATACAATATTTTGATCGATGGATTCTGTGAGGACGGGCAACTTAGCGTGGCATTCAAAATATTGAATTCGATGGAAGCAATTGGCCTTGAACCTGATTATTTTACTTACACAACGCTGATTGATGGGCTTTGCCAACAAGGGAGACCTGTGCAAGCAAATGGGATCATGGGTTTGATGATGAAGAAGGGAATATCTCCTGATGAAGTAACATTTACTGCTCTTATCAATGGGTATTGCAAGATTGGTGAAGCCGGAACTGCATTTTGGCTTTTTCAGAGAATGGTTTACCCCAGCTGTTTGATTAGTCCACATATATTCAACTTATTCCTTGATGTACTTAGCAAACAGAATAGAATGAGCGAAGCAAACTTCATATTGGGCAGGATGGTAAAGTATGGTTTAGTTCCATCTGTTGTGACTTTCACAATATTAATTGATGGACTTTGCCGAGCAGGTGACACTAGGAAATCTTTAGACATCTTAGGTCTAATGAAACAAGTTGGCTGTCTCCCAAATGTTTATACCTACACTGTTCTGATCCATAGCCTATGTCAGCAAGGGAGATTGGATGAAGCTGTGGCTCTTCTCTTCAAGATATCCCTCTTAGGATTATCTGCAAACTACATTACATATACCATATTGGTAAAGGCACATGTTAAAGCCGGGAGATTTGATTGTGCCCTAAAGATTGTCAGTGCCATGGTAAAAAATGGTAACCAACGAAACAGCCAAATCTACAATGCACTGCTTGCAGGCTTTGTTATGTCATCCCAAGAACTAAATGCAGGAACTGCCAGTACTTTGCATGATTTGGGTGCTAAATCCTCACTTATAAGGGAGAATTATGAGGATTGCATTTCTGACTGCATTTTCAAGCAAATAAGCATTAATGATGCTTTTGAAATTCTTGGTAAGTTCAAAGAATCCATTGGCTTCTCTATGGATTTATATAATTTCTTAGCTATGGGCTTATGCAAAGTGGGAAGAATGTCTGAGGCAGGTCTTCTTGTCCAATATATGGCGGCGCATGGTCTCTGTCCTGACAAAGCTCCCTGCTCTTTGATCATCGAGCACTTGTGCGAGGAGCAGAAATTCGATGACTGCCTCTTGTTCATAAAACTCATTCTCCATAATGGTTTTCTTCCACCTATTACATCATACTGTTCTGTGATACATGGGCTTCGCAAAGCAGGAAAGGTGGAAGAAGCTAAAAGACTAGTCTCTGATCTCATCAGATATGCTGGTGTTGAGGAGAAAGCTGCAGTAGCACCCTATGTCGAGTTCTTAGTAAAGGAAGATGAACCCTGTCAACTCCTCGAGCTTTTAAAACTAGTTGAGCAGACGCATCAGGATGATAGGCCATGTATTTAATCTTTATCCCATTTCTTCTTCTAACTAAGAAGAGCAGGGGACATTTTGTTTCTCCATATGAGCAGGGATCAGTCAATTAAGTCTTCCCTTGACTGGCAACATGCATGATATATTCATTCATTCATTCATCAAGCTGCATTCCAGCTGATATGCTGATTCAGCTGATGGATTTGGGTTTGGCTTTGGGGGGGGGGGGAACCGTTTGTGGCCGATTCAACAAAAGCTAAGTGCTATTGGGAGTTCTCTTTCATCATGGTACAACTTGAATTTTGTTAAATTTGATCCCCCTGTATATTTGCATGTACGGCTGATGATGGTCTTCAAATGCTTCCAATTTACAGATTAGATGCAACCATCTCAACTTGCTTTATCAATTCTATTAGTTAAGAGTAGGGGTATACCATCAATGTTCAACTTCTTTTTTCTTATTTAAATTAATGTACATCATGATAAATAAAAATAATTAATAAATTACAATTTATGTATTCGATCTCGTTAAACGAGTAATATTAGGAATCATATCATTAGTCATATATTATATTTTTATTAAAAAAATATTAAATAAAAAAGACAATAACACATTATTTTCTTAATTTTTTTTAAAGAAAGGGTGCCACATTCAATTAAATTAAATCCTAATAATTGCTTATGCGACAAGCAGACAAACAAATAAGAAGGAAATTTACAAGTTGCATTGCATTCACGTTATCTTTTATTTAAAAGTTGGCGACGTTATTGTCGTGGCATGGGATGGGACCATCGGCGATGGGTGAGGAAAGCACGACCGTGAATATGGACTAAGTAGGGGGGCATTTCGGTAAATGTCCACGGATAATTTCCTTATCTTCGGGACCACAAGCTCAAGGACCACCACCACCACCACCAACAGGCACCAGCATTTCTTTCATTTATTTTACTAATTAAATATTTATTTGAATTTCTTATTCTTTGTAGGATCGCTTCGCCTTATTAAAGTTGAGAAAATAATAATAATTTCATATTTCTTTGGCTTCTTCCTTCTGCTTCGCTTCTTCCGCGGATTCGGCTGTTATCAGTATAATCCAATTCTCTCTCTAAAAGCTCCTCTCCTTCTCTCTCTCACAAGCTCCGTCTCTTGCTTTCGACGCCGTCCCGATTCTACGAATTTTCATATCTCTCTGCAATTCTTTCTTTCTTTCTTTCTTTCTTTCTTAGTCTCTCTTTCCGCTCGTCTGTTATGTGAAGGCACACCTGCAACAGATCGATGGTGAGTTCAACTTCTTTTATCGCACAATCTTGTGTGTATTTGCCAATTTTCGTTTTTCTAGGGCTTGATTCGGAGTATTCTGATTAGCATATGATCTGCAATTCGAATTGCATTTTGACTGTTTTCGACCTTATCTCGTGTGTGTTTCTTGGTATTGCATGCGTCTGTGCCTTTTCTTTCACCCTGGACTGTTGATCAGCCCTTTCGGTTTTCTGTTTGTTTCCCCTTCCCGTCGCTGTTAATTGACGCTTAGAGATTTTGTGAGCATGATCATTGGAGTTCGGTGTTTACATAAACTCAGTTTTCGTTATTTTCCCCTAATGTACAAGGTTCGGAAAATTTATGAATCATGTCTCGTAATTAAATATAACTTTGGCAACGCTCAAATCAGAAATATGTATCTACTAATCTGATAAATTAGTGACTTCATCTCGAAGGCAATTTTGATTAATAGTCAATATATCTTTTCATGCATCTTATTGCGATGAGAATCTTTTTTACACACATGTTAACGTTCTTGTAATTTGGTAGAAAAATTGAGATTCTGAAGAACACCTGCTCTTTCCTAGCAAAAATACCATTTTAACACTCGACAAATTTCATATTAAAGGATTCTGTTGGGTGGTGTCCTGTTTATTCCTTATGTTAATTATAGCTGATTTGTGCCATTGTTTTGACAGAAGGTCATTGTTTGCTCTGAAGTTTGTGCATTCTTGGACTATGTCAAACTCTTCACCTGCTGAAGTTACACCAGGGATTTCTTAGATCAAAGGAGTTTGTATATTATCTGATTGCAGCTTGTAGAGGCTGCATTCAAGCATGTTGGTGATTTTTTTGTACCTGTTTAATCTCTTCAGCAATGAGAAGTGGGTTTTTAGCGACTTCTTGTGTTTTATGCCACATTTTAGCACTACCATGTATCTACCAGAAAATGAAAACCACTGTGTTGCCAGTCTAGAAACCTCTCTTTGGAGGTTGGAAGTCTGTTGAACTAACTGAGACTTACTGTTTGCCAGAATTTTTAACCATGGAAAGGTATTTTTTGTGTTCTAGATATCTATTTTAAAATCCATTGGTGCCTTTTGACTTTGGGATCACTAGGCTTGTTATCTGGTCCATGATTCTTTCAGGTATAAAGTTATGGAGGAGCTTGGAGATGGTACATGTGGCAGTGTATATAAAGCTATTAATATGGAAACATCTGAGATTGTAAGTGGTTATTTTCTTGAGAGGATCATGCATCTATATTTTTAACGGTTCATGACATTTATAGCCGATACAAAATTATTTCCTGATTTATTTTCTTCAATTAGTTGAAGAGCGAAGCGAATATATAAGTTATGTCCAGAAGTATCAAAGATAATCAAGACATTCTTGGAAAACACAAGAAGTATTGGAGTAAATTTTTCCTTAGATGGTGTGTGCAACTAACCAGCTATGAAGAATTATTCATTTTGCAACTAGGTGAAGCAAGAGGAACGTACACTTTTCCTCCCCTCTAGCCCCTTTTCCCCTTTAACACAACTGAATCATCATAGTCACATATGAATAGTTAGTTGATGGTACCTTCGTGATCAGTGACAATTGTGCATGTTCTTCATGGTATGCTTGTTTTCTCAATTACATATCCTGTGCAATAATCTCAATGTAGTTGTGGAAACTTAATTTTGTATATGTTTCAAATAAGAAAACCCTATGGTTAAGTGTAGTTGGGTTTTGTATGCATATGAGAAAATGGATTTAATCCACTTTTGAACGTGAACTGACACTTTATAAAGCAACTTACACCTCTGTTAAAATAATCTTGGTTTAAGACCAAGGTTATTAATACTGTACCATACCAGACATTTTCTGGTATGCAAGAACTATTATTTTGTTTTGGCATGGGTACTTCCTGGTACTGGAGGTACCGACCAGGACATCCCAATACCAGGGCACCAAAGCTACCCGTCCTTTTTGAACATGGAAGGTCAATCTTCAATCAGAGATTGCAGAGGCAAGATCAAGTCATCTAAGTCAATTTCCAGACTACTGAAGGATGGTCTTTGATTCCCTGTTGGTCAAATTGCTTGATTATTCAAGGCCAAGAAGTAAGTTGATCATGTCATTGATGCTGCCCCTGTTTGCCTCTCCACCATTCTTCATTATCTCGTTGCAGAGTAATTTCCATGGTTTTTTCTTGGGGAAGCTTTATCAGGCGATGAAACCCAGGAAGCTGATTTGAATCCAAGCTTGTTCAATCTTTGATGATCATCTCTTTGTTGAGATTTTGGGAAACAAAGAGGGTTGTCTGTTATCTGTTTGGCATAGATTGGTTCTTGAGCTAGCAGGGATTGCTGCAGGGGATAACAAGAAGAATTGGATTCTTCCAAGTCATGTATAGCTTGCTGCGAAGAACAATGAGAAATTCAGCAGGGATATTTCTATGAAATTACTGAAAAACGAGGACTTCTTTGTGAAAATGGTTCAATGAAAATAAATAAATAAATAAAATTAACTAACCTTCTAGGAACATGTCTTGTAATTATTAGGTGATCTGTTGTGTTGGTTTGTATATTTGAAAATTTTAAGTGTTATGAATGTTGATTTGTATTTTTGAAAATTTTGAATGTTATATTTTTTCATTGGTTTTATGTGCCTCAAAACTTTAAATGTCTATAAAAATCAGCTATATGTTTTTCATGACTTATTTTATATAAGAAAAATTGTTATATTTGTACATATTTTTATATTATCTTATTAACTTATTTTAACGACATAGCCAATACAGTACCTGGTTTTGCCCAGTACCAGTATTCTATAATACTAATACCAAATCAGGTTTTGTCCAGTACGGTATAGACAACTATGTGTGAGATGGCTACTGTGGTGTTTTTTCATGGTTTCTTCAGACAAACTTAGGGTCCCAAATGGTTCCTGGACACAGTCAGGCCTAGAATTGACCTTAACTCTTATTTACTACAAGCTTTTGTGTTGGGTTCATGTTTTCCTAAATAACTAGTGGTGCTTTTGGGTATTCCGTGGTTGAAACTCTCTATGCTATCACCTGTCATAACTTGTTCTATTCTTGTTATCTCACTTCCTTGTACTTTGGCATGTGATCATTTAGTAAATTTTCCGTTCTCCCATCTGGCTCACTCACTTGTGGTTTAGAATGACTTTCTGTGCTTTTGGAGTGGCAATTATTAGAAGATTGATTAGATTTTTCACAGGTTGCAGTAAAGAAAATGAAGAGGAAATTCTATTCCTGGGAAGAATGCATGAATCTACGAGAAGTTAAGGTATGTGATTGTTGCCATACTTTAAATGGTATATACCATATATTGCACATTGTGCACCAGTCAGATTGCTAATCTTCTTGTTTAGGAAGCACTACATAAACATAAACACAAACATGTGAATTATGCAGGATAACATGCCTTTTGTTTTCTGTTATTCTGCAGTCCCTTCGTAAATTAAACCATCCTAACATCATAAAGTTGAAGGAGATTGTCAGGGAAAGCAATGAGCTTTTCTTCATATTTGATTACATGGTAATGTTTGCTGTTTCTGCTATTTTAACTGTTAAATGTAATAACCAAAGATTCCAAGTTTTTGCTGCTGCTTTGATATTTATGCACAGTATATTTAAAAGTGATGCTATTGCTTAAGCTTCAGTTATGATGAGATCTTCCATCATAGTTTCCTACCTCCTAAATGTTTTTTTCTTGATCATTTCCAACAACGTTGCATCTTAAAAGAGCTGAGCTGAGTATTTTTCTAACATCCGTATGAGTAAAAAGTAGAAAGCTGAAAAAAATTCAAGTAGAAAGCTGGAGCTATTTAGAATCATTACATCTTTCTGGAAATAGTTTTTTTTTTTTTTGGTGAATATAAATCTGTCACATTTATTTGACTTTTAGAATTGAATTTATCAATTTTGTTGTGCAATGAGATTTTTGCAGAATTTCTCAAAGTAATCGAGGTTCTTTTGGTACTGATATTTGTAGTTTTAAGGAATTTTTCTGTTAAAATGTTCTGAGAAACAAAATCCAAGTCTTTTTGTGGTTAATTAATTGGCTATCGATGATATTGTTTAAGGATATCAACAATGCATTCCCTTTGTGTCTTAAACTTCTTTTTTTTAAGATTATGAAAACAATAATATGTTGCTTCTCCTATGAATGATGGCTGGTGTGCATAATGTCTTTTCACAAGGCTCAAGTTCAGTTTGTCTTTATCATCTCTTCAACTTTTTATACTAATCTTGACTGTATGTTTTGCTGGATGGCATTCTCTCTGTAGTTACTGCAGTTGCTTGTTAGGCTTCTGATATGCACTATTCGCATAAACTTGTTCCATAATAATTTTTTGTTAATTATGTGATGTTGTTACTAATCTTGGAGAAATACTAGTTGAGGAAAGGTGGAAAGTTATTTTATTTTATTTTCTAATTTTAAATGCTTTGACTAACAAGTTAGGGTATTTCTTTTAGTAGTGATGTCCATGACAACTTCTAGAATTATGGTTGTGTGTTTCTTTTGATAAATAAATGGTGGTGCGAACCCTGTTCAAAAGAACCTGAGAGTATAAATCTCCAAGCGCGAAATCACATCATACTTTGGCAAGACCACTCCCATGAGTATAAATAAGAACTTCATCTCTAACACTGGTTATACAGAAGTTATTTTTGCTATGAAATGGTGAGATACCTACTGGTATGAAATATGAATTATAATATTATGATGCTTGAATCTGGGCCTTCTCTTCAGGAATATAACCTGTACCAAATAATGAGGAGACAACATAGGCCCTTCTCAGAGGAAGAAATTAGAGCTTTTATGGTGCAGGTGCTGCAAGGACTTGTACACATGCACACAACTGGATATTTCCATCGGGACTTAAAACCTGGTATGGATCTTATCTCAGTAGCCTTCCATAATATATGGCTCTGTTCATGGGGGTTGGAATCCATGGAAGATGTATAATTATATATCTTTTTGCCTTTCAGAGAATTTGTTAGTGACAAATGATGTCATCAAAATTGCTGACTTTGGACTAGCTAGGGAAGTGTCATCAATGCCCCCTTTTACAGATTATGTTTCTACTCGGTGGTAAGTTATGATGATATTTTTATCCTGTTAGTTGCACATATGTGATTGTTCTTACTTATAATTCAATTGATTCAGCTTCTTTCTTTAGTAATATACCATCTGTTATTCAAAACATGAATTTGTACAACCTGACTGCATTTTCCAACTGAAATGGAAACTTACTACCAAAGATAATTTGTACAAGGTACCGAGCACCAGAAGTCTTGCTGCAGTCCTCAACATACACTCCTGCCATTGGTATGTAATATGCCTTTAATTTCTGAAACTTCTCAATATCTTGTTAGATGTTGAAGAAACTGCACTTTAAACTTACCAATGTGTTGCATGGACTACATCCTGGTTTGGACCGTTTGGTTGATCATGTATGAACTAGTCATTTATATCTCAGAATGTTTGTTTCACATAACATCCTTCTTTCCCCTTTCTTTCTTTGGGTTTCCAATCAATGTTCCCTAACTGATGACAGTTGACTTCTGTCAAAGAAGCCATATATGTGCTAACCCCATTCCTTTAGAATACCTTGATATTTTACAAGTGATAATAACCATCTGATGTCTGCTCTGTTAAAAGGAATCATTAATAAGCATTGCCTATAACTAATTTCATATGGTTGAGTCAAAGGTACAGTTATATTGTCCACTTACTGCTGCGATTCACAAGTTCTGTGCAATGAACCTAATAATTCTAGCCATTTGGGCTGTCATTTATATGACATGAACCTATTCATAATGTTTTACACAAGTTAGGAATGAACAGGTTAAGGATTATACATGATGTTCCATTGACAGGCAATGTACTTAGAGTGCCCCAAAGTTTGGTTTTAAGGTGAATATGCATAGAAAAATAAAAAGTATTCATCATACTCCATATATACACATGGAATGTGAGTTGGAGTTGCAAATCCACATGCCATTTCTTTTGTTTATTTAATATATAAGAATCTTGTCAAAACTGAACAATGGAAAGAAAAAGGCACTAGAGCTGGAGATTTATGCTTATAATATACAAAATTTTAAAAAAGAAGTTGATCTGCTTTTTAGAATCTTAAATGGAAAATCATATAGTACCATGCAGGTTGAAGCGTGCATACTTAATGCTAGGTTTCACAATAATATGGCTTCTCTTTTTATTTCGTTGCCTTCTTTATCAGAAAATGATAAAATCAGTGTACCATGGTATAAATACAGATAGTTTTTGCCAGTATACTGTGTTTGATGGACCTGGGATAGGCCAAGTTTCCTATTAACTCTTGTCCTAGACAACTATTATATTTTGGTGGAAGTTGGTATGTTAGTTTAATAGATAGCCTGGTTGATTTCTAGACGTGCTTATAAACTTCATTAAAAGGATTTTGACCCAAAACTGCCTGGTCAGCTGAATTAGAGGTGTGACTGTAGTAGTAGGGTCTTTTAAACTTTGCCAAAAGCAGTCCATAAACTGGTTCTTCCAAACATACTTTTGTAAATGATAGATCAACAATGCAAGTGAATGACTTAGCAAGCCATTTCCATTTGGTAATAAATTTAATTTGATATGTTCAGTTCTATTTTCTTTCCAAGTTCATAAATTTAAGCTATGAGCTCTTGGTTGTGTTTTTCTTGCTAACTGATGACTGATAATTAAACGCAGACATGTGGGCTGTTGGTGCAATCTTAGCTGAGCTTTTCACTTTGTACCCTATTTTTCCTGGTGAAAGGTAATTTCATTACCTTAATTGACATTCAGTTTTCTTCACATCTAAGATGATTGCAAAAATGTTCTCTTATTATTAATCCACTACTGCACTGAGATTGGCAACTGCATCCTGTAATAGTCAGGTAATAAAGTCACCACGCCAAGTTTTCCTGTACTAGGAGCTTAAATGGGAAACCTGATTAATTGCATGCTGCATATTATGCTAAAGTTTCTTCAGCAGGGCCTTTCCTTATGGTTCACTGATATCATTTCCTTCATTTTCAGTGAACTAGATCAATTATACAAGATATGCTGTGTTCTTGGGACACCTGATTGGACTAACTTTCCTG
The DNA here is from genome assembly GCA_036245055.1 of Diospyros kaki. NCBI lineage: Eukaryota > Viridiplantae > Streptophyta > Magnoliopsida > Ericales > Ebenaceae > Diospyros > Diospyros kaki. The sequence goes on along the minus strand of BSEG01000007.1, from coordinate 42,779,495 downwards.
AAGCAAGGAATGTTTCACTACTTATCAATATTAGTTACTCAGAGGTGATCTCTTGTTCAGAGCAGTGGTTTCTTTTATACTATTTTATGATATTCCTCCCCTCATTATCATTGAACTTTTTTCTTGTTTGTTCTTGGTAGATTATGCCTGCTAATCTCTCAGACATCATTCCTAATGCAAGCTTGGAAGCTGTCGATCTGATCAAGGTTGTTGCTTTATGCTGCAGGATGTATAGTTTACTTGAAAGTTGACATACTATTTGATTAATAAAGTTGACTTTGGTTGTGATTTTGTTTCTTTCCCGACTGTGCTTAGCAACTTTGTTCGTGGGATCCATTGAGGAGGCCAACTGCTGAACAATCCTTGCAACATCCATTTTTTCATGTAATCAGTGATCTCAAGTTTATCTGAAGGTTTCTTTATTGTTTTATTAGAGGACCTAACATGTGCCAATAAATAGGTTTCTACGAGAATTTCTCGTCCAATATGGGATCCCCTTTCATGGAAGTTAAACAGCATGAGTATGATATTGAACTCTGCAGCTAGATATCTAGTACTACAAAATTTCTTTTACAAACCTTGTCTTGTTCTATATGCTTTCTCTTATTTCTATACAGGACCTACACCAAATCTTGAGTTGAAGCTATGGGACTTTGGTACTCAACCAGATGATTGTTTTCTTGGTTTGACCCTGGCTGTGAAACCCAGTGTGTCCAACTTGGGTAATGACTTTCTTCTTTATTTATAATGGTGCCTTTAAGCATGGATGGAGACAACAGTTAATTCTGTTTGATGTAAGCAGTAGATATGGGTTAATTGTTCTGGTGGGGCAACTTATTGCAGGGTTTTGGTAATATTTTTGAAGCATAAAATTATGTGTAAGCCCCATTAATTACCAAAATTGAGTGTCTTTCATGTTTGTCTGTTCAAAAATTCATGTTTATGATGAAGACTCCATCCCCATTATCTTATATCACTCATGTGCCTCTTATGACAAAACCACTGCAAGTTCTATAAATTGAAAAAAAAATATATATCTCCATTTTTTCTTGGGTCAATTTTGAATGTGTGATACAGGGAAGAAGTACCGGCAATTGTTATGTTTTCTTAAATTTTATATTTTCCCAGACATCACTTTTTTTGGGACAGAGGGAAATGAATATCCATGTATGTATCTATTCTTAAACTGTTTTGCAATTGCATGTTCATTATTTCCAAAAGAGTTTATGCTGCCTATCTTCGCTTTAGTATGGATGGTATATAACCTTTGTATTTAACCCTTGTATTCTGTTTCTTCCTTTGAACTGGTTCTCTGGTCCTCTTCGCTTCATTTTTCTATACCTATTATATTCCAAAATAAGTATTCTTTTTGATATATGAATTCGTTCCCTGCAGACATTTCCCATAAAACATCCAAAGGTACAGGAGAGGTGAGTTTGAAGAGCTACATTCTGAAAATGCTGCTGTAGCCTGTGATATTCAGTGGAAAAAAATTTACATTAGATTTCTGCTTGTGAAGGAAATCACGTACAATACTCTAGAAATTGTGAATTTCCATTATGCAGGATATATTGGTGTGCTCTGGTTTCCGGGATAATCCAGAACAATCAGGTAATTGTTCTGTTAATTGATATTCCCTTTAGTGCTAATGGGCCATAGTTGTAACTTGATGGGTAAGGGTGTTCTCCCTGAGGATGTGATTGCTAACAATTTTTGTTTTTGTACCAAGGCTTATCCTCCTCGTGGTCGTGTATAAATCATAAACTTGTTTTTTTTCTTTTGTTGTAATATTGTTGCCCTTGTTTCTGAGGACTTGCTGATTTGTTGTTTCCAGTTTTTTTATCGCTGCTTTCTCCTGGTCACAATGGAATTACCCCACCAGTGGAGTCGTCCTTGCCATTATCATTTAGGTGAGTCCAAATGCCTCTCTTTCTCTCCCTCTAGTGCATCCAAATAGCTACTTCATAGATTTATTGACCTTGCTTTCCCAACTGATCTTAATTTGAGTTCTCATTGATGTTTAAAATCGTTTTGGCCATTTTAGGTCCTGCCTAGAACTAAATTGGAAGTAGGAAGCCGATTTTATTTTATTTTGTCTGACGTGTTGTTATATCCCCTGAGAAAAGGTCATCTCTTCCAGTGCACTTATCAGTGCTAGTTTCTTGAACTTGGTCTTTGGTTTTAGGTTCTCGCTATTAATGGTGTCTGTTAATGTTTTAGTTTGATTGAGTTGTCAAGGGTAATATAAGAAATTTCAAATGACTTCATTTCATTTCCATCTTGGTTCCAAAAATAAGAATTAGAATTCAATTATAATTTTTCAATATTCTGTTCCAGATGAAATGATCATAATCCTAATGGAATTAGAATTCCAATTCTATAAGAATTGGTTTCAAACAAGCTATTAAGGAGCATGGGTAGTTTGTGCTGAACCCAAATGAGTGGGCACCAAGTTCTGTGTAAGCATGAAGCATGCTCTCTCTCTCTCTCTCTCTCTCTCTCTCTCTCTCTCTCATGCGCACGCAGAGTGGCGTGCCCTCGTAGACACGCACATACAAATGATGCCTGCTATGTTCTATTTTAAGGCTTGGGCATAACCATGGTTGTCCATTTTATGGACGGTGTACAACAAAAATTGTTTATTGTGGCATATCTCTGATGTAAATGGAATACTGTAGGGGCCAAATATAGGTTCTACTAAAATAATTTGTTAATAGAAGCTTACTGTTGTTTAGGATTTTGCGTGGTCTTATTATTCTGATTTTTTCCGTAACAGTCCAATTCCAAATTCAACAATTGGAGTTCCACAATCAGCTGGATTCACAATCGCCTCTTTGCAGCCTCATATCTTAGACCGACCATTGTTGTCCATGTCTTCTTCCCACTTCCAGCAGGGTCATTGTCGTTAAGGGATTAAAGAAGTTGCTCACATGATTGAAAGGAGCAATTGTAGAGAGTATACTTGTAATTATTTCCTCCCAAAAAAAGCCTACTAGGACTGTTTACAGCTTATTTTTCCTTGAAATTTACATGTAAAAACACGGGTCTCCGAAGAACTTTAAATTTGCAAGTGTATACATTGAGCAAATATCTTCTTTTTTGTCCCTTGTTGGTCTGTTTCTATTGTGTTCTCTAAGTGGAACAAGAAGGTGTTTGTCAAATCAAATATGTTGGCTGCTTTGAAATAGAATTGGATGAGGAGATTTAGCTAGGGTTTGGTTAGTGGTGGAAAATAAAAAAGTGAAGAAACTTGTTTATATACAAATATTTTTAGATAGAGAATTGAGATTTTCAGGATAGTTCTAAAATAAGTTTTTTTTTTTTTTTAATTTTTCTTGCTAATGTGAAGATTTGGAGAAAGTGGTTTTTGACAAAATTTTCTTCAAATCACCTTTATTTCTTTCTCAAAAGAAAAATCTCTCTCTTTTGAAAATGTATTACAATTTCTTAGATTGAAAATTAGATTTTTTTTTTTTAACTTTTATATTTGAATGCATTTTTGAAATTATTTATAGAAAATGAACACTAAAGTTTTATTAGAAATTAGAAACAAAAAATATTTTGAACAACAAAACAATCCCCAGCTTAGCGCTAGCTAGCGAGCGTCCCATGTAATGTTCTGTGGATGTGTATGTACTGTGGGAAGTGTACCTGATTTGACTTGGCCACTTATAATGCAAAAAGAACAGCTGGAGTGGGGGGTAAAGTCTACATACACGCCCCCCAAGTATTATTCTTTCTGCAACTGCTTGCAAGCTCCAGCCAAACGAGGTAATGAATTCATTTGGTACAACTCTGGATGGTGATAATACCCCTTTGTTTGCTTGAACCAGGCAACCAGCTGTTGTGCTGAGGGAGCCTCCTCCTCATTGTTAGTTTCATTTTCATGTTTTCTATGCTTGTGTGTGGCACACAAGGATTTTGCAATGGAAGAGAACGCATGCATGATTAGTGAAACAGAGTACGGGATAATGGCTGGCTCACATTCTAGTTATATGGATTTGGAACAAGGATTGGGCGACCACGAACTAATGGCTTGCAGTGTGGCTGTTGATACATCATGGGCTTGTATAAATCCTTTCCAAATGGATATTGTGTTCTGACAGTGAAGGGTCGTCATAGGGCAGTGTAATCAAACCGATTCATGAGTTGGGGTTTTGATTTATGGTGTTGGAATTAATGGGTTTTGTATATGTAAATTGGAAAAGTTTTCAAGATTGGACGTGATTGTTCATATGGGATGCGGGTGACTGATATGTCAATTTAGATGTAAAAGATGTAAGGAAAGAGATATTCGTGCAATTTGAACTGTGAGTAGCGTCTAAAAATGAAATGATATAATTTGAAAACTCATATTAATTTAGATCAAACAATATAATCTTTTACAATTAGACACTTAAAAATTATAAATAAGACTCCCATATTTCATTCTCTCTATTAAAATAAGTTGTTGATTTTATACATTATTTTTCTAACATTCTTTCATAATTCTCTATTACTTCTAAGTACAAGAGATTTTAATCTATTTCCATCACGTACAAAAAAAGAGTATTATCAAGTTTGATTTCACCTATCAAGATTAGTATTGTACTATACTAATTCTTAGAAGAAGTGTTAAATCTTGAGAGACGAATGTCTATTGATCTTTTAGTAGAGGGTAAAATATATCTTAAAGAGATTTGTTTCGACATACCTCACTTTAATCTGTTTATATATATATATATATTTTTAAATCTCCTTTTATTGAATAATTGTGTTTGTGTTTTATTATTAATGTGTGTATTACCTTAGTCAAATTCAAATTTTATTCCAACATATATAACTATGATGAGATGAATATATATATTATATTTCCTCATATTTCCTTCCAGTATCAGTAGACCGCCAGCCATGCCTTTTCAATAATGAACAAAATTTTGCAATGGGATAATGCGGTAACTAACTGCTTATTATATTTTTGTAAAACATGTGTCGTTACCATATTTTCAACTTTGCCAACCAATTTTATTCGTTGCTAACAATACATTTTGAAAATGGTTACGGAATGAGTGAATAATGGAAACCGCGGCCAATGAAACCCATCTCAATCACCTCATCCCAATTAATTAACAATCTCCCTTACATCCAAAAATGGAAGGAAAAAAGAAAATGGAAATATGTACTATTTTAATTTTATCTTAAAATCGTTTTGACCAGGGTTTAATCTTTTTAAGAGTGTCTCTGGGTTTAATCCTTTTATGAGTGTATATATATATATAGTTTTAATTTTTTAAATAATATTATTTCATTTATATTAAATAATGTGTATATGTTAATTCAAATATAATAATTATGTAGAGTTTACCTATTCAAGTTAAACCCTATATTATTATATTTGAATTATTATAACATTTACTTAAAAAATGAAAAATCTCTCTCTCTCTCTCTCTCTGTATGTATAAATGTTTGTTTACTTATTATCAATTCACCATATGTATGCACAAATCATAAATTAATAATTAAGGCAGTTTGAGTTATAACAAAAAAAAAAATTAAATGAAAAAACAACCTTTATGAAAGAGATAACATAGTTCCAAACACTAATGTCCTCTCAGGGTAAATAAGTAACCAACCATCAATGATGGCAAGAAGAACATAAATGCTTTATCAAAAAAAATAAATAAATAAATCCTATATACTGTAAATAATTAATAATTTTTTTAGCATTAAATCGATCGTTACAGTTGATCGGTTTTTGGGTTATTTATCGAACCATAAAATCGAACTCAAACTAATTCGGATAATTTTTAAAAATAACCGAAATCAATCATTAAATTTTATAAATTGTAATTTGACCGTTTGGAATGGTAAAATTAAATTACTTTTATTTTTTTCTTTATCCGTACCCAATAATAAATAAGAGTAGGGCAAATTATATATATTGGGGGCTCAAAGTCTAGTCCACATTTTGGAAAGGTTTGTGTTTTTTTTTTTTTTTTGGGAGGGGGGGGGGGGGGGGGTTGTTTGTGTCCTTTGGCAGGTGAAACAACATGAAAGCAACCCTTTACCCATAGGCGTCACAAGTACGGTGACTTGGATGGATGTGTGTCTCCCCTCGTCACATTAGCAATCCACAACGATCAAACCCAATGAAAAAATGAAATCCAAAAAGAATACAACCCATCCAAACACACCCTCTCTCTCTCTCTCTCTCTCTCTCTCTCTCTCCGTGTTTACTTCTACCACTGGAATTTCCCCTCTTTATATCAGAATTCCTCTTTTTTTAACACGTTTATCTCTCTCTCTCTCTCTCTTTCTCTCTCTCTATAAATTGGGCATTTACCCCTTCATCGTAGCTTCTCTTCTCACTTTTGCGTTCTTTTGAGAGATAGAGAGAGAGGGAGAGGGCCGGGCGGTTCTGCGAGGGGAACACACCTATCAAAAAAGGATCTGAAACTATCAATACATACGCCAATATGTATATACATGCACAATAGAGAAAGAGGTAGATTACCCACAGAGACAGAGAGAGAGAGAGAGAGCGAAAGAGAGAGAGACACTTCGAGATTTATCTTTCGCTTCCTTCTTTCTATTTTTCTTTGATTTGCACTGTGTCTACTCGTTACGTGACCAGTTCTTGGAAATTATAGAGTATTCTTTTTCAAAAATTTCGCTATTAATTTATTCCAATCACTAGTTTCCCACCGCCGAGCCCCAAAACTTGTTCTCTGCAACTTCTTTCTTTTTCCTAATCTGGGTTTTCTTCTTCAGTCTTCTTCTTCTTCTTCTTCTTCTTCTTCTTTTCTTTTCTTTTTTTTTTTTTGTTTCTATATGTGTCTTACCAGTATACATTTCATATCGTTTGGGTGGTGAATTGAAATTAGGGTTTTGATTTTCTGTTGATGATTGATGGTCTTGGGGTTTGATCGGATCTTCACTCGATGAAACCCTAATTCCCTTTTCTTGAACTATTAGGGTTACGATCACAAGTTATAGGAGAGCATTGGGGGATGATGGGGGCATTTCTCAGTTGAATTCTGTATACCTAGTACTGGATTTGCTGAGTGTTGATTTTCTGGATTCAGTGGTTCTTCCTTGAATTTTGCATATAGAATCTGCAAAAGATTGATGGATGTTGTTTGGCTTTGAACGGTTCAATTAGACTCTTTGCAGAACCTCGGTAGGCGGTGGAAAAATTTTGCAAGTTCTTAGATTTCAAGACTATAGTATTGTTCTCTTCTACTGCAAGTTGTTCATATTTGTCCTCGAGATATGGTCCTGATATCGGTTTTCATAATGGGCAGGTGATGTTACTCTGATCGCCTTGTAGGACCAACAGAGGATCAGATTGCTGGCAACCCTTTTCATCTGTCGGTAAATCTGTTGAGATCATTCTTAGTGGCATAGAGTCGACTGGGCTTGCACTGGTTTCAGCTGCACGTATCCATCTCGACTTGGAGTAGGAAAACATTTCTTGAAATATTTGGTTGGGGGAATTTTGAGGTGATCATGGGGCAGAATTGAGCTTGAAATGAGTGCAAGGACATGGTGCATGGACGGGAGAGAAGTTTGTGTTCTGTTCCTGTGTTGGAATATCGATACGGGAAACTAGGTGAAGCATTTTTATTGGTGGAAGTTTTTCGGTTACCTGTCTCAAAGATCACTCGCAATGTCTCGCTGCTTTCCTTTCCCACCTCCAGGATATGAGAAGGCTGGACTTGGTGATACAGGCTTGCTAACAAAGGTTTACACGGAATACCTTTATTTCATTGCCTTTGCCACCTCCAGTATGTTCATTTCTATGGCTAAACTATCTCTCTTGGATCACATGGTTGGCATAGCTTAATTCTGTTAATATTGGAAAATTGTACCAAGCTTTTGAAGGTTGTTTATGCCATGTCTGGGACTTTGACTTCTGGAGGGAAAAGAAGGATGAGAGAATCAAGAACGGAAAAGGAATGAATTTAAAATGGATTTATTTATGTTTTTGGTCGGGATAGAAAATATATAGACATCTTCCCAGGATTTGTTAGTTTCTTTTTCTTTTTTTGACTTTTATTATCCATAAAAAATGTATGCGTTTTTTAAGTGACACCATTTTTCTTTCCTTTGAGAAATCAAATCCTAGTTCCAAAAATGGAGTAAAGCACCTTGACACAAAACAGAAGGAAGCATTGAGTGTTCAAAATTGTTTGTTGAATAAATATTGAATGGAAAAGTTCTGGAGTTGAGGGACTGGGAAACATCTTAACAAGGTTTCTTTAGAGATGATACATTTTAGAATCTGAAATTATTATAGAAGAAGACATTTGGAACCCCAGTACCTTTCTTAAGAAGAAGGCATTTGTCAAATAAAAAGACAAGTTTATTGAAGGATAAGGGTATAGGGTGGATCTTTGTTGTAATCCAATTGTAATTGGGAAAGACTTGAGTGTTTCCTCTACAAGGTCTACCATACATTTTTTGCTTTATTATACAAATTTTTAATAACTAGCATTTAAGTAAATTGGACTCCCTTTTGATCTGAAATCTTTTATAAGACTCCTCTCAGGACTCTGCCACGAGCTCTTTTATAATCTACAAGACACCATGTGTAAATCTTCTTGTTTTTCTCTAGACCTTTCTGTCAAGCGGTTTAGCAAGTATATAGCTTTCATTCTTGACTTATAAAGTATGAAACCAGCTTGATTTTCAGACGCCATGCTTTCTCTTCTTGAACTTTGTATTATTGCTCGCTCAAAGTTCCATAGTTGGTTCATTAGCTTAGTATCTCTCTAACTTTCACACTTTAAACTTCTTCTGTCTTCTTGTAAATAGGTTCTAGGGTGCTCTTTCTCTATTCATCAGGCATCTTTTTTATTTAAAGATTACATTAAATAGTTTCGTTGATCATAAAATGTCTTCTTCTCCTATGCATTTATTGAGATATTATTCGATTTCACCGCTTTACCACATTTTACTTTTTTTTATTGCTTTTTTACTTCTTTTGGACAAATACATCCGTAGAACATATAATTCCTATATTTCTGGATTGTTACAGTACCACAACATAATATTTATTTCTCCATGCCCATTGAATAGTTTCCAGAAATACTTTTTCCTTCTCTCATTGATTGCTCCCTTATTTACCAGTAACTTTTAGTTTTCATATTTTATGCGCATTAGTTGGCTCAAATTCCTTGTTTCTCCATCTCTTGTTTTTTCCAATCTTTCTTGCTTTAAATGAACTTACAAATTTTAGTTAGACTTTTGTCCTGCTGGCTTTGGGCCCCATTTATTTTATAGTGGCATGAATGCTTTGGAAAATATGCAAGGCACAAATCATCAGCCTTGTTATTATTAAAAAGGAATATAATCTTCGTTGACCTCTCAATCTAGTAACCCTTTTAAACCTCGTTCAAGACATTGAAGAGGGAGAAAGAACCTAAAAATCTATGGATTTTCAGAACAATGAGAACTTCACTAATTTGTTAGCTAATATTATTATTTGTGAGAAAAAGACATCTACACCTGCTCAGTGCTGATCCTGCTAATGCAGAGTTCTTAAAGGTTAGACTGATGAGAATGATCTCACAAAATAAGTCAGGTTCATAGCCTTTGTTGGGACACTAGCTTGTTTCTGCATGATAGTTTTTCCAATATGTTAGTAATGGACATGAGTAGAGCTGAGATCTCCTGTTAGTAAGAAGTACCACAATATATAACTTATATTTCCCCTCTATTTCATTATAACTATTAACTCTGTTGCATCTCTTGGCTTTGGATAACTATCATAACTGCAACTGTCCTCATCAGAAATTTAGTTGTCGTACTTAATGCACTTGATTCAGTTGTATAGCTTCATGGACATTCAACTTCCTAAAAATAGTGTGTTGTGTGCTAAGTTATAGATTATCCTGCAACAGCCTTATAACTACATGCCTTAATAACTAACTGTTATTTTCTTCTTTCATCTTATTTTCTTTAGTGGTTATTCAAGTCAATTTAATGGTGCTGTGCCTTTGGATATGTTCTGCTAACAACTGTTGATCTTTTTGTCTACTGCGTGCTCATTTGGGTACCTGTAACTTGAAGCCATTGCTTGAACAACCTATCTCAAGTATTTACAGATTGTTTTACTTTTCCTTGCATTTTTTTGTTAGCTTTTGATTCTGCTCCTGTAAGGTGATGTCCTCAGTTCAAATATATATATGTATATTTTTTCAGGAGAAACAGAAAGAGAAAAAGAGTAAGAAAGATCAGAAGAGCAAAGAAAAAAAAGAAAGGAAAAAAGACAAAGAGAGAAGTGATGGGAAACATAAAGAAAAGAAGGACCGAAAGGAGAAGCCCAAAGACAGGAAGGATAATGATAGGGATAAAGAGAAGGAAAAGACCTCTGATGAGAAAAATACTTCAGGACAACAGGTAGCCCTAAATGGTCAGAAGCTTGGTTCTGACAACCTGCACAGGGGTCATGCTACAGAGACTAAATTTTTGCTGGAGTTGGACAAGAGAATCAGAGATGAAGGTGGAGCTAGAGAAAACCAAGTATTTCAGAGTAATACTGTCATAGATCAAAGGAGCATTGAATATCCAGGGGTAGTTGTGGAGAGTAAAATTGGCTCAAGTGAAGGGAAAGAAAAGTACAGGAACAAGAGAGAAAACCGAGTATTTCAGAGTAACACAGTCACAGAGCAAAGGAACGTGGAACATCCAGGGGTAGTTGTGCAGAGCAATATTGGCTCAAATGAAGTGAAAGAAAAGTACAGGAACAAGAGAGAAAATCGAGTATTTCAGAGTAATACTGTCACGGATCAAAGGATCATTGACCATCCAGGGTTAGTTATGGGCAGCAATGTTGGCTCAAATGAAGGGAAAGAAAAGTACAGGAACAAGAGAGAGAATCAAGTATTTCAGAGTAATGCTGTCACAGATCAAAGGATCGTTGACCATCCAGGGGTAGTTATGGGCAGCAATATTGGCTCAAATGAAGGGAAAGAAAAGTACAGGAACAAGAGAGAGAATCAAGTATTTCAGAGTAATGCTGTCACAGATCAAAGGATCGTTGACCATCCGGGGGTAGTTGTGGAGAGCAATACTGGTTCAAATGAAGGGAAAGAAAGGTACAGGAACGAGAGAGAGAAAGGAGTGTTTCAGCGTAATACTGTCACAGATCAAAGAAACGTTGAACATCCAGGGGTAGTTTTGGAGAGCAGTATTGGCTCAAATGAAGGGAAAGAAAGGTACAGGAACAAGAGAGAAGATGATAAGAATGTTAATGGACGAAAGAACAAAATTGAGGCAATGGGTACAGAAAATGCTTTTCTTCGTGATTCCAATGCAACGAGTCAGAAAAGTGTTGGAGTGGCTGGATCAACAGACAAGGATGACAACAAGCAGAGGAAGAAAAAAGAGAAGCATAAACATGAGGATACTGATAGTAAAGGTGAAAAAAGCAAGGACAGGGACAATCAGAAGAAAAGCAAATCAAAGGATAAAGGCACAAAGAAAGAGAAGGATAAGGAGGAGAAAGCAAAGGGGAAAGAGCCAAATAAAGAGCAGCCTTTATTGAGAGTTAGCAGCAAAGAGGGCATGGATAGTTGCAATATTCAGCAATCAAATCTTTTGAAGGAGAGCACCTACAATGGAAATCTTGGCAAAAGAAAGGAGCTTGAAATTAATGGATTTGTACATGGTGAGTTCTTTCCTGTACCATATAATGTTCTCATTGCATTATATCTCTTTTAGTATCCTATGCTTAGAATCATGAACCATAATGTGTGCTCTTCACCCAAGGAGAGTGATAGAGGCATTGCAGTGCTTTGATGCTCCATAACTAAGACCATTCATTCTTGGGGGCGCCTGGTTGCACCCTTTTCCAAAATTTTGTCCAAGCTAACTTGAGGTCTTGACATCCTGAAGTGCCCTGATTATTTTCTCTTTTTTCTAAAATTTTGTCAAGCTGAAATTAGTCCACCACCGTCCTGGCTTCTCAGACTGATATTTATTGTTTGGCTTCTTGGTTTGACTTTTTTCCAGGGATATATTGTACTTCCAGATATTAATATTTTTTGGGTTAATATTACCATGTAGTTTACTCTTTCAACTTTGTCACAGATGATGACATTCTGCCCAATAAGTTGCCTAGATCCATGACTTCCTCTCATCAGCCCGTTGAAAATGGGAGGAAATTGGAAGCAAGCAAAAGTACTCTCCTTGATTCATGTGGAAAGCAGGCAGTAGTAGTCACCAACCATGAGGTGGAGGTTAAGGTTTCTTCTGGTCACCAAATCCTGCATGAGAGAAAGAAATTAGAACCAAATTCAGAGTCTGTCTGGCTTGCCTCAGAAAGGCAGCGGGCAGCTACTAGCGGCAAGATAGATCAGAAGACCAAGATTAATGGTGTGCTAGATGCTCAACAAATAAATGCTTGTTCAAGCAAGCCTGTGTCCGCTCCTTTGCGGGTGAAGGAGAAAGTTGAAGCATCTGCCAAGCTCGCACATCGCGACTCCAAGTATCTGAGTGAGATACTTTCTGTGCCTAAAGTGGCCGAGTGGTTGGATTTTGATGACCAGGAGTGGTTGTTCAGCAGGGATAATTTCCGTGAAGAGAAGGAAAAAGGCAGCAGGGGCTTGGTTGATGGAACACCGCAGGTCTGGGCAGAAGCTTTGACAATAGAGACTGCTGACATTACTGCTTTGCCATATGTTGTTCCGTACTAATCGTCCTCCAAGCTTGCTTCTCTTTCCCTTCCTTGGGGGAGTTTAGAGGTTTCCTGACTGCATTTTGATTCCGTATTCTCATCCCTGGTCCTTTGCTGATCTATTATGCCCCATTAACTGTGATTGCCGTCCTTGTTGTCGTTGGGCGTGGAGTCAGATTCAAATTGGTTTCTTTGCTTGTGCTCCTCTGGGTAGGTATATTTTTGCAGTTGTGTTGGGAATATTATGGATGGGACGGTGGTGGTTATCTGTACTGATTTATTCTTTGCAATTTGAGGATGAGGAGGGTATTGATGTGGTCTCTATTGCGCCACTCCAAATTTTGACATTGTAAAATAGGGTAATATAAGATGATTATGATGGTGGTGATGATGATGATGAGGAGTGTATATTTCTGAAAGAAAATATAAAGGAAGCACTGTCATTTGTTTTTTGACCACCCTTTTCACTTCATAACTATTGGTGCCCTTCATTTTAACGGTGCCCTTGCCGGCTGATATGCTGTTCTTGTCACTAGTAGATCAGTTGGTTTATGGGTGTTATTATTATTATTATTATGCAGTTTCACTAAATTTATTTTTTCTGTTCAGCTGTAGCTACCTTCAGATGGACCATTACACTTGTGCTATTTGTGGGACCTAGACCTTGTGGAAGTTAAAAAGAAAAAAAAAAAAGGAAGGAAATAACTGGGAAATTATTTTCTGTAACTTAATGAAATTATACACACACACACACATTTAAATTGTGACAATTAAGCTTCGCATTTTAGGCGAAATTTTAATGCCGAGTCTCCTCCATCAATACCCATGTGGAGATAAAAAAGAAAAATATGATTTATTATGTCATCCATTTAAATGGCATGACAAGTATTCAAATTTAAGTAGATGTGTGCGCTCGCGTCCTCCATCTCATCCCACAATTTTATACAAACAAAGCCAAGCCTTATGAAGCTAATGGATCGCAGAAGAGTTTGCATTACTGATGATGTTATGTGTGGGTGTCTGGGTGATGAAGACTTAAGATGATCTTTTTATCAGAACGGAGAAGGGATTCCATTCTAATGAACAGGCCAAGGCACAGCACAGAGTGAAATTTCAACAGCAAGAAGGTAGCATATATGTATGAAGTAATCGCTGCCAAATTTGTTGGCTAAGACTGCAAAGCAGAAGTGGAAAAAATTAAATTGACATAAACCCCTTTCAACTACTCCAAACAAAACTTGGAGCAAAGACCCACCCACTATTCTCTGAATCATTTGTGAGATGGGCTTTATGAATTTTGTCTCTACCTGTGCCACAACCTGAGGAAGACCCCTGAGTTCTGAAGAAAGAAAGCTGTAGTATGCCGGCAATCACGGAAGCTAATAAGATTCAGCCTCCAGCTGCAGGAGAGTTGGGGATGCTCTGCAAAAATTTTGCTCTAGCTGCAGGGTCAGTTGAAAAGCGGCCCAAGACAGCAATTGTAGCGGTACTGCTTCCAAACTTCTCGATACCTCTAGAGATCATACAAGTGTGGTTGGCCTCTACCACCACCATTACATCTCCGCCAAGCAATGGTGAAGCTGTCTCAGCTATTTGTCTGGTGAGCCTTTCCTGTACTTGGAGCTTGAAACCGTGAAAATGCACTATCGACTGCAAAAGAGACTTCCCAATAGGGCCGACTCCATGAGTACACATGTGGCCTACATGCACAACACCGTGAAAAGGAAGTAGATGATGCTCACATTGGGACCAGAATGGCATGTTTAGCTCTGACTGGATGTCTTGGCAAAAGCTCAGACCCCCACTGGATTTAAGAGCATCTGCTCGACCAAGAACAAATCCATTCAGTTTCATCTCCAAATTAGAGTTCTTAAAATTCATTAGCCACTTCACAAAGCGAGTAGGAGTTCCTAGAAGCTCATTCCGTAAGGGGTCTTCACCCAAGGACTGGAGAATCGAAGCTACAGCGGCAATCATTTCTGAATTGGCCGGTTCCACCTTAGACACAGCTTGAGACGGGCACCAACATCTATCAGCAGACTCTTTTGGATTGGTTTTCTCAACTTCTATGCCTCTGAATCTCAGGAGACTCATAAAATCATTCCAAACGTCGGCCTTAACATTTTCAAAAACTCCCGAACCTGAAGTAACTAGCACTTTTACAAACCCTTGGTGACTTGAGTCAAGGAAGGCTGATTCAAAATTTGGGAAGTGAATGTGAAAGCATTGGAGAATGACAGCAACACCTGTTGGCTTGATTCCATGTTGCAGAGCAGAGCACACTTCATCTGCTAGATGTTGTGGGTTCTGTAGCCTTTTTGCAAAGACATCAGCTACCCTAGACAGCTTGCTTAGGCCTACAACCCGCTGCCCAGATGGTACATATCCAACATGGCACTTAACCTGGAATGGAAGCAAACAAGACTCACAATACGAGAAGAGATCAAGATCTCGAACAATAACAAGTCCACCCACTCCTCCAGCATAACCAGTTCCACTTTCCAATCCCGCTTCAGGGAATAAGGCACCTTGGACAATATCCTTCACCTTCTGCTGGTAACCTGAAGAAGTAGGAAAATGCATTTCAATCACTGAACTAACTAATACCTCCAACTGCAACTCAATATAGAGACATTAAGTAACAGGTATCAGATTGAGATTATTCGCTTCTTATCTCTTTCACCTTAAGTTTTTTCCACAAAATTTGTGAGTTACAGAAAGCACAGCAAGCATAGAGATTATGCTACCGTCCTACATGGACAAGGTATTGAGTGAAAGGGTAAATGACATTACCACCTCGGACTTGAAGCAAACATAAAATGTCAAAGCATCTTGAGAAAAGAGGATGAAACCTAATATAATGAATATTTATGGGGGAAAAAAGAGGGAATACAAGATTAGTTTAGGCTGCAAGCACCTCCAACAGTCATTGTGATACCACATGGACTTTTATAAGCTGAAATCCAAATGGAAACCCCTAAAAAGTAGAAACAAGCACAAATATAAAATAAATATTTTGGATGGTGATTAGAAATATATATACATATATATATAAATAAAATATTTTGAACAGACAAGGACCAAAAGAACAGAAATTTTAAGTTGAAAAAAATTAACAATGTGACTAGGGAGCCTGTCAGCACCCAGCCACATGGTTAGCCTTGCACAAAATCTCCAATTCGGGTTCAATACTGTTGCACTAGTGGATTACAGAGTGTACCATGTAGTCTTCTTTCATGGTAATATGGCCTCAATCCTTGTAGGCTTGTTCCTTACTTATCAAAATAGGAAAGGAAAACTGATACACATCCTAAGCAAACAATGCATAGGCCAAACTTTGCCAACAACATATTACATGGGTTTTTCTGTATATACACACAAGTGTACTACTTTTCCTTCCTCTGTTCCTCCCATCATTTGATTTTGTACTCATTATTTTCTCACCGGTAAACAGACAAAAGGGCTACAAATGTGGAACCCCTCCAACCACAAAGACTGTTCTAGGCAATCCTTAGATCTCCTTGTTACCTCTTCTGGCATGATTACTTGATAGAAATATCTATACATGTTTGTAGCAAAAAGAGAAAAGTAAGTAACCGTATCTAATTGACCTATTACAGCAGCACATGCTACTTATAGCCGCTGGCATGGAATTGTTTGATATGATAATATTAGAATTCGACCATCTCTGCATACATAAAGCTTACCAGTTTCTAATAATGTTTCTGCAACAAGCTTTATAGCAAGCCCAAAGCTAAGAGCACGTATATAACAACCAAACAACTGCGCATATAAAAAGATTTGGCCACAAAACAAAACCATAGGATCCAATATGCCAAAGGAATCTCTTATCCGTAATGAAATGTAATGTGAAAGAAAGAGAAAAGTGGCACCTCTGGTTCCTTCTCGAAGGGCCTTGGCAACGCGAAATGGGGTCTTCCTAAGACCTTCGCGATTGATATCTTCGCCCAAACCTTGCAAAAGAACCTTCACGGCAGTTTCAATGGCCAGCGTCTCTGGCTCAGCGCAACCTCCCAGTCCAAGCTTCACTCCATTTTCTAGCTCCTCCTCAAAGAAGTGCCCCTCATCCAAAGCGCCCATTGACAGCAAAAAATCAAATATTACAAATCCCACACGCCGACCCAAAAACACAAAATCAAATATTCACAACAACAGACCAATCCAAAGGAATCTTACTACTAAAGTACCCAGAACGAATCAGTCAAAAAGAAAAAAACTCAGAAAGTTTTAAGCACCCAGATCCAAAACAACACCAAAGACACAAACGGGCTTCAGACCCAGAAAAAATGATGAATTAACAAAAGCGCCAAGATGATGACGATGAAAACGTTTAAGGATGAGGGTATGGGGGCGAGAGAGGGCAAGGAAATATTATAGGCATATACGGAGATGCAGGTGCAGTGTTTGCACAGATAAATAAGGGGCGGGCGTTGATCATTGGAATGTGTGGAGGCCTTGTTTCCTTGTTTAGGATCCCTTTGTCATCGATAAGTGGGACCGATTCAATGAATAGGCGGTGGGGTTGAAGAACGCAGGCCCAAGCCGTGGCTCGGGTAATTAGTTGGTTGTTGGTCCGAGTGCCATCGCTTTCATGGATTGCGCTTTTCGCCGCTTTTGCTTAATGCCAATGGAGATGATGACGGTGATGATGGTGCAGCAGGGAGTGGAGGAGAAAGCGAAGGAGAAGACATCGGGGCCATGGAAGAATTTGACTCCATACCAGATGGCTCAACTGAACCAAAGTTGGCAAAAGCACCACGAAACCAGTACCCAACCAAATCTTTTCTTTTCTTTTTTTATTTTTTATTTGTAAATAATATTAATAAGTTATATATTTATTTATTTAATAATTCCACCAAGACCCAGAACCTGATTCCGGATATTCGAAATCTCCAAAGAATAAACCAAATTTTATGTATTTTATAATTCATTTTTTAATACTTTCGTTTTAAGCAACTTTTCTCAGTGTAAATGAAACCAAAAAAATAATATTTTTTTAAAAAATAAAAAATAAAAACGTGAGAGAAACTCAAAAATAAAAAAATTATAGGGATGTTTTGTACGTATAACTTTTAATATAAAAATTTATAAAATATTAATTATTTAATTAAATATAAATATAAACTTCATTTTCTATCTATCTAAAATAATATTTATTAATTAAGATATAAATAAAAAAAATATAAAATATAAAAAATATTTTGAACAATTTTTTTATTATATTTATTAAATTTTTTAAAAAAATCATATAACTTCTTATTTTAAATTTTTAAAATAAATTTATTTTTTTCCTTTAAATAATTTACTTTAAACTTTACAAATAAATTATTTTATTAAAATTTTATCTTACTTAATTTTAACAAACTCTAAATATAAGTTATTTTGATTTTTAACGTAATTATCAAGATGATAGAGATGAAATTGTTTATGTATGGTCATGAAATAATAAAATGTATTAATTTTTTTAAAATTACAAAAATAACTTTAAAATATTTTTAAAATTATAAACATAACTCAAAAATATATATATTTTTTATTTGTTGATATTTTAAGATAAAAAAATATTTTAAAAATATCAAAACAACACTGTTTTGATATTTCCACGTAATAAAGCTACTTTTGGGACAGAGTTAGAATTCTACATAATAATAAAAGCACATCTATTTATTTGATAAAATATTATATTATAATAGTATATTCCTTAGAAAAAACCCTAGCACGAAGAAACGACAGCACCGCCTAAAAATGGAGTCTTCGCCGGCGACGTGCGGAACATGGAGGCCATGCTTGCTCCATCATCCGGCGCACCACCAGTACCACGACCATCCTTTATTCCTATGCCCTCCGCCTCTCCACCGCCACCACTCCTTCCACGTCCACTTTTCATCTCGCTGTCCACTTCACGGCTATCTTCTTCAACCAAACCCCCACCTCCAAGCGTGCCCTGATTCTGTCCCCTTGCCTGACCAGCCCAATTCACAGGTTCCTGATGATCCTGGACAAACTTACCCTTCCGACGCCCTGTAAGTGCTCTAATTCTACCCCTTTCCTTTTCCGATTTCTCCCCCCCGAACAATGAGCCATTAATGAGAATCGCACTCTTTTTATGCAATGATTATACATGGCTGAGTGTGAACTGGGGTGTACTCGAACTAGTGTTTTACATTGGATGTCCACTGGAAGAGATGAATTGATTGAATTGTTGATTTTGTCCTAGGGATCCTTTCTTCGAGCAAAGTTGAATACAAGAAGTTCGTGTTTTTGTTGCATATGCTTGTTTTTCACAGTTTTGTTGTATTAGACTCACTGGATTAGGCATATAATAGATGAAACAGATCTTTCACAATCTCTTACCCGCTTCTTTATCAACAGTATAAGAGATAACACAAACAGAAATGAAGAGAACTGAAAGAACAGAACATTAAATGAAATCAAACCAAACAAGAAGCCAGCGATTATCCTGGTTCAGATTGCAACAGATGCAACCCTACATCCAGCAGTCAAACACCTAAGAGCAGTCTTTTATTGCCAAGAATGACCAGTACAACAGCTTCTTGATCCCTCTCTTCTATCCCCGCGTACATCAAACCTTCCCTCCCCAAGATTACCAAGCTATCTCAAAACACTAGCTTTTCTCTCAGAACGAAACAGCACTCGTTTCAATAGAATGAGAAAATCGTACCAACCGGCTACCCCTTGCCCTCTATTTATAATAGGTGTGGATATCCCAATGAAACTAATCGGAATTTAGATAATTCCGGTTTGACCCCCAAACTTACACTAATTACATTTAGGGTATAATTTTCAACCGCCTATCTAGACCTTAGCCGCTTTATGCCACTGCCTTCACTGATCTTCTAGGTTAACTCGGGGCAAACATATCAACAATACTCCACCATTTGCCTTGAGTTTGCTCCACCAGATGAAACTGATCCTGCTCTCCTTCGGGAATCGGGAATGCCTGCCATACCTACTCAATCACAATAAACATTAAGAATATTTAAACAATGTTGTAATTTAGATATAGGGACGGCTTTGGTGAAGATATCAGCTGCATATTTTCTCCAGCAACTTTAATTAGGTTTATCTCCTCCTCCTCAAGGATTTCCCTAAGAGTAATGCTATCCGGCATGACTGATGACCGTCATCAGTCTATGTCGCATGGATCACACTTATTAATTTATTAGTAAAAGGAAAAAGCAAACCCACAATGTCTCCAGCTTTCTCCAACTTTCCCTCCAACTTTTTCATGCCTATTTCTTCCTTCATACCCACCTTTTCTCTCTCCCCTCTAATAAAATTTCCTCTCCAACTTCCTTCACGCCAGTTTCATTCCTTTAAATCAATCTTTTCCCTCTCTCTGCTCTCTATCGAGGGTCACATGAATTGCTGATTGCTGCCACAAATCATTTCGTGGCCGCTGTCTTACCTTACACCACGATTGACTACACTTGTTGGAAAAAATTTTTATAAAAAAATTGATATATAAAAAATTTTAATTGTCATTAACCTTGTATTAAAGCATACAAATCAAGTGATAAAAGACACATGCTAGTTTGCACTCCAAAACAAGATCTCATGAATAAATAAACCTTGTTTATTTATTTTTTATTTATTCATAGGATCTTGTTTTGGAGTGCAAACTAGCATGTGTCTTTTATCACTTGATTTGTATGCTTTAATACAAGGTTAATGACAATTAAAATTTTTTATATATCAATTTTTTTATAAAAAGAATTTCCAACAAGTGTAGTCAATCGTGGTGTAAGGTAAGACAGCGGCCACGAAATGATTTGTGGCAGCAATCAGCAATTCTTGTGACCCTCGATAGAGAGCAGAGAGAGGGAAAAGATTGATTTAAAGGAATGAAACTGGCGTAAAGGAAGTTGGAGAGGAAATTTTATTAGAGGGGAGAGAGAAAATGTGGGTATGAAGGAAGAAATAGGCATGAAAAAGTTGGAGAAACTGGAGACATTGTGGGTTTGCTTTTTCCTTTTACTAATAAATTAATAAGTGTGATCCATGCCACATAGACTGATGACGATCATCAGTCATGCCGGATAGCATTACTCTTTCCCTAATGAAATGATACCTAACATCTATATGTTTGGTTCTTTCATAGTGGGATTGATTTTTAGCCAAATGAATAACACTTTGGCTATCACACATCAACTTAACCTTGACATCTCTACCTACGAGTTCACTAATAATTCCTTTAAGCCAAAGACCCTCTTTAATTGCTTCTGTAACTGCAATATATTCAGCCTCGATGGTGGATAACGCCACCACCAGTTATATGTTAGTCTTCCAACTTATGGTTGAACCCCACAGCTGAAAGACATACCCAATTGAGGACTTCTTCCTATCAATATTTGCAGTAAAATCTGCATCTGTGAACCCTGAGATGCAAGGATTTTCTTCCATTTTAACTCCACCATAAACCAAAGTCATTTCTAAAGTTCCTTTAACATACCTAAATGTCCACTTAACTGCATTTCAGTGGGCATTTGCCATAAACCTACTAGAGACACTCATAACATGTGCCAAGTCCGGCCTTGTATAGACCATGCTGTATATTAGGCTACCAACTGCATTAGAGTAAGGGATCTTACTCATTTCCTTAATGCCTTTTTCATCCTTAGGGGACTGCTCATGGGATAACTTGAAGTGTTGAGCAAAGGGAACTGAGACCTCCTTTGCTTCACTTGTATTAAACCTTTTAACCAACTTATCTAGGTAAGACCTTTGAGATAATGACAGCTGCCTTTGCTGTCCATTTCTCCTGATTTTTATGCCCAAAATCTTCTTAGCTTCTCCTAGCTCTTTCATCTCAAACACTGATCTTAATCTTAGCTTAAGATTCTCGATTTCTAGGCTGATTGACTAGCAATCAGTATATCATCTACATATAGGAGAATATATATAGATATATTCCCTAGCATATGCTTAAAATATGCACAACTGTCATAGGCACTCCTCTTAAACCCTTGGGCGAACATAAAAGAGTCAAACTTCTTATACCATTGACTAGGGGACTGTTTTAAACCATGGAGGGATTTCTTAATTTAGCACACTTGCTCTCTCTTCCCCCTAACCTCAAACCCCTTAGGCTGTTCCATTAGAATATTTTCCTCTAAGTCTTCCATGTATAATTTAGGAACCAATCCCTATGTGGTGTCATATGAAAGGAACAACCAGAATCTAACACCAAAACATGCCTATCCTCGGTATTAGATGTAACCAGTGCATCTGCACTGTCATAATCAAATTCATAGATTGAAGATGAAATTTCAGCATTTCCTTTTCCTTGAAATTCCCTCTTTTTCTCGGGACAATTATGCTTAATGTGTCCCTCTTCATGACAGAAAAAACATTTGATGGGTTTCCTACTGTTCTTCAATTTTGACCTTGATCTACCCCTAAATCTTGGGTCCCTCTTTTCTGATCTTGACCTAACAGCAAGGGCATCTCCCATAGAATTCTTGCCTTCAACCTTATGTTGTAGTTCTTTGGAGTTTAAGGCTCCTATAACATCATCTAGGGTCAATTTGTCTCCTCCATGTTTTAATATGTCAACAAAGGTCTCATAGGATTTAGGCAAAGAATGTAAAAGGACTAAGCTTTATCCTCATCGTCATATTTGATATGTATGTTTTCAAGATCTAGATATAACTTGTTAAATTCGTCTATATGCTCTTGTAATTTCTGACTTTCACCCATTTTGAATGAGAAAAACTTGATTTTCAAGTATAATCGGGTAGACAGTGTTTTGGTCATGTATAGGGTTTCTAATCTTTTTCAAAGGGCTTCCGTGGTTGTCATCTTGCTTCCGTGGTTGTCATCTTAGACACTTCCCGCAATACTTTATCCCCTGGACTTAGAATCAATGTATTGTAGGCTTTCTTGATGATTTCTCTCTTTTGTTCATCAGAATATGATTTTGGCATTTTCTGTTCACCATCTAAAGCCTCTTCCAGTCCTAAATTCCCTAGTAAAGCTTTCATTTTCATCTTCCAAAGGCCAAAATCATCCTGGCCATCAAACTTTTCTATATCATATCTAGTTGCGGCCATTCTTGATATTACTATGACCGAGAGACAACAAGAAAATGAAAGAAAGACTTTTCTTGATCCTTGATCCTAGGGGATGGCTCTAATGCCAAGTTGTATCAGACTCACTGGATTAGGCATATATAATAGATGAAACCGATCTTTCTCAATCTCTTAACCACTTTTTTATCAACAGTATAAGAGATAACACAAACAGAAATGAAGAGAATTGAAAGAACAGAACATTAAATGAAATCAAACCAAACAAGAAGCCAGCGATTATCCTGGTTCAGATTGCAAGAGATGCAACCCTACATCCAGCAGTCAAACACCCCTAAGAGCAGTCTTTTTTTGCCAAGAATGATCAGTACAACAGCTTCTTGATCCCTCTCTTCTATCCCTGAGTACATCAAACCTTCCCTCCCCAAGATTACAAAGCCATCTCAAAACACTAGCCTTTCTCTCAGAACAAAACAGCACTTGTTTCAATAGAATGAGAAAATCGTACCAACTGGCTACCCATTGCCCTATATTTATAATAGGGGCAGACATCCCAATGAAACTAATCAGAATTTAGATAATTCTGGTTTGACCCCTACACTTACACTAATTACATTTAGGGTATAATTTTCAACCGCCTATCTAGACCTTAACTGCTTTATGCCACTGCCTTTACTGATCTTCTAGGTTAACTTGAGGCAAACATATCAACAAGTTCAATTGTGCTAATTTTGATGTGAACATGGATACTGTTGTAACATTTAGCAGTTATTAAGATGTCCATTCAAAGTTATAGCTATAGATGCAGCTATTGTTGGATCATTAAAGGGACAAACAACTGACAAATACACCAAACCAACATGTAAAATAAGGTTAAAGGGGAATGGATTGGTTTCTACGTGATGAAATCCTCAGAAGCTACTAGGAACTCGTTGAGAAAAACATGTGTTTATGCTAACACATAAAGGTCCAGGGACACTCCCCTTGGGTATGGGAAATGCTACTAGGGTCCAGGGAAAAGCATGTTTTTTGTATGCAAATTCTGGTTCCCTGTTCTAGATCATTATCCCTTACAAAATGAAATAAAAAAAGTTTTTGAGTATGGGAATTGTTTCAGACCTGAAAAAAGTGAGGATTCCATTCGATGAAGCAGAGACCTAATTTGAGTTTTTTCTATCTTTTCCCAGCGGGAAAATAGTTCTTAGTGATCTTCTATGATTTTTGGCTGGTTTCTATATAGAATGATGCAAGAGGGGACTGAGGAAGTGGCAGAGGAAGATGAAGAAGAGCCAGTTTTTGTTTTAACTGATGAATGGAGGGAGTTATTTGCAAAATCTGAAGCCAAAAGGAGGCTAGGTAAGCTGAATTTCTCTCTTTATCTTTACAGTTGTACTTGAAACATTGTTTCTGATATCTATGCGTATGTTGAGCAGCGAAGAAGCAAGCTAGAAAGAAGGGTAAAAATGTGCAGGCGTAAGAACTTCATATTCCAAGTGATGAGGAGGAAGGGGGGGGGGGGGGCAGTTGCTCTCGACATTCAGTGCCATGAGGAAGATGATCCAGAACCTGTTGCTAAAGTTGACGTTGAAGCTACACAATTAAGGAACTAAAACCAAAGAGTGCTACTGAAGATACACACTGTACACTGTTCCGATTGAAGTTTAGAAAGTGAATGGAAGTAAATGCTTGTATTCTTCTTGAATGAAAATATTCATTACCTTTTGTTTGTCTAGAAACCCTTGATGCCAATAATTTAAATGATCAGATTGAATATGGAATTTTACATAAAAAAAAAAATGTCGTTATTTTGTAAGAATTAAAGGATATATTTTGCATTTAAAATACTAGCATAATTGATCAACAACACAAATCATTTAGTTTTTAGCTCAAGTAATGTTTGTTAATCAAGATATATATTGAAAAAAGTAGAA
Source organism: Diospyros kaki (assembly GCA_036245055.1). NCBI lineage: Eukaryota > Viridiplantae > Streptophyta > Magnoliopsida > Ericales > Ebenaceae > Diospyros > Diospyros kaki. Next base: position 42,754,833 of record BSEG01000007.1, on the reverse strand, counting down.
TATGAAAAGTATTTTAGTAAAAAATAATTTTTATTGTGTTTATTAAGATAATATTTTTTAACCAAGATATAAGTTAAAAAAAGTGAGATACAAAAAGTATTTTAAATGAAAGTATTTTTTATTATTTATTAAATTTATTTAATAATTTATTAAAAAAATTACCTAATTTTTCATTTAAAATTTTATACATAAAAAAAAATAACATATATGCTCCTATTTTACAAAACCCTCACCCTTCCTGTTTGTCTTTTTTTCTTTCATTTTCATGTTCATCTTCCTTTCTTTTTTCTTCATGCGTCAATGAAAACAGGCCTAGAAAATGGTGAGGTAAAGTCCTCCTTTGCCAATTTTTTTTACTCGTTTTTGTCTTTGCTGTTCATATGTCTCGACCGTCGCTGCCTGCATCTTTTGTTGCATACGCTGTTGTTGCCTTTATCGTCTGAGGTCATCGTTGCATCCGTTGCAACGTGTTTCACTTGTCATCGTTGCCTCTATCGCGGCCTACTTGGCCCATAGCCTCCAACAACCTGCTTGGCCTGCTGCCTACAGTGGCCTACTTCACCAACCGCCGTCAGTTGCCTGTCATTGTTTTTCTGCCTCTCGTTCGGTTCGATTCCCTCCTTAGAATCTCAATTTTCCTTTGTTTCTGAATGCCCTTTGATACACTATTGTTTTATTTATTTATTTTGATAATGAGAGGAAAATTTTTAATTAAAAAAATATTTATCTCAGTGTTTATTATATATATTTTAGTAAATATATGAAAAAAAATACAATTCTCAATGTATTTCAAAAAATTTAACAAATAATCTTATTAAAATCCTAAAATGCTTTCCAAGACTTTCATATTTTAATTTAAAAAATACTTTAAATTTATCTTGATATTATCATTTAACAAACGCAACCTCGGATGGATGAAAAGGAACATGTTGTGAGACCAATACATGGTTCTTCAGGTGTAGCCAAAATTATCCACTAAAAATTGAACTGATGCATGCGTTAATATCCCATGTTATGGATTCAACATGCCAAGTAAGTTTGATTGTTTGTTTGTTTTCAAATAAATATAATGGAAATACCAACCTCTTGAAAAGAGAAAATTACACCGTGAAGTGTGCATAACACTTATCTGATACAGCAGTGACTTAAGAAGAGAAAACCTTCATCTGCTGGCCGGTTGTGCATAGAGGGCGAAGCGAATGCTGTTCAACAATGGGGTGAGACTGAGACAGTAGTCATCTCCTATTTGCCTGATTAAAGAATAATAAACTCGATCCACACACCCATTGTGATAAAGTCTCATATTAGTCCAGCCACCCATGGGTTTAATTTAAGTAAGCTTGCTCAGAGCAGCATGGATCCTCTCGTTTGTGATCATTTTGTGGCTGTCATAGAAGTCTAATATCTCCATTGCTATATTTTTCACCTGCCCAAGTATACACCACAACAAATTCAGGACAAAGGGATCTAATTGTAGAAGTCTTAGTCAATGCCGTGCAAAATAAAACCCTTCAAAGAATTAGAGTTTGGGAGAGAGAAGAACTCTCTACTTGCTCCGGTGCAATATAAAACTAAACCTCAAACTCATTAAGTATGCCAGCAGGCTCTTGTTTTTCTAATCAGATCTCTACAATACCGTCATTGATATGTTTTCACCACCGACTGCTATAGATTTCCTCTAGTCAATGGAGTAGGGAAAATAAAATCGTGAAACTAAACCTATGCCATTATTCCTATAGAATCACTCACTCAACTCATGTGCCAACTGTCAATAGTATGCATAAATATAATTGCCACACAGGAGCTCAAGTGAATGCCCCAAGGGCACAAGGTAAAATTTTCACTGTATATCGTGATGGCATAAGATGAAATTTTCACTTTTTATCAGGATGGCATACAACACCACCCATGTTTGTCTATTTTTTGATGTGTTTTCTGTTTTATTCTATTCCATGTAAGCTTTAAGGAATAATAGGTTATGGTTTAGATGTATAACTATAAACACGTGCGCGCGCAGAGGGTTAAGGAGTTACCACATTCATCTCAACCCGAAGCTCTTCAAACCATGAGATGTTTTCTTTATCCCTGAGTACACTTGCAACATGTATGCAGCTTAGCGCAATTAAGTGTGGAGGATGTAAAAGAATTAGATCCATTTTATAAGTGTCATTTACAAGTCCCCTGCATGGTTTAAAAATTAAAATGCCAGTCAGGTCATGCTTTACAGAACGTTGTGAACGTAGAAAGTGGCAGCAAATTCTTAAAGATAAAATAACAAACAAACAAGAAGGGATAAAACAGGGTAAAAGGTGATTCATTTCCAGAGTATAAAGCCCCCAGGTATATCTATATCCCGTATATGTGGAATATAAGGTATAGTTGGACGCTGGTATATATCTCACTTCTTTAAGTCACACCAAATGTAGGATAAAAGAAAGTCATTGTCTCTCCTTATCCCATGAAATAAATATAACTTACGTTTTAACTATTGCCATACTTAATTCTTCCGTCTCATGGCATTTTTTTCCATCTTTCCCCTATAAGGAAGAGTTGAGAGAGTAGAATCTTGTTACAGGAACAAAAGAACACAATCATTCCCCAACCAACTCATCTTGAGTTATTAATTCAAACTTTACTGTGCATTTGGCATAATTGCAGAATAGATGTCTCTAGCAGGTCATGCAGTGTAGAATAAAATTATTTTTAAATATCCAAATCACCAAAGGACAAAAAAGAAGCAAAAATGTTAGACATCATCAAAAAAGAAGTAGAAAATCAACAACAGTAGCAACTGGGTTCTGTACCAACACATCTGCATTGCATCAATCATGCCGGCATCCTGAAGCAATCTGCCAAGAACAATAAATAATTATACAAGAAACAAGAAGAAGAGGAAACTAAAATAGCGATCATAATTGAAAGACTATCATAAGAAAGTTTAAATGGTTAGCATAATCAGAAAATCCAACTTGAGCTGGAGCCTGGAGGAATAAGCAAAAATGCAGCCTTGAGAGTTGGTGCCATATTGGACATCAGAAGTTCCACCCATTGCATTATAAAACCTAAAAGAATCTCACAGAGCTTCCTGATAATTTATAAGTGTTGCCAACAGATTGTGGATAATCAGAAGCATCAAAATATAGCTCAATGAAACAACTTTATTTATCAAGTTGACAGTAATTTTAATTTAATGCCAAGGGTAAGATATGGCTGGCTGACTTCATCTAAGTATGTTGTGATTATTAATCATCATGATGGAATTGGAGAAGAAGAAAAGCCCTTCCACCCCATTACTTGCTTTGGGGGGGAGGGGGAAAGTGTGTTGGAGAAGGGGTGAAATAAATCAAGCATGGTTTTACTAAAATGGACCAAAGAGGTGAAATAAAAAATAATCTACCATCAAAGCAAAGCATTGAATTTTGAAAGAGAAGGATCAAGAGTTCCATGATGAAACCATTTTTGACAAATGCAGACATTTTACATGGAGATGAACTACTCACTGAGGCAAAGAATGGTAAGGGTGGAACACAACAAGATAATAATTGAGTGCTTCCAGAATCTTCATTTCCATCTCAAGTATGTCTTTTATTTCATATCTATATTTTTCATCTGAATCTGCAAACCAAAAAAGGGTGGGTTACCAGAATTTAACATTAAATAAAACATGGCCATTCTATAATATAAACAGGCTCAAATAGCAAGGGTTTACGCATTTTTTTTAGGCAAAATACAAGAAGCCTAGCTTGCAATGTGCTTTCTTCTGCTTTTGATGCCAAGTATAAGCAGGCTGGAGCCACTAGACGTGGATCATATTCGATCATGCTTTTCCTGACAGGATGAAAGTAGGAAAATTCTTAACAATGTTGCAGTCAATAAAAGATTTAGAGTCGTGAATTGTTCGACATACTTGGTGTATACACGTCTCATGTATGTAATAGCAGTTGCTACAACCCTGAAAGATTGACCAAACATATTAGATTTGCATCAATTGGTGTAAGCCTGCCAAGAAAACTTTAACAAGAACTTGCAGTTATCATGGAGATCTGAAATGACTGTACAAGACTCTAGAATATCAATAAACATTTCAAATTATGGTGAATGCCATCAATATCTGACATACCAAGCAATAATATTAGATGCCTGCCACTTATTTCTGGACCTCTCAATGCAAGAAATGATTGTGTAAAGGAGTCTACAATAAGTCACCTTGTGACTCAAAAAACCAAGCAACAAGGAAGGATAAGTATCATACGGAGAAGTGAAACAAGTATAGAGCCTCAGAAGGAGTAAAAAGAAAGCACCATGTTGTCAAAAGGTTAGTTATTCCTTTTTTGCCAAATGTATCACCATCATCACATCATCATCAATAAATTCATCATCCGAAGCCTTAATCCACTAGCTTGGATTCCATCAAGTGTGTCACATTACCAGAAAAAAGGAATAAGAATCAAAAAGTGTCTCTAAGCCATAGAAGGGGTGCCCCAATCCCAAGCAAATAGGAAAACTCTCACTGACGCTGGCAAATCCAAACAGATGCCAAATAAATGTAAATAGAAGCTCCTAATCTCTCTAGCCATGGGATACTGAAAAAAGATGATCAATCGAACTCTCACCCACTTCTGCACAAGAACCACCATACCCTAAATCACAAGGATAGCCCTGTGAGAAGTAAACCAGAAGAGAAAAAAGTCAACCAGGCAAAGACCTTGTTCTCTAGTACCTCAAGCACTGATACCTAGAGTAAACCAAGATAAGTCCAATCAACAAAGGCCAGCAGACCTCCTTGTCATCAGACTACCGTGATGGAGAGTGTTTATGAAGTAACGCAGAAAAATCAGTCATCAAATATATCTGCACCAACTATTTAAACAAAATCTAGTATCAACCCCAGACCCAAAATAAAAATAATATTTCTATAAAATTCAAGCCTTGCCCTTCAAATGCCCCTGCAAACTGCAAAAACATAAGGCAAAGAATTGGGATCAGAAGCCCAACCACCCCACAGTAGCCAAATTGACAAACAATAACTCTTCTCTAGAGGCTATCCCTTTCCACAGCAAACCTCCAGGGCCATTTATCGAACCTTTTTTGAAGTGATACTTGAACTTGTCCTTGAGACTATCCCCAAGGAAGTCACTCTGAAGCTTCTTCAAGTGTTTGACAACTGACAAAGGGGATACAAAACAAATACAACACATAGGCCGGAATGCCTCTGGACCAACCAGGGGCTACTACCAATAGAACAGTATTGCCTCTTCCAAGAGGCAAGCCTGTTCTCACACCTCTCAATGACGCCATTCCAAGCAGAATTGGATTTAACTAGGGGAAGGAAGAAAGGAGAGAGCCAACTCTACAACCAAAGGAAGCAGCTACCAATTCAGTATTGTTAACCTGGACGGCCTGGATAACCCCACTCTTCACAAAGACCAAACAACCTCAAAACAATTTAGAAAGTATTCCAAAATCTCGATTCTCTAACCCATCATCTAGATTTTCCAATATATGCATCTAACTTGAAGGCAATTTGGTGCAATTGATAATAGGTAGAACATTATGTTTGCCATGGAAAGAATAAACAGTCTACATATTTGGAAAACAGTAGAGACAACAAAAATATTAAGTCAAACCTTTGTCTTACTTTCACATTTTGAGCCAATCTCACAATATCTGAAAATTAAATAAATACACAAATAAGTGCACACAAAGAGATCAGGATATGCAAGAGAAAGACAAAATTATCAATATGATGCATGCATGGAACTCTGGGTCAATGCCTGTTCTATATGATTCTCAGGTAAAAAAACATAAGTATATTAAAGGTTAGACCCACGTAACAACATAGCTTATAGTTTCTTGTGAAGATTCAGTAAAAAGGAAAGCTACCAGCATTGTTAATGTTATATGATTAAGTAAAACTTTGAAAATATAGATCAAATTGTGTACACGTATATATTAGCATCATCATGCACATAATTTATTTACGTGCTGACAAGTATGTTCTATGGTCGAGAAAAGACGCTGCCAGGCACTGGTTTGAGCCGTTGGGATAAATATATCTATACATACACATAACTCATATATGAACTTTAAACAAAAGATTCTATAACAGAATCTAAACGGCCAGGTAAAAGTAAAGAAATACAAGAAACAAGAAAATCCTGTGGGTTCATTTTATTATGCCTTATTTGTTTTTGCTTTTTTCTATTTTTTGTTGTTTAAGGAACCAAAAACAATGACAACTTCGAAAATATTATGTAAAAAATAATTTTTAAAATCAACAAAAATAAGTCTTTTCACTCAGCAAAAAAAAAACAACAAAATAATAAAGAGTTGGCAAGTTTAGACAAAAAAATTTTGAAAACAATTTTCAACCACGGGTCCTTCAGGGAAAGAGGCAGAGGCTTCCCGCTTTGCATAGTCTTACAAACAAAAGGGTTATAAACATTGATTCAAGTGATCTGTCTCGGAAACTTAAAAATCAGGGCTACTGCAAAAAGAACAAAAAATGGTTACATTATGTCTATAAGTAGGCTGGCAACTAGCAAGTCTTCATCTCTTAATTTTAGAGAATTGTCTTGAGTTCTCTTGACTGCATCTCGATTGGCATGTAAGCTCACATAGACAGGTCAAGATGTTTTCCATACACACATATCGGTAAACCGAGAAAATGAACAAAAGGCTGGGGCACACAACTAATGCCGAAGAAGTCTCAATTCTAGGAAATTCGTATGATAGCTAAAAACTCCAGAAAACCAAACAAAAACCACGGAAGAAGCTGAACCTATGAAGGAAGCCCTCCGTGTATTGTTAAGGATCCTTTTAAGCAACGAATACAAATAAAGACAAAGACAATTGATGTGCAAAGTTATAGATTAATTCCAGAATTTACAAACAGTAGGTGCAATGCAACCCAGTTGACAATTATAGATGCGTGTGTATGCAAGAGGCAGTAAGGATGGATATAAATACAATTGGCCATCTGCATCTTAATGAGCTTGAAATCTTCAAGAGTGATGCCCTTCTCTCTGTCAAGGGGATGCACCACATCCACTTCTTCCGGGTCCAGCAGCTGTTTGCTGCACCAGTTCAGTGATCGCCCCAACAGAAAAATAAGAAATCAAATCAATCATCGGACCGAAACAGAGGCGAACAAAACCAAGACACAAACCACAAATTTTTCAAGAAAATAACAATTAGAAAACCCGAAGAATGATTGGATAGCCGCGATGAGCTTGAAACGATACTCACTAGTGCGATGAAGTCCAGAAATTGGCCGCCATTACTTGTTTTCCCCTTCCTTTCCTTCCGGAAGGACTCAACTCGGATCGGCCTGCTTCTGCAGCGATTTGCAAATCAGAATTCACATAAAGCCTTCATCGAGGAGGACACCCCCTTTTCTGCTCGTTTTCTGTTCAAGCGGTGCGACCTTGACGTCCGAGTGGGTCCCCGGGAGGCTGCTCGAAAGTTGTTTACATATATGGGTTCGAACCGGCCCGCCTTCGGGTGACCCACCCAAATAGCACAGCCCACTGCAGACCCAGCCCACTAATCCGGAACTTGGGCCCCTTCTTCTGGCCCCTGGGAGTTGAACAATGATTTATCATTCGACGGCCCAATATCCAATCTGTCGGGTCGGTTGGACCAGCGGTATATTTCTCGCAATATAGTTATTTAGTAAAATTAAATTATAGGCAATTTTTTTTCACTTCAACACATCTTAATAGTTATATTATAAGCAATAACTAAAAACAATTTAACAAAATAGCCGACCCAAGAAACTAACCCAACCGGACTTAGTCTTCTATGAAGAGGGTTAATTGGGTTCTAAAAATCTTTACTTTGAATCTTGATTTTTATGAGTATCACACCTATTTTTAAAAATTATCAGCCACAAATTCGTCAGTTACATCAGGGCGTGTTACACGAGACGCAGGATAAGTTAATCAGTATCAATTCTGTGTCTGGAAATGACCATTCTTGATTCTCCGGCACTCAGGACATTGTACCATATGTGTCTGGTTGACCCCTCCCTCTATTTCTACCCTCCATCCCAACAACTAAGGAAAAAGACACTTAAGCTAAAAATTCCATGGCTGGAAACTAGTTTGGCCCCTAGGGGAGTCCTACTGCATGAGCAGTCCCTTGTATTTGCAGTAATAAAAAAAACTATCAACAAAGAATGATAGGCATAGCATGGAGAAGTGAAACAAGCATAGAGCTTTGGTTATCTTCAATGGAGATCGCGAAACTAATTTCTATTATATTACAAATAATTTATTTTTTATTTTAAAAATTGTACTTACTCAAATTACACTCCTTATTATCTTCTTTACTTGATTCACTATTTTATTTATTTATTAATAAATTTTAATTTTATTTATTTTACCTTACTTATAATTAATAAATAAATATACAAAATAATCAAATACACACATACATAAAATTAATAATCAAATATATAAAATAATCAGATACACACACCCAAAATATATAATCAAATACACAAAATAATCAAATATACACATACACAAATCAACAACTAAATACACAATATCACTATTTCAATACACAAATAAATAAAAAATTTAAAAACAAAATTCTACTTGTCATCGCCATTAGTTGTTCTGCTCATTGTCGTCAATAGCACTTCTGTTGGTTGCTAAAACCTCCACTGGTCGTCACAACCGTCGCGTCACATATGAACCTTATCTTCTCTAGTTGATGTCGTCTTCGCCACAATTTGTCGGCCTCTTCCAACGTCGATGGCCGTTGTGGTGGGAGAGATGGCGACGATCCTCTTACAAATTTTGATCGCCACATCTGCTAATGCGTTTAAGCTTCCCTAGAAATTTGGCGATGGGGAGGTCAATTAGAGGCATGAAAACCAGGTTGAGTTGCTATAGTTGGCATTGGAGAGCAAAAATAACAACACATTGGAGATAGCTTGGAGTAAATAGTATGCTCCATGTCGTAAAAAGGTTAGTTATTCCTATTTTTGCCAAATGTATCACCATCATCAATAAATTCATCATCCGAAGCCTTAATCCACTAAATTGGATTCAATCAAGTGTGTCACATTACCAGAAAAAAGGAATAAGAATCAAAAAGTGTCTCCAAGCCATAGAAGGGGTGCCCCAATCCCAAGCAAATATGAAAACTCTCACTGAGGCAGGCAAAACCAAACAGATGCCAAATAAATGTAAATAGAAGCTCCTAATCTCTCTAGCCATGGGATACTGAAAAAAGATGATCAATCGAACTCTCACCCACTTGTACACAAGAACCGCCATACCCTAAATCACAAGGATAGCCCTGTGAGAAGTAAACCAGAAGAGAAAAAAGTCAAAGCCGGGCAGAGACCTTGTTCTCTAGTACCTCAATCACTGATACCTAGAGTAAACCAAGATAAGTCCAATCAACAAAGGCCAGCAGACCTGCTTGTCATCAGACTACCGTGATGGAGAGTGTTTATGAAGTAACGCAGAAAAATCAGTCATCAAATATATCTGCACCAACTATTTAAACAAAATCTAGTATCAACCCCAGCCAAAAATAAAAATAATATTTCTATAAAATTCAAGCCTTGCCCTTCAAATGCCCCTTCAAACTGAAAAAACAAAAGGCAAAGAATTGGGATCAGAAGCCCAACCACCCCACAGTAGCCAAATTGACAAACAATAACTCTTCTCTAGAGGCTATCCCTTTCCACAGCAAACCTCCAGGGCCATTTATCGAACCTTTTTTAAAGTGATACTTGAACTTGTCCTTGAGACTATCCCCAAAGGAAATCACTCTGAAGCTTCTACAAATGTTTGACAACTGACAAAGGGGATAAAAAACAAATACATCACATAGGCCGGAATGCCTCTGGACCAACCAGGGGCTACTACCAATAGAACAGTATTGCCTCTTCCAAGAGGCAAGCCTGTTCTCACACCTTTCAATGACGCCATTCCAAGCAGAATTGGATTAAACTAGGGGAAGGAAGAAGGGAGAGAGCCAACTCTACAACCAAAGGAAGCAGCTACCAATTCAGTATTGTTAACCTGGACGGCCTGGATAACCCCACTCTTCACAAAGACCAAACAACCTCAAAACAATTTAGAAAGTATTCCAAAATCTCAATTCTCTAACCCCTCATCTAGATTTTCCAATATATGCATCTAACTTCAAGGCAATTTGGTGCAATTGATAATAGGTAGAACATTATGTTTGCCATGGAAAGAATAAACAGTCTACAGATTTGGAAAACAGTATAAACAACAAAAATGTTAAGTCAAACCTTTGTCTTACTTTCACATTTTGAGACAATCTCACAATATCTGAAAATTAAATAAATACACAAATAAGTGCACACAAAGAGATCAGGATATGCAAGAGCAAGACAGGATTATCATTATGATGCATGCATGGCACTCTGTGTCAATGCCTGTTCTATATGATTCTCATGTAAATAAACATAAGTATATTAAAGGTTAGACCCACGTAACAACATAGCTTATAGTTTCTTGTGAAGATTCAGTAAAAAGGAAAGCTGTTAGTATTGTTAATGTTATATGATCAAGTAAAACTTTGAAAATATAGATAAAATTGTGTACACATATATATTAGCATGATCATGCAAATAATTTATCCACGTGTGCTGACAAGCATGTTCAATAGTTGAGAAAAGACGTTGCCAGGCACTGGATCCCGCTCATCACCGTTGGGATAGAATTACGTACACATATCTCATATATGAACTTTAAACAAAAGATTCTATAACAGAATCTAAATGGCCAGGTAAAAGTAAAGAAATACAAGAAACAAGAAAATCCTGTGGGTTCGTTTTATTATGCCTTCTTTGTTCTTGTTTTTTCTATTTTTAGTTGTTTTAGGAACCAAAAACAATGACAACTTTGAAAATATTATGTAAATATAATTTTTAAAATCAACATAAATAAGTCTTTTCACTCAGCAAAAAAAAAAAAAAATCAACAAAATAATAAAGAGTTGGCATGTTTTAACATAAATTTTTTGAAAACAATTTTAGACCACGTGTCCTTCAGAGCAAGAGGCAGAGGCTTCCCGCTTTGCATAAGTCTTACAAACAAAAGGGTTATAAACATTGATTCAAGTGATCTGTCTCGGAAACTTAAACATCAGGGCTACTGCATGAAGAACAAAAAATGGTTACATTATGTCTATAAGTAGGCCGGCAACTAGCAAGTCTTCATCTCTTAGTTTTTACAGATTTGTATTGTGTTCTCTTGACTGCATCTCGTTTGTCATGTAAGCTCACATAGACAAATGCAGATGTTTTCCATACACACACATCCGTAAACCGAGAAAATGAACAAAAGGCTGGGGCACACAACTAATGCTGAAGATGTCTCAATTCTAGGAAATTCGTATAATATCTAAAAACTGCAGAAAACCAAACAAAAACCACGGAAGAAGCTGAGCCTATGAAAGAAGCACTCCCCCTCCGTATACTGTTTAGGGTCCTTATAAGTTATAAGCACCCAATACAAATAAAGACAGAGACAATTGATGTGCTAAGTTATAGATTAATTCCAGAATTTACAAACAGTAGGTGTAATGCGACCCAGTAGACAATTATAGATGCGTATGTATGCAACAGGCAGTAAGGATGGATATAAATACAATTGGCCATCTGCATCTTAATGAGCTTGAAATCTTCAAGAGCCCTTCTCTCTGTCAAGGGGATGTACCACATCCACTTCTTCCGGGTCCAGCAGCTGTTTGCTGCACCCGTTCAGTGATCGCCCCAACAGAAAAATAAGAAATAAAATCAATCATCGGAACGAAACAGAGGCCAACAAAACCAAGACACAGACGACAAATTTTTCAAGAAAATAACAATTAGAAAACCCGAAGAATGATTGGATAGCCGCGATGAGCTTGAAACGATACTCACGAGTGCGATGAAGTCCAGAAATTAGCCGCCATTACTTGTTTCCCCTTCCTTTCCTTCCGGAAGGACTCAACTCGGATCGGCCTGCTTCTGCAGCGATTTGCGAATCAGAATTCACATAAAACCTTCATCGAGGAGGACACCTCCTTTTCCGCTCGTTTTCTGTTCAAGCGGTGCAACTGTGACGTCCGAGTGGGTCCCCTGGAGGCTGCTTGAAAGTTGTTTATGTATATGGGCTCAAACCGGCCCGCCTACGGGTGACCCACCCAAATAGCACAGCCCACTGCAGACCCAGCCCACTAATCCGGAACTTGGGCCCCTTCTTCTGGCCCCTGGGAGTTGGACAATGATTTATCATTCGACGGCCCAATATCCAATCTGTCGAGTATGTTGGACCAGTGGTACATTTATCGCAATATAGTTATTTAGTAAAATTAAATAACAGGCAATTTTTTTCACTTCAACACACCTTAATAGTTATATTATAAGCAATAACTAAATACAATTTAACAAAATAGCCGACCCAAGAAACTAACCCAACACGACTTAGTCTTTTATGAATTTGGTTAATTGGGTTATAAAAATCTTTACTTTGAATCTTGACTTTTATGAGTACCACACCTATTTTTAAAAATTATCATTCACAAATTCGTCAGTTTCCCCGGGGTCGTGTTACACGAAACGCAGGATAATTTAATCAAGTGTCAATACTTTATGTCTGGAAATGACCATTCTTGATTCTCCGCCACTCAGTCCATTGTACCATATGTATCTCGTTGTCCCCTCCCTCTCTTTCTACCCTCCATCCCGACAACTAAGGAAAAAGACACTTGAGTTAAAAATTCTATTTAAGTGGACATGGAATCTGGGCTTACTCAAATCATTCCATGGCTGGAAACTAGTTTGGCCCCTAGGGTAGTCCTACTGCATGAGCAGTCCCTTGTATTTGCAGTAATCAATCTTCTGGCTAGCTAGCTACCTCTCTGCTGACCATGGATCTTCTCCCTCATTTTCTCGCACTTGCAGGGCTGCTACTGCTGGCTCTTTACCTCCACTACTACCACAGACCAAAACCAGCTGCTGCCAGCACCAAGGAATATTTACATAAGCGCCAGCTAACCAGAGCCCCTGAACCGCCTGGAGCCTTGCCCTTCATTGGCCACCTCCATCTCCTGTGCATGTCCGGCGCCGTCCCCGTTGCCCGCATCCTTGCAGCCATCGCAGACAAATACGGAGGCATTTTCTCCCTCCGGCTGGGCAGCCACCAAGCTCTGGTGGTGAGTAGCTGGGAGTTCGCAAAGGAGTGCTTCACCACCCATGACACCCTTTTCGCTTCCCGGCCGTTGATGGCGCTGGGCAAGTACATGGGCTACAACCACGCCGTGTTCGCGCTAGCGCCTTACGGACCGTACTGGCGCTACGTCCGGAAGATAGTCACTCTTGAGCTTTTCACCGCCTGGCGGCTCGAGAAGCTCAAGCACATCCGGGAATCGGAAGTGGATATGTGCATCAAAGATCTGAACTTCTTCGACGAGAATGATGGCGGTCGTCCGTCAACCATCCGAGTAAACATGAACAAGTGGTTCGAACACTTGACGTTTAATATAATCTCGAGGACGCTGGCTGGAAAGCGATTTTCGGCCGGCGACAAGCAATCTGCTGACGATTGTTTCAAGGAGGCGATCAAGAGGGCGCTGTATCTCAGTGGGATTTTCGTAGTGTCGGATGCCATTCCCAGTCTGGAGTGGATGGATTTTGGCGGCCACATAAGAGCTATGAAGCAGACGGGGAAGGAGATTGATGTGGCGCTTTCGCGCTGGCTGGAGGAACATAAACGGAAGACAGTTGAGGGTGGCGGAGCCACCGGTAAAGCTACTCATCAGGACTTCACGGATGTTATGCTGTCACTGCTTGCAGAGGACACCACAATCTCCGGATTCGACCGTGACACCATAATCAAGTCAACACTCCTGGTATGTCTCCGCCCTCCTACTTCTTGTTGTAACCCAACCTCCTACTTCTTGTTGTTCCCCTGGGGCAAGAGTTGTTCTCCACGAGGAATGCCAATTTTCAGAAAAATATCATTCTCCTAGACCACACATATGTTCTCCCAAAGAAGGATGTTCTTTGGGATAAGTGGTCTACACATGACAAAACATCACGTGGATCCACCCGAGTCACTCTCCTATAAGGACCTATCAAGAAAGACCTTCTCCCCAACAAATCACTACCCTATCCTTCTCCTAAGGAAGGAACCATCAAGAAAGACCTTCTCCCGGATAAATCACAATCCTATCATTGCCCCGTGTAATGGCAGCCCGCCTCAAAGTATTCCTTCTCCTGGAGGCTTAGTCCTCGAGGGAAGTTTCTTCTAGGTCTAATCCATGTTTAACCTAGGATGACTTCTTGCACGCCTCATACATGTGTGTCATGTTTCACATTATTGATGTTTAGCTCGTATAAATACCCCGATTCGTCATTGGAAATGACTTTTTGTCTTCTACCCTTATTAAATCACACCTAAACCCTGGTTAACCCTAGTTAACTTGCTTACTAATATGGAAGGATGAACATGATCTCTCCCAAACACTTTCACCTAATTATTCATAGTATCACTATGACTTTTTTTTATTTAAGCATGGAAGTGTCGTGCAGAGGAATTCTCACGTGCTTTCTGATTGTGTACTGCCTTACAGTTATTTTCCCTTAAGGCAATAAAGCTTTCACCTGAATAGTTAATAATCTCTTTCCATCTTCAGTTTTTTGTTGCTTGTTTAAGTTTACAGTCATTTTTTCGAGAAACTAAAGTTTGTTGCTCTCTCCCCGACGGTGTGAGCTCTCCCTAAATAGTGTCTTGCCACTTCCTCTTGATAAATTTGGCTCAATAATTTTGGAACTAAGAACTTAACATGCTAATTAAATTTGACATTATAGTTCATTGTTACCATAATTTATCCTTAAACTACACCATAATTTGAGTTTTAAGGACTGATATTATTAGTGACATTAATATAAAATTTTAAAATCTTAATGAATACCTTAATCACCGTTTTTATTGTAAAAAAAATGTGTTAAATTTAAGTCAACCTTCAATTAATTGAATATAAATTGATTTGTTAGATTCTGATATTGACGGGGTCCGAGAGTACAGCGGATACGCTGATATGGGCTCTCTCTCTACTTCTAAACAATCGTCATGCTCTACAAGCTGTCCAAGCAGAGCTCGATGTCCAAGTGGGAAGAGATAGATGGGTGCAAGAATCTGATATCACAAACCTAAATTACCTTCAAGCCATAGTCAAAGAGACTCTCCGCTTGTACCCGCCGGGGCCCTTATCGGGACCTCGCCAAGCCCTAGAAGACTGTGAAATTGGTGGGTATCACGTTCGAAAAGGAACCCGCTTAATTGTTAACCTTTGGAAGTTGCAAAGAGACGCTCGAATTTGGTCTAGGCCCGACAAGTTCCAGCCGGAGAGATTTCTCTCCAATCACGCCAACATAGGGTTCAGGGGGCAGCAATTCGAGTACATCCCGTTTAGCTCTGGCAGAAGAATGTGCCCTGGCGTCACGTTCGGGTTGCAAGTGGTCCACTTAGGGCTCGCCCGATTGCTTCACGGCTTTAGCATAACAACTCCAGAGGAGAAGCCAGTAGACATGTCGGAGGGATTGGGCCTCTCCTTGCCCAAGGTGCAACCGCTCAATGTCATCCTCACGCCACGCCTTCCGCTCGAGGTTTATCAGAGCATTTGAATTGACTATCATCAAAGTTTAAATATTTAAATATATATATTAGAAAATAAAAGTAGTGTGATCAGAGTGTGTGTAACTATATTCACATTTGGGATATATGAACTTATTGTCTCTATTATTGTCTCTATTTAATGCACCTTTGTAGTTTTTGTCTAGAACATAAAATATGAAAACCTATAAAGCAACAAAGAATAATCTATTTTTGCATTTGAACGGTTAGTATATTTTCTTTAAGCTCAAATATAGTCACTTTGGAGAATAAGATGTTCAAACAGCTTTTTATAATGATTAGATTCTTTGAAACTCAAAATTGTGCACATTTAATATTATCTATAATGACTAATTTTTGAAATTTAACACAACATTTATCAAGTAATCTTATGAGTTAATCGATTGAGATTAGATGTTGCTTAAGTACCTAATAATCCTATTCAATTAAAATTATCATTCGCAGACTTAATAATATTAGATGTCACTTATTTTTAGAACTCTAAATGCAAGAAATGATTGTGTAAAGGAGTCAACAATAAGTCACATCAAGACTCAAAAAAACTATCAACAATGAAAGATAAGCATACTATTTGAAGTGAAACAAGCATAGAGCTGGCTATCTTCAATGAGAATCTCTATTTCAATTTCTATTATATTATAAATAATTTATTTTTTATTTTAAAAATTATGCTTACTCTAATTACACTCCTTCTTATCTTCTTTATTTGATTTTTTATTTCATTTATTTATTAATAAATTTTAATTCTATTTATTTTACCCTCTTTATAATTAATAATCGAATATACAAAATAATCAAATACACGCATATACAAAATTAATAATCAAATACACATACACAAAATAAATAATTAAATACACAAAATAACTAAATATGTACATACACAAATCAACAACTAAATACACAAAATCATTATTTCAATACACAAATAAATAAAAAATTCATAAACAAAATTCTACTCGTCGACACCACTAGTCGTTCTGCTCGTCGCCGACGACAGCACTTTTGCTGGTTGCCACAGTCTCCACTAGATGTCAACTGTTGCGCTGCATCTGAACCTTCTCTTCTCTAGTTGATGTCGTATTCACCACAATTGGTCTGTCTCTTCTAGCGTTGATGACCATTGTGGTGAGAGAGATGGCGAGGATCCTCTTGCAGATTTCAATCGCCAAATCTGCTAATGCTTTTAAGCTTCACCAGAAATTTGGCGATGGGGAGGTCCATTAGAGGCATGAAAACTGGGTTGACTTGCTATATTTGGCATTTGCGAGCAAAAATAGCAACATGTTGGACATAGCTTGAAGGAGTAAATAGGATGCTTTGTGCTGTCAAAAGGTTAGTTATTCCTTTTTTTTGCCAAATGTATCACCATCATCAATAAATTCATCATCCGAAGCCTTAATCCACTAAATTGTATTCAATCAAGTGTGTCCCATTACCAGAAAAAAGGAATAAGAATCAAAAAGTGTCTCCAAGCCATAGAAGGGGTGCCCCAATCCCAAGCAAATATGAAAACTCTCGCTGAGGCAGGCAAAACCAAACAGATGCCAAATAAATGTAAATAGAAACTCCTAATCTCTCTAACCATGGGATACAGAAAAATGATGATCAATCGGACTCTCACCCACTTGTGCACAAGAACCACCATACCCTAAATCACAAGGATAGACCCGTGAGACGTAAACCAGAAAAGAAAACTGCCAAAGCTAGGCAGAGACCTTGTTCTCTAGAACTTCAATCACTGATACCATAGAGTAAACCAAGATAAGTCCAACCAACAAAGGCCGGCAGACGCACCAGGGGCATAGTCAAGTGGTAAATGAGGGGGTTGTAAAGATGCAGTCATGCTAAAGACTGCTAGAGTGAAATCGATTCTTAGGAGAAGCAATTCCTTCTAAGGATGATTCTTGGTAAGTGGTTCTTGGTAAGTGTTAGTGGACGCAATCTCAAACTTTGACCACTTGGGCATATCTTTCGATTTACCTCCCATGTGATGACCCAGGGGCGGGTTCACAAAGGGCGCGAGTGATGGCGTATAATCCAAAAAAACAAAAAAAAGGCCAGCAAAGCTCCTTGTCATTAGACTACCGTGATGGAGTGTTTATGGAGTAACGCAGAAAAATCAGTCATCAAATATACCTGCACCAACTATTTAATTAAACAAAATCTAGTATCAACCCCAGCCCAAAATAAAAATAATATTTCTATAACATTCAAGCCTTGCCCTTCAATTGCCCCTGCAAACTGCAAAAACAAAAGGCAAAGAATTGGGATCAGAAGCCCAACCACCCCACAGTAGCCAAATTGACAAACAATAACTCTTCTCTAGAGGCTATCCCTTTCCACAACAAACCTCCAGGGCCATTTATCAAAACTTTTTTGAAGTGATACTTGAACTTGTCCTTGAGACTATCCCAAAGGAAATCACTCTGAAGCTTCTTCAAATGTTTTGACAATTGACAAAGGGGATAAAAAACAAATACATCACATAGGCCGGAATGCCTCTGGACCAGCCAGGGGCTACTACCAATAGAACAGTATTACCTCTTCCAAGAGGCAAGCCTATTCTCACACCTCTCAATAAATCCATTCCAAGCAGAATTGGACTTAACTAGGGGAAAGAAGAACGGAGAGAGCCAACTCTACAACAAAAGGAAGCAGCTACCAATTCAGTAATGTTAACCTGGACGACCTGGATAACCCCACTCTTCACAAAGTCCAAACAACCTCAAAACAAATTAGAAAGTATTCCAAAATCTCAATTCTCTAACGCATCATCTAGATTTTCCAATATGAGCGTCTTACTTCAAGGCAACTTGGTGCAATTGATAATAGGTAGAACATTATGTTTGCCCCGGAAAGAATAAACAGTCTCCATATTTTAACATTGTCTTTTGACATTATCGCTTGGAGATGTTGCTTTATTGCTGAGATGGACTCTCTGTAGCCTACGAAATCTCCAGAGATGGTGTCGATAATTCCGGTTATCTGATTTCCTGGAGGTGGTCCGGCGTTTAGCCTGTTGCCTGCTCGGTGTCGCCTTTGAGGGTTGCAACTCCTTTGCCTTCCTGGGTTGCCTTGGGGGAACCGCCACCGGTCGGGCCAATAAATGCATTGGCAGAGGTAACCTTCTCTAACCAATCGCTCTATCTAATCTTTTAGGGTGGTGCACTCTTTGGTCGTGTGCCCGAACATGCGGTGATAATCACACCACTTGTTGGTATCAGTGTTGCCACGAGGGGGTCATTGTTTGCTGATATCTGGGAGAGGAATGACCCTGGTGTTATAAACTTCTAAGAAAATTCAGTCCCGCCTTGTTGTGAGGGGGGTGTACGCGTTGTAGTGTAACCTGGGTGGTTTAAGGGCCCAAGGTGGTTCTCGTCGTCCCTTGTTGTGATCCCAACCTTTTTGGTTTTGATGGGGGTCCCTTTTGTGGCTGTGTTGATGCCAGAAAAGAAATCCCAGCTGGGAGGCTGGTTGCGATTGTATTTGCGGCTCAACCTCTACGCGTCAGGCGGCCGAGGCTTTCTCCATGTTGATTGTAACATCCTGAAATTTGCAGAGAAGTAATTAATTTTAGTATTTGAGGGTATTTTAAAAATATTTGGATATTTTGGGGAAATGGAAAATTAAGGTGATTAAGTAAATTATTTGAGAATATTTATGGAAATAATGATAAAAATTAGTTTGGTGGATTTTTGGAATAATCGGGGTATAAGTGTAATAAGAGGAAATGAGGTGTGAGGGGTGTGTGTGTGATTTTCAAAAAATTCTGGGGCACTAGTGCAAATCCGAAAAGAAGTCTGGAACATTGGTTAAATACAATGGGATGCATATATAGGTTGAAGGAGCAACCAGCGCAGCTGGCACGCGGGCGCAAGGAAGAAGGCTGAGACGCGGGTTCAAATCCTGGTAGGTGTGCGCGCTGGGAGGAAAAATGTTGATTTTTAATCAACCAAAGCACCCCAAAACGACGTCGTTTTGGGGAGGCCAAATGCTGGCCTTGTGCAGCCCAGCCGCGCCACGTGGCGTGCGCTGGTGCTTCCTTCACCACCTGTCTGTTTGAGCTTGAATTTGGCTCCAATTTCTTGTTAAATTGCAGCCACGTACAGGAACAATGGCCGAGACATTTAATTAGTTGAAATTCTGTGGATTAAACCACAGTT
Organism: Diospyros kaki; assembly: GCA_036245055.1. Taxonomy (NCBI): domain Eukaryota; kingdom Viridiplantae; phylum Streptophyta; class Magnoliopsida; order Ericales; family Ebenaceae; genus Diospyros; species Diospyros kaki. The sequence goes on along the minus strand of BSEG01000007.1, from coordinate 42,734,990 downwards.
TGGGAGGAAATCAGTGGGTGGATTGAGCCTATAAATAGGCAATTTGAGCAAACAGAGAAGGCATAGTTGAGTGAGCAATTCTCAGGAAGAAAAGCTCCAGAAAGGTACGAATTCTTAAGTTTAAGTTTATTTTGTTTAAACAATTGATTAGTTAATTAGTTAGTTAAATTAAATTAGTAGTTAAGTTAAAGTTTATTTTAATTAATTAGTTTAGTAAGTCAGTTAGTTAAAGTAATTAGTGGGATTGGTAAATAAATTACTTAAATTAAGCTAGTGGCTAATTAATTAATTATCTAGCCTCATGTATATGTATAATTGTGGTAAGGGTATTGCGGGTACACTACCAGTTAGTGCAACGAAATAAAGTTGGTCGCCGAACAACAAATAAATTAAGGTAAGGGTTTAATATGCTTTAATTGTAAATTAATTTTGCCATGGCTTGCATAAGATATTAAGGAAGTGCCTAGGCATAGGGCTGTGAGTTTCGGACCGTGAGAGTCCTAGGATGGGGTCATAGATGAAACCACTAGGGGCCACCTAGAGCCTGAGATAGGTGCGGTGGACAGGCTTGCATGCACGCTGCACTTCATTTTTTATCTATGATATCATGGTTATTAATTTACTGCATTGCATATTGCCTTTATTGAGTCCCCGAACTCACCCCCTTCACTCCCACTAACCCAACAGATGGCTCGGGGTCTAAGAAAGAAAAAACGGTAATGGTGGAAGAGTCGCCGGTTAACAGTAATGGTGGGCAATGAGAATGTGAGTCATGTATATGTCTTTAATGTAAATTATGTGCGCTCCGTACTTGGCCACGGAAGATGGTTGTGATTTAAATAAAACTTGTTTTGGACCAAGTTATACTCAATGAATGTAATATAGTTATGCTTAACTGCTAAAAGTATTTTATTGAGTATGATGATAATTAATTTGATTTGTAATTTTAAAGGCCTAGTCGAGTAAATTTTCGCTGCCTATGTTCTTGAATCCGAATACTCGACAGTCGGGGCGACGAAGCCTGGACCCCACCCAGGGTGCCCATATTATTTTAATTCTTTATGATTGGTAGGGCATAGTCGTCCTTCGAGATAGGCCAGGGTTATAACCACGGGTTACGGTGACACCTGGTAGTGGGGCCGGGGCGTCACAAGGTGATATCAGAGCGGGGTTAGGGAAGGGATGTTGGGTCAATAAATTTGGAAGCTGTGGATGCATACCCTGAGTAGGGTAGGTCATAACTGAAAAAATAAAATACTTTCCTAGTAAAGGCATATAATATAGGCTTGCTTAGGGAAAAGTGTTTCCAGGATAGCAGGCAATGAGATGCGTATCTTGATTTTGAGCCTTTGTGTGGGGAAAGGTAACTTGTTTGAGTTATGGACCTGATCCCTGACTTTGTGTATGCAGATTACCCTCATGGAATTTGGTGGACCGAGCTATATCATACCCGACCCTGAACCCTCTCTGCCACTCTTGGACCTTTTATTTAAGCAATGGGAGTACGAGTTGCTCACTCATATGGGAGGTGGCCAGCATGAGGATGAAGGAGTGATTAGCTATATATGTCGCATAAACCAAATTTTCCGAAATACAATACGAGTTGATATATGGGGGATGGCCGAAAAACAAGTCTTATTTGCAAAAAAATATATGAACGAGGCTTGGAGACAACTACTTGATAATTATATCTGGGACGTGAACTTTCTGTTTAACTATGGCAAATTCATCCGAGCCATCGAACGACAGGCAAACGAATGGGACCCTAGTTTAGCGCTCTATGATGTGACAGGGATTGGAGCGTTTTCTACTGCATTGCCAGCCGAGGCAGAGATATGGGGGCCTAAGGAAGAGGTGCCACCAGGAACTCATTCCAGTAAGGGAAGTAACGGGGACTTGACGTACCTGGTTGATGAGGCAACCTCACGAGCGGTGGGAGATAACGCAAGTGCAGCCTAGTCGACGATAGAAATTAGGCATAGCACCCAATTTTGAATTGTATAAAGTTGTACAGTAACGGGGTTTAATGTGGTATATATGGTTGACTTAACTAATGTGATGTACATCTTGAACATATAATAAATAAAAAGTTGTTCTTACATTTGTGTTGTTATACCTTGGTAATGTGAAATTAAAAAGAAAATGGTGGCGGTGTGCAGATGGCACCTATGACACGACGAAGTGCTCGCATGTCGAACACCTCCCAATCGGGAAATGCTACACGAAGACCCTCGGCAGAAGTGTCAGAGCACTCTGAAGAAGCTCAGAGTCACCGTGTGGGGGTAGAAGCACCCACTGATCGACAAGTGGACACGGAGGCAGCAACCTGGTTAAAGGCGTTCATGGACTTGCGGCCTCCGGCATTCAAGGGGCAGCTTGAAACTGACCCGAGAGTGGCCGAATATTGGATGGAAGACATTCGCCAGTTATTAGAATTCATGGACTGCCCAAAGAGGCAGTGGGTGAGATGCGCCACTTTCATGTTAACTGAGCAGGCCAGACTATGGTGGCGGTCTACGGTTGAGATGTTAAGGGAACAGAACATTCGATTGGCGGGGCCTAGGGAACAACCACGTGTAGTTGATTGAGAGCAGTTCACAGAAGCCTTCAACGAGAAATATTATCCGCATGACTGGCAGCTCCAAAAGAAACGAGACTTTATGGAATTGAAACAGTCGTCTCATTTGACAGTGTTGCAGTATGAGGACGAATTTGTGAAATTATTAAAGTATATGCCAACTTACATGTTAACAGAGGCTGACAAAATAGAACGATTTATCCAAGGCTTACGCCCCGAGATGCGACGGGGGATGAGTTATGTAGAAATGAACACTTTTCGGAACGCAGTCATGAAAGCAATAGATATTGAAAAGAAGCTAATGAGTTATGGAGAAATTACTCGAGGAAAAGAAGCAATTGAGGATGGACAAAAGAAAGCCACAACGAGGCGGGGGTATCAATTCAGCCGTCCAGAGGCAGGTAAATTTAAAAAAGAAACAAAAGTATGCCCCTACTGCCACAAATTTCACCAATGGAACTCTCCATGTAAGGCTGTCAAGATTGCAAAGGGATGTTATCGTTGTGGTGAAATGGGACACATTGCAAGAAATTGCCCAAAAGGGGCAGAAATGACTATGGTCACGCCTACTCCACCAACCAGTAACACCCAGAGAAGGCCGATTGTATGCTTCAACTGCAATATGCCCGGGCATATCGCTTCTCGGTGCCCACAGCGTGACAAGGCCGAGCAAGTGAGGCAAACTGAAGGAAAGGCACCAGTGACTACTGGAAGGGTGTTCAACCTCACCAAGACCGACGCGGCCGTCGATCCACAAGTAATTGAAGGTACGCTCCTGGTCCAAAACACATGCATGCATGCATTGATAGACTCAGGAGCTACACACTCTTTCATATCATATGTTGCCGTAGATTCGACGAATTTAAGTACCAAGGAGTCATGTGTGCCTATGAGCGTGCAAACCCCGATGGGGACTTGGTCTCATTCACACCGGGTAGTGCCAAATTTTCATAGATGGAGCCATATTTCCAGTAGATTTGAATTTATTAGAAATCTGGGATTTCGATATCATACTAGGCATGGACTTCTTGTTCCGATATCAAGCTCGGTTGGACTGTGGGAAGCGAATAGTTAAGTTGACAGGGTTTGATGGGCAAGTTAGAAGATTTGTCGGAACTCAAGTAGGGAAACCTCTAAAAATTATATCCGCTTTGGAAGCTAGAAAATATTTGGACAAAGGAGCCCTAGGGTATGCGGTGCAAGTGGTGGCCAATGAAAAACCTCAGAAGAAGGTAGAGACTATGGAAATTGTAAAAGAATACCCAGACGTATTCCCAGAGGATCTACCAGGCTTACCTCCGGACAGGGAAATTGAGTTTACCATTGACTTGGCCCCTAGAGCTCAAATGAACCCAATATCTATACCACCTTATAGAATGGCCCCAGCCGAGTTACGGGAACTTAAGACCCAACTTCAGGATTTGTTGGACAAGGGCTTTATTCGCCCTAGTGTGTCACCTTGGGGGGCGCCAGTGTTGTTTGTACGCAAAAAGGATGGGAGTTTGAGAATGTGTATTGATTATCGTGCAATTAATAAGGTGACCATTAAGAACAAGTATCCGTTACCTAGGATAGATGACTTGTTCGACCAGCTACAAGGAGCTCGGGTTTTCTCCAAGATTGATTTACGATCAGGATACTACCAATTGAAGATAAAGGAAGAAGACATCCCTAAAACAACATTTCGATCACGGTACGGTCACTATGAGTATCTAGTTATGCCATTTGGTTTAACTAATGCGCCTGCAGCATTCATGGATTTGATGAATCGAACATTTCGACCGTACCTAGACAAATTTATCATTGTATTCATTGATGATATATTAATATACTCACCAAGTGAGGAAGCTCATCTTGAACATCTGAGAATTACCTTGTCCACATTAAGGGATCATAAGTTATATGCCAAATTTAGTAAATGTGAATTCTGGTTGAGGGAAGTTGCCTTTCTAGGGCATATAATTTCTGGGCAAGGCATAGCAGTGGATCCTGCAAAGGTAAAGGCAGTAAAAGAGCGGCCACAACCCATTACTGTTTCTGAAGTAAGAAGTTTTCTTGGATTGGCAGGATACTATCGTAAGTTCATAGAAAAGTTCTCGAGCATTACGGCTCCGCTAACACAATTGACTCGAAAAGAGGTTAAGTTTGTCTGGAATGAGCATTGTGAAAAGAGCTTCCAAGAACTTAAGTCCAGACTGACAACAGCACCAATTTTAGGGATACCTGATGGTTCTGGAGGATATGAAGTGTATACAGATGCCTCAGGAATAGGCTTGGGATGCGTGTTAATGCAACACGAAAAGGTGATTGCATATGGGTCTCGACAATTACGACCCCATGAAAAGAATTACCCAGTGCATGACTTGGAGTTAGCAGTTGTGGTACATGCTCTAAAACTGTGGCGACATTATCTATATGGGGAGAAATATGTTATATATGTGGATCATTAAAGTTTAAAATATATTTTCTCCCAACGGGATTTGAACCTTCGTCAGCGTCGATGGATGGAGCTCCTAAAGGATTATGATTGTACCATTCAATATCAACCTGGGCGAGCAAATGTGGTGGCTGATGCACTAAGTCGGAAGAGTTTTATGTTGAAAGCTTGCCAGGCAGTTCGTCTACAAAACTTAACCGAGGAATTTGCAGGATTAACTCTCAATGCGGAACCGTATGATGAAGTAGCAATGGTAGCATAGATGCAGTTACAAGTAAGCCTATGGGAAGAAATTAAACAGGCTACAGCCCAAGAAGGAAATTTAGATCAATGGATAGACGCGAATGGACAACCCAAGTAGCCAGAGTTTGAGTATCGTAATGGAATACTCCGAATGAATAGGCGGGTGTATGTGCCGGCCTTTGGGAAACTGCGACAAGAAATTCTGAACGAGGCACATCGGACCCGGTACACGATACACCCAGGAGCTACCAAGATGTATCATGATCTGCGGGAAGTGTATTGGTGGCCTGGAATGAAAAATGACATAGCTGAGTTCGTGAGTAAATGTGACACTTGCCAGAGGGTGAAAACGGAACATCAGAGGCCATCAGGAAGCTTACGACCATTAGAAGTTCCCAAGTGGAAGTGGGAGCATGTGACAACAGATTTTATCGTAGGACTACCCCGAACGCTAAGAAAGGTCGACGCCATTTGGGTAGTTGTGGATCGATTAACAAAGTCAGCACATTTTCTACCTATCAAAAGTACTATAGACGCAGAGCATCTTGCCCGACTCTATGTTCAAGAAATTGTCCGATTGCATGGAATCCCGGTAAGTATTGTATCAGACAGAGACAATAGATTCGTGTCTAAATTTTGGAAAGCTGTACAGGAGGAATTGGGAACCCAACTAAATTTTAGTACAGCCTATCACCCCCAGACAGATGGTCAAACAGAACGAGTAAACCAAATTTTAGAAGACATGCTCAGAGCATGTGTGCGGGATTTTGGTGGCAGCTGGGATGAATATTTATGTTTGGCTGAGTTTGCCTATAACAACAGTTATCAAGCAAGCATAGGAATGGCACCATATGAGGCACTATATGGACGACGGTGTCGATCACCGGTGTGCTGGCTCAAGGTGGGAGAGAAACAACTTGCTCGAACGGATCTTATAGATAAAGCAACACAACAGATAGAGATAGTTCGTAAAAATATGAAAGCAGCTCAAGATCGGCAGAAAAAGTATGCGGACCGTCGGACTCGACCTTTGGAATTTGCAGTTGGGGACATGGTGTATCTTCGGGCTACCCCAATACGTCCAGCATTTAGACATCAACGAAGAGGAAAATTGGGACCCCGATATTTGGGGCCATATCGAATCAAGGGCCGAGTTGGACCACTTGCCTACCGTCTGGAATTACCAGAAGCGTTAACCAGATTGCATGATGTATTCCATGTTTCTCAATTACAGAAGCATATATATAACCCAGACATAGAAGTGCATGTTGAAGACATTGAACTCCAACCTGGTATGACCTTTGAAGTGCAACCTTTGCGGGTGCTGGAACGCCAAGATCGTCAGCTCAGGCATAGAACTCTACCTATGGTAAAGGTGAAGTGGAGTCAGCACTCAGAACGAGAGGCGACTTGGGAGATGGAAGAAGAAATGAGAGAAAAATATCCTTATTTGTTTGAAGGCCATGGTTAATTTCATAATGTATTAAAATTTCGATGACGAAATTCATCAAGGAGGGGAGAACTGTAGCATCCTGAAATTTGAAGAGAAGTAATTAATTTTAGTATTTGAGGGTATTTTAAAAATATTTGGATATTTTGGGGAAATGGAAAATTAAGGTGATTAAGTAAATTATTTGAGAATATTTATGGAAATAATGATAAAAATTAGTTTGGTGGATTTTTGGAATAATCGGGGTATAAGTGTAATAAGAGGAAATGAGGTGTGAGGGGTGTGTGTGTGATTTTCGAAAAATTCTGGGGCACTAGTGTAAATCTGGAAAGAAGTCTGGAACATTGGTTAAATATAATGGGATGCATATATAGGTTGAAGGAGCAACCAGCGCAGCTGGCACGCGAGCGCAAGGAGGAAGGCTGAGACGCGGGTTCGAATCCTGGCAGGTGTGCGCGCTGGGAGGAAAAATGTTGATTTTTAATCAACCAAAGCACCCCAAAACGACGTCGTTTTGGGGAGGCCAGATGCTGGCCTTGTGCAGCCCAGCCGCACCACGTGGCGCGCGCTGGTGCTTCCTTCACCACCTGTCTGTTTGAGCTTGAATTTGGCTCCAATTTCTTGTTAAATTGCAGCCACGTACAGGAACAGTGGCCGAGACATTTAATTAGTTGAAATTATGTGGATTAAACCACAGTTTGGGAGGAAATCAGTGGGTGGATTGAGCCTATAAATAGGCAATTTGAGCAAACGGAGAAGGCATAGTTGAGTGAGCAATTCTCAGGAAGAAAAGCTCCAGAAAGGTACGAATTCTTAAGTTTAAGTTTATTTTGTTTAAACAATTGATTAGTTAATTAGTTAGTTAAATTAAATTAGTAGTTAAGTTAAAGTTTATTTTAATTAATTAGTTTAGTAAGTCAGTTAGTTAAAGTAATTAGTGGGATTGGTAAATAAATTACTTAAATTAAGCTAGTGGCTAATTAATTAATTATCTAGCCTCATGTATATGTATAATTGTGGTAAGGGTATTGCGGGTACGCTACCAGTTAGTGCAACGAAATAAAGTTGGTCGCCGAGCAGCAAATAAATTAAGGTAAGGGTTTAATATGCTTTAATTGTAAATTAATTTTGCCATGGCTTGCATAAGATATTGAGGAAGTGCCTAGGCATGGGGCTGTGAGTTTCGGACCGTGAGAGTCCTAGGATGGGGTCATAGATGAAACCACTAGGGGCCACCTAGAGCCTGAGATAGGTGCGGTGGACAGGCTTGCATGCACGCTGCACTTCATTTTTTATCTATGATGTCATGCTTATTAATTTACTGCATTGCATGTTGCCTTTACTGAGTCCCCGAACTCACCCCCTTCACTCCCACTAACCCAACAGATGGCTCGGGGTCTAAGAAAGGAAAAGCGGTAGTGGTGGAAGAGTCGCCGGTTAACAGTAATGGTGGGCAATGAGAATGTGAGTCATGTATGTGTCTTTAATGTAAATTATGTGAGCTCCGTACTTGGCCACGGAAGATGGTTGTGATTTAAATAAAACTTGTTTTGGACCAAGATATACTCAATGAATGTAATATAGTTATGCTTAACTGCTAAAAGTATTTTATTGAGTATGATGATAATTAATTTGATCTGTAATTTTAAAGGCCTAGTCGAGTAAATTTTCGCTGCCTATGTTCTTGAATCCGAATACTCGACAGTCGGGGGCGACGAAGCCTGGACCCCACCCAGGGTGCCCATATTATTTTAATTCTTTATGATTGGTAGGGCATAGTCGTCCTTCGAGATAGGCCAGGGTTGTAACCACGGGTTACGGTGACACCTGGTAGTGGGGCTGGGGCGTCACATTGATGTACCCTACCGAGCGTGTCCTAGGGTCGGCTAGGGTGGCGGGGGGCTTCCAAGCCAGCGAATCGACGAAAGAACCCACTCTCAATCTAGCCGTAATAGCATGTAGGGATATCGCAAGGTTGAGATCTTTGATCTGAAGGGCCTCTTGAAAGAACCTGCTCATGAATGCCTGCAGCGACTCGTGCTCACCCTATTTCAGGTTGATAAGAGTGGTTGAGGTCCTGTGATGGGCTCGACTAGTGGAGAAGTGAGTGAGGAAGTAGGTGGCTAGCTCGGAGAAGTCGTGGATAGAATTCGACTCTAGGGATGAGAACCATAGCATGATCAACTTTCTCAGGGTGCTAGGAAAGGTTCGGCACATGATTGGGTCCAAGCTTTCGTTTATCAACATGGTTGCGCTGAAAGTGGTGATGTAACGTCCCGCTTTTCGAGCGTTAAATAACTTAGAAATTTCGGGAATATTTTTTTTTTTTATAAACCATCTCCCGACAATCCCGTTTTACCTTCTCAACTCACTTAATAAGAATCAATAAGCTAAGACAGGTAATCATCATAAATGCGGAAGCTTAAAATCGAAACCTGATATGGTACATAATCAATTTCACTTTATAACCGTATAAGAATTCGTACCATACATTAGCATCATCTCCTCAATATTGAAATACATAATTACATGGAGATTCCATAATGTTCTAACAAGACTAATCATCAATAAAGTATCAGCCAAAACATATCCGAGTCAGCTTACTGAATCCATCAGCTACGCCATCACGTGCCGTCTCATCTTAACCTGATCCTTGCCTAAGCTGCAAGTCTAAACTGGAACGTTGAATGTTCCAGGGGCATAACCCATTAGAAGACGAATCTTCTAGTAAGGGTTTAAAAACATGATACATGAATACATGATGCAATAACATAAACAATCATGTGCCCTAGTGTAACTTCCCTGGCCTACCAGCCTGGCACGGAACCCTAGGCAGAATCCCAAACCTCTGCAGGATAATCCTAACGTTGTTCCATCATTGCTCTTTGGAATTACGGCTACACTCTTAGGGCGACATCCCCATCCCATGCATGAGTATCAATATGCCAATAATATCGTGCTATGCAAGAATAACGTATTTCCATGTAATATGAAATGATCATAACTTCAATAAATATCATGCATAATGAAGCAAAGGTTTCATATATAGGTTCTTGGGATAAAATCACTTACCTTTAGACGTAAACTCAAATTTTTTCGAAAAACGCGTATAACCTCGTTTTACGTGCCAACCTTGAAAATAACATAAACCATCAAGATCCATGGCCAAATCACTTCCTGGACAATCATTTCCAAGTAAAATCAATAATCTAATTTTTTTCATACTTTTTCCTTATTTTCTCTATTTTTTCTCTATTTTTCATAGTCATAATTTCTTCCAAAATTCAAAATAAATACCTAATCAGGTAATTTATTTAATTTTTCTTTATGAAAATTCCTAAAATAACATTTCTAATCTCTATGAGTTTTCTGAGAATTTTCCAAAATCTCTTCCTATTTTTCTCTAATTAAGTTTCCTTTCAAAATTTCAAAATAATTATTTCATCATAACATTTCTCAAATAAAATTTTATAAAACTGAACTATTCCTTTTTCTTGTATTTCTGGATATTTTTCCAGAATTTTCTCTCTTTTATTTCTATTTTTTACTCTATTTTTCTTTATTTCAGCATTTAAATAATATTAAAAATTATCTCCGGTCATCTTCTCCGGCGCCGGCACACCGGAAAATTAAACTGACTATACCAGAAGATAACTTACCTTGAGTTGATCATTTTGTCCAAATTTGAGCTTGAAACAACACTTGGAAGACCTCCCTCCGAGCAAAATTCAGTTCGGTTCCAGCGAAGCTCCGATCACCCCTCAAATGAACTCCAAAATTTCTCAAACTTTCCAGAAATGATCCTCAGCTCATGGGCAACAAAAATCCTATGGTTTGGTGCCTCAATTTGTTCAAAAGTGAGGTCGATTTGAAACTCAAATCTTGCAAAACTCTAAGCCACCATATCCTCTATTTATAGGCGATTTTGGCCCCATAAATGACGGATCTCGCTTCAATCAAGGCCTCTGATGTCCCCTATTGCCCTTAACAAGTCCAAAATCCACCGAAAGAGCTCCATTTTCGTGATCTAAGTGGCCAAACTTTCGGCCACTTTTTCTTCAATTTCTGGCAATTCTATTGCTTGTTGTCAGTCAAGCCCTTTACAAAAGATGCTCCTTGAACAACCCTCGTGCCATCCCTGTGGCCAATTTCGGTGATTTGATGGGTTGGTCGGCCATGGTTGCTTGGAGATTTTCTTAAAATTACACTTTGGCCCCTCAAACTTTGGTTTTCTCACTTTGGCCCATTTCACCAAGCTCCTTGACTTTTGATAATTTCTTTCAAAACCCTAAAGTCCTAAAACATCAATTTGACCCCTGAGGATTCTGAAAAAATATCATTTCGGCCTCTCTTGAGTAGTTTTAAAAAACTGCACTTAGGCCCGAATCTCCGTTTTGCCCCTAAACCTTTTCGTTTCTTCCTGAAATCACTGAAGGGTTGTTCCTTATGAAAAATTGAATCCCCCTCAAGCTTCTGTTGACTTCTCGGAAGTCATCTATAACGATTCGGTATTGCAGCCTAATTGGTAGCTGTATTTTAGCTGTACCGAAAACTGTTCCCGATCCAATTTATTTCTATACTATAAATCATATCTTGGGGTGCTCGTTAATACTACATCATTTTCCTTTGTCATTTCGACTCCAGGGTACTCTCGGCAGTCGATTTAGTCAATTTTTTGGACTATTCAGATACCAATTTTCTCTGAAACCCCATTTCTCTAATAAATTACTTATTTTTAATTAACCCAAATTTCTCGGGTATTACATTCACCCCTCCTTAAAAGAAATTTCGTCCTCAAAATTTTCATCAGACCATTAAGGTAACTAAGACATCACATAGCTCATTACCTAAATATCTCAGATCAAACATCTATTTGATCCTTGACAAGACACCTCGATTTGCGTTCCTTACACGTCTAATGCTTATAAGCATACCATGTCATTCACATAATTTCCTGTTGTGGCTCCTTTCAGACGACCACACATTTTTCAATCATTTTAGGCACGCACATTTTATCCCGAAACTTTTGAGATTGCATTCTCGTATTTCAAAAATCATAAACCTTGGGCTAACCACAATCATTAATTATAGACAATAACACTTATTAATCACATATGCTTTTCGTATCTCGTTCACTAAATCCAGCTAAACAACCAGGCTAGCCATAAAGATAGACGATCCTTTCGGCACTACCATCATAGTTGGCAGGCCAACAAGCCTCCAACTTCATCTGCCACTAACGACTATCCACCCGGTCCTGCGTCGACACCTGACGGCCACGCCCTGGGTGATACGAAGTAGTGCAGTCGTAGTCCTTAAGGAACTCCATCCACTGTCGCCACCTTTCATTTAGCTCTTTTTGTGAGAACCCGTACCTCAGGCTCCTCATGGTTTGTGAGCACATCAATTGTCCTATCATTTTGGTAGTGTTTCCATAACCTTAAGAGTACATGTCCTAGCTGTCAGCTCTAAGTCATACATCGGGTAGTTCTCTTGGTGCCTTGGTGTAATCCACACGTAATCATTAAGTCATGTTGCATTAATACGCAACCCAATCCTTTGAGCTATCACAAATTCTCACTGCACCCGGCAGATTTTTTTATTAGACCTTTCTCATGAGTCCTATTGTAGGCATAATTATTCCAGAGTGTTCTATCACTGCCTTTTTGACAACAGCTTGCCGAAATTTCTTATTTCAAAACATCATAGCATTCTATTTCGAAACATGATTCCCAAAATTTCCATTTTGAATCCCACGTTGTTCCATGATTCTAAACATAGGGTCAGGATTATAAATACCCGAAAAGCCTCGAATTCAACTTCCGTGCGTCCGGATCATTTTTTTCTTTTTACTAGAATCTCCGGAATAATAAAACACGTTTTTTCCCATAAAGAAAAATTATTTTTCTTCTCTTTTTTTTTTTCAATTCATTTTCATTTCTTTTCTTTTCTTTCCCTTTTTTCATTTTTTTTTCTTCATTTCTTCTTCTTCTTCTTCTTCTTCTTCCTCTGCGACTCACCGACTCTGCACGCGAACAGCCACCGCGCACAGCCCAGCCGCCCTCGGCCTCCGTCGCGTCTGCCTCTAGCCGATTTAATCGGCCCTACGCTCGCACCATCGGCCGACACCCCGTCAGCCTCGATCTCCAGTGCACAGCATCCCCAGCTGCTGCAATCGCAGCTCCTCCTTGCCATCATCGCTGGCCCAATCGGCCCTCGCATCGGCCAGATCCGGTACGCCACCGCCGCTGCCAGCCCTCTCGTGCAACCACCAGCCATCGCCCGGCCTCTCTCGGCTGCCTCGGCGCCATCGCCGTCCTTGCTGCTGTCGTTGCTGCCAGATCCGGGTCAATCCGACCCGACCCGACCCGTCTCGATCCGGCCCGACCCGACTCGTCTCGATCCGGCCCGGCCCGACCCGTCTTAATCCACTTCAGGTTTGACCCATCCCTGTTTCAACCCATTAGATCTGACCCATATATGTTCCAACCCATATCTGATTTATTTAGATTTAGTCAGATCCAGATCTATCATGCGAGCCCAGTCTCGATGTGGGGCCTGCCTAGTCTTACGTAGAGGATGCAGTCCAGAATGCATCTTTGCCCCTTACTTCCATCGTGAGGATGGTACTACTCGTTTTGCCGCCATCCATGATGTTTTTGGCGTCAGAAATTTCATCAACTTCCTAGTTCCGCTTCCGGTAAACGACCGATTTTGGGCTGCCGATACATTCTTTATTGAAGCTCAGGCTCGGCTTCAGGATCCTGTCTATGGATGTGTATCTCAGATTCTTACACTTCAGCAGCAGGTTAGTGATTTACAAGCTTATCGAGCTTAATTGCAAGATTCACTGTTCGCATATTATGCCTCACATCCCCAACCTGCTTCTCAACCTGATCAATACCCAAGTTGGAATTTCGATCTTCCTATCATCCCTGAGGACGTCCCTCTTCCCAGTTTCTCAGAGGCTACTCTTCCACCTTACCCTGGTGAAGCCAGCAGTAGCCAGTTGCCACCCCCAGATGACATTGATGAGCTGAGACCTGTCGTGTTTGGCAACCTTCATCGTTACTGAGCATTAGCATCATCATCAGTTTCATGGTTTCTTTTTCCTTTAAGTAATTGTATGGCTTGATTTCCTGTAATCGTTTGAACTATGGAATGAATATTATGCTTTGGTACTTTAACGTTTCATTCTCTTGTCTTAGCCTCGATTGCATTTTGATCATAAAATACCTCAGTCTCTTGCAACTGTTTAATAATTCATCAATTCGAGCTAAAAATATCGATTCTTAATTATCACCTGATAATTCACGTCCTTAATCAAGTTACACATAGCTAAGCATCCAAGCTATCATTGGCAATTTCATCATTAAGAAATAGTCCAATTAATTCTTCCAAGAATATACTCTGATATTTTCCATTTTTCATACGGCTTTTCACTAACCACAAGTGTCTACACCTCATATCAATAGGCTCCTTATTTTCATAATTCGCTGGCATCATTTTAATTATTGTCCAACTATATATCTCTGAATTTGCCTACCAGGGCTACTTAAACTAACTGTCTAGCCACATGAGAGTTTCAAAATCTCGAATTTCTTAATCTGCAGCTTCCCCTACTGCGACCTGTTATTTTGGCACATCTGCCATAACTTGATTCTCTCAATCACATCGAAAATTTACACTATCTTTAAGATGACAATCCATAATCATACTGCCAACTAGAGCAGATAGGTACTTACATCTCCCATGGTACTCCAATCCTCATTGGGTTTCTTCCTGAAAACTCTAAAGTTCCATTACGAATCCCTAGATCCTCAATCAAAAATTCCTCAAGAATCTCAAACCGATTTATCCTTGAAAATCCTGAATCATATCGCAATATCCGGTTCTAGTTATCTCTCATGGATTCAATTTCCATGCAATCATGGCTCCCAATCCACTATTCATCATGATGCTTTCAAGTTCATCTTGTCGGGTTGACCACCGACAATTTTACCTGATTTCACAGATCCATTTGGCACACTGAATCGTAGTTATAACCTCTGTTGACTAGGTCTTTTCATCATTCTTTTAGGGTCGATACGACCTGTCAATTAACTATTTCCTTTTCGATACTCAAACTTTACTTTAAACCGAGATTGTCTTCTCACAACTCGCCATTATGGTTATTGGACTATCTATGCTCCACTACTTGAAATCTTATTTATCAAGAATCCACCGATTCTCGCATTTCGTTCTTCATATCCAGCTGACTATCGGCACATGTCTATTAAATTAGTTCTTCCTAGGTACTATACTTACTGCCAGCCAGCATACAAGCTGTCATCATCACCCTTATCATATAGTGGACTTATTCATGCGTCAACCCTCAAATGGGTACGCCCTGGGTTAAAATCACACGGTCTCATCGTAATCCTTCAAGAACTATCATTCATTGTCGCTGCCACGAGTCTAACTTCTTTTGTAAAAACATTCATTCTAGGCCCTCATCACAATCGATGATTTCCTCACCTCATAAGTAACACTTAAACAACTCACGAGCATTCATCTATCATATCCATATGTTGAGTATATTTTCCTTACAACCTAAGTTTTTTCTTTGAGGCAATTACAAGACAACCATGTCATGATCTCGCTTGGCATTTGCCGAACTAGACACTGAGGTTAAATTTCCCCTCTAGCCTCATTATCCTCGTCTCATTACCAATTCAAGAAATGATCATAACCTAGATACAATTTAAATAGGACACATAGTCCGCATTCAAGACATTACATGCTTTTCATTCCTTAGATCGTGTCTCCTTAGTACAATCCATCTTACCTTAGGTTGATTCCCTAGGCTCTCAGCCTTGATCGACAAACTAGTGGTACGCCTTGTATCCTAATTCATTGGAATTTGAACTTCACACAAGGTACAGACCCTACTGGTTTGTCCCAGATCTTCAGCATCTGATCGTCACCCAGACAGTCTGTTATAATGCTTTGGTCGACGGGTCTCCCGTACCTTACCATAAGCCATCTATCAGCCCTCTGCTCGCGGGTCCCTAGATCCAAATCTGTCACTGCAAACACCGAACCAGTAGTGTCGTTACGCTGTTAGGGTTTCTTTATCTCGTCTCTCCGAGTCTCATCGGTTGCACCATTGTCTCCTCATCAATGGACGCAACTCACATGCCATTACTTGGCCATTTTCAGCCTCTTGTTTGATCCAATCCGTTGGATCCCCTTATCTTATTTCCGAGATACTAAATGACCCTCGAAAATCCTTATCCTTTGATCCTTAACTCGACAGCTAAGCCATGACACATTGAACTAATCATCACTAATTTGATCATCCTCCAATAATCGTAGTTATCATATCTTTCATTGTAAGGATTTCGACAATTGACCTCAAATCATCAGTCCCTAAATCTCTCGGATCTATAATCACGGTTATCGAGTCAACCTTACACTCGAATCATTTCATCGAATCCTTATTCCAATAACTAGATCATTTTTCCAGTACTAGCTTCTATTAGGCATTTTACTATTCACCAGGAATAGTAGTCGTCTACTGAAATAGTGTCTGTCGTGAAGAGTACACCAGGTAAGTTCCCAGGAAAGAGAGGTGGGTCACAATGGACACACTTAAGTACCAAATCTTTCCTTAGCCAGAACTTGCCTAAACATGTACTTCCACTACAACACACTTATCCAGTAACCGTCAACACCCAAATCCTACGGTGGCTTTGCTTATCTAGCCACATGCGACCTTTTCTTATATTCGCTCTAATATCGACCATACTACAGTCACTCAAGGCTCAGACATTTCCTATGTCTTTAGCAATTATGCTCTGATACCAACTGTAACGCCCCGCTTTTCGAGCGTTAAATAACTTAGGAATTTCGGGAATATTTTTTTTTTATAAACCATCTCCCGACAATCCCGTTTTACCTTCTCAACTCACTAAATAAGAATCAATAAGCTAAGACAGGTAATCATCATAAATGCGGAAGCTTAAAATCGAAACCTGATATGGTACATAATCAATTTCACTTTATAACCGTATAAGAATTCGTACCATACATTAACATCATCTCCTCAATATTGAAATACATAATTACATGGAGATTCCATAATGTTCTAACAAGACTAATCATCAATAAAGCATCAGCCAAAACATATCCGAGTCAGCTTACTGAATCCATCAGCTACGCCATCACGTGCCGTCTCATCTCAACCTGATTCTTGCCTAAGCTGCAAGTCTAAACTGGAACGTTGAATGTTCCAGGGGCATAACCCATTAGAAGATGAATCTTCTAGTAAGGGTTTAAAAACATGATACATGAATACATGATGCAATAACATAAACAATCATGTGCCCTAGTGTAACTTCTCTGGCCTACCAGCCTGGCACGGAACCCTAGGCAGAATCCCAAACCTCTGCAGGATAATCCTAACGTTGTTCCATCATTGCTCTTGGGAATTACGGCTACACTCTTAGGGCGACATCCCCATCCCATGCATGAGTATCAATATGCCAATAATATCGTGCTATGCAAGAATAACGTATTTCCATGTAATATGAAATGATCATAACTTCAATAAATATCATGCATAATGAAGCAAAGGTTTCATATATAGGTTCTTGGGATAAAACCACTTACCTTTAGACGTAAACTCAAATTTTCTCGAAAAACGCGTATAACCTCGTTTTGCGTGTCAACCTTAAAAATAACATAAACCATCAAGATCCATGGCCAAATCACTTCCTGGCCAATCATTTCCAACTAAAATCAATAATCTAATTTTTTCATACTTTTTCCTTATTTTCTCTATTTTTTCTCTATTTTTCATAGTCATAATTTCTTCCAAAATTCAAAATAAATACCTAATCAGGTAATTTATTTAATTTTTCTTCATGAAAATTCCTAAAATAACATTTCTAATCTCTATGAGTTTTCTGAGAATTTTTCAAAATCTCTTCCTATTTTTCTCTAATTAAGTTTCCTTTCAAAAATTCAAAATAATTATTTCATCATAACATTTCTCAAATAAAATTTTATAAAACTGAACTATTCCTTTTTTTTGTATTTCTGGATATTTTTCCAGAATTTTCTCTCTTTTATTTCTATTTTTACTCTATTTTTCTTTATTTCAGCATTTAAATAATATTAAAAATTATCTCCGGTCATCTTCTCCGGCGCCGGCACACCGTAAAATTAAACTGACTATATCAGAAGATAGCTTACCTTGATTTGATCATTCTGTCCAAATTTGAGCTTGAAAGAACACTTGGAAGACCTCCCTCCGAGCAAAATTCAGTTCGGTTCCGGCGAAGTTCCGATCACCCCTCAAATGAACTCCAAAATTTCTCAAACTTTCCAGAAATGATCCTCAGCTCATGGGCAACAAAATCCCTATGGTTTGGTGCCTCAATTTGTTCAAAAGTGAGGTCGATTTGAAACTCAAATCTTGCAAAACTCTAAGCCACCATATCCTCTATTTATAGGCGATTTTGGCCCCATAAATGATGGATCTCGCTTCAATCAAGGCCTCTGATGTCCCCTATTGCCCTTAACAAGTCCAAAATCCACCGAAAGAGCTCCATTTTCGTGATCTAAGTGGCCAAACTTTCGGCCACTTTTTCTTCAATTTCTGGCAATTCCATTGCTTGTTGTCAGTCAAGCTCTTTACAAAAGATGCTCCTTGAACAACCCTCGTGCCATCCCTGTGGCCAATTTCGGTGATTTGATGGGTTGGTCGACCATGGTTGCTTGGAGATTTTCTTAAAATTGCACTTTGGCCCCTCAAACTTTGGTTTTCTCACTTTGGCCCATTTCACCAAGCTCCTTGACTTTTGATAATTTCTTTCAAGACCCTAAAGTCCTAAAACATCAATTTGACCCCTGAGGATTCTGAAAAAATATCATTTCGGCCTCTCTTGAGTAGTTTTAAAAAACTGCACTTAGGCCCGAATCTCCGT
The DNA here is from genome assembly GCA_036245055.1 of Diospyros kaki. Classification (NCBI taxonomy): domain Eukaryota; kingdom Viridiplantae; phylum Streptophyta; class Magnoliopsida; order Ericales; family Ebenaceae; genus Diospyros; species Diospyros kaki. The sequence goes on along the minus strand of BSEG01000007.1, from coordinate 42,716,310 downwards.
TTTGCCCCTAAACCTTTTCGTTTCTTCCTGAAACCACTGAAGGGTTGTTCCTTATGAAAAATTGAATCCCCCTCAAGCTTCTGTTGACTTCTCGGAAGTCATCTATAACGATTCGGTATTGCAGCCTAATTGGTAGCTGTATTTTAGTTGTACCGAAAACTGTTCCCGATCTAATTTATTTCTATACTATAAATCATATCTTGGGGTGCTCGTTAATACTACATCATTTTCCTTTGTCATTTCGACTCCAGGGTACTCTCGGCAGTCGATTTAGTCAATTTTTCGGACTATTCAGATACCAATTTTCTCTGAAACCCCATTTCTCTAATAAATTACTTATTTTTAATTAACCCAAATTTCTCGGGTATTACAGGTGATGTGATCTTGGGGGTCAGTGATGCCGTCATAGGATTTTATAGCGTAAGGGGGCGGAAGCTGTCGGGTAAGGGAACAATCATGATAAACTCAGAGAAAGGGTGGCTATGAGAGTACACGGACGCAGAAGGTGAGGGAGTTGGGGTGTGAGTAACCTGATGGTGTTGGTGGCGACTGCCCTCCGCGTCGCAGTCGGCTCTCTCGTTGGGTTGGTCACGTTTCTAGTTTTGTGTTAATTCGGCCACTCAAATCTGGAGTCTCTCAACTGTCTGGAGAATGACCTCTATGACAGTCGAGTTTTGCGGCGGGTGACCTGGGTTGTTTGGCTCTTGGGCGAGGGTGCTTCTAGTTCGCACCATGGTGTAACCGCAAGGCGAGTGGTTTGAAAGACTTTTTGTGAGCTTATGGGGTAAGTAAGTTTTACTGAGCCCCACAGTGGCAGCCAAATGTTCCTTTTTAACCAAATGAGGACGATCGGAGGCGGGGCGCGGGCTCGGGCGATTGGTCCGTCCAGGGGACGGGGGCGACTGGCACCCGCAAACACTCCAACGGTCGAGTAAGGAAGAGAGTAAAATGAGGCAGTGTATTAGTAGGTCAGAAATGAGAACATACATTGGCTCTGAAGAGAGCTAGTTGATATAGGAGGAGGAGATATCCTCCTGCATGCATGAGACATGGGCTTGCAGGTGATAGGACTGGCTATCCGGCGCCAGTGGAGGTTCTCAGACAGTAGCATGGTGGTGATGAGACCCTTATTAATGTGGATGGGATCCGTCATTAATGAGGATGGGATCTAAGACGGCCATGCAAATATCTAGTGAGAGTCGCAATGATGTCGTGGCAGGCTGGCATGGCAGGCTGGCGCTGGGCCAAGACTAGGTCCAAAAGAGAGATCAAATTGGGTCGAGATTGGGCCTGAGGAGAGGGCCGAGATTGGGCCCGGACAGTCTAGCCTCCTCAGTAGTTTTATCCCAACCGAACCTTTTCTTTCATAGTTTTTCCATGAGAGGCTAAGCCAACTTCCCATAATCTTTCACAAACCGTCTATAGTACCCTGTCAGCCCCAAAAACCCTCGTAATTCCTTTATCGACCCCGACCTTGGCCACTCAAGCATGGCCTTAACTTTGGACTGATCAGCAGCCACTCCTTCGCGTGAGATGACATGGCCCAAGTACTCCACTTCCTACTGTCCAAACTGGCCTTTTTTTCTATTTCCGTAGAGTTGGTTTTCAGCCAACACCTTTAACACCTCTTTCAAATGCAGCTCATGTGCCCCCAAGTCCTTGCTAAATACCAAAATATCATAAAAAAAAACCAACACAAATCGTCTCAACTGACCTTTGAATATCTCATTCATGCGGGACTGAAATGTTGTTGGTGTATTGGTCAGCCCAAAAGGCATGACCAGAAACTCGTAATACCCCTCGTACGGAATGTCGTCTTCAGCACATCTTCTTCCTTAACTCTAATCTAATGGTAACCGGCCTTCAAGTCAAACTTTGAAAACATTGTGGCCCCATGTAGTTCATCTAAAAACTCATCAATCACTGGAATAGGAAATTTATCCGGCACCGTTACTTTATTCAAGGCTCGGTAATCTACACAAAATCTCCATCCCCGTCCTTTTTAACCAACAAGACAAGGCTGGAAAAGGGACTAATACTAGGTCTAATAATCCCTGCAGCAAGCATCTCTCGTACTAGCCTCTCAATTTCATTTTTTTTAACATAAGGGTAGCGATAGGGCCTTACGCTTACTAGGGCAGCTCTTGGTTGTAAGTTGATAACATGTTCTCATGTCTTTCTTGGTGGCAGCCCTTCGAGATCATTAAATATTTCATTGAATTCGGCCAGCACCTACCAAATACCACCCTATGTGACAGTAGTGAACTCCCCACAATCTGCTGAAAGACACCCTAACTCAAGAAGCAGACCCTTCCCACTATCGTTTAGTGCTTTCATCATGGCCTTTAATGTGACAAGGGTTTTGCTTAAACTTGGATCCCCTTGCAACGTAACGATCATCCCTCTTGCATTAAATCTCATAGTTAAAGACTTCTAATCAACTTGTACCTTACCCAAGGTTGCCAACCACTTCATTCCTAAGATGACATCCGAGCTGCCCAACTCCAAGAGAAGAAAGTCCTCAGTTATCTCCAAGTTTTGAAGAGAAAGAAGTACCCCCTTATAGATTCCGGCACCCTACACAACAATCCCTGTACCCATGATCACTTTTGTAGCCTGTTGTCTCTTACCTTGGCAGTCTCGGTGTTTATACCAGCTTAGTTGCAATGAAATTATGAGTAACTCCGTTGTCTATAAGTACCGCGACCTCTTAGCCAGTAATCTGCCCTTGCACCTTCATGGTTTGGGGTGGGGTAAGCTCCACCACCGAATTCATAGACAATTCTATCACTTTTCTCTTAGCCTCCTACACCTCTCATTCACCCTCTCCTTCCGTCTCCTCTTTCCCCCAGCTTTTCCTTCTCTTCGTCATAAATCACCATGACTTGCAACTTCCTGTTTTTGCAACAATGCGCAATAGAATATTTCTCATCACATCTAAAGCACAACCCTTTCTCCCTTTTGGCCTTCAAATCTGCCTCACTAAGTCTCTTGAAAGGCGAATTACTCCCCTTACCGACAACCAGATTCCGGTGCAACACAACCGCATTGATTGTTGTTCACTTTGGTGATGCTAGTGAGGCAACCGTGCTCACCAATCGGTGGTGGTTCGGAAATGGGTTAAAATGAGTCATTCCCCTATTATGACCACTTCCTAAGGAGCCTCCTCTGATGACCATGTTTCTTTCCTCAATTCGTTGGACCACTTCTATTAGTTGATCCAATCCATTTGGCCTTAGTATTCTCAGTTCCGCTCTAATTTCCGACTTCAACCCATTAATGAATTGCTCTAATTTATAACTTCAACCCATTAATAAATTGACCTTTCAACAAAGATCGGCATTTCCAGCGTCTCCCCTTGTAAAATTGTGTACACGTATATATTAGCATCATCATGCACATAATTTATCCACGTGTGCTGACAAGCATGTTCTATAGTCGAGAAAAGACGTTGCCAGGCACTAGATCCCACTCATCAACGCGGTTGGGATAGATTTTATTTATCTATACATACACATATCTTGCTGGAAAATGAAATGCACAACTCCTAATTTTATAACTCAAAGAAAAAGAAATTATAAAAATTAATAATAAATAGTGAATATTTCTTATACACAAGTTCTGCCCAAGTGACAAGTGTAGAGCATACTTTATATCACTAAATTGTTACTTACTTTTATACAACAAGCTATTACAATATTTGCTAGAACACTTCTAGCTCTCACTTGAAACTCTTCATTAATGAGTTCTCACACTCGAATTGATAAAATTAACAAAATAAACACACCTATTTATACTAGTTCTCAAACAATTACAATTACACAACTTATTACAATCACACAACTTAAATCACATATGGACCAAACATTTAGCTAATGGTGTAAATATAAATATGATGACTTATCTTATCATTAACTTTGCGTCCCATCAATTAAAGATAAGTTTTAACACTTTAAACAAAAGATTCTACAACAGAATTTAAGTCGCCAAATAAAAAGTAAAGAAATACAATAAACAAGAAAATCCTGTGGGTTCGTTTTATTATGCCTTCTTTGTTTTTGTTTTTTCTATTTTTTGTTGCTTTAGGAACCAAAAACAATGACGACTTTGAAAATATTATGTAAAAAATAATTTTTAAAATCAACAAAAATAAGTCTTTTCACTCAGCAAGAAAAAAAGATCAACAAAATAACAAAGAGTTGGCATGTTTTAACATAAATTTTTTGAAAACAATTTTCAACCACGTCTCCTTCAAGGCAAGAGGGAGGCTTCCCGCTTTGCATGAGTCTTACAAACAAAAGGGTTATAAACATTGATTCAAGTGATCTGTCTCGGAAACTTAAACTTCAGGCTACTGCAAGATGAACAAAAAATGGTTACATTATTGTCTATAAGTAGGCTGGCAACTAGCAAGTCTTCATCTCTTAGTTTTTAGAGATGTGTTTCGAGATCTCTTGACTGCTCCACGATTGGCATGTAAGCTCACATAGACAAGTGAAGATATTTCCATACACACACATCCGTAAACCAAGAAAATGAACAAAAGGCTGGGGCACACAACTAACGCTGAAGAAGTCTCAATTCTAGGAAATTCGTATGTATGATATCTAAAAACTGCAGAAAACCAAACAAAAACCACGGAAGAAGCTGAACCTATGAAAGAAGCCCTCCGTGTACTGTCAAGGGTCCTTATAAGCAACCAATACAAATAAAGACAGAGACAATTGATGTGCTAAGTTATAGATTAATTCCAGAATCTACAAACAATAGGGCGAGGCGAGGCGAGCGAGCGAGGGAGGGCGAGGCGAGGCGAGCGAGCGAGGGAGGGCGAGAGCGACTAAGAGTGAGCGAGGGAGGGCGAGGGCGAGAGCGACTGAGAGTTAGGGTTTGCAGGGGGGCGATTTTGGAAGAGATCGAAGGGGGTGAGGGGAAGAATTGAGCCAGGTGCGCGCGGGGGAGAATTGGGCTAGGTGCACGCCTTATATAATTCTATCCCCGGCGGTTATAAAACCGTCGAGGATGGTTAAACACAACCGGTGATTTTGTTAAACAGCTGGTTATGCTTCAAAATGACCGACAATTTTTTTAAAATTGCCGGTCATTTTGACCCGTCACTGGCGGTTCTAAAAATCATCGGTAATTATGGTGTTTTCCCGACGATTATTAAAACTGTCAAGAAAATTTCACCGTCAATAACTCTTTTTTCTGTAGTGAATGCAACCCAGTTGACAATTATAGATGCGTGTGTATGCAAGAGGCAGTAAGGATGGATATAAATACAATTGTGGCCATCTGCATCTTAATGAGCTTGAAATCTTCCAGAGTGATGCCCTTCTCTCTGTCAAGGGGATGCACCACATCCACCTCTTCCGGGTCCAGCAGCTGTTTGCTGCACCAGTTCAGTGATCGCCCCAACAGAAAAATAAGAAATCAAATCAATCATCGGAACGAAACAGAGGCCAACAAAACCAAGACACAAACGACAAATTTTTCAAGAAAATAACAATTAGAAAACCCGAAGAATGATTGGATAGCCGCGATGAGCTTGAAACACTACTCACTAGTGCGATGAAGTCCAGAAATTGGCCGCCATTTCTTGCTCTCCCCTTCCATTCCTTCCGAAAGGACTCAACTCGGATCGGACTGCTTCTGCAGCGATTTGCGAATCAGAATTCACATAAAACCTTCATCGAGGAGGACCCACGTTTTCTGCTCGTTTTCTGTTCAAGCGGTGCGACTGTGCCGTCCGAGTGGGTCCGTCCCCTGCAGGCTGCACAAAGGTTGTTTACGTGTATGCCTTCGGGTTACCCACCCAAATATCACAGCGTACTGGCAGACCGAGCCCACTAATCCGGAACTCGGACCCCATCTTCTGGCCCACTGGGAGTTGGACAATGATTTATCATTAGACGACCCAAATATGCAATCTGGCCCACCCAAATATACAATTTTTCTCACTCCAAAACAACTTAATAAGTATATTATAAGCAATAATTAATAACAATTTAACAAAATCGCCGACCCATGAAACTAACTCAACCCGACTTAGTCATTTATGATTTGGGTTAATTGGGTTATAAAAAACTTTACTTTGAATCTTGACTTTTATGAGTATCACACCTATTATTAAAAATTATTGTTCAACATTATTTATAGATATATTATTTATATATTGAGTTGCGTGTGCCAACAGCACCAGCCCGCAGCCACATATTCGTCGGTTACATCAGGGCGTGTTACACGAAACGCAGGATATTTTGTCAGTGTCGGTACTTCGTATTTTGGAGATGAACACTCTTGATTCTCCGCCACTCAATACATCGTACCTTAATTTTCTGGGTGTCCCCTCTCTCTCTCTCTCTCTCTCTCTCTCTGATTCTCTTTGTATCCTCATATTTCATGTTTTAAACGAGGCGTTTCTCCGCCACTCAATACATTGTAGTACAATGATTGAACCTTATCTTTCTGGGTGTCCTCTCGCTTCTCCTTCCATCCTCATGTTTCTTGTTTTATTCATTAAGATATCTCCAGGATATGCTCAGTCTACTTATATAGTTATTTTTCATCTTTTATACATATTTAGCCTTTCATAAAAAAAAAAAAAAGGAAAAAGACCCTTAAATTAAAAATTCTATTTAAGTAGCCATGGAATCTGGGTTTGCTCAAAGCATTCCATGGCTGGGAACTAGTTTGGCCCCTAGGGTAGTCCTCCTGCATGAGCAGTCCCTTGCATTTCCAATAATCAATCTTCTGGCTAGCTACCTCTCTACTGACCATGGATCTTCTCCCCCATTTTCTCGTACCTGCAGGGCTGCTACTGCTAGCTCTCTACCTCCACTACTACCGCAGACCAAAATCAGCTGCTGCCAGCACCAAGGAATACTTACATAAGCGTCAGTTAACCAGAGCCCCTGAACCGCCTGGAGCCTTGCCCTTCATTGGCCACCTCCATCTCATGTCCGGCGCCGTCCCCGTTGCCCGCATCCTTGCAGACATCGCAGACAAATACGGAGGCATTTTCTCCCTCCGGCTGGGCAGCCACCAAGCTCTGGTGGTGAGTAGCTGGGAGTTCGCAAAGGAGTGCTTCACCACCCACGACACCCTTTTCGCTTCCCGGCCGTTGTTGACGCTGGGCAAGTACATGGGCTACAACCAAGCCATGTTCGCGCTCGCGCCTTACGGACCGTACTGGCGCTACGTCCGAAAGATAGTCACTCTGGAGCTTTTCACCGCCTGGCGGCTCGAGAAGCTCAAGCACATCCGGGAATCGGAAGTGGATATGTGCATCAAAGATCTGAACTTCCTCGACGAGAATGACGGCGGTCGTCCGTCGACCATCCGCGTAAACATGAACGAGTGGTTCGAACACTTGACGTTTAATATAATCTCGAGGACGCTGGCTGGAAAGCGATTTTCGGCCGGCGACATGCAGTCTGCAGACGATTGTTTCAAGGAGGCGATCAAGAGGACGCTGTATCTCAGTGGGATTTTCGTAGTGTCGGATGCCATTCCCAGTCTGGAGTGGATGGATTTTGGCGGCCACATAAGAGCTATGAAGCAGACGGGGAAGGAGATTGATGTGGCGCTTTCGCGCTGGCTGGAGGAACATAAACGGAAGACAGTTGAGGGTGGCGGAGCCACCGGTAAAGCTACTCATCAGGACTTCACGGATGTTATGCTGTCACAGATTGCAGAGGACACCACAATCTCCGGATTCGACCGGGACACCATAATCAAGTCAACACTCCAGGTATATCTCTGCCCTCTTACTTCTTGCTGTAACCCAACCTCCGGGGTAGATTCGTTCTCCAGGAGGAAGTGTTGTTCCCCTAAGGCAAGAGTTGTTCTCCCGGAGGAATGCCAATTTTTAGGAAAATGTCATTCTCCTAGACCACATATGTTATCTTGAAGAAGGATGTTCTCTAAGAGAAGTATTCTTCATGTGACAAAACATCACATAGAGGTAGGAGCTCTCCCCCAGACAACGGTGTGAGCTCTCCCCTGGACAACAGCTTGTCACTTCCTCTTGATAAATTTGGCTCAATAATTTTGGAACTACGAACTTAACATGCTAATTAAATTTGACATTATAATGAATTATTACCATAATTTATCCTTAAACTACACCATAATTTGAGTTTAAGGAGTGAAATGATTAATGACATTAATATAAAGTTTAAAATCATAATGGATACCTTTAAACTTATGAAGAAACACTTAGAACTGATGCCAGAGACTTGGATATCCAACCTTAATTACCCTTTTTATTGTATAAAAAAAGTGTTAAATTTAAATTAATCTTCAATTAATTGAATAATAAATTGATTTGCTAGATTCTGGTAATGACGGGATCCGAGAGTACAGCAGAGACGTTGATATGGGCTCTCTCTCTACTCCTAAACAATCGTCATGCTCTACAAGCTACCCAAGCAGAGCTCGATGTACAGGTGGGAAGAGATAGATGGGTGCAAGAATCTGATATCACAAACCTAAATTACCTTCAAGCCGTAGTCAAAGAGACTCTTCGCCTGTACCCACCGGGGCCCTTATCGGGACCTCGCCAAGCCCTAGAAGACTGTCAAGTCGGCGGCTACCACGTCCGAAAAGGAACCCGCTTAATCGTTAATCTCTGGAAGTTGCAAAGAGACCCTCGAATTTGGTCTAACCCCGACAAGTTCCAGCCGGAGAGATTTCTCTCTGATCATGCCGACATTGGGTTCAGGGGGCAGCAATTCGAGTACATCCCGTTTAGCTCCGGTAGAAGAATGTGCCCTGGCGTCACATTCGGGTTGCAAGTAGTCCATCTGGTGCTCGCCCGATTGCTTCATGGCTTTAGCATAACAACTCCAGAAGAGAAGCCAGTAGACATGTCGGAGGGATTGGGCCTCTCTTTGCCCAAGGTGCAACCGGTCGATGTCATCCTCACGCCGCGCCTTCCACTCGAGGTTTATCAGAGCATTTGAACTGGCTATCGTCAAAGTTTATATATTTAAATAAATATATATATATATATATATATTAGAAAATAAAGGTAGTGTGATCAGAGTGTGTAATTATATTCTCGTGCATTCCTTAGATATATATAGTTGTTGTCTCTCTTTAATGCCCCTTTGCAGTTTTTATCCAGGAGATAAAACATGAAAATCTATAAATCAAAGAGTTGTGCTATTTGTACAGAAACAATCTTACAGAAATTTTACTGAGATGTATCACGAAAAATTGATAATATATTGAAGCAATATAATCGCGATATATTGCTGAGAAATTGGATTAAATGAAAAGAGGAAAACAAAGATAGCACATCTCTCCCCTCTCTTCAAGCTCCCCGTGCCCTCAACTGAGCCACCATATTTGCTGCTTCCTCCTGATATCGCCATAGCCACCATCTTGAAGCTCTTCGTGCCCTCAACCGAGCCCGGGCTACCGCTCTCCATTTCAGACCTCTATTTAAGCTCCCCATTCACGCGAGATATACATACACATATGGACTCAAAACAACCAACACCCCCCACACACACACACAGTCAATATATATATATATATGTATGTATGTATCTAGTTGGGTTTCCTGAATCATAAGTGGAGCTTAATTAATGCGGCATGGTTTGTCCTTTTTATCTGTTTAGAAAGCGTTGTCGATATATAATATATTAATATTGTGTATACACACACACTATATATATATATATGTATACAGCTGTTATGTCTCTGTAATATTTGTGTAGTTAGCAGAGGAACAGTCGAGAGGAATGGTTGTGAAAGGGAGAGGCAGAGGCGGATGGAGCCGGTTTCGTCTGCGACAGGGAGAGAAAGAGTGAAAGAGAGTCTTTTGGGTTTCATTGGGTGATTTATCAGAGGCCAATTTGGTCATTTATTAGAGGGTCAATCTGGTCTTTTCATCCCATTCTATAAAATTTCTGTAACATTATTTCTGTACAAACAATACAACTCTAAATAAAAAAAAATATTCTATTTTTGCATTCCAACAGTTAGCATATGTTCTTTAAGCTCAAGCATAGTCACTTTGGTGAATGAGATTTTCAAAGAGCTTTTTATAATGATTAGATTGTCTGAAAATCAAAACTGTGCCCATTTAATGCTATTTATAATGGATAGTTTTTTGAAATTCGGCCTAGTATTTGTTGGGTAATTTGAATAGTTAATGATTAAGATTAGATGTTACTCAACTGCCTAATAATCTTATTCGATTAAGATTATTAGTTATATAGTCATTACTCAACTATAAATATATGTTATTCAAATAAAGACTGATATTACTCGATTGCAAATATATCTTGGTCGATTAACATTTTAACCAATAGTAACTTTAAATTTGTTACTCAATTAATCATTTTTGTTACTGGAGTAAAATATGATTTTACTTAACTACTGTTTGACTCCTAACCTTGCATAAAAATTAACTATTCTAAAGACACACTCACAAGGGGATCACACTCCCCAGCGTAAGAGATTCATGTAATACAGAATTTAAAACTAGTAAGTTCAAGTCATATCCACGAGAAAATTAATTATTAAAAGAAAAATAAAGACAATACATGAAAGTAAATTGTGAAGTAGTGTGGTGTGATATGGGGAAAATTAAGATGGTGAATTAATATTGAAAATAAAATTCCTTGAGACGACAAATTCAATGCTGATCCATTCATTCCCTAAGTAAGCATAAAATCATAGTATCATCGGATTTGAAAATTATATTACAAAATTTTGCTATTGATTACATTTTGGGATGATCATGGTTTTATTTCTAACATCCTCCACACATGGCATGAGAAGATCTAACTTAAATAACTACCATAAACTAAAATGCAAATATATTACACTTAGACTTGGATATAGTCTGATGGTTTTTTCAATTTGGACAACCCACATACTTGGCATGAGAGTTTCGAGTTAGACATATACCTCAATTTAAATCCAAATGTTTTGGCAAATTTTTTTTTATCTAATTTCAAAACCTCAACTAAGCAATAGAATTCAATTTGCTCGAGTTATTCATTCCATCAGACACTGTACTTTTCTCTCGGCCCAAGACTTACTAATTTGTGAAATAAGAATAGTAATTTGTGAAATTTAAATGACAGAATTTAATTATAAAGAAATTAAAGTCGCTCAAAATTAAATGTGGTATTTAAATGAATGAAATTAAAGAGACATAAATTGAAATGCTGAAATATAAATACAGAAATTGAAAGTTACGGAATGTAAATGAGTATTAATGAAAATTAGAGAATGTAAATAACAAAAATGAAGGACAGTAATCTGAAAGCTGAAATTAAATCTCTACTGTGCGAAAATTAAAGAAACCCCTCACTGTACGAAGCCGAGAAGAACCCCAGCTTTCTGTGCGCTCATCTCTCTCACGGTGCGCTCTCAGTGTTCTTCAGCGCACCAGCCCCCTTATTCAGATCGGAAATGGCGGTTGGGGGCTTAGGGCCCCCACTGTGCGACATTGCGCGTATATATAGCACACGCACTCTCCCAAATTGCCCCTCCTAATTGGATTTAATTACAGTGGAGGGACCGCTATTCAAGCTACGCGTTGTGCGTGAGATCTCCTTCCGTGAGCTGCTTCGGTTGGGCTTTAATTGCAATCAGATTCTTCACTTGAGCTAGCCGATTTGGGTTTCAAACATGCACGGGGCCTTAGGCCTTCAATTGGCTGCTTTAGATTTTAATTGGCTTCACGTAATCAGCAGCTGGGCTTTAAGTTAATGGGCATGTGCTGGACTTCCAATTGCTATCTTTAATGTGGGCCCTCAATTGAATTAAGTCTCAATCTCACCTTTCTCACCTCTACAAATAAGTAATTGAGTGTTATTAATATATTATATTATATATATTATTATTATTATTAAATTTTATTTTAAAACTTCATTTCATTCATTTTTCAATCTAAACGTGCATATAATCATAAAATATGTATTAATATCTAATTTAACACAACTTTAAGATCAAAATAAGAGTATAATTATAAGAGAATTTTTATAAAATTGACCGCTAATTAACTACAAATTTTACTTAATCAATTAATAATTCAAGTACAAAGACTCATTTTTTGTTTAGTAAATTTACTAGACTAAGGCTCTTAGTTACTCAATTGATGATTGCTCGATTGATGATTGTTTCCTAGTCGACTAAATGTTTAAATACAAAAACTTGACATTTTGCTCTCGATGTATTACTCAATTAATAAATTTAATTATTTGACTAATATTTGTTATTCGATTAACAATATATCCTTAGTCGATTACAACCATAAATCTAGAGTCATCGAAACATTTCTTTACTTGCTTAAAACAATGGTTACTTAATTACATAGATATATTAGTTGAATAATCTTCAACTCTTAACACAGTATAAAAAAAAAATCATTTTTAGATACGAAATTTAGAGATATAATTTATTTTGATTTCTAATGAAGATAGATTTTGAGATGGATGATTTAGAGACAATAATTTTTTCGTCTCTAAATTAGAGACAAAATAAGTGATAGAAAATTTTTCTCTCTAAATATTTTTCATAACAGATATCGAATTAGAGATAAAATATTTTATTTCTAATATCAAATATAGTATTTTTATTAGAGATGGAAATTTTTCTTTCAAGAAGCTCCAACAAAGTCTATTTCACCTTGGAATAGCATCGATTGAATTCCAATTTATTTTCTTGCATGGAAGATGACTTTTTCTCCAATGATTTGATATGATTTTCCTTTTTCTTGATTTGGACTCTGGCATCCTCTCCTCGCCATTGTAAATGGCAATCTTAAGAGCAGTTATACCGTGCTCTTGATAGATCTTGTATTTACTCATATGCTTGAATATATGAAGAGGTGAGGATGATCCACTACCAAATAAAAAAAAAAAAGAGAGGCTATTTTGAGGCTAAATGTAGTAACACTTTGCAGTGGTTTTATAACCACTGCAAAGTGTTTAATTTTGTGGCAGTTAACCACTGCTATATTTGAGACGATTTTTTTTTTTAAAAAAAAAATTAGTTTGTGTCAGATGTGGGATCCAGCCGCCCAATCCGACCCAACTGGGTCGAGATAAAAAGGGTAGAAACCCATCTCTCCCCTAAACCCGATCCATACAACATTTGTTGATGGGATATGTGCGTACTTTTCCAGAAAATGTATGATATGTGTGCGCAAATTGCATCTGCAAACAGAGAAATTTCTACTTCGCTCGCTCGCTCGCTCGCTCGCTTATTCTTCATGGAATTCTCTCTAACAGTTCTATTATCTTATTTATTATACGAAACTTTGATGGAATGTTTTCAGATGTGCTACTAAAGTAATTGCTTAGACGAAATGATACATCTAATAAATTAATATTGTTCTTTCCGGTTCAAAAGGGAGATGATTAAACAAAGGTCTAGAGACAAGAGTCAAGGGTGGAGCCAAGTGAAGTCTATTAGGGGGTGGCTGCTCCCACTCGCCCAGATTTTTTTTTTTTTTATACTCTTTTTAATTAAGTTTAATACTCAAAATTAATTTAAAATTATTATATTAAAGATTAACTTAAATAGGTCAAATGGTCCAAATCCACTAAGTTCTAATCCATTTTATTTCTAAATTTATCATATTTATCCTGTCTCAATTTTCTTTTTTTCAGTTGTTATTGTTATAGTTAATTAAAAGACTATTTTTTGCAATAAACATTGTGAATAATCAATTACGTAATAAGATTAAAAATTAATAGATGAATGATAGCTTAGTTGTGTATGTTAAAAATAATATATTTAATAAAATTGATAATGAAGTCATTATACGAAGTTATCAAAGTATAAAGAGCTGTAAAAAATAATTATAACAAGTTTTTTATTTTAATATTATCATTATTGTCTTATTTTTGAAATTATATTTTTTATACTTAAGTTTGTCTCCATTGAATCAAAATTTTGACTCTGCCCCTGGCAACAGTGATCCGCACGGCGAGAGAGTGACATCTAGAAACACTCCAACGCTCAAGTAAGTAAGAATTTAAGGCGATAGAGTTTCTATTAGATTGAAAAAAGAGCATATCTTAACTGACGGTCAGCTAGTTTATATAGGAGAGTAGGAAATGATCATTCGTTTGTTGCCAGTTGTTGCAAATGGTTTAGGAGCCGAGGATATCGGGACAATTGAGGCCCGTTATGGGCACAGGTGATTTGGGTATGGCATTGATGGGATCGAGGATGTTGTTGAGTTGACGTTGATGAAATGAAAAATGTTTCTAAGCTGACATTGATGAAATGGGTCTCAAGGACCGAACCAATATCAAGCTATGAGCTTCTTGTTAGGCCAGACCCAATAAAACTAATAGAATCCAAAAATCATCTCATTAAAGAGTGTAATCTTAAATTATTGGCAGAACTTACCAGGACCCCTCTCCCTTAAAAGACCATATATATATATATATATATATAATAAAAAAGAAAAAGAAAAGTAACCCTTTGATGATGCTGGTATTAATCACTATCATTGTGACTTTGCAAGGTGAGCGGTGCCGTTGTTCAAACAGTTGTATTAGATTTTTTTTAGCCTACTACTGTCTAATAATATGTGAGTTTGAATATATTGAAATCAAAATTTTGGTTGCTTGTTGGGGGGAAATAAAATTTGAGCTCTTTCACTTAAATCTCATTTGTTTTCTCTTATTACTTGATGTTGTAAGGGTATTCAATATGGTTTCTTCCTTCTTCTCTTAGCAGCATCATTATGTAAAATTAGATCATGAGGATTTGGGGTATGCCTGCTCTTTTATTAAGAACTAAATGCCTTTGGTGAAGATCTTTTCTTTCACACCATGTGTGTTAGATTATGACTCAAAATTGATTTGAGTTTGTCGATTAGTATATAGAAAGAAGATTGTCGATCGTGAAGTCATGTCTATCAACAGTTAGATTTAATTTGGCTGTTAGAGACTATAGCTCTAATGACCATCTTCTAACCGTATCTAATCTCCAATATAAAATCTAATGAAGTCTGAATTATTTCTATATATATGATTAGAGCATGGAAAAAAACGTACGAAAAGAAGCTATTATATTTGTTTTATACGTGTAAGTCATTAGGTTACGAGAGAAAAGAATAAAGTTTGTGAGTGTTGGGATTACTCGGGTATTTGAGCATGTACTCTATTACTTCTTGAGTGATACGGTGAGACTTCTTAGTTGTATTATTCTGTAATCAATTTTTCTCTATTTTAGTCAATTGACTAGTGGAAAAATCTCTATCATGAGTAGAATTCATTTACGAATTTGAACACGTAATCTCTGGTGTTCTACGTGTGTGACTGGAGTGTTTGTGTTTAGTGATTTTTGTGTTCTTGTATTTCATTTCTGTTCTTGATCCATTTGTCAATAGCTAAACTTCAATGAGTCAACATAAAACATAACAATAATTGGTATCAGAGCCAATTCAAAGGCTCAAGATCCAGAGAATTTCTCCGAAGTCTCAAATCAAAAATCAAAAATAGAAAAGAAGATGGGATCCACGAAGATGGAAATCAAAAAATTCTATGGTCGCAGTGATTTCAACATGTTATGCATTTGGTGAGAAAATTACTATCATAAAAGTTTCTTATAAACGTCTTACCTAACAAATATTCTATTATTATTTTGTCTTGACTCAATTATTCTATTAATTTCTTTGAATTACCACAACAGGTTTTGCCATGGCTCAATCTCCTAGTGAGACCAAGACCCTGGCATGTGAAATCGGCTTGCTTACGGGCTTGAGCTCGTCTACAAGTTCTTGTCCAACACTGAGTCCGGGTTAAGGAACAAAGTTGCGTTTGTATCTGTAAACAAGCTTGCAGCATCAACGGCGACAGCAAATGTAACAGGGATCCCTGTTAAGGGAACTGAGAGCCAGACTAATGACAAAGAAGATCCATTTTTCAGTCTACTTACCGGTGCAAACATGAAAAGTAGCCTGTTTTGAGTACTTACTTATAACTAGAAAGCGAGCAACTTCTCCTTTTATCGGTTGCCAAGCTGAAAATCTTTGTGTTATCTATAACCTATTTTGGCCCTTTTTATGGCTGTTAGCATCCTGTTACTTACTGGTTCTCAGTCATACATAAGAGGAGAGAAAATTTGAATCTCTTCTTGCTAAGGAATTATGGATCTGAAGCCAAGTTTGGAAAGATAGACTTACTGAAGGAAGGGATCAAGAAATCTTGACTTAATTTCGGGGAAACAAAAATAGGATTAGAAGCCTTGAGCAATTTTGGTTTAGCACTTTTAGAATTTTTTTTATATTAATTTTGATTTCTAGTGTGTTCAGCAATTTTGTTGTATAAATAACAATTTTGTTAGTGTATTTGATTGATTCGATTTTATAGAGATTTAGATTTCTTTGTTAGAATTTTTTTTTTGCAAATGGGTTATCACTAATTAAAATTTTTTATTATGAAAAATGAGTTAAATCAAATTATCAAGTTAGTGGCTATCACGTCCAAAAGGAAACGGCTTAACCATTAACCTCTAGAAATTGCAAAGAGAGATGCTTGAATTTGGTTTAGCCTCGACGACTTATAGTTAGAGAGATTTATCTTCGATCATGTCAACGTAGGGTTCAATTCCTGCAAAAAAAATGTGCCCTAAGGTCACGTTTGGGTTGAAAGTGGTCCACCTGAGACTTGCCCAGTAATAGTTATATTTTCTTACTTCATCTCTTGTTTTTCATGCCAAATCATCAATTGATGCCATCATTATTGCAACCCACCCATCAAGTTGAACATTGAGTTATTCCGAGAGTGTAAAAATAATGTTCTCCTGAATAATAAAATTCTCCTAGAGAGACACCCAACATATCAACAACTTAAACATCGTACATTCAATCGAGACACTCTCTCGAGAAACAACACATGAGGCTTTCTCCTAAACAATTATGCCCTTACATTGCCTCATGCAATGACAATCTACCTCTAAGACATTCCTTCTCTTAGAAGACTATTCTTTTAGAGGGTTTCTTATTAAGCCCATTTCGTGCTTAACCCGGATTTCTTATTAAGCCCATTCGATGCTTAATCCGAGACCACCACCTACATCTAGACATGGCCACGGTTCATGAACCGCCGGTTCCGGTTCATGAACCGCCGGTTCCGGTTCAAGAAATCTTTGAACCTGAACCGAACCGCCCAAGGGCGGTTTGGGACGGTTCGGTTCCGGTTCCGGTTCGTGCCGGTTCGGTCAACGGTTTGGACCGGTTCGGTCAACGGTTTGAGCCGGTTCGGTCAACGGTTCCGGTTCCGGTTCAAACCGAATTTTTTTAATTTTTTTTAAATATTGTTGTATTCAATTTTGGTCCTTGTTCCGTTGTTCGGTTCGGTTTGGTTTCGATTTTTAATTGTTAAATGTAATTGTAAATATAGATATTCTCAACCATATTTTTAATAAAAAACACTACTAAAAATTGAAGAAATATAAGTAATAATTTCATTAAAAATAATTAAAACAACTAAACAAGTATGTAATACAATACAAATAATTAATTTTTACAAATGTGAAAAATAAAAAATAAAAAATAGAATTAGACTTAATTTCATTAAAAAATAATTACAACAAAAATGTAATACAAGTAATTAATTTTTACAAATGTGAAAAAAAATAAAAAATGGACTTGGATCCTACGCATCTTCATTGGAGTCGGAAGTCGCCGTTGTTGAACCATCATCAACCCATTCGTCAGATGATGATGAATGGATAAGTTCTTCTTGACGTCGCATGTTAGCTCTTTCCCAATCATCGAGGCAAACTTGAGCTTCCAATGATTCTGGAGCCAATCTTGATCTTCTTTCGTCCAAAATGTTGCCTCCACTACTGAATGTTTGTTCAACGGCTACAGTTGAAGCTGGAACTGCAAGAAGTTGACTTGCAATAATTGCAAGAGTTGGAAATGTCTCCTTGTGCCTTTTCCACCACTCCAAAATTTCAAAATTTAAACCTGTATCATCACCAAACTCAAAAACTGTGGTTAGATAAGTTTCGAGCTCCGAATGTGAGCTCGATCTAGGTTTTTTCCTCCTTTGATCTAAAAATTTATGACCCCATTTCATTGGTTGGGAGGAAGAGGAATGCGAAGCCATGGATGGAAATGATTCTTCACTACTAGGAGCAATAACATATGCTTCATATAATTGATTGCATAAAGTTCTAACCTTAGAAATTATAATATTCACATCAATTTCTTCATTATTTTCTAATCCTAACAACGAATAATAGTTAGACAAACACTCAATTAAACCATCAAATTTACACCTAGGATCAAATACCATAGTAACAAGAAAAATTTCAGGAATAAATTGATAATAACGTAACCATTTTTCTCTCATTTCTAAAACAGCATGACAAATTTCTTCAACATTAATTCCTTCCATTAATACACCGGCCACATTCATTGCTTCTATTAAAAATTGATGTGAAGTTGGTTTATAAACACTACTAAGTGTATGAGTAGCATCATTAAAAATTCGTAAAATATTCAAAATTGAACTACAAACATTCCACATAGTTGGAAAAATAGGATATTGTGGAATATAATTTGCTGCAAAAGAACACAATAAATCTTTATATTCAAAAGATTGATTAAGTAATTTAAAAGTTGAGTTCCAACGAGTAGGGACATCTTTTGAAAAACGTTTTGGGGTTTGACCATTGGAGGTGCAAAAATGTGCCCATGCTTTTGCAGTTCGAGGGTGTACCCAAATATAAGAAATAACATTTCTAATTGGATCTAAATAAGAATTAAGTGACTTAATACCATCTTGAACACATAAATTTAAAACATGGCATGCACATCTAACATGAAAAAATCTTCCACCAAAATTTGGTTGGCAAATTCTTTTCAATTCATTAATAGAAGCAGTATTAGCCGATGCATTATCAAAAGAAATTGAAAAAATTCTATTAACTAATCTATATTCTTGTAAAATTTGTTGAATTAATCTACAAATATTTTCAGCATTATGACTTTCATCAAAACATCGATACGCAAGAATTCTTTTTTGTAAAACATAATTTTCATCAACCCAATGACAAGTAATACCCATATATGAATGAGTTTGCCAATGATCACTCCAAATATCACTACAAATAGAAACATTAATATTATTGTTTTGAAAATATGTTATCAATTCAATTTTTGAGTTTTTAAACAATTTTAACAAATTCCTTTTCAAAGTATTTCTAGGAATTGATTTAAAACTAGGATTAACAAAGTTTTGACAAAATCGAGTAAAACCTAATTTTTCACCAAAACTAAAAGATAAATGATCAATTGCTACCATTTCAGCTAAACCAGACCTACAATTAGCTTCATTATAATGAAATAATTGAGGAGAGTTTGAAGAGGTAGCAAACCCGGATATTTGTGTTTGATCGCGGCTCAATCCAACCTTGAGCGGGTGCTTTGTTTGTAAATGTCGGGCGAAAGTACCATATCCACCTCCTTGCTTGAATTTGTATACCTGATTACAATAATTACAAGATACATCAAATTTACCATCTCCTTTTGGTGTTTTCTTGAAATGAATATTAAAAATATCAGAAGTAGAAATTTTTCCACCTCCCTTTTGTTGAGTTTCACTCTCTTGTGTTTGAAAATTTTGAGTTTCAAACTCAACATTTTCAAAATTTCTACCTTCACTTGCCATTTTTTTGAAAAAAGTATGATAATAAAAAAATATAATAATGATAAAATAATATAGTAAAAAATTGACAAATATAATGAAAATATTAGTAATAATATAATATAGTAACAAGTAATAAATAATTAACAATATAATTGAATAAATTGATAAATAATAAAATGAGAAGATTGAAGAAATTGAAATTGAAATATTAAATGAGAGACAAAATTGAGAGAATAATAGCTTAAGACTTGAGAGAGAGAGAGAGAGAGAGAGAGAGAGAGAGTGTGAAAAATGAGTGGGGGAGGGAGGGGTATATATAGATAAAATTATAGGATTAAAAAAAAAAAAAAAAAAAAAAAAGGGAATTGGGCTGCTGCCCGTTGGCAGCAGCCAACGGTCCAAAATTGGACCGTTGCAACGGTCCAATTTTGGACCGTTGGGGGGTGGGGGGGGGGGGAGGGGGGGTGGGGGGGGGGGGGGGAGTGGGGCGCGGAACCGCGTGGGGGGGGGGGGGTGGGGGGGGGGGGGGGCGGTTCCGCGCCCGCGGAACCGCGTGGGCGTGGGGGGGGGGGGGGGTGGGGGGGGGGGGGGCGGTTCCGCCGGCGCGGAACCGCGTGGGGGGTGGGGGGTGGGGGGGGGGGGGGTGGAACCGGCGGTTCCGGTTCCGCGGAACCGCCGGTTCCGGTTCCGGTTCAGGAACCGGCGGTTCGAGTTCCGCGGAACCGGCGGTTCCGGTTCCGCGGAACCTCGAACCGGAACCGGACCGAATTTCGCCGGTTCGGTCCGGTTCCGGTTCCGGTTCCGGTTCGGCCGGTTCCGGGTCCGGTTCCGGCCGGTTCGGTTCCGGTTTGAACCGCCGGTCCGGTTCAATTTTGGCCATGTCTACCTACATCTCGATAGCATGTGTGCCTCTCACCGACATCAAGTGAGCATAAATACTACTTTAAAAATTGAGGCCAATTTGAAGAGTTCCCAATTCATTCGGCAATTCTAAAGCCTAAATCACTGCCAATTAGTCTCGTGTCAAGTTGGGACGGCGCTTGGAACACATCGTTATCATTAATACCTTATTTATGTTAGGTTCCATTTGTGGTTAGGGGTGGTTGAACCAGTGCAGCTTTGGATTAGACTTTTGCCCCATTTGGGGGGGGGGGGATGGGTTAGTCACCTAATCTTTTTAATTCAATTGAGGATAATTATCTACGAATTACGTTTATTATTCATATTTTTATTGAATTTACATGTTCAAAAATGTTATTTTGGACACTCAAATTTAATGCTCAGGGTAATCCTCTCTTATATTGTGTTTTATATCAATATAAATATATAAAATATTAATAAAAAAACCTACTTGATTATTGATTAGGGGTGTGTAAAATTTAAAATTAATTAAAATAATTGAATTGAACCGATTAAAATTATAAAATGATGTATTTTTTGAACTGCACTACCACACTAAAGAATAAAAAAAGAAATAGAACAGAAATTAAGAAAAAAGAACCCTAATTGATTAATTTTTTACAGTCAAATCTTTAATCTTCAGTTTATGACCTTCGATCGAGTCTACCTAAAAGGAGAATCAACTCAACTAAGTAATAATATTTAATGTCTGTAATAATAATAATTAAAATATAATAATTAATTTATTTGGAAATATAAAATTTAAGTATACAGTCAATTACAAAAGTTTCAAATTAGGCCCAAAATCCGAGAATTAAATGTCCAAACCAGCTGCCAACAAACGCATTTAGTCGACGTAAGTGAGAGGGCACCAAGCAAACCAGAAACAGTCGACGTGCCAACACCTTATTGTTCCTTTTCTAAATTACTCAGTGAATGCCCCGTAATCCCGCCTCCACGCTGCAACCTGCTCTTCGTGTCCTTCCCGAAACGGCTGCCTCCTCCCACTTGCGTCTTCGCTCCAAATTCCTCTCTCTCTCTCTCTCTCTCTCTAAAACTCTATCTCTGAGTCATTGTTTCTCTCTCTGAATTTATCGATCATGGGGAGGAGGAGGAGCTCGCCGGTGAACAAGATGTTCGCCTGGGTTCGGAGGCAGTCAATGAAGGTGAAGACCTTCTTGGGCTTCACGACCGTGCTCTGCTCGCTACTCGCTCTGAAACTTCTCGTCAGAGATTACGATCACTTCTTCATCGCTTCCGAGGCCATTCACGTCGCCGGGATCGCGGTCTTGATTTACAGGCTTATCACTCAGAAGACCTGCTCTGGTATATAAATACATTTACGTCTGCATATATTACACCTCTAGATACTTTTGATTTCATATCTTATTGCTTGCATTTTTGTTCTTGGCCTATTTTCTTGAGGATATAGAAGGGATTTCGAATTCTAGTTTCCCGTTGTTCTTATGAAGTTAGGAACTTAATTCGTGTGTGATTCTGATGGGGTTTACATCCTTGAGAATGCAAGTAAGAAACGGGGGGATTTTACTTATTTGCCTTCTATTTCTTGTGGATGTGGTATATTGATGCTCTGCTGTTTCGGTTAGGTAGGCATCTGCGTGCACTAAAACTGGACTGTCTCCCTTGTAATTCTTTAGTATACTCACAAGCCATTCCTTCAAATCTGCTATGAAATATAAATTGTCAAGAAATCCCTTTCTAAAATTTGCCTTTATTTGATTCGTTTACACAGCCCTGTGGGTGTTGTCAGTCATAAAAAGCAAGATTGCTGTATTGCATATGTCAGAGAGAGAGAGAGGGGGGGGGGGAGGAGGAGAAGATGTGTAAGAAACAAACTGTATTGAGAATCCTGAAGTAATGCATTTTATCTTGAGAATCTTTAATGTATTACTGTCCTGAAGTGTATGTATTATCTCCGTTTCTTATGGTGTACGGTCCTAATTGCTCATATGATTGGTTTTCACTTACTCTTTTAGGCCTATCACTCAAGAGTCAGGAGCTTACTGCCATATTCCTGGCTGTAAGATTGTACTGTAGTTTTGTCATGGAAGGTGACATTCACACAGTACTCGACTTTGTCACACTCATCGCTACCCTATGGGTTATATACATGATCAGGTTCAAGATAAAATCAACCTACATTGCAGAGTTAGACAACTTGGCAATATATTATCTGGTAAGCACTTTGTTCATGACTCTTATTCAGATATGACTTGGTAGAAAGCAGAATTTGTCATCAATTCTTAGTTCGATTATTATGTTTTTTCACATTTCATGTTCTCCCCTCTTCATATTTCTGATACTTCTTCTGTGTTAAGCTTGTGCGTACCTGGTCCTTTTTAGTCTTAATGTGATTTTCCAGGTTCGTGCAGTTTCCATGCCCTGTCTCCATAATAGCCCAGATGCTTTGGTATTATTAAGCTAACCTTTTCAGTGATGTTATCAATGCTCTGTTGTCAGAAACTAGTGGTATGATTACGCACAACAGTACATTTTCTACTACTATAGTGCTAGTGGTAATTTGTTCTTTATGGAATTATTATTTCCTTCACAGCCACAGAAAATGAAGGCAGTGCAGTAGCCACCCCTATGTCTCTAGTTGCCTCGGTACCAGAAATATCAACGTTGTTGAAGCCTTATCTATTCAACGAACTTGTCCACTTAAAATCCATTTTTTATGTTGTTAAAACTTTGGCATTGCTTTTCTACAAGAAATAGTTCTTCATTCATGTTTCTTAATTTCAAGAACTCTCTCTCTCTACTGACATACAAGTTTATATATCCTGTTACATGTATGAGAAACTTCCTGCCCCAATTGATATGCTTTAACTCTAGTAAGCACCAGGCTTGAAATAATAGTTTTATTCAATGCCCAACTGGACATTTTCCCTTAGTACATTAAAGAAAGGATATTTACATGGTCGACACAAGGATTTTTAACATTCCTGTTCTATGGATTTGTTTTTACCTTTTTGGATGGTTTGTATTCGGATGTCTTGCTTTATTGTTAATAGCTGATCTCCGGTTCTTCTGCTTGAGGTCTGAATTTCTATGAGGAGAAATGAATGCATGCCGTATTTTTTTTATTCTCTTGGCAATTATGAAGTTTTGCTAAATAAAATGTTTAGTATCACTGATTGCATTTTCTCCTTCCGTTTGACAGATAATTCCTTCTGCCATTGTTGCTGTACTTATCCACCCATATACCCATCATGCATATATCAGCCGACTCCTCTGGGCATTTTGTGTGTACTTGGAATCTGTTTCAGTGCTGCCTCAACTTCGGCTGATGCAGAATGCAAAGGTTTTGCAAAAAAACTTGTAGACCTTCTTCCATGTTGGTGTTTCATATACTCATAATTAGTAAAGTTCATTTTGTTTTGACATAATGCTTTTTTCAGATGGTTGAACCATTTACCGCCCACTATGTATTTGCGCTGGGTGTTGCAAGGTTCTTAGGCTGTGCTCATTGGATCATTCAGGTTAGTCTATTTATGTTTTATTCTTAGGGCAGGTATCTGGTGTACATTCTATGAAATACTTCACCATTTATTCATACACATGTTCCTGCCATATAAAAGCTCCTTATCACAGGAAACACACAATGGTTGGCCGTACCCTAAGCAAAAGTTTTGATTCTATTTTCATGGTTTTCCTTTCCCCTCAATTAACCATCTCATGATTTGATTTCCTAACTTCTGATTCAAATTTATTGAATGGTCATAGTTGCATATTTTAATGTCAATTGGAGTTTGTCATCCATGATTGAACCCGAACCCGTACCCGTAGTTTGGGATGGGTTGAACGGAGAGATGGGACCATGGAGAAAGGGTGGGGGCGGGGACAAGGATGAAAAAGATAAAACAGTAGATAATCCTCTAATCAATCCTTTTAGTCCCCCCCTGCAAGTAGTTGATTATGCAATATGCAGGTTTATGATAGTGCTGGTAAATACCTGTTCTTGGTCGGGAGCGGGTACTTTTGGCTACCGATGGCTCTGCTTGCAGAAGTTGTTCAAACATTCATCTTAGCAGACTTTTGTTACTACTATATCAAGAGGTGAGCCCTTAGTTCCCAGTGCCATTCATGCCAACTTCAATCCTTGTTTACTCTCCTTGCAATTAATAACCCGTGGACTTATTTTTCTCTGATATATGCGCAGTTTCATGAACGGCCAACTCCTGATGACCCTGCCTCCTGTTTAGAAGTCTGATTTTGAGTTTGAGAGGCTGCGACAATGTAAATGTTATTTTGTAAAACTGGCTCTTCTTATAATTTAGACTGGCGTTTGGTGCTTTTGAGATAGAGATGGCCTTTCCTTGTGTCCTTTTATGCCATTCCATCCGGTGATCTGCAGCTATGCCCTTTTTTTGTTGTCTCTTTGTGTTCTGAAAATCAACTTAGAACGTAATTAAACAAAAAAAATTGATGCTATCTGAGAGTGTTAATGGGACTCGATGGAAAGATCTCTATGGAAGAGAGAATGTGGGATTGTGGAAGAGACTGAAATTGTTCTGAACAGTTTCAACTCTCAATTTCTAATGCTAATGCACACTTCTCAACAAATTGTAACTAATATATATTTTTTATAATTAAAAGCATACAAATATTAAGCCCCACACTTGTAGTAGGTTAAGTAATAGGGTGAACTGAGCCTTGGACTTCCTATGTTTTGGGTTGTTTGTACATAGATTCTTTTTATTTTAGAAATGACTTTATTACTCTCTATGGTTTGCATTTATCGCTTGTGCACCCTCTCCTTTAATGTCAATATTAATTAAAATGTAACTAAATCAAACTAACATAAATTTAAATAAAAAACAAAAAAATTAAGAAATCCAAGGTTTAACGATGATGGGTTCACTAATAAATCTAGACTATGGAGTCTATTGTCGATGAACTATTTGTGGTTGAAAATGAAAGAGAAGAAGAAGAAAAAATAAATAACCCGTTATTTTTCATTGGGACAAAATCCTAACAACCCATCGACGTAATGAGTGATGGATTATATCATAGGAAGTCGTTGATCGTCAAGAGATACGACAAATTTATAGAGAAATATGGTGAAATGTTGAGATTATGATGTTAACAATGACAATAAATATGGAAGGAAATGGTGGCTAGGGTTTTGCCGGTGATGGTCATAAAGTGAGAGATTGGACATCAAAGATGGAGAAGAAGAATAATAGGAAGAGGCAAAGATAGTGATAGATGAGATAATGGCAAAATGAGAAAATAACAATCGACTTAATTGAGAAAAGAATTGATACAAATGAAATAGAGACAAAAAGACAGACAATGAAATAGAAAAGATAATGAGATGTTAGAGAATAGAGACAATAAGTAATAGATGGTCAAAGATAATGTATCCAACATGAAATAATAAAAGTGACTTAATATGTTGTTTGTGGCAATGCATGAGAGTTTATAGGTCAAATATGATGTGTTTTAGCATGAAACACTGATAATTGCGATGAGAAAAAGAGAGAGACATAACCTATTATTCAACATTTATTTTTTTAGTTTTTTGTTTTAAAATTTTGATTGATTCAATTTTTAGTTTTAATTTAACATAATTAATGTTTAAAGTAACAAAATTAATAATGAAAAATGTATATGAGGAAAAATTTAAACACATAATATCTTTACACATGAGGATTTTCGCATAAATAATCTAAATTATAAGAAATTTAGATGCAATTTAGGCTAACTAATATTAATGTGACATGATATTTAAAATATGTGACATTCCACTTAGTTTATCTATATCTATACATATATATATGTATGTATAGTATATTCAAAACTATGTTTTGTTTTTATTTAAAAATAAGAATTATAAAAGTATTTATTTCAAAATTAAAATAAATAAATTTTGAGATAGTATGATGATCTAGTTAATCATGAAATATTTTCAACTCTATTAAATGTTGAAAAGGAAGGCTTAAGTTTATATGAGTTGGACAAATGAAGAAAAAATAAAATTGAAAACATTAGGTACATATACATAAAGAGATAAATATTTAAAAAATTATTTACTTTACATTACTTATAAGAATATTGAAGATGAAATTAAAGATAAATGATTGAATTTGTTTATAATTTGTTTTGTGTATATCAATTATATAAATTTTGATTGGTGAAATTTCAATTGCGACTTGTCATTGTTAAGAAAATTACTTTAAATAACAGTGTCAATTGTTTTGTAAATATCATAATACTATACAATTGAGATAAGATATACATAATTAATTTATTATAATAGCTGACATGTTTTCTTGTGGCTAACTCTATTTTTCTTTTTAGTTACTCATATTTTTTGCTTTTAATCATTTTATTAATCGGCTCATATATTACACATTTAGGGGTAATTCTGATACAAATATTATATTTTATAAGTATTTTTTAAAACCTGGAAAGGCACAATTTTAGAAAATTTTACAAATATAATTATCATATGTGTAATATTTCTAAACTTCAGGGGGCCTATAAAAAAAAAAAAACTCTATAACGATGCGGCTCTGTATAAACCCTCACTCTCGTTTTGTTGTTCCCCCGACCCCCCCTCTCTCCTCCACAAGCGTTCCTCCTGCCCTGCGCAAACCCTAGACACAAACCGTCGCGTCAGCGGAGGAGAGAGAAGCAATTACAACACCAGCAAAGAGCGTTTCTCGTCCTCACTCTCCTATCTCGAGCGAAGCTCAGGTACGCTTTTCCTTTCAGTGCTAGTGTTTTTGCACTCGATCTCTGTCTGTCTCTGCAACATGAACATGATTTCTGCGAGGTATCCTTCGAATCCACGTTTTCTGGAAGGCTAGGGTTTTATAATATGCGTGTTCCCTGGATTGCGTGATACTTGCTTTGCAGTTGTACGCTAAGGTTTTGATTTGCTGTACCGAGATCGATCGTTAATGGCGGCGGCGGCGGCGACAGCGACAGCGACGGCACAGCAACCGGTCTCTGCTCAAGTTGTATGTCTTTATTGCGACCTTTCCGTTTGGTGTATGTTCTGTTTAATTCAGTTAGTAGTTTCTGATTGAATTAATTTCCGTGGTGGTAGGTTGGGAATGCTTTTGTTCAACAATACTATCACATACAGCAGGAATCGCCGGAATTGGTCCATCGGTTTTATCAGGACATCAGTAAGCTTGGTCGTCCCGAGGAGAATGGGACTATGAGCATTACCACCACTATGGAGGTGAGTTCTCCATTTGTATACAAAATTACTTCTTGAGTTGGTAGCATTTCTGTTTAATTTATCTCCATTTGATTGCTTAGAAGGCCTAAGATAATATTAAAGTTGTCGGTTTTCTGTTATTTTTGCTTGTTAAACAATGTAAGATAAGAAAGTTAACCTTGATTGTACCGTAGCTTGTATTAAGATAAGCAGAGTGTAGGTATGTTTTACTAGATGCCAATTTTTGGAAATTTTTGTGATTTTTTTTTATTATAGCTTTACATTCCTTTGTGATAAATTGTCTGGTAGGAATAGCAATGGATCAGGTTCGATTGGGTTCTTTGTCCCAACATCCCTTTTTTGTCCACATCGACATTGTGTGAACACTTTCCAAGCTTATTGGGTATCTGACTATCTGTTAGCCGACCACTTTATTTAAAGCATAAAAACAAATTTAAATGTTATTTTTTGTTCTTAACTATATCTCTTTGCAACTATATGGATGTTGCACATTTCGTGCTATTATTATTTTTTAAAAATAATAATTATGGAAAGCGCTTATTTCTTTTAGGCGACAGGTCCAATATTTAAATATAAAAAGGAAGCTTATATATAATAGCAATCAGAAGCCTTAATTCCACTAGGTTTGACAAGATAAATTTAATAGAAAAAGACAAGCTTATATGTGAATGAAATAAATTTAAATATATTAAAATAATTTGTAGGTTGGGGACCCCATACCCGTTCATGAGTTGGGTTTCTTTTTGTCCGTATCCCCTTTGCTGAATTTTTTTTTGGGGTCCAAATTCAATATTTTTGAGGTAGGTTTGACAGGTACACTTACAGGCAAGCATCCATTATCATCCCTACTGTAAAGTAGAGGAAATTATGTAATAGTGTTGGAATTATGTTGACATATTTGATAACTGCACACCAATGCCTAATAATTATGGTTGATCTTCAGAAAGAAAATAAAATTAATTATAATTTTTAATGGTTCATTAAATCATTATGAACAAATGGTCAAATATTATAATTTTTTCCTTATTTTGTAAGTTATTACCCCCAACACGGCATGGAATTTAATGATCTTATAGAAGATGTGATGATAGATAGGGGTTATTAAAGTTAGAATTCATATACCCGACCCCAACCCATTGAGTGGGATTAAAACTCGCGATGGCCATGATAATTATCTTTTAACCCAAGAAAGAGGAAAACCTAGCTTCAATACCCCATTTTTCTTTCTCTTTACACTCAATATTTCTATGTTATGTTGAGCTATTTGGAATTTTCGACACTGGTAATTGAACTGTTTCCAGTTTATAAGAAGTCTCTATACTTCATATTTTGTTATCCACCTGATTTCCAACACAATTAAACAAATAATAGTAGTATCTCTTGTAATTATTACCTTTCGATGATCTTAAGGAATTTTAAGTAACTAGGGATTTCTGCAATTCTATGATTTTTTATTTATTCCCTTTCGATGTTTGGCTGGATGTGAATTGTCAGGCAATCAATGAGAAGATTCTATCACTCAACTATGCTGAGCTAACAGCTGAGATTAAATCAGTGGATGCACAAGAATCTTTCAATGGGGGAGTCCATGTCCTTGTAACTGGGTCTTTGGCAGGGAAGGACAATATGATTCGGAATTTCACTCAGACTTTCTTCCTTGCGCCCCAGGAAAAAGGTTTCTTTGTTTTGAACGACATATTACGGTATGTGGATGGAGACGAAAGTCTTGGCAACTTAATGGAATCTCCCCTCACCCGAGAGCAGGGTAATGAATGAGCTTGAATATCCTCACAGAATATCATTTTCTTTTTGGCTTTTGATGGTGAACAAACTTTTTCTTGCGACCTACAGCTCCTCCTGTGCAGCAGGATCATGTTTCTGAGCAAATCATTGGAATTGTAGAGGTTGATGGCGAAGAAGTAGTCAATCCAGCTGAAAATGAAGAAGTGTTTGTTGATGAAGAGGAGGTGCCAGTGGCCGAGGTTGTTGATGAAATACCTGACAATTCACATGTGGTGGTTGAATCTGACTCCAAAATTGAGGAAGTGCCAAAAAAATCTTATGCTTCTATAGTAAGTGTTTATTGGGCTAGTATATGGATGTCATTACCAGGTCTTTTTTGGTCCTGTCTGCTTGCAGATGCATTGAAATGGAACATATTTATGGCTTGGTAATGTTTTCTAGGTAATGGATCTGAAGGAGAGTGGTATGCCATTATCATCCCCTGCACCTACTCCTCGGAGATCTGTAGTTAAGACCCAAGAGCCACAAGTGAACCTTGCTCAGATGTCAGTAACAGCAGCTGATACATCAGTTCCAAGTTCAGATGTAATTGAAAATGGGAATTATCAAGAGGGTGATGGTATGCTGTCACGGTCATTCATATCTTAGTGTTGATGCTGCTGGTTTTTGAACATTATTTCACTTCACATATTTTTTATATTTGTAGCCAACCTATTTATTCCAGTCATATACTTATATCTCTTTATTTTACAGCTGATGGTTATTCAATTTATATCAAGGGCCTGCCAATGAATGCCACACCTTCCCAACTTGAGGATGAATTCAAGAGGTTTGGACCAATAAAGAATGATGGCATCCAAGTTAGGAGTAACAAAGTTTGTATCAAGTCATGTTCCACGCTAGTCTCTTCTGGTCTTATTATTTCTTAGCTACTTATGGTCTATATAATGCAGCAGCAGGGATTCTGCTTTGGCTTTGTTGAATTTGAGGTGGCAACTGCTGTGCAAAAGGCAATTGAGGTATATACTAGCATATGCTTTGAAACAATTCATTATGTCTTGATTCTGTTTGTTCATACTCTTGTAGGAATAAGATGAATGGCTCATTATATGTTGATTAGTTTGAATTCTGTGGAACTGTGAATGTGACAGTTAATACTCATAAATGTTCTGCCACTTTTTGCTAGTATTCAAATTTGTTTGATATGCTTCTGAGATATGGAATCTCTTTGCTTCGCGCCTCTGTTAAACATGAGTCCAATTCACTTGATATGAAAAGCAGTGAGTTCCATTTCTACTTTATACTTTTGTGGTAGCCAAAAAAAAAGTGGATCGACTCTTCTATTCCTGTTGTTAAGTTTTGTGTGCTGGTTAATGTGGTTCTGTGAAGGTTTTTGGTATTTCCTATGGCCTTTAGACAAGGTGACCCAATTCTCCTATTCTTTTTGTGATTTAGGGATTTTGTGGTCAGTAATAGTTTGAGCTCTGGTTGGGGGAAGCCTGAAGCGAATTTCTGCATTGATGAATACAGTTGAGATTCTGGGTAGTTATGCATTTATGTATATATATGTATGACGATTCACCATTTCTTGAAGCTTTACCTCTCCTCCAGATGAACTATAGCCAAGATAAACAATGAACTATAATAGAACAGGTTGCCCCACCCATGAGTGAATATTTTATAGTAGCCAAGAGAAACCATTCTTTCATTTTTGTGGATCAATTTTTTATTGTTTTTGTTGATGATACCTTCTTGTTCTGTGGGCAACTGAGTGAGGGTTGATTTTCAAGGGGAATGTCTCACGTTTGAAGGTCAACATAGCTAAAACTAAGATTATTCCGATAGGAAATATGTTAGACATTGAGGACCTAGCTGCCAGCTTCTTTAGCTTGCAATATGAGAAGTCTCCCTTCTACTTGTCTATGTTTTATTTGGAGCCCTTTATGTCTTGAGTAGTATGAAATAGGATAATTGAATGTTTGTTGGAAAAGATTAGCTTTCTAGAAATGCCAATCTATCTCCAAGTGAGGTAGGACTATGCTGTCACAGAAGGCCCCTAAGAACCACTGATCCGAGTAGCTAGAAGTCTTAGTTTGTTTGTTGTTTTCTTTTTTTTTTCTTTTTGCTTGCTTATGTCATTTTCCTATTGCTGTAATTTTGTTATTTTTACTGCTATAACTCCACTATTAATATTAGTATTAAGCTCGAAGATTCTCCATGTGGAGGGGGGGGGGACTAGAATAGGACAAAAGGGTGGTTATAACCGCATGGAGAAGGGATCTGCTGCGGTAGCCCTCCACCTATCAGTTGTATAAATATTCCTAGGCTTGTTGGGAAGATCATCATTGAATTGAATATTAGAAACGATTCTTCCTTATATTGCTCGTACCTCTCTCTTTCTCTCACTTTCTTCACACTCACTCTCTCCCTACCTTGTTGTATTCTATTTTGTTTCGGTAGAAACAACCCCCCAATCCATTTTTGGGCTAGGAGTGTTCTAAATTCACGGACAAGCTGTGACATTTTGGGATCAGAGCCACCTTTTCTCGGTCGACGATGATGGCAAAAGGGACCTGCATGAAGAATTTGGAATCCCAATTGCAATAGGCTAGCTCGGCCATGACCGATTGTCAAAATCGGATCGACCAGCTGGAATTAGGAGCTACCCAGAGCCATGAAGCGATCATGGCGTTGGATCGCCAAGTGGAGAGCACCATGGATGGATTGGAGCAGAGGTTGGAAAGGTTCATCGCAAGGGTGCAAGATGAACTGAGTGCTCAAATGCAACAGTTCATGGTCATGTTTGCTTGCCAGAACCCGATAAGGCTGTCTCTTGATTTTCCACAGAGAGAGCATACGAAACCGATCCTACAGAGGAATAGGACTAACAAGGGATATGAAACTTCGGAGATTGAGGTGGAGCCAGAGGAGGAGATGGTTGGACTGATGGACAAGGGTCGGGAAGGCCCTGTAAATCATTAGCACCCAGGGTTTCCAATGCCCCGAATGGAGATTCCCACTTTTGAGGGAGTCAATCCTCGATGGTGGCTGAGGAAATGTGAAAGGATGTTTGAGTGATATGGTGTTCCTGAGAGGCAGAGAGTACCACTGGTTGCAACCTATTTCAATGAGGTGGTTGACGCATGGTACCAAGGGAGCATTAGACCGGGGAGGATTTACACTTGGGAGGAATTTTCTAAAAGGTTGTGTGAAAGGTTTGGGGAGAGAAGTATGGTGGACATTATAGAGGAATTCAACAAACTAAGGCAAACCGGTAGTGTAGAGAGCTACCAAAAACGTTTTGAGAAGTTGAGATCTCTCATGATCCAACATAATCCGCTCCTATCAAAGACCTACTTTGTGTCAAGTTATCTAAGTGGCCTTACTGATGAGCTTAGGCCAATAGTAAAAGTATAGTAAAAGTGTTGAGGCCTTAGATGGTGGAGCAAGCCTCAAAGAATGCTAGACTGCAAGAGTTGGTGGTTGAAGCCCTAATAAGGAAACAAAGACAACAAACGAGGGGAGTGGTAGTAAGGTCCTCTAATGTTGTTGGAAGACACCCCAACCAGGATTTGATAAAAGGAAATAGCGGGGTGAGAGGGGTGGTAGGCCCTAACCTAGCTCCTTTTGGAGAACAACTGAGGGAACAGAGAAGACTAGCGAGATTGTGCTTCTGGTGTGGAGAGAAGTACCACGTGGGACATCAGTGCAAGAGGCAAATACTACTATTAGAAGGGGATGAGGAATTTGACCAAGAGGTAACAGAAGAAGAAGAACATGAGGAAGGGGCCAAGGAGGACAATGGAGAAATATCAATCTATGCCTTGAAAGGGGTAACCCACAACAAAATCATAAAGGTGGAAGGGCAGATTCAAGGAAGAGACCTGATGGTCTTAATTGATAGTGGGAGTACCCACAATTTTCTAGATGAAGGCACGGCTAAGAGGTTGAAATGTCAACTCACAGGCACACCATCCTTGAGTGTGATCGTGGCCAATGGCAAATGGGTGATGAGGACCTCGGCTTGCAACGGGTTTTGCTGGGAGATGTAGGGTGAACAATTTGAAGCTGACCTAAGATTGTTACATTTGGGGGGATGTGATGTAGTATTGGGGGTGGATTGGATGAAAGGAGTAAGGCCAATTAGCTTCGACTTTAATTGAATGGAGGTGTTGTTTGAAAATGAAGGAAGAAGGATGGTATTGATAGGAGGTAAGGAGGTTGGAACATGCAAGATGATAACAAGGAGGAGGTTGCAGAAGGTACTGAGGGGAAAATGGAGCCAGCTGGCCAACCTTTTCTCCATTGTAGCAGCTGAGGAGCTCCCATGAGGGCACGAGAGGGCCTACCTAAATCAGCTCAACCGGGAAACTCCCTGACCAAGTAAATCACTTAGATTGTATTAATGAATTGCTGGCAAAATATGAGAACCTTTGCGTGGAACCCAAATCCCTACCTCCCACCGGATCATTTGATCACACCATTCACCTAAAGCCAAATACCAAACCCATTAATGTGTGGTCTTATCGATACCCTCCATTTCAAAAGAATGAAATAGAGAAAATGGTCAGGGAAATGCTCCAACAATCCCTTATTAGACCCAACCAAAGCCCATTTGCTTCTCCTATCCTATTATTCAAAACAAAATATGAATCTTAGCGATTTTGTGTGGATTACCGCCAACTTAATGCCATGACCATCAAAGACAAATTCCCTATACCTTTGGTGGAAGACCTCCTAGATGAACTTCAGCAAGCCCAAATCTTTTCAAAGCTTGATTTGTGTTCAGGGTACCACCAAAGTAGGATCAGGCCGGAAGACATGCATAAGACAGCCTTTAGGACCCACCACAGGCACTTTGAATTCTTGGTGATGTCATTTGGGCTCACCAATGCCCCAGTCACCTTCCAATCCTTAATGAATCGAATATTCGAACCCTACCTTTGAAAATTTATCCTTGTGTTCTTTGATGACATACTAGTCTACAACCCTTCCCTTAGCCAACACCTAATTCATCTTAAGACCACCTTGGATATCCACAAATCTAACCAGCTTTTCATTAAAAAATCTAATGGTGCATTTGGTTAAGGGCAAGTGGAATATTTGGGGCACATCATATCCAAGGGAGGGGTTAGCACTGATCCAAAGAAGGTGGAGGCTATGGTGTCCTAGCCGAGGCCTAATTTAATGAGATCTTTGAGGGGATTCCTAGGACTAACTAGGTACTATTGACAGTTCGTAAGAAACTATGGAATCCTTAGCAAACTACTAACAAAATTATTGAAGAAGGGGAATTTTAGCTAGAGCCTGAGGCTGAAGGGGCCTTTGAGAAGTTAAAGGAAGCCATGAGAGGAGTGCTAATGATAGGGCTGCTTGACTTTAGTGAGCCCTTTTTCCTAGAGACAGACACATGTGGGAGTGTAGGAGCAGTTCTAGCTCAAGAAGGTAGGCCATTAGCATTCTTAAGCCAAGCTTTGGGCCCAAAACATTTGGGGCTTAGCATATATGAGAAGGAGTTTTTTGTGGTGTTGATGACTATAGATAAATGGAAACATTACTTTGAAGTGGGAAGGTTTATAATTAAAATGGATCACGAAAGTTTGAAGTTTCTGTTACAGTAGAAACTACAAACATAGTTGCTAAGAAAATGCATGGCCAAATTGATGGGTTTAGACTACTTGATACAATACAAGAAGGGAAAAGAAAATGTGGTTGTAGATGCACTTTCAAGGTGTCATGAGGAGGGGAGTGTAGCAGTTGTAACTACAGTCATTCCCAAATGGTGCTAGCAGGTGATAGAAAGCTACGAAGGAGATGAAAAAGTGAGGGAATCACTGGAAAGGGTGGTCGTGGGACTTGAAGGGGTCGAAGGGTATACATTGGTGGATGGAATGTTGAGGCATTAGGGCCAGATTGTGATTGGAGATGATGAAGATCTCAAGAGGAAGATCCTACAGTCACTGCACGAATCTCCATTGGGGGGACACTTTGTGTTAACCTTAGGACTCTTATATTATACCCTTAAGCGAGAAAACCTTCACATAAATCCTGTCACACTCTCGGATGCAGTGTAAATGTAAGAACAGAAAAAATGAACAGCAGAAAAGAAATTAACAGAATTTAAAAGATCAAACCAAACAGCATTAGGCGCACATTTATTCTGGTTCGGAATGCCTTTGGCAATCCTACATCCAGCCTTCAAACACCCACCAAAAGCAGACTTTTATTAGGATGAAACTGATCAGTACAAAGCCCAAGCCCTCTCTCAATCCTATCACTCAAGTACAACCCTTGTTGACTCCAAGAAAACTCAGGAACACGATACACATGCCTCACTTTCTCTAGAACAAAGAATACTCACTATAGTAACCAAGTACTTGACAAGAGAGAAGAGAGATTAGACTGCCGCCTTGCCCTCTTATTTATAGAGGAGGCAGAATCCCCCATATAACTAATAACTATAGGGAAATTACAGTCAGACCCTCAAAGTTTACATTAATTATACTTTGCCTTAAAAAACCCTAACTGTTTAATAACTTCCAGCCAATAATCTTCAATACTTTACTGATCTTCTACCGCACAAACTCTAGGCAAACCTCAACACTTTGAGATCCAAAACACTTATCTATGGGTAAAACAACTCTTTCATTGGTCAGGGCTGAGAGCAGAAGTAAGAAAATTTGTGTTGGGCTGTGACATTTGCTGGAGATGTAAAATTGAGAATGTGGCCTACCCTGGACTTTTACAACCCCTGCCAGTGCCTGAGCAAGCCTGGTCTAGTGTCTCTATGTATTTTGTCGAAGGGGTGCCTAAGTCGGAAGGAAAGGACAATATAATGGTTGTGGTAGACCGATTCACCAAATTTGCTCATTTTATAAGATTGACCCACCCTTATATAGCCCACGAAGTGGCTAGAATCTTCATGGATCAGGTGGCAGCCCTGCATGGGGTTCCTAAGACAATTATCTCCGATCATGACAAGGTCTTTACCAGCACTGTATGGAAGGAGCTTATGAGGGCATTGGGCACTAAGTTGAATATGTCTTCAACCTATCATCTCAAAACAGATGGGAATACTAAGCGGGTGAACCAAGGCTTGATAAATTATTTAAAATGTATCTGCATCTTGCAACCAAAGAGCTTGCATAGATGGCTAGCCCAATGGTGGTACAACTCCAACCACCACTCTTCCTTAAAAATGTCTCCCTTTGAAGCTCTCTTCGGATACAAGCCTCTTCTATTACTGGCTATTGGAGAACATCCCACCGCAGCCTCAGTTGAAGAATACTTGCAGTAGAGAAGGGTGGTATTGCAACAACTAAAACAAGAATTGTCTACAACTCAAAATAGAATGAAGCAAGTTGCTGATAAGAAAAGAAGTGACAGAGAATTTGAGGTAGGGGAGAAGGTATACTTGAGATTGAGGAAACCCCACTTGAAGGCTATCACTCAAAGGCTGGTTTCAAAGCTTGCTCCTAGATATTTTGGTCCGTTTCCCGTACTGGAGAGGGTGGGAAAGGTGGCTTACCATCTACAGCTCCTGGAGGGGACCCGCATCCACCTGATTTTCCATGTTTCCCTACTAAAGGAAACAGCCGGGTCAGAGCAAGTGAACCCAACAATGCCCACCATTCCTGAGGAGAAGGATAAAATGGTGGAACCAGAGGCTATATTGGATAGAATGGTAGTTCACAACCAAGGGGTTCCACTATCCAAGTGCTGGTGAAGTGGCAGGATGGAGCAATAGGAAGTGATACTTGGGAGTACTTGCCTGATTTACTCAAACGATTCCCAAGAGCTACCGGCCTCCTCAGCATTTCTTGAGGACAAGAAAGGTGCAAGGGAGGGGGAATTGTCACGGAAGGCCCTTAAGAACCACTGATCCAAGTAGCTAGAAGTCTTAGTTTGTTTTTGTTTTTTTTTTTTGCTTACTAATGTCATTTACCTATTGCTGTAATTTTGTTCTTTTTACTGCTGTAACTCCACTATTAATATTAGTAGTAAGCTGGAAGATTCTCCACGAGGAGGGGGGACTAGAATAGGACAAAAGAGCGGTTATAACCGCATGGAGAAGAGATCTGCTGCAGCAGCCCTCCACCTGTCGGTTGTATAAATATTCCTAGGCTTGCTGGGAAGATCATCATTGAATTGAATATCAGAAACGATTTTTCCTTCTATTGCTCTTACCTCTCTCCTTCTCTCACTCTCTCCGTACCTTGCTCTGTTCTGTTCTGTTTCGGTAGGAACTACCTCCTAATCCATTCCGGGCTAGGAGTGTTCTAAATTCACGGATGAAACGTGACACATGCTTATAATAGGTCCTTGCCTAGCCTCTGTGCATATATATTCTGGCCTCCTAGTTTGCTATTAATGGGTTGGAGAAAATTCTTAAAAGACTTTATTTGGCTTAAGGCTAGATGAGGAGTTCAAATGCCTCCTTATTAGCTGGGATAAAGTCTGGCACCCTCTTGGTTAACGGGAGTGGAGTCAAGGAAAATGTTTGCTTTTGATGAGTGGTGGCAAGTATGGGTGTATGAGAGGTGATTGGCCCCCAAGAAGATCAAGTTAGAGTAACATACTGAACTATCGCTGGTTTTTCTTATGCATTTGTGACTTTGTCCTCCTATGTTGTCTGCAGCTACTGCTGGCAACACCAAACATCAAATGCTATGATATCCTCATGTCCATATTTGATACATCATCAACTTTTGGTATCCTGCACTCTTTTTTGTTTGCTTGTTTGTTTTTGTTGATTGTATTGCTCAGTCTTTGTCACTGGAATTAGCATTTCAAATATCCTGTTCTCTCTAATGTTTCAGCGCCAGATCTCCTTGCCATTGCATTCATGAACTTGATACTTTATACTGAATGTACACCTCACTGCTGATGACGCCTTTGCACTTGGGGTAGAAGTAATGCAATTCCTATTCCATTTGTTTCCACTTTCAAACATTTTGAATTGGATGGGTCCGCATTGTCCTAAACAGAATCCAGTACAATATGGAATATTATTATTTCCATTATATCCCATTTATATTCTTCATCTGCATCAGCTATTTTGACGTGCATGTATTGGGGAGGAACCCTGATCTGTGCATTTGTATTTCAACTTTGATAACTGGTTACTTAAGTGTGCCTATGTAAATTTAGGCCCTCAACCTATCTTATTGTATATTTGAATTTTTTTTATCATTTAGTGGGTTTATGTTTCATATGAAAAATTAATTTTGCAGAATAACTGGATATACTGTGTGCGCTTATTCCTGAGGTTCAAATTTGCATTAAACTCTTAAGGTTGGGTGTGGTCTGGTTGGGACTTCCTGACCTTTGTCTGATTTCTATTAGCCACGTCATCTATCTGCTTGAACATGGTGGTTAATTATTTGGATTTTGAATGTGCGATGCTATTACAGAATATTATCAACATAATGTTAAGTTATTGCTTTCTAATTCAGTTGATTTGTACCAGTTTTGTTGTGAACTATGTTTATTCATCCTTTGTGGTGTCTAATATATTCCTATTATCTTTCAGGCCTCACCAGTTACAATTGGCGGACGCCAAGCATTTGTTGAGGAGAAGAGGTCTACCAACTCTCGAGGCAAGTTAGGTTTTATGATTATACGTTCTTACAGTAGCATACCTTAATAATGTGCTTCTAACCATTGCCCTTAGTTGATGAAATGTGTGACAATAGGGCAATGGTTAAGGTACAATCAATAAATGCACTTGTTTTAGACAAGGTGCATTTATTGCAACATGCTTTCAAACTCAAAACAATTCTATTATTTGATAAAAATTTTCAAAATACAAAGTATTTATCACCAACCAATAGGAGTGTTTGAGGGCTAAAAATGTTCTTTATTTGAAAACAAGGTGCATTTATCGCAGCTTAGCATTAACCTAATAGATTATAACTTGACACTGATAATTAAGGTTGCTGCTGTGTAACTAGAAGGGCACAGTTTGAGTTGTGGATACAATCTTTTTGCAAATCGGAAAAGCTTCTTGGGCATGGAGTTTGTACACTCCAGGTTACATTCAGCTTCAATGTATTTTACATCCATTGTATAAACACTCTGGTAGCCTTTGGTTCAATGAATGCACAATGCATTCAAGCTGAGTGTACAAACTTGATGTCCAAATAGCATTGAAGCAGGATGCCTTTTTACTGATAATTAACTTTCAAAGTTCATAAACAATGTTAAATTTTCCTCTAATCTACAAGTTTTAAATAGTGGAGTTTAACTAAGTCATCTACAGTGAACATGGGCGCTGTACAGTGGGACAGTTATTTTATCATGTCCCATGAATTATGACCAATGGGCACACCATGAAGCATGTCAAGTATATCTTTTATATGTCTAAGAAGTATACTCATGCCCATCATGGGTGATGCTTCTGCCAGTAACATGGAAAAAAACTTATTTGAATTCATTATGTCCTTTTGTATGAGATGAGACTATAATGGGTCCCATTTTCTTCACCTCTCAATGGCAAAGGAGGTTAGTATTTGCAACTTGGTTGCTTCTCACTGATACACAAGTGCTGCCATGTCTGGAAATTTGTGCACTGTTTGGGGAGGGCATATGAGAAGGTTTGCTGGTGGCAGAATGTGCTGGTTGGATTTTACATTGGGTGTATCCTGGGCCTACTTCTACTTTCTTCGGTATGACCACTGGTTTTATCTTTTTGCAGTGAATAACAGGGGGCGCTTCCCAACTGGAAGGGGGTCTGGATATAGAAACGAGGGCGTCAGGGGGCGTGGAAACTATGGGGGTGGTAGAGGTTATACGCGGGGCGACTTCAACACCAGGAACGAGTTTGGTAATAGGGGCGGCAATCGCGGAGGATATCTGAACCGCGGAGCAGATGGATATCAGAGGGCGGATAACATGGGAAGTGCCGGTGGGCGGGCAACGCGTGGTGGTGGTGGTGGTGGTTTGGCTATCAATGGAGCCAAAGCTGTGGCACCACGGGTATCTGCTAGTGCTTAAGGAACACCATAGTTTAGGAGGGTGACTAGTGACTGATTGAAACGGGGTTTGGTTTTTGAGGAAACAGATTTGTCTTA
The DNA here is from genome assembly GCA_036245055.1 of Diospyros kaki. NCBI lineage: Eukaryota > Viridiplantae > Streptophyta > Magnoliopsida > Ericales > Ebenaceae > Diospyros > Diospyros kaki. Next base: position 42,675,730 of record BSEG01000007.1, on the reverse strand, counting down.
TTGAGTTTTTTGAGTTGAAAATGTCTGCCCCATAAATTTTTGCCCATTTTTCTATTCTTGGCTAGGGTTATATAAAGGGTTTCATAGTTTAATGAGTTGAAGTAATTTTTGCTTGTGAAGAAGTGTTTTGGCGTTTCGTAAATTCATTCTTTCTCGAGTATCGTCGTTGTTCGTGATCCTGATGCATAATGCAATACTTTGCACAGGTAGTATATAGCTCCTCCTACTCCTAGTAGGTCTTTGCAAGGAGTTAAGAAATCTGATGCCTAACTTCCCCATTCCCAAACCCTATGGCAATGTTTGACGGCCTGTGGAGTCGGGTGATGGTTTCCCGTTTGAGAATGATCTTAATAATTGGATGAGAAAAAAACGTCCTCCGCGTAATTTATTATTTTATTTCAAGTGTTTGATTATATTTAATTATAAAAAAAATATTTTTTAACTTACGTAAAAAATAAAAATTACCCCTCTTAGAATTAATTTTTCATAAAAAAATAAGTTAAAACATGTAACATTTTAAAATTTAATTTTATAAAAAATATAATGTATCAAAAATAAAGATAAAATTTAATTTTTCAAATATAATATTTTTTATAAAATTTTTGTACTATCAAACACTTCTCAAAAGTCTACTTTTATTAAAAGAAATATACTCTTTACCATTGACAACATACTGTTTACCATTTATTTTATAGCATTCTGACTTATTTTTATAGTGAAATAGATAATTATTATTTATTTTTAACATTAATAAGTATAAAATCACATATATTTAGTTATCAAGTACTGTTTCTTAAGAGAACCTTTATAATACTACACAGCAATTCCATCACAAACAGTACCAAACACGCTCATTTGTCTCTGGGACGCACAACTGTTGGCCTTAACATCACCATCCTTTTCTGATTTTCGTTTTCAAGTGTCGAAGTTGCAATTCTCATTACTTTTAATCTATGAATGTCATTACAAGGTATGGGAAAATTCAAGCTGTCAATGCAAGGGACACCTTCTCCAGGGCAAAAACTCTTTATTATTATAGAGATATTGACTAGGAGTATACAAAGGTCTCACAATCTCTTGTGAAAACACCACCAATCTCAGAGGACTGTTTACTTGTAGTGTAGTATGGCAGGCCTCTAGAAGCCAGTTTTTATCAAGACGCCGAAAACTACCATCTTCTTTGCTTTTTCACATATTGAGCTTCTCCACCTTCCTCCTCCCTATACGCCAGTAACTAATCCCCCAATCTCGTCCAACAATCTATTAGCAAAATCTAGAAACCTGACAAAAACCATCGACATCAATACTCACATCCCAACAACAAATTTGGACCAAGATGAATCACATTGTGCTTTACTACAATTTGTAATATAAAATGAGATATATGATGCTAATTTAGGACAAGTATTCATAATTCAACCAAAACATATTGCATAAAGCAATGAACATCATGCTTCTGACAAAAGTTCCATGGTTACAGCACACATGGGACTTCCAATAAAAAATACATCATATTAATACAGTATGACATATATTAATGCAAGGACAACACGAGGGAATACATGGTGCATATTCTTCTTACTTCAACTCAGTTGATGGTATTCACTCCCAGGAATCAAGATATAATAGTTAATTAGAGACTCAAATCATGATAATATCTTGTGATTGCGCTGCCAAGGATAACATTAGATGCAATTTCTCCTCAAAGCACATAACAAAATATTTACTCAACTTCCCAACAAATTCATGTTACATCAGTATATCTAACACACAGTCTACACATAATAAATGACGGTTTTAAGATAAGGCTAATCTTGGAAGGGCTCACATTCCTATGAGAGGAGGGCAATAAGGTTTTCTGCCTGCACAAATTCAAGTCAAGCTCTAAGGTTTTCTGAGGACATGTTTGGAACAAGGATCTTTCGATGGAGAAGACAATAATATATATATATATATGTAACTTCCGCAGTGGTGGAGCCACATCAGGTTGATGATGGAGCCACATCAAGAGAAAATAATGAACTGTTATACAAATATTTTAAAATGTTTAGGGACACAAAAGGAAATGAGATAGCTTTTATAAATTTAAAAAGACTAGTACTAGTTCTTAGGATGAAAGTTTTCTTTGTACATAGTAACAGTGTTAACACTTGGAAGTTATCCAAAGGAAGAAAAACAGGAACGAAAAGCCACTGAAACATTAAAAAGTAAATGATAAGAACAATGAATGGTTTCCTTTCTTTCCTTGAATATTTCATCAACGAGGTGTAACAAATTTACTTCTCCAAGGTAAGGGGAAAAAACCTGTACTGTTTTTTTTTTTTTTTTCCTTAATATTTTTATGGCCGGAGCACCTAGTGCGATTAAAACTTGTGATTGTCCTATTATATTTGTAATTTTTATGTTGTAATTAGAACTTAGCTTACAGGATAAATAATTTAACTAAACTATAGTTCTAATACTAATTACAATGCACTGTATTACTAATCAATTGGTTAATCTTTGAATTATACATATTACCAAGGGACAAATTTTTTGAGAGGAACATGTTCGACCAACGGTCATCTTAACAAAAGATTGGTGGTTGAGATGATGAATTTGGAGTATGCTATAACAAATGAAGTTTTCTTTTGATTCCTTTATGCAGCTATGCCTAAATTCAAAAGGCCAGAATTTTTTTGTAAAATTTAAATGGTTTTTTATTTTAGTTAATCAGTTACATGTATGATGAGCTATAATACTGCATTAAAAAAAAAAAAAATTGTCCTCACTGAGTTTGGATCTTAGCTCCGCCGCTGATTACTTATGTAAATATATTTCTATTGAAACCTATATGCATATAAGAATACTCATTTTCTTTTCCTTCCACAAATCCTAGTTCCAAATATAGCATACTTTTGCACAACATTTCCACTAGAAAATTTTGACCGGTTTATCTGGAGTCATACAATTAGATTAATGCAATGGATTTCAGTGCATCAGACTAGAGCCAATGCTTCGAAGACGCATAAGTTATTTTAGACTAAGTAAGAATGATGGAAGAAAAGAATAAGTTTCCCCTATTTGACTTTCTTGAATTGTGAAACCAGATTGAAATTAGAATTTGTAATAAGGAACATGTGCTCTAGTTTTTAAATGGACATATGTCCAAATCTCTCCATTTTTTTCTGAAGGGGCTAGAAATGTAAAGACCTAAATCGGTATCAGTTCAGTACTTCCTACAAGCATATTTGGAGCAAGTTATATCATCAAATAGAACATTGCATCATCATAATATAAATGCATAAAAATTAGCATATTACAAAAATCAAGATTAATAAAGAGGATACTGCAATTGCAAGCAGGTGTTATTATCATCATATACCTTAATCACCAGTATGCAAGCATCTATTAGGAAAAACAAATAATCAGACATTTCCAGAAAAACTGAACATTTAGCCAAGATAATTTTATCATCAAGACATATGAACAACTTAAGGATAATAGAACTAATAAAGAAAAAGAAGAATGCTACACTTGCGAAGACATAAAATTTCTACGACTCTAAATAACAACAGTTAAGACGTGTAAAGTAGAGCCTTACAAAACAGAACTAGCACCAGGACTAGGATTTTCAGATCCTTGAAGCATGGGCTTCAACTGAGCATTTGTCTAAAGGCCAAAATTGCAGGCCTGGATGTACTCATTGTCATAGTCAACAAATCTTGTCCAAAGTGGCTTAAATTGGTTCATAGCAATATCCAGCCATGGTTTCATATTACCATTGAAGTGCACAACTGCAGCACTGCGAATCTCTTCCATGCTTATGCTTGGATTATAGCCAAGCCCAAGAACATGCCAGGATTTGTCTAGTGGCTTTGTTGTGGAATAAAATGTGATCAGACCAGGTGGTAAGGTCCCCAATTTCCAGAGGGTCCGGTTCTCATTCTGCATCCAGGACAGCATCTCTTGTCAGTATTGCCTCAAAATGGATTTTGAAGATCACAAGTGAATAATAAACAAGTCTACACGCAATATAGAGAGCAACTTAAATATATACATGGTTAGTCCCACATTAAATTCTCGTTTTAAGGAATTGGACAACAAAAATCAGATGCACCAATTCAAAGGATTAAAGATTCATGACAAGATACTAAGAAAAACCGAATGGTAATGTAAACTATAAAAGGTTTTTACTTTTACTGCTCAAGTCAATAATTATTCAAGAAAAAAAAAAAGTTTCCAGAGCAATCAAAACTCACCAGGTTCTGCCAATAATGATATTGTTCAGTGCATTTCTCCTTTCTCCAAGCATCCAAATCAAAGAAATTCATCCCATAAGCCCATCCACACGCCTTGGGATTAAACTTTTCTTTTATCAAAGGGTGTGAGAAATTCATGTATTGTGCATACCGGTGGAATGACCCAAAACAAGTCTCAACAGCTCCATTCACCTTTCCATCCATGTCTATCTTCCATAACCCTGTTAGGTCCCTCTGAACAACCACATCATCATCCAAAAATAAGATCCTGTGCAACTTTGGATACATTTCAGGCAAATAAAACCTCAGATGATTCAGCATCGACAAATACTTGGGGTTCCTAAATTTCATGTTGGTCGTATCTTTGGTTGCATTTTCGAGCTTATTCTCAAAGTAAAACCTCTGCAAGTTTGCAGATTCAAGCTGTCGAAGCACCGGAACGTATGAAGAATTCAAAAACTTATAATCCTCCACCGCCTTCACCTCAATGTGAGCTCCATTATAATCCTTCATCTTGAATATAACCTGCATTGCTCCTAGATTCATCTTATCAGTTACCACATGAAACACGTGCTTCCATGGCTCCTTTTGGTTCTTCACCGCCGAGTTCACCACAACTGACGCTGCAACCACATTATCCGAGAAAATGGCATAGTGGTAAAGCTTCGGGTCTTCAAACTCGGGAGGCGTCGGCTTCCCTTCGTCCGTGTACTTTTCCGAATGCGCGATTCTTTCTTCCATCAACCTCATAGCGACACAGTGCAGGCTTTTCGGTATCGATTTCGCTGCAATCAAGCTCGAGAACGCCCCTTGTTTCTTCGCCTTCGTTAATTGTTCATTAAGGGCAAAAATGCTGTCCTTCAACTTCTGAATCTTCAGCTGATTATCAAAAGACTCCTTCGCCTCCGCGATTACTTGCCGCGTAACCTTGATCCGCTCCTTCACCTCCTTCTCGAATTGCCGAAGCACCGATTCATCAATTGAGCTCGCATCCGAGTCAAACAGCGCCTGATAAGCAGGTTTGGAGACCAGATCCGTGTAGTTCCGAGACAGATCAGCGAAAACCCTAACGATCTTCGAGTTCTCCAGCTTCAGCTTCCGAGCATACGAAGCGTAAGCGAGAGCAAGCGATCGGTGATCCTCCGCTTGCTTCCTGATCTGATCCAGCCGCGGCTTCAATGGATCAGATTTCAACGCTAAAATGTTCCTCCGGATCAAGCCAACTGTATTCGAGCCCTAATCGGAAGCAACAAAAAACAGTTAGCGCTCACAGAAATAAATGTAACAATAAATGGAGACAATTCGTCAGTACTACTCACGACGTTGATGTCGGAGGAGTCGGTGGAGGAAGTGAGGTGGAGAGAGGCGGTGAAGAAGAGGAAGATGGTGAAGGCGATGACTGTGGCGAAGAGCTTGAAGACGAAAGAAGCCGGAGCCCGAATCGCTGCGCCGGCGAGTCCACTACTCCGATCGTAGTGCGATACGCGCGAGCTTCGAAGCGTTGGGTTGGCCATTTCACGAGTGGCTTGCTCGAGAGAGAAATCCTCTCTCGCCGTGGCAGCTCCAAGTGGGAGTCTCTCCCCAACCGCGTCAAGTGAAGGGATATATAGATAAATATGGGGGCAAGCCCAAGTTGCTGGCAACTGGCAGTTTGGTAAATATCATGTATCATGTAGCAACGAGTACATGATTATGGATCTTTCCTTCCGTTCCGCTACCGTCGTCATTTAATTAACAAAGTGAGATCCCTGCCAATCCCATCACTTTATTAATCACGTTCCAGATCCAATGGGCGGTTGCAGCGAGTATCGTCGCAGAGAAAAATTACTCTTCGGGAGTCGGTGGCTCCTGATTGGTCAGTGCTGGAAAGTGGGCCCCACACCCCATATCTTTAACCTCGGGATGTTGAGATTTACTGCTTCTAATCAAAAGGATTAAGACCCTAATAACTACAAATCAGGTTTGGCGAACTCGCATTTACTGTTCTAATCCTTCTTAATTAAATTAAATTAAATTAATCGCGTGATTTAGTTTTTGTTTTCATTAGCTGGGCTTATTATTAAATGTTGCATTTGAGGTGGGCAAATGATACTAAATAGATATTAATTCAAGCATAATTACAATCCTTCTTGAATGAATGAAAGTAACATTTTAGACACCGTTTGGCAGACATTTTAATTTTTATGTTTTGTTTTGGTTTTCTTTAAAAAATAAATAAATATAAATACATATATTGTCTAATAATTTTGTATTTAATCATAATCTTAAATTTTTTTAAATTTTATTTTCTCTCTCACTCTTCTAATTGTCGACCATCGAAGAAGTTAATGAGTTGCATGGTTGCTAATAGCTCCTTTCATAGTCATTACCATGAGTGTTGTCAACTCTTTCGATAAGTTACATGGGCGTTGACAACTCTTGAAGATATTTTAAAAAGATATCTAAATTTTATTATATTTCAAGATTACAAATATTAGTTTAAGAGTGTCTTAGCAATATTAAGTTACAATAGTTATATAGCGACGATAAATAATATTGCATATATATTATTTAGTCTTTTAAATAGTTATTATTTAATCACTCAATATTCTTCTCAAATCTTAAAATAAAAAAAAAATGATCATTTGTGTATATTAGTTCTTTAAATTTGTTAATATGTAAACACTATATATTTAATAAAGTGGAATGACCCTCTTTGGTCTATCTCTTCCACCCTTAGTCTTGTGATATATAATGGTCTTGTGCCTTCGCTTGCTAGTCCTATGTACTTACAAGTAATGTTTGCTCTTAATCTTTGTTGTGTAGAATTTTGTTCTTTAAGATTGGTGTTTGTTCTATCTTGTTTTGGGACATGGCCCTCTTATTGTCTAACCAACTTGATTATTCTTAGTTAATGCCTCAATATTCATTTTGACAGAAAAAAAAATATAAAGATATCATAAAATTATAAAAATAATTAATGTTTTCTCTAATACTAACTATTGTTGAACTAGCCTTGGTTTCTAAACACTCCAAATTGGAACCGGCCATTGGAATTTGGAAATCATAGTTTGGCCGTTTGAATTATCTTGTTGAAGTTAGTTTGGTCACTTTGATTTCTTTTTATTTGCTTCCATGCCTTCTCATACCCATAACTTTAAAAATGGTATCAAATTAGTGGCAAATGACTACCGTTAGTTGTCTTATTTGCGATCAAAGTTTGATATTTATTAAACGCAAACATATTCCCAAATTTGTGTGTACTTTTCTTGTGTTTGTATTTTGTGAATGATTACGTATATTTATGAGTTTAGACACTCAATGAGTAATTATTAATAACTTTATCGTTAAAAAAAATGATATTGAATTCATTATTACATGTTCGTTAATTTAATAACGACAATTTACACGCAACAATAGAAATTTGATATTATTTTTTTTTCTTTTTTAATGGTAAAACCGATAACAAACTAGTCATTAAGTGTTAACTAAGTTAACTATGATTGTCTACACCAACGTTTTGTTGGTAGATTTTCCATAGTAGCTTGTTGGTAGTAATTAGCCGCCAACCATAACCCCCATCATCGCCAGTCGAATTCCCCCTCCCCTCTTGTAACAGTACAAGTTGATCCTTTCATCGACATCTCTGGACTAGCACCGTTTCCTCTACCACTTTCTCGCCCCTGCCATGGCCACCCTTCATCGTCATCAGTTCGCGTCTCCTCGCTGTTGCACTCCAACGACGAAGCCCCCCCACAGCCACCCCCCCAACAGCCACCGCCATTACAACCCACAGCCACAGCCACAGCCATAATCAGGCTTCTTTGTCCTTCCCAAATTATCCCTCAAAATCCCATAATTAACCCCTTTACAACCCCTGGTATTTGTCCCCAATAACCTACTTATAAATCACGTTCAGCAAATCAAATGGAAACCACTCCTTTACCGTATCCCCCTGAAAACCAAAGTATATTCCTCTTGATTGTCCTCACAGTTAGCCCAAGTATTAGTGGTGTGGTGGAAAAAGAAGACAAGCTCACTCGATCAACTTCATATCTATATCCAACTTTCTTCCTCACCCAGACAAATTCTGCCCATTCCCAACAGGTTCTCATGATAATGGCAACTTGAAATCTCGAAGTTCTTTCTAAGCTCTTACACTTGCATTAGATGGCGAGGCTCTGTTGCCTTTCCCTCACAATGACAGTCTCATTCGGACATTAAGACTATGGGAATCGGGGATTCTTCAAGATGGAGAAAAAGAAGGGGAGATAAAGACAATCTCAAGCTCTATGTGCTTTTAATAGTTTTGTTTGCCTGTTTTACTTAATCTCCTTGCTTCCTTTCTTTCGTTTGTATCTCATGGTGACAATCTCATTGCGTTTTCTAGCTTTGGGTAGCTTGGAAATGACTTACGTGCTAGCAACAGCCCTTCAGTGTCATCTTCCCAAGCAGCCCCCCTCCCCCCAACAAGGCAAAAGCTGATCAATTAGCCCCTGGCCATACGATAATTTTGTTACCTTGTCAATCTCTGCACAAGATCCCTTGTCTAAGGCTTGCCGTTGTTTCAGGCTTTCAGTTTAATATATATTTATATGTATGTATGTATGCCATCTTAGAGCAAACAGCAGAGGGATGCATCAATCATCTAGAATTTCTCACCAGTCAAACAGAAAACAAGAAACAAAGATATAGTCTGACTGTTAAAGATGGAGGAGATGTATCATCATCGTATGGCCTCCTCTTCCTAATTCATATGGAATATTGGTTATTGTATCATTTAATGTTCCAGCATTAATGACAGCAATCATAATAATGGGACTGGGACCATCTTTCTTCTTAATTATTGTTGTCTTCCATTCCTGGCTCCGGCCGACTTGTGCTTCCGCCGGCGACACCGGAATCAGTTTCTAAGTTGCCTGACGAAGTCGATGATGTACTGATCAGGGTGATCGCCCGAAGGGCCCTCCCGTTTGTAAAAGCGAATCACATCTCCCTCTCGCAGACGGTTAAGAGACAGAAATTGAGACCAACCAGTTGAAAGCCTGTACCTTCCACTGGCCTTAACCAGTATCATGCGCCATTCGAGGTTTCTGAAATCGACGAATGGAAGCTCCACCGCCTCTTGATCCACTTTTCCCTCTCTCCTGATCACGGCTGGGAAATGAGTTTCTGCGGATTTCTTCGGTATGTAGAAGCTGTGGCCACAGTCCGACGGGTTTATTTTCTTCTCAAAAAGAAACTTCGGGGGGGTAAGAACGGGTCCGGGTCTGGCGCCGGCGCCGGCTTCCGTTGGCCTACATATATATACATATGGCGAAATTCATAGATGTTTAGCTTTTATGTTCACTCAACCCTGCTGCGTTTGGTAACAGGGAAAATGAAAGAAAATTCATGTGTATATACATACATACATAGAAAATGCTTGCATATGGACAAAGATAGATATTGCCTCAAGTATGACTCTTGGAAGAGAAAAGTAGGTATACCTGGATTGGGGACTCGTTTGTTCAATATTGTTGCTGGCCGTACTTTCAGTATCAGACATTTTCTCAATTTTTCAGCAAAAATTTGAAGATTTTTCTTTTCAGATATCGATTTGAATTTTTTTTTAATTTTTTATATAGAGTTTTCGATATTTGAATTGAGGTGTTACCCACATGATATATGTTACAAGCATTAATAATTGTTGCATGAAATTGAATGAAAAATATTACTTTTTTCTTTTTGAAAAGGTAAGTTAAAACATTTAGAAAATAACATATTTGTGATGGTCAATATTATTCAATTTGTTTCCTCATAAGGTTAGATATGTTCAACCTAACAACCATATTTAAAATTTATGAATTCTCCCAACGCTTTGGCTAGCAAAGAATATTAATAAAATAATATGTATGCATGCATACTTACAAATATTGAACTATAAATGTGTTTATCGAAGAATTTTCACATGACACTCAAAATATTTAGTTAAAAATATCAACGATCCATGCATTTTCAAAAATATCATAGATATTCTTTGAGATTAACTATTGTATAATACATATCTCTATTGTTAAATAATGGTGACTAATTTTATAAAAATCCCCAAAATCTCCTCTCACATAGCTCTACAATCTCTTCTAAATTTATGAAAAAAAAATTAGAAAAAAGTTACAACCTATCTAAAGTAAATTCGATCAAAACCCACCTACTCGTGCAAGTTTCAGTCAATGAAGCTTGCACTAGTGGGTTCTAACCAACAAACCCACTATGTGTGGGAATCTCGTATGGTAACTCCTCTCTTGGTGAGTCAATTCTGTTGAGAGAAAGATAAATTTATTATCTTTCACTGTTGTAGATCATTTTTCATGGTTAAAGAGCATATTTATTTAAAATTTGTTTTTTCTTTAACATCATTTACAATATTAATTAGAGTTGAGAAATCAAGCCACGTGAAATATGTTATAAATTTTTATAATCCATATGTGAGGTTGAACAATAATATTTCCTTTTCTTACTAAAAAGATTAATTGAATATTGAATAAATAATGTTTGTGTTGGTTAATCTTATAAAATTGTTACTTTACAAAAGTTGGATATAGCTAACTACGATATTTAGAATTCATATGGATCGAGAACACCTAAGTGTTATTCATGAGTTCAACTATATTGTATTAAGTCACCTTTTTTTTTGTTAAGCTCATATCACAATGCAACCAAACTCGAGTTTTCTAAACTTAGGGATGACCATTGATCAATACATTCCATCAACTTTCAAGAAAATCTTTAACTACACCAAATTAATCAATTTTAAGTATTGACAAATTGAACAAAATCAAAATTAGTAATAATTGAATTAATTGTCTAGGCCAAAATGGTTGAATCAATCGAATCCAATTGAAAAAATTGAATTTATTTTTCTATTAATTTGTTTAGTATCATTAATTTTTTTACAAACTTCAAAAACACCCTTCATAATACATATTAGATATTATTTTTTACCCACAGCTTAAAAAAAAACTCTAAATCCCACATATCTAAATCACTAATCCAAAAAAATGATACATTCTTCTATTATCAATCAAAAAATATAATAGAACTAATTTTTATAATTTCTTTTTTTTAAATTCAGTTCCATCCTCTCTCACTCTCTTGTTTATATCATTTTTTTGAGTCTTTAGGTAATATTTAAAATAATAATTTTTAATAGTTGAAATATAAAAATTTGACATTTTTATACATTAAGGATCAAACATTATATTTTTTAATTATTAAAGGAGTACAATAAACCAGTTAGCCTTTTGAAATGCTACCAACCGATCATTCACGTAGCGTGTTACTTACAGAAACATGCACATTCTTACACGCGTTAACATTTCATCACAATAAAAATTGAAATAAAAAAATTTTAATAATTGAGATATTGTAACTTAATGTTTTGTATATTAAAAATTAAATATTATATTTTTTAATTATTGAGAGGTACCGTGTATATTAAATTCGTTCAAATTTACCATTTATTGTGGTTAAAGTTAAACATGGTGATGCTCTTTGAATATACATTAAACAGTCAGATGAATAATATATTAGTGTCAATTCTATGAATTACAAGTTTAATTCTCACTTTATATAAGAATTAAATATTTAATTTATAATTTATCTTTTATAATATAATTGAGGATACAAACATCAAAATTGCACAACCACCAAGTTAAACATGACGAAGAAAGTAATGGGCCCGAAAAGCCCATTCACAAGACAGGCCTAACGGGACCCATTGCACAGGCTTACAAATATGGAAAATTATACGCTTATAATCTGCGAGCAGCGTCGGGAGATCGACAAGGCCGTGGAAACTGCGGCGATGCGATCTAGGGGATAGGGTTTATTCCATTGAATAGTATTGCGTGATTGCTTCATCGGTTCGATAAAGGGTGAAACTATGATTTACGACGTCAACTCGCCGCTCTTCAGGTCCTTCCTCTGCCAGAAGGGAGGTTATTCCGACAAGAGGTATTCTACTTTTCTCTTTCCTTTCAGTCAGTTTTGGAATTTTGGCTAGTATCTCTTGTTTCTGCTTGCTGCTTATCTTCTTTGTTTGTATTGAAAATAAGAGATATATATATTTTCCCTCTGGGCCTTTGTGCTGGATTATGCGTAATCTTACTAATGCTTCTATTGTGAGAAAAAGGGAAAAGAAAAAACTTTGGTAATAATGGAGGTGGTAAATTGGTAGTAGGTTTTCATCCAATTAGCCTTGTTGCCAGTGTTGAAATCGTGGTAGCGGAATACAAGGATATCACATCTCGTAGCAGTCCGAGCGAGGAACACTTGTGTCCACTGGATTGGTGCAGTGGAGAGAAAAAATAACAAAAAGATACTCAACGAAATACTCAAGCTGTTTGATGATTTAACTAAATATTCAAATACAATATCTTCGTTAACATCTTCTCCAGATCTCTTATTTTTGCGCATGTTTCTGAGTGATTTGTACTTATCCAAATTATGTAGCTGAATTTGTTGCCTCAGAGTAGTCTCATTTCATTTTGTTCTGAAACTTGCTTCCACAATCCAGTAAAGTTGTGAAAACAAGCAGATGGAGCTTTGTTGGTTTGCCTAGAGAGTAGGCTTCAACATATTAATACGTTGTTGTAATCTGGAAACTATGACAATAGAATTTGTAATGCGAGAAAGCTATAACTGAGGTAGAGCGAGGTCGACAGCTGACAGGAGTCTGCTGGTGAAAATAGGCATTGGGTAGCTCCGATCCCCGATATCCTAACCGGAGTCGTAAATGGTCTCCTGGGGGCACCTTCGGTATCGCTCGGGATTGGCCTCCTATGTGCTTGGGGCATATTTGCGCTCATAGGAACAAGTTAGAAGGCACGCGGGGATTCCTCACCCGTGTATGTCCTCCAATGCTTAAGTCAGTATGGGTAGGAAAACAGTGCAATAGATAAGTAAAGAAATAACATTATCATTAAACATAAGGTAGCCATACCTTACTCGGTCAAAGAGGGTTGATCACGGTACTGCTATAGGGAATCGGGGATGTACTTGCATGTTAGTAGCACTTGGACGAGCTTAAGAAGAATCCCCCCCAGAGGGCCATTTAACCTAGGGGGCCCTTTGGGAGACGGTGGGCCTCGCAGTGAGTTGTCGAAGCAGGGTCTTGGCCCCTAGGGGACCTTCTTGGGCATAGCTTCAGGCTCAGTGAAGATGTCGCTAGACGTTGCTTGCTTAATCGTACGTATTGCCCATTGGAGACTATTGTGGCACGTGACATAATGCCATATTTACTGCCAAGTAACATGCCTTGGGCTCCTGTGTGCACGCATATGACACGCGTATGCTTAGTAAATGCCTAACATAGGGGATTATAAAGGAAGGCCATGTGAAGGCTAATTCATGGAGGTGGGGCCCGCTATGCACTTAGGGAACATGCCTTACCATTTAAATGCCTTAGTATATTATAAAGCCATCCCAACCCATAAAGCCATTTCCCTGGCCACCACGTGTGTATACATGACATACCCATATATATATTATATGCTACACAGAGAGAAACAGAGAGAGGGAGAGAGAGCTTGAGATCGGTCTTCCTGGAAGGCCTCTGAGAGCGCCTCATCGAGAGGCCTTGGGAAGAAGCTTCCCGAAAGGCCACGGTAGGGGGCCTTGTCGAGAGAGAAAAAGCAACTGAGAGGGAGGGATCTCTCGGGAAGTCCTCTTCTTGAGAGGCATCAACCCAAAGCCTCTCCGAAAGAGAGAAAGGATAGTCGAGAGAACTGCAGGCTGAAGCCTTGCGGAGAGAGCGGCTGAGAGGGAGAGTTGTGGAGAGATGCAGCCATGGCCGGGAGGCTTGCCACCACCACCGAGAGGACCGCAGCCCTCTCCGAGAGGGCTGTTGCTGTTGCCGAAAAGGAAGGCTTACCTTCTCAAGAGAAGCCGTCGAGAGCTAGCCTTTTTCCCGAGAGCATGGCCGCCAAGAGGATTTGCTCTCCGAGATAGCCTTTTTCTTGCCGAGAGGGAGAGCTCACAGAGAGCTTCTGGAAGTTTGTTAAAGATCCCCTAATTTGACCCTTTAACCTCCCTTTTACACCTCACTTGCTTTGGACTATTTTGCCCCTCAAGCCTTGCCTATTCACCCTTTTGCCATTAGCTTGGCTCTTTGGTTATTTGACCACGATTTCTTCTTGGAAAACGTGTTCCAGCTCGGGACTGCTTTTGAGGTTCGTTCGCCTTGGACTTATTGACCAAAATACTCCTAGGCATTTAATGACCAAAATACCCCTAGGTGGACATTCAGGGATTCTATGGCACAACATACATACTTGTTCTAAAATAATTGCCTGGAAGAGTCTTAAGTAATCTAATGTTTTAGGCTAACTTTTACCGCCCAATAGACTCCCCTAACCTTGCAAAGTAGGGAGCCTCGTGCATTTGGGACACCTTTGATTAAGTTTAGGCATATGTTTTTATTGCACTCACACTTCTAATTCTATTAGAGTTGCATATGTCTACTATATTGCTAGTCCAAGCCAAGTTGTTCTAGCAAATGATATGAACATTCAAATCTCATTTTTTTTCCCATCTTAGTGTGTGTGTGTGTTGGGGGGGGGGGGGGAGGGGGGGTTGTCATGTAGAGAGGTTGGCCATTAATAACTGTTGATTAGTTTGAGGTGCTCGGGCAACAAAAAGTTGACCTCTTGCTTGCTATCTAGAAAAGTTGTCATATTTGTTTTCTTGTATATAGGGGAATTTCTAGTTTACTGTTGTTGTTTGGAATCTTGAAAGAGAAAGCTAGGTATACCTAGATCGGGAACTTGCTTGTTCAACAATGCTACTGGTAGTACTTTCAGTGTCAGACATTTCCTCGATTCCTTAGCAAAAGCTTGAAGATTTTTCTTTTCAGATGTGCCAAGTACAAGTGATCTACGACTTATATAGACGATGGGGAAAAGGTGTGGTCATACAAGGCAATGATCTTTGATTTAATCTAATAGTTTTAGGTCTTAGTTATAGGATGAATTTCTTTTATTACTCTTGCATGTTCTTAATGATTGTAAAATTGATAACAAACTACCCGTTAGGTGTCAACTAACTTGGCAGCAATTGTCTAAACCAAGGGTTTTGTTGGTAGATGTTCCATCGTAGCTTGTTGGTTGTTAGCCGCCAACCATAACCCCCATCATCACCAGTCGAGTTCCCCCTCCCCTCTTGTATTAGTAAAAGTAGTTCCTTTCATCGACGTCTCTGGACTAGCACTATTTCCTCAACCACTCTTTTGCCCCTGCCACGACCACCCTTCATCGTCATCAGTTTGTGTCTCCTTGCTGTTGCACTCCAATGATGAAGCCCCCACCCAGCGCCACAGCCACAGCCACCAGTTTGTGTCTCCTCGCTGTTGCACTCCAATGATGAAGCCCCCCCCAGCGCCACAGCCACAGCCACAACCATAATCAGGCTTCTTTGTCTTTCCCAAATTATCCCTCAAAATCTCATAATTAACCCCTTTTACAACCCCTGCTATTTGTCCCCAATAACCTACTCATAAATCACATTTAGCAAATCTAATGGAAACCACTCCTTTATCATAACCCCCCTGAATACCAAAGCATACTCCCCTTATTTGTCCTCACAATTAGCCCAAGTAATAGTGGTGTGGTGGAAAAAGAAGACAAGCTCACTCGATTGACTTCATATCTATATCCAACTTTCTTCCTCACCTAGACAAATTCTGCCTTTTCCAAACAGGTTTTCATTATAATGGCAACTTGAAATCTCAAAGTTCTTTCCAAGCTCTTACCCTTACTTTAGATGGCGAGGCTCTGTTGCCTTTCCCTCACAATGATAGTCTCATTCGAACATTAAGACTATGGGAATCGAGGATCCTTCAGGATGGAGAAAAAGAAGAGGAGATAAAGACAATCTCAAGCTCTATATGTTATTGTCTTTTGTCACAAAATGAAAGGAAGGCCAGAATTTGGGCCAAATTTGCTACAAAATTTGAGTTATTTTAGCTGTTTCCTTTACTGTTTAATTGTAACTTTTATATTTTCCAACTGGTAGTTTGTTAATACAGTTGTGCCAGGTGTAAAGGGGGCTAGAATAGGACAAAATAGTCTATTATAAGAGAGGTGATCTGTTGTGGCAACACCTATGAGTCTACTATATAAACTTGGTAGCCTTCTGTAAATCTATTGAACAGTTACATCAAAATCAGATTTCTATTCTCTCTACTTTCTCTCTTCCTCCCTTACTCTCTCTTCCAATCTCTTCCTCTTTCTTTCTATAGTTCTCTTGCAATTCCCTCTAATTCACACCGAATTAGGAGAGTTGTAGTTGTCATAGCATAACTGTGACATTTGGTATCAGAGCATCGATCCCGACATACAACTTAACAACGTCGGGAGAGATGGCCGAAGGGACTCACATGAAGAATATGGAGTCACAACTCCAGCAAGTCAATTTGACTGTGGGGGAGTTCCAGAATCGAGTGGACCGATTTGAATTGGCATCTGAGAAGAATTATGAGGCGATATGGGGACTAGAGCGGAGGCTCGAAGGTGGTCTAAATCATATGAGGGAAGACATCAACCAAATGAGAGAGGAGATGGGAAATCAACTTTAGCAGTTCATGTTGATGTTTCCCCAACAAAACTAGGTAAGAATGGCCCCTGACTTTCCCCCTAAAACTAGAACATAACCGATTTTACATAATGAAAGGGTGAACCGAGGGAAAGGGGACATCAGAAATTGAGGTTGAGTAGGGGGGTGAGATTGAAACGATAACAAGGAGGGGTCAAGAGGACAGGATTAATCCACCTCAACCGAGATTTCTCATGCCACGGATGGAAATCCCTGTGTTCGAGGGAACTAATCCCAGATGGTGGATTAGGAAGTGTGAACGATTGTTTGAATGGTAGCTTTAGTTACTGCCTACTTTGATGACATGGTGGATGCATGGTTCAAAGGATGGACCCGAACAAGGGAGAACTATACATGGGGGGAATTAACTGAAAAACTATGTGAAAGATTTGGAGAAAGGAGCATGTTGGATACCAAAGAAGAATTCAACAAGTTATGGCAAGTTGGGGATGTTGGGTCTTACTTGAGAAGGTTCGAAGAGCTGAGGTCGTTGATGAGAAACCATGACCCTCACCTATCAGAAGCCTACTTTGTTTCTAGCTTCCTTAGCGGCCTCAATGAGGATTTGAGGCCTATGGTGATGATGATAAGACCACGAACGATGGAACAAGCGGCTGAGAATGCCAAATTGAAAGAGTTGGTAGTTGAGGCCTTGATGAAAAAACATAGGCAACAACAGAAGGTTGCATCTGTGGGAAACTAGCGGCACAGAGGTAGCATCAAAGGGTTCAACAAAGACTCGATCAAGGGAAATGCAGGGGGGAGAAAATTTGGTGGTCCATATCAAGAGGGAAGACTTAATGAACCAAAACGGCAACCTGGTGCGTTTTACGAGTGCAAGGATAGGTACTATCCCCAGTGAACAAAAACACGGCCTAATGAAAGGGTGAACCGAGGGAAAGGGGACATCAGAAATTGAGGTTGAGTAGGGGGGTGAGATTGAAACGATAACAAGGAGGGGTCAAGAGGACAGGATTAATCCACCTCAACCGAGATTTCTCATGCCACGGATGGAAATCCCTGTGTTCGAGGGAACTAATCCCAGATGGTGGATTAGGAAGTGTGAACGATTGTTTGAATGGTAGCTTTAGTTACTGCCTACTTTGATGACATGGTGGATGCATGGTTCAAAGGATGGACCCGAACAAGGGAGAACTATACATGGGGGGAATTAACTGAAAAACTATGTGAAAGATTTGGAGAAAGGAGCATGTTGGATACCAAAGAAGAATTCAACAAGTTATGGCAAGTTGGGGATGTTGGGTCTTACTTGAGAAGGTTCGAAGAGCTGAGGTCGTTGATGAGAAACCATGACCCTCACCTATCAGAAGCCTACTTTGTTTCTAGCTTCCTTAGCGGCCTCAATGAGGATTTGAGGCCTATGGTGATGATGATAAGACCACGAACGATGGAACAAGCGGCTGAGAATGCCAAATTGAAAGAGTTGGTAGTTGAGGCCTTGATGAAAAAACATAGGCAACAACAGAAGGTTGCATCTGTGGGAAACTAGCGGCACAGAGGTAGCATCAAAGGGTTCAACAAAGACTCGATCAAGGGAAATGCAGGGGGGAGAAAATTTGGTGGTCCATATCAAGAGGGAAGACTTAATGAACCAAAACGGCAACCTGGTGCGTTTTACGAGTGCAAGGATAGGTACTATCCCCAGTGAACAAAAACACGGCCTAGGTGGCCGCTGGCCGCTGCGATTATGGCCAAATCGGCCACCTTAGGCGCCGACCCGGCTAATTAGTACCGAGTGGCACCTAGGTGGCCAAGGCGGACGCCTAGTCGCGTGAATTGCCTGGCCAAGGCGGACGCCAAGGCGGCCAAATCGGCCGCCTGGGCTGCGTGAAGCATTTAGTATAAATTGATTAGGGTTTTGTTTTCCTTACTCGTTACCCCTTTCTCTCGTCGATTTCCCCTTCTCTCTCGCGCGCACCGCCATCGACAGTCTATTGCTGAATCGCTGTCATCGTCGCCTCTCTTGTGCTCGCACGCCGCCACCGTCTCTTGTAGTTGTAGAGTCGCCGTCGGCCCGTCACCACCGTCTTGTGCTCGCACACTGCCACGCCACACTCTAGTTGTCTCTTGCTCTTGCAGCTTCACCTTCTTCACTCGTCGTTGCCACCGTCTCGTGCTCACTGCTCACACACTGCCACTCTGGTTGTCTCTTGCTCTTGCAGCAACTTCAGCCTTCATCTTCTTCACTCACCCTCTGGGCCTCTGCCTCCTTTAGTAAGTAGTAGCTAGCAATAAGCAAGCAGCAGCAACGCTCCTGCTTGCTGTTGCCTCTCCCTTTTTTATTTTCTTTTTATTTTTTTGTTATTTAATTTAGTATTTATATTAATATTTGATTATTTGTTATTCAAATATTTATTAATTATTATTATTAATGTATTTAAAAAATTAATATTTGCAACTTGCAAGCAAGCAACAAATGTAGCAAGCTGCCTTTGTTGTTGCTTGCTGTTGCTGGTGCTGCTGGGGCTATTGTTAGTTTTTGGTTTTGTTTGTTAGCTAGTTAGCCTAATTGTCTATTTTAATTCAATCATTCAATGTCAATTTACCCAGGAAAAAAAAGAAGAAAAAAGGAAGTCATGTCGGATGGAATTGGGAGTACGGAAGCATCATCCGATGCCGCCTCAGTTCTTAAAAGGAAATCAAATGATGTCAGATGGGAATATGGAATATTAATTAATCCAAAGAATGTGGATACAGTTAAATGCAAGTTGTGTGGTAAAGTTATGTCTGGAGGAGTTTACAGAGTCAAAGAACACATCGGCCACATTTTCGGAAATGTTTCTGCATGTCTAAAATCTTCTCCGGATGATAAAGCTAAATGCAAGAATGCTATTGCTGAGGCAAAGAGTAAGAAGAAGAATAAGAAGCAGGAGAAAGATATGATGAGATCCTCGGTTAATATTTCTGACAAGGGGAAAGGGGTGGATGATGAAGACGAATTGGAACAGTTAGGGAGCAAAAAAGCGCCTCGTACTCTTGGCCCTATAGATAAGTTTGCAAGCTCCATTAGTCCTGAAATTTGTTTGAGTTCGAGAATGACGCAAAGGCAACAAAATATTAGTGAAGCATTGTTTAAAGAGAGAACACAGACTGTACAAGGATATTGTGCTAGATGGGTGTACGAAGCTGGTATACCATTCAATGCTATTGATCATGATAGCTTCAAATTGTTTGTTGAGGCGGTTGGTCAGTTTGGGCCGAGGTTAAAACCTCCTAGTTAATACCAGTTGAGGGAACCGTTATTAAAGGAAGAGGTTGACAGAATGAAAGACTTACTGAAGAAGCATGAAGAAGAGTAGGCACAAAATGGGTGCTCTATTATGACAGACGCTTGGACAGACAGAAAATGACAGACGCTTGGACAGACAGAAAAAGAAGGAACATCATGAACCTATGTGTTAATTCTAGCATGGGTATTGCTTTTCTTTCTTCAAAAGAAGCATCAGACAAAGCACATACAAGTGAACTCATATTTGAGTATATGAACAAGTGCATCGAGCAAGTTGGGCCACAAAATGTCGTCTAAGTAGTAACCGATAATACTGCCAACAATATGGGAGCAACAAAATTATTGAAGCTGAAGAGGCCAAATATCTTTTGGATATCATGTGCTACTCATACCATCAATTTGATTGTTGAAAGTATTGGAAAAATGCCAAGATATAAGAAAGTCATTGATCAGGCAAAGAGTTTGACAATCTTCATTTATGCACACCATAAGACCTTATCCTTAATGAGGTCATTTACTAAGAAGAAGGATATAGTGAGATCGGGACTCACTAGATTTGCTTCTTCTTTTCTTACTTTGCAGAGTTTGATGGAGAAAAAGGCTCAATTGAGGTCAATGTTTACCAGCTTTGAATGGGAGGAGTGTAAATGGTCAAAGAATGTTAAAGGGAAAGCAGCATATGCTACTGTGATGAACATTGCTTTCTGGAATGGTGTAACTTTATGCCTTAAGGTTTTTGCACATTTGGTGAAGGTGCTTCGAATTGTTGATGCAGATAGAAAGCCTTTTATGAGTTTTTTATATGGAGAGATTAAGCAAGCAAAGGAAGATATTAAGGAGGTCCTAAATAATCTTGAGAAAAACTATCAGCCTGTTATAGAGATTATTGAAGCAAAGGTGAAAGATAGGCTAGATAGTCCATTGCATTTGGCGGCTTACCTTTTGAATCCCTACTACCTTTTCAAGAATAAGACTATATATCTTGATAATGAAGTGATGGATGGGTTTTTAATTGTGTGGAGATGTTTTATCATGGTGATGATCATTTTGAATTGCAAGGTCAGTCATAAATGTTGAGTTGCCAAAGTATACTCGTAAAGAGGGAGCTTTGGAAAAGTGTGGGCAGCTCAAGGCTGTGCAAAAAATGATGACAATTATAATCCGGGTATAAAATTCTTTTAATCCTTTTCTTAGTTCCTAATGTGTATTAGTGTATAAATTTGTTTACTTTATACTTGTTAACTTATGTAGTTACATGGTGGATGACTTATGGAAATCAAACTCCAAACTTGCAACGAATGGCAACAAGAATGCTCTCGTTAACCAGTAGTTCATCCAGTTGTGAAAAAATTTGGAGCACTTTTGAAGGGGTTAGTGCATATTTTAAAACATTTTTAATATTTTAATGTCATTATCCCTATGAAAATATGAGCTATATTTCTTTAATATCAATAACTTATCTATCATTTAAATTGATATTACTTTTATTTTATTTATGTAGATATATACGAAGAAAAGAAATGGACTGGATGTGCATCGATTGAACAATCTTGTCTATGTCCAATTTAATACAAAACTTATGAACAAGCAAAAGAGGGAGAAGGAAAGGAATGTTGATGTGTTACTTGCTAGTGATGCCAGCAATGCACAAGGATAGATTATTGAAGGAGGAGATGATGAAGCAATTGAGCCTGGTACGGGGCTTACTTGGGAAGTGATTGGTGAAGCATCCGGAGCAGATGAGATGCTTCAATCTCGAAGAAGTTCTAGGATGAGAGAGCTTCATGAAGATGATTTTCAATCAGAAGAAGAAGAAGAAGATGACAAGAGCTCAATGAATTTGATTTTGAGTCTAATGAAGATCATGTATGGAGAGGAAGAATTCCAATTAGATAGTTAGATACTTAGATTCTTCAAATATGGTTTATGTTGCATTATTGTTGTTTTTGTCTTATTGAAGTTTGAACCTAGAATTGATCTACAACAATTGTTTTCTCATGCTTAATTCTATATTTCACTTGTCATTCCATTATTGTATTATTGGTTTATGTTACATTATTGATGCTTTTCAACTTTGATTTAATTGAAAATAACATCAAATTACATCACAAAGTTAAAAAATAAAAAAAAAATAGCAATTTTCCTAGGCCTCGCCTAGGCCCCCTAGGCGCTGGCGCCCGACTAGCGCCTAACGCCTTTTAGAACACTGACTATCCTAGGCACCAATGCAAACGCCAGCTGTTGCTGTTAGAAGGAGATAAAGAAGATGGACTAGAGGTGGAAGAAGGAGAAGAGGTAGAAGATCTCAGGGAAATTGGAGGGGAGGACGATGGAGAGATATCCCTCCATGCACTCAAGGGAATCACCAATAACAAGATAATTAAGGTTGAAAGAAAGGTGAAGGAGGACAGTTTGTCAATCCTAATTGACAGTGAAAGTACACACAGCTTCCTCGATGATAGCACTGTTAAGAAACTAAAGTGTTAACTCACAGGTACACCGCCTCTAAGTGTGACTGTTGCTAATGGGAACCGGGTATTGAGTAACTCGATCTGCCTTGGATTCGTGTGGGAAATGCAAGAAGAGAAATTCGAGGCAGACCTCCGGTTGCAAGTAGGAGGGTGTGATGTCGTTTTAGGGGTAGATTGGATGAAGGGGGTGAGCGCCATAAGTTTCGATTTCAACCAAATGGAAGCGTCCTTTGAAAAAGAAGAGAGAAGAATGACTCTTACTAGTGGGAGGGAGATTGCTACTTGCAAGATGATTACAGGTAAGAGGCTGCAAAAGGTCCTTAAGAGCAAGTGGAGTTAACTCACACAGTTGTTTTTCATTGTGGAAGTGGAAGAGAGTCCTAAGGAAGAAAAGCTTGGAGAGCTACAGCTAACTGTCAGCTACCAGCAAAAAGGTATTGACTAGGTATGCACAATGCCCCTTATTGATGAATTATTGGTAGAATTTAAGGACCTCTTTGTGGAACTAAATACTCTTCCTCCTAACCGGACTTTGGACCATGCCATCAACCTAAAATCGAATGTTAGCCATCCAATGTTAGATCCTACCACTATGCCCCTATTCAAAAAAGCTGAAATTGAAAGAATGGTGAAAGAAATGTTGAACCAATCATTCATTAGATCGAGCCAGAGCCCCTTTGCTTTCCCAGTTCTTTTGGTAAAGAAAAAAGATGGTTCCTGGCCTTTTTGTGTAGATTATCGCCAACTTAACACCCTAACCATTCAGGATAAATTTCCCATACCCCTTGTTGAAGACCTAATGGATGAGCTACACCAAGCCAAATTCTTTTCCAAACTTGATTTGTGCTCGGACTACCACCAAATCAGGATGAAGCCCAAGGATATCCATAAAACTGCCTTTTGAACTCACCATGGCCATTTTAAGTTTTTGGTGATGGCCTTTGGGCTCACCAATGCCTCGATCACCTTCCAATCCCTAATGAACCAGGTATTTGAACCCTAACTAAGGAAATTCATACTTGTGTTCTTTGATGACATCCTTGTCTATAGCCCAACTTTGGACCAACATCTTAACCACCTAAGAACCACCTTTGAGGTCCTTAGAAGCAACCAATTATTCATCAAAAAATCTAAGTGTGCATTCGGCCATAACCAGGTAGAATACTTGGGGCACTTAATCTTGGGGGAAAGGATCAGTACCGACCCAAGGAAGGTGGAGGGTATGTTAAATTGGCCAAGACCCACTACAATAAGGGCTTTTTGGGGTTTCCTGGGATTCACTGGGTACTACTGCAAGTTTGTTAAAGGATATGGAGTTATTAGCAAACCCCTTGCAAACTTATTGAAGAAGTGGAATTTCTAGTGGGGGCAGGAAGCAGAAGATGCTTTTGAAAAATTGAAGGTGGTGATAAGTAGGGTACCTACATTAGGGTTGTCAGACTTCAACAAGCCTTTTGTGCTTGAGACAGATGCATGTGGAGTAGGTATTGGGGCCATTTTGATGTAGGATGGAAAACCATTGGCTTTTTTAAGCCAAGCCCTTGGTCCAAGACACTTAGGCCTGAGTATATATGAGAAGGAATTCTTAGTTTTTCTTATGGCTGTGGAGAAGTGGCGACATTACTTGGAGGTAGGGAGATTTGTAATCAAAACTGATCATGAGTCTTTAAAGATTTTGTTATAGCAAAAGCTTCAAACTCAATTGCAAAAGAAGGGAATGGCCAAGTTAATGGGGTTAGATTACTCCATACAATATAAGAAGGGCAAGGAAAACTTGGCAGCAGATGTCCTATCGAGATGTCAAAAGGAAGGGAGTGCAGCCACAACGATTGTTGTAATTCCTGAGTGGTGGTGTAATTGGTTTTGGGAAATAAGGAGGCATAAGGGTACACCATGGTGGATGGGCTATTGAGATATAAAGGAAGAATAGTAATGGGCCACAATGAGGAACTCAAGAGGAAAATTTTACAATCCCTGCATGAGTCCCCTTTAAGGGGGCATTCGGGCATTCAAAACACTTATTTGAGGGTGAGACAACTAGTCCATTGGCCTTAGCTCAAAGTGGCAGTGAAGGATTTTGTGTTGGGGTGTGATACATGTAAGAGGTGCAAGTAGGAAAATGTAGCATATCCAGGGCTGCTGCAGCCCCTACCAATATCGAAACATTCATGGACAAGTGTGTCCATGGACTTCATCGAAGGTCTGCCAAAATTCGAAGGGAAAGATTGTGTAATGGTGGTGGTCGACAGGCTTACTAAGTATACACATTTTGTAGGATTGGCTCACCCTTACACAACCCAAGAAGTGGCAAGGGCATTCATTGATCGAGTGATAGCTATGCATGGGGTCCCTAAGTCCATTATATTTGATCAAGATAAGGTGTTTACATTCCATTTTTGGAGGGAGTTGATGAAGAACATGGGCACGAAGCTCAAACTTTCAACAACCTATCATCCACAATCTGATGGGCAAACAGAAAGGGTAAACCAAAGTCTAGAAACCTACCTCCGATACATGTGTTTGTTGCAACCTAAGAGTTAGCATAGGTGGCTGGCTTTAGCACAGTGGTGGTACAATTCTAGCCACCATGCTTCTATAAAAATGACACCATTTGAAGCGGTAATTGGGTATAAACCTCCTATCCTACTAGCCACTGAATGGCATGCCTTGGCCCCAGCTGTGGAGGAGTACTTGTAGTAGAGAAGAGGGGTATTGCATCAACTCAAGCAGGAGTTGGCATCGGCCCAAAACCAGATGAAACAATATGCCGATAGTAGGAGGAGTGATCGTGAGTTGAAAGTTGGGGAAAGTGTCTACCTAAGACTCAGGCATCCACATCTAAAGTCCATCTCCCAAGGGCCAATATCCAAACTCAGCCCTAAGTACTTCGACCCGTTTCCCATAATTGCCAGAATTGGCAAAATGGCTTACCGATTGCAACTACCGGAAGGATCCAAAATTCATTCAGTCTTCCATGTTTCCTTATTAAAGCGGACTACGGGTAAGGAGAGGGTTAACGCACCAGTACTATCTAAGGAGAAAAAAGTGGCAAAAGAGCCAGAGGCTATAATGGGAAGAAGAGTGGTCTATTACCAAGGAGCCCTTTTCATCCAAGTGCTGGTCAGGTGGCAAGGAGAGCCTTCGGGAAAGGATGCTTGGGAATACCTTCCTCAATTACTACAATAGTTTCCAAGGGCAGCCAGCCTCTTGAACATTTCTTGAGGACAAGAAATTGCTAAAGGGAGGGGTATTGTCACAAAGCGAAAGGAAGGCCGAAATTTGGGCCAATTTTGCTGTGGAATTTGAGTTCTTTTAGCTATTTCCTTTACTGGTATTAATTGTAACTTTTATATTTTCTAGCTAGTAGTTTGTTAGATAGTTGTGCCAGGTGTAAAGGGGGCTAGAATATGACAAAATAGTCTATTATAAGAGAGATGATCTGTTGTGGTAGCACCTACGAGTCTACTATATAAACTATGGTAGCCTCTTGTAAATCTATCGAACAGTTATATCAAAATCAGATTCCTATTCTCTCTACTTTATCTCTTCCGCCCTTACTCTCTCTTCCAATCTCTTCCTCTTTCTTTCTACGGTTCTCTAGCAATTCCCTCTAATTCACACTGAATTAGGAGAGTTGTAGTTGTCACAGCATAACTGTGACATCTTTTAACCAGTATCATGTGCTATTCGAGATCGAGAAAATGAAGAGGGGATTCTTCATTCCTCGCTCCGTCCAACTTGTGCTTCCACTGGCGATACCGGCATTAGTTTCTAAGTTGGCTGACGAAGTCGATGATGTACTAGGGGTGATTGCCCAAAGGACCCTCCCATTTGTAAAAGTGAATCACATCTCCCTCTCGCAAATGGTTAAGAGACAGAAATTGAGACCAACTGGTTGAAAGCCTGTACCTTCCATTGGCCTGAACCAACATCATGCGCCATTCGAGGTTTCTGAAATCGACGAATGGAAGCTCCACCGCCTCTTGATCCATTTTTCCCTCTCTTTTGATCGAGGTTGGGAAATGAGTTTATGTGGATTTCTTTGGCATGTAAAAGTTGTGGCCATAGTTCGATGGGTTTATTTTCTTCTCAAAAAGAAACTTCAGGGGGATAAGAACGAGTCCGACTCCGACGTCAACTTCCATTGGCCTACATATATATATATATATACATATAGCACAAATGAGATGAGACGACTTGCAATTAAGGGCTATTTAGTAATGAACTTGACTCTAAAAAAAAAGGCCATATGGCCAAATTCATAGATGTTTAGCTTTTATGTTCACTCAACCCTGTTGCGTTGGGTAACAGGGAAGATGAAAGAAAATTCATGTGTATATACATATATACATAGAAAATGCTTACATATGGTTAAAGATAGATGATGGCGTTAAGTATGATTCTTGAAAGAGAAAGCTTGGTATACCTGGATCGGAAACTTGCTTGTTCAACATTGCTATTGTTTGTGCTTTCAGTAGTAGACATATCCTCAACTCCTTAGCAAAAGCCTGAAGATTTTTCCTTTCAAATTTGCCAAGTACAAGTGATCTATGGCTTATATAGAGGATGGGGAGAAGGGGTGGTTATAAAAGGCAATGTGTTAAAATGTTGTCTCGAGTTATACTAGAAGATCATTGAAGATAGTGACTTATGTCGGCTAAGGGGTAGATAGGCAATTAGGAATAATTTCTAAATGTTATTAGTATATGTTTGGGGGTTAAAATTGTAATTACCTAATTTTAGTCAGATTAAATTGGGATGTCCTCCCACTATTATAAATAAAGGGCAAGGGGTAGCCAAGAGAAGACAGAGTTCTCATTTCTGTTTGTAACGAGTACTGATCGTTCTGAGAGAAAGGCTAGAGTTTGAGAGATAGCTTTGCAATCTTGGGGAGTGAAGTCCTGTTGTACTCAGGAAATAGAAGGAAGGGATCTCCACTGTGTACTGAATAAAGAAAGCTGCTCGAAGGGGTGTTTTGACTGCTGGATGTAGGATTGGTGTAAACCAGTTCGAACTAGGATAAAATTGGCATCTTGTGGTTTGATTTTCTAATTTATATCTTGAATTGTGAATTCTTTAAATTTTTGTTTATGTTGATTTGTTGAATCGGTGAGAGAGTGTTCAAGAGTGAACATATTTGTTGGTTCATATGGTGATTTCTTGCACTGCCAGTGCTCCCAATTATAACACAATGATCTTTGATCTTATGTGTTAGTTTTAGGTTTTAATTATAGGATGAATCTCTTTTATTGCCCTTGCATGTTCTTAATGATGGTTGGTTCAATGCATTTCTTTTTTCTACCTTTTTTTGTTAATAATATCATTGTTGGTTCGTAACATTACAGATGATTATATTATAACAACAACAACAACAATATATCCAGCCTTTATCCCATTATGTGGGGTCAATTGCAGATGATTCTATTATATTTTAAAAAAATGATATCAATTTGAAAACTTTTTTATTTTTTTCCAACACAATTTTCAATGTTTGAATTGAGGTGTCGACCCATGTGACATACGCTACAAGCGTTCATAATTGTTGCATGAGGGTTGAATGAAGATATTACTCTTTTCTTCTTAAAAATGTAAGTTAGGATGTCTAGGAAGCAACGTGTTTGTGATGGTCGATCTTATTCATCTTGTTTCCTTATGAAGTTAGATATGATAGAGTTGGCAACCATATTTAAGATCTCGAGATTCGCCCAATGCTTTGGCTCACAGAAAATATTAATAAAATAATGTGTGTGCATGCATACTTGCAAATATTGAGCTTTAAATGTGTTCATTGGGTAACTTTGACGTGACACGCAAATATTGACAATTTATACATTGTTAAAAATATAATAGATGTTCTTTGAGGTTAACTATTGTGTATTACATATCCCTTATTGGTAGATAACAATGATTAATTTTGTAAAAATTCTCAAAATCTCCTTTCATCTCGCTCTATAATCTCTTCTAAATTTATAGAAAAATAAAAGTGTAAAAAAATTGCAACCTGTCTAAAGTGAATTCAATCAAAACCCATTCACTGGTGCAAGTTTTAGTCAATGAAACTCACACGAGTGGGTTCTAACCAACAAACTCACTGTGTGTGGGTTCCATTAAAGATATATATATATATACATATATATATATATATATATATAGAGAGAGAGAGAGAGAGAGAAACTTATTGCCTCTTGCTGTTGAAAATTATTTTTCATGGCTAAATAGCATATTTATTTGAAAATTGTTTGTTTTTTAACATCATTTACAATATTAATTGGAGTTAAGAAATCACGTCACGTGAAATATGTTATGAGCTTTTATAATCCATATGTGGTTGAACAATAACATTATTCTTTTTTTACCAAAAAGATTAATTGAATCTTGAATAAATAATGTTTGTGTTGGTCAATCTTATTGAAACTGTTACTTTATGATGTTAGACATAGCTAATGATCGTGTTTAGAATCCATATGGATTGGGAACACCTAAGTGTTGTTCACGAGTTGAATGATACCGAATTAGGCTACCCTTGCCTTTCCTTAAACTCAAATCACGATGCAACCAAACTTGAGTTTCCTATCACTGATATTTCTTTGAGGTTAACTATTGTGTAATACATATTCCCTGTTGGTAGATAACAATGATTAATTTTGTAAAAATTCCCAAAATCTCTTTTCATCTCGTTCTATAATCTCCTCTAAATTTATAGAAAAATAAAAAGTTAAAAAAAAAAATTGCAACCTGTCTAAAGTGAATTCGATCAAAACCCACCCACTGGTGCAAGTTTCGATCCATGAAACTCGCACTAGTGGGTTCTGACCAACAAACTCACTGTGTGTGGAGATATATATATATATATATAGAGAGAGAGAGAGAGAGAGAGAAACTTATTGCCTCTTGCTGTTTATTAATTTTCATGGCTAAATAGCATATTTATCTGAAAATTGTTTGTTTTTTAACATCATTTACAATATTAATTAGAGTTGAGAAATCTGGCCATTTGAAATATGTTATGAGTTTTTATAATCTATATGTGAGGTTAAACGATAACATTTTTCTTTTCTTACCAAAAAGATTAATTGAATTTTGAATAAATAATGTTTGTGTTGGTCACTCTTATCCAAATTGTTACTTTACGATGCTAGACATAGCTAATGATTGTGTTTAGAATCCATATGGATTGGGAACACCTAAGTGTTACTCATGAGCTGAATGATATCGAATTATGTTACCATTTCTTTCCTTAAACTCAAATCACAATGCAACCGTACTTGAGTTTCCTAAGTTTGGGGATGAGCACTAATCAATATATTTCGTCAACTTTTAAGAAAATCTTTAAGTAGATTAAATTAACCAATTTTATATACCAACATATTGAACAAAATCGAAATTAGTGATAATTGAATTAATTGTTTTAGCCAAAATGGCTGAAGTAACAAAATCCAATCAAAAAAATGAATTTATTTTCTATTAATTTTTTAATATCATTAAATTTTTACAAAACTTCTAAAAATACCATTCATAATACAAAAGCATTATTAGATATTATTTTTCATCCTATAATAATGTTAGATTGGATTCATGTTATGAAGTTTACCCTTAAATATGGTCAAATACATATTTTTGTCCTTATAATTTTATGTTTTTTTTTTTTGTATGGCCACTCAGACATTTCATTCTTTCAATTAAACCCCTAGACTATACATTTTCGAGTCAATTAAACATCTCAATTAAAGCGTGCAACACACGCACATTAAAATGCCCAAATTACCCGTCACACTACCACCATCTTTGCCACAACTTCTTCCTTTAATGGCCAGCGACAAGGCAAGTGCAGGATGACGGCTATTGTGGAAGGTGTAGAGGAGGCTGTTAGTAAGGGAAGGCGG
Organism: Diospyros kaki; assembly: GCA_036245055.1. Taxonomy (NCBI): domain Eukaryota; kingdom Viridiplantae; phylum Streptophyta; class Magnoliopsida; order Ericales; family Ebenaceae; genus Diospyros; species Diospyros kaki. Next base: position 42,645,276 of record BSEG01000007.1, on the reverse strand, counting down.
ACTTTGAAGGTGTCAGCGGTGGTGGAAGGTGAAAAGGCGAAGGCATCAGCAGTGGCGGGAGGCCTTCGACGGCCTTTACACCTTCTGCCACCATCGACACCTTCACTTCTTTACCTTTTACCACCACCAACGCCTTCACTTTTTTGCCTTCCGTAGCTGACGACGACTTTTGCAAATTTCACCACTGCTAACACCTTTGCCTCTCTGCTTTCTGCCTTCCCGACCAACAATGGCCTCTGTACCTTTTGTCATAAAATGGCGTGTACCTGCCTCATTCCCAGCCACTCAAGGAAGAAGCTGTGGCAGAGATGGTGGTTGCGTAAAGGGTAAATTGGATGTTTTAGTGTGCGTGTGTTACACAATCTAATTGAGGTGTACAATTGACTCAAAAATGTATATTTGAAATAATAAAAAGTTCAAATAATCACATGAAAAAAACATAAAAATACAAAGGTAAAAATATATATTCGGCCCTTAATTATCGTTAAAGTTAAAAGAGTAATGGGCCTGATAAGCCCATTCACAATATAGGCCTAAAGTGACCCATTGCACAATCGTTGCAAATATGGAACACTATATATTTATAATCTGCAAGCGGCATTGGGAAAAGCGAGAAGGTCGTGGAAACTGCGGGTGATGTGGACTAGGATTTAGGGTTTATTCCATTGAATGGTATTGCGTGATTGCTTCATCAATTCAGGAAAGGGAGAAACTATGATTTGCGACATCAACTCGTCACTCTTCAGGTCCTTCCTCAGATAGAAGGGAGGTTATTTCAATAAGAGGTATTCTACTTTTCTCTTCCTTTCAGTGAGTTTTGGAATTTTGGTTAGTATCCCTCGCGTTTCTATTTGCTGCTTATCTTGTTTGTTTGTATGGAAAATAAGAGATCTAGATATTTTCCCTCTGGTCCTTTGTGCTGGATTATGCATAATCTTACTAATGCTTCTGTTGTGAGAAAAAGGGGAAAAAAAAAATTTAGCGGAATACAAGGACATCACATCTCGTCGTAGTTCTAGCGAGGAACACTTATGGCACTGGATTGGTGCAGTGGAGAGAAAAATTAGCAAACAAATACTCAACGAAATACTTAAGCTGTTTGATGATTGAACTAAATATTCGAATGCAATATCTTCGTTAGCATCTTCTCCAGATCTCCTATTAGTGCACATGTTTTTGAGTGATTTGTACTCATCCAAATTATGTAGCTGAATTTGTTGCCTCAAACTAGTCCCATTTCATTTGGTCCAGAAACTTGTTTCCACAATCTCATAAAGTTGTAAAAACAAGCAGATGGAGCTTAGCTGGCTTGCCTAGAGAGTAGGCTTCAACATATTAGTACGTACTTGTTCTAAAATAATTGCCTGGAGGAGTCTTAGGTAATCTAATGTTTTAGGCTAACTTTTACCACCCAATAAACTCCCCTGACCTTGCAAAGTAGGGAGCCTCATGCATTTAGGACACCCTTGATTATGTTTTTTTGTTTCTCTTTATCCAAGTTTAGCCGTATGTTTTTATTGCACTCACACTTCAAATTCTACCAGAGTTGCATGTGTGTACTGCATTGCTAGTCCAGGCCAAGCTGCCAAGGTGTTCTGGCAAATTATATGAACATCCAAATCTCATTTTTTTCCCATCTTAGTGGGGAAGAGGGGGGATTGTCATGTAGAGAGGTTGGCCATTAGTGACTATTGATTAGTTTGAGGTGCTCGAGCAAGAAAAAGTTGACCTCTTGCTTGCTATCTAGAAATTTGTCATATTTGTTTTCTTGTATATAGAGGAATTTCTACTTTATTGCTGTTGTTTGAAATCTTAAAAGAGAAAGGTAGGTATACCTGGATCGAGAACTTGCTTGTTCAACATTGTTACTGGTTGTACTTTCAGTATCAGACATTTTCTCTATTCCTCAAAAAAAGCCTGAAAATTTTTCTTTTCAGATTTGCCAAGTACGAGTGATCTATGGCTTATATAGAGGGCGGGGAGAAGGTGTGGTTATAAAAGGCAATGATCTTTGATCTCATCTTGTAGTTTTAGGTCTTAGTTATAGGATGAATTTCTTTTATTGCTCTTGCATGTTCTTAATGATGGTTGGTTCAATGCATTTCTTTTTCCTGCCTTTGCTGTTAATAATATCATTGTTGGTTTGTAACATTGCAAATGATTCTATTAAATATTAAAAACTGATATCAATTTTGGAAACTTCTTTATTTTTTTTTCAACACAGTTTTCAATGTTCGAGTTGAGACATCAAACCACGTGATATACGTTACAAGCTTTTATAACCATTGCATGAGGGTTGAATGATGATATTACTCTTTTCTTCCTGATAAGATAAGTTAGGATGTTTAGGAAACAACATGTTTGTGATGATCGTTCTTATTCAGTTTGTTTCCTTATGAGAGTAGATATGATGGAGCTGGCAACCATATTTAAAATCTCAGGATTTTCCCAATGCTTTTGCTCACAAAAAATGTTAATAAAGTAATATGTGCGCATGCATATTTGCAAATATTGGGTCACGTGAAAGTTACCCAATAAACACATTTTTAGAGCTCAAAATTTGCAAGTATGTATGCACACACATTATTTTATTAATATTTTTTGTGAGCAAAAGCATTGGGAAACAAGCTGAATATTTGCCAGCTCTATCATGCCTACCCTCATAAGGAAACAAGCTGAATAAGATCAACTATCACAAACATGTTGTTTCCTAAACATCCTAACTTATCGTATCAGAAAGAAAAGAGTAATATCATCATTCAACCCTCATGCAATCGTTATGAAGGCTTGTAACGTATGTCACGTGGTTCAATGTCTCAACTCAAACATTGAAAACTGTGTTGAAAAAAAAATAAAGAAGTTTTCAAATCGATATCAGTTCTAAATATATAATAGAATCATTTGCAATGTTACAAACCAACAATGATATTATTAACAACAAAGGCAGGGAAAAGAAATGCATTGAATCAACCATCATTAAGAACATGCAATAAAAGAAATTCATCCTATAATTAAGACCTAAAACTACAAGATGAGATCAAAGATCATTGCCTTTTATAACCACACCTTCTCCTCGTCCTCTCTATATAAGCCATAGATCACTTGTACTTGGCAAATCTGAAAAGAAAAATCTTTAGGCTTTTTCTGAAGAATCAAGGAAATGTCTGACACTGAAAGTATAGCCAGTAGCAATGTTGAACAAGCAAGTTCCCCATCCAGGTATACCTAGCTTTCTCTTTTAAGATTCCAAACAACAACAATAAAGTAGAAATTCCTCTATATACAAGAAAACAAATATGACAATTTTTCTAGATAGCAAGCAAGAGGTCAACTTTTTGTTGCCTGAGCACCTCAAACTAATCAACAGTTACTAATGGCCATACACTCTACACGACAATCCCCCTCTCCCACTAACACACACTAAGATGGGAAAAAATGAGATTTGGATGTTCATATAATTTGCCAGAACACCTTGGCTTGGACCAGCAATGCAGTAGACACATGCAACTCTGATAGAATTAGAAGTGCGAGTACAATAAAAACATACGGCTAAACTTGGATAAAGAGAAACAAAAAATATAATCAAGGGTGTCCTAAATGCACCAGGCTCCCTACTTTGCAAGGTCAGGGGAGTTTATTGGGCAGTAAAAGTTAGCCTATAGCCTAAAACATTAGATTACCTAAGACTCCTCCAGGCAATTATTTTAGAACAAGTATGTATTAATAGGTTGAAGCCTACTCTCTAGGCATGCCAACTAAGCTCCATCTGCTTGTTTTCACAACTTTACTAGATTGTGGAAGGAAGCTCCAGGACCAAATGAAATGGGACTAGTCAAAGGCAACAAATTCAACTACATAATTTGGATAAGTACAAATCACTCAGAAACATGCGCACTAATAGAAGACATGGAGAATATGTTAACGAAGATATTGTATTTGAATATTTAGTTCAAACAGCTTAAGTATTTTTTTGCTATTTTTTCTCTCCAATGGACGTAAGTGTTCCTCGCTCAAACTATGATGAGATGTGATATCCTTGTATTCCACTACCACGATTTCAACATTGGGAACAAGGCTAAATGGATCAAAACCTACTACCAATTTACCACCTCCATTATTACCAAAGGTTTTTCTTTTCCCTTTTTCTCACAACAGTAAGATTACGCATAATCCAGCACAAAGGACCAGAGGGAAAATATCTAGATCTCTTATTTTCCATGCAAACAAACAAGATAAGCAGCAAATAGAAACAAGAGATGCTAACCAAAATTCAACTGACTGAAAGGAAAGAGAAAAGTAGAATACCTTGTTGGAATAACCTCCCTTCTGGCTGAAGAAGGACCTGAAGAGCGTCAAGTGATTGGTACTTATCCAAATTATGTAGCTGAATGTGTTGCCTCTGACTAGTCCCATTTCATTTGGACCTGAAACTTGCTTCCACAATCCAGTAAAGTTGTGAAAACAAGCAGATTGAGCTTAGCTGGCTTGCCTAGAGAGTAGGCTTGAACTTATTACTATGTACTTGTTCTAAAATAATTGCCTGGAGGAGTCTTAGGTAATCTAATGTTTTAGGCTAACTTTTACCGCCCAACAAACTCCCCTGACCTTGCAAAGTAGGGAGCCTTGTGCATTTGGTGCACCCTTGATTATGTTTTTTGTTTCTCTTTATCCAAGTTTAGGCTTATGTTTTTATTGCACTCACAGTTCTAATTCTATCATAGTTGCATGTGTGTACTGCATTGCTAGTCCAGGCCAAGCTGCCAAGGTGTTCTGGCAAATTATATGAACTTCCAAATTTAATTTTTTCCCATAGTGTGTGTGTGTGTTAAGAGAGAAGAGGAGGGGGTTGTCATGTAGTTGGTAGAAGTTGGTCATTAGTAACTGTTGGTTAGTTTGAGGTGCTTGGGCAACAAAAAGCTTAACCTCTTGCTTGCTATCTAGAAAAGTTGTCATATTTGTTTTCTTGTATATAAAGGAATTTCTACTTCACTGCTGTTGTTTGGAATCCTGAACCATCTATCTTCTACTTTATTTGTTTGGCTCTTAACTAATAATTCAAGAGTGTGGCTTTACTTGCATTTGTGGGTATTTTTTTGGTCTCTGTGTTTGGGTTCTTGTTTGATGTTGCAGTGACCAGCGTTCATATCCTTAAATCTGTGAGATTATTAGTTAATGTATTTACTTTTTGCATATCCTTAATTAGGGCCACACTAACTCCCTATTTCTTTTTGACCGCTGTTAGGTTGTTTCTTTATGTTCCTATAGGATTTAGGCAATGGCAAAAATACAGTGTCTGGATTTTGACTTAAAACAGCAATATTGATAGGGAACTGCACATATGCATCATGTAGTTATGTAAGCAAGCATCCATACCATATTACTTTCTCTTGTGGGTTGGTCATAGTCATACTCTCCTTCTTCCTGCTAATGGTTACTGCATATTGTGTTGATATTTATTTCTGGAGGCTCCTAACATCTGTTTGTTTGGTTGGAAATACAGGAAAACTGAGGAGCACAAGCCAAAGGAACAAAAGCCAAAAGCTAATGAAAATAAGCCTGTAATGACCGAGTGATAGGGTACACAATGAAGCCTTGGCACTGGTTAGGATACTTATGATGGCTGTATTGAACTATTTCAAGGACCTATTTTGAAGTGAATTTCTTAACAGATGAGACCCACAACACAATGTTTTGCTTCCTGTGCACTGTTTTTTTTTTTTTTTTTGTTATGTTTGCTGCCCCCAGGGCATAGCTCAGTTGGTAAGGAGCGGGTAGAATTGCTCCAAAGTGCAAGGATCGAGTCGGGCAAGCCGCAGTGTGGGATTTCCTGCTCCTCAGGGGTCCTTGTGGGCGGCTCGCACTGGTCCTCTCCGTCACCTGCCAGCTGGGTTCTTGATTTACCCCCCTCACGTGGCGTGGGGCAGTTCGTGGGGGGCCCCCGAGGTGTGGGTCGACACCTTTTGCTCCAAAGTTTTTTTTATGTTTGCTAAAGCTATCATTTATGAAGTTGCACTTGTCCACAGTATGGTGGTTGAAGGTCTGACTTCTCAAACTTTATTAGAACTTTCTTTAATTGAGAGGGAAACAAAGATGATGAATGATGATCGTTTTGGGTGGTTGATGGAATCTCACCTTTTTATCTAGGAGAAAAAAAATAAATAAATCAATTGCAGAAGGGATGTTGGATGCCCAATAGCCCTTGAGGGGTCCCATCTACATGGTTATGATTATTCGCGCCTTTTGGCTCAGCTCCATTTTGACCCTTACACCAAAAAACAATTTACGTACAACAATCATGCCTACAGGGCATTTGCTCTAAAGTGGATAAACATTACATTCCGTTTTGGAGGGAGGCAACAATGGTTACCGACATGATTTTTGTTGTCCAAATCTATATTTTTTTTAGTTATTTGAATTTTTTTATTATTTCGATTATACTTTTAAATTTAGTTTTTAATTTAATTTAAATATTTTATTTTATTTTTTATCGTAATTTTAAATTTTTATTATTTTGACTACACTCTTAAATCAAAATTTAAGTTAATTTAATTTATATATTTTTATATATAAAAATAATAAAATATATGTTACATTATATTCACATCAAATATAAGAATTAAATTGGATTGTAAATTTAAGAATGTAATTAAAATAATAAAAAGTTTAAATTGATATATGAAAAAAATATTAAAATATAAAAATTAAATTAATTGAAAAATATAATTTTAATAGTATAATTGAAATAAAAAATAAATAATTACATAAAAAATATAAAAATACAGGAATAATCGTATAATTGTGGCCATTTTTCTCTACTACGTAAGTGCTTTGAAATTGACAACTTGTTTTTATTTTTTATTTTTTTGATAGTGAAGTGACAAGTTTTGATGCATAAAAAGGTTGGAAAACAAGTAGAGAAAAGTAGACAGATTGAGAAAAAAAAATAAAAATAAGAATCCTTGGGAGGTATATTCACTATTATCCAAAAATCTGGAAATGGAAACGGGCACATGGGTCCCTTCAATTTAGGGACCGAGGGCATAATGTGCCCTTGAGTGGGGGCATTGAGGGTATTCCCATGCGAATGCCAAAGCCCATCTGTCCTCCAAAAGTCCAAGACCCTCCATTACTTACTTTCCCTCTCCTCTACTACTCCTTCGGTCATATACCCAAATTGCCCCCATGATCTAATCTACTGATATATGAACATGGGATCATCGATGTTTATTTTCATGTCTATGAAACCTCAAAACCCCACAATAATTCATTGCCATCAAAGGCAGTTATGCCTTAATAGAGCTTTTATATCATTGAAATTATACATAGTCCTCCCTTCCCTTCACCTACTCCATGTGCTATAAATTATACTTGCATCTCAATCCTTCTTCCTATGAATGCAACACAAATTCAGCCCAAATCTTTGCCATCCATTTGGACGGGTAATTTTCATCTTAACATAAGATTAGGTGAATATAACAAATGAACTTTACATGTTACATGTGAATCTATATGTTACATGTCACTTGCCATTTATATGGGTTAATTTATTTTTTTTTGCCACATCAACTAACAGTAGTTATGAAATTATTATCAATTTACTATAAATTGAAGTTTAGTAACATTTTTATATCTCAATACAAAATTTAATAATTATTTGTAATATTTAGCCATTTAGAAGACCTATATCTCGAATTCAAGTAGCACAACCCTCTATTACTTGAATGGTGACCCATTACACAGTACACTGAGTTTTTTTTATCGCTGAATGGCCAGTAAGAGTTTTTCTAAGACAATGAGTGGGTTAATCCTTGCAAAACCTACCTTTGTAATCACCCGAGAGGGTTGGAAGCATGTAATGGTTACGCAATCACCTGCTGTGTTTGTCCAATTACTGGGCCAGTGGTACCGTAAAGGGCCATGTGAGGGCTTTTGAGGTAATTTTCTACATTAAAGGCGAATTATTTGGTGGTTACCCAAACAGAGAAAAGTTTCTAAAGCAGATGCCTTTGTTAGTTAGTCTCCCTCTGTCCCCTCTCCTCATCTCTCTCTCCCTCTTATTCCCTATATTCACGGCGCTAACACTTCCACAATCCACACAATTCTTCTTCAATGGACTGACTTTCTTTCTCCTCCATTCTTCCCCATTCCACCACCACCATCACCACCATTGATCTGTCTCTGTCCGTGTCTCTGTACATAGAAGGGAAAAACATGACCGAACTGTGTTTGTCAAGCCCCCCGAAGACCGCCCGTGTCTCTAGTCTCCACCTCACTGACTTGCTGCTCCTCCTCCTCTCTTCCATCCTCTCCCACCCCATCTACTTCTTCTACTTCATCTTCTTCTCCCCTTACCTCCTCAAACTCCTCTCCTTCCTTTCCCCCCTCTTCGTCACCACTTCCCTTCTCTTGCTCGGCTTCCTCTCCCTCTCTCCCGGCCTTCTCCATGATCACTATCCTCTCGAACCCGAAGAACCCAACAAGTTTCATCTCTTCGAGGAGCTCGAGGCCTTCCAGATCGCGTTCGAGCTGAGATGGGACGAAGAGCCTGTTCTTAACAGTGCTTCAACCGATGAGACATCATCAAGTAACCTCGCATTGGGTGCGGATTTCGAAGAGAAGACAGTGGAAATTGCTTGGGAAGAGAAGACACTGGAAGGGTTGCTGAAAGAACTGGATGAGTTTGAAAGGATGGATTACAGTGTGGAAGAGACGAAATTAGTTGACGCACCCGACGGCGTCGAGTTCGATAAAGATAAAGCAGCGGATGAAGAAATTGCAGCGCCGACAAGGGGATCCGAGGCAAAAGTTGATAAAGTAACTGGCCATGGCACAGTTAAAGTTGGCAGGGACAAGGACAGAGAGAGGGAGAAACCTTCAAAACCTGCTGCGCCAATTTCACGAACCTTTGACCAACATGCAGATGCAGTCGATGATGGCACTGGTTCAGAGCTGTTTGAGAGCCCAAGATGGGGACTAATGGATTCGAATCTCGGAAGCTATGGGTCAATGAGGAGAGATAAAGAGTGGAAGAAGACGTTGGCCTGCAAGCTTTTCGAGGAGAGACAGAATGTGGATGGCGGCGAAGGCATGGATCTGCTCTGGGAAACCTACGAAGTGGATTCTTCGAGTAACAAAGCCAATGGCAGCAAGTGCAACAATGCCCAGAAGAAGAAGAGGAGCAAGAAGAAGAGCCAAGCAGAGTTGTACAACGACGATGACGATGAGGCAGAGGACATGGACGGCCAGCTATGCTGCCTGCAAGCTCTCAAGTTCTCGACGGGGAAGATGAATCTGGGTCGGCCTAATCTGCTGAAGATCTCCAAGGCCTTCAAAGGCATTGGATGGTTGCACCATGTCACCAGGCATACCAAGAAAGCTCTTCACAACTAATTAATAAGACACGTTTGGTTTTAGACTACTGCTGCTACTTTTGTCACGTTTGTTTGGAATCAATCAATATTTACAAGTATATATATATATATATATAATTTCATTTTGAGTATAGGTATCATAATTAAGGATCTTCTTTCGTTAGAGAATATCTAATTTAAACCATAAATATTATAAGAATATGATCTCGTCGTCTCAGTCCTACTAACATGTACAGCAATGGATTCCACTCTCCGTAGAATCTACACCCTCCAAGTGGGTTTCGTGTTTAGAACTCCATCCCCTCAACTAAAGAACCCAAGAAGACCGCCACATAACCGAGCTCCAACTTTAATGGTCCCAATGTGACTTTATTAGTCTTAATGTGCTTATGGTCTGCTCCAACTCCAACCATACACATTAGATCGCGGGCCTATTCTATGGGCCAGGCCTTATCAAGTATTCAGTCGTGGGCTTTGCCTATAGTGGGCCTGAAAATGGTGGTTGGTAGTGTAAGGAGAAGGTGCCATCCTCTCAAGTTAGTAAAGACAGCAGCATAGTGCAGTGTGGCAGTAGCCAAATTTGATCAAGCACTCTCTTGTTTCTACTTAAATGCCTAAACTACTCCACGCCTTGTGTGTAAGTGATAATAGAAGTAGGGTCACAAGTAACTCAAGTCATTTGTAATCGGTTCAGTGTTTGATTCGATAAAATTATATTCGAGTTTGTTCGTTAAGATAAACAAATCAAAATTGAGGCTAAATTTAAATCTCAATTTATAAATGAGTTAAAGATTCAGCTTACTAAAGGTCGGTTTGTTAAAGTTTATGAATATATTCAATTAGAGACTCGTAAATATTATTAAACTTTATTAGAGACTTGTAAGTACGTTAGATTAAAAGTTTGTGAATAAATTATAAACAACCTTGTTCGTTTATAAATACATTAATATATTTATTTATAATTTTATAAATATATTATTTAACATTAAATTATAAAATTTTAAATTATTATATATAAATTTAATCATTTAACATAATATAATATATATATTAATTGAGGTTGAGCGAACTATAGTGCAAAGTCGTATCTCCTTGATTAATAAGATCTAAAAAAATTTTCTATCCCAGCACATTCATAATAGGCATATAAAAACTTTTGTATGTCAAATAAAATTAGAAGTGTTACTTTACAAAGATGAAATATTTAATATTTTTTCACCTAGAGAGCTAATTGAATTGTTGCGAGCCGGGACGTGCCTTAGAAGAAGCAATTTATTATTAAGCCATTTTATTATTGAGAATAATAAGAACATCTCTAAATATTTAATATAAAATAAAATAAAATAATAAATTGAATTTAAGTAAACCAATAAGTTTTGGTGATGTCAAACTCATTAGTAAAGACACAAACTCAAACTCGAGTTCGACTAATTAACCTTTTAATTAATCAAAACTCAAATTTAAATTTAAAAACTAACTCATGAATTAAGTTTAAAATTTACAAAAGTCAAATTGACTGTAATCCTAAATAGAAGCAAGGATCCACACATGCAGCCTTAACATTTAAAGTTTAGGGCTTAATCTTAAAAGATTAGCTATCTATTTAGAAGCTGTAGGCTTGACTTAGACTAACAATTAAACTTGTAAATAAATAAAGAAAAGGAATGATTGATTATTGAGTAGATGTATTATCATTATTATTATGTGTTCAAGTGGAGCAATGATGGGGTTGGCGGGGTTACATTAAGCTATCATTAATATTATTAATAATACTAAAATTTGGTGTTTATTTATATAATAATAATAATAATAATAATAATAATAATAATAAAGCTTCGTTTAGATGGATGAGAGGCCGCCCATCCAATCATCGCACCGTCGGTGCTGTCTGTTGTTCCCTCAACCAAACGCATCGCCCCCCTCCCCCGCCTCTCTTTTCATTTATTAATTCCCGAATCTACCCTCAACCCCCCCTCCTTCATCACTTCTTCGACCTCCAATTTTACACAATTGCCCCTTACCTTCCCCAATTGTCCACCTCCCTTCTCCCAACTTTTTCAAGATTCATTTAAAATATTTTATTCTTAAATTTATATTTTTATTCTTATATTTTTTATGTAATTATTTAAACTTTTCATTATATTAATTATCGACATTATATTTTTTAATAATTTATTTTTTATAAAATCTGTACTTTAAAATTTTTTTATATGACAATCGAAACTTTTAATTGTTTCGATTGTATCTATTCATTTTTTAATTAATTATATACCTCAAAAATATAATTGAAATAATGAAAATAAAATTGAATCATGTATTACTGATGTGTGCAATTAATTTAAAAATATATAATTTAAAAGTGTAATTGAAATAATAAAAAATTTAAATTATTATATGAAAAAATATCAAAATACGTAGACTAAATTATTTAAAAATATATTGTTTAATAATATAATCAAAATAAAAAAATTTGAACAACTAAAAAAAATAAAAATAATAGAATTAAATTATGAGTTTGGCCAACTTTTATGGTTCAAACTACAAAAAACAAATACAGTGTGAATTAAAAATAATTATATTTTTATTATTTTAATCTTAAATTTAAGTTGGTCTTTTTGACCATTCTTTCTAGTTATGATGATCAAGAAAGCAATGAAGCTCGACTTTTTGACCATTTGATGAATCCGGCGGCTACGTGTCCACCGCAGGATCTGACTCCCACATCTTTAAATCATTTTTAGGAAACTGAAAAAGCACTGGAATTCCGCCTGTCTTTGCTTAATAAGGCTGTCCTCAGTTAATTAAATATATCTTAAATCAGATTATTATATAAAACGAATTTGTTATTTTGGCATTTCAGAGGGGTATTTGGAGTAATACTTTTACGTTAATGTGTTATATTATGTATCTAATAAAGGCCAAACCTATAATTTTTTCTTATTTGAATTTTTTATTATTTTAATTATATTTATAAATTTATTTTTTTAAACTAATTTAATACTTATATTTTAATTTTTTTAGTGTGATAATTTATTTTTTTTTCATTATTTTGATTATACATCTGAATCTATATTTTCAAGTCTTACCCATGTGACATGTACTTTGTCATCTAATTGTACTTTTTTTTTGGCATATAAAAGTATATGATTAAACTGGTTCGAAAATACAGATCTAATGGTGTAAATCGAGATAACAAAAAATTCAAGTTGTTATATAAAAAAAAAATGTCAAAATATAGGGGTTAAATTGAGTCGAAAATCAGGTTCAAGAATGTAATTAAAACATCGAAAAGTTCGACTAATCACCAAAAAAAAATGAAAATAAAAGGATAAAAATATGGATATGACCATCTAATCAATATAATATATAATACACTAAGATAATATTTGTAAACCAATATATGAGTTGAAAAAAGTAAAATATGAAAAGTATTTAACACAAAATATTTTTTATTATATTTGTTAAATTTATCTAGTAACACAGGAAAAATAAGTTATGTGACTTCTTATCTTAAATTGTCTAAATAAATTTATCTCTTTTCTATCTAGATAATTTCACCTTAAACTTTACAGATAAAAAAAATTAACACATAAGTTTTCCAATGCATTTCACAAAATTTAACAAATAGTATGATAAAAAATTTGGAATGCTTCCCAGCCTAATATTGTTCATTCTATATCTTGATTCAGAAAGTATTTTAAGCTTGTTTCTTTTTTACCAAAGAGAGCAGTCGGAGATAGGATCGCAACGACAAGAAGCGGGCTCCAGCGATGGGTCTATCCGGGAAGCAATTAGCACCTGCAAGCATTCTGACGTTCAAGTGAGTGAAAGAGTAAAGAAATAGTAATGTATCGGTCAATCAGAGAACATAACATACCTTAACTCTAAAAAAAACTGGTTGATATAGAAGGAAGAAATGTCCTCCTACATGCATAAGTCGTGCGTTTGTAAGTGATGAAACTGAGTATCCGGCGCCAGTGAGTGTTCCTTGGTGGTAGTATGATGTCAAAGGGATCCTCATTAATATGGATGAGATCCGTCATTAATGAATATGAGATTTAAGCGGGCGCACGGATACCCAGTAAAGGCTACAATGATGTTGCTACATGTTGGCGTAGGGCCAGAATCGAGTTGAGATTGGACCATGAGAAATAGGCCGAGATTGGATCATGAGAGATGGGTTGAGATTGGGCCTAGACGATCCAAATCTTATCTTAATACAATTTTATATTGTTCATTTTAACAAATATTATTTAAAGGGAAAGTGTCTCTCTTGAATGTCTAAATAACATTTATGTATATAAAAATTAAAAAAATAAAAAGCACTATGAGTATATTTTATCTAAAGGTAAGGCACATTATTTTTAAATAATATACATTTATTATATCTTATTTTTATCATATAAATAATTTTATTGACATATTTAAACTATTTAACCAATCAATAAAATTGTTTGAACATTGAAAGTAATAAAGTGCATTCATTGGTCTTTGAACATCTTATTTTTAAATAAAATATATAAAATGCATCTTATTTGAAAATAAAATACATTTATTGTCTTCTGACCCTTTACTTTTGTTATTTATTTGTCACGTGATGACAAGATTATTACAAAAATATATATTTTGAATAAATTCCATTCAAGGCCTTTTAATTTAGACGATTTTCACTCAAATCCTTATAATTAATTTTTATTATTTAAATTTTATGTTATTTATTTTATTTTTAAAATCCCCATCTTTTAAGTAAATTAACCCAAATGGGTTGTCATTGATATTAAATTTAAATTATAAAAAATTAAAATAAATCATAGAAGTCCAAAAATTCAAAAAATAAAATCATTAGGACTATATTATTAAAATTTATCCTTATATTTATAAAGGGGAAAGAAAATCATTAGGGCTATTGGAGGTCATTTGTGATATTTTTAATACACAAATTTATAAAAATGTCAAAGATGAGGGCATAAATAGAATTTTCAAGTAATATAATATTGGAAGGGGGAGTGGCATAGGGAAATTAAGATTGAGAAGGGCAAAAGTGTCATTTAGCGAAGCCAAGCCAGCTACTAAAGTACATAGAAGTATACGTTCCTCTTCTCTCATTCATTCAACAATCAACCATCCTCTCTCTCTCTCTCTCCCCCCTCCCTCTCTCTCTCCCAGAGAAGGCCAAACTGGACGCAATGAGAGGCCAACCAACACAAAAGGTGGTAGTAGATGCATGAGCCTCACCCACATCACACCACCAATCTTTCTTCCTATCTCTCTTTCTCCTTGGATTGATTGTTCTCTTTCTTCTAATGCTCTTGCTGTCGTCAAACCCCTCTTGATTCTCTCCGCTTCCGCCGGCTGGACCACCTACTCTTTTCCGACCCTCTTTCTCAGGTACGAACTCCACCCTCTTTGCTTCTAATGCCCGCTTTTGCTTCTACTTCTTCTGGTTATGGCAGGTCGTACCCGCTATGTATATATATCTGGGTTTCTTGGTTCTGACCTTTCATTCATTCTCTTAATTTGATGGGGTTTGAACCAAACCCATCTCATCTCTTATTCTCTCGTCTTGGCCACGTGCTCTTTTCTTGATTTCTATGGGTTCTTTTTCGCCAAGTATTGGGCTTTGGTTCCTTGTTGGGTTTTGTATTATTTCTGTCTCCCCGCTGTAAAAGGTGGTAGGTTGGTGGGTTTGACTTATTATCCGAGTTGGGAGAGTGGAAATTCGCTGGATTAGGCGTTTCTCTTCAAGTCCCTGAAATTCCAATTCTGTTTATCGGGATGAATTAATGTTTGGGGCTGCTTTACGCAAATTATTGGCCACCCGTCAAGTTTTTACCTCCTCCATTTCGGATAGATGAGAAGTGGGATTGCGGCTTTGCTGTCACCTTGTTACGAATCTTGAATGAAAATTTACCAAAATGTGTATATGATTAGAAATCTTTGCATGAACTATTCTCAGTGTCCAGCTTAAGCCGCACCACTTCATGTCTCATTGGCGCGATATCTTGGTTTCTGTTGATCTGAATATGTGTAATATGAGCGGCACCTAACCTAATCTGCGATCTACCCATTAATGTTTCTCCACTCAAGTGTGAATGCTCACCTACTTGAAACTTGGGCTTGGAAACTGGCCTTCTGTTTCGAACTGCGTTTCCTGTTATGTTCTCTGTTTCCTTTCAGATGATTTTGCTTGGAAGGACTTGAAGTTAGAAATGTATTAGATGCAATTTCACCAACCATCTTGCTGCACTGGTTCATTAAAAGATACCTTTGTCCTTTTTCTTCCTCATCTTGTTATCTTTGCTTAATGATGTTTCAGTATTATCACCTTTTGGGACTGTTTCTCTGCTTGGTGAAATCAGCCCCATCAAATCTGGTCTTGGCCACTTATTTTACTGCAGAATGCTTAGACTTGGTGTGGTCATTGATTTATTCCCCAACTTACGATGGTTTCTCAGGTTATGTGAGAAACTATGTAATACGTTTTGTAGGGAATTTATGAGTTTCCTTTTTCATCTTTGCACCGCGTTGGACATTTGAGCATCTAATCTTGTTTGCTTGCCCTTGATACAGTTTCCTGCAGTTGCCTGACTGCATTAGAGAATTGTTTGACTGTTAAATAGCCATTGTTTCTAGTAGTTAATCTCCATTTAGAAGAGTATACAAGTCATGTGGTTCTGTTGTTACTGTATTCCTTTTATTTTTCTTCTAAAGTATAAAGCTTCAACTAAATGATCTGCAGTTCATAGAAATATCAGGATATATAGAACATGGTGAGCATACGAAGGCGCAAACTTATGGGACTATGCTCGGGTACGCTGAAGTTGAAATTTGCTTTAGTTTGTAAATAATTACCTAATCCACGATCATAAGGCTGTTTGCCCACCAATTTGAGACCTCTTTGAAGGGTTTCGTATACTCTAGTCTCCTTAATCCTGGTTCCTTGGCTGAACATCCAAATAAATGATAAAAAAAATTCCAAGAGATCTATTTCATTATTTCTTTTTATAATTTTTGTTGAGGGAAAAGTGGGGAAGGGGAGCAAACCACACGACATACAGAGAGCATTTTACTATGATGATGCCAACTATTCACAATATTGAATGGCTCTTGTAGGGCGTAGTTCTTTCTTGTCCCCGCTTCCAAGGTTTAGTGACAATGGAAATGCTCCTGAAAATCCTGTCCAGAACACTAAGTTAGTCAGTGTTCATCCCATCCCTTCAGTTGATGCTGAGCAGGTAAAGGAGGTTACCATAACTAATTTGTTGCATTTCTGTTTACTCTTGTTGCTTTACTTTACTCTGTCTGCTCTCTTCTTTTAGACAATTGATCAGATAAGTAATTGACAAAAATGAGAAGCATTACCGTTGTTTTTTGCATAGTTTTAAGCCAATTTCCTTTATTGTCTTGCCATTAGATTCTTGATTTTCTTGAACTGTGGAAGTATTGATAAAACTTTCCATTGCTTTTCTGGTGACGTATTCACTAATAATTTGATTGTATAACAATAGCAACAAAAAGAAAAAAATATTGCATAACAAGAATGATCCTGCCATGGTAATTTAGGTAGCTTTGTTGTTAATGGCAACTACGAATTAAAGAGCCATTCTACAAAGAGATAAAAGGAATAAATGGAGGGCCTCATTGGGATGCTATCGCTTCACCATTTTCTTCAAGTTTTTGTTTGAAGTTGCATTCCACGTGGATGCCATTTTGCCAATTGATCACCTTGTTTTTCAAATTTTTGCCATTTTGCTAATTATCCAAGGATGGCTTGTTATTTAGAATGTTTACAATGAGGTTTTGATAGGCTTTTGGTATAGACAAAACTGCATTATTAGAATAGTGCTTATTTTAATATTGGAAAAGAGCTTCTTTGGACCAAAACATGGGTGCATGTTCTTAGGTTTTGCGATTTAAGTGTCATCTATCAACTTTTACGGTTTAGCATTGTTCATAAGGTTGAGTTTCACAAGGTCCTAAAGGTTGTAGCAAAGTCATTGAAATGTCATCCATCAATCTTTGAGATTTGACATCGGTATTAAGGCAGGGTTACATAGTCAAGAATTTCTCAGTTAAGAAGAATGATATAGTTTTATATACTGTCTGGAACTTTGAGAGAAGATACACAATTGTAACGATAGGATGCTCTTAACACTGATGTTGACTTGCTATGCACATTGTGAAAGGATTAATGTAATCATCTTGTTAAAAGGAAAATCTTAACTATTATAAACTTGATGATCTAGTTGCTCCATTGTCTCCTCCTGGGGTATGATGGACAGGAATTTTTTGAAGGAAGAAGAGAGTAAGCTGCTTCATCTGGTTTGTTTCACCAGTCTTTGATATTGAAATTGATGCGTGGTTGCTTTTTCTTTCTATATTTTTCAATTCCCCCTTCATCGTCATGGTGAAGACCCTTGCATTTCTCAATCATTCATGATTTTGCATATCTTACATTTGATGTAACAAATATCCACCTACTTAAGGAAAGGCCAGATTGTATAAAAGGCACCAAGGAAGTCCCCCCCCCCCCCCCGGTTGGGAAAACTTCACAGCCATTGCAAGGGAGCAAGGATAACTGTCACTCTTAACAAATCTGTTGTTTTAGGTTATTTATGTAGTTGGACCAGAAGGGACAGGGAGGTGGACTAAAACCGCTTGAACTAGCTTAATAAATCCCTTATTGGGTTAATAGTAATATATCCTGAAGTAATCTCTTGTGACTACACTGATGGTGTCCTGTAGAATATGCTTGTGTACAAATCTATGAAGTCATATGCTAACCATTGAATGGAATCTTTTTGATGTATCCATGTTGGAAATTCAAAAGGATTATAAAGATCATTATCTTGGTCAGCAAGATCAGCCTGACCGTAAATCCGGTTGTAGCATCTGATCCACATAGTACCTGTTTTCCTTGCAATTGTATGTTAAGAATCAACCCAGTGCGCAAGACTGCCATCATTCTGGAGTCTGGGCTTGGGATATAGTCACATATCCATAATGTTATTCGTGCTTGCAAAGACATTGTTTCCCTGGAATGGAGGCATATATTGATTATGTTATGATCTAAAATATATAGGTATAAATTGTTTACTTATCTTGCCCTTTACTTCAAGCTTATATTCATATTGCAATATGTTGCTTCCCAGAAGACAATTTTGAAAGTCAGTACTGGGTCATCACATGCATCTAGTTCTACCATCACAAAAGAGCAGCATACTCAACTACATCCAGGTTTTTCTTTTTATATTTGCAATTTCTGAGCCCAAAATTATCTATTGAAAATTCTAATATTGACCCTTGTCACTTTCTTAGATGTTTTTAATATAGTCAAGATAATTGTGACCTGCTGGATAAATAATCATTATGTTAGGATACTTTAATTTTATCTTGATATACATGACTATTTAAGTCACCTCCTATAATGATGTTCTCTCATTTAGGTGTTTCTTGGTCAAGTTGGTAGAGAAGGGAACGGGTATATAGATGTGTTAGGATTGCTTTGATACTATTGTTAGGAATTGGGTCGCCTACAATCATACTGAAATCAAAACACAGAAAATTTGCTGAGAAAAAAAAAGAAAAGAAAAGAAAATTTAACATGGTTCAACATCAATGCCTGCATCCACAATCCCACAACAATGGGATCATCCGCTAAACATAGTTTTTGTCGAAAACACTACAAAACCCTCAATAACCTAGTTTTGGAAGGATAAAATTGAAAAAACTAGCAACCATCACATCCAGAGAACTAGTTGGCCAAACTTTGACGATGTAATTATCTGACTGTGAAATACCCGAAACACGCAACCTTTAGATAACTGGTTGGTCAAACTCGAAAAACTCAGTTAATCTCAAGGTGTGGTCCATCAACAACTGAATTGCGGATGCCTGTTTATTTACTATAACTACAATCTTAACTGGACTAGGTTTCCAAGACATATCCCTATACCCATTCACTATCAGATTGGGTTTTATCTAAGAGACTTTATCTCTGTCAAAACAGAATTTGAGAAATAAATGTTATGTTAATGCATCATAGCAGATCTAAAGAAGATAGGACTTATTTGTTGTATAGATGTATATGTCCAAATTAAATAAAGCAGCTTTGGAAAAGATAAAGAATAGTAGAGCAGTTGGACCAGATAATATCACGATGGAAGCATATAAATGCATGGGAAAGGAGGGCATTTTTTGGTTATGAAATTATTTAATGTGATCCTTAAATCAAAAAAGAAGTCAGCCAAGTAGAAGAATAGCACTTTAGTACATGTTTAAAAGAATAAAGGAGCAGTGGAAATTATAGAGGAATCAAGTTAATGAGCCACACTATGAAACTTAGAAAAAGAGTGATTGAGCAAAGATTAAAAGACAAACTGAGGTGCTTTAGAATCAATTTGGTTTCATTTCTGGTAGGTCAACAATGGAAGTTATGTACTTGTTGAGGTGCCTAATGGAAAGGCATAGAGATAAACAAAAGGATTTAGATATGGTGTTTATAAATTTAGAAAAAGTTTATGAAGGAGTCTCTAGAGAATTCTTTTGAAGGGTTTTAGCAAAACAATGAGTTTGAATTTAGTAAAATCTGTTAAAATTTAATAAAAGCAAAAATACAACAAGATAAGTTTAAACAATCCTAGTCAATAAAATTAATAATTTATTCTATTAAGCAACATACTTAATGATAAGATTACAGAAACCTAATCAGATAAAGCTACTGATTAACTGTCAATGCATCACTATGCCTCTAGGGAACAGAACTGGAATGCCCTTTGTCTTTAAACTAATGCTTGATTTTTGTAGTGCCAGAAGTCAAACGCAGAAAGCGACACCGGAGAAAGCATTTTGAGAACCAAGAACCATGTCTCATGAGGGGTGTCTATTTCAAGAATATGAAATGGCAGGCAGCAATAAAAGTTGACAAGAAACAAATTCACTTGGGGACTGTTGGGTCTCAAGAAGAAGCTGCTCGCTTGTATGACAGGTATGAACACTCATTTTGACATTGTTAATATCAGAAGCTTTTAGATGTCATTAGTGGAACCCATAGGTTGTGCTCACCCAGCTTGTGTCCACTTCATATCTGATATAAAATTTCCCATTTTGGTAATAACTGAGTGCTTGCTTTTTAGCAGCCATAAGGTTGTTCTTTTATTCCAAGGAAGTCATGGGTTCAACTTTTACAACAACCTTTTTCTTGAAGTAAAGGTAAGATTGTGTATCAAAATGACCTTCCTCTGATCCTTGCAAAGCAAGGAGCCTTGTGTACTGGGGACACCTTTTCTGGTAGTAATTATTAAAAATTTGAAACATGCTAATGACCTTAGTTTCCAGTAGTAAACTAAGAAGTTAATTTTACTGAATAAATATTGTCCTTGGCAGTTTATCATATTTTTTTCCTGTCTCCTTTCTTGAATGCTAGAATTCAGCCACTTAAAAAGGAAGTGAAATAGAAGAGAGTCTGCATCCCATATCAAATGATAGGTCCTTGTGTTTTAAAGCTGCCTGCTATTGGCCCCCCCAACTCAACCTTTCTAGAGTCTTCTGCTTAATCTGCACTTGGTGTAAAAAACGTGCATTTTTTGTTACGTTAAAAACATCCTCTCGCTCAAAAAAAAATCTCACATATTGCAAAACCACCCATGTGAGGGGGAGATCAGTGGATCGAATGGGAAGGCCTGTGGATTAAAGTCTCCTGGTTCCTGATCATCATATCACATATCTGTTACCCAAACAAAGGAACTACTGTAGAATTGTTTGCCCATAACAATCCTTTGAGCCTTTCGTGGATATGAAATATTAGATTGTGGAATAACTTCTCAGTAACTATGTCTTCTTAGATGTTCAAAATAACAAACATAATTTGCATTTGCAATATGTGGATATTATGAATATCTAGTTCCTTTTTCATGGAGAGGAATAAAGAGCATTGACAGTGACAAAATTATTTGCTTTTTTCTTTTCAAAAAGGTCCAGAAGTTAACCTGACATTTCCGCTGAACAATAAAGTTTCTTCTTCATATTCTTTGAATCTCATTTCCGCATCTACTGAAATATCACAAACAAATCTTGCTTTTTCCTTGATTGCAAGGATTGTTTGATGATAGAATGAAAATGAAAACTGAAAACTCATACTTTTAAGCTACTGAACATGTATAGCTTCTTAAGCATTGAAGATTCTTTTAACTTGCAATTATGAGGTATTTTGTTTTATTAAAGACATTGATTCTTGATGCTGAATTAGTTATGTTGGGTATAGCCGACACCAAGGCAGGCATGAAAGACCTAATATAAGGAAGTGGCATCTGTTCACCTATACTCCACGCTTCAAAAGTGCCTTCGGGTGCTCATTGAGAGGGGAAAAAATAGAAAAGTGAAAATATTGACTGAGGTTAAATGAGAAACCCTTATCAAGTGGTGCATGCAGAAGAAAATGTACTTACAGTTATAGATTATTGCTCATTGATATATCGACATGGAACAAGGTCTTCAACAATGATATATACTGTGAGTAAGACATAACAGTCAATGACAACCGACATAAGAAAGATGTCAATGGTGCATGAGGCCAGCTAGAACCCTAAAACAGATTTTTGCGAGGTCAGATGAATGGTGGGAACACTGCTTCATTCTCTTTATAACATAGGCAGTCTCAATCATCGAGGACCAAGGGAATTTTCAGAACATTCCAGGTGAATACGACCAAAATTTTCATGCAGTCCATGTGTTTTGAGTGCCCGGCAATTAAGCAGCTAAAGTACATACAAACTGATTATACCTAGTTTTAATATCACAAACAGGAGACACTACTTCCCTTCATAGCTGTTTCAACGTCGTTGTATCATATCACTATCGCATCTTCTGATTGTGGCATGTTTTTAGTTCTCCTTTTTAGAACCATCTGTCGATGATGAGGTTATTTATTTTTTTATTTCTTTTCTCGCCCTGCAAACAAAGAGAAAGGAAGAGGGTGGAAGGGAAGGGGGGCACCCTTGAATAATATATATATATATATAGAGAGAGAGAGAGAGCGCAATATGTCAAGACAGATTTCAACTGACATGTTTCAAGAAGTAATTGGTAGTTCCATATTTGCAGAGCTGCTTTCATGTGTGGGAGGGAACCCAACTTTGAACTATCAGAGGAGGAGAAGCAAGAGCTGAGGAAATTCAAGTGGGATGAGTTCTTAGCAGTGACTCGTTCCTCAATTACTAATAAGAGTAAACTTACATCACTCTTCTTTTGATCAACTCGCGTTACCATCTTCTTCTATTTTAAGATAATTCCCATAAATGATATTTGCAGAACACCGGAGAAGGGGTGGGGCAAGTTCCCGAAGAAAGTCTGAGCCTCCAATGCAGAACTTCGACTACGAAGGTGAGCCAAGAGCAAATGGTTTCTCGGCTTCAGAAGATGCAGAGCCAGATACATCAGCCTCTTGAAATTTTTGGTTCAGGAACACCAGCTGAAAGCTTCTATGAATGCCCAAAATCCAGCCTCTATCTATGTCTAGTCCTCTCTACTCCTTAGTCTTGATGGGCATATGAAAGCCCCTATCAGGGCAGATCATACTGGACTTATACACATTCATCAGAAGAGATTTTGTCTAGTCTTTACTAAGTTTGCTATATATACACCATTTTCATAAACATGCTAAGGAAGTTATGGCCTTATTCTTTTGTTTCTACTTGGTTAAATATGGCCTTATTTTGAATCGTCACAGTGAGCACTTGAAGTGAATGGACACTTCCCGTGAATGGTGAAAGTGTGGAAACTGTAACTGCTTGTCGCTCTGATGTGTTGTCTGTCTTGTTGACAAAAATATATATATAGAGAGAGAGAATTAAATGCATCTTCATATGTATATAAGATTATGGAAATACTATTTCAACACTTAAGATGATATTTTTATAAAGGCCAAAAGCATATTTTTACCTATTAACTTTTACATTTTTGTTTTTTCATGAAATCTTAAATTTTTTACAATTTTAAATGTGTTTCTAAATCATGCATAATTATTTATTTAAACACTTAACTAATAAATAATATATGAACTTTTACATTTTTATTTTTTTGTGAAATTTTAAACTTTTTGCTATTTTAAATGTGTTTTTAAGTCGTGTTTAATTATTTATTTAAACACTTAACTAATAAATAATATACACATGTACTGATGTGACAATTTTTTAGTATCTATTTAGTTTTTTATCTCTCCTTTCTATCTTTTCTATATGTTCAGTGTCTCTTCAACTCTCTCTCTATTAATTTATTTTATATTATTTTTAATATCTAAATAATTTTATTAGTTAAGAATAAATACATTGTGTTTTGCATAATTTAATTAATTAATAAAATTATTTAAGTATTAAAAAATTATAATAAATTCACATTCTTTGAAAATACGATGTATTTAATTTGGCGGCGTGAGCTGATGTTCAGCGAATCGGTTGATTATAGAGCTCTATTTGCTGCCGCCGATTGGGCTTTTATGCAATCGGGCACCAAGAGAGATAAACGTTGGGAAGTCGAGAATGGCCGGAGATGGTAAAACCCTAAAAGAAGAGGAAGCGAACCAGCCGTCTTCTTCATCGCAGGAGGCATGGAAGGAGCGGATTCTTATTCCTACTCTCCTCGCAGGTCCTCTCTCTCTCTCAAAACCTTTCCTTTCTTTTCTCGATTTTCACTGTTGCACGTGTTTGGATATTAGAATTGAAGAATCTAAGAGGCAAAACAGAAATCAGATTTCGGCATGGCACTCAATGATTGAAATTATGGAAATTTTTGTAGTTCGTGTGTTTATTATTTTGGCCTCTATTGTAGGAATTGCCGGTGGGGCAGTTGGATTGGTATCGAAGCATCGCAAAGTTCACGGGCTCGCCAGCATTTCTGCGACTTACGCCTCTAATTTTGCCACTGTTACTGGTTGCTACTGCGGTAATGAATTAATAATCCCTCTTTCTCTCTTCAGTCATATCTAATCTTTCTTTTTTGTAGTAGTTTCGTATTCTCTTCTTTGTCTGTCTCTTATCTTTTGCCCAATTTGGAAAATCGTTGTTCCACCACTCCTCTTCACTGCACCATCTGTGCCAATTAATGGTACGCAGTGGATCTGTGCCAATTAATGGAATCACTTAGTCTTCTGATATCTTCCAGATTCTACCTTTACTCCATAACTTGTGTGGCTGCCTTTTCTGTTCAGTGAAGAATGAATGCGAAAACGTTTGTGCATCTGTTGTTGTCCCATTGGGACGCCATAGTTAGTTTGTTTACCACTTTATTCGGGTTCATATGAGATTTCTTGATTCAGTAATGCAACTCTTATCATTGTACTGCATCGTTTTGGCTTCTATAAAATATTTTATGAATTGGCATCATGGAAGGAATTTCAACTTGGAATGTTATCCGTATGTTGCAGAATATCATGTTCTGGTTCATGTTAAACTCTTGTTTTCTGAAGTTTAGAAAAGGAATCCAAGTCACAAATTGATTTTTCTGGTGGTGGTGGCCATTGGCAGCATTTTTGAGTACGGCCTAGGTGGTTTAAATCTCTAGTGTCCTCTGTATCAGGTGCTCGTGAATTTGTGAGGGCAAGTAGAGCATCAAGACCTGATGATTTGCTCAACTCAGCCATTGCAGGTTTTGGAAGTGGCGCAATTCTTGGCCGTCTTCAAGGTTAAATTCCATTAGTCTCTCACATATGCACACATACACTATTCAGAAAGGTGTTTGTGCTAGCATGCTAGCAGAATAATATTTGTCAACCTTGCCCAATAGTTTTATTTTCATTCTCTTATTGAAAAAAGAAAAGAGAAAAAAATGAGAGAAACCTTGTATGAGAAGAATTGCTCACCCTGTGAAATCCTAGCTGAAAAGGGGAAAAAACGAAAGGTAAAAGGCATCCAAGAGACCTTTAATTAAATGATTTCTTCTTGGCATCAATCCATTTTTTTCTACTGCCAGCTAACTTATGGTCTGTTTCAAGACCCCATAATAGAGGATTCGGACATGGTTTTTTTTTTTTTTTAATTTTGTATTTTACTTTATTATTTTATACTTTTTTATTCATGTCTATTCTATTTCTCAATTTAATAGTTTTCTTTTGAACATAGTCAAATGGATCTTTAAGGCTTGAGTTGTGATAGGACCCGTGAACAGTTCCATTTTGTTCAAAGTCATACTTAAAAAATGCATGACAAATGACAAATAACATATATTTTTCACTCATAAAATAAAAACATATATTTTTCAAAATCATGTGCAAAACCAAAACATATCTTCTCATATATGAGAAATTGCTTTTAACATAAGTATATTAGCAACATTATGAAAGGGAAGAAAACTTTTGACTTGGATCTATGCATTTTGTAAATATTGTGACTTCAAATAATTCTTTTACTCAAATTTAGCCCAAGACTTGTCTTGCACAGAACTAAAACCTGTGTCTTAATTAATTAATTTATTTGCATATATGTCCTTAAAAAAGTATCGAGTTTATAATATATGGGTTAATTTTGTTTTAGCCTCATGTTAGGATATAGTAGAAGATTATTTTATCATTAAAATATTATGTTATTCTTTTTATATAGATAAGGTAATGGAACGTAACCAAGTTCCTGTGTGTGTGTGTGTGTGTGTATTTATATATTCACACAGGCACACATCTATACCTTTAACTTATATAGAAATAACTAAGCTCATAATTGAGAGCATAGAAATAAAAACATTACAAACAGAGTTACAACCCTTGAATATTTTGAAATACAAAATTTAACAAATGATATGGAAAAAAAGTTTTGATAACATGCCATTTATTTAACTGACTTCATAGTCATAGAGCCATATGGTATTTACACATTTAACTTCAGCCTATACCTTCTACTTGGGAGTCAAAGCGTGACAATACCTGAAAATTTAATAAACAAACAGGTGAATTTTTATATAAACTCAGTAGTCAGAAAGATGGTATGTGAGCATGTACAATATTCCCTGTCATGGTGCAGGGGAGTCGCATAATATATACAGATCACCCCCATATGCATACACAATTGCACCATGATCACAGAATTTCCACAAGTGCATTGATGTCAGATAGCTACCTTGTTGTTGCTTTTTCAGAGTAAGAACTTAGTTGCTGTAACAGGGAACAAAAATATGAACGTAACACATAAAATAAACATATACAGTACCATCTTATTTTATAGAGTTTCATTTCTCTGTAATAATTGGTTCCCTTCACCATTTATCCAATCTTCTCCCTCGGTCATTCTTAGATATATACATATATATACATATTTCTTACCTTTCACCACCACTACACTCAGCTTCCTCTCTCTTCTTTACTCATTCATTCTCTTTCTTCATCTTTAATTACTTCCACTTTTCTTCACCTGCAACCCTTTTTGTAGGGGATTTTTAGGTAGCAAAGAGAGCCAAGTTGGCTCATTGAATTGAGTTTGTAGCTTCAATTGGAAGCCTAACTGATGGATAAGGCCAAATTTTGGATTTTCTTTTTTTCTTTTTTTTTTTTAATTTGTTTGTTTTCCTACAATGTAATTGGTTGTGCTTATCCATATCACTTTGCCAATTGCTTTAACCTTGATATATATTTGTTTTTTCTCAAAATGCAACAATTTTCATTTTTTCCTTGTTATATTATATATTTACTTTTTATTTGCTTCTTTTCTTTTCTCTCTCTTTATGCATATAAATATGCACACAGCACATATTTATATTCCTCTCCATTTAACAAAATATTCAAGGTGTTATAGTCTGCAAGGAGTCTTAATCACGATTGTAAAATTGCACTTTTCTGACTAGAAGTCATGGATTTAAGTTGTGAAAGCAGCCTCTTTTCCAAGTAAGGGTCATAAAAATACAACCCTCACAAAGTGGGGAGCCTAGTGTACTCAGAACGCCGTTCCACCTTACTTTTGTTCTGCCCCATATGCTTTATCATTCTTTGGACTATGCACATATTTTTTCAAGGCTTATATATCTATTGAAAAATTAGGTTCACATGAATTCTTTTGCTGTACTACCTCCAAAGGATCTTAACTTCCTCGGGTGTTAATCTTTTTGCAATGTACTCTTTTCCACTATTATGCATCATGCATGCTGCTGTTCTGGTATAGTTGAACCTCAACTGATGTTGAATTTGGAACTTGAGGAAAAGGGAGAGGAAGTTGTTGAAAGAGAATTGTACATGAAGGAGAAGTTTTCTTTTATTTGATTTTCCAACAAAAAAAAGTAAAAAGAAAAGAAAATTGAAGGCAAAATAACTCCGTTGTTTAGTAATATAATTAATAGTTAAAGAATAAAAATGAAGGAGAAAATAAGGGGCTGTTTAGTTGTGGAAAATGATTTCTAGATTTCTGTATCCAATTTTCTATAAAATCTCTAGTTTTTTTTTCTATGTAAAATTTGGAAAATGCATTAAATTTCACAAATACAGAAGTAATTTCCAATCTAGAAAATTTAGAGCATATGTACGGAAAAAGGAGAGATGTTTTAATTTATTTTCTGTAACTTGTGTTAAAGGAGATGAAATGATTTGTGAAATTTTTTTTGGAAAACATGAATAAACAAGGAAAACTTAGAAAACTCATTTTAGTTTCCAAGTTCAATTTTGGAAAACTGCGTTTTCCTAATCTCCTTTTTCATTTGAAAATTTTCTGTATTTGAAAAAATTTTCTAATTTTCCATTTTTTGTGGAGTAATATTTTTGAAAACTGGGACAATTTTCCACAACTTAACAGCCCCTAACTTTCCTCTTGGTTTCATTCTTTTTTTTTCCCTTCTTTTTTCACCCTGAAACAAACAGGGGAATAGGGTAAATTTTTCCTTTTGTTGCCCCAACTCTTTGTGAAGCAACGGGGCTGATGATGTCAACTTCTCTCACCTGTTATTGTATTAGAAATCAAGTTGTTATTTGTAATATTAAATAAGTTGTGTTCATATAGAAGAAAGAGTAATCATTGAATTGTCACCTGGATAGCTAATTGGTGTAAGCTCAAGCTCATTGGTTGGTAATTGATTCAAGTCCGTGCGTGGTTCAAAATGCTAACTAGGATTCCTTGATTACTAATAGGATGCATCATTCTGAGGGGCTGCATAGCAGCCTGACACTTAAGGTCCTTTTAAAATATATGCTCAAGGTCGTCTTAACTTTTCTTCTTTATCCCCAGAGGTTAACCTTTCAAGTCGTTGATTTTTCAGGTGGTCAAATTGGTGCTATCCGATACTCCATCATCTTTGCAGCTTTGGGAACAACAGTAGATTTTGCTACTCTAAAATTCAAACCTGCTCTGAAGAGCTTCCGCGAATCCATGCTGGGGAGCAGTGACAGTTCACATAAGAATGGTGGGTGGTTGAGGCTGCCAGAATGGTCACCGATCCAAGTGCTGGACGAGGAAGCTCTTGCTGCAAAGAAAGCTCGGGAGCAGCAGCTTTCTGCTCTAAGGAATGTTGATAACCTTAGCAAAGAAGAATCATGAAATTTAACATTATACTACTTGTACTCCTTGTCGATTCTTTTTTTTGTTTTTCATCTCCTCCTGGTAAGGCTCGACCTCAAAATAACAATTCGCAGCAAGTAGGGATATTCTCTGATTTTTTCCCCGCTCTGGATATGACTCCATTTTCTGGGCACATCCCGAGCTTTGAGAATGAGACCTATACTGTGGATGAGAATTACATCCCGTCGATGCCATGAGGAGGATTTCCTGAGCTTCAGCACCCTTGAACTTGTGAGCCATTGCTGGCTGATTCATGTACTGGCATGGGCCTGTAAATTTGTACGGCAGAAGCACATGCACAAGCGCAGGATTAATAAAGGGACAAGTATGCATCAGATGTCTTGTCATTTGTCTGTAACTTATAGTTACATTTGGAAGACTGCTTTTTTTTTTTCCTTTTCTTGTCTAAAAGCTTCATAGTTTTGCTGCTGGGTAGAATTGGCTGAAGAGTAGAAAACTCTGATTCTGTCTACAGATGGTTACAGTGAGACAGCAAACAAAATAATTATACCCGGAGAAAACGTGTTACTTATTTTGAGATTTTAGAAAAGGGGCAAAGTAGAATCAAGCCAAACGATCATTAATTCACATGGCGTGGCAGGACGGAGCAAAAATGAGCCAATGAAACATCCCGCACAGATATGCGGCCCAATTTGGCTCAGGAGGGGAGAAGACAGGCACCAAAAGAGTCGAACAAACACGGCATGATGTGCATGAAGTTGTAAATGATAAATATACAAATATCATGATTGACATCCGAGAGGGTCATTTACATCCGCTATCCTAAGTTCTAGCTTAACACGTTCCAGGGTTAAGTACATACAGATCAGAGTCATAACAGGCGAGGATTCAAGATCTCACGAAAGCAACGGGGAAAGAGAGACGGGCTCTTGGGTTTGCACAGCCCTTGGAGCATTTATGGCGAGGCTTCAAGATCTCATGAAAGCAGTGATACAAGAGAGACGAACTCTAGGGTTACCCGGCCCTTGGATCTTGTATTGATGACAAAATGCTCCGGATACTTCCTCAACAACATGAGCAATCCAAACCATGGTTTCCCCATCGATTCAGGACCAGGATAGTCCTCCGGTGTGAGATATCTCCTCACGCGACTGTGATGCCAAACATTGCTGTATTGGTCCAACAACTGCACCAAGAAGAAAATAGGAGTTTGTATTCTGAGGATCTGGAGGCCCCAAAGAAACTGGAGCCGAAGAATAAACAGAGAATAGTGCCTAATTCAAGTGGAATAGTTAATTCAAAGAAACTGGAGACCAGCATTGATGCAATAATTAATTCAAATCCCATGTAAAAAAGCCTAATCAGTAGCCCTTATCATGGACTGCCTAAGAATGGAGAGAGCCGAGCACAACTATCTGACTTAATGTAGGTACACCGGAACAGTAGAATGTCTAAGGGGTTCAACACAATGATGCAGTGCAGCTGTACTACTCGAGATGTCAGAGGTACTAGGTCAAAGTACTCAATCCTTAAAACTTGAACAATACTAGCAAGAACAAATGTTCCTAAGAAAGGCAGTTTTTACCATCCGCCTAAGGGAACCATACTCCCAAATCAAATTTTAAGGTAGCTTTCAGTCAACTGATGTACAAATTTCCTTATAATTAATGTCAAGTTTGAAAGCGGTGATAAATTGATCATGCATTAAGGAACAAAATTCAGTTTAACTACAGCCATGAATACCTAAAGTCAAGCCAATATGCAATTTAATGCATGATGTTTCAAAGTGAAGGGAGTAGCAAAAATAAGTAGAAGGTGGTCGTTTAAAATGGATTTCTAATCAGGCAAGAAAGTAAAAAGGATTCCAAGAATCTGAAGGTTCTGTATTATCCCAGAGAGTGGACTAAACCAAACATTAGCTGTAATTGACCAGAATAGTTGAAAACGTTTGCTCTTTATTTAATTCTCACTGGTTGACCTGTAATTGTCTAAACATCAAGCAAAGATGGAGGCCTTTGATCATTTATGATCATTCAGGATAAGAAAAACAATAAGCCAGTAAGAAGCTTTTCAGCACCATTGAACAGTAAATCCTTGGCACTACACAATTAACCTTATGGGTGAGATCACAATCAACTAATGCATAGAAAGCAACGGTGCAAAAGGAAAAGAATAATGTAATATATGCAAAAGTCATTGGCCGGATTGGAATGGTGAATGGGCAAAAGGCCCATTCTACTTCATTCTACCTTTGCATTCACACTCACTACCCCAAACTGGCCAATGGTTTCAGCACCAGTAACAGTGTCCAGAAGGAAAATGTTTCAAAGTTACCTCTGTATGGAGTTTTTCCATTGGCATCCATTCCCCAGGGCCACAAAGATCAGAAAGCACTGTAGCTACAGATGATACCACATCCTTCTCTTCCAACTGAAGAAGTTGATGATTATCAGAATCTCTGTCGATTCTGGACCTTGCCTCAACCTTCTTATCTGCAGGGACTGGAGATAAATATCATGTTAATGGTATAGAGCACCATTAGAAACAAGTTCTGATGTACAGCTCCATGTCACTATTCAATTCTTTCAATTTTCTCAGCAGGTTGTAACGATTTGCATTCATATGGAAGCACAAGAGGCTTCATCATGTCTCTGGAAGAGGCAAAATCAACAAAGCCACGTCTTACTAAAAAATTACAGTAAATTTCCATGAGGAACTTACCTATGTACTTCATTTTTATTTTTCAATATTAGTAAAAAGAAAAAAAGAGGAATATACATCAAGGGATTGTGATTTTTTTGTGAATCCAACAAACAGCATTATTCAGTCATTTTATATAGGTTCTGGCACCTCTAGTGGTTTTTGTAATATTTGATGGCAAGTAACTGTTGCTTTGTTTTTTCGCATCCTTTTAGTTGATGCCATATGGGGAGAGTGAAACAAAAAGAACCATTCAGAGTTTGAACAGCCAATTCATAGATTTAAGATCTTGCTTTTTTTCCCCCAATATAGAGGACAGTTGGCCTTGGCACAGCCCTCTCCTAACAACAACAACAACAACATCTCAAGCCTTTAAGCCACTATGTGAGGGAGGTTTTTAAAAAATAGTATTGTTTTTAAACAATATTACCAAAATAGTAGTCTCCCGAAACTATTTACTGGAATAGTATTGAGGAGGCCACTCAGCAGCTACACGTGCACGATTGCTCACATGACATGCTGAAACAGAGAAACGCCCCTGCCAAGAGCGTTCGTATGCACAAAGCTGATAAAACGCACATATGAAGAGCATATATGGCCTACGGACAATATCAGACTTAAGTCAGGCTACTTATATGACGCCATTTTATGCCGATGGGAGTTACAACAACAAAATCCCCAAATTACTTTGCATGAACCCTTATCTGCATCGAACCCTCGCTCTCTCTATCTCTCAGTCCAGTCTTGACCAGTCTTACTCACAATCCAACAGAGTAAGCAAGCACAAAATCTAATCTGTAACCAATTCACTGTTGATTGAAGCTAGGACGAATACTCTCACACACAATATGATGAACACTGTCCACTGAAGCAGTTTTGGGGAATGTATATGTATATAACATTAAAGGCAGTCATCATGTATGTGTGTGGGTGTGTACCATTAATTGTGTTTCTTTTAATGGCACATGTTTCGTGATATATTGTATTACATATATGTTGGGGTACATTCATTACATGTATTAGATATATGTATTATTGGTATTATATATGTGTTTCATTTAAAAGCTGCAGGGGGAAGCATTTTGGAGCTCCCTCAGCAGCATTTATAGGTTTATAGATATTGTGTTGAAGTTTGCACAAAGTAAGTCTCAAAATCAGAATAAAGGCATTAAAGGAATCAAATGTTTTTTTTAAGTTTTAAAAGTCATTGTAATGGTAACTAACCATGTAATAGTTAGTACCAACTTTTGTTCTTTCTTTTAAATGTCTTGTAATTGCCGCCTCCTCTATACTCTATAAATAGAGGGGCCGGCTATGTTTTTGGTGCGCATTTTCTTCAGTTTTCTGCATGTACACGAGAGAGAGAAAAGCCTAGGATTATTAGACTTTGTAATCTCTGTGAGGGAAGCCAGTGTGTGAAGGCTGTGTGTGTACTGATCTATTCTATAGTGAATTCTGGGTATCACCTTTCAGTCTGGATATAAGACTTTGATTCATTCAAAGTCCGAACCAGGATAAACCCTTTTGTCTCTTGTTTCCTTTCTGTTTTCGTGTGAGAGTGTGAGGATTGTGTGCTAAGTGTTCAATCAATTGCTCAACATATTGCTTTGCTTCCCACACTCAGAATAATTATAGTGTGGGGAGCAAGGGCTTGGGTTAAAAATACCCTGCCAAGAGCATTTTTAAGCTTCTGCCAGGGGTCCTTTTCTGTCACATGCCTTGCAAGCATATACCTGCGCAGCATGCTGAGTGGCCTTCTAAATACTACTCCAGTAAATAGTTTGGGGAGGCTATTATTTTGGTAACATCATTTAAAAAAAATCTATTTAAGTAAAAAACTCCTATGTGAGATTGGTCATATCATTACAAACTATGACCTTATCATTTGCAGGCCCTCATAATTCATATCATACTAATTATCTCCCACCAAATTTTTCTTAGTTTCCCTCTACCTATTTTGCTAGATACTTGCATACGAAACTGTCCGTCGGATGTTTAGATTCTTTATTTTTTTCATACTGCTCAACCGAAGGTCTCATTTCACCTTCAACACTCCGTTCCTTTTTGCATGTAGTGTATAAGATTCACAAGAACTGTCCATTTGAAGAGAAGGAGAAGATGTCTCTGTATTATCTACCCTTTCCTTCTTGCATATAGTTAAAATATATAAGATTTATAAGAACAGCAGCAGATTACGAAGTAATGTGGCTTGGCTTCTACTAATTGCTTCCTCCTTCAAGACGGGCCCAAGGGGAAGAAAAATAGAATACAGAACCAAAAAGAAAGTGTGGGATGTGCATGAGTGGATGGAGCTCCAGCGAAAATGGCAACAGTTGAGTGATGTGTGAACACTGGGGAAATGGCTTCGGTTAAGAGGCAAGGTAGTCATGCAAATGCATGTGTGCATGCATATATATATATATATATATAGAGAGAGAGAGAGAGAGGGAGGTTACTATTGGGGGAATTTCAGTTACATCAAGGTTTCACATTTGGAATTTAGTCCTGTAAGATTGCTCCTTGTTGCAGATATTAACTACCTAGCTAATTTATCGACAACTCAGTTGGGAAACATTTGCAGCTCTATTTTTGAAAGGCACCAATGCCATGTGGAAACTGGTTTTAACAAAAGAAAATAATAATCAACAATGTCAACATTGGCGAATAAGTGAAGTGCTTAGTGGAGCAGAGTATCTAGTTAGTCCCAACTCATGGAGCAAAAGACCTCTGGGAGGCAAACCACTGTTTTTAAATCAGTTTTCCATACTGCCACATTGCAACTATACTACCAAAAAAAAAAAAACCTTCATTTCCAATTAAATTCAGATATACTTCCCATGATATACAACAGTGTTGTAATAAAAATTAATGTCATACAACAACTAAATGCTTCTGCCATTGGTAGGCAAGACTGAGTATGCTTGGGGTTTGAATTGAAAGTAAAGGCACATAGGAAACACAACTGTGGTTTCCAAAAATCACCTCCCTCCAAGATCTTGAAACCTGAACATAAAGCAAACTACAAAAGGTTTCACTGAATTGCTTTATCCCAACCATCAATCAAAATTTTGACACCTAAAATGATGGACCTGTTTTAGCCACTAAATTGAGGGTAGCAAAAAGGACACTTTCACTAAAAAAGGCCGTGCAATCAGAGTTTAGCTAGCACTCAGTTAGAATGAGACGTATATTGTGTTGGCCAGTTAAATGAAACCTAAACTCATCCAAGAAAAAGAGAAAGGAAACTTAAACTCAGGTGTGAAATTATGTGAATCAATTTGCAGCAAATGCCAAATGCCACATACCCTGCGGAATGATACATAGTTGGATGATAAGGTAAAATTCTTAAAAACAAACCTAGATATCCAGCTAAATGAAAGCAGGAAGCCTCGTATCGAATCTAGGTGCAAGTAATTTGTAAATTGACAATTGTCAGAATCTGAAAACGATAATAAAAGAAAAATGTTGTTAATTCAAGTAATGGTCTAGATAAACTATTCAACAAGCAGCGTCTTTATTATTCATCATAGTAAAATTCTGGTGCATAATATTCTCCTAAAGCAAAAAGAAGGCTAATATTTACTCACCCAATTGTCCCGAAACCACCCCCTTTCCACCGGAACCTGCCGCGATGTGCCCGTACATCTCATGCCCATCCCCTCCCCTCCTCACTTTTTTAGCCGGAACCAAGCCCTCGTCGCCGGCGCCACGACCTTCTTCATCGGCATAGTCATCCTCAAAGTACTCACTGTTGCTACTCATAACCCTACCCCTCCCAGCCTTCGCAACCCTACCGGCCGGCGGCAGCAACTGGTGGTGATGCGGCGCGGCCGCCGCAGCGGGCTGAGGATGGTAATTGAGGTGGTGCCGGGGGCCGATGGGGCCGCCGAGGATGCTGCGCACAGGGAGAAGGAAATAGAACTCCTTGTCCCCGATCTGGAGAAGGTCCTGAGAGTCAAGCTTGACGGGAGCGTTACCGGGAAGGTGGAGCACGCCCTCGACGAAGCAGCCGTTCTTGCCGAAGACCTCGAGGGCGAATCGGCGGCGCTGGAAGTCGTAGAAGATGCGGGCGTGATGGCGGGAGATGTTCATGCCGCCGCCGAGGGAGGAGAGGTCGACATCGACGGTTGATTTCTTGCTGTTGCGGCCCAATATGATGGAGTAGGTCTGCATATAGTACTCGAAGTCTTCCCCCTGCAGCTTCGCAAACCCCGCCTCCACGTCGCTGCCGCCGCCGCCGCCGCCTCCGCTTCCCATCGTCACCGGGTTTTCGAATCCAGAGAGACTCTCCACAGAGAGGGATCGATCGCAATTGGAAATCCGATTTCTCACAACCGCAGTGTGATTCAAATATCGAATTGCGGCCGAGAATTTCGGTCGAAGGGATGAAAAGACAGATTTGCCCATGCTTTCAAGTTTGTGCCAGACAGGGGCAAATCTGACTATTCCCCCGTTTGTTCTGAATCATTATTCATTCACGTTACGCAGAAGTCTCCAATAATCGAAAATAGTTTATAATATTTTTATTAATATATTATATCTTATATCATATTATTAAAAGTATTATAATAAAAAATTAAAATAATATTTGTTTTAATTTTTAAAACAAAAATTGAAAATTTCTTTAAAACGTTCCTGAAAATGTGGGCCATGCCGTCGGGCAACTTCAAATTTTAATAATAATAATAATAATAATAATAATAATAATATTATTATTATTATTATTATTATTATTATTTTACATAAATCATATGCATACGTCCAAGTTGATCTCAATTTAGACCTTATTCTAATATTATTTTGTAATAGATAAACTTTAATTAAATTTTAATCTTTAATAGTTAAACTTATGATATTTAGAATTTATTTAAACTAATTAAAATAAGCAAATTTAAAAACCTCAAAAATACTACACACTATAATACACAAAAATGTTTTGAGGTTATTTTTAAAATATTTTTTATATTGAAAGGTTAAAAAATATTTTTAAACTATTTTTATAATTTTTAAAACTCAGTCATTTCGCAATATTATGAAGAAGGAAAAAATTTCCTATGATATATACTATAAAAATTATATATTAATTTTAAATATATAATTTTTTATATTAAAATTTATATTTACAATATATATATATATTTTATTTATACATTTTATTGTGTTTTCAATTTTTATCTTTTTAAAAAAATATTATTTTTTATTTTCATTTCGTATTATATCTATTTTCTATTTTTATTTAACTTATATAAACACTCGAACTTACACTTATAGTGATACTTTATATTAATAATGAAATATTTGTCGAGATATGAACATTAAATTAATCCTAAATGTCAAAACTTAAATTTCCGTCTTCACATATTTGTACAAACGCAGTGGGTTTCTGAACCATTATCTGATTACCAATTTCAAACAGCTGCTTGAATTGATGATAACGGCCACCATTGGATTGGATCAGTCAGTCACCATTAATGGAATAATTTAAGCTACAAGATTATAGAATTAACAGGGTAATGCTTTTCCCCGAAGCAATGAAACTTCTCACCATCATTTTGTCCACCTCTGGTTCGAGAGGGACCTAATCAACTACTGAAATTAAAGATGATAATAATAATCCTCTGCTGCAAGTGCCAACCAAAATTAACTCTTTCTTTAAACCGTATTAGCGGACACGCATAGCCCCATTGATAAAGTCCCACATTTGGGAAGAGAAAAAAGCCGAATCTCTGCAATTCCACTATAAAATGGGGAAGCCTCTTCCATCTACCCTACCCCATCTCAAGCAAAACAGAGCAAGATATAGAGAGCATTACCAGGGAGGAGAGAAAAATTACTATGGAGAGAGTTAGTAAGGCACTGCCCGCCCTCGCTCTGGCGGTCTTCCTCGCCGCCTTCTTTGCCATTGCTGAAGGAGGGCGGGATGTCTCAGCCAAAGATGACACGTTCCTCAATCCCGGGGTGACGCCTGGCATTGGTGGCACTAACGGCTTTCCTTTGG
Organism: Diospyros kaki; assembly: GCA_036245055.1. Taxonomy (NCBI): domain Eukaryota; kingdom Viridiplantae; phylum Streptophyta; class Magnoliopsida; order Ericales; family Ebenaceae; genus Diospyros; species Diospyros kaki. Next base: position 42,607,729 of record BSEG01000007.1, on the reverse strand, counting down.
GCAACAATGGCGGCTTCCCAATTGGCAACAGTGACTTCCACCTCCCATGGTGGTGGTGGTGGCCTCCATCGTTGTTCAACATCATTCACCCGGAAGTCCCTTTGGCCTGGTGGTGGTTGAGGGCTCTCAGCAAGACTGGACCTGGAGAACGTACAGGTACAGCTCTAGGCGGAAGCAGACTTGGAGGAGGAGAAGTTCCTAAAGTAGATAGCAAGGCTGCAAATGGGCATCCCTGACTGAGACTCTAGTCCTAATGGGTATTTGCTAATTGCTGCTGTATGCACTCTGTTAATCTAGCCTGTTGGTGCAATACAATAAAAAGTACACTTCCAGCAATCTCCATTCTAAACAGGTACCGGAGTGGTTTCAAACAAACCGATGTTTCCACTCTCATTCTTGACGCTGTCAAGGTTACCCACTCCAATCTAATGCATATTCTACATCAAAATTCACCCTAGTGATGCAAATCATAATGGTTCATCAATTGACAGTGAGGAAGCTAATAAATCTTTAAAAATATAAATATATGGGTTCATATGAGTGTCAGGTCAGACTTTGGCATTCGCTGGGTTCCAGACCAATTAGATTTCTGACACTCCCAGTCAGTGATTCAGGTATAAAAGATTTAGCATTTTTTACTGAATTCAAGCTCCATCAATACAGAGGCGGCATAGTGAGCAAAATCCAATCCTTCTATCCCAACTGTAATAGAAGATAAAACCTAACTTAAATTTAACAATCTAAAATCTAATCAAAACATGACATTCAAACCTAAACAAACTCTAAATATCTTAACATTAAAATCTAAAATCCTTATTTCTCATCACATAGCTAGGATATTAAGGGAGAAAATTGTGAAATACTCTTTTGGGTAACTCCAATGCACAAATCCTGGTCTGAAGCATCCAGCATCCAAAACTCTTCTCTACCAAAGTTGCTTTCTTTCAAGGCATTTCAGATCAATCTGAACTAATATCAACCCCTCTTTGCTGTAGGAATTCCTTTGCCTCCACAATGTCCTACAAAAAGAACCTAATTAGTTATAGATTTACATAGCATAGACAAGAAAAATTAGATATTAACAAAATGAGACCCGTCCATACCCATGTAAACATATTTAAGCACAGAGAAGAAGAACAGATGATGCAGGTAAGGAACAGATCAAAAGCTATCAATAATAAATTCACCATTTCAATCCCAATGGAATACCTTATTTTATCACTTCAAAAAATCTTGGGTCCAGAGAAGTAACAACAAAAATACATTTAATTGGTTAACACTTTTTTTCTTCACGAGCCTCATACAAACAAATATTTTTGGATACTCATTGCCCCCATTACACTCTAAAGAAATATAAAGAACTAGCAAGGTAACCACCTACATCACAATTTTAGGCAAAATATAATTCCAACTGAGAAGAATCTCACACCAAGCCTCGAACAATAACCATTAATCCAAGTTCAAGGAGAAAATGTCCAGTAGGTCTGGATTATTATCGGTCTTTTCCAACCCAAACATCATTTGTGAAACCTCATACATGAAACCTTGGACAAACTTCAAACATGTGAAGATCCCATATTACAAGCAGTTGCTTTACGATAATCCCTCTCTTTTCATGGTTCAAACCTGGAGAAACTTGTTTATAAAATTATCAGTAGTGAACAGAATCAGTAATATTTTATTTCACCTAACCAAAAAGGTTCGACATATTGCTATTTTAAGTTTCCTTTTATTTCAAACAAAAAGATGATGGAACATAGAAATACATAATGCTAGTGCTTAGTGGCCTTTCAAATTGAAGGAGAAAAAACAAAGAGGGAGAGAGAGTAAACCATTAGATGGAACTTGAATAACTAAAAAGTGGGGTTTTGGAAACCATATTGATTTAACATGCATTCAAAAGTGGAAATAAAAGGTTTGCATGTTCTGATGGTTTAGGCAATTTGGGGAAATTAGATGTCAGCAAGTCAGACAATTAGATTTGCAAAAAGGATAATAGCCACATTTCAAATTTCTTCTTCAGAAAATGAAGAAATAAAATTGCAAAAAGTCATACACATTATCATCTTTTGAAAATACATTTTAAAATGTGTTCTGATGACCAGCATTAATACTGCTACCAAATAAGGTTATATATACATAATTGAGTTCATAAAGACACACAAAATACCATAAGTAGTCTTTACCCCTGCTCCATCAAATATTTCATCAAGGGCATAATTTTCTTTTCATTCATGAAGCACCTTTGTCTTCTAAAGCTTGGACTTCTCATTGTTACATTTTAAAAAATAATAATAAAGAAAAACTTAGCTACATTTTAAGTTTTTAACTGATTTCTACGGTTGCGCTTTAACTGATTTCTACGGTTGTTTTCATTATTAGTTATTAGATATTTGAGGTATATTTAAATAATCAAATCCACATGGGCTTTTTGAAAAGAGGTAATTTCATGACGTGGATCAATGGTAAATTCTATAAACGCTTGCTAGTCAATATAGATTTGTATGTTTCTAATTTTTGGAGTTAAAACATTTTTCTATATTTGATCATTTTGTCGATTCCTTTTGATTACTTCAAAATTATTTTAGTAGGTCTGTTAGATGATAGGGTTGGATGGTTGGGAGTAATTGTTTTGCATTGACATTTATTGTAATTTGTTTCTTTTTCTATTGTTGATAGATTTGACAGATATTAATTGTCATTTGTTTTCAGAATGCCAACTAAGAATGACTAGTGCTTTCCCTTGTGTGTATGCTATTGCAATAGGAACTTGATGGGTAGATCACCTTACATGGAATATTGTTCTAAAACTATTTATAGTTCTTCAAACAATACTGATTACAGTAGTTCAACCCTTAATTTATGCTTGAAATCTCTGCACTGGTATTGTTCTATCTTAGAGCCCTCCTCAACAGTATATTTCACTATGTATCATTTGATTCATTGTCAACTTCAGATTATTATAACTTTTGACTGAATTCTCACTCATGGGGATCTCTTTAGGATTTAGTGATAAGAAAACTTTCATTGTTTCTGACAATTAGGGTCCAAATCTTTACACTTCCTAAGTTCCTATTGTGCACTGTTGTTTGGGTGCATTTGTTCTATGCTCTTTCTATATTTTTTCTGTCATATCTTATGCTTTGGCCCTTGAGGGTGCACATTGGTAGTATCTCCAAAGTTGCTCTTTTGTGACTGGAAAGTCATAGGTTCCACCCTCCCCCAACTCTCAGAAATCTGGGAGTCTTGAGCAATGAGGACTCCACTTTCTACAATGCAATAACCTATCCATCATTTTTACAATGATATTATTGCATAGTTCAATTTCCTACTTGGTCAACCTATAGAATTCACAATCATCCATTGTTTTAGTGGTATGTTTGTAGTGAGAAGTCAGAGATAGAACTCCAACCTGAAAAGCTAGCTTAACAGGTGGAGGGATCCTCCTCCTTATATATAACCTAGGTCTCTCTTACAAAGGCGATGTGGGATTCTCACACTCCCTCCCACGCCGAAGTTTCTCCAGTAATTAATACATGCCCAGGTGATCGGGCAAGGTACTGGTCCATGACCACGACCGAGAGTAGTCCCCCAGCCAAGGATTGGCTCTGATACCATGTGAGAAGTCAGAAGTAGAACTCCAACCTGAAAAGCCAGCTTAACAAGTGGAGGGATCCTCCTCCTTATATATAGTCTAGGTCTCCTTTACTGAGGCGATGTGGGATTCTCACAGTATGCATGAATTCTTTATCTTTATAGTGGAAACCATATACCAAGGCTTTATATTAATGCAAGAACATGATGAATAGCAACAACATTCAAACAGAGTAGAAGTTTATGAACCAAGAAAAAGGGAGAAAAGAAGGGCAAGAAATTCTTTATTTCTTATTCCTTCGACCTCCAGCCCCAACAAAAGCCTTCTCTTAGGTATGGATAATTATTTAGCAATAACCCTCAGAAATCAAGAAAAAGGAAGTTTTGCTATGCAAAGTAAACCAAAAGGAAGAGTAAATACCTGCTGCAGAAGCACTGCCTCTTGGGGGCAAGTTGGAAATTGCATCAGACCAACTCCTACCATCAATAGGCCATAGCATCCCAATGACACAATAAAGTACAAAGGTAGCTGGACATTAGTAAAAAATGCCATGTAAGCTAAAGAACAAATGAAGCAAGCTAGAAAAATAAAGTTAATGAACATCATTGCACAAGCCTTAATCTCACTAAGTGGGGTCAGCAACAAAGTTAATTAACATATGTACACATGCAGGCACACATATTAGAAGAAGTAGCTCACCGACCAAGTATAGCTGTGTGGAACTATTGATTTTTGGAGTAGGCCAATCCAAAAGGCAGATATGGCTACCAGCAATGTCATTATCTTCACAATGTGTTTCATCCCTGATAGTAACTTATGGAGAGGAAATTATCAGCAAACTGAAGTAACAATAAAGATTGTCTCACTCAAGGTTTGCACTACATCTGAACATGCAAACAATACAGATTAAACCTTTTATTTTTGTTACCTAGTAAGTTCTTTAAAAGTTTAAAACAGGGGCTGCCATCAGAAGGGATGTGGCTGAAATTATTTCACTGTCCATTGCAGATAGACTCAAAGCCCTTGCGCAATGTCCCAAACATCATATGACAGTTTAATGGACCAATTGATGTGTCAGACCTGATTTGCATTTATATTTATAATTTTCTTTTCTTTTCTTGTTTTTTATTCCCACCTAATGGGATAAAAGGTTGTCAAATTTGTTTTTTTTTTTTCTATTACAGAATCATTTGTCAGAAGCCCCAAAAACTATATGCTGAAGATCCAAGGTACTAACAAAATTTAAAAGTAGTCATTATTCCAATGCAAATTTAGCTCAGCAAAAGAGACTGCATCTAACTTAAACAAATGGACCAGATAAGGGATTTGAAAACAGAAATGATCTTAAAAACACAGCCACACAATGATCCAAAATGCAGAACAATGTCATGGTGCATCTAGTTAAAATTGTTGTACACATAGAAAGAAATGAAAATAGCGCGTTATCAAAACCTAAAGTGGAATAAAAGAGGGTGGTGGAGCACTTCAACAAGAGCAGGGTATCCACTAAACCCAAGTAATTGCCAACTTCCCTCATTCTAATAAGTTGACAGGAGATTCCTACTGCCTGACAGATTTTCATATTCTTATGGTAGAACCACATGGTGAGAAAATATTTATGTCAAGAATCCGTATCACCTGCGAGGATGATCTGCACAATTACAGCTTATGTTACAATCCTTATTAGCACATGTGAAACATCAGTATCTGACATGGACAATAGTACATCTTAATCTTCAATGGGATGACCAATTTCCCGTTCTACAAGACTTAAATCTTAATCTTCACTGGGAAAGTTAAAGACATGACAAGGGAAAAAGAAAGGGTGATATAGTTGTCTGGTGTAAAATGGAATAGCCAGGTAGCCACACCAATATAGTTGTCAAAAGCCATTGTATTTAGATATGGAAAAAAAAACAACTCTCGTTATATGGTTCTTGACTTGATTTGATATGGTTGAAATTATTTCATGATCATTTACTGCTTTATCGCAAAAATGACTCAAGCCTCTTTGAGTATGTCTCAAACATCATATGGCGGCTTAAGAGACCACTCCATATATTGTATTTGAGCTGCGTTTTCAGTTTCTGTTTCTCAAATCATTCACGAACTTTATTGCGTCACACCAATAAAGTTTAAAATCTGATTACAGGCTTCGCATATTTGAAAATATACCTATACAAATATACATATACATGGAATAACACAAACCTTGCACCCACATAAATCTCAGCACACTTTTAGAAAATAGATATAGATAAGATCTGGGACAAAGCTAGACCTTCCCAAATCTGTAATGCTATCTGCATCAGAAGTATCAAAATCACAAAAAAATTTCCATTAGCTTGCTGATTATATCTGTGCCAAAGATGTGGCTGACAGTTCATCAGAGATATGAGTCATATGATGAAGATAATAGATAGTTTGGGAGAAGGTTGATCAGAGCTATGGTGAAGATGATATTCACAGGTGTGGTTATTCACAATGATATTCATGGAGTAGTCGCCGAAGATAAAAGATGGATTAGGAGAAGGTTGTGAGCTGCAGGAGAATCTAAGAATATAATAAGGGTTTTCAGCCTCTGGATGCCAGAGGAAGGAGCTACACGTTGGGAGTTAGGGGCATAATTGTCACTCTCAACTATATGGAATGCATTGTCTGCAACCCCTTTAATAGGATCTAAGTTAAAACATGAAGGGCACAAAGGAGTTATTGACAACATTTCAACAAAATATGACATTGGCTACTATAAGGACTGAATAGCATCTCACAAAATTAGGAATAGCATTTGACACAAATTTTTTGCTGCAATTTTACTTTCAATATAAGGATTGAATTTAATGCAAGAGATAATACGGCTTGGACTTGGGGATTTCAATTCATGAGAAAGCCAATGTCTAATGCTAACAGGTTTAATTAAAATTAGACTCCTTACATTTTTTATAAAACTAATTCAAACAGTCAAGATTTGTAATTCTCAATCCCTCCTATGATGCTAGACATGAGTAAGAAATTTTCTTAAATTCTTTTCACAGCAAAAATCAACAAATCATAGTAACTAAAATTTCTGTTCATAGCAATCCTAAACAGAAAATATCACAACAAATCCAACAACAAAAATCACAGCAAAAATAGAACAGCAAAAATCACATCAACACGAAACGCAACAAAAATCCAAAAACAAAGAACACATCAAAAATCAGTTGACAGCAACAAACCACAGCAAAGATCATCAAATCACAGCACAGCAGTTAAAATTTCTGTTCGCAACAACCAGAAACAACAAATCCAACAACAAAAAATACACGGCAAACATCTGTTAACAGCAACAAGATACAGCAAAAATCACATACCTCTGAGATCTGAATATCTTGGAGCAACCAATAATTGCTAATCAATGGCCGCAGCAGCAATGCCGGAGCGGGAACGCAGTGGCACCGGTGAGCAGTAGCAAAGAAGACGGAGATGCCGTGATGCTGGAGATGACAGGGCGAAGAGAGCAAGGAAAACGAAACGGCGGCTCCAGCACCTTCTCGATCTGGGTCAGCGATGACGGACGATGGATGCCGGAGATAAGTGAGATGAGAGATGCCGGAGATGACGGACAGGAGCCCCAACTGGGAGGGAGGAGAAGAGAGATGAAAAAGTGATGCCCCGATTGAGATTTTGGGTTAGGGATTTGGGCAGTAGGGCTAGAATTTTTTGATTTGTTAGAAGGTAGTATAGTAATTTTATAAATTAAAAGTTAATTCCCATAGGAAAAATTTTATTTACACACATCTCTTTTCCTTTCCATAGTCACTTTTTATAATTATATAATTATTTTCTAAAAATATCCTTATATACAGCCATCCCACTTGCATCGCCGGCTATCATCGCATTCGACCATCACCACTCATCATTGACGATGACTACGACGAACGCAGTCGCCATCTAAGGTTGTAAACAGGAGTGGATCTAGGAATTTAGGTTGGGGGCTAAAATTTTAAAAACTTAATATAATAAAATTCTTGTGTAACCAAAAGTCTGTACAACAAATTTTCGTTAAACTTGTGCTCAACGAGGTTTTGAAACAAAAAATTCATCGAGGTTGATGTAAATTTCAGGAGATAAACTTGAAGGAATTGATGTAAATTCACTATATTGATTTTGAACACTATGAATTGAAATACTTTCACTGGTATGGTGATCTCTCTTTCTGAAAAAAGATCACAATGTTTTTCCTTTATTTGCAGAAGATTGTTGTTCTATTCTAAATTCTAAGATACACAGACAAAAATATCACAATTAAATAATCGAACAATTAAAATATTTAACTCAAGATTTGAGGCAAATGCAAGGCCAATACAACAATTGTATTTCTAAAGTTCAAACAAGAGAAGGGAAAAGTATGGTCGATTCAAATATTCAATTACAGATTCACAATAACAAATTCTAGGCTTCCAGCCACGACAATTCCTAACTAAATGCAGTAGTCAAATAGGCAAGCAGACACGAAGTTAGAAAAATCACTTACTTAAAACTTGTTGAAAAAAGGCAAAGACTTCAACAACAAATCAAGCATGAATAGGTAAAAAAAAAAAATGGCCAAAAGACAGAAAAACTATATAGATTTAGCTGTCAATCGAGAGAATCAAAGAAGAGAAAACATACCAGTAATATAGATTCGGGTTCGAATGAAGCAGATCTGGAGACCGGAAGTTTGGGGGGTAAAACGAAAACCTGAATCAGAGGCAGCGAGCGAGAGGGCGAAGCTAACTGGCTGAGCGAGTGTGAGGGTGAGGGTGAGGGCGAGCGAGAGCAAGAGAGAAGTAGTCAGGCAGAGAGCGAGGGGCTGAGGGCGAGAGGCAGTGAGGGCGAGAGGGGTAGAACGAGAGCAAGAGAAAGGCAGCGAGGGCCGAAGGGCGACCGAGAGCAAGAGGGGCCGAGCCCGAGCAAGAGCAAGAGAGAGGCAAAGAGTGAGCGCGAGCGCGAGTGGAAGAGCAAAATAGAGGAGGCAGAGAGCGAGAGACGACGAAGGGAGCGAGGTCGAGAGAGGAACGAGAAGGGTTTGCAGGCAGGTGGGGTGGGCTAGGCTGAAAAAAAATTGAGGTGGGCTGGGCTCAATTTGAACTGGCCTATTACTAAATAATTAAAAAAATTACTTTATAAATTTAAATTTTATTGTGTGCTGCCCAGAGAGCTGAAGTCCAACACAACTCACACATATATCCCTCTCATGAATTTTTATATATTTTTAATATTATATTAAAAATAATTTTTTATATAATAAAATAAATATCAATATATATAATTTTTAAATAAATAAATCAATAAATAAATAAATATCAAAACATTGCAATTTCATAAAAAAAATATTATCTTGCGAGGATTTGAACTTGCAACATTTAGATTTTTATATTTTAAATAATATTTTTATCATTAAACTAAGCACATTTAATTAACATTTAATTCTATATATTTTTATATAAAAATATAATATAGACTTGGTTTCGTAACGTTTATTTATATAAAAATATATTCTATATTATATTCACATTTAATTGGATTTAGATATATATAAATATAAACAAATAATTAAATTAACTATATAATTTATTGTTAAATATGTATATATATTAATTGAATTAATAAATGTTAGTTATTATTTTTAGTGGGTTAACCATCAATAAATTTATTATGTTTGATTAATCAAATACTGCTATCTTATATATTTATTAACTAATTATTGAACATTCAAACAAAATTTATTTTTCTCCTTATATACTAAAATATTAAATTATAAGTAAAACTAATACTCTCATATTTTTATATTTGTATAATTTACATTTTAGTTCTCCCAATAAGAATATTATTTTCTATATGTTTTTAAGTTTTGAATGCATAGTGTAATTAATTTGTTCAAAAATCAAGATTTGAAGATTAAAGTTGATATATTTTTTTATATATTTTGAATCGAATATTAAACACTACAAAATATTTTTTATTTTTTATATATTTTGTTAAAACACTTTCCATAGCTAATCTTGTACTCTTTATATTTTTCATTTTTATGTATTAAATTATTTTTGTGATCTTTTTATTTAATATTTTTTTAGATACCAAAAAATATAAAAAATAAAAAGATTAAATCTCTACCCAATTTTTAATTTATAAAATCCCTATTTTGCTCATCTATTCATTTCTAAAATGTCTAAAATTTTAACAAATATATGGTACCATTAAACTCATAAAAAATTCATATAGAAATAAATATAAAGTTACGAAACTCTAAACATTTTTCTATCATTTGTAATTTTTCTCATATAGGTTAGTTTTCAGATTTATCTCGATCTCTTTTGTTTATAATGTCATATCATCTGTTATCTTTTTTTATTTTATTTTTTTCTCTAATTTTTGTGTGTTTAGAGTTATATTTACAATTTTTTCTGATTGAATTTATTTTTCTTAATTGTAATTAAAAAAATTATTAAAATTTAAACTAACATTATTATAAATAATTTTTAATATAATTATGTAAATGCACTAATATAATTATTAAGTTATTATAATTAATACAATATATTAAAAATCACTAACATATTAAAAAGAATACAATATATCAAACTAATTTATTATAATTATTAAATTTATTATATAAATATTAATTTGATAAAATAATTTAAATTATTTTACTATCATATTTAGATGATTATCATAAATTATAATTTAAATTATTTAATAATTGTTATAATTTAAATAATTTAATCAATTATCATAATATTAAATTATTTTTTATCAATTAAATGATTATTAATATTTTTTATAAATTATTTAATAACTAATTATTTAAAAAAAATAAAAAAACTATTTCACTCCCCAAATTGTCAAATTCCTGTCGCCCTCTCATCTAATCTTTGGCCAAAACGTAAAACCCTAACTCACCCATTCTTCCCCCCCCCTCTCAACTCCCGCCGCCGCCGTCGACCCCTCTGCCTCCGCCTCCGTCTCTGGTCGTCGTCGCCGCCTCGAGATCTGCCGCCGGTCGTCATCACCGCCTTCAGATCGGCCTCCGGTCGTCGTCGCCGCTCCACAAGGTCTGGCTCTCTCTCTCTCTCTCTTTCTCTCTCTTCCCCTCTCTTCCCGACTCGTTGCACCTCCGGTCGTCGTCGCCGTTGCTCTTGTTTGAACCTGAAGGGATTTGATTTTTTTTTTCTGTGCTAAAATGAGTGGTTATAATCTGGAATTTTCCAATTTGATTTTGTCTTGTCTTGGTAGGTTTGGGCTAATTTGAGTGTGTCTTCCCATCTTGTTGGTTAATCTATTAAATTGTTCTTATCTTATCGAATTATTTTGGTTATCTCAATCGTAAGTAGCATTTATGCTTGATTTTCAGTAGATTTTATTTCAGATTTGGACGCAATTTATCTCTTCATAGCCGGCCTTTATAAATAGGTTGCTAGTGCCGACACTGAGAGTGTTTTTTGTACAATGCCTTGGTTCTGGATTGTGGGTGCAATACTTAGATGAGCTTCTTTTTTCTTTTGCGCTCTGTTAAGTATGGTTTTTTCAAGAACCTGCTATAAGTCTTGTGTATTTTCTTGTAATATGTTTGGATCCAGAAGGATTGTGTATAAATCTATAGCTTGCTTGTGTTAATCATGGAGTTTAACTACAACAACAACAACAACATATCCAGCCGTTATCCCACTATGTGGGGTTGGCTACATGAATTCTAGACTTCTATGTGGGTTACATCCCAACAGATAGTTTGTCTAGAATTCATATTTAGATCCGACTAGGTTTTACGCTGGCTGTCGGCTACCTAACGCAACCCTCATCCTTTATCCGGGCTTGGGACCGGCAGTGGATAATATCCCCTGGCGGAGTAATGATGAAATGAAGTTTGAACACCATCTTCACATGGAGAAATTTCATGAGATGGTGGTGAATGAAGATAATTAATCATGGAGTTTAACTGTATTAAGAATTTTATTTGGGGGGGGGGGGCAGCATTAAGAGCCTGTTATAAGTCTTGTGTATTTTCTTGTAATATGTTTTAATGCTGCAATGCAAACAACTATACTATTATAGCAGCTAGAAGTCCAATTTGGTGTTATGAAGTCCTTTTAGATTTACTTGTTATTTATTCGGGTATATTTGTTTATTTTTTTACATAATTTGGTTAATGGTTATGCTATTTAAATTTATTTAAATTTGAGTTTTATTTTATTATTAGTTTAAACTCGAGCTCATAAACGAGTTTTTGTCGAGTCGAGCTCTAGCTCGAGCTCGGCTGCTGAACAAAATAATCGAGCTTTTAACGAACCGAGCTCGAGCTTGGCTTGCAAATGGATATAAATGAATTTTAAGTAAGCCAAGCTTGAGCTCATGAAGAATAAAATTAACCCGAGCTCGAACAAGATTTCGAGCTTGAGTCAAGCTCGAGCCCAAACAAATAGACCGAGCCAAGCCTAAGCTATGTCAAGCTTGGCTCGGCTCGGGTTGATTACAGCCCTATCTCCATCAACTCCCACCTCCCACCCAATTTGGGTGCGATGATGGCGGCCGCAAGGAACGCTGATGGGAGAGATTGAGAGAGAGAGAGAGAGGGGAAAGTGGGTGCGATGATGGGTGGGAGGTGAGAGCTGATGGCAACCACGTTCGTCGCAGTCGCCGGCAATGATGGGTGGCTGTAAGTAAGGGTAAAAATTACTTTTTCCTTTGAGTATTTTTCAATGTGGGTGTAAAGAGTAAAAATGGTGATTGCATATAGAATTTCCTTTCTCAAAGTTATCCCAAGTTCCCAACAATGCTATTTAGTTATCCTAACAATACTATTTGAATTAAACGTCTAATTAACACTTCTAAAGTCATAAATTAGTTTATTTTTTTTGTTGTCAAAATACAATAATAAATTTATTTAATTGAAAACATCGTCGTTAAACCACCTGAACTTGCAAGAAAGAAAACAATCAAAGGGCGTGGAAAGATCCCTGCACAAACACTCTGATACTTAATTCAGACACTGAAAATAATAAAGATCGTATTTAAACCAGTATTAAAGACATACATTTTCTAGAACAAATGATTGCTTATTCATGAAGAGGTATGAAGTAATTCGAAATAGTGTAGGATTAGGATTCTCACATATAATGTTTATCTTGACATTTCATAATTTTCTTGGGATTAAAATTATTATATTTTTTAATCCGTTAGGATTAGGATTCTTATGAATGATATTTATCCCAATATTTTGAAAATCTTTTAAAATTATAATTATTTATAGATAACTGTTTATTATTTTTTTAAATATTCGGGGGAATTTTCAAATGTCAAAATTATCTAATTTGCAAGTTGTATGGAATCCTCTAGTTATGAGAAATTTACACCTTTTAATCAAAAAAATTATTTTGAGTTTTTGATTTTTTTTAATTTTTTATTTATGACAGCACTTTCAATGATTTATCTTATTTGGATTGTTGAAATGTTTCCTCCTTAAAAGTTACAAAATTAATTTTTAAATAATTATGAGGACCTAGTCATCCATCGTTAGTCATGAAATGGAAAAAAAAAAAAAATGAAAACACCAACAACAAAATGATAAAATGAAGTGTAACAACAACATAAACAATATGTTATTCCATGGTCAGTCATTCTCTCTCTTTGCATTGAAACCTGTTATATCGATGAGTTATGATTTCATTTACAATGGGTTTTTACTAATTACGAGATCAAGTTATCAACAAAACTCATATGTGTTTTTGTATATTTATCTTTTTTTCTATCATTCTTTATGTCTCGCTGTCTTTCTCTCAAAATATTATCTATAGTTGTCTATTGTAATTATTTTTTAATAAATTTATTTACATAAAGAGTGACATATCCCTTTTTTGGTTATTTTACTATTTTTCACAACACATAAGTTTTTATTTTATTAAATATATAATTTTAAAATATTTTATCTAAATATTTTATTAACTTATATCTTAAAAGGTTCTTATCAAATTAGGTTACCGATAATTTAAAACCCTATTAAAAAAAAAAAACTAGCCAAACAGTCTCCAAGACTCGCAAAAATTACAAGATTGCCACGGTAAAAAGATTTTAATTTAGGCACCCTGTTTTAGGGTTTCAACACATTCCTGCATCGTGTCCAGTCTGCTGCATCGCAAACGGGCAAAAGCTGAAATTAGGGCAAATCGAAGATGATCATACCAGTTCGTTGCTTCACTTGCGGGAAGGTATGCTCGTTGCCAAAATTCGGTCCTACGTATCCCCTTTTAAATTCTTGATTGTCTTCTCTTTATCCTCTAATCTTTGTTTTATGGGAATCTCCTAATTTGTTATTCTGTTTGTTCTCTTGGAAGGTTATTGGAAACAAATGGGACACCTATCTTGATCTTCTGCAGGCGGATTATACTGAAGGGTGAGTACGAAGCAGTATGCACTATCTGTGCGAGGAAAATCCTTTTTATGTGTGTTTTACAGGAAAATAATCCCTAGTCCTATCGTCAACTTTATGCCTATCCGTATCGGTTTCATGGCTAGAATTGTTTGGTTGTGGTTTTTGGGTATGGATTCGTCCCGTGGTTGATTACTGAGACACATTGCATAATATTTGTTTTCCGTTATATGCATGCTGTTTCCTCATCATCTTTGCATTACCTAAGTAGTAGGTTACTTATTGGAAGGAAAAGTCGTTCAATTTATGCCTTGAATTGCAAGTTGTTCATTACTTCTTGTTGCTATTCTTTTGGTGCCTAGCCTTCCCACTCAAGGATTGTATTGCTTTCCCCACCTTGCGTTGTGTTTTTCTTTTCTTTTTCTTTTTTTTTTTGGGAGAGGGGGGATGGGGGAGGAGATGGGCATTCAATTTAACAATTTGAAGCACTTGCATTAGTTTCATGGGAAATTTTTGTTATTGCAATTACTAATTGTGTCATGTAGTTCCAAAATTAGAGCAGCTAGTAGGATTAAATTGTTGTATAGAAGAATATGAGGTCAAAGAGAGAGAAAAAAAAAATACCCTTTTAAGTTTTGTACTTTTCCCATTGTTCCTGTTACTCATTCCGTATCTTGATACACAAACAGATGATATGGTACAACCTAAGAACTCTCTGTTCGAAGTTGAATATACGAACTGCTTTTTCTAAAACCTAAGAATGATGCTTATTTGTCCTATATGATAGGACTTATGTATTTTGCAACCAGATTTTTGAATTATATTTTGACGCCCTTGTAGGATGTATGAAATATATTTGCAAATTGTCATTAGTATGTTACTTTAGGAGCAAAAATGACCAGTTAACATCAAAACTAATTCTTTGAGATTCTTCTTGTTGTGACAGTGAATGCGTGTTGTACTGGGGTTATTGTTTTAGTGAAAAGTGCAGTGATGAAACTGAACTAGTATCTATGTGCAGTTACATTCATTTCAGTGTAACGTTAAATTTGCTTCCTATGCAGAGATGCCCTTGATGCGCTGGGGTTGGTTCGGTATTGTTGTAGAAGAATGCTTAT
Organism: Diospyros kaki; assembly: GCA_036245055.1. Classification (NCBI taxonomy): domain Eukaryota; kingdom Viridiplantae; phylum Streptophyta; class Magnoliopsida; order Ericales; family Ebenaceae; genus Diospyros; species Diospyros kaki. Next base: position 42,592,632 of record BSEG01000007.1, on the reverse strand, counting down.
GACACATGTTGACCTCATTGAGAAGCTTCTAAACTACAACAGTACTATCTCTACCTCCTTGTTTGTATTTGGAAATATTTGTTCTTTTAATTTCTTTTGGAGGCAGTGACAATGATCTGTGCATCTGCATTTTTTTTTTTCCCGTTTAACAGTTGTTTGAAGGGGCTCTTTTTATAGTGTTTTCTTGTAACATCTCGATGACTCGGTAATTATTGTAAAAGAAAAAAAATGAGAATATGTGGGCTCATAGACTATCACTTATTCTCTTTACTAACCATTTTCCATTCTAAAGAATTTGATTAGAATTAGTGGCTCAAGGTGGACCACCTCACTCATTTTTGACAACCAAAATTTTGTTAGCAATTAGTTATATACGTAGGAGATTAATGTGACCATGGTGGGTTTTTTTATGAACTGACATGATACTTGTTGCAGCTCTGGAGAAGTCTGAAGGCAGTTGAGGATGCCCATGGAGTTAAGAAGAACACTAGTGCCGTGTCGTACGTTTATTGAACAGTGTAATTGGCTTTGAGTAGCTGGTACAAAAGTTTTGTGTCATGGTGTTATATGGAATGGGTTGAAGCAGCAAACTGTTGGAGATACTTTTGAGTTTTAAGCTGGCTATGTGACTCTCAGTTTTAATTTCTACAATCCTACTGGTTCCATTGGCTTGCTAATGCTTGTTGAACCTATTTACTAGCAATAACCTGTTCAGAAGTTTCCTTGTTTGATATGATTGATGCTCTCGTAGCTATTAGATTTTGCTTATAAAGATGGTGCTCTTAAGATTGAACTCTTATATGTAATGTTGGATGATGATGGTCTTGAGCCATGAACAGAGAGCCAGATTTCAGGCAGATTATAAGCCCGGCATGTACGAAACAAAGCTTTTTCACTTTTGAAAATGTTATTTAGACACTTGATATAAATTAAAATAAAATATATTTGGATAATTTTTTTATTATAATTAAAGTATTATCATTTATCATACCAAATAAGAAATAAAATAATTTTATCCGATCACTCATTAACCAAATGTGAGGTTATAATTTTATCATGCCATCCATTCCGTCGCCATCTCCCTCCCCTGTCTTCCACAGTGCTTCCCCTTCTGTCCCGTCTACAGCACGACCAGAATCGCCATCATCAACGACGATCGTGGCACTGCCTAGTAGCGCCGTGTCTGCCATCGCCAAGTTGAATTATATATATAATGTTCCAGCCAAGTTGAACCATGCATGATGCATCATCGCACCCCCGTACTTTTGCAGCCACCATCGTGGCTACCGACGGTTACATTCTTCGAATACGACGGCCTAAACACAGACACAAACATATATATATATATACACACACACACATACATATACATACACATACACAGACGCCTAGAGAAGACGACCCGAACCCATTGAAGGCCCCCCAAATCCATGGGTTTAGGGGCTTTCAAAGCCCCCCGAACCCTGGGGTTCGGTGGGATAGCGTTGTTGGACAGCGCCATCGTTCTCGACGGCGAACGACTTCGTCGTCGCTAGTGATGCCGGCAGTGATTGGAGGAACGGTGCTGCTGGGCAGCATCGCCATCGACGCCGATGATGGCAGACATGGCGCTGCTGGGTAGTGCCACGATCGTCGCTAATGATGGCAATTTCGGTCATGCTATAGGCATGGCCGACGAAGAAGGGGCGACGTTGTGTAAGGCAGAGGCGAAAGGGGATGGTGACGGAAGAGAGGGATGGCGTATCCAAAGAGTAAGTGGGATCGCTGTGTAAGGTTATTTTTTGGTTTTTAATTAAATTATTTTAATTATATTAAATTTTAATAAAATATGGCTGAGAGCAAACCAGTTGACTACAAATATAATTTCCCTAAATTTTATTGGTCAAATACATAGTTGTTCGAATTTTTTATTATTTTAATTATATTTATATAATTATATTTTTAAGTTAATTTAACTAATTCATTTTGACCAGTACAAAAGAAAATTTAAATTGACTTATATTATATTATTATTTTTTACATATAAAAATATAGAAATTAAATTGAGTTAAAAATATAAGTAAAAAAGTATAATAAAAAAATTTAAATTATTATATTAAAATGTTAAAATATAAAAATTAAATTTATTTAAAAATACAAATACATGCAACTAATTTATAAAAAAAATTGAATAGCGACCAAGAAAAACGTGAAAGTAGGTGCTTGTTAAATTGTACTTGGTTTTGGCATTTTGGGCATAGCGAGACCCCTATGCCCATTTCCTCCTAATTTATTCACCGACACTGCAAGAAAATTGAAGAGAAGAGCGGAGCAGACATGACAAATTCCACTTCTTTCCTCTCTCTCGCGTCCACCCCATCCTTTTTACTCTCTCTCTCTCTCTCTCCCTCTCTCTGGTCCCAAAGAATGACAAAAGCTTCTTAAAATTTTGGATTAATCTTAAGTGCATTTCATGAGCATCTCGTCTCGCTTCCACTTCTCGCAGTAATCTCTCTCTCTCTCTCTCTCTCTCTATATATATATATATATGTATATCTGCCATTTATACTGCTTTACTTTACTCGCACATATATACCTTACTTTCCGTTCAAACACAGCGAAGCTAGAGAGAGAGAGAATGCATTACCACGAGCTGTGACTCTGGATCTGAAGTTCTGAGGAGGGCATTTGAGGAGATGGGGGTTCTGGGGGAATCTTGGTGCTTCTGCAATGGTGGAGGCAAGTCTGAGAGAATGAAAGCCGCCATTTTCTCCGGAAAGGGACCGGCCATGGCCCGAATCTCCGCCGGCGGTGCTGGAGGAGAAATGTCCGGCACTGGCTTTCAGATCCACCGGAATCTACTGTTGACCACTCATGTCAACCTCCCGTCGGTGGCCGCCGCTGAGGCGGCCGAGATCCGGCTGCAAAACGGCGTTGGTGCTAGCCTTTTTCCCCACAGGTTGGGTTTCCTATTTTTAGCCGCCTTTCGTGGTAAATTTCGGATTTTCTTGTTTGTCGCTTAATTTTTGTTCTGTTGCTGTGCGGATTCGTAGTTGCTTGTGAAAGTATTAGATGCGAAAATGACTGGCGATGTAATGCTAATTCACGGGCATTGCTCATTGGTTGGATGTAATTGTTGCAATATACCCTTGCTTGTGGTGATGTGATGTTCGATCTAGAGCACACCTCATTCTTTTTACCTTTTTATGGTTTAGCGTGGAGATACTTGCCACCACTGACTGGTAGACCCCTTTATTTCAATTGTACATAATTGAAATTAGTTTTTTTTTTTTTATGTCCTTTTTTGTTTTTTGGGGGAAATATTAATAGTGAGTGCGCTGCTTGCGAGCAACATTTGGGGGATTTGAAGGTTATCCATTTACTTAAACTGCAGTGAATTTTCTATATTGGGACTTGGTTGGTGCAAGAGTGAAGCTACTGCATTGATCCAATTTGGTAGAATCATTATTACACTTTGCAAAAGAATACATTAGTTGCTAATTGTATGGTGCATTTAAACATTCATTTAAGACGATGTCGTTTGAAACTGGGACGCTCACAAAGTGAGGAGCCTCGTGCGCTGGGAATACCCTTTAAAATAATCATTTGAATTGAATTCAATATCACTTGAAGTTAAAATTCAATTCGTATCTGGCTGTATTAGTAACTGACTTTGATATAGCAGTCAAAGTGGGTGTGTATACAGTTGAAAGACATTATAAGCAACAATTGGCTGCCCTACAACTTGGACAGTTGTCCACGCTACAGGGCATTAGGTGGGTGTGCCTTCGTGTTCTTGAGGAATTCACTGTTTGCTTACCCTAATAAAATGCCTGTTTCTTTTTTCAGCTTTTCAAACTGTAGGAAGACTACTTGTAATTGATTTCATGAAAATTATGCAGTCTTGACTTTTTGAGCTTAATGCTTGAATGTCAAGCAATAACACAAGGGATGAGGCTCAAAACCCTCCTGGTATATTGATCATTTGGGGTTCACACGGGAAAATCCATTAATCAACTAATAACCAATAGCCAATTATTTTGTTTTATTTGGTGTTGTTATTCCATTATGGTCAGTTTGGTGGCAGGCTCATCAAGTTGGAGAGGAGGCATACCAAATTCAAATCCTTCACATTAAACAGTACTGTCCCACTTGATATATTAACTGCGCCTACATTTAGCTAGACACTGTATATGTTAGCATCTTCATGAACTGTTGTTTCCTGAAAGTATCCTTTCAGCCTTTCATTGGGGTGGGGGATGGAGATGAGGATGGGTAGGGTATTCATTCAGCTAGACTTTCTTTTACCAAATCTGGTGCTCTTATACACACACACACGTACACACAATATTATGTTATATGAAGTGTTCATGTCTGTCTCCTACTAAAGAGCATGAAGCCTTTTGCTTGTCCATTATGAAAGGTTGTTCCGTTGTTACCATGTCATGAAAGCTTCTAATAAATCAAGCTCCAAGTATATGGGGATTGGCTTATTTGCGACTCAATCTAGTTGAATGATTGATAAAGAATGTTTGTCTTTATCTATAATAATTCAGGCTCAGGGAATCTGCTGTCATTACCTTTTTCCTTAAATTAACTTAGTCACTCTGAATGCATGCTGTTAATTTAAAAATATGCTCCTTTTAAATCCATTTTCACTGATAAAAACAAACGGCAATTTGTGCATGTTAAATTCAGTTTGCCTATATGTATTGTTGTATTGTCTTGTTTTTCTTCGTTAATCATGCGATCTTCTTGTAAAAGATATTTTTGCTATAATACCCAAGTTTGAGATATTACCTCACAATGTACAATATGAATACCAACTTCAAGAATTGTTGATTTCTAATATCTTTGTCCACATTAAGGCACTTGAACCTGAATTCTGTTGAAGGATGTAAAGTGACGAGTGTTGGAAGTAATCAAACTTTGCTTCTTCTATGCAATCCTTGTGAAAATGATGACGTATCACGTATGTAATTTCTCCTTGACACTAAAGGAGGTAATTATTACATGGCCCTGCCATTACTGTATTTTTTATGGCAACATGATTGCTCAAATAGTAGTGTTTAAGCTTAGTGGTACCAATTTTTGAGACTGGATTGAGTTTTAGTTTCACCTTTTGGTTTTGCTGCTCTCAGTATTTGAGCAGTCATTCTATTGGATGTGATTTGTAAAAATTAATCGTTTGGGATATTAAGAAGATGCTTACAAGAGTTTATAGTTCATACTGGGTGAAACTATGTTCTTAAAGCCAAGCTAATTATGCATTTCAAGCAACCGATACTATAGCGAAATGTCATATGATATAGGCCCATAATCATATTATTTTGGATCATGTTCTTTCACTTTTATTCCTGTGGTTCAGTATCTTAACCATTCATGGAAGCAATCTGCCTAGAGTTTTTATTATGGTTCTATGCACTATTTTTCTGACATTACTGACAGGGCTCTGCATTTGAAATTTTGAATGTACCTATATGGTTTGATTTTCCTGCTAAGTGAAAGAAGTTGTTAATTCTGAGAATAATTTACATGATCCAAGGTGGTTGTCCAAAAATACAAGAAGGCAATACACTTCTGCAGAAAAAAAGAAGATTTAAGTCTAGACTTTGGTGTTGTTTGTTACCCCACTGTAGTTTGTTTTGTCGTTTTCTTTTTCTGGGATCAGGGAGGCCATTGTACCCCTTTTTATGTCTCTTTCAAAACTAAGTCACCGTGATAATGCTATAATCTTCATTAGTACCTGTGATACCCTTAATTTTACTCCTGTGAAGTGGATCTATATATTCTTAGGAGGCAATTGTATGAGAAAGATGTAATGTTATTTTTATCTTGTGATTGATTCAAGCCTGTGCTGGATTCTCAATTAATTTTGCATTCTTTCATTTACTTGCAGGTTTTTCATCACCAGCTCTGTTCTTGATCTTACAATAGTGGGTTTGGATTCCATGGATGGAGACTCAAATACTCAGGGACAGCAACCTCACTACTTGAAAACCTGCTCTAGACCAAACCTGGACCTGGGTAGTATAGTTTACCTTCTAGGGTACACACAGAAAAAAGAGTTGACCGTTGGTGAAGGAAAAGTGGTTATAGCCACCGACAATCTCATAAAGCTGTCCACTGATGATGTAACTTGGAGCCCTGGATCCGCGGGTTTTGATGTGCAAGGCAATCTTGCATTCATGGTCTGTGATCCTATGAAATTGGCTACATCTCCAAACTCAAAATCCTGTTCAACTTCGTCGTCTTCATCATCATCATGGAAGAAGGATCTTCTCATGCAATTTGGAATTCCTATTCCTGTCATCTGTGATTGGTTGAACCAACACTGGGAGGGTAACCTCGATGAACTCAACAAACCTAAATTGCCACTCATCCGATTGATGTCTGCTGGACAGAAGAGTGATCATTCTTGTGCATCGTTCACAATGAGGAGGGTTTTCAAGTCTACGGGGGCCGAAAATGAAGGAACACCATCCTCATCAAACATAATATTGAAAACAAAGGATCAACCAGGACCCAGCTCTTCTGCTGCGGCAAATACCTTTGATGAAGAAAACCCTATCACCGGTTCTCATGCCGCTACCCATGTCCAAGGGATTCCTACCCCAGAAATTTACGAGTCTCCAAAATTAACCTCATTCCCAGTAAGGAAGAAGGAAAATAACCAAATCCAGATCTTGGATATTAACTTTCCTACAAAAGTTGCCAAAACTCCAGTCTTGCCACAACCTACCATGAGTCTGGTCCCTTACTCAGATGAGAATTGCTTAAAGGAACCTACCTCGCTGCGGCCGCTAAGAGAAGAAGACAGATTTAGCGACAGAGGACAGAATGATGCGATTCCGGATGCTGACACTGCGGCAACAGGTTCTGTAAATGAGGCGCAGAGTGAGGTCCAGTCCAGTTCATCCCCAATTCAGGTTTTGGATGTGCAGAATGGGTACAGCAGTGAGGGAGAGACTACCATGTATTCTGCAGAAACAGCAGAGAGCCGGAACTATCCAAGCCCCAGGGAGGGGAAGTTCCAGCAGATAGGGAGGAGCCAGAGCTGCGTGAACTACAGCAGATGGAACACGGTTCAAAGGAATCCAGTGGCTCGCAAGGCGGGTTTGGAAAAGCAGAGGAGCTTCACACAAGGAAGAAAGCTCCATTCACAAGGGGCGATCCCTCAGAGGAGCAACGATTACTTCAGCCCAACTGTCTCCTCCATCATGAAAAAGCGAAACAGTTCAGAACAGCCACAACTGATCAACAGGCCACGCCAAAATGCAGTCTATTCATCTCCAAGATGGATGTTCTAACTAGCATGTTAAGGGTGATGAGATCTCAGCTTTCTGGTTGAACGTGCGTGGACCCATTTTGTTTTCGTTTCCCCCACACTGTAACTAATTTATTGCGACTATATGTGCAGAACACTTGAAAGGCAAATAAGAAAAAATCACCAAGATTGTTGTTAAAATGCTGCTCTAAGCTCCCCCTACTTCCGTCTGAAGTTTGCCCTCAAGGAAGGAATGGCCTTCTTCCATGGCAAAGCCACGTCCCATGTGATTTAATGTTGCCTAGTTGTGATCCCTTCACCTTAATTATGTCAAAATGCCACCTTAGCAGTATGTTATTCCTAAAACTCAAAAGCTCTATCATGTGAGGTACAGTTTATACTCATCGTTTGTTTTACCAGAAGAGATGGAAGTAGAGAAAGGCAACGAAAAAAATTGTGAAAAGAGACGTTGATTAAGTATGATATAAGTTATAAGAGTTATCACATGGTCTATTTATTATGTGGCTAAATAGCATAAATAGTAACTAAACTTTATACTAAGGTATAAAAATATCATTGAATTTCAATTTGTAATGATCTTTAGTGAAAAGTTTAGTGATATTTTTGTATTTTTGTAGAAAGTTCAATAAATGTTTGTATTATTTAATCGTCCATGCTATTTGTCACTCCAACACCTTGTTAGTATATTTTTAATGACAATTGATAGTAATTATTGAATTATATAATAAATTAAAATTCAGTTTTTTTTTTACTATAAATTAAAATTCAATAATCATTTTGTATATTAATAAAAAATTCAGTAACCATTTATGTTATTTAGTGGACAAAAGCTATATATTGTCGTTGGTATATTCATTTGTTTACATAATGTGTTTGTGTATTTTGCACAGGAATGCTCAGGAGCAAGTCTGCATAATCTTTTGTAATTTTATGCAATGTCAAAGCAAAATAATAAAACATAAATGCTATTTAGACCCTCACTTGTGACATTTATGAATGGATATGTTATGTTTGTATTATATTATATAAATATATAATAAATTAATACACAAATATCAAATAAAATATTATAAATGAGTGTTAAACATGTCTACCTAACTTCCAACTGTCTTGTGCTGAAACATGTTCCTTATTCAATAGGTTCTGACTCATTAACCAAAAGTGTTCACCCATATCACATTAACCAAACTTAGTGTTGGATAAATTATATATAACTCATCAGAAATCCTGTCTTCTGAGTGCCATTTGCCAGACTCCTTGGACCCAACTGTGTAGCGTCTGGTTACTAAGAAAAGGTTTAAAAAAAACCTTACTAACTGAACAACATAGGCTCCTTCTGTATCTTACCTTAAAGTAACATAAACAAAATCGAAAATTTGACTCAAATGAAAGATTTCTTTTCTTTTTGTTACTGTTTTTTGTAACCACGTGTTAAATAATGGCAAAAACGATAAAGATTTGACAAGTGTAAAAGAAAGTTGTTTTTCTAATAAAAGATTATTACTGAAAGCATATTATTTTTGGCTGAATAAACTTTTTAACTAGTTTAGGTAACTTGGTTTCTGATGGGTTAGCTGTTCCGGTCCTTATTTATATAGAAAATTAGTTGTTTTTCTTTTTTGTTGTCAATCAGTCTAGTTTAGGCTCTGTTTAGTTTTGTTAACTTTTTTATTGGCATTAAAATACAAGCTAATACCATCAACTTTGTTAAAGTATTTCCAAGCAAAAGGTAAATCAGCGATAAGGGGAGGTTCGAGTTTGAAAAGTAAATATGTATCGGAGTGTGCAAATTATCAGTTTGGTTATTAAACCAATCGGAATGATGAAACCGAATAAATCAAAATTGTGTAAAAAATCGAATTGAATTGACTGAAAAAATATAAAAATCAAATAAATCAAAATTAATAAAAACCAAAAATCTAAAAAACCCAACAACTTACTTTTGTGGGTTGGAGTCGATTGCAGGTCATTGATGAGAGCAAAGAGGAAAGGTCAGGATCGATCGAGATGGCGACAAGAGACTTTGATTAGATTGTAGTCTTGCAATTACAGAGAAAGAGTTAAAGACAGAAGGAATAATCCGTTCAGTTCTTTATTTTTGTATTTTTCAATTCTTTTTTTTTTCACTTTAGGTAAAAAATGACGCATTTGACAATTTTGGTTTGTTCAATTATTTTTATTTTTTTAACACAAAAATTAACCGAAATTATGAAAATTTAAAATTAAACCAAATCAATAAATTTTAATTTAATTATTTCAGTTAAACTGAAAATTTGCAATTCTGATACCAAATATGAGTTGTGGGGGGTTTAAATGATATTTTCGAAAACTAAGTTAAAAAAGCAAAAAGAGCGCCGACCGGGGAATGAGGTTACATACGTGGGGGGGCAACATCGTGAATGCGTCCAAGACGAGTGGCATTTTCGGATCCAATCATCCCAAGATCTACCGCCTCGGTCCCATCGACCATTACAAAATACGCTGGAACCAGAGAGATTTGGCAGCAGAGAGACAAGGACGACGGAAGCGGCGGCCCCTAAGAAGAAGAAGAAGAAGAAGATGTTGAAGGCGCCATCATCTTCTTCTTCGCCCAATGCGGCCACTAGAGGGCACAAATTTCAAGCCCTAAACAGCAAGTGCTGCCGCTTGCTCGGCGTTTTCTCTAGTCCATTGACGATTCGCAGACCGAGCGCCGCCGTGTCCTGCTCTTCGTCGTCTGATGGAGCTCCAATTCTGGCAAAGTCGGCCGTCAGGGAAACGAACTGGCGGGAGGCCGGGTTGGGGAGGAGCTGGGGGGACCGCCTCAGGTTGGGGAGCTTGGCGGAGGACGGGCTGTCCTACAAGGAGAAGTTCATAGTGAGGTGCTATGAGGTTGGGATAAACAAAACTGCTACTGTTGAAACCATTGCTAATCTTTTGCAGGTAAAACAAAAGAAGAAATCTCTCCCTCTATTTCTCTCTTTGTGTGCGTATTATTATTACTAGGTTCCCGTGTGGTCTGCACGAGATATGATACTGCATTTCTAGTTTTGGGCGCAATTGCAAGTGCTTGATTTGGAATTCTCATGCTTTTCCCTGTAAATTGGTGGAGGTTTTTTGTTTTGTCAGTCTTGCTCAACTGCAATTGAGTAATGACCTTTATCTTATTTGGATTTGCCTGAGCTGGATTTGAATTTGGATGTCTCTTCTCACACGAACTTTAAGGGATTGTTGATGTGCCAGTTCCCCCCTCCCCCTCTCTGTTGCATATTATCTCCGGATTCATGTATGCTCTGACATTGGGTATGGTAGTGCATTTCGCTCACATGCACCTGCAAGTGCTTGATTTGGAATTCTCACAATTTTCCCTTTCAATGGTTGTTCTTTTAATCTTTGTCGACTGCAAGTAAGTAATACATTTTCCGTATTTGAATTGTTTACTCTCATATAAAATTAAGGGATTGTTGAATTCCTGCAGATAGTGTGGCAACTCTCCCTCTCATGCCCATTCTTTACTTTCCTTGTTTAACCACTTTTTGCGTTGCGACTCGCTGCTTCAATTTTATGCAATTTCTTTGTTTCCTATTTTACCCTGTTGTATCGCATATATTGGTTTTCCAGGGCTACACGCTTATCAATTTTGGCAATGGGTGATCTGCCTCAGTTTCTACGCTTTCTGGATTTTATTTTCAATTGATGTTCTTGACAAACTTTGTAATATAGGAGGTTGGATGTAATCATGCCCAAAGTGTGGGATTTTCGACAGATGGCTTTGCAACAACCCTTACCATGAGAAAGTTGCATCTCATATGGGTGACTGCTCGCATGCACATTGAAGTTTACAAATACCCAGCTTGGTGAAACTTTTGCTCTCCTATCATAACTTGAATTTTGGTCAAGTATTGATCTTTAATTTATCTTCCATATTGTATGTGGGACAGGAGTGATGTGGTTGAAATTGAAACTTGGTGTCAGAGCGAAGGACGGATTGGGACCAGAAGAGATTGGATCCTCAAGGACTGTGCTACTGGTGAAGTCATTGGGAGGGCTACCAGGTGATGCTTGCTTCAATTGTTGTGTTCTCAAAGCCCTTTTGATCTTAAAATGCTCAGAAGTTCTGGTTAAGCTTCTTGTTTTCTTTTTGATTGGTAAATAATTATGTCATCAATTCACCCAAAAGGAGCAGGATAAGTCCTAGTGAGGCTATTACCATGTTGAGTGCTTGTATTCACGTATTGCTTGTATTATTTTTCCAGTCCTTCAAATTACAAGTATGAGGAGTATTCTGCATGGGGGAGACATTTTGTAATATTTGATGTTGGAGTATTTGCGATGACTGGCAATTTTATAACTGACAACAGTAACATTTATTTAGTATGCATTCTTTACAATCAATTAGACACTTACCCTTATCCAACGATCCATTTTGATTCAGACATGGTCTTGCTAATAAATGCTTTTTGGTGGGAAGTTTTGGAACTTCAATGTGTGAGGCTTGCTTGGCAGAGCTAGAACTTGGGCTTAGTGAGGTTAATTTTTTTTTTTTTCCTAATATAGTATCATAGCACATTATGAAAAATTAAAGTACAAAAAATAAAAAAGTAACAAAATAAAGTTGTTTCCATCATCTTAAGGTAAATAGGTATATCTTACAATTTACCTCAATGAGATTTCATATTTTGGAAGCATTGCAAAATCAATTCATTGTTAATGCTATTAAATACGTTGTTCTCAATGTGTATGACTAAGTAATCATTCATCTAACCATTTCCAATTCAATTATAAAAGTGATTTTTAACTATTTTTATGGTTGAAATACTCTTTCTATAATTGTAGAAGCTGACAGTACAATGCTAGCTCTACAAGCAAATAAACCAAAAGACAAACAATACAATACTCTTTCTTCTTTCAACTAACTTCTTAAATTTGAAAATTCACTGCTAATAGGCATACCAATAATATAAGTTTCAAACTAATTATGAAGCACCATGAGATCAATAACAACAGTCACAAGCATTCCCACTAAGTGGGGCTGACTAGATACATTCTAGACGTCTATACATCTTTGTCCTTGTCCCTCCCACTTTTCTTTCATCTATCCTCTCCCTCCCTTGTTATAGATTTCCTCTATTTCATCCACTTACCTAATATGTTACCTCTACGGATCTTTATTTTCACATGTTCAAACCATCTTAATTGTGTTAACTAGAGAATTTGTATGAGTAAAGTCGAGTATGTTAAATCAGTCCTGGTTTATTAAAAGTAAGCAACCATTTTCTGAACATAAACATGTTATATAATGAAGTGGTTTAGTATTTATTTCACTAAATCGATCATTAAGCTCTTGAAAATGGCATATTTATTACTGTATAAAATAGGAGGGTGAGCCTTGGTGCCAAGGTAAGGTTGCTCCTTTGTGACTAGAAGATTAAGGATTCAAGTTGTGGAAATATTCTCTTTGCAGAGTTAAGGTAGGATTACACACAAAAATAACCCTGCCCCAATCTTCATAAAGAGAGAGGCTTCTTAGCACTGAGACACCCTTATAACTATATAACATAGCTCAACATGAAAGTAGTGTAAATTTATGACCTGTGTAGCTGACATTGTAACTGTCATTTTGTAATGTGACTACTGTTTGCTTACATACTACTACAAAGCTTGGACACTCCCCTAGGGCTATCATGTCGGTGTTGTGGCTGTCAGTTGTACATTGGATTGGACATGGTGACACCGCAGCGATACATATCGGACATGCCCACGTGGTGTGCCCCTTTTTTTTACATTTTTTAATGGACACGGGAGGGGATACACATAGAAAACGTGTCCCCTCTAGGGACACTTCACGGACACTCTTGGGTGAAGATGTGGGATATAGCTGGAGATTTTTTTGACTAATTTGAGGATATTGGGATGCTTGAAGTAGCTAATCTTTCTCTTGATGAACTGGACTTGGAGGGTGTGGTTTTTGCAAATAATATTGATGGTGCTATCGAAGTTGAAAATGAAGAAGCCGAAGGAGTGAAGGATTGATTTTCATTTTTTGTTTATTTATTTCCTAGATCTAGTCTCTATATTGTGTTTTTTGATGAATCTTAAATACTTGTTTTGGTGTAATGAGTTGTGAGTTGGTTTCTAATTAGATTAGACTTATTCATTTGGAATCTGGGATTATGAATTTTAAATGCATATTTATGAGTTTGGAATATAGCTTTGGTACTTATTTATGCCATTAGAAATGTAAAATTTGACTTTATTTAATTAACGAATTCTGACTGTGTTGTGTCCTACTGTTTTGGAAAATGTCATGTCCCATGTCCGTGTCTTTGTTTCATAGCTTACAAACATGTCATTCATATTAGGAATATCAGTTCTATAATTGTTGCAAAACAAACAAACTTCATCATATGCATATTTTCATCCACCTTCTATTAATGTTCGTAATCAATATTGATAGATCTCAACAAATTGCATGGAATTAAAATGTAATGATCTGTCTTCTAGACATTGGAAAATATTATATAATAATATCATGGTCTCCATAGAAGCTCCTAGGAAGAGAGTGGATGAAATGGAACAAGTTTTTGGCAAAAGATGTAGAGAAAGACCAAGAAAAATGTGGTGAAAAACTTTTAGGTGTGATATAAGAGTCTTACAAAATATATGGCCACAAGTGGTAATAATTGGATAGCTAAAATTCATGTAGCTGTCCCTACTTATTCGGATTAAGGTTTGATATGTTGTTGTTGTTGTCGTAATATCTCATGTTCTTTTGTTAGTTACATATGACTTTTTTCCAAATTGAGCTACATGTTATACACTGAAAAGGGACAATTTTGGGGGGGAAAATCGAACTTTATGCACTATATATTTTCCACAAAATTCAGGGGGAGCAATTTCCCACCCTTATCTAAATCAATATATTTTTATGGATTTGGCAGTTTGGGTCTTTTTAATGGAAACTCTTAAGGTTGTTTTTCTATTTCTCTCAGACTTCCTGTTGTTTATCTTTTTTCTCCAAGTGTTGCGTATCTTTTTCCTCTTGAACATTTGCTGTTTACAGTCTCAACAGAACAAACTTGAAACTCCTTTTTCAGATACCCTTGTATCTCTTATGTGTTCGCTGGCCTGATAACTCACCTGACTATGGAGATGTTATCTGTTCTGGCTGTTAGCAAAAGTGTAGATGCTTGCAATCAATAGTTAAATTCCAAATTCCACTGTGGAAATAACTGGATGTTGGTCAGGCATTTGCTTTCAATGTTCATGAATTAACATAATTGCATTTGCATTTCTCTTGAGCTGAAACTAAACCATTTACTTTTGTTAATTGCAGCAAATGGGTGATGATGAACCAAGATACCAGACGACTCCAGAAAGTGTCAGATGATGTCCGAGAGGAATATCTAGTTTACTGTCCAAGAGAACCTAGGTAAGGTTTTCTTTCCTTCAAGGCTTAAGTTTTATCAGCATTTGATTTATTATTTTGTAATTTTTTGCTAAGTAAAAATTTATTGATTGATTAATGTAGCAATATGCATGAGCAACATTTCCTGTGCTTTGATTAGATTGTGGAGGATGATAATATTCTATCGTTTATGTTGGCTTCTTCATCATATTTGCTCAGATCTTTTCTCCCCACTTGATGAATCATGAAATTTAGTTTGTTGGCAGAGCTTAAAAGTATTTTTACAAATCATTTCATGCTAAAATGACCATGAGTAACTGAAGTGCATTGGTTTGTCTAAAGATGCGGGTGTCTGTCTGTCCTCCCTCTCTGCAGCTAGCATGGCTTTAGTGGATTGTTCTTGTAGAATTCATGTGTTTTATTTTTTATTACAATTTGTGGTATTCCCTTTTTCTGTAAGAATATTTTTCAACATTCTAACTGTCCTAATGTTGCCAACCAGTCCAGAGCCTGTCTCTGTGCTTTTTGTCTAAATTATTATTTATGTGTGTTTGCCCTTTTGATCCATTTTAAAATGACATTTAGGCTAGCATTTCCCGAGGAGAATAATGGCAGCCTGAAGAAGATATCAAAGCTGGAAGATCCTGCTCAGTATTCTCGGCTAGGACTGGTGGTAAGTTTCTGGTGTTTCTGTAAGTTTTGGGTTAGTGTATCTGTCAAGCTCTCAATGTTTTTGGTATTTTGCAGCCAAGAAGAGCTGACTTTGACATGAACCAGCATGTAAACAATGTTACCTATATTGGCTGGGTTCTGGAGGTTGGTAGAAGCATATGTTGTTTTTCCTTGACAGATGAACACTGGCTCTTTTTTTCTGTTAAAGTTTATAATGCACGCATCGAGTTCGTTCTTCTATTCTATAACATCTATCCTGAATCATCTGTGATTTTACATAATGTGATAGTCCTGGATTAGGACAAAGACGTGGGTTCACAAATAACAGCTGGTTCTGCCTTGGGTACTGCATTTTTCCTATTGCCCCAGGAAGAACATGCCCCCCGATTGATGGGCATTTGCCTTCTTTTCTCAACTAGTCCAAGATCTTGATTGCCTTGTGTTAGCT
The DNA here is from genome assembly GCA_036245055.1 of Diospyros kaki. Taxonomy (NCBI): domain Eukaryota; kingdom Viridiplantae; phylum Streptophyta; class Magnoliopsida; order Ericales; family Ebenaceae; genus Diospyros; species Diospyros kaki. Next base: position 42,576,858 of record BSEG01000007.1, on the reverse strand, counting down.
ATAACTTGTGTATGCAGTTCAGTTTTTTTTTTTTGTCTTTTGTCAAGGACAAAAAGAGAGCTTTGACCATGAAATGAATACCTCCTAAAGATAGGTATTCACTTATAGTAGATCATTAGAAATGATTGCGTACCCTAGCTCTAATCGGGAGTAGTTATTTCGTGGGCCAGTGTGAGGTATCCATATTGGATACGGAATGGAAGATCTGCCGGTATACAAGGGAGGACAGACAACTTAAGCTTTTGGGTTGGATGGCAAATGCCTTGCTTGTGACCCACTTCTTTATTTGATTTCACACTTAAAGCTCCAGGTGGTCCAACCTCTCTTGAGGCAAGGGGGATTTAGACGGGGTAGTGTATCATGAATCCTTCGTTGAATAAGAAATAGGAGATCTTGGACCATACAAAAGGAGACGGCAGCACTACCAAACGATTTAAGCTTTTTGGTTGGATAGTAAATGCCCAATCTGTGAGGAGGATTATGTGCCCTATCAACAAGAACAAGGACTTTGTTTGATTGTTGCTCCTGAATAGGCTTTCCCAAATGCACGGACGCAAAGCAGCCCACCCGAGTGTTCATCTTCACATGTGCATAAACTTTTCACTAACCATTACTTGTCACATAGGTAGCCGTTTCATTTGCACTGCCTTGGAAGATTGTTTTTAACAGGTGGCTCTCACAATGGAACTTTTAACTTCTGATTGAAATTGGGGTCATTCATCTTATGGACTGCTTGCAGTGGGTTAACAACAACCTGACTAAGTTCCAAATTATTTTCATGACAGAGTATGCCGCAAGAAGTCATTGACACTCATGAACTGGAAACCATCACCCTGGATTACAGGCGAGAATGCCAACACGATGATGTTGTTGATTCTCTCACAAGCCCAGAACCGGGCGATGAGACTGCATCTTCAGAGCTTCATGGAAGTACTAACGGAGCTACTGGTGCCTCAGCAAAAGAGAGAGACGATTACTGTCAGTTCTTACATTTGCTGAGACTTTCAGGTGATGGGCTCGAGATAAACAGGGGGCGCACAGAGTGGAGGAGAAAGAAACCTGCAATTTAATTGATCTGATCATGTAGTTCATCCTCCGTGCTGATCCATCTTTGTTTGTGTTTTCTTTTCCTTTTCTTTTAATGTTTCTGTATTGTTTAAGTTTCTACTTTTTTCAATTTTTTTGTTCTCTATTGGGATTTGGGAATAGTTTTCTACCCAGAGGTTTTGCTCCAATCTGTTGTATTTGCATGTGGATTGATAAACATTACATTTAATATGAAAAGCATTAAAACCATATCAAAGTTGATAAATAATGAGGCAGTAGACACAAAATCTATTATTGAACTGTCACCTTTGCCTAGATTGTGATGGGACTGATGAATTCACACAGCCATGGATCTGTGAGGTAAACACAAAAAAGAAACACCGTTTAGTTGTGTGCTTTTATTGGGAAAACACAATTACTGGAACACCAAGAGAGTTCTTCTGCCTTTAGGTTTTCTATTTTCATTTATAATTTTGCTAAAAATCAAAGCTGAAGCCGAACTTTGACCCTTGGCGGCCTTTTTTCCCTTCAACTCAAGACTTTTTCCGGTTCCAGTTTTCAATGTTATTTGGATATTTAGGAGTAACACTCTTATATTGATATGTTATATATTTAATTAATGTAAATGTATAATACAATAACATAAAAATATGGCACAAATCATTCTTAAATGTTCCAAGTAATATGTTAATTTTTTATTTCCATCGTCTTAGGCTGTTTCTTTTATCATCCTCTTCATCTATTCTGTGTGTTTTTATTTTCTTTCCATCTGGTTCTTCCTTTTCTTTTTCACATTTTACATTGGCAATGCAGAGGTAGAAAAAGGAAAAGCAAAAGAATGAAGAGAAACTCAATGCATTCATAGGGAAGAGTAAAGATTACAATAACATAGAAAAAGGAAAATATATTAAATATAAAATGGTTTTGTACAGTGATAATGTAGAGTTTTTTTAAAAAAAATTATATATGCTTTTTTAAATTTTTAAAGGTTTGAAAAAGACAACGTTACCAAAACAATTTAAATATATTTATCGCTGATAGAACCACGCAGCAGTGAACATAATGGCAAAAATAACTTTTTGTCTTTTCGTTTCTCGTAAATATGCAAAAACATTCAATTTGCAAAATGGAAAGATTTAGCTGAGCAGCTTCTATATGTAGGGCTCCAAAATCAACACAACACTGCAATTTCAAACCAATCAGTTGTCGAATGAAATTAAAAAATAACTCAGCAGTGATTAGTGAGCTGAGCTGTGCCACACCCACACCCACACCCTCTTTGAATAAATCCCTTTTTATCCTCCATCCCATATTACCACCTCACTATCACTTTTGTCACCAATTCACAAGTTATTTTTGTCCTTTAAAAGTTTTAATAATTTAAGATTTAAAAAAAAAGTTCAAAAAAGATAAAACTCAAATTTGCTCACAAAAAAAAGTGAATTTTTTAGGGAAAAAAAAAACTAAACTTACATCTAAATAAAAAGAAGCGAAAATAAATTATGTGGAAATCAAAAACCCACCCATCCTGGGCTTAAGTTTTCCATTTTCTTGGGTGCCCACATGATGAGCAAGTTATACCACCATGCGATGCCGACTAAATGAATTCTAACTTCTCCTATCAGTCAGTCAGTCAAGAGCGCCCAGAGCTCATGCTCTGGCTGCTGGTCAACAGTGAGCAGCTACTTATTCATAAGAAAGACTAACAATTAATACCTAGGCTGCTAAAATTACTTGCAAAAACTATTTTCCTTTAGTAGCTTAGAGCCAATAACCATATCTTTGCTTTACGATTAGGAGGTACTGGTATAGTATTTGGATATAGAAGTAACTTAGAAGAACAACAACAAACAAAATCCAACAGACTGAAATTCAATAGTTTGATAAGAAAAAAAAACAACCCACCAAAGACGGATAAACATACAGTTGCATGACCCGAAAATAAAAGTCATGGCTTGGATGGATGCCATTGCCAGCCACCGTTCCCATTCCCTCCTCGTCTTGCAATGCAACCCCGGATGCATCTTCCTGATTGACACAAGAAACACAGAGCCCCATTGGCAAATGCAAAATATTTGGAAACATGGAAATACATACTATACTGGCAAGAAAAATACATAGCTACAGTGAAGTAGAAACAACAGGTTACAGACACAGCCCCCGAAGAAATCAAAAGAAAAAAAATAAATGCACACATACAATGTTTAAAACCCACTGGGCCCAGACAATCTATCATCATAATAATTCTAAAGGTCGCAACACTCTGCGACATATATACTCTTTTTTTTTTTTTCCCTAAGAAGATATCACTAGGGTGAAAAAATTGTAAAATTGAAAATGGAATTCTTACAGTCAACTAGCGGAACCAGTACACTTACTTTTATCCTATCAATCCTTCAAAAAATAATTAAACTAGATAGGTACATTTCTTTACCGACATAAATGCACTGAAAATGATTCATACAACAAGATACACCATATCTGCAAAGCTGATGTTTTGAACTGACCAAATTCCATATTTTCACAAATAATTTCTTAAGCAAATGGCTCAAAAAAAAAAACTCTAAAATTCCATCCATGTACCACAAGCCTTTTATATGCATATATTACCCCTTTATCACAATGGACCTCCAAAAGATTCTTCTTGTGTAATGAAGTAACTCCTAAGAATACTAAACTGTTGCCGATTCAGAAATTCTCTCCTTTTCATCAGATCAAAAGCCACTTCCAAAAAACCCTCTCCCAATCATTATTTCAGTCTAGTTACAAAACAAAAAGATCAGCATGAAAAGAAGGCGTTTAAGACCACACCTCGTTCAATTGGCAGCAGGAAGGTAGACCCTGATGGTATCTTTCATGGTGACTTTTCTTCGACAGGTAGGACATTTACCCTGAGCAGCTATTGCAGACTTGAGGCATGACTTGCAGAAAATGTGACCACACTTTGTTGACATCTCTTCAACAAATTGGCCCATGCATACTGGACAGCTGAAGGTTGGTTCCTTTGGTGGTGGAGGCGGCAGTGAAGAAGGTTCCATGCTCTCAACATTCTTGTTCTTCTATTTTCATATAAAGATAATATCTTAATTACAAAACACAATAACCAGCCATGTTAATGGGTTGTACCCAATAAATGGCTTCAGTGAACTACTCATCAAAAGAATGAATTTTTTTTAGTGCAGCTGAGAATCATTAAAACCATAATGAACAGTATTACCATCCTTACTTCTCCATTGGTATTAATTGTGAAGTCTAAGACCAGGTGGGATGAGAAAAGAAGGCTGCCCTAGAGTATGCGAAGAATCATTACTTGCAACAAAGTCCTAGAGTCTTAGCTAAGTATCATGCAATTTTCCATTCAGTAGGAATGGTAAATAAATTTAGTAGACCATCAGTCAAATGAATAGAAAAGGCTACCTTAAATAATGCCTATGTTATATGGACTCTTATACATTTATGAAGGGGAACCATACTAGACACTTGAGACATGCAATAGAATATAGGAAATGTACCTGGCATGGTTACTAGAATGTTAAAATAGGATAAGGATACAATCATTAGATGAGTTTAGGGTATGCTTGCTTGGTGAGATAAATAGAGGGGGAATGGATATTTAACCCCACCCTCAACCATTTGTTGTTCCTCACTTGGTGTAAACATGTAATTCAAACAAATTACTAAAAAACCAAAATTACTTGGCAAAAAAAATAAAAAATAAAAAACAGAATTGGGGTACTGCCGTAATACAAAAGGGGGGTTCAAAATCAGCAATCCACACCTATATATTATCTCCATTTCATTTATTTCATGAACCCCAACGCTTATCCCAATCCAAACAAACATGGAACAAAAAATGCTCTCAAATTTAATCCCATTGGATTCCTATTTCATCAGCTATCCTTAGATATAACAAAATCCCATAAATCTTAAATGGCAAACAAACATAAGCTTAATGAATACCTGCGACCAACATCCATAACTAAGTACATAGACTACTTACAAAAACCATTTTCTACTTGTTTTCTCCTCTGTACCACCTCATCTGTCATTAGTTCTTACAACATTAAGGCAGCAGTGACATATTCAAAGGCAATTGTTTAGAGGTGAGAAGGGACATATTTTATCTTTCTTTGCCTCTCCAAAGAAAGATATAAACCAATCTATGAGACATATTTTCAAGTAACACTAAAAAAATGATACACCAGCCTAAACAAATATCAATTATTACCATGGGGATGTCATACTCTTCCAGACTTACGTAGAGGTCACAGTTTATGATTATTTGGCTTGAAGAAACTCTCCTCCGCTTGTTCCGATTACTAGTACCAACCTCCCTTTCTTCTGCAATAATCCATACAAATAAGAAAGAAATTAAGAGAAGGAAAAGAAGGAATGCCAACTAGATACTTTACAAAGTCAGGCAATTACATCAATCAAATATATAACAATGTTACTGCATAAATTATGTCAGAAATACCCGGAGAGAGAGAGAGAGACCAAGTTTGGACTTGAAGCACACTGCCAAGGGAATTACTCATTGTTGAGACCTAATCCTAGGGTTTCTGTGAATTTTCCCAGAAGTGGACCATCTTTTTTAAATATTTATAAAGGGGCACTAAAATATTTTGTTTCCTAGTTTTTGTTCATATACTTACATATTGAATATCACTAAAAATGCCCCGAAAACAATTTTTGGATGCTATCACAATATGCACAAATCCGATTCATGTTCAGGATGAAATAGGTCTAACACCTACACAAAGCTACATCTAACAGTTAATCCCTCACACCCATAAAACATAATTTCCACTATCAAAATACCCTAATCCACAATCAATAATGCCCAAATCCACCAACGAAGAAACCAGGCTGGTAGCATATGGTTGCAAATAGAAAGGACCGAGAGGGGAAAAAAGAAAGTTCAATAAAATTATACAAATATTTAACATTAAAAGATTCTTACACTAAAAGGGTTTATCAATAGAGGGAGTGGGTGACACAATTTGGAGGTCCATTTCAAGTTGTTATAGCGAGAAAATTTTGAAAATAAGACCAGCAAGAATTGGAGATTCCTTCTTCCCTCAAAAGGATGGGGGCATCCAAGACTCACAAAGTTGGCTTTCTTTGTGAAGTTGGCATCACCAAGCAAAATCACCATTGGTTATTTGAAGATGATTTTGGTTGGTGGTGCATAAGTGAACATGAAAGATCTTATATTAACTTGAAAAGGAGTGCCAATTAGTAAAAAGAAAAAAAAAAACTCGAGCTGGATCTTCTATGAATTTGTGGGGGCCACTGTTGTGACACCAATGGTGACAATACAGCCAGAGTACTTTAAGGTCAAGGGAGTCAACCTATGGAAAAAGAGGCACGCATAAATAGACATCAGAGTATGTCAAAAACGACGTGTGGCATATCAACACTTCCAAATTGATAAGAAAGCTCTAACTCTTCTATGTAGTTGGTTCAAGTGGATCAAACTTCTCCTCAAATCAATTTTTGAATTTTGTAGATTTTCTTCATTGATATGATGGATAAAGAACAAAGGTTTCTTTTAATCCTCCTCTTTCATACATGGGTCATACACCACTGGGGTGTCTTTAGTATAATTACCTATCACCTATCGCCCAAATTAAGGGCTCCACAATGGCATATACCCTTTTCAAACCAAAAGCAGGGGGCCAACAAAGAAAGGAACAATCAACAATGTCGTTGTCAACATACTGCAGTCAGACAGAGTACTGATCCAAATAGACTAACCATACAGTGAAAAGAGTACAGGCAAAGTACACAATGCCTTCTTGAAGGAAAGAAAGAAATCCAAATTTACATTTTCCTTTCAAGCATGAACCAATCCCAATGGGTTGCTCTCATAGTATGTTTACCGTTTTTCTCAGGTATTTGGCTAAGCAGTGTCACGTAGCTAACAGATTATAGGGGTAGAAAGGTCCATCCTATTTTGTAGTGCCTTGGATGAGCCTCGGCACAGTAGTTAGGATATGCTATGTCACGGCTACCTTCTAGAAGGGCCCTCTAACAACATATAAAGCTAGTTGTACTGGAGCCATACTCCTTCTGATTAATGAGAATCTTCTTGGTTTTCTCTCTTCTTTCTGTTATCTCCTCTCTTTCCATTCTCTCTCTCTCTCCGAGTAGCCAGAATTCTCTTGAATTCCGCCTCACTCTTGTCAGACCTAGCGATGCTGACAATTGGTATCAGAGACGACAGTCCAAGACTGACAAGCTGCAACCAACGAACATGGTTGAGGGTACCTGCATGAAACAAATGGAAGCCCACCTAGACGCCATAGAAGAAGGCGTGTGACAAGGCCATGAGCTGGTGGAGGAAAGGTTGGAAATGGTAGAAGCGGGTATCAGAAATACCCACGAAGACATAAGCAGGATGAGGTTGGATGCTATGGAAATGGAGCGAAATCTGAGGGATGACTTCGCGATGACTTCGCTCATCTCCGAGTGGAGTTTATGGGATTAAGCCAGCAGTTGAACGCTGCACTGGCCATTTTTTCCCGACAACTGAATGCGACATTACCAGTGGATTTTCCGCCAAGAATGGCTATAGCTCCCATCCTCCAAGGAGCACGAGGCCGTCAAGAAAGAGACGAAAGGTAGCCTGCAGGAGAGGTGACCATAAGAGGAGGCTTAGGTGCTGCAACTAACATTCCTGTCCCAAAGATGGAGATACCGGTGTTTGAAGGAGTAAAGCCTTGTTGGTGGATAAGGTGTGAACGCTTCTTCTATCACTACCGGGCGATGGAAGAAAACAAGGTCAGCATGGTTGCTGCATACTTGAACAATGTAGCAGATTCATGGTTTCAAAATTGGAGTGCTAGGCGATAGGAATGGAGGTGGCCAGAGTTTGTAGAGGAATTATGTGCCAGGTTCAGTGAAAGCAACTCGACTGATGTGATGGAACAGTTTAATAAGTTATGGCAAGAAGGGACAGGGGAGCAGTACCAAGCCCGATTTGAGGAGCTGAAATCAAGGTTAGGATACGCCTAGCAGCCCACCCAATGCTAGACGAGCAGTATTTGTGTTCAGCTTTCTTAGCGGACTGAATGATGAGCTAAGACCCATGGTGAAGATGGTACAACTGGCGACCATCAGGCAAGCGGCTGAGAAGGCTCGCTTGCATGAGTTATCTCTGGACGCCTTCGTTCAAAAACAGAGACTCTCACAAAAAGGGTCTGCAATGGGGTGGCAAGGCTCGGCCGGGGAGAGTCAGAAGGTTGGCAACTCTCAAATGCAAAAGGGAAGTTACCCACCCAAGGCCCCGATTGCAACCAATCCCCTCAGGTCCCTTACATGGGATCAGAAACGACAAATGGGATTGTGTTTTAAATGTGGGGAGAAATATACAGTGGGGCACTAGTGCAAAAGAGCATTAATGCAAATGGAAGGGGAAGATGACGAAGATGGAGAAGAGATGCCTGACACAGAAACTGGGAAGCAAAGTGGAAGAAGGGGAGGAAGAAGGGCAGATTTCACTTCACGCCTTGGAAGGCCACCCTTCGGAAAAGATGATCAAGATTAGAGGTAACGTTGAGAAGAAGAAACTTTTAATATTGATAGATAGTGGGAGTTCGCATAGTTTCTTGGACGAAAGCATAACCAAGGAACTATTGTGCGTTCTCCAACCCACCATTCCTCTATATGTTACGGTTGCTAATGGTTACAAGATGATCAATCGATACAAATGCCAAGATTTTACATGGAGGATGCAAGGGCATGAGTTCTCTACCGAATTGAGAATTTTAAAGCTAAGTGGTTGTCAAGTGATGTTGGGATTGGATGAAGACAGTCAGCCCCCTCATATTTGACTTCAACACGTTAGAGGTGAATTTTGATAAAGGAGGAAGAAGAGTAACATTAACAGGAAGTGGGGACGGAGGGGAATGCAAAGCAATCTTAGGCAGCCGCCTGAAGAAACTCATTGAGCAAGAAGAAGGAACCATTGCACAGCTCCATTCAGTCTATGCCATTGAGGTGTGGGAAGGAAGGAAGGTAGTCGAAACAATGGACAGTCAGTGGTTCAACTTACAGGCCTCAGCTAATGCCCCAAGTGAGGTACAATTTACTGACTCTTTACATTCTCTATTGGTTGAATTTGAGGAACTATTCTTGGAACCCACTTCCTTACCCCCAGACCGTTTCTTAGAACATACCATTCACCTTAGGCTTAATACATTTTTTAATCCCTGAACTAATCAAAAAAATGGCTTTAAGGATATCAACTAAATTGTGTTCACTATTCATCCCTAAACAAAATAATTTTATACACATTTAGTCCCTACCTTAACGATCGTTAAAAGAAGCGTTAAATTCGCCTCGTCAACAATGCCACGTCACCACACACACATATATATACACATATTTATATATATATACACACCCAGCCATCACCACACACACACATATATATATACACACACATATATTTATATATATATACACACCCAGCCATGGTCGCTGCCACAGCTGGGCTCCTCGACGACGGCCATGGGTTCCCTGACCCCGCCGTCGAGGAGCCCAACTGTGGTGGCGGCCATGGCCGCAAGAGAGAGAGAGAGAGAGGGGGGCATATCCGCCCACTCAGCCTGGCTCAACTGGAGATGCTAAGGAGTGCCGCTGTGAAGATCGCGGCATGCAGAAGTGGTGGTCGGGGTGGATGATGTGGTGAAGTGGGTGAACGACACGTGGTGCTAGTGCACGCCTTGGTGGTGATGCTGGTGTGGTACCCGACCGGACCTGATCATTCCCGCCCTGGCATTCTACATGTTCGTGGTGGGAGCGTGGAATTACAAGTTTTGGGAGAGGGAGCTGTCGACCCAGTTCGATCCCAAGCTGTCGATGGCGGAGGCCATTGATAGGGACAAGCTGGAGGAGGAGTTCAACGGGATGTCGAGCGAGAGCGGAACGAAGTTATGAAAGCGAGGTACGACGAGCTGAGGAACATCGGGGGGTGTCTACAAACGGTGCTGGGGACATTGCGACGGAGGGGGAGAGGGTGTAGGCGCTGGTGACCTGGAGGGACTCAAGGGCGATCGCCATATTTGTGGGGTTGTGCTTGTTGGTGGCGCTACTACTGTACATGGTGCCGTCGAAGATGGTGGCCATGGCGTTTGGGTTTTATTATGTAATATTAATATATTATATTTAGTAGAGGTAATTTTGTTGGCTAATCACATACTTAGCATTCAAGCTTAGGTGTTATTAATTTAATCACTCACACCTCACCCAGCAAGCTTAGCATTCTAATTTGTGGGACTGACTAATAATGACTAATTAATTAATGGGAAAGGTTGAAAGTGACATTGCCCAACAAGTCTAATTGACGTGGCGTGCTGATGAGGTAAATTTAACATCTCTTTTAACGGCCATTAACGTAGGGACTAAAAGTGTATAAAATTATTTTGTTCAGGGATGAATAGTGAACACAATTTAGTTGATTTCCTTAAAGCCATTTTTTTTATTAGTTCAAGGACTAAAAAATGTATTAAGCCTTCACCTTAAGCCAAACACCGAACCCATAAACGTCCACTCCTACCGTTATTCCCCGTTTCAAAAGGCTAAGATTGAACGCCTAGTGAAAGAAATGCTGTCCAAAAAGGTCATTCGGCCAAGTCAAAGCCCGTTTGCCTCCCCTGTTCTCTTGGTTAAGAAAAAAGATGGGAGTTGGAGATTTTGTGTTGATTATAGGTAGCTAAACACCTACACCATAAAAAACAAGTTCCCCATTCCCATCATAGATGACCTTCTTGACGAATTATCAGGAGCCACAATTTTTTCTAAGCTGGACCTCAAATCTGGTTATCACTAGATTCGAATGAATGCCTCGGACATACCCAAAACCGTCTTTCGCACCCACTAAAGGCTTTATGAGTTCTTAGTAATGCCTTTCGGTCTAACCAATGCCCCTGCAACATTTCAGGCCCTCATAAATCACATTTTCTGCCCTTACCTCAGAAAGTTTATCCTTGTATTCTTCGATGATATCTTAGTTTACAGTCCGACCATAAAGCAACACCTAGCCCACCACAAAACCACATTCCAAGTCCTCAAATCTAACCAATTGTATGTCAAAAAGTCTAAATGTATCTTCGCAGAGGGAAATATGGAATACCTTGGGCACATCATCACGAGAGAAGATGTGCTTACTGATCCAAAAAAAATTACCGCCATGGTGGAGTGGCCTACCCCTAAGACTGTGAAAGAATTGAGGGGTTTTCTTGGGCTAACCGGCTATTACAGGAAATTCATTAAGAGGTACGAGATAATCAACAAGTCGTTGATTAAATTGCTCAAGAAGAATGAATTTGAGTGGGCAGAGAGAGCAGCAGCCGCCTTCGATTCCTTAAAGGAAGCTATGACCCAAGCTCCAATTCTAGCTCTACCAGATTTTTCCAAGTCTTTCATATTGGAAACAGATGCATGTGACACGGGAGTGGAAGCAGTGTTGGCACAGATGATAGGCCGATAGCCTTTCTTAGTCAGGCTTTAGCTCCCAAACACCTGAGGCTAAGTATCTATGATAAGGAATTAATAGTTGTACTAATGGCAGTAGACAAATGGAGGTGTTATTTGGAGGGAAATTCATTTGTTATCAAGACCGACCATGAAAGCCTCAAGTTCTTAGGAAAGCAACGGTTACACACATAGTTGCAGAGACAAGGAGTAACCAAGCTGCTAGGATTGGATTACAGCATCCAGTACTGCAGGGGCAAAGAGAATACGATGGCTGATGTACTGTCAAGAAGGGAAGAAAATGGGGAGTGCCGAGCAGTTTCTGTAGTTGTTCCTGATTGGATCAAAGAGGTGTCATGAAGCTATGAAGGGACACCATGGGCTCAAGAACTCATGATCAGTCTCGCAGCTGGAGGCAATGAACAGAAAGGGTACACATTGAAGGTGAGGTTATTGAGGTATTGAGGGCGGATGGTGATTGGGGAAGACCCTTGACTCCGAACCCAAATCCTACAAGCCTTGCATGCATCTCCCATTGGAAGGTACTCCGGCCTAAATGTTACCTACAACAAGGTGAGATAGTTGTTCTATTGGCCGAGAATGAAGAAGGAAGTGACAACTTATGTATTAGCATGCTCCGTCTGCCAAAAATGCAAACACGAGCAAGTTCCCTACCTTGGGTTGCTTCAGCCATTGGAGATACCAGACCAAGCATGGCAAAGAATTTCCATGGATTTTGTAGAGGGACTACCCCGATCCGAATGGAAGAACACTATCCTAGTTGTGGTGGATAGGCTAACTAAATTTGGATATTTCCTCAGCCTAGCTCATCCCTTCACAGCTTCTGATGTGGCGAGAATACTGCGAGATTCGATGGTTAAGGTACATGGCTTGCCCTTGTCTATCACTACAAACAGGGACAAGATATTTACCAGCAACTTTTGGAGAGAATTGTTCAAACAACTAGGAGTTGGCTTGCATATGTCTACGACCTATCATCCGGAGACGGATGGACAAACGGAAAGGGTGAATCAGTACTTGGAAGCTTACTTGCGGTGCGTGTGTTTCACTAGACCTAAAAGCTGGAATCAATGCTTGCCTTTAGCTCAGTGGTGCTACAACTCAAACTTCCACAGCTTACTCAAGCGATCGCCTTTCGAGACACTCTTTCGTTACAAACCGCCACTGATTCCAGTAGTGATGCACTACTCCAATGTGGAAAAGGGTGTGGATAGCTATTTGAGGCAGAGACAATAAGCTCTTTAGCTGATCAAACAAGAACTAACGGTGACACAAAATCGAATGAAGCAAATGGCAGACAGAAGGAGGACTGAAAGGAATTTTGAAGAAGGAGATCCCGTTTACTTGAAGGTAAGGAGATTTCAGCAACGGTTGTTCACGGGTAAGCCCCCCTCTAACTGGGACCTAAGTACTTCGGCCCTTTCCAAATAACGGCTAAAGTAAGATGTTCTGCACATAGATTATAGCTACCAGAGGGAGTGGGCATCCATCCAGTTGTCCATGTATCATTACTCAAGAATTCGTAGGGCCACATGAAGTGGTAAGTGCTGAGCCACTAGACTTGGAGGAAGAGTGCCTAGGAGAATCTGAACCTATGGAAATCATTGACAAGAGAGTCATCTACCAAGGGTCCTTACCCCTAATTCAAGTGCAGGTACAATGGAACAATCGGCCTCCAGATGACACAACTTGGGAATACCTCCCAGAATTGCTCAAACAGTTCCCTCGAGTAGCCGGACTCCTGTAATTTCTTGAGGACAAGAAATATTTTAAGGAAGGGGAGATTTGTCACGTAGCTAGCAGATTATAGGGGTAGAAAGGTCTATCCTATTTTTTAACGCCTTGGATGAGCCTCGGCAGGGTAGTTAGGATATGCTAAGTTATGGCTACCTTCTAGAAGGGCCCTCTAACAACATATAAAGCTGGTTGTACTGGAGCCATGCTCCTTATGATTAATGAGAATCTTCTTGGTTTTCTCTCTCCTTTCTGTTATCTCCTCTCTTTCCATTCATTCTCTCTCTCTCAGAGTAGCCAGTATTCCCTTGAATTCCGCCCTCGCCCTTGTCAGACCCAGCGGTGCTGACAAGCAGCTGCCTACTTATATTGTAAAGGATGTATCTAAACAAAAGTTGATAGATTCAGGTGTATATGGCAGAGTTGGCATGACATAAGTTTTAGAATCAAACTAAGGTTCCAAAAGGAACTTAATTATCCAGCCGACAGAAAATCGACCCAAGATGAAACGAATCTTTCAACCATAAGAGCATGGAAAAAAATGAATATTCAATAATATGCTAGCAAATAGTAAAAAGGAAACAGGATGGTACAGAGCATGTAGTACAAAAATGTTCAGGACATGCTTGATGCATATCACAAACATCAAGAAGTGTGACACACAGTGTTAAACAGCAATCAAACATGAAAAGCATAGGCAGTAAGAAAAAGCATGAATTACCTGAATCTAAATCAACTACAAGAGTGTTTTGACGGTTCCTCCTAGAATTGTTTTTAGCCTGACAAGAGATTAAAAGCAATAATGGTAAGGAGTTGCTAAAATTTGGCAGAACCATATTTGATCCATACAAATATAAATGTCATGACACAAAAGAGGATTTTAGATAATAAAAAAAAAACATACTTCTGCAAATGCCCTGGCGGAGGATATTACAACATCATCATCAAACGAATCTACATCAATTGGTACAGGTAGCACAGAACCTCCTTGTTGTCCAGCTTGCACATTCTGAGAATTGGTATGACCCGAAGTGCCTTCCTGATCTGGGTTCCCTGCAGGTTCCATATTGAGGTCCAAATCTAGTGCCACCTTCCTCCTCCTTGGGTTCCTTACATACCCTCTAAGTCCTACCAGGCTCATGTTCCTCACACTCTCAAGCAACCCTGATCATGCAAAAGGAGACTCTTTTATTACCAGTACATATAATATGCAGTCTTAGATTTCATAATCCTGAATTTTCAATCAGAATTCATTTAGTTTCAAACCAAATCTAGACATGGTACCATATAGAACATTTTTTCTGCCTCAATGCTACCTTTCCAGTTTTCAGTGAACAAAGAATGTAATCTTACCAGGGGAAAAAACACAAGTGGTGTCACTAAGGATATGTTTCTAAATAGAAATTTCTGCCCTAGCAATCGTTATTGTTAAGTTATATGGTTATAGTCTAGGATTAATCCTATGTTAGAGCCCATGGCCCATTGTATTTGTATATATATAGGTGTATAGTCTATGAATTTAATTAAGTGGTATATTCATATTTAAAGCTAGGTTTTCTTCCTATGTTTCACATGGGATTAGAGCCAAAATACAAACTCTAGTTTCTAATACAAACCCTAACAGCCACCATACAAACCCTAGCCGCCGCCGCCGTCCACATCACCGACGACCACCGTCGGTCGCGTCGCCATCGACCGCCGCAGCCTGTCGTGCCACCGTCGTTGCCACCCACTGCGATTCTGCAGCGCGCACGCTACTGGTCAAAGCGGGTCTTCATCGTCTGGCCACCGATCACGCACACCACCACCGTCGTTGCATTCACCAGCCTCCGATCTGTTGACCCCCAGAGGACCGTTGCCGTTGCCACCTCCACACGCCGCCTCTCTCGCACTATTCACGGAGACATTTTTTGCTCCGATCTCTCTCACCAATGCTCTGATCACAACGTCGTCTTCACCATTGGACTCGCCTCCTTTAGCCCATCCCAACCCCGGTGGTTTCGTCGCCATTCACCACCGCTGCAGGTCACCGGAATCCGCCATCTTCCATCGCTCCAACCCGCCTGTTCTCTGCGCTGGATCATCTAGCCTTTATTTTTTGGTTATTTAACCCTTTTGTTTCAGATCTATTGATCTTGTAGGGCTCCCTTTGATCCAACATGGTTGGTACTAGTAAATCTGACTCCTTCTCTGGTATTTTGTCTCCCTCTCCAGCCATTGCTACTGAGAAGTTGATGGACAGTTCCAATTATATCTCTTGGTCCAAGGCGGCTCAACTATGGTGTATGGGTCAAGGTTTACAAGATCATCTAACTACTAAGGCTGAGAATGTGATCACAAATAAACCTGAGTGGCAGAGAGCTGATGCTCTGTTGTGCAGTCTCCTGTGGCAGTCAATTGATCTCTCTCTTCATCTGATCTATACTAACTATACCACGTGCTGTGAATTGTGGGCTCAGGCCAAGGCGTTATACACTAATGACATTCAACGCCTGTATTCAGTTGTGTCTAATCTGCTCAGTTTACGATAGCAGGGTTTGTCTCTTCCTGATTTTCTTGGTCGCATGGCCTTTATTAAAGCTGAATTTAACTCCTTGTTATCTGCTGGTAAGACTGTTGTAAAGGATCTAGCTCAGCGGGATAAGTTATTCATGGTGTGTACTCTTGCTGCCATTGGTCCTAAACTTGCTCCTATTCGTGATCAGATTCTTGCTAGTCCTACTATACCTACAATGGATGAAGTGTATTCTCGTCTTCTTCGAGTTTCATCTGTTCCTACAGTGCCTCCCTCTTCTGCAGGTGATCATTCAGTCATGGCTTCAAAGTAGAGGTGTCAAAAGGGCCGAGCGGCCCGGCCCAGCCCGGGACGGGCCGGGCTTTGGCCCGGCCCATTACTGTTCATGGGGGGCCGGGCTGGGCCAAAGAAATTAGGCCCACGGCCCGGCCCGGCCCGTGGCCCTTATGGGCCAGTAAGGCCCTTATTCATTTTTTTTTAAAATTTTATTATTCTTTAGTAATTATTGATATTGGATATTAAAACATTTAATTTCACAATATATATAAATAATAACCATCAATTTATTTAAAATTTTTAAGTTAAATTTTTTATATATTTAAATTATAAATAAACATTCTTCTTTTTATATGTACATTATTTTTCATATTAATTCACAAAAAAATTTATAAGGTATAAAAAATTTTGAAATATAAAATGATGAAATAATATTTAAGAATTAAGATAGAAAATATTTTAAAAAGAAAAAAACTAATTTTTATGTATGTATTATTTTGATATTTATATATGTATTATTTTTAAAAAATTATTTTAAAAAAAGGAAAAAAGGGTCGGGCCCACCGGGCCCGGCCCGCTAGGCCCTATGGGCGCCCGGCCCGGCCCTCCAGCCCACGGGCTGGCCCGGCCCGGCCCCTTTGTAGGGTGGCTGTGGGCCGGGCCGGGCCCTATCAATGGCAAAAGGGCCCGGGCCCGGCTCGGCCCTTTTAGTAAAAGGGCCGGCCCAGCCCGTTTAAAAAGCCCGTGAGCCGACTTGGGCCGGACCGGGCCGGGCCGGCCCGGCCCTTTTGACACCTCTACTTCAGAGGTTCAGAGTAGTGGCGAACAAGGAGGAGATCGTGGTAATCGGGGCAAACGCCCTAAGTGTAACTACTGTCACAAGTGGGGGCATACTAAAGAACAGTGTTATAAGTTGCATGGCTGCCCTCCTTGTGTTAATGTTGCTCATGTTGATGGTTCTCGATCTGAGTCCTTTGATGGTCATCCATCGCAATCTGTCCTTCTCACTAGGGCTGACTATAATGAGTATCTCAAATATAAGACGTCCCAGCAAACCTCATCCACAGTTGCTTCTGTTGCCCACACTGGTGATTCCACTGCTTGTCTCGCTCAGTCATCCTCTTTGGGACCATGGGTCCTGGACTCAGGTACTTCTAACCATATCTCTGGTAATCCCCATTTGTTCTCTCATTTTACTAATTCTATTTCTTTACCTTCTGTAACATTATGATGCGGTCACCAATCAAGACCCGGCCCAAAGCCGACCCGACCACACCGGAACAATATTTTAATACTTCTTAAGTTTTAGAATTCTACTTAGTTTAGGATTCTACTTTATATTATTTTAATACTTCTTAAGTTTTTAGAATTCTACTTGATTTAGGATTCAATTTCATGTTTCTACTTGATTTAGGATTCTACTTCATGTTGGATTAGGATTTATTTCTATTAGGATTCTAGTTGGATTTTGTTTTCCAAATATTAGATGGATTTAGATTAGCCAAATACTATAAATATGCCTAGGATCTAGAGTTTGTAATCAAGTTTTTCTTAATCAAATTTCAGCAACCTATTTGGGTTTTCTTAACAAAACAGTCTTGTTTTTGCGTCTTCTTGAAAGCCAAGTTTCGGCCATTGAAGTTTGCTTTTTCTTTTTTTTTTTTTTTTTTTTTTAACGTAGGAATCGAGGAGCTTCGCCTAGCGGCGCCTTTGGCGCGAGCGTTGCCAACCCTATAATCTACGGGCTGACCCGAACCAGACCATCAGGCCAAGCCAAGGTAAGTCCAGGTCAAAGACCTGTGCCCGTGGCCCCTTGTGTAGTTAAGCGATACCTACCGCATTACCCAAGATTCGAACACACAACCTTAAAATAGCGAGCAACTAAACGTGGTAGTTAGTAGAGGTGCTTTTTCAGGGGTTTATTTTGGTGTGTTTTCTTAACACTCGCGCTACACGCTGCATCACATTAGCCAATGGGTCCAAAGCGGTTGCTAAAGCTATTGGCACTGCCAAACCCTTACCTTCTCTGCCTTTAGATTCTATCCTTTATCTTCCTCATTGTCCCTTTAATCTTGTCTCTGTTAGTAAACTTATGCGTACCTTAAATTGTTCTATCACCTTTGCTGATCATTCTGTTACTATCCAGGATCGCGATACGGGACAGATGATTGGCGTCGGATGTGAGTCCCAGGGTCTCTATCATCTCAACCTTCCTGCATCGCCTGTTGCTTGCTCGGTGACTGAGTCTCCTGCTCTTCTCTGCAATCGTTTGGGACATCCTAGTTTGGCCAAGTTTCAAAAAATGGTCCCCAGTTTATCTAGTTTGTCATCTTTTAATTGTGAGTCTTGTCAACTTGGAAAACAGTCTCGCACTTCTTTTCCAAAGCGTGTCCATTATCGAGCTGTGTCCCTACTTGCTTTAATTCATTCCAATGTCTGAGGTCCTAGTCGTGTCGTGTCTGTTTTGGATTTTCAATATTTTGTAACGTTTATCGACGATTATTCTCGTTGCACATGGTTATATTTAATGAAAAATCGTTCTGAGTTATTCTCAATTTTTAAATCCTTTTGTGCTGAAATCAAGACCATTATATATTCTTCCTCCCCGTGTCTTTGGTTGCACCTGCTTTGTCCATAACCTGTCTCCCAGTCAAGATAAATTGTTTGCTCAGTCCATCAAGTGCATTTTTCTTGGTTACTCTCGCCTTCAGAAGGGTTATCGGTGTTATTCTCCTAACACCCGCTGCTATTTTCTTTTAGCGGATGTTACCTTCTTTGACTCGTCTCCTTTCTACTCTTCTCCTCATTCCGCGCGTCAACCCATTTCTGAGGCACTCCCTCTTCTCGCGAGTCCTCTTGCTCCTATTCTCCACATTCCTTCTTCTACCCCATTGTAAGTTTATCATCAACGTCATCAGCCTCAGTCTCCTCCCGATGGAGATGTTGTTCCTGCACCTTCTCTCGTATCGCCTACTACTTCAGCGACTACTGCTGCCTCACATCTTGCTCCAATCTCTCCACCTGCCGCGGTCCTACCTTCTGAGGATCTACTTCCTATTACCCTTTGGAAAGGTACCAGTTTTTCTCGCAATCCTCACCCCATTTATAATTTTCGTAGCTATCACCATCTCTCGTCTCTTTTTTGTGCTTTTGTGTCTTCCTTATCCTCTGTTTCAGTACCTAAGACTGTTAGTGAGGCACTTTTTGATCCGGGGTGGCGACAAGCAATGGTGGATGAGATAACTGCTTTGCATTCCAATGGTACTTGGGATTTGGTTCCTTTACCCCCAGGGAAATCTCTAATCGGCTATCGATGGATCTATACTGTTAAGGGGGGTCTTGATGGGCAGATTGATTGCCTCAAAGCCCATTTGGTTGCCAAAGGGTATACTCAGGTTTATGGCCTTGACTATGGTGACACTTTTTCCCCTGTTGCTAAGATGTCCTCTGTGCGTTTGTTTCTCTCTATAATAGCTATGCGCCACTGGCCGTTGTATCAACTGGACATTAAGAATGTCTTCTTACATGGTGAGCTTCAGGAGGAGATTTATATGGAGCAACCTCCAGGGTTTGTTGCTTAGAGGGAGTCTGGGCAGGTTTGTAAACTCCGCCACTCACTATATGGGTTGAAGCAGTCTCTTCGAGCCTGGTTTGGTCGTTTCAGTGTTGTCATTCAAAACTTTGGTATGACTCGTAGTGAGTCTGATCATTCAATTTTTTATAAACACATATCACAAGGGAGGTGTATATACTTGGTTGTCTATGTGGATGATATTGTTATTACAGGTGATGATCAGGATGGTATTTTTCAGTTGAAGAAACATCTTTTCCATCATTTTCAGACTAAGGACTTGGGGTTACTTAGATACTTTCTTGACATAGAAGTTACTCAGTCCAGTTCTGGTATTGTTATCTCTCAACGAAAGTATGTGTTAGACATTCTGGAAGAAACTAGGATGCTTGATTGTAAACCTATAGATTCTCCTATGGACCCTAATGTAAAGCTCTTACCAGGACAGGGGGAGCCTCTTGCTAATCCTGGAAGATACCGCAAGCTAGTCGGAAAACCTAATTATCTCACTATCACTCGCCCAGATATTTCTTTCTCAGTCAGTGTTGTCAGTTAGTTTTTACAATCTCCTTGCGATAGCCACTGGGATGCGGTAGTCCGAATTCTCAGGTATATTAAGGGAGCTCCAGGTAGAGGACTATTGTATGAGGACAGAGGTCATACTTAAGTAGTCCGATATTCTGATGCTGATTGAGCAGGTTCTCCTTCTGATAGATGATCTACGTCAAGATATTGTGTTCTGGTTAGAGGAAACCTAGTATCTTGGAAAAGTAAGAAGCAGGAGGTTATTGCTAGGTCAAGTGCAGAAGTAGAATATCGTGCTATGGCCTTGGCAACGTGTGAATTTATCTGGTTAAAACAATTGCTTCAGGAGCTCAAGTTTGGGGAGATATCACAGATGAGATTAATTTACGACAATCAAGCTATATTACATATTGCTTTCAATCCAGTCTTTTATGAGAGGACCATACATATCGAGATAGATTGTCACTTCATTCGAGAAAAGATTTTATCTGACTGTATTACCACAGATTTTGTCAATTCTAATGACCAGTTAGCAGATGTCTTCATTAAGTCTCTCAAGGGTCCTCGAATTGAGTATATTTGCAGCAAACTTGGTGCATATGATATATATGCTCCAGCTTGAGGGGGAGTGTTGAGTTATATGGTTATAGTCTAGGATTAATCCTATGTTGGAGCCCATGGCCCATTGTATTTGTATATATATATATATATATAGGTGTATAGTCTATAATTTAATTAAGTGGTATATTCATATTAAAAGCTAGGTTTTCTTCCTATGTTTCACAGTTATGTTAAATAAGATTAATAATTAACAAATTAAACACAAGAGATGCATGCCTCGAAGTTTTCTAGTTGTCAACATATTATCAATAGTACTAAGGTCACAATAAAGATCACCATCACGGTGCAATGGTATCAAGAGTGATGGTCAATGAGTTGGAGCAATTGATGCTTGTCGTACAGTAACTTGCAAGCTTCTAAGAAAAACACGCATTTTTACAGCTAAGTTCTTGATACATTGATGTTTTTAGTGGCTACTTCATGGATCTCAAATAGGGGTGACATTTAGTCAAGTTGAGCTGAATCGACTCAATCAAAATCTAGTAGGCTCGTAGCTCTGCTTGAGCTTGACTCAACTAAAATTTGCGAGCCATTCAACTCAATTTGAGCCAAAATGAACCAAGTTGGGTCAAATAGTTGTGGGGAATGTTGGTCACATTTGTGGTCGCATCGACCAAGAATAGGTTAAGAGTCACTGCAGCCTGTAGAGGGTTTGGTCAAGGAAGAGTATTGGATGAAAGGGACTCAATTCTACATAAAAGAAAAGAGGAATTAGCGTTTACACAACGAAAATGAATAGTGGTGCAATCAATCAAGATATAGAACATTCACAGCAAGAAAAATAACAAAACCCCCAAGGAGATACATTAAGACAACCAAGAGCCAGAAAGGAACCCAAATCTGAAAACAAAACCTTCATTCATGTAAGTTAGACAAATTGGGAAAACCCCCAAATCAATCAAGACCAAGAACATCCAGAATAAGAAAAATAACAAAATCCCCAAGGAGTAAGAATCAATTGATGAGAGACAGGAAGGAACCCAAATTAGGCAATAAAACCCCTATTTCATCAAAACTGAGTCATATTAAAAAAAATAAAAATCAAATCCTCAACTGCAAACATACCTGGGAAGTACCAACAATCTCATAACTGAACATAACATAGGCGACAACACAGAAATCACAAGCCTCAACCTCAAACCTACTGTTAGGTCTCTTCAAAATCGCAACATATAAGAGAGAGAGAGAGTCTTCTAAATCCCAAATGAAGAGCAAGCGGCTAATATGTTGTCTGTTGTAATACAATAGAATAGAATAGTTTAGAATTATATGTAATATGTTAAAATATAATATAATAGCAGTATTAATAATTTAATATATATGATATTAAACGAGCCATATTTTTCAGTTCATTTGGTTCATGAACCCAACTTATTGGGTTAATTAACTAGTCGAGTCATGAATATCTCATGGGCTGGCTTGGCTCATTGCCAGCCCTATCTCGAATACAACATACAACATATCCAGCCTTTATCCCACTATGTGGGGTCGGCTACATGAATTCTAGACTTCCATGTATTTCTATCGTTTGTCATATCTTCATTTAGATCCATATACTTCATATCGAACTTTAATGTCTCTCTCAAAGTCTTCTTGGGTCTACCTCTACCTCTTTTTGTGACTAATTGTTCCATTTCATCAACTCTCCTCACAGGAGCGTCTCTTAGTCTCCTTCTCACATGACCAAACCATCTTAGTCTAGTCTCTCTCATCTTCTCCTCGATTGGCACTACTCCTGCCTTATTACGAATAACTTCATTTCTAATTTTATCCTTTCTTGTATGTCCGCACATCCATCTTAACATTCTCATCTCCGCTACACTCGTCTTTTGCTCATGCTGGTATTTGACTGCCCAACATTCTGAGCCATACAGCAAAACTGGTCTTATAGCTCTCCTATAAAATTTTTCTTTCAATTTTAATGGGATTTTACCATCACATAGCACTCCCGATGCATTTCTCCATTTTAGCCAACCTGCCTTAATTCTATGTGCGACATCCTCGTGAATTTCTCCATCTTTTTGAATCACTGATCCCAAATATCGAAAATGGTCTTTTCTTTGTAAGATTTGGTCTTCTAATTTTATTATAACATCATCAACTCTTGCATTTTTACTAAATTTGCATTCCATATATTCTGTTTTCTTCCTACTTAATTTAAATCCCTTAGATTCTAAATTGTTTCTCCACAACTCAAGCTTAGTGTTCACTCCTTCTTTTGTTTCATCCACCAACACTATGTCGTCTGCAAATAGCATACACCATGCCACATCTGTCTGAATATCTTTAGTGAGTTCATCCATTACTAAAGCAAATAAGTATGGACTTAGTGCAGAACCTTGATGCAGTCCTATTGTAGTTGTAAATGGTTCAGTATCCCCTCCGCATGTTCTGACCCTTGTCTCTACACCATGATACATGTCCTTAAGGGCTTGTATATAGGCTATTTTGACTCCTTTCTTCTCTAAAACCCTCCATAATACTTCTCTAAGGACCCTATCATAGGCCTTTTCTAGATCTATAAACACCATATGTAGGTCCTTTTGATGATCCCGATACCTTTCCATTAGGCGCCTCAGTAAATATATAGCTTCCATTGTTGACCTGCCAGGCATGAAACCAAACTGATTTTCTGACACATTTGTTTCTTTTCTAAGTCTCTGCTCTATTACTCTCTCCCAGAGTTTCATGGTATGACTCATTAACTTAATTCCTCTATAATTTTCACAGTTTTGAACATCTCCTTTGTTCTTGTATATAGGAACCAAAGTACTCTTCCTCCACTCATCTGGCATCTTTTTTGATTTAAGGATCGCGTTAAATAGTTGCGTTAGCCAGGAGATGCCCTCTTCTCCCATGCATTTCCATGCTTCTATTGGTATATTATCTGGTCCCACTGCCTTATGATTTTTCATCTTTTTTAAAGCTTGCCTTATTTCATTTGAACTTATGCGTCGATAGAATGCGTAGCTCACATTCCCTTCGGAGTTACTAAGATGTCCCAACCTAACTCTTGTGTCACCACCATCATTGAATAATTTTGTGAAATATTCCTTCCATCTCTCCTTAATCGCTCCCTCATTTACTAAAACATTTTGATTGTCATCTTTTATGCATTTCACTTGATTTAAATCCCGTGTTTTTCTTTCTCTTGCTTTAGCTAATTTATATATATCCTTTTCTCCATCTTTTGTATCAAGTCGTTTATATAGATTCTCATATGCTTTTGACCTTGCTTCACTAACAGCTCTTTTTGCTGCCTTTTTTGCTTCTTTATAATTTTTTTGATTTTCTTCATTGTTGCATTGATATACCGCTTTATAGCAAGTTTTCTTATTTTTAATTTTCAATTGTACATCTTCATTCCACCACCAAGACTCCTTAAGGTTAGGGGCTCTACCATTTGTCTCTCCAAGGACTACCTTTGCCGTGCTTCTCAGAGCATTAGCCATTTCTTTCCACATTTGGTTTGTTTGTCTTTCTCCATTCCATTCTCTTCTACCCCTTAATTTTTCTTTGAAGATTAGTTGTTTCTCCCCTTTTAAATTCCACCACCTGATTCTTGGATTTTGTTTTATATGATTTTTTCTCTTCCAATTTCTTACTTGGACGTCAAGTACTAGAAGTCTATGTTGAGTAGTCAAACACTCTCCCGGTATTACCTTACAATCCCTACAACATAACCGATCCTCTTGTCTCATGAGGAAGTAATCTATTTGGGTGCTTGAGCTGATATTTTTATATGTGATTAAGTGTTCGTCCTGTTTTTTGAACCTCGTATTGGTTATAATGAGCCCATATGCCATAGCAAAATCTAGGATAGATTTACCCTCATTATTAATTTCCCCGAATCCATACCCTCCATGTACCTCTCTATATCCGTTTCCGTCTCTACCCACGTGCCCATTTAAGTCACCTCCTATAATCACTTTCTCTCCTCTTGGTATCATTTGTATAAGTCCCTCTAGGTCCTCCCAGAATTTTGCTTTTATCTCATCACCTAACCCCACTTGTGGTGCATATGTACTAAAGATATTCATAGTTATTCTTCCTAGACTAATCTTCACCATAATAATCCTATCCCCTATTCTCTTTACATCCACTACCCCATCTATTAAGCTTTTATCCATAATAATCCCTACTCCATTTTTCGCTCGATCAGTTCCTGTGTACCATAGTTTATATCCAGCTTCTGATAAAGTTTTTGCTTTTTTCCCAACCCATCTCGTCTCTTGAAGGCACATAATATTAATTTTTCTCCTAATCATCACATCCACCACTTCCATAGCTTTGCCTGTTAATGTTCCTATGTTCCATGACCCAATCCTTAATCTATGATTTTGTTTTTGTCCTTGACTTTGGATTTGCTTTTGTTTTTGGCCTTGACTTTGAATTTGATTTTGTTTTTGATTTTGATTTTGGTTCTGATTTTGATTTTGATTTTGGTTTTGATGTTGATTTTGATTTTGGACTAACTTCTTTACCCACATCCGTCCAAGCAAATGCGGGAACCCTTGCTCATTTATCACTACATCCGGGCGCCGATGCAGCGGCCCTAGCTCACTTGTCACTACACGGGGGCAGTGTAGCGCGTCGCTATGAAGGGTTACGCCCACGCCCAAACGTTTTTTTATAATTTGTCTAGAGTTCATGTTTTGGATCCGACTAAGTTTTACGTTGGCTGTCGGCTACCTAACACAACCCTCCTCCTTTATCCGGGCTTGGGACCGGCAGTGGATAACATCCCCAGGCGGAGTTCCAGCCCTATCTCGAATAACTAGGTAAATCAGTCTCCATTTGAGTTTTAGTGCAATTCATGGCTTCTCCACAAATCTCATGATATCAAAGCCAAAAATAGTTTAAAATAATTATATTCTTGATTTTTTTCACTATTTTTAATGTTAAAACTTGCATATAAGAATGGCAATATTCTAATGCCAACCAAAAATGGATATATCAAACTTCCCACATTTTGCAATTCCTCAATGATGAGACTCCACTAATAAGCAACAACCATTTGTTAAAGTCATAATAAATAAATAAAATACAATTGAAAAAAAAAATTATTTCTTTCCAAAAAGTGAATAGGTGAAAAAGGCGAATAGAATGAGATTAAAAGATTCTTATGAGTTACTTGTCAAATAAAAATGCTATATATGACAGGACATAACACGTGTTTGCAATCCAGCCACTAGCAGCAAATGCCATCACCGATATTGTAGAAGAAAACTAAAAACTTGGTATATATTTCTCTTACACTTCACAAGGAATGGTTATAATATATATAGGAAAAAAAAACCAATCAAATCCCTATAACTAAAGAAAAAAGAAAAAATCTTAATTACATCAACTACTAATTTACATCAATTAATCAATCCTAACAATTAAGATTGATTATAATCAATCCCATAGATTGTGGGATAATTGGGATTGATAATCAATCCCATGAATTGAGGAACCAATCAATCAACACTCCCCTTCAAGCTGGTGAATGAATATCAATCATTCCCAACTTGCCTATAAGTTCCTCAAATCTCTTGATAGATAGTCTCGTTGTTAACACATCAGCAATCTAATTTTTTGAAATAACAAAGGGTATACAAACTTCCCAGCTTCCAACTTTTCTTTAATGAAATGTCTATCAATCTCAACATGCTTGATTTGGTCATGTTGCACAAGGTTATGTGCAATACTAATAGCTAACTGATTATCACAAAACAACTTCATTGGTCCATAGCTAGAGATTTTTAGGTCTTCCAGCACTATTTTTAGCCATAATAATTCACACAAGCCAAATGTCATTGCCCTAAATTCAGTTTTTGCACTAGACTGAGCCACTACACCCTGTTTTTTACTCCCCCAGGATACCAAGTTGCCTCCAAGAAAGACACAATACCCTGTAGTTGACCTCCTATCTACCAATAAGCCCCCATAGTCAGCATCTGTATACCCTGCAACTTCTAATTCCTTTCCCGATCTGAACAACAAACCTTTCCCTGGAGTTGCCTTTAGATAGTACAATATTCTCCTCACTATTTGTATATGTTCCTCGGTTGGATTATGCATAAACTGGTTCACCAAGCTGACAACAAATGAAATGTCAGGCCTAGTGTGAGATAGGTAAATCAAACGGCCTACCAACCTTTGATACCTTCCTCTTTCTACAGCCAGACTATCAGCATTTCCTAGCTTCAGATTAGGCTCTGAGGGAGTACCTGCTGACCTGCCACCTAGCATCCCTGCTTCCTCCAGCAATTCCCTGGTATACTTTCTTTGGGAAAAAAAATACCAACACTAGAGTAGGCTACTTCTATTCCCAAGAAGTACCTAAACTTACCAAGATCTTTGATATCAAATTCTTGGGCCAAATCTTTCTTTAGCTATTGTTGCTCATCAAAGTCATCCTTGGTGACAATAATGTCATCAACATATACAAGCAATGTTGTTAGGCTGCCCTGCTTCGAATGCTCAATAAATATGGTGTGATCTCCCCTACTCTGCCTCTAGATCACCATGTAAAAAAGTATTTTTTACATCTAATTGCATCAATTTCTAACCAAAACAGCTAGCTAAGGATAGAAGAATCCTCACAGTGGTCATCTTTGCCATAGGTGCAAACTTTTCCAAATAGTCAATGTTGTAGGTTTAAGCATACCCATTTGCTACCAACCTAACTTTATATCTTTCCAAAGTACCATCTGCATTGTACTTTACATTGAATACCCATCTACAACTCACAGGTTGCACTCCTTTTGGTTTAGGCACCATTTCCCAGATCTGATTTTTCTCTAAGGCCCTCATTTCCTCTTGCATAGCATGTACCCAATTCTAATTCTACAATGCCTCTTCTACAGACTTAGGAACGACTATAGAATCAAGGGAAGACAGAAAGCTCTTGTGTTTTGGTAACAAACGATGGTAAGAAATAAAATTGGCTACAGGATGTTGTGTACAACTCCTAATTCCTTTCCTAATAGCAATGGACAAGTCCAAATCAATGTGTATAGGGTCAAAATAAATAGGAGACTGAGTTGATTCCATACCTGACATTTGGGGTGAAGCTGGTCCTTGCATAACACATGGATTAGGCTAACCCTTCTTCTTGTACACATAAGGTGATCATTTGAACCTTGCAAGAGATATCACTGGATTTGGTATAGGGTTAGGAGAATTACGACATGTTGGAGAATCTAGTATAGGAGAGATAGGTTGAGGGGAAGAAGAAGTTGTAGTGTCAGGAACAGGTTGTGACTGATGTATAGAAGATAGATCAGGAGAAGGTAGCAGTCCCATTGAGTCATCCAAACTTGGCAACAAAATCTGGTCACCACTCATACTCTCCCCCGTTAACCAGAAGGAAAAGGGCAAAAAAAATGACTGGTTCTCCGCAAAAGTGACATCCTTAGAGACAAAAACTTTTGTATGGAAGGATGGTAACATTTATATCCCTTTTTAGTAGGAGAATAGCCTAGAAAAACACATTGAAGGTCCCTAGGATCAAATTTGTCCTTTTGCAGTTTAGATACATGAACAAAAGCCACACACCAAAACACTTTAAGGGGAAGAGGAGTATGAAGACTGAGTTCTGGGAAGTGGGATGTGAGACACTAAAAAGGGCTAAGATGACCTAGCACCCTAGAAGGAACTCTATTGATAAGATATGTGACAGTTAACACTACCTCACCCCAAAAGAATTTAGGCACAAAATGCAGGTGTAAGAGACCCTAGTGACATTTAGGAGATGCCTCATCTTTCTTTCAGCAACTCCATTTTGTTGAGGGGTGTCAACACAAAAAGATTCATGAATAATCCCCTTTTGCTGGAAAAAATGATTTAAGTGATAATTAAAGTAGTTCCTTGCATTATCAATTCTATACCTTTTAATTGACACTCCAAATTGGGTGAAAATCATGTTATGAAATGATGGGAGGATGTTACTAAGGGCTGCTTTATCTTTCAATAAATAAACCCATGTCATCCTAGTACAATCATCAACAAAAGAGACAAACCACTTAGCCCCAAAATAGTTAGGAATTTTAGAAGGCCCCCACACATTAGAATGCACCAAAGAGAAGGGAAACAAGGATAGTTTATTACTAATAGCATAGGGAACTCTATGATGTTTAGACAATTCACACACCTCACAATGTAATTCATTAATATTCAAACCAGAAAACAAACTTAGAAACATTGTTTTTAATAAAGGGAAAGGAAGATGTCCTAGTCTAAGATGCTGAAGCCATACATTATTTCGAGTAGAGGTTGATTGGGAAGAGTAGGCTAGAGTGGGCTGATCTCTTGCAAGTAATTCAGAGGCCTTTTGGAAGTAGTACAGCCCTTTATGTGCTTTAGCAACACCAATCTTCCTCCCCATGGCCAGATCTTGAACACATAGTCATGAGGAGAAAAGGTTACACAACAATTAAGATATTAGGTAAGTTTGTGCACTGAAAGAAGATTGATAGATAGTTTAGGCACATAGAGCACATGTTGTATTTGAAAATCAGGATTTAAACACACTTTTCCTTGTCCAATTATTGGAACAGATTGGCCATTAGCAACTGTAATTTTTCTGAAGCTATTTATGAATTCATAGGTCTCAAAAGCTTTTAGGTTAGGTTAGGTGTCATATGGTCAGTAACTCCAGAATCCAATATCCATAGTTCATTCCTAGTAGTTTTAGAGGCAATTGAGATTTCAGAATTAAAGCACATACCTACTTGAACTAGAGAACATGATTCCCCTTGGAAAGGTTTAAGGTTGGTTTTCAACTTACTCATCTCCTCTGCATTTAACTCCCCCGGGTCTGAGATGACAGTAGGCTCACTCTTTTCAATAGATTCTTCTGCTTCTTTAGCTTATAGGTAAACTCTTGTGGAGTTCTTAGATGGCAGGTTCTTGAATCCCCCCATTTTGCTCAATATGGCCTTCTTATCATGCAGTTTGAAGCATGTCTCTCTCGTGTGTCTTGGCTTCTTGCAATAGGAACACCATACTCCCTCTTTGTTTTGTTTAGGAACAATTTGATCCTTTCCTTGAAACGTTTATGGCCATGCACCCTGCATCTTATTAGAAAGCATAGCAGAACCTTCCAAATGATGGTCATAAACATGGTTGTCCTCCTATGTTCCTCACTTCGAACTATAAAATAGACTTCATTCAAAGATGGCATTTTTTCATGACTAAGGACCTGTGCCCTGACCTGGTCGAATTCAGGATTAAGACTAGCCAAAAATTCTACTATTCTATATCTTTCTAACATAGAGGTTAGAATAATAACATCTTCACTACATACCATCTTAATATCTTGATAATGGTTTAACTCAAGCCAAAAACCATTCATCCTATTATAGTAATCAGTCACAGGCAAGGATCCTTGTTTTGTGCTACTGATTTTAGTCTTAATTTCATAAATAACCGAGGCATCTTGTACCTTTGAGTAAGTCCTCTTAACAGTCTCCCAAATGTCCTTAGTTGTAGATAGGAACAGGTAGTTTTTGCTCACCTCTGGTTGCATCGAATTCCATAGCTATGACATCAACATTGAGTCTTCTACATCCCAGGCAGCAAAAGTAGGATCCGTAGCTTTAGGGGTTGGTCCAATGAGGTGAGAAATATTCCCTCTACCCTTCAAAAATGTTCTTACTAGTTGAGACCATTGAAGGTAGTTACCTCCATCCAACCGGTATGAATAGTGCATACTAGGTAGCTCACCGAAAGAAGAACTTCCGGTTGATGGCTCTATTGGTATCACTTCCCCTGTTGACATGGGCGAAGCAATTTCTAAGATCTCAGACATTGTATGGAATGATGAAAAGAAAAGATGAAGTGAGAAGCAATCGGATTATAGTAGCAATGAAGGCCAGGAGAGAATGAGTCTTCTTTAGGCACCAATCGACTCTAATACCATGCAGAAGAAAACTGAAAACTTGGTATATATTTCTCTTACACTTCACAAGGAATGGAGATAATATATATAGGAGAAAGAAACCAATCAAATCCCTATAACTAAGGAAAAAAGAAGGAATCCTAATTACATCAATTACTAATTTACATCAATCAATCAATCCCAACAATTAAGATTAATTATAATCAATTCCATAGATTGTGGGACAAGATTGATTATAATCAATCCCATAGATTGTGGGATAATTGGGATTGATAATCAATCCCATAAATTGAGGAATCAATCAATCAACAGATATGCATAACCAAACCTTGTTCGTCACACCATTTGGATGTTTATAAAGATTTCTAATCAACATTTTGTAACTTAAAACATGTTTTACAAATGATGTAGTAATTTATGTAGATTAAGCCAACTAAATCAGAGAATACCATAGGCGCACTATGTACTTGGAGACGGTACCATAATTAGATAGTTAAAACTATTTATATATTGGTAAACATGTGTGGTTACAGTCCTAAAATAAATAATAAAGCTTGCTTGCAAAAGGCTAGCACATTCCATTACTTAAGACACACTTAAAAACATTCATTCTTAAATAGTTCGTGCACTAAAACCCATAAAGAATGGCAGGAACAATCTTGACAAGTTCGGCTCCCATTATCATCATCAATTTCATAAGCTTGCACATGTAGATAATGAACTAATTGCACCCAATTTTCACATCCATGACACTCCACTGGTACTTGCAGATGCTGATAAGCATGAGCAAGGGAAATGCAAATGGAAGTGGTGATGGAAACAATCTGCTTCTTTTATATAAGCCAAAAATCTGCCACTTCAATAAATAGGCACTAAATGAGCAAACATCAGCTAGATGACACCTTTTGGAACTGTAGAGCAGTATAGTAAAAAATTCCTGGGCTTAGAGATGGAAACAACAGTGGCCCAAGTATCAGAAGTTGGATAACCGTAATGACAATACCTGCTACATAATAGCCATTGAAACCCTGATCGGCAATTGGCGGTTACAGCTCTTCAGCAGCCATTACAATTGTTGAGAGTAAAAAATAATAATATAAAAGATAAAGTTAACCCTATATCTACCAGCTTAAACTTTTAAATGAGAGATAATTAACAATTCAATGTGGCATCAAAATAGACAAAGGTCTTGAGTTCAAACTTTACAACAAATCCAATATTTCTTTAGTTGCAGGTGTTTGGACCCGTTATGCATTGAAGCCCAGCCACATGTGAGGGGACATATTGAGAGTGAAACCAATAATATAAAAGATAAAATTAACCCTCTATATACTAGCTTAAACTTTTAAATGAGATGATGATTAACAATTCAACAACAATGAATATAACCATAAATTCTATTCTGACCAATAAATTCTATTCTCACCAAACACGTGACTTCTCTGTGGCAAGGGAGATTACTGAAATAACATGATTCTTAAACAGTATCATCAGATGTGTATAACCATCGGTTTGTCTGAACGTAGAGAAGCAAATTAAATAACTATCTTTAGACACCTCCAAGTTCCAAACCCCAGTCTTATGTAACAATGCCATAAATTGTAAACGTGATCAAATTGTAACATTAGATTTTCAAAACATTACTACAATCCGCAGTTTGCATTCTAACCCTACGCGATGATAAATGAAATTTAACCAGACTCACATTATTAAGACAATACTAAAAAACAATTTTCAGAGAATTTTTCGCCTTTCAATCTCTAAATAACATGATCATGTCATCAAATTTCAAGATTGTCTTAGTTCTCGTAATGTTTTTGGGACAATGACGACGTACATTCGAAGAAAGAAAAAGGGAAATCAGAATCAGAATTAAAACAAGATTCGTATGAACTTCCAAATTCCAAAAAAAATAAACAAAATCAGATTATTTTAACACATAAAACAAAAGAAATACTAGAGAACAAACACGTATCAACTGATGAATTACGCAACACAGAAAGAGTCAAAAAGATGAACACCAGAAGTAGATTCAACAACCAAAACAGAGATGATGGAGAATTAGAGCTCCGCACGACAAAGAGAGCAATAATTCCTAAATTACAAAGCCGCATTAGCAGAAGATCGTACCGCGATTTCGATGTTTTCCAGATGAAAAGAACCAGAGCTGGCACAACGAGGAGGAGGCGAAGAGAGAGAACCCCTCGCGGCCTTCCTCCCTAGGGCTTCTCTCTAAAGACGGAAGCGCGGTGTGAGAGAGAGAGAGAGAGAGTAGGGAGAGAGAGAGGGGGGTGGGGAAGAAGAGGACTTTCAGTTGTCTTGGTGCTTAGTGACGAAGAGAAGTCGGCGAGGCCCCAGACATGAGCCACGTCTCCCTAAGTGGGTCCCACTGACGCACACGAATCCACTGTCCATCTCTATACCGTGTTCGTCATCTTCGTACGAACACGAGTGCAATTTTGTACACCCCCTTAACGGGAGTGAACGTAACTCCGTTAGTTTTCTAACGGGGGACTAAAGTGGGGAGACTCTCCCTATAATAAATTTATCTCCTGTTTTTCTCTCACCCTTTCCCTTGCTATTGTCGCCTTTTTCTCCATCACCACCACCTTGTCTCTCGACGTCGATCGTCACTACCTAACTCTTATTGTCTTGCCTTTCACATATTGATCGTAAAAATAAAATGATGCAGTGATAGTCAGCGCATGAAATACGAGACAACAAGGATGCGACGATAATAAGAAATACGATGACAATAAGAATAAGAAATGATGAGACAGAAAAAAAAGAGATAAATTTCTTGAGGAGAGAGAACCCTCCGTTTATGTTCACCCCATTAAATAGGGGTGAACAAAATTACATTCTACGAGCACTCACTCTCATTTTTTTATAGTTTATAATTTATATTTATTTTTTATAAATAATTATAAATGTCATGTCTAATAAAAAAATCAAATTTCTTTTAAGAATTCACTCAACTGGATCAACTAAGTTAGATTTTTTATGTTTTTTGTTTTATTTTTAAATTATAGAAGATAAAAATAATTTAAAATTTTAAAAGGGATTAATGGCAACGCTTTGAATTATTTTTATTTTTATTTTAAAAAATTCAAGAGATCCTTGCAATACATTAAACCTTCGACATGAGACATTCTATCTTTTTTAAAAATTTACAGTTTGTCTCCCCTCACTTCAAAGTGTACAAATAAATGAGTCACGGGTTAAAACTCAAAAAGTTGGTCCCTCAAAATAAACACAAATTATCATAACTCACACATAAACAAACACAAACCCACTATCTACGATAACCTGAGCTCCTGAACATGTGTAGTAGACTATTTATACTATCGAGAGGTTAATGCTTTGAATTATTTATAACTATAGTCTTTCAAATTCCATCAAAATAAAAAAATAATGACATTATGAAAACATTTATAATGATATGTATTGTGTATTTATTATTTAAATAAGTCCTGGTTTGACCCACATTGCAAAAAATATTACAACTTATTACACCATCTTGTTTGTTTTGAAATATTTTTATTTATATAGATATATAATGATATTTCGATAGAGTCATGTTATTAAATAACAATAATATTTGTTAATTTATTTAAACTTTCGATTTGTGACAACAACTAATATAGACATTCAATTAATAACTTACATAATCTAGGTCCATAAAATAAAAGAAAAGTTATTGTTTTCCTCTAATATGATATTCATTAGTGTGTATATATATATATATATTATTAAAGACTAATCATGAAAATAATTAAAAAAAATCATGAATTTATAATTTTTTTTAATTTTGACATTTAATTTCAAATTAACTTAATGAGATGTAATTTTTCCACCTAAACCATTGTTCCAGAAACTAATAATCTTTTGAGATTATCGTTCTTGCACGATCTCCCATGCTCATGTCTTCGATTTCAACAGAGAAGATAAATCACAAGTGAAAAATTTGTCTCATTGTGCAAAATAATGAATTGAATCTCGACCTGTTGATATGAATCTCAACTTATCGTAATCCAACCACTTGACTTGTGTCTTAGAGACAAAAAATAATAACCTTTTGCTCCTATTTGAACACGACCGTGCCCAATGGTGAGTTGCGTGTAGCACCACCCATTGCCACCCAAGGCCCTTGGCCCAAAGAAGCCCAATGGGCCTGTGAGTTGGGTCAGGCCCACAAGTCGTGTTGGCCCAATCTTTCTCTGGGCATGACATGACCCGACTCGACCTATTTGACATCTATAGTACAAACATTATCGATCACTTGGGAGATGCAGATCATGAGAGGCTGAAATCTTTTAGCTTGCAGCAGCATATCTCAATTAGAAGCTGCATACAAGTAGATGAGGAAGATGCTTATATGATAAAATGCTTCAGAACGAAAGCAAAGCAACATGTTGGAACAAATAAAAGAATCTGTATCTTTTCGGGTTTTTTTTTCCTTTTTCAGCCAACTATGGTTGGTGTAACAGTAATCCGCCATTCAGAAAACATCAACAGCAGAGAAAAGGAAGAAGAAATCTTCAAATCAGAACCTTAAAGGTCATCGCAACATTAAAGACACACCAGCACAGAAACAAAGAAAGATAACCCTGAGTAGGCAAAGCCTTCAGAGCTATATACAGGTCTCGATGACTCTCACAACATATATCCAGAAATTCAAACGCTCTACTTTCTAACCCATGGAAAGCAGCAGATCTGAAAAGAGGAAAACGAAAGAAAAATGAGGAAAGGAACAAGGGGGCGTGGCGAATAATGTGAAAGAACAAGTATAAGAGCTTATTATACAAGATTAAGGGGCATGCCTTGGTGCCAGCATCTGGGGTTTTCCTCCGGATGGGAGTGTAAGAAGGTTCATTGCTCACAGAATTTCCAGCCCCACCGTGCCTTTCCTCCCGAACTTTGTTGAAAATGTGCGTATAACCATCAGCACACGAAGGGTTGTTCTCATCCCATTCGCCAAATTTTGGAACAGCAGCACCCCTATCAGGCTGCATTGCAGAATTACAAGTCTCTATCATATTCCTACGTGGGGTGGGGGCAGCTTTCAACACAGATTGCATTGCTTTTTACAAATCGCTATACGTAAGATACTAGTCTGTATGATAAATGAAGGTTCAGGAGTCAGGTAAAAGATCTTACAGTCTCATCGCCTCGATTAGCTGCTCTCATTCTGGTTTTTCCAGGCGCACCTTGGCTGCTATCATATGAGTTCTTTCCTTCAGAGGCAGCAGGAGATGCACTACCTTTTGCCACAATCTTTGCCTGATAATGTGGATGGAGAGGTGACCGGTCCACGCTGTAGTCAGTACTCCGCCTTTGAGGTTGACCTGAGCTCGATCCACGGCCTCCATGACGCTGATGTGCCGAATCACCAGTACCTCTCCGTCCCATATTATCATTATGTGCCGGAGAGTCACTCGACTGCCTAAACTCTCCAGATTCCCCACTGGCACCCCTTGGCTTTGCTGCTTCCCTTCTACTTGGTTCTTCTGGTTCAGTTCTGCTCCTGGATGGAGAAGCTTGAGATGGAGGCGTGATGTTGGCCAAGATATCTGGATTCTCTTGGGGATCATTTGGGTTTATCAGCTTCCCACCAGTTCTTCCCTTCCTCGCCTTGTCAAAGTAGACCGTGTAAGGAACATTCTCCTCGCTTTCCCAGTTGCCAAATTTTGGTACATGGGAGCGTTGCTGCAGTTATAAAATGTGTCTATTACCAATAAAGAAATGACAATAATGTGTGGTAAAAGTAGTCAGGGATATAAGGTTATGGACAAATAAAATGTGAGATGATACAGGTAAAAGTACAGTTAAATGACATTTTTATGTGCCCTCCACCACCATGAAACAGGTAAAAATGAACAGTTGTGATTCCAATGCCGGAAAGTGACATAGTGTTCCAACAGAATTTTACTATGCAAACAGCACTTGCACTTTTTTCCAGAACATGTCGTATGACCTTGAGCTTTACCAATTATCACCATCAGCGATATGAAAAATCATGAAATAATAAGTTTCATCCACATGTTCTAAAGCCTGCTTATAAATTAATCAGCAGAGCTTTAGAATCATGCACAAGTTACTAAAACAGTAGCCCTGTTATTCCTGACCTTCAATAAAGATACCATCCATTCTTTATGACAAATTAGCATCTACATGTTACAAAAGTACAAGGTTACCACTTACCACAAGTTTTTCATTTCTGTAATATTCAGTGCTTGTCATGTGTTAACCTGCAATTCATCTGCTTTGTGTTTCCAGTGAGTGAATTGATACTTGCCGACAAGATATTAAGGGTAGTTACTGACCAATGTAGGTGAATGGAGTGTAAAACCACAGGAGAATTATTATCACACTAAAAAAGCAAGAGAGAGAGAGAGAGAGAGCAGAGATTTCTTGCAAGTAACAACTTGAAGAAAAAGAATTTGCAATTACGAACATTAAAAAAAGAAAGATCTTCCACAATTTAGTTGAAATGAAAACTAGCTACCTGATATGGAACTTCTGATTGCCGAGTGCACGATAGACCAAGAATCCATTCTCACCACACATTGCAGAAGTGCTTGTTTTGTTAGAAGTATGCTAATTATCGAAGGCATTCTTTTTTTTATTTTTTATGATGGAGACGCAAAACTTGTAAATTACTGGAGTGCAGCAACTAAAGGCAGGCATAGGCTCAAGTGTTTTGCAGAAGAGAAGCCACTGTGACTTGTGATGTTCAACAATCATCTATGCTTTTCCTCTAGTAACTAAGACATAAATGGAAGCAAAAGATGCATAAATGTATCATTTCTATTGACAAATATGGTGTAGAACAACATATAATGTGTGTCTTAATTGGCACAATCTTTCCATATTTGTGCTTTTTTTTTATAACTACATATACCATTAAGAATTTTGGTGATATAGCTTGTCAAATCATGGGAAGACAAATTGGTCGAGTAAATTTTATCCTGAAGATTAAATACATGCAATTCGACAAATCTTGAAATTTCCCTCAGATCAGAGTCTCGTTTCAGACCTATGACTCGGCACAATGATTATAACTGCTAATTGAAAGAAGCAAGGTTAAAGCATTCAACTACCAAATAGAACTACTCGATGAATGAACCAATAAGCTTTCAAAGTCAAAACCCCAAATTCATTCTTCGGTCAAGGTTTTGGAATGAAAGGCTCTTGCAATTATAGGAAAATGCCCAAAAAACCATCAAACTGTACAGCCTTCCAGAAACAATTTTCAGACCACACTTTAGGAATCAAAGGACCATCAGTTAATTACTGACTGGGACACCAAACCAAGAGCATAATAAAAAAAAAAAAAATTCATTAGTACGAATACCGAACTGCTGGATCTATCTTCTAATCAACAACACACACACATAAAGCAAATGAATCATATAAGTGAAGAAACTTCGGTTTATTATTTCCAAGCAACTAGACAATCTGGACTCTTGAATTCATTTCATGAACAGAAGCATGGTACTATAGGAACTGCCAAAATCAATAGATCAAACAAACCATTTGCAAACATGGACAGTAAAACCCACAAATTGGAGCAGAACCTGCAAATCCACCGAATTAAGCAGCAGAATCTCAAGAAAAGTCAAAACAGGGAAACAAAACCCCTTATTACAGCTGAACGAGACCAAACATCGAGTTGCTTTGCTAAAATTTAAGAGAAAGCACAAAAGCAGAGGATTGGAAGGGCAAAATCAATTCATATAAAGGAAGATTAAGGAATTAAAGCAGCGAAGGTGGGCTTACTGCCATTTCTCTGCACCAAGCTGGTGAATTGAAGTCGGAAGCTCAGAAGGCACGGAAGAATTGTTAAGGGAATTTAATCAAACCAATATAGATTTTTCAAACACAAAAACACTTTTAACGACCGAATGAAGGGGAAGAAAGAGAGAAGGAGAGAGGACGGGAGATGGAAGGAGAGGGGGTTTATCAACCATTGACAGACGCCACCGGTCATAGTTGACCATTCCCTCCCCCTCTCTCTCTCTCTAAAAGTTTACTCTTCTTCCCCCTCCCGCGTCCAGGCTCCGTAAAATGATTAGGAGAGTATTAATATGAGGTTAAAATATTTTTTAAATTAAAATATAAAATTAAGGAGTATTTTAAAATTTTTATTAGAATATTTATTAAAATTTTTAAAATTCACTAAAAGATATATAAATATATTTTTTTTAATCTATAAAGATCAAGATATACGACGTTACAGGTGGTATCAGAACTAATCCCTGAGCCTCTGAGGGCGGTAGTGGGGCAAACTTCAGTGAGGACGCTGAGTCTCTATAGGGGGTGTGTGTAGGCACCTTAGGCGAATCCCACATCGACAATGCAAAGAGGGAAGATTTAGGACAGGTTATAAGGTCACATGATGAGGATGTCATATACTCAAGGGAGGGAGAATGTAATACCTTAAGAGTCTAAAAAATTGTAGTATATATCGAGAATAAGTAAACAAAGAAACAAGACTAACTGGATACCTTTTGGGCTGAATGTAAATAAAGAATTCCAGAGTTAAGCGTGTTTGAACTGTACAGCTCAAGAATGGGTGATCCCCTGAGAAGTTAGTGTAGCCCATCAAGATAAGTTGTTCTGATTCTTCTTATCGCTCGATGGAAGAGATAAATATATTTTAAAAAATTAAGATAAAAAATTACATAACTTATTTTTTAAAAATTATTAAATAAATTGAATAAATACATTAAAAAAACACATATTTAAAAAACTTCTCTCATATTTAATCTTTTTCACCTTATATATCCAACCATACTAGAGAAGTTACTCTGTGCGATGCTCTATCCAACCATATTCGAGAAGTTACTCGTATCCTAAAATTTCATGAATTTGATCTAAAATAAAAGTCTTGGGCCAGTCACGAATAAAAATCCCGCTTGGCCATCGTGAAAACATAACTTTACAGATGACCTCGTCCACCCGTTAAGAGTCAAATTACATAAACAATACGATCTCTAATACGAATAATTTGTGGATGCGTTCACACGTGCATGACCATATTTAAGGGATTGTTTGGATGGGGAAAATGAGGACGGGCTCAAAGAATATCTAAGAAATGGGAATGACGTAAGTGGGTCTGTAAAATATATCCCAAATTGACGTGGCGGCTGCCCTGTTCTTGTTGGGTGGCTAATAGACAGTGGAAATTATTATAACCGGAAATAATAAAAATACAAGGTTGGGTTCATCAGCCGTTGACCGGCGCCACGGCATTACCGCAACTGTTACGGCGGCTGGACGGAGGGAGGAGGTTGGTTCGACCGACGCTGTCGATGTCCCTTCGATGGTCAGAGTCAATATGTTCCCCGTTTGTCCTTTTCTCTATTTCAGTAATAAATATATTTTATTTTAATTAAATTTAAATATCATTAAAAAATGTATTAATTAAATAAATAATATAAAATATGATAGCAAAAATAAAACTGTGTGATGATTAAAAATTAATATTATTTGATTTATTTTAATATTAAAAATATTTTTATTAATTAATATTTTAAAATATTTATTGAAGTTGACGTGGCTGCGGGGACCATGGACATGAGGAGACCCACGCACATGGTGGAGTCACTCTCGGCCGTTCCATCAAAAGCTCCCCATTATTATTATTATTCTATTTCAAATTTTTTATTTAAATAAATAACATTTCTAAGAGTTTGCAACCTATAAATTAGCAATAATACGTGATATAATTATTAATAAATTTATTTTTAATATTTGTTATATGAATAAAGGAATAATTATATCACACGTGTCCTTAATTATAGAATGATAGATCTATTCAATAAGAAAAATAATTTACGCTTAAAATATTTTTATTATCACTTTAATATAATAATAAATTTATTAATTAAAAACGTTCTCGTCAATTCATTTAAACTTTATAAAAAAAAACAATTAAATGACACATCAAAAATAAAAAATAAAGCCTCAATAAATATAATACACGTATTTTTCTAACTTACTTAAATACTTTAGTGTTATTCTTAATTCATTATCGAATTCTAACTTAATTGTTAAAAGGTTATCACATAAAACAAAATCACGGTCATACAAAAATACGTTAATAATTTACTAAACTCTGCTGGGATTTAGAAAATTTATTTATTATTTATATTTATCAACTTTATCTTTTATATATAAACAATATAACTCGTATTGAGGAGTGAGTCAAAGCCGCCTTTTGTTGGTAGCTTTGAATTGTTGGTTTCTCGCGTCAACAGGCTGATGACTTGTCTCCTTTAGTTTCGTTTTAATTATATTTCTAATACTTTAGAAACAAAAATAAAAATAAAGTTTGAAATATTTTTAGTGTTTAAAAATAAAAAATAAAAATTATCTCCGCACGTTACCAGCACCTTGAAATGTACCTTATTTTTAATGTAAATCATTATTGTAATTGTTTAAATATTACAATAAATTTATTGAGTTAAAAAGTCGTCGTTAAGCTACTTAGGTCCTGTTTGATAGTGTAACACCCTGCTTTTCTGAGCGTTAAATAACTTAAGAATTTCGGGAATATTTTTTTTTTTTATAAACCATCTCCCGACAATCCCGTTTTACCTTCTCAACTCACTAAATAAGAATCAATAAGCTAAGACAGGTAATCATCATAAATGCGGAAGCTTAAAATCGAAACTTAATATGGTACATAATCAATTTCACTTTATAACCGTATAAGAATTCGTACCATACATTAACATCATCTCCTCAATATTGAAATACATAAATACATGGAGATTCCATAATGTTCTAACAAGACTAATCATCAATAAAGCATCAGCCAAAACATATCTGAGTCAGCTTACTGAATCCATCAGCTACGCCATCACGTGCCGTCTCATCTCAACCTGATCCTTGCCTAAGCTGCAAGTCTAAATTGGAACGTTGAATGTTCCAGGGGCATAACCCATTAGAAGATGAATCTTCTAGTAAGGGTTTAAAAACATGATACATGAATACATGATGCAATAACATAAACAATCATGTGCCCTAGTGTAACTTCCCTAGCCTACCAGCCTGGCACGGAACCCTAGGCAGAATCCCGAACCTCTGCAGGATAATCCTAACGTTGTTCCATCATTGCCCTTGGGAATTACGGCTACACTCTTAGAGCGACATCCCCATCCCATGCATGAGTATCAATATGCGAATAATATCGTACTATGCAAGAATAACGTCTTTCCATGCAATATGAAATGATCATAACTTCAATAAATATCATGCATAATGAAGCAAACGTTTCATATATAGGTTCTTGGGATAAAACCACTTACCTTTAGACGTAAACTCAAATTTTCTCGAAAAACGCGTATAACCTCGTTTTGCGTGCCAACCTTGAAAATAACATAAACCATCAAGATCCATGGCCAAATCACTTCCTGGCCAATCATTTCCAAGTAAAATCAATAATCTAATTTTTTCATACTTTTTCCTTATTTTCTCTATTTTTTCTCTATTTTTCATAGTCATAATTTCTTCCAAAATATTAAATAAATACCTAATCAGGTAATTTATTTAATTTTTCTTCATAAAAATTCCTAAAATAATATTTCTAATCTCCATGAGTTTTCTGAGAATTTTCCAAAATCTCTTCCTATTTTTCTCTAATTAAGTTTCCTTTCAAAAATTCAAAATAATTATTTCATCATAACATTTCTCAAATAAAATTTTATAAAACTGAACTATTCCTTTTTCTTGTATTTCTGGATATTTTTCCAGAATTTTCTCTCTTTTATTTCTATTTTTACTCTATTTTTCTTTATTTCAGCATTTAAATAATATTAAAAATTATCTCCGGTCATCTTCTCCGGCGCGGGCACACCGAAAAATTAAAATGACTATACCAGAAGATAGCTTACCTTGAGTTGATCATTCTGTCCAAATTTGAGCTTGAAAGAACACTTAGAAGATCTCCCTCCGAGCAAAATTCAGTTCGGTTCCGGCGAGATCCGATTTTTCCGGCGAAGCTCCGATCACCCCTCAAATGAACTCCAAAATTTCTCAAACTTTCCAGAAATGATCCTCAGCTCATGGGAAACAAAAGCCCTATGGTTTGGTGCCTCAATTTGTTCAAAAGTGAGGTCGATTTGAAACTCAAATCTTGCAAAACTCTAAGCCACCATATCCTCTATTTATAGGCGATTTTGGCCCCATAAATGATGGATC
Organism: Diospyros kaki; assembly: GCA_036245055.1. Taxonomy (NCBI): domain Eukaryota; kingdom Viridiplantae; phylum Streptophyta; class Magnoliopsida; order Ericales; family Ebenaceae; genus Diospyros; species Diospyros kaki. Next base: position 42,533,967 of record BSEG01000007.1, on the reverse strand, counting down.
TCGCTTCAATCAAGGCCTCTGATGTCCCCTATTGCCCTTAACAAGTCCAAAATCCATCGAAAGAGCTCCATTTTCGCGATCTAAATGGCGAACTTTAGGCTACTTTTTCTTCAATTTCTGGCAATTCCATTGCTTTTTGTCGGTCAAGCCCTTTACAAAATATGCTCCTTGAGCAACCCTCGTGCCATCCCTGTGGCCAATTTCGGTGATTTGATGGGTTGGTCGGCCATGGTTGCTTGGAGATTTTCTTAAAATTGCACTTTGGCCCCTCAAACTTTGGTTTTCTCACTTTGGCCCATTTCACCAAGCTCCTTGACTTTTGATAATTTCCCTCAAGACCCTAAAGTCCTAAAACATCAATTTGACCTCTGAGGATTCTGAAAAATATCGTTTCGGCCTCTCTTGAGTAATTTCAAAAAACTGCATTTAGGCCCGAATCTTCGTTTTGGCCCTAAACCTCTTCGTTTCTTCCTGAAACCACTGAAGGGTTGTTCCTTATGAAAAATTAAAGCCCCCTCAAGTTTCTGTTGACTTCTCGGAAGTCATCTATGACGATTCGGTATTGCAGCATAATTAGTAGCTGTATTTTAGCTGTACCGAAAACTGTTCCCGATCCAATTTATTTCGATGCTATAAATCATATCTTGGGGTGCTCGTTAATGATACATCATTTTCCTTTGTCATTTCGGCTCTAGGGTACTCCCGGCAGTCGATTTAGTCAATTTTTCGAACTATTCAGATACCAATTTTCTCTGAAACCCCATTTCTCTAATAAATTACTTATTTTTAATTAACCCAAATTTCTCGGGTATTACAGATAGTCATTGTTTTCTTAGGAAAATATCATTTTTCACCCAATTTTTCATTTGTGTAGTGTTTAATAGTCAAATTTTTCCAAAAAACTCATTTTCTCATTTTTTGTCACGTGATGGTTTTTTCCTTCAAATCATGGAAACCAAATTCTTTGGGGGCAAGAGAATGAGCTCCGATTTTCCAGATAATTAAAGCAACAACTCACTGTGCTGCTCCCGTCTTCATCATCTTCAACTTCTCTAGAAGCAAATCTGCAGCAAGAGATGGACAAAGAGTGAACGAGAAAGAGAACGAGCGAGCAAGAGAGAGGGTGAGTGAGCGAGCAGGTCAATGGTGGTAAGTGACAACAAGTAGGTGAGCGGGAAGGTAATGAAAGAGAAGGCGTGTATATATATATATATGTACGTACGTATGTATGTGTATGTATCTGTGTGTGAACGAGAAAGACGACAAGCGAGCGAGCGAACAAGTCAATGGCGCGGCGGTGAGTGAGGAGACAGCTTTTCTTTTTCATTATATGTATGTATGTGTGTGTGTATATATATGTGTGTATTTGTGTGTGTATATATATGTGTCTTTATGTATGTCTCATTTAGTGTTTTTCAATACATTTTAACTATTAAATTTTATGAAAAATGTGTCATTTTTTTATAGAAAATAATACATATTAAACACGAAATGTCAGTAAAATGATCAAATTTTATAGAAAATATTACCAATCAAACACAAAAATATGAAAAATAACATAATTTTTCAAGTAAAAAATTATACCAATCAAACACCTTAAACTTTCAATTTTCAGAAATTTATTTTCTTTGTAATTCAATTCCCTGTAATTCATTTTCTTTCCACTCAAATTCTACTATTGCAATCAAACGTACCTTTAGAGTATGCAATAAATAAAATAATGAGAAGGTCTAGAAAAATTTTTAGGCAAATACTTTTATACTTAATTTAAATATTTAAAATAATGAAAACTTAAATGCCATATTAAAACTAATATTAGAGACGTACATTTTCTGAAATAAGGGATTGTTTATTTATAGAAAAAATCCCTTATAATTGCGATTCTTATAGATAATATCTATTTTGACATTTTGAAATCCTCAATTCTTATGAATAACATTTATCTTGATATTTCGATATCTTATTAGAATTAGAATTAGAATTATTTATAAATAATGTCTATAATTTTTGTATGACTATAGAAGGGATTTTCAGATATCAAAATTATTCAATTTGTCCATTGTATGAGACCCCATCGATTAGAGGAAATAATTTAAAGTCACATATTGTAATCATAAATCACAGCAATGGCCATTTATTTCTTGAAAATTAATATTAATTAATTATAGTATTCTAAATAAATTTTTAGATTTAAATATTTTATCCCTAATATATTATAGATATTGTGACTTGTTAGTAGGCATGAATAATATTTTGATTAAAATAAAATAATCAAACTGAATTGATTAAAATTGTTGGTTCGGTTTAATTCAAATTGTAAGTCAATTTGGTTCAATTTTTAAATTTGATAATTTTAATTATTTCGATTCTATTCAGTATTCATATTTAAAAAAATTAAAATAATCAAATTGATCAAAAAGTTGTTCAAGCTCAACCGTTTAAGTTTGTTTTTTTCAATTGATTTGGTTTTTTTATTTTTTTAAAATTTATTTAGTCAATTTAATTCAATTTTTAACACAAATTTAATTTATTTAATTTAAATAATTTAATTAATTCAATACTGGAACCAATTGAATGATCACCTTATCTTTGAAAACAAAATCAAAGGGCAATTGTGCAAGCTGGGCCGAAGGTTTAGGCTGGTTCCTTAAACTTCGATTAAAGTTTATAAATAGAGATTTTTAATTATTTTATAATTTTGTTTTTATTAATATTTTTATATTTTTTTAATTAAAGTAAAAGTATAAACCTACGAGGAAACTAAAATTTAAAACACTCTTAAATAAATAAATATATGTTACCAAAAAAATTAAAATACATTTATTAATACCTTTTGAAAACTTATGTTTGAAAATGATGAGAGAAATAAAAGTAGCCGCAAGTGTGAAATAAAAGGACAATGATTGGTGTGTAGCCTATTTCCAGCGCCACGTCGGATTGAGAGAACCACATAAAACCCAAGATCCGAATGTGTGCGGGTCAGCGGGTGAGATAATATTTATCATTTCCACGCACCGTCTATATCTATATTATCAGGTAGCGTCGGTCAAAACGTGTAAAATAAAGTTATATTAAAATAAAATAAAAATATTTTTTAAATTAAAATATAAAATAATCAAAATAAAATTAAAAAATATTTTAAGATTCTTATTAGAGTATTTGTTAAATTTTTTGAAATACATTAGAAGATATATGCATCATTTTTTTTATTTGTAAGATTTAAAATAAATTTATTTAGAAGAAGAGAGATAAATTTATCTGAACAGTTACAAATAAAATGTCACATAATTTTTTTTTAAAATAATGTAATAAATATAATAAAAAACATATTTATTTAAAATACTTTATATATCCCACTTTTTTTAGTAGATATATTGATTAACAAACATTACCTTATTATATAAATAAAAAATATAAAAAATTATGTATTTTTTTATAATTTAAAAATATATCTAAAATTTATGTAAATTATAAAAAATATTAAAATTTTAAATTTGCTATAATTTTAGAATGAATTTTTATTTTTTTACAATTAACTAATTGAATTTAATTTTTTTTTTATAATTATAAAATGTTGTTAAAATTTATGAACTTTTATTTTTAAGTGTTGTTATCAAGATATAATAATAAATTTTTAAGTATGGGTGACTGTTTTGTTAAAATAGTGAGTGACTCATTTTCACGAGTCACTTAATAACGAGTGACTTTCTAACGAAAAATCTGCAAATAAAAAGAATAGTTAGGGGCGCGAATGAGCCCACCTACAGATTGAAATCTCTTATATGTAAGGCCACTCTTGAATCTCATGTTTAGGTCTCTTATTAAATTGTGGTATTTTTTTTTTGGGATTAGACTTATCTTTAGACACGAGTCCACTTTTTTTAACATAATATTAAGAAACAAAATCATACACGACGCAATAATATCATAACTTACCTTTTAAGTTATGTTTGTTTTTTCTTACATTATGTTTGTGTTTTTTAAAGGTAAAAATTAAAATTTTCTAATGATGTTTTATAATTATAACAAACATACAAATCGAGTAAAAATTCAGTAAAATTAAGTTTTTCCTTCTGTCATGTTTGTGTTTTTTAAGGTAAAAATTAATTTTTCATAGCTAGGTTATGTAATTGTAATTAATTTATAAGTTCGTTAAGAGAATTATAAAATTATAATAAATTTAAAAGTTAAATCAATAAATTATAAATTATAAAAATTAAAAATTTATTCTAAATTTATTCTAAATCAAAATTCATATAATTTGTAATCATCCATCGTACAACACTACAACGTAAATTTAGTTTAACCACCGAATGTCTTCCCGGCGAATTGCATTAACGTACTTCCTTTTAACAATGTTAAAAGACAGGCGACGTAACAGAGCCTCCCCTCTCTCTCTCTCTCTCTTTCTCTTTCTCTCTCTCCCCGCATAAAACTCAATCATGTAATTTAACCCAGGTTGGATCCAAACCCATTTCCCATTTGCAACAAGATTTACTTGTCCCCCGTTGCTTAATCCCGAGGGGAAAATCAGTCTCCGTTGCTTAATCCTGAGGGGCACGCCTTCTACCTTCTTTTCTTTCCGCTGTTTTTGCTTTTAGTTGCCAGTAGCTGTAATACAGTGGCGAGCATTTCTTTCCTTTTTTCTCCCCGAAAAGCGACAAAGCTCACCTCCAAATCCATCTATTAGTCCCCAAAACCCTCACGCTTAATGGCAACAGCTAATTTTGTAGATCCGTGGGCTCAGGTTAAAAAAAACCTAGGTTCAAGTAGCGTGCTTTTTCGATCCTCTTTTAACTAGTTCAGATCCATTGTTGCCAAATTTTCAAGATCTTAGTTCTTGCAGGAGGTGGGTTCTTCAAGATTTCAGTGTTGCTTTTAGCAACGGTGAACTTATTGTTGGAAGAAAAATCCAGGTTTCTTGAGGTGCGTCTTGATTTTCGGCCAGGAATATTGGTACCCTTGTACACTGGAATAGGATAAATGGGTTTCTGCATAAAAGCATCTATCTTTCACTAAATCTTAAGTTTCTGAGACGAATCGGGTCTGGGAGTGGGTTTTCTCTTTCTGGGATGAGTTTAAATTTCTATTTAGATTAAGATTAGGGATTCGTGGGACTTTGGTGATCGAAGAAGATGATTCCATTGTTGTTCTTGGTTCTGTTCGCCGAGGGTGTGGTGGCACTGCTTCTAATGGTGAAGATTGGGCCACTAAGGGAGCTGGTGATTAAGGGTTTGGATCAGGTCAAGATGGGGAAGGGTCCAGCCACTGTTAAAACAATTGCTGGTACTATGTCTGTGATCCTCTTATCAAACTTCTTTAGTATTGTCAAGATTCAGAACAAGGGTGCTAAACTTGGTACCATGACACCCATGGATCAAGTTCTGTGGAGGACCCATTTGCTGGAGGCTTCTCTCATGGGTATAGGCTCTAGTCCTTTTGGTTTCCTTCATATTCTTCCGATTGCTTGTTCTTTCTTGATGTTTATGAGTGTTTACACTCGTGTTTTGTGTTCTCCCGTTGGTGATGCTGCAACTGTTTTCCTAAGTAAATCAATTCAGAGCCGCTGCGTAATGGGGTTTCAAACTTTCTATAGAAGACAACTTTTTTGTTTCACTATTAGTAATTTTGTATGCTTTCTTAATTGCTTAATCAGTGGAAAGAGGCCATCATAAGAATCGATGAAATCAATGCATTTTGTTTGTGGATGATTTTTCTTGCTCTAAAAAACTTGGTAGTTGCCAAATAAATATGATTCACTCGAGCACGATGTGTATTTTGCACTTAGAAGGTTTATGCCTGTACGAAATTAGACTTTCTAGTTTCAGGAGTCTCAGTTGTGGTCTTTGTAATTATAATATGTTTAAATTCTATATTCTCTTTGTAAGTTTTGTATTTACACCTTAAAATGTACTGGATTATTGGCGTAATATTTTTGAAGTTCCCTTTCACCTTCCTAGCCCATCCAGGGTTAAACGGTTGCTTCCTAGGAGGGATGGGATATCAAAAGGGTTGCCTAAAGTCCGACTGCCATGACTTTTGAGGGTACCAAGTTATCTTTTGAGCCAGCAAGTTCCAGTTGCCATTTGTAACCCCTAGATGGCTTTTTTTTTTTTTCATTTGTCTCCAGTCTGGCTGTAGTGGCTCCCCTTGAGGCATGTGATGACTTATATGTAAGTGCATATATATACATATATATTCTATAAGCATTGAACACTTAAATATGCAAGCTATAGTTTGCACATTGGTGAGCACATTTGTACAGTTTAGAGATAAGAGTGTTGTTGGTGAGCACATTGGACTCTATTTAATGTGGCCGCTTAGGTTGGAAAAGAGCTGCATTTGTGGCTGCCTTATCACCCCCCCCTCCCCTGGGCTTCCACCTTTCTGCGTATCCATCTCCTTGTCCTTTTCCAGATGACCTTGGTTCCCATCCGATGCTCGACATTTCATACCTTCGAACTTGCCTATATACATTACACTTTCAAGGTATGCTCTCTTTGTACAAAAATGAGTTGGGTGGATGAATTTCTATTTTGGCATGTGAGTTTGATCCTTGACTCAAATATGTTTTTCAATCTCCAAGGGAACACTTGGTAATGAGTGAATTATTTTCAACTTTGATCTAATTTTATTGAATTAGGAGCTGATGAGGAAATCACTTTGAACTGCTGTCTGGACCGACTTCAATGACTGCAAAGTCTTAGAATTTATTTTACGTTCCTTAGTTTTTTGACATTGGAGAAGAAAACTAATAGATGCACCTGTGAGGTGGGTGGATAGAATAACAAAGTTTGTAGTAAAAGAGGTAGAGAAAAAAGGCGTCCTGATGTACGAGGCTCTCCATTTTGTAAGGGTCAGGGGAGGGCCGTATTTGTATGTAGCCCTCCTAATGAACCTGGGAAGTTAATAACTTCTCCATTTGTGAAATTAATAATCGTGAGAAGTTGGCACCCTGTTTTCTGTTGATGCAATTGGGGCTGCATTTGAATTGCATCTTGTGATCCATAGTTTATTGACCTTACCAACCCATGAATAGCTTAACTGTCTGCTGATGACAATCCTTAGGTTTAAACAAAACGTAAGTCATGCTCTCAGTAACTTAGAGGTGGATTTGGGATGAAATGAATAATGTTCTTATTTTTGTCCCCTTAGCTCAGTCCTGTTTTGCTGATGGCCTGAACTTGATCTTGCAGGGTTCTGTCTATTTCTTGGGTTCTTAATTGATCGTATGCACCATTATCTTCAGAGATATACAGGCTTAAAAAGTAAAATTGGCTCTTCAAAAGAGGAATTTGAAAGGCTTGAGAAAGAAAAGCTGCAGCTTAAGGAAAAGGAAGAGAGAGCTATGAAGGAAATAAAGCTCCTGCAGGAAGAAATCTCAAATTTAAAAGAGAAACTGAAAAAACATAAGCTGGAGTCTGAAGTGAAGGACAAACAGATCGAAACAGCTGAAGCTCATGTTGCTGCTCTCCAGAAGCAATCAGCTGATCTGCTTCTTGAATATGACCGACTCTTAGAGGACAATCAAAATCTTCAGAGCCAAGCTGCAGGGTATCGCACTTAAAAAAAAACTTTTGCAGAATCCAAGAATTCAAGTTTTGTTGAATCAGTTCAAAGAACTCAAATTTTGCAGAGCTGGTTCTGGTTGAGGTTGCACTGATCTTACCCCTCCATAGTTGCAACACCTCATGGTTCGACTCTGCTAACAGAAGGAAGAAATCTGAAATTGGGGAGGACTGGCCACAGTTGAAAATTTTGTAATCTTGTCAAATCTTTGATGTTTTGCTTGTAGTTCAGCTTTAGATTGATTGTCTTCTGGACCTGATTTTCAATTTTCATTTTGGTTTCCCACCTTACATTATTTGATTGAGTTTGAGGATGAGATTCGGACATTTTTTTTTCTTTTTATTTGGTAGAAGCCCTGATCAGAGCAAATTATGTTTTGAACTTTTTCAAAGAGCCGAATTTGGCTTCTTTTTTTTTTTTGTTGCAGAATCAAAGCAGATGCCACTACGGTAACTCTATGATATAATAGGATATTGCTTTAGCATCCAAACAAATCTGTAACAGCAGCAGCAGTAACGGTAAATCAGAGACTCAGATATGGCATTGCATGTAGTATGCTATGGATAGGTTCTAGAATTTATGAAACTGATCAGGCCTAATGAAATATTAGAGAGTTTAATCTTGATCAGAAAGGCAGATATGCAAACCCATTTAAACTTATAATACAAGGAGTATAACTTCCACAACAATTTCCATTCAAAAAATTGATACTTCGTGTGAAAAGTTATAATTTTATATCAGTACTCACACCAATTAATATACTGCTAAGAATTCATGGAAATCATTACAGTTTAGTGAGCTCAAAACAAGTAACTTTTGAAGAATGAATAAAGAAACTAACTAGAGAATTAAAGCCTCTGTACAGCAACAAAGTGAAAAAGCTCACCTCTTCTTGGTTCTGATAAGCTGGAGAAAGTCCCCGGCGTATAAAACGAACCAAAACATCTCATTCTCAATGTTGGTTGAAATGCTTCAAGGTAACATGCCAAACTACCCTAAGCTCGTTTCCAAGGCCTGAAAAATCATTCATGTTTAACTGCTTCATTTGCTTCATCATGCAATACTTCTTGTTTTTTATTACACTCGCATGCTTGCCTGAAAACAATACATCCACAATTCCAGAAATGAATTAAGTTGCTTCATTGCAATCCTCACATATGATAAAAACTCATTCTGATCAATAATATGGATGGTGTTCTAGAGCCCAAACCCCAGTCAGCCTCTCACTGCGTTTACAAACATTCTCACTTTCTCTTCCTTTTCAATATCCTGAGCATAGATTCAGTATTTGGGACATAACCTACGTCCCTCATCTCTTGTTCCAGCTTCTCCATAATTCCCACAATCTGTTCGTATTGATGATGGCTCTTATCTTCCTTTACAAAAGCATGGTACTTTCCATTCACTTCCACAGCGCTATAACCGGGAACTTTCTTCATCCCTGTTAGTTTCATGACTTTCCTCACACCGGCTACTCCATCCCACCTACTTGCTGCTGCGAAGAAATTCGAAACTAAAGCAAAAATTCCTGGTTCATCTGGGTTTAACCCAAGAACCTTCTTTGCTGCTGTTTCACCAATTGCCAACTTACGATGATTTAGGCAACCAGATAGGAGAGCAACCCAAACCGCAATCCCTGGTTCATTTACCATGGAACCTGTCAGATCATGGGCTTCTTCCACCCGTCCTGCACGGGCCAAAAGATCAACCATACAAGCAAAATGCTTCTCACTTGGTTGGACCTGAAATTCTCTAATCATGAGATCGAACCAGTACTGACCTTCTTCCACAAGGCCTGAATGACTTAAAGCTGAGAGGAGAGAAGCAAAAGTTGCATGGTCTGGTTTTAAGTTTGTCTCCATCATCTGGAGGAGGAGTGAGAGAGCTTCTCTGCCATGTCCATGAATTCCATAGCTAGCGATCATTGTGTTCCAAGAGATCAAGTCCCTATAACTCATCTTATCAAATAAGGCTCGTGCACAAGAAAGGGATCCACATTTTGAGTACATGTCAATCACTGCAGTGCCTGAAACCTGGTCAAAATCTAGTCTTCTCACAATATATCCATGTATTGACCTACCCAATTTTAAATATCCAACTTGAGAGCATGCAAGAAGTGCACCTACTAATGAAGCCGAATCTGGTTTAAATCCAACACTCTGCATCTCTATCAACAATTCAAGTGCATTTCCTGCAAAACCATTTTGAGCACAGCCGGAAATCATAGCACTCCAAGAAATGACATTTCTGTGATCCATTTTCTTAAATACACAAGAAGCGAGGCACAAATCTCCAGTCTTAGCATACATATCCACGAGGCTGGTTTGAACTACCACATCCATGGGGAGGTCTCTTCTAATCAGATGCCCGTGAACAGAAAGACCCAGGTTTCTGTCCCTGAGATTTGCACAAGCCTGAATCAATCCTAGCATTACAATCCCATCGCCTTCCATTCCTTCCTTCTGCATGCTCCTGTAAATAGAGATTGCTTCATAGGCATGACCACTCTGAGCAAACCCTTTTATCATTGTTGTCCATGAAACAAGATCCCTTCTTGGCATCTTGTTGAAGACACCCATTGCTTCATCCATCTTCCCACACTTGGCATACAAATTCAAAAGAGAAGACTGAACAAATACATCATACTCATATCCACATTCAACCGCCCATCTTCGAATTTCTTCCCCCCCTTCCAAATCCAACAAGCTTGCACATGCCTTGAGCACGACTGTAAAAGTCGAGCTGTCAGGCCTAACTCCTTGCAAATTCATCTGATGGTAAAGATCTATGACTTCAAACGGATAATCATTCCGTGAATACGCAATGATCATAGCATTCCAAGCATCGACGCCTTTGTGGGGCAATTTATCGAATACTTTACGGGCAAATACTATGCCACCGGTACGAGCATACCCTGCTACTAACCGAGCATTAAGAGACTTGGGACTGAATATCCCAGATACTATTAGCAAAGCATGTAATCTATCCACCGATGCTCTGTCTTTGCAAGCCGATAGGATGGTTTTGAGGCCCCTTGGCCATACGAATAGCTGCATCTATCTATCTCTCGCTATAAATATACTGCTGAACCCTCAATGTCTGTTATACCGTTCTTGACCGTTACCATTTGCAGTCACAAACTTGGAGGGAAACATCTGAGGTGTCGAAATTGCAGCCAGCCGCCAATGCGGCACAGGAGTTCTTCTCATCATGTCAGATTGAGGCACCGAAAAATAAAATTAGAATTTTTATAGAGGATGATACGATTACTAAAATTTATGTCATTTATTAAAAATAATTTATTTTTTAAAATTAATTATTTAAATAATAATAATAAAATATATCTTGTTGTTAGATAAAGTACATTTAATATATCTTATTTTTAATAATTTTACTAGTCGATGATAAATATATCATATTTTTAATATATCAGTGATAATTTTATTGATAAAGTATATTTATTGTATTGTATTTTATATCATATTTTATTATATATCATATTTTAACCAAGAATATATAAAATAGAAAAAGAAATATCTTATATAAGCAACATTGAGATATGCTCTGAGCGTAACACAAATAAATAAAGAAAAAACTAATTCCCAATGAGATACATAAAGAAAGTTTCCATAAAACAGAGTGCAACAAACTAACACCTAAATAACTCTATCAAAGACATCTGAATTAAACCCAACCCTTGAAGAGACTAAGGAAATTGGAAAGTGAAGAGACGGCTCCAAACAACATTTTAGATTAAATGTCGAGACTCTACACGTTTCTGTCCATAAAAATAGCTATTAGTACACTTAAATCATAAGAAATTAATCAACCTTGAGACCACTAGGCGATGAACTACTTGTTAGAGACCCTTGCCTTTCTGCCTTTCCCAAGCCCACAATGCCCCATATTTCATTGTTGTTCGGGCCAAGCAAATTTTACTTTCTTCAACAAAAAGTTGGGATTTTTCTGGAATATTTAGAAAAAAAATACTACTGATACATTATGACTTATATTTTAGACTACATAATATAGTTAAAATATCTAAAATACTCATCACCCAAAGTAATGCGAGACAATGAAACGAGATGGTGAGACATGAGAGATATTTTTATCATTTGTGATATATTGTGTAACATAAAATATAGTCCAAAAAATACAAATAGTATGATCCTTCAAAAAATAAATGGCTATATCTCTAAAATACATTTATTACTATCTAATAAAATATTTTTTTCTGTAAATATATCTAATAAAATAATTAACCCTATCCTCTTATGGTTTATTTTTTATAAAATATTATTTTTATAACTTTTTATGTAAAAAATAAAAAGAAGATCCACTGTAACCAGCTTTTGCTTTTGGCCTCACCATCACCTCACCTTCCTTCACATTATATCTTTAACCATGACAACGACTGATTACTACTAAAGCCTCATTATATTTATTTATTAAATATTATTTTTATAAACACAATTTTTTAGAATGTGATAGAACACAATCTAATCATACCCATTAAATTTATATTATTTTCGTTTTCACAAAAGTCAACTTCAAAAATTTTGTAGAGGAAGTCAACACTCTGTTAACTTGTAATTTAACTTGGGATCGGATAAGTTTTCAAGCTGCCTCGGGAGACTAGGAGTCCAAGTGAAACATATTCCTAAATTTTTTAATATCTAGGCAAAAATTAAATATCGAGATACTCTCAATAACAATATAAAAATAATAATTATAAATCAATTCAATCGAAATAACTGAACAAAATCATTCAAAATTATTGGTTCAAATCGATTTAAGTTGTAGTTTGAGTGTTTCAGTTAAGTTATTTTAATTTAATTCGATCTTCATATTAAAAAAAATTAAAATATCAAAAACGATGTCCTTTTTTAATTTTTTCAATTGATTCAATTTTTTATATTTTTAATTCATTTAGTCAATTCAATTCAAATTTTAAAATAAATTTAATTTATTCGATTTCAACATTTTGATCTAATTAGAATATAGAGTACATAACTTTCAAGGTATAGATTGACTGAATAGATAAAAAATATGTCAGTATTAATTCAATAAATTATAAATTTAATTTTTATCCTGTAAAAAGATCAAAGGCTGAATTAGTGATTTATCACTCCTAACACAATCAAACATATAAACATCGAATATAGACACTGTTTCCAAGAATATAGAGTACATACAAAAGCTATTTCGAGTCCATCAAACAGGGAAGGTGAATAGGTGAATATGCACTGTCCTAGTGCCTTTCTTCCCGCTGGTGGGAGCGAATTAGGTACCTTTTCCACTTGCTGCTGCTTTTGCTTAGTAGCCAAGCAGGAAGATGCCCGCCCCTTCATCACACAATGCTACTTATATGCTATATATATATTATTCTATGTTTGGTCGAATAGGTACCGTTACTGCAACATTTGCCTTCAACGTACGCGCGATCTTACTCTGCAACTCTCTCTCTCTCTCTCTCTCTCTCTCTCTCTCTCTCTCTGTGCTTGCCGGAAAATTAACCGATATGGCCGACGAAGACGCCGGAGTAGAAGGCAGTCGGCGAGTTCCCAAGCTGCCGGTTCCGGGGAAGAGAAACGTACTCATCACCAGCGCTTTGCCTTACGTGAACAACGTCCCTCATCTCGGAAACATCATTGGCTGTAAACTATAAACCCTCGCTCTCTCCATTCCCTCTCTCTATTCGCATGTTCACAGTTTTTCTTTTGGCTCCTATGTCCTTCACTGTTTCCCTGCCAAGAAAGCAAACGAAAATAAATTCCGAAGGCTAAGTAAAAGTTTAATGAAAGAAAATTCGAACACTTACATGATGCGTCACTTCTGCGATCTGACATCTTGTTTCTACTTACATTTTGTTTCTCTACCTATTCAACTTCTTTTCCTTTCATGCCAAATTGTTTACTTTTCCCCTTATAATACTTTCCTATGTTTTGTATGCTTGTCACAGTTTCTTTTGTTTCTTTTACTTTGAGGTGGTTTTCAGGTGTTCTAAGTGCTGATGTATTCACCCGCTATTGTCGTCTGCGTGGCTACAATGTTTTGTACATATGTGGGACTGATGAGTATGGGACAGCAACAGAGACAAAGGCCATGGAGGAGAACTGCACTCCTCAGGAGATATGTGACAAGCAAGTTCTTCATCTACGCTTAATATACATCTTTTTATCCAAGACTATTTTTGTTGTTTGTTGAGCATGGTAATGATTACAAGGACCTTTTGGCAAATGACAATTTAGAGATAATGAAGAAGAATGTTCAGATGATAACACCTACTGTTGTGATGAGGAGAAAGCCTGACTTCATATATAAGTTTAGGAATGTTATCCCAGTTGTCTAATTGAATGTTATTAGTTCAGGTGTAATTTGTTGCTAATTGTCACCAACTTAGTTGTGCTACCTGCTGGTTATCAGAGCACTAGATGATGATTGGAGGAAAATGTATTTTGTGTTGCTTAGCCAAGATTTCTTCTTGTTTGTCTTTTATAGCCACCTTTGTGAACCAAGTATCCTCATTCCTCATGTAACTTATGCTTCATGGTTGAGAACTTGACTAATATTGTGTAAACGTATTTATGCTCCATCTGAATACCTGATCTGCTTCTGTAGATACCATGAAATACATAAAGGCGTCTATAAATGGTTCAACATCTGTTTTGATGAATTTGGAAGAACATCAACACCCCAGCAAACTGAGATTTGCCAAGCAATTTTCAAGAAGTTGCTAGACAATAACTGGCTTTCTGAAAACACAGTGCAACAGGTAAATATTCATATTGCGCTTAGATGTTTCGTGCGTATTATGGTGGTAAAATATCCCTCAACCATTTTTTCGTCTTTAAGTATTTTCAGTGCAAATTGCCTTCTAATTTCTAACTGTTCATTGAACTTGAACATTGTGAACAACACAGCTTTACTGCAATGTTTGCGAGCGTTTCTTAGCTGATCGGCTTGTGGAGGGAACCTGCCCATCACTGGGCTGTAATTATGACTATGCACGCGGAGACCAGTGTGAAAAATGCGGGAAGTTGTTGAATCCAACAGAATTAAAAGATCCTAGATGCAAGGTCCATCTCTTCCTTGAAGAAAGTTGATTCATTAAAATTTATAGCTAATTTTTCCCTGCTGCAAATAGAAATATAAAGAATTCAGTTTCTTCTGTGCATCGATTAAGTTTATACTTGCATTTTTGTTCAGGCATGTCAGTCAATTCCACACGTTCGTGACACAGGGCACTTGTTCCTAGAGCTCCCATTGCTGAAAGATAAATTGGAAGAATACATCAATAAAATGTCTGTTGCAGGATCTTGGAGCCAGAATGCCATTCAAACAACATATGCTTGGCTTAAAGAAGGATTGAAGCCCCGTTGTATTACCAGAGATCTTAAATGGGGGGTTCCTGTTCCACATGAAAAATTTAAGGATAAGGTAAAATTTATGCCTTATAGTTTATACTGTTTATGCTTTTTGCTTGCTAATATCAAATTGTTTACAGTTATTAACTGTTCTATAAGTTCTTATATGTATACAGGTTGATCATTTTCTTTCCAATATGTTCAGGTTTTCTATGTTTGGTTTGATGCGCCCATTGGATATATATCTATTACTTCATGCTACACACCTGAGTGGGAGAAGTGGTGGAAGAACCCTGAAAATGTGGAGCTATATCAGTTCATGGGGAAGGATAACATTCCATTCCACACTGTAATATTTCTTTATCTCCTGTGCAATTTATGCCCATTAGGAATGTGACGTCTCATCTCCTTTGCTATGTCTTTATCGCCAGGTAATGTTTCCTTCTACACTTCTTGGCACGGGAGAAAATTGGACACTGATGAAGAACATTAGTGTGACAGAGTATTTGAATTATGAAAAAGGTACTTATTCAGAATTTGATGTAGATTAGTATCACCATCCATTCTGGAAGCCTGTCCAAAGGAAAATGCTCAGGATTCCGTTTTCGCGGTAATGTTGTTTTGGTTCTGAAACTGTCAATGCAGGAAAGTTCTCCAAGAGTAAAGGAGTAGGAGTTTTTGGCAATGATGCAAAAGATACAAACATTCCAGCTGATGTGTGGAGATATTACTTGCTAACCAACAGGCCAGAGGTAAACCTGTAACTAGTATTCTTAGATGGTCCGCATACCCACTCTCTGTACTTGCCAGTTCTGATGAATTTACCTATATCAGGTATCAGACACATTGTTTACTTGGGTAGACTTGCAAGCAAAACTGAATACTGAGTTGCTGAATAATTTGGGCAATTTTATTAATCGGGTCCTCAGTTTCATTGCCAAACCTCCAGGTCAGTTGGCCTGCCTGTAGCTAAGTTCCTGATGATAGAAGTAGATGGCAAGTTTTAATTTTTTCTCTGGGATTGGGTTAACGTGCCTGGGGATTTCCTATGGCAGAGAAAATGAATTTTTTTTCCTGTGATATTTCAGTTTTAAAACTCTATCAATGTCACTGCTAGATTTCTGAAATTGTGGTGTATTTTATCTTATTATATTATGTGTGTACAAGCTGTATATGGTATATTGCTGTATCAAATCTCTGGATTCCTTGACAACAAATATTAACTGCAATAACATTCTGGTTTAAGCATATAAAACCTGTTGTGCTGACTAATAGTTTGAGTTCCAAAATGAAAATGTGTGCTTCTTTGATGCGCATCGTGCCGCTGCATATAATGATTTAAATGCTCTATTCTACCTGGTTAGTTCTGAGTGGAATATTTGAGCATCTGACTTGTGGATTATGAAACTGTTATAGATGGCTTGAACATGCGTCTCTGTTATAAAGGAAAGTATATCCACATATGAAAGGTTGTGTTGAGAGTATAAATAACAGTGTAAATGATAAAATTAAGTTTTTAAATGAATCAGCAGTCATCAGTCGAATGCTGACAGTTTACGTCAAGAAATTGGTATGAATTGGTCTTTTTTTTGGGGGGCGGGGGGGGGGGGGAAGAAAGGAGAAGAAAAGGGAGGCCACCCTGCCAAGAACCTTAAAGGGAGTGGGAAATACCATTTTTTACCCCTAGCCCCTGTGCAATTGGCCAGCCTCGTACCCTGCTGTAGAACCTTGTCGGCAGCGTCATTGGTCCTCCCCCTTAGACCTGTGGGCCATATGGCATGGGTCCCCAAGCATTAAATGCACTTGTTTTTGACTATATAGGAATGTGAACTCCTGGAAAACTCTGCTAGAGCTGTGGAACTTTCAACTCTATTAGAATGAAAACGTACCTTGCCTAGCTCCCTGAGGCGCTTTCAAAACTCTATGAACCTTGTGTCTTTCCGACCATTTCATTTATTTCCCTTCCCATTCTCAAAAGTTCAAACAATGTGGGAATTAACTATTCCCCTCTGAATTATTCTCTCCTCCCACAAATTCTTCAATCCGAAAAGGGTATTAGAGATCTCTACAAGTTGCTACTTATGGTGACCATGAACTTTAGGGAAAATCAAACTGTTGATTCATGCAAAAATTTTCTAATTTCGCATCTGCTTCAATACCAAGTTGTCACTTTTTCCAGCGCTTATCCTTTAAGCATGATTGGTGGTGTTGTATTTCTACTTTTGGTTTCTGTAATCATGTCAATAAATGTCGATAAATACCTTACAACCTACCACTACTGATTAAGTTACATTCTTCAACCTTCTATCGAATTCCTTTCTGCAGGACTAGGTTATGGATCTATCATTCCTGACACCCCAGGTTCAGAATCACATTCGCTGACAAATATATTGGCTGCTAAAATCAGTGAATGTGTGCAGCAATATGTAGATGCCATGGAGAAGGTTCTACTTCAGCTAACATATTTCTTTTAGTGACAGTTATATCCTGACAATCTAATATATTAAGTTCCTCGTATATATTAGTTATAAAAGAGACGCGATATTTGCTTCTGATACAACACAGGTTAAACTGAAGCAAGGACTGAAAATTGCAATGAGCATTTCTAGCGAGGGGAATGCATATTTACAGGTAAGGCTGCAAGAGTTTCTCCACTCCACGAGTTAGATGCAAGCTTTGTATTGTCGAGAAAAAAAAAAATTTCTAATAATATTAAAAAAATATCAAAAATGCATTTTTGACTTAAAAACGTGTTTTCATTCCAAAAAAAATTAGAGACAGAAAAAATTCTCCTATATTATATAATATAAAAATATAAAGAATTTTTTTATATAATATATAATATATAATTTTTATACATTGTATATTAATTTTTAATATATAATTTTTTATATTAAAAATTATATTTACGAAATGGCTCTATTTTTTTTATAAAGAATTTTTTTATATAATATATAATATATAATTTTTATACATTGTATATTAATTTTTAATATATAATTTTTTATATTAAAAATTATATTTACGAAATGGCTCTATTTTTTTTACTTACACCATTCCTCATGTGTCCGTTTTCTACTTTTCTAAACAATGTCGTTTTCTTGTTGCCATTTCATTTTGTATCCGTTTTTTATTTTTATTTTCATACAACTTAAATTGTTACAATCTTTTAAGACTGTCAAAGCTGTTCTGGCAATTTTATGTTATTTAAATCTTACTTATGAGCAGGAGAGCAAATTCTGGGTACTCTACAAGCAAGATAGAGCTTCATGCTCTGTCGTGATAAGAACTTCAGCCGGGCTGGTTTACCTAGTCGCATGCTTGTTGGAGCCTTTCATGCCATCATTTTATCTTGAGGTATGTATGCATCAGGCTTGCACTCTCTCTCTCTCTCTCTCTCCCTCCCATTAGGTGAAGAAACACTTAAAATTCAAGGTTTGGTGTTAATAGCTTTAACACAGTGATGCTTCTTGTGAGTGAATTAAGGTACTAAAGCAGCTTAATCTCCCCCCTGAAACACAACCTTTGCTGTTTGATGAAAATGGAGACTGTGAGAAGGCAACAAAGCCTTGGGAGTTCTTACCTGCCGGTCACAGAATCGGCACTCCTTCCCCATTATTTAAAGAACTGGTATGTCTAATTGGGCAGTAATTTTCTCTCTTGTTTATGAACTGATGATTCATCTTCTAAACCTCCTGTATTCATTCCCTTCTTGATATTTGTTTGGCAAATACATATTTTTGCTCCTATACTTTCACCTTTTTTTTTTTATGTAATCACTCAAATTTTTTGTTCTTTCAATTACATCACTAAACTTGATTTTTGAGTTCATTTAATCTCTATACTTTAACTCTTTTTTTTTGTGTCAACTTAGATTTTTCGTTATTTCGATTATACATTTAAACTTGTATTTTTAAATTAATTTAACTCTTATATTTTTATGTGTAAAAAAATATATATATAGTGAAATAATAAAATACACGTTACACTCTATTTACATTAAAGTACATAATTTAAATTAAATCAAAAATAAATAGATATAATTGAAATAACAAAAAATTTAAGTTATGATATGAAAAAAATATCAAAATATAGAAGTGATCATACGGAAAAAATGTAAAAATATTAAAATAATAAAAATTCAAGTGATTACATAAAAAATATAAAAATATATAAACAAAAATATAAATTTGGCTAATTTATTATGCAGGGAGACGAGGATGTCAACTTCTTGAGAGAAAAGTTCTCTGGTAGTCAAGCTGATAGGGAGGCATCATCAGGATGACTAATGAGGTTGCAGGAGATTCTAAAATTAGGTTTTTCCTGTATACCTATCTCCAATAAGTGTATTGTTGAGACACTGTAAGATGACAAACATACAAACTGATGGATCTGTTCTACTTTGTAACTATTAGATTGCTATTTGAGAGAATAAATAAATGTTGTGTAAGTGGTCATTTAATTTTAATTTATAATTAAAATATTATTAAAATTTAATTTAGTATATAATTTTATAATTACTATTAATTTTCTTTAAAAGAGGTTAACAAATATTTTTGTACTTTAGTGTAAAATTTAGTAATTTTTTTGTACTTTAATACAAAGTTTAATGATCTTTTTATACTTATGTGTAAAGTTTAGTAACTATTTGTATTGTTTATTAACTACGTCAATATTTCGTTAGTCTCTATTAAGAGAGAAATTCATAAATAACCTAAAAGAAATTTAAAAAAATTGTTTTTAACCACTTTCTAGTAAAAAAACGTTTTTGACAAATCAAACAAACTAATTGCACTCTTACCCACTTTTATATGAGATGTCTAAAATACCCTTAATGAGATTTTAAATTAGAAAGCCCATATTGTCCTTATCTTCATTTACTAAAATATCCTTATCTCTTTCATATTGCCTTTATCTTCTCTCTCACCTTCCAACGTTCACGTTACTTTCTTTCTCTTCATTGTCAAACCATCTAAACTCAGTCATTCATTATACATTCAATTTTTTTGCTTGTTGGATCATTTAACAATCTTCATCAATCACAGCGATCTCATTGAAATCTCATTCAACAAGATTCTTTCTCTCTAACAAACAATTTCACTGACTGAATCTCTAAGGATTGATTTCATTTCTATTTGTTTTGTTTTGTGATCACATTGCTTATAAAAGCTGTGTAGTATGTTTATGGTTGAAAATAAAATATATTTTGATAGATATTATTCCAGATCTATACTGATTTCCATGAAAAAATAATTTTTCAAAACTGCACAACATCATCAGGTTTTGTGGGGTCATGAAACCTCATTTTTTAATAAAACAGGATTTTTTTATTTTTTATTTTTTTTTTGAAAATGAGATTTTTCAAAATTACCCAATAGAAAATAATGTATTTTTACCTTTTTTGACTTGATTAAATTTATAATTCACAAGAAATAGCAACAGAAAGATAATAAAACACAACCAATACATGATTAAGTATTCTAACTACTAACAACATTGGATTAAATTGATATAATGATTATAAAATTTATCCAAAAATAAAAGTATAATTTTTAAACAATAATTTATTTTTGGGACTATTGAATAACATGGAAAAATCCCATGGCCAAGAAAAGAAAAAAAAAAGGATAAAAAGAACTATTTTAATAAAAAAAATCGGGTTTTGTGGGGCCATGAAACTTGATTTTTTAATAAAAATGATTTTTTGATCTTTTTTTTGGGCCATGGGATTTTTCAAAGTTACTAGATAAAGAATAATGTATTTTTACATTTTTTGACTTGATTAAATTTATAATTCACAAGAAATAATAATGGAATGATAATAAAATACAACCAATACATGATTAAGTGTTCTAACTGCTAACAACATTAGATTAAATAGATGTAATGATTATAAAATTTATCTAAAAATAAAAGTATAATTTTTAAACAAAAATTTACTTTTAGGACTATTGAATAACTTGGAAAAATCCCATGGCCAATAAAGAAAAAAAAGGGATAAAAATAACCATTTTAATAAAAAAAATCGGGCTTTGTGAGGCCACAAAACCTGGCCCGGGTTTTGTGGGGCCATGAAACCTGAGTTTTTAATAAAAATGGATTTTTTGAATTTTTTTTTTGGGCCATGGGATTTTTCAAAGTTACCCAATAAAGAATAATGTATTTTTACATTTTTTGACTTGATTAAATTTATAATTCACAAAAAATAACAATAGAATGATAATAAAACACAACCAATACATGATTAAGTGTTCTAACTACGAACAACATTGGATTAAATTGATGTAATGATTATAAAATTTATCCAAAAATAAAAGTATAATTTTTAAACAATAATTTATTTTTGAGACTATTGAATAACATGGAAAAATCCCATGGCCAAGAAAAGAAAAAAAATGGATAAAAATAACCATTTTAATAAAAAAAATAGGGCTTTGTGGGGCCATGAAACCTGACTTTTTAATAAAAATGGATTTTTTGATCTTTTTTTTTTTTTGGGCCATGGGATATTTTAAAGTTACCCAATAAAAAATAATGTATTTTTACCTTTTTTGACTTGATTAAATTTATAATTCACAAGAAATAACAATGGAATGATAATAAGATACAACCAATACATGATTAAGTATTCTAACTACTAACAACATTAGATTAAATTGATGTAATGATTATAAAATTTATCCAAAAAATAAAGTATAATTTTTAAACAACAATTTATTTTTGGGACTATTGAATAACTTGGAAAAATCCTATGGCCGAGAAAAGAAAAGAAAAGGATAAAAATAACCATTTTAATAAAAAAAATCGGGCTTTGTAGAGCCACAAAACCCGGCTCGGGTATTGTGGGCCCGGGTTTTGTTGGGCCATGCAACCTGATTTTTTGAAAAAATGGATTTTTTGATCATTTTTTTTTTGGGCCATGGGATTTTTCAAAGTTACCCTATAAAGAATAATGTATTTTTACATTTTTTGACTTGATTAAATTTATAATTCACAAGAAATAACAATCGAATGATAATAAAACACAACTAATACATGATCAAGTGTTCTAACTACTAACAACATTTGATTAAATTGATGTAATGATTATAAAATTTATCCAAAAATAAAAATATAATTTTTAAACAATAATTTATTTTTGAGACTATTGAATAACTTGAAAAAATCTCATGGCCAAGAAAAGAAAAAAAAAGATAAAAAGAACCATTTTAATAAAAAAAATCGGGCTTTGTGGGGCTACAAAACCTGGCCCAAGTTTTGTGGGGCCATGAAACCTAATTTTTTAATAAAAATGAATTTTTTTATTTTTTTTTTTGACATGGGATATTTCAAAGTTACCCAATAAAGAATAATGTATTTTTACCTTTTTTGACTTGATTAAATTTATAATTCACAAGAAATAAAAATTGAATGATAATAAAACACAACCAATACATGATTAAGTGTTCTAACTACTAACAACATTAGATTAAATTGATGTCATGATTATAAAATTTACCCAAAAATACAAGTATAAATTTTAAACAATAATTTATTTTTGGGACTATTGTATAACTTGGAAAAATCCCATGGCCAAGAAAAGAAAAAAAAATATCAAAAAATCTATTTTAATAAAAGAAATCGGGCTTTGTGGGGCCATAAAACCTGATTTTTTTAATAAAAATGGATTTTTTGATTTTTTTTTTTGGCCATGGGATTTTTTAAAGTTACCCAATAAAAAATGATGTCTTTTTACATTTTTTGGCTTAATTGAATTTATAATTCACAATAAACAATAATGGAATGATAATAAAACACACAACTAATACATGTTTTAGTGTTCTAACTACTAACAATATTGGATTAAATTGATATAATGATTATCAAATTTATCTAAAGTATAATTATAATTTTTAAACATTAATTTATTTTTGGGACTGTTGCATAACTTGAAAAAATCCCATGACCAAGAAAAGAAAAAAAATAGATCAAAAAAACTATTTTAATAAAAGAAATCAGGCTTTGTGGGGCAACAAAGCCTTGCCCGGGTTTTGTGGGGCTACAAAACTTGATTTTTTAATAAAAATGAATTTTTTGATCTTTTTTTTTTTGGTTCATGGGATTTTTCAAAGTTACCAAATAAGAAATTATGTCTTTTTACGTTTTTTGGCTTAATTGAATTTATAATTCACAATAAACAACAATGGAATGATAATAAAACACAATCAATACATGATTAAGTGTTCTAACCACTAATAACATTGGATTAAATTGATATAATGATTATAAAATTTATCCAAAAATAAAAGTATAATTTTTAAACAATAATTCATTTTTAGGACTATTGAATAACATGGAAAAATCCCATGGCCAAGAAAAGAAAAAAAAAGTGATAAAAAGAACCATTTTAATAAAAAAAATCGGGTTTTGTGGGGCCATGAAACTTGATTTTTTAATAAAAATGATTTTTTGATCTTTTTCTTTTTTTTTTTTTTGCCATGGGATTTTTCAAAGTTACCCGATAAAGAATAATGTATTTTTACATTTTTTGACTTGAGTAAATTTATAATTCACAAGAAATAATAATGGAATGATAATAAAATACAACCAATACATGATTAAGTGTTCTAACTGCTAACAACATTAGATTAAATAGATGTAATGATTATAAAACTTATCTAAAAATAAAAGTATAATTTTTAAACAAAAATTTACTTTTGGGACTATTGAATAATTTGGAAAAATCCCATGGCCAATAAAGAAAAAAAAAAGATAAAAATAATCATTTTAATAAAAAAATCGGGCTTTGTGGGGCCACAAAACCTGGCCCGGGTTTTGTTGGGCCATGAAACCTGAGTTTTTAATAAAAATGGATTTTTTGAAATTTTTTTTTTTTGGCCATGGGATTTTTCAAAGTTACCCAATAAAGAATAATGTATTTTTACATTTTTTGACTTGATTAAATTTATAATTCACAAGAAATAACAATGGAATGATAATAAAACACAACCAATACATGATTAAGTGTTCTAACTACGAACAACATTAGATTAAATTGATGTAATGATTATAAAATTTATCTAAAAATAAAAGTATAATTTTTAAACAATAATTTATTTTTGAGACTATTGAATAACATGGAAAAATCCCATGGCCAAGAAAAGAAAAAAAAATGGATAAAAATAACCATTTTAATAAAAAAAATGGGGCTTTGTGGGGCCATGAAACCTGACTTTTTAATAAAAATGGATTTTTTTATTTTTTTTTTTTGGGGCCATGGGATATTTTAAAGTTATCCAATAAAAAATAATGTATTTTTACCTTTTTTGACTTGATTAAATTTATAATTCACAAGAAATAACAATGAAATGATAATAAGATACAACCAATACATGATTAAGTATTCTAACTACTAACAACATTAGATTAAATTGATGTAATGATTATAAAATTTATCCAAAAATAAAAGTATAATTTTTAAACAATAATTTATTTTTGGGACTATTGAATAACTTGAAAAATACTATGGCCAAGAAAAGAAAAGAAAAGAATAAAAATAACTATTTTAATAAAAAAAATCGGGCTTTGTAGAGCCACAAAACCCGGCTCTGGTATTGTGGGCCCAGGTTTTGTTGGGCCATGAAACCTGATGTTTTGAAAAAATGGATTTTTTGATCTATTTTTTTTTTGGGCCATGGGATTTTTCAAAGTTACCCTATAAAGAATAATGTATTTTTACATTTTTTGACTTGATTAAATTTATAATTCACAAGAAATAACAATCGAATGATAATAAAACACAACTAATACATGATCAAGTGTTCTAACTACTAACAACATTTGATTAAATTGATGTAATGATTATAAAATTTATCCAAAAATAAAAATATAA
Source organism: Diospyros kaki (assembly GCA_036245055.1). NCBI lineage: Eukaryota > Viridiplantae > Streptophyta > Magnoliopsida > Ericales > Ebenaceae > Diospyros > Diospyros kaki. Next base: position 42,509,160 of record BSEG01000007.1, on the reverse strand, counting down.
TTTTTAAACAATAATTTATTTTTGAGACTATTGAATAAGTTGAAAAAATCTCATGGCCAAGAAAAGAAAAAAAAAGATAAAAAGAACCATTTTAATAAAAAAAATCGGGCTTTGTGGGGCTACAAAACCCGGCCCAAGTTTTGTGGGGCCATGAAACCTAATTTTTTAATAAAAATGAATTTTTTGATTTTTTTTTTTGACATGGGATATTTCAAAGTTACCCAATAAAGAATAATGTATTTTTACCTTTTTTGACTTGATTAAATTTATAATTCACAAGAAATAACAATAGAATGATAATAAAACACAACCAATACATGATTAAGTGTTCTAACTACTAACAACATTAGATTAAATTGATGTCATGATTATAAAATTATCCAAAAATATAAGTATAAATTTTAAACAATAATTTATTTTTGGGACTATTGTATAACTTGGAAAAATCCCATGGCCAAGAAAAGAAAAAAAAATATCAAAAAATCTATTTTAATAAAAGAAATCGGGCTTTGTGGGGCCATAAAACCTGATTTTTTTAATAAAAATGGATTTTTTGATTTTTTTTTTGCCATGGGATTTTTTAAAGTTATCTAATAAAAAATGATGTCTTTCTACATTTTTTGGCTTAATATAATTTATAATTCACAATAAACAATAATGGAATGATAATAAAACACACAACCAATACATGTTTTAGCGTTCTAACTACTAACAATATTGGATTAAATTGATGTAATGATTATCAAATTTATCTAAAATATAATTATAATTTTTAAACATTAATTTATTTTTGGGACTGTTGCATAACTTGAAAAATTCCATGACCAAGAAAAAAAAATAGATCAAAAAAACTATTTTAATAAAAGAAATCAGGCTTTGTGGGGCAACAAAGCCTTGCCCGGGTTTTGTGGGGCTACAAAACTTGATTTTTTAATAAAAATGGATGTTTTGATCTTTTTTTTTTTTGGTTCATGGGATTTTTCAAAATTACCCAATATGAAATTATGTCTTTTTACGTTTTTTGGCTTAATTGAATTTATAATTCACAATAAACAACAATGGAATGATAATAAAACACAATCAATACATGATTAAGTGTTCTAACCACTAATAACATTGGATTAAATTGATATAATAGTTATAAAATTTATCCAAAAATACAAGTATAATTTTTAAACAATAATTTATTTTTTGGACTATTGGATAACTTGAAAAAATTTCATGGCCAAGAAAAGAAAAGAAAAAGATCAAAAAAACATTTTAATAATAATTGAATAACAATTTTTTAATTATTTGATAATACATATATTTTTCAATTTTTCAATTATTTTTATTTAATCCATTTTATGTATTGTATATGTAATATTATTACATATATATATTTAATAATAAAAAAATGATGGGAGGGAACCGTGGGTTCGAGACTCAACTAGTTATTAAATTTTTTAAAAAATAATAATAATTAAAAATAATAGTATTTATTTGAAAATAATAATAATTTAATAGTTGAAAATTTATTATTATAATTAAGATTTTTAATTATTATTACAATTGAAAAATAATATAAGAATCATTGAATAACAATTTTTCAGTTATTTATTTAATAATACATATATATTTAAAAAATTTAATTATTATTATTTAATTAATTTTATTTATATGTAACAATACATATATATTTAATAATAAAAAAGAGATGGGGACTCACCGTGGGTTTAAAATCCATCCAGTTGTTAAATTATTAAAAAATAAGAATTCATATTGAGAAATAATAATAATATTTTAATAGTTAAAAATTTATTATTATAATTATGAGGGGTTTCTCGGGCTTCCCTGTGGGGTAAAATAGAAATTCAACCTTTTTGTTTGTTTTGTATTGAGCGTAGTTTGGTAATATATTGTTTTTATTTTTATTCTTAATTTTTAATTAAAGTGGAGAGTTGAAAAGTCAAAGATTGGGGTGAAAAGTGGTAAAGTGGCTATTTTTCGTAACTATTTATTTGTAGGGGTAAAAATGTTTTTTTTATCAAAAAGGGGCTAAAAACGAATTTTTTATTTGTGGAGGGGTTATTTTTTGTAATTTCCACCTCTTTTAATTATAATTGATGATAATTATAGAATTATATATTAAATTAAAGTTTAAATATTTTTTTTGTTCTTTAATATAAAATTTAATAACTATTTATACTCTAAGGAGTATACATCAACAAATGGCTGAAGGCTAGACATGTATAGTTTTCAAGCTATAAGAATGAATATATATAGTAGATACTTCTAATTAACTCTGTCTTCAATGTTATAATTCTTTTAATTCAAATTTGAGGGAGAAAATATTTTATTGGCACGACTTTAAAATATCACAACATGATTTTTTGCTTATATAATAGTATAGATAAATAGAATAAAATAAATTCACAAAAATGAAAAATAATTTCTATCTACCATTTATTGAGTGTTACACGCTATAATTAAAATAAATAAATTAAATTATGTATAAAGATTCACATTTTCATATTCCTATTTGGGCGGCGACACTTAGGCATGGCCGGAAACAGAAGACACTTTATTTGGATTGAGCAAATGCACTTTCGCGAGCCGTCTTAGCTCAGCCGGTAGAGCGCATGGCTTTTAACCATGTGGTCGTGGGTTCGATTCCCACAGACGGCGATTTCTGATCTTTTTTGTTTTGTTGCCAATGCTTTAAATTACTTTAAGTCATTTATGTAATTTTAACCACTAAAAAATCTTTTTAAGTCATTTATGTAATTTTAAAAATATTTTAAAATTATTTTATAATATTAAAAAAATATCATAAATGAGTTTTCATCCATAAAGTGGTTAGAGGAGAAAGTTTTTAGGCCATTTTTATAATTTTAAAAATATTTTAGAATAATTTTATAATATTAAAAAATATTATAAATAAATTTTCGTCAATAAAAGAATAGAGAATCTCTAATCAAGTTATGTTTGATTTTATTTTAATTTATTTTTTATTTTTAATTAGTAAATTATAGTTCATGAATGATAAAACTTATATTGATATTTGTTTGAATGAATTATGGAATTTATGTTTATTTTAAAATTAAAAAAATTTATTAAAAAACTCTCATATTTTTTTATTTATATGTTTTCTTGACATTTTTGTTTTTTTATTTTTTTAAAAATACTGTTTTCCATTTCTGTTTTATATCATATCTATTTTCGTTTTGGTGATATTAAGAATATCAAAAAAATTGATTAAAATTCTTCAAAAAAACTTAAAATTTGCTTTTTGAAATTAAAAAATTTATTAAGTTTCCTAAGCTGCGGCAAAGGGGCTACAAAAACAAGGGCCTTCCTTGAGCTTGGGCCTTTTTGCATGGGCTTTCTTCTTTAGCCTTCGCAGGCAGCCCACAACGCCGGTTGCCTTGCGAGACTTAACAAATCCCGCCCACAACCCCGCACTTGACTTCTCATCGCCATATCAGGACAGCTTTAAACAAAAAAGAATTTAATACCATCTCTTAATCACCATATCAGACAGACTTACAGTGGGGTCGGCGTTTTGTCAGATTATCCATTAATAAGTTGTACTCACATGTTTTATCTTTTTCGATTAAAATTCAATTCAGCTGTTTTTGTCTTTTGTTGTGTACCATAATTTTAATTTGGTGTTATGCAGTGGGACAAAACAAATATAACCTTTTGACGACGGCTCGCGTTTGAAAGTTTGAAATATTGCAAAATTATGAATTCAATTACTTAGGTCTATATATGTCTATTTGTCTCAAGCTTCAGTGCGGGACGAATTTATCCATTTTTAGACTGAATTCAAACCGATCGTGAATTTTAGAGAAAGTGAAATAATTCAAGTCAAAGACTACTACGGACGCCTCTACTTTTTCATATTACAAAATACATATATATATAAATATAATATCTAAAGCATCAGTAAAGTTTCTGATTCTCTCCCAAATCGGAGCCTCCTTTCTAATTAGGAACTAATGAGCCAATTGAAGCCACATTCCCCAGTACAAGATCTGAGAATTAATCCGGTAAAACAGTTTACATAGAGGAGTTCTAGTTCTACCAGTTAGACAAGATCTTCCTTCGGGGCACAGGGAGTCCCTCTCCCAGCTGCTAGACTTTGGATTCCAAGGCCAAACGTATCTTCTTTCTAGGACCCTGGAAGAACCCAAATTAACAGTTACTAAGATGTGAGTGCGTTCAACATAGACAATACATTTCCAACACAATCCTATTATCAGACTTAAGTTATTGAACAAGAGACAGATCCAATTCCAATAGTTGTTAATTGGTAAGCTATATTAATTATGAGAGACAAAAAAGCAGGATTGTATAGTATCTAAACATTTTCACGATCTGCATTAAGCCTTCTTTTTTTTGGGATGAATCCATTAAACATATCCAGACAAATGCGCCTTGGCACATGTTATTTGCAGATAACATTGTTTTGATAGAAAAGGCCAAGAAGGCACAAATGCTAAGCAAAAGATATGGAAGAATACTATAAAGTCTAGAGGATTTAAGCTAACCAAAGTAAAAAACGAATAAGATTTCTAATAAAGCTAAAAGGAAAATTTTACAAGAAAGGTATAAAACTAGCTCTATTGCAAAATATCAGCATAATTTAGACGGAGATGTTAAGATGCCAGGCCATAAAAAAAAAAAAAAAAGATAAAACTGAAAAATGAGAATATTTGCCAAGGAAAAAAGAAAATAAAGAAAGAAAAAAACAAGACAAGATCATTTATAATAAGGTCAAAGTAACTCTTATTGAAGATAACACACGCAAGAAACAATTAAGATGATTTTGGTCATATTAGAAGAGCCAATAGAGGCTCTTGTGAATTCTTAAATGTAATATATAAAAACAAATTTAATTAATAGATTATAAAAAATGTAATTTGTAATGTTTAATTTTTTTCCTTGTACTAGAGTTGTACATAAATATAAATCTAAAGAAAGGCAATACGGAAAAGTCATGGTAACTTTTATGGTCTTCAAACTCAAATATAAATCTAAATCTATTTTGTGTTAATTGAGTATAATTTATTTTTACTGAATTTCTGCTGAATATCCAGGAAACCACTTCAGAAAGGAAGCACAAAGCTGTACTAGGGATTCTAAGTGTCAAAGTAGAATTGCCTTTATCATAGCCTACTTGAAATAAACCTATTGGCTACCACTTCATGATATTATTCACTTCAATTGTTCAAGAAATTTGGGAGGTATATTGTGTCCTGTGCAAACTACCATGTGTCATAGAGGTAGGAAAATCAACCCTATCCCCACATGCAGCAACTCCGAGTCTACTTACTACCAGTATAAATGTACAAAAACATAATGGAATGATGCAAATTGAGCAATAACAAATAAGAGAGTTACTATCAGGATGATGTGATTGTTGAAACTAAGGCTTCTGCTAGCAGAGGTCCTATTCTCTAGGGGACAATTTCTTGTACAAGGCATACAGCTGTAAGGGGTTCAAAAAAGCACTAACCCAATCCCCACTAAACATTGTACCTGATATAGGACACAAAAATAGATATTAGGAATTAATATTTGGTTATTTTATTTCTTTCGTTTCCTAATTCCTTTTGATACCTTTAGTTCATAGGTTTTATTAGAATCCTACTTTGATTGGGATTGGGGAATCCTGGTTAGAGTAGAAATATAGTTATTAGTTGCCTACTAATTTAGTTCTTTAGGATGTAATTGAAGCAGCCTTGATTATTGAGATTGATTTGAGCTTACTGATTGAGTTTCGTGTTCTTTCTCGTGGTTCTGCATCACTTCCCTTTTGGCTTTAAAGGGATTCTACAATCACATATAATATTGGACAAACTTCCCTTTTACCAAATATTTTTTACCTTATGAATAATGATAAAAACTCAAAATCAGAAATCTTCATTTATAAGCCATAACATTTTTCTACTTTTTCTTTTGACAATTTCTCTCATTTTTTAAAGCAAAAAATCCTAATTATTTTTGCAATCATAATCAAACTGATAAAAGTGTATGAGAAAAGAAGGCAAGTTCAACACTAATCACCAAAAGCAATAAAACTGACAAAGATATGACAATAGAAATTAAATCTTTGCATAGTACGGTGAGTTGGTGAAGTTTACCATGGGTATCCCTAAACCCTTCAGATCCTCGTCAGTCATGTGCATGAGTGCTGTCATATCAACCTGCACCAACAGCATCGCATGCCAAGTGATAAAAGGAAAGCAGATGATAATACTAGAAACAAGAACCAGTAAATAGAGCTAATTAAACAGGACATATGATGTAAGCTTACTTCCTCCACTTGGAGTGTAATAGAGTACTTTTCCAGCCCCAAGGACTTCAGGAAACCATCAACAGATTCAGCCTGCACCAGAGATGTATCGATTAGAAGGTCGGCCAACACTTGTTGAAGTCCAAAATTGAATTAACTTCACTTTGTTGAAATAACACCCCAAATTAAAGTTATCAATTTGTGAAGTACATAGGCTCAACTTCATTAGAAATATGTCCCAGCTCAACCCCCCAGGTGCCAAGACAAAGGGATTCTTCAGTGCAAGAATCTCCCTGCTGGGGAAAGGGCTTTTCCAGTCATATTTATACGAAGTCTTCTCTTCGCTTTTCCGCAAAGAAGCTATTTTCCAGCTCAAACCTCTAATAATTCACTTATGAACGAGAAACCTTACAAGAGCTATAGTGACTTACTCTCATCCTTACCTAATTCCATGACAAAAACACCCCAAAAAGAAAAAAAAAAAATGCACTTCAATGCCAAACAACAGTTTCATGACAAGAAAGGTTCACCCCAACAGCAACCCAAAAAAAAAAAAAAAAGACCACATGGCACCAGTACGAAAATTGATAATGAATTAGCTAACTCAAACATGACATAAGCTTCAATTGAAAAAAACAAAATGACACAAAATATATGATCAAAATACCATGGTCGATCACATATCAAAGAAAGACTTTTGAGTATTTTTGTTTACAGAGCCTGAAGATGGATATCTTTCATCCTTTTACACCAGATAATGACTATTGAAATACCTCTTCAAACATATCAGGATAAGATGAGTCAATTTTGATCTCAATTGCTCCCAAGGTGAGCTAATGACATAACAACTTCAACGCATACACAGATTCTTGAGGTTCTACCAGAAAGAAAGGGCCGTCCCCATGCAAACAAATTTGATGTCTGTATTGACTAGTTTTAGTGATGACAACAATATTCTTTACAACATAACTTGGCTTTTTGTGCAGATTTTAAATCCAGACTTATCAAAATTACATATATGAAAATAAATTGAACGTTATGCTTCAAAAGAGTTATAAAAAGTAAGGGGAAAAAAGAATTAAAGTTAAGGATGGAATTCGTGCCTTTTGAGAAGTCTTTTTCTTAGGGACTGAGTTAGCAACTTTTTTGATCTCTTGCTCAGGGGCTTCAACAAGAACAGTTTTCCTAACAGGCTTACTGCCCTCAAGTACTGGCTTCAGTTTCGGCTTTGGTGGATCAGTATTTTCTGGCTGCAAGTACATCATACCTGAGAGCTTTTCACGCAGATCCCTTACACCTGAAACAGATTCATTTCTACTTTGAAATACTTGCTGGGCACTCTTCTTCTGGAGCTTCAACCGAAGATCTTTAACCCCAATTCTCCGATCTTTGAGAGCAGTTAACATACAAACAAAACCACATAAGAGTGACATTTCAAAGTAACACATTGTATATAAACACCCACACCCACACATTTTAAATTCTTCATGCAACTAAAGTAGCATTGCCTAGTTGGATTCAATCCTATTGTAGAAAATCATACCTGAGATATGAGGTTCATCATCCCTGTAAAGATCATGTTCCCACTTATCATCTTGTCGCTGTCTGCAATATCAATTGCATCAATCAAATCAAAGGTTTTATTCCAATTGGAAAAGTACAAAGTCGTACACCTCAATAAATAAGAATATGCTCCACCTTATGAACTGCTTGAAGAAATTATATTGCCAAAATAAGGAAGCATCTAAGGTATTTATTGGTGCTTAATAGACCAAACTATCAAATAGGAAAAATTAATCCCACATCGACTACATAAATTTTAGTTCTTTTAATAATTTCTATCCATCCATGGTCATTTTCCACAAGGCATTACATCTAAATTGCAAATATATATATATATATATATACACACATGTTTTCTTTCTTGGCTTGCATCGTTCATATAGAGCTAAAATAATTGTTTTGATGTTCACGAATTTAAATAGCCATGAAGTGTACCGCTACAATTGGTAAAGAAATTCAGGTATTGTTGAGTTATGGAAAGCATTGAAACTGATTTGACAATATTATGAGAATTCGTTCATCAATTGTGAACTGGTCAACACAGCTTATGAGCTCGTGAGTTTTCCAAAGCTTCAATCTCGCTCACTATTGCTACAGAAACATGACCCAGCCAGTACTTCCAAACAAAATCTAAAAGTTTCATAGAGTTAAAAAAAAAAAAAAAAGGTGAAATGAAACAAGAATGATATAAAGTAAGCAACTGCACTGAATAGCACTAAGTTCGCATAAACACGCGCAACGAAGAAAGCAAGAGAGAGAAACCATAGACAGAAACCGAACCTCTTGCCGGTAACCTGCCTATGGCGAACGGGACCTTTTTCGGTGTCACCATAGAGACGCTCCCTTATGGATACCCGGGACGCAGCCTCGACGCGATCGGCGTACATTGTATGGTTGATTCCACAACGGAATTGGAACGGAATCGCTAACCCTAATAACAACAATACTACACAGAAGCAAATTACCAATAGAAAGAAACGCAACTATCGTGAGTCTTGAAGATTTTCCGGTGACGGATCGAAGGAAGGGCAAGAGACCGTCCGCAACATACCAAATTCATTCGCGATCGGATCACTAAAAGAAAACCCGAATCCCAAACCCGCCCAACTTTAAGACGCCTGGAAAAGATGCATGCCCACGAGCCTTATTAGTAAAGTTAAGTACCCAGATGGAAGCCCCGATATTACCCGACCCGTTGTACTCATTTGGATTCCCCCACTTTTTCCTGGTTAATTAACTAAGAGTGTGTTTGATTGCACATATTTATCATAAAAAATATGTAATCATTACATATTTTCTATGAAAAATAATCAAACACTCTTAATTTTTCTATGAAAAAATATATGTGGTACAACCATTTAAAACTTATTTCCATAGAATTCATTTTTCAAGGGAGTGGGGTGGATTTTATTTTCTAGGCAATATTACCTAGAATTAAATTCTAGGTAATGCAATCAAACATGTTGATTGCAGGATTAGAATTTTGAGTGAAAAAAAAAATTAAGAAATTGAATGGCAGAGAAAATAAATTTTTAAAAATTAAAAATTTAATCTATTTAATTGATATAATTTTTTTAATTAAAAAATAATATTTTTTTCATCTTTTGATATTTGATTGATAATATTTTTTATAGAATTTAGTTATTTTCCTAGCATTTCATGTTTGATAGGCATTTTCTATGAAAAATGACATTTTTCATGGAATTCAATAGTAAAAATGTATTAAAAATATTAAATTATATAAAAAATTAAAATAATAATGTATTTTAAGTTAATTAAATCATTTCCTCAAAGAAAACAAATCACAAAATTAAAAAATTTTTGTTGTCCAAACTTATTAATTTGTACGTAATTTTTTATTTTTTATTTCTATACATTTGTATTTATCAATTATTCTCCAATATAAAATTTGTAAACCCTCTCTCGCTCAGGCGCCCACTACCAACTGCCACCCACCTGCCCTTCTCTCTATCCGACCTCTTTGTCTTTGTCGGATGACTCGACCTTTGTCTGGCTCCGTCGCTCGTCGACGTCTACTTGGCCTGGGCCTTACTCTCGTTGCCTTGCTAGTCACCCCTGGCTCTCAGCGTTGCTTGCCTTTGTCGGCGCCGACTTGGCCTACACCTTGGCCTCGCTCTCCTTGCCTCGCCAGTTGCCCCTTGGCTCTCTCGTTCTCGGTTGTTGCTCACCCTCGTCGGCTTTCCCCTCAGTCTCTCGCTTGCTGCCCCTCTAGTTCTCTTGATTCTCTCGCTCAGTAAGTTGGCTACTTTAATTGCTTGAAAAATCAGAACTTTTCCCTTTCAAGGAATTTCGTTTCTTTGATTTGAAGAAAAAATTCATCACGTGAGCATAAGTGGAAAACTGAGTTACCTGGAAAAAAAAAAATAACTATCAAACACTGCACAAATAGAAAATTGGGTAAAAAAAGAAATGTCTTTTCCTTGAAAAAAAAAAAAAAGGGCTATCAGATGAACCTAATTTTCTTTCTCACCTAAAAAGCATTTTTAATGATCAAGCCAAAAATTGAGGATTTTATTGGGTTTTTAAATTGAATAAATTACAATTTTTGGTATTTAAAAAATTTATTAAAAAAAATAAAATATCTTAATAACAACACATTTTTATTTTTGTTCTCATCCGAAAGTACTTTTCTCATCTCTCCACCTTTGTTTTAGCCATTTAATGATTAAAAGGTTATAAATTTGAGATATAAAAATGACTTTTTCTTATGAGTAAAGATAAGAGAAAAGTGGCCTACAAACTCAAAGTGATATATGTTTATTGGATTATTCTACTTTGTCCGAATTAGTTGACGTACAAGATGACTAAAAATATCAAATGCCAAAAATATTCTCACCTTCAAAACACCACACGCACGTTTAAATAAAATCCAGGCGGATGATGAAATCTGCAGAAGTGAACTGGGCGGACTTCAACTGTGTTGAAGTCCGCCCTCCGCCTAGCACGGGCAGATTTCATCTGTGATGAAGTCCGCCCACACAGATGAAGTCCGCCCGACAATTTTTTGATAAATCTGTATGTCAATCTTTTTCGGACACTATAGCACGACTCATGTTTATTGGGTAATGCTAATAAATAATTTTTAACATTCAAATATTTTAATTAATTAAATTATTCAAAACACGATACAATAATCATCAATCAATAAAATAAAATACAATAAATATATATTATTTAAAAATAAAATATATTTAATATATATTTATTAACACAATAATTAGCATTTTCCAAATAAATGGCTCCTAAATGCTTACAAATAAATGGCCTCTAAATGCTTCGTTTTGTAACGTATAAATGAATTTCTCATCAAAATTCTTAGGGAGATTTAGTCAGTTTTTTCTTTATTGATTTTTCAAAAATATTATTTCAACACTCAATTTTGACATTTAAAAAATGATATTCTGTATTAATATATTATATATTTATATTAACATAACACACAATATAATAAATCAATCGATCAGTGTGAATCCAAATGTCATAAATAACATTAGTTTCATTTATAACTTAGAAACTGAATCCTTATTTAACAAACTGAAAAGAAGAGCATAATAATACAAAAGAGCATCAAGAGAGTCGCCCATTAACCATACCAACACATTGGAGACATTACTTCCCATCGAGGTTGAGGGTGAATTCAATCTTCGCCCAGCAGCCAGCTGAAACAATGGAGAAGACAAAGTTAGTCGAGAAAATTGTCATTTTCCCAGAAAAATCCACAAACAGCAGGCGCATTTTCTTATCAAACATAGACCTTGGCCTGGTGGCGTACCAAGAATCAGTTTCTTTCTTCGATCCTCCACGAATGACCTTCTCAGAAACCTGTAAAAAGCTGTACAGAGCACTTGAAATGCTGTTTGTGCATTATGATTTCTTTGCGGGGCGCCTGGTGCCATCGTTGGAAGACAGTCGGCGTCTGGAAATAGACTGCAATGGTGCCGGTGTTGTGGTTGTTGCAGCAAAGACAGAGACCAAGTTGAGCCAGCTGGGAGAGCTTGTGAAACCAAAGCCAGAGTTAAAGCAGTTCATTGCATTCTTGCATGAAGAGAATGAAGAAGAAATGGAGATAAAAGACCTACCTCTGTTGTTCATCCAGGTGCTTTTCTCTGTTCCTTTTTTCTACCTTTCCCAAGCAAAGAAACTAATGGCTTTGTGGGTGATGGCAGCTGACTCAGCTGGGATGTGGGAGCTTGGCATTCGCTTCGCGATACAATCATTGTGTCCTAGATGGAGTAGCAGTACGCGAATTCCAGGCTAACATGGCTGCTCTAACTAGGAATGAAGGAATGATAGTCATGCCAAATCCAGATCGGACGATTTTTAAAGCAAGAAACCCTCCTATAATCAGTCATCCTCACTACGAGTACTCGAAACCAACACAGACAGATCACTTGTATGCTATGCGCATCAGGGCCAATCCAACATTTGAGCAATCTTCACTTCATGGTCAGACTCACATCATCCATTTATCTCCACGTTGCATCATAAACATGAAAAAGGCTGCACTGGGGGATGGGAAACTGAGAGACTGCACTACATTCCAAGTCGTGGCGGCAAGGATATGGAAGGCAAGGAGCATTGCGGCAGAGATGCAGGATGACAAAGTTTCAACAATGCTGTTTCCAGTGGATGCAAGGAGAAAGATAGTGCCACAAGCACCCATTGGATTTTCTGGAAATGCACTAATTCCTGGGTTTGCAAGAGCAACTACAAGAGAGCTAAAGCAGGTGGAGGACCATGTTCTTGTAAAGAAAGTGCAGGAAGGGGTGGACAGATTAGATGATAAGTATATAAGATCGAGTATAGATTGGTTGGAGGTGAATAAAGGGGTACCTTGTAAGGAAGACAGCTTCTCACTCGTGGCATGGTGGAGATTAGGCTTGGATGAAGATGAATTTGTTTGGGGCAAATTCAAGTGCACTACGCCTGTTGTCATCAAGCCTGGTTTGGTATATATCTTGCCTGGGCCAAAGGATGAGGGTGGCCTTAACATCTGTCTGGAACTTCCTGATGATCAAATTAAGACATGTCAAAGAATAATGATGGAAAATTAAAACAAGCTTCAATGCAATTTTTCACACAGGCTTTGCTTTTTCCTAGCATGGAGTGTAGTAGGTAATAAAGCAGATATAAAATGTCTTGCAGCAACTCAAGATGTTTGAGCACCTATCAGATCCTCTTCAAAACAACTCCAGGTGTAAGCGGTACCTGATGTATGCCATTCTGTTGAATTGAATATCAATGATGGCACAAATCCAAGCATAGTTGTAGTAGATTCAACTCCATTTACAGCAACCCAGGTGACACCATAATTTGACAAATACATCTGGAAACATCAAAACAAAATGTATTATGATTTGAGAATTTCACCACCAAGGCATCTTGAAAGTGAATCGTACCCCACGAATATGATATCTATTTAGGGAGTGTTTGTTAATCAAGATATGAGATAAAAAAGTTAAGATATGAGATGCATTCCAAATTTCTATTCTTTCCAACATGTTTGTTAAGTTTATCTGACTATTCTTAAAAAAATCATTAATGACCTCTTATCTTGATTTTTCAAGATATACATATCTCTCTTCCCCTTAAGATAAGCATATCTTGGTTCTTACATATAAAAAAAAAATTACTTTTGTGTCCTCTAATGCAGTCCAAAGAATTTAACAAATAATTTGATAAAAATTTTAGAATGCTTCCCAATTTTATCTTGACCATTTCATATCTTGGTCCGAAAATCATTCTGAACTTATTTTGATACTCTTTTATCTTGCTCATTTTAACATACGCTAACTTAGTGTGATGTATGGAATAGATGACAAAGGTGGGGGTATTTCCTTTTCCTGTAAATTCTAGAGATGTTGTCTCAGCGTTAAGAAGACCTTTAAACTAACCCACAAGTCTACCCTCCCCACCTCCAACCCCACCCCAAAAAAATAATAATAATAATAATAATAATAATACATTTACCGGGATAAAGAAACATTACATAATCATGAGGACACAGTGTCTAGTTCATTGCAACAAGCTGTATAAAAGATTGAAGATAGATAAGTGGTCACACATCCTGCCATTTCAACAGTAAGCATTGACACGTAGATGACACAAAAAAGCATTTTTATAAATTGAAACAAGGTTAAAACAACCAAGTGGAAAAGAAAAAAATAGATGAGATTCTAGATTGCCAGGCCCTTTGCATGTATAAACTTTAAACATAGCAAAGATTCCCATCAAAACATAAAAGAACAATAAATTTTTCAGTAGGTACAGCTTCCCAATTTGTACATTTCATATGTCATTGACCCAGGACATATCACATATGTTTTACATTCTCTTCACCTAGAAAGAAGTCCAAAGAATGGATTAGTTATTGCAGAGTTCAACAAGGTCCCAGCTATCTTCAACGCTTCCATGTCAACCTTGTCTTTGGGAAGAAACAAAAACTTGCCTCCTTCAGCTATCTCAAAGCCACAAAGTTCAAGAAATTGGATGCCTTCCTTCATGTTCCCCACTCTGTCCTGCCATTTAGAGAGCACCACCATTGTTATAAAAACTACAAAAGAGTTAATGACAACTACATGTCTAGCAGCAACTTGTCAATCCAATTAATGCTGATATTTAGAGTTTCTTGCAAAAAAAAAACTAGCACAAAGGTTCTCCAGAACTGGAGGCAAGGATGATCATTAAGTGGTTCAGAGAGGTTCCAACCAAGGACAGATAAGAAGATTCAAGCCACAGCACTTTTCATACGAGGCCATGATGTGGCCAGTCGCGAGCACAATGTTCCATCACAGAAGCCATGCAAAATCCAGAACATAACTAAGCTCAATCAGAGAAAACTCGAGAGTCGAGACTAGAGAGTTGCATTATCTTATTGATCCTCAGTACCCAGCTGGCAGATTCATTATCTTTTTTTTCCCCCTCGAATATACCAGTTAGCAGGTACTTTAACTCATTAAATTTTGGTCCGAGATTAAATTTTGGTCTGAATTTGGTAAGTTGCGAATGTTTGACATGGATATTCTAGCTGTCATAATTAGCTAAGGGACATGTTGAGGCATGTCACAGAAACTGCAAAATCTGCTTGTTCAGTACAAAAAATATTTTCCACCTTTTCATCTCCAATTTTCCACATCAACTCCAACTTTCCTTTTCTAAAGGAAATTTGAAAAACATGTTTAATTAAATATAAAGAACTATTTTTTTTTATATTGAACTAAATAAGGTACAAAAACAACATATTAAGATTTAATCTCACTATGCAGGGAAAACTACATGAATTCTAGTTCGCTAGAGCCATTTCTACTGACTGGTAATGATCCGATTCCTGGCCATTCTTGTCTCCTGGACAGTTGAATATTTGAATGGGTAAGAATGATCTCAACAAGCTTCTTTCCTCCATTTCTTCCCATCAGCATTCTTTCTTTCTTGGGTCTATTTAGCATTTCTACTTTCCTATATGCTTATCAACCTGATGATTGAAGTTGGATATTACCTGGAAAGCTGGATTGCTGACGCGTATCTTCCTGAACTTTTCTTCATCAGGATTCTTTGCAACATTTCTGACGTAAATTAGAAGAGTTTGGAAAGCTCTCCTCACTTTGATTTCATCAGCCTAGATGCACAAAAATTTAACATGAGGTCCAGCTGGTTTTCTAACGTGAGTAAAGATCAAATGTCTCTGTTCTCTAGTACCGGATTTTTCTATTTGACAAAAGCAATGTAAAAGAAATCTTTCATAGAGGAAATACATTCATGAGCAGGACAGACAATAAAAAATAATGAGGTATTAATAACAACAACAAAAAATCAAAAAGCTATAAAGTTTGACAAAAGCAACTCTGCCCTCAGGTACAATCATTACATATATGTATATATAAAAAACAATTGTAACAGCAAGAGTCTCCAACTATTTCTCTTATTTTGTACTTTTTTATACAAAAAGTTGAATAGAAGGCACCATTAATCATTCAAGTAGTGTATAGGAAGTTTCACATGAAAAAGTGAGATAGTTTGAAAGTAATGTCGCCCTACTATGTCATCAAAGCACAGCATCATTTACCATGTTGTTGCGCTTGAGAAATTTTAAACAGTCTCTCATGAGGTCAGCCTTTGTCGCAGATACAGGCAATATAGCAGACTTAGAAGGCTGTGATCCCTACAATAAGCAAGGAGGAAAAGATTTAAAACTAATCACAGCCTAATAGAATGCTGCAATATCTGAATCCAAATATATAGTTCCCAAGGATCCAGACATTTTTTTCATGCATCAAGACCGATGCTTCTTCAATAGATGGAGGAACATCTGCAGGCACTCCAAGCCCCCGCCTTCTTTCTGCCTGTGAAAATTAGCAAGTTTTTGAGTGTCATCTAAGGTTACCAAGAAAAAATTACACTGGACAAACAAAATACCAAGTCAATCAAAAACTAACAGAACTGTACTGAATTGATGTGGATGACAATGATAGTACTACTTTTAGCAAATCAAAAAAGTTGAGTTAAATGCTTCCCAGTCCTTTAGTGATTCCCAGATCTTGGATGGAATAAACAATTTCAGGCGAGACCTGTGACTGACTTTTCACTTGAGGATGCAGAAGAAATCTGTACTTTAAAATCTCACATGGTATTTTCAGTTTTGTAACCTACAATATTTGCAACCATGCAACAATGCTAGTCTGGATATCAAGATTGAATATAAAGGTGAAAAGAGTTGGCAAAACCTTATCTTGCCGTAGCTTCTGCCGAATTATATCCCTTTCTCTTTTCTTTTGCTCTCTCTCTTCTTTCCACAAGGCTAAAAAGCTAGATTAAAAAAAGCATGCGAAATATTCAGGATCGAACATATCACAACATGGCATGATATATATGATCAGACATTAGAACTAAAATGATATCTTCACACACAATAACTTAATCAACCTACAACATCTTATATACAAAATAACCCACTAATCCTCCCATTATTCAAACTAAAAGATAGAAAAAACAAACCCAAAAATTATGGACACATGATCCCTCAATTTGTGGGATCCCATAAATTGTGGATCATTTGTCCCCATTGCCTATACTCCCCCTCAAGCTGGAGAATAGATGTCAATCATTCCCAGTTTGCAAATACAGATATCGAAACTTGATTTCTGAAGTACTTTGATTAGAACATCAGCTTCCTCCTAAGACTTGGTAGAAATATAAGACAAGGCGATAGTCTCATAAGTCTCTGTTAATCTTCATATATTTCATCTAATCATGTTGAACTGGAATATGGACTACACTAATAGCTGATTTGCTATCACTAAACAACTTCATAGGACTTGTTACTGGCATGTTTAAGTCTGGCATCAACCTTTGGGCTCTAGGGGTTGGTCAATTAGAGGTCAGCGACGACGATGGACAGAGTAGCCGCGGAAGCCCGATCAATGGTGGTGATGTCTAGTGGTCACAAAAGCTGCAGACAAAGGCGGCAAGGTTGACGATGGTGATGTTGGGCCAGGCGATGATAGCGACGGAGGGCGAAGTCGACGAACGTTGGATTGACGACGACGGATGCCGGAACTTCTTTGTTCCTAGCATTTTGACAGCAACAGCGGAACTTCTCTGTTCTTGGCGTTTTGATAGCAGCAGTTGACTTGTCTGCTAGAAGAGTGGAAAATCGACGGCGGCTGCGGGTGGCTCTAATACCATATGATCAGACAATAGAACTACTATTATATCTTCACAAACAATAACTTAATCAACCTACAACATCTTACATACAAAATAATCCACTAATCCTCTCATTATTCAAACTAAAAGATAGAAAAAAAAAAAAACCTAGAAATTATGGACACGTGATCCCTCAATTTGTGGGATCCCATAAATTGTGGATCCTTTGTCCCCATTACCTACAATATAGACTATGAACTGCAGCTCAAAGACATACCGCTTTCTTTCATTTTCTTCCTGAACTCTCCTTGCCTCAAGCAGTTCTTTACCTGCTCTTCTCCTCTCCTGTAAATGCAAAACTACTAAATCACATATCTAAATGCCCATATGTTTATAGTTCTTAGTGCAAAATACCCATGCAGACGACAGAGAAGGGAAGCAGCAGCAGGAAAGAAGAAGATGAAGGAGAAAAATGAGGAGAATTTGGTTCCCAAACTGAGAGATATAGGATGCAAAAATTTCTGTAATTTATGCCAAAAATGGAAAAAACTAAAGCCAAACTGTAAAATATGGCCAATTGCAGAATTGAAATAGAGTCAATAGACAATTGGTAGAAAAAATTGGTGAAATCTTAAAATAATTCTAGATTGAAAACCATAGGGTAAAATCAAAGTTCCCAAAACATTTTAACACTTTGTCCATCATGATCCCACCACCTAATGTATGAAATTAACAGAAGACCAAGAGATTGTTATAGAATAGATTTATTGAACATATTCAAGCAATATGATGAGAAAAATAATACATAAGATGGTACACTACTATGATTCAAAGAAATTGAAATATGTCACCATTTCATATCAGCATTATTCATCAAAGAAAATATATTTTTTTCCAAGAATAACAGTCAAAGTGGGAACTTGTATTATGTGTCTACTATAACTGTGTATTTAACATTCAGGATCTGGAAAATAAAGCTTGAACTGTAGCTAAAATATTCCTCAAAAGATTCATTAGCAAGGAAAAATTCAAAATCTGAACCAGAAAATAAATATAAATTGAAGAGTTCATATTGACAAAAAAGAAAAAATAAGACTACTTCAAGTACCTTCTCCCTCTCTCTTTCCAGTTTCTTCTCTTCCTTTTCTTTCTTTTCGTGCCTTTGGTCTCTGCAACAAAGCAGAAGCCAAAATAGTAACAATGACAGGGAACCAACTAAAAGCAGTATTATGAACCAGAGAAAGGAATTTAACAAACCTTACCTGAGTATTGGTTTTTAAAGGGGAAAATCGAACAGAAACTCAAACTTGTACAAGGCAATTGTTATAAAGCAGAGGCCAAAAAGGCTTCAATACGAAGGAAAGAAATATACCTTAATTCCTCTGCTTTTAACTTCACTTCTTCTGTTATTTGAGAAGGATCAGAGGTCTGAATATCAATGTCCACAGGAACCTGGATACGTTTGCCCAAAAACAAAAGCACAAAGAAAAATAAACACAAAGAAGGAAAAGCAGAACACAGTACCCAAATTCACACAAGTTGTTGGAAGAGACTCCTTGTTCAAGAAGGAGAAGACCCGAGATAATGCAGATTTTATTCAAGATAATATTCTTATTTAATTTAAGTTTGTGTTGCACATTAGATAAAGACTATCACTGCTGTAAATTAGAAGAATATCTAGGAGATTTTATAGGAGATTTTGTAGGAATTTTCTGTATATAATTTTAACACTAGCTAATGGAAGATTAAGGGAGAAAAGTTGAGTTCTCCTACGATATTTGTTCATGGTATCAGAGCCACGGTTTGTGGATTTTTTTTTTCATTCGTGTCGTCAACTCCTTGAAGGAGTCTTGAGTCAGAAGAATGGCAGGAAAGGTCTCATCCAGTGAGACCTCTTCTGCAACCTCTTCGATCAACCATCATGGATCTATTATTCCAGTAGCAATGGATAGCCAATCCCTCTAGATCACACAGCACAAGTTAAATGGGGCCAACTATAGGGAATGGTCACAATCTGTGCTCTTAGTTGTTAAAGGGAAAGGTAAAGAAGGCTACCTAACTGGTATCATGCCTAAACCGAATTCAGATGCAGCAACATATGGCATATGGGAAGCTGAGAATGCCACAGTTATGGCTTGGTTAGTGAACTCAATGGAGCCAAAGATAGGAAGGACTTACCTCTTCTACAAGACGGCTTGTGAGATTTGGCAAGCAGTCCAAGAAGTCTACTCTGATTTGGAGAATACAGCTCAATCATTCTAGCTTAGATCACTCATACGAACAACCAAGCAAGGTACAAACTTAGTCACCGAGTATTTTAATACCTTAACTGAGTTATGGCAAGGAAGTGATTTATTTCATGAGATTAAATGGGAGTGTGTTGCTGATAGTACAAAATATGAGAAGATGGTAGAGAAGGAGAGAGTGTTTGACTTCCTACATGGTCTAAACTCGGATCTAGATGAGGTTAGAGGCAGATTGTTGGGAACAAAACCTTTCCCAACAATGAGAGAAGCATTTGTAGAGGTTAGACGGGAAGAGAGCCGAAAGAGGGTGATGTTCTCGGGCTTAGGGCAGTTTAACAATGAGGTATATTCTTCAGCCTCAGCCCTAAATAGTTTCCAAGGAAAGCCATATGTTGCAACTAAAGGAGAGAACCCCAAAGAAAAACAATGGTGTGAATACTACAATTGACCATACCATACTAAGGATACATGTTGGAAAATCCATGGAAAGCCGGCTGGATGGAAACCAAGAAGTCAAAAAAAAGAAGCACAATCAGCCTATACAATGAAAGCTGAAAAAGGGAGTGCAGCAAATTTCAGTCTAACTGCTACTCAGATGGAGGCTTTATAAAGCTTGCTAAACCAAACCAAGGTGACTCAAACTAAAATCCCGGAGAATCCTAATCCAACAATGTGTTTGGCAGGAAAAGGTACTGAAATATACTCTCTATTGTCTCAAAAATGCCCTACAAAATGCTGGATCATAGATACAGGTGCTTCTGATCATATGACGGGTGATCTAAAATTGCTTTCTAATTATGAAACCTGTGATAAAATTATTAATGTTATTATGGATGATGGTACCATATCCTGTGTAAAGGGAAAATAAACAGTAAATCTTGGAGAATTATCCCTTAAATCAGTACTTCATGTGCCAAATCTCCAATGCAACTTACTATCAGTTAGTAAGTTATCAAGATAAAGATTGCATGGTGATGTTTTTCAAAAATTGCTGTATTTTTCAAGACCTAACCTCAGAGAGGAAGATTGGCAGTGCTGAGATGAGAGGGGGACTTTATCAAACATCAAGAGCAAATTATTCTTCTGTTTTTAGGTCATTTATTTCATCTTCCTTGTCTATTGTTTCTAATTCAGACTTATTGTCATGGCATCAACGTTTGGGACATCCAAGTTTGGATTATCTTAGATGTTTGTATCCTTCATTTTATAGCAATAAGATTCAAGATTTCATTTGTGAACATTGCATTCTTGCAAAACAAACCAAAATCTCTCATCCTAATCATGCTCATAGTTCTGAAAGGCGCGAGGCACAGCGAGGCGCAAAGGGTCTTGGAGCCTAAGGCGCAAGGCGCACGAGGTGAGGCGCGCCTTTGCGAAGCGAGGCGCACCTTTTAGAAAAAAAACTCAAAATCTTGTAAAATCATAAAAAACTATCAAATTACCAATAATAACACATGCATATCATTAATGATTCATTATCTTCAAATTCTAAACTAACAACATCAAAGTTGATTCATTCATCATGCAAACTCTAAACTAGAAATATCATCAAAGTTCAAACTTAAAGTCTCAAACTCAAATAAGTACCAATCATCAAGCAAAGTTCTGAACAAACATATAAACACTACAACTCCACAATCAATAAAGAAGTTTTAATCATCACCATCATCATACCCTTCACCAAATTGAAAATCATCATCTAATGGTGCCATATTTCGCTCATCCCTATTATTCTTCTTCTTTTGCATGTACTCTCCAATCTCTTGTTTTACTAATGGAGGACATTTTGGACAAACTTTAGTACTCTCCACAATCAATAAACACTACAAGTCCACAATCAAGAAAATGTTTTCATTTTGAAAAATGTTATTTTTCTAAGTTTGGAAGATTAGCGCATTATAAGAAGACATATAAGAAAATATTTTTATTTTGAAAAACTATCTCCCGGTATTTTGATAGCTAATATTCATTGTTGTTAAAATGATTTTTAATGAATTTTTCAAGAAATAGTAGGTATGTATTTTGGGGGTGGTAAAATCACTAAATCCTGAATTTGTACTAAAACCAAAATTCTATTTTCTTATTGTTATAGATTTTTATTTTTTAGATATTTTTATTGAATTCAAATGGGAAGTACTTTCTTATTTATATTTATGTATTAAAGTAGATGGAAGGTAAAATATAAATTAAAGAAAATGTGGACATTTATGTTGTAATGTACACATGCTGGAACCGAGAAGAGGGGAGGCTGGAGAGGAGAGGAAGAGAGGATGCAGGCGCGGCTAGGTTTCATGAGGCGCGCCTCTCACCTCAGTGCCTCACCTTGCAAGGCGAGGGCCTCGCTGAAATCGCCTCGCCTTAAGGCGCCTTGCACTTAGGCACGCCTTTAACAACTATGATCATGCTTACAATCCTTCAAAACCTTTTCATCTTGTTCATAATGATATTTGGGGGCCATCTAGAACCTCAAATCTCACTAGCACTCGATGGTTTATCACTTTTATCGATAACCATACACGGATATGTTGGGTTTTCTTAATGAAAGACAAATCAAAAGCTTATCTTGTATTCCAGAATTTTTATCTCATGATCAAAAATGTCTTTCAAACCCAAATTCATATATTGAGAACCAACAATGGAAGAGAATATTTCTCTAACGATTTCAACAAATACCTAAGTGAGCATGGTATCATTCACCAAAGCTCATGTCCATATACCCCCCAACAAAATGAAATAGCCGAGAGAAAGAATCGCCATCTTCTTGAGATAGCAAGAACCCTTATGTTTACCCATTCGGTTCCAAATTCCTATTGGGGAGAAGTAGTAGTAACAGCTGCATATCTCATTAATAGGCTTCCCTCAAAGACTCTAAAGTGTAGGACTCCCTTAGATATACTTCTTGAAACTTTTCCTCATCATAATAGAGTCCTAAACTCCCTTACTCCTCGAGTGTTTGGCTGCATTGTTTTTGTTCACAACAATGTGCCAACACTGTCCAAGTTGGATCCCAAGTCTACCAAGTGTGTATTTGTGGGGTACTCACCTAATCAAAAAGGATATAAATGCTACAACCCTAGTACCCGAAAATTTATTGTTTCTTGTGATGTTTCATTCCTTGAGAATAAGTCGTTCTTCCATGATAATTCCCAGCAGAATTTCACTGAAACAACACCTCATTGGGACCCATTGATACCTATTCCAGATTTGTCTCCATCGTCCTTACACCTATTTGTGACAAAGAATCCTCTCAAACCATATCTGAACCTTGTCCAACCCCTATTCCTTCACCTCAAACCTGTCAAGGGCGAGAAAATAAAGAAACCAAAAATCAGGAGAATGATCAGCCCCAAAGTAAACCATCTCTAAAGGTTTACTCAAGAAGAATTCTTGATTCTCAGCCTGCAAACCTATCTGACCCTTGGAAAAGTCCTGAAATTACCGAGACGAATACTAAAGGTATTAACAGTGAGCAAGAGACAAACAGGGAGCATAAATCAGATCTTGATATTCCTATTGCTTTCAGGAAAGGGACCAAATCTTGTACTGAGCATCCTATCACCAATTTCCCAGGATACTCCAACTTGTCCCCACAATTCAGGGCCTTTACTATCAACATCGATAATGTGAGTATTCCTAAGGATATTTATCATGCTTTACAGGAGGAAAAATGGAGGAAGGTTGTAATGGAGGAAATGCATGCTCTAGAAAAGAATGGTACGTGGGAGATAGTGAAATTACCCAATGGAAAGAACATCGTTGGGAGCAAATGGGTCTTTACTGTTAAAGTATAAATCAGATGGAAAAAATGAGAGATACAAGGCTAGGCTTGTAGCTCAAGGCTTTACTCAAACTCAAGGACTTGACTATGAGGAAACTTTTGCACCAGTGGCCAAACCTAATTCCATTCGGGTGATACTATCATTGGCAATCAACTTGGATTGGAAACTTCACCAATTAGACATTAAAAATGCCTTGTTGAATGATGAGTTAGAAGAAGAAATTTATATGAGGATTCCCTCAAGTTTTGAAAGAGAAGATACAAGAGGGAAAGTTTGCAAGCAAAAGAAATCACTATATGGCCTCAAGCAATCACCAAGGGCATGATACAAGAGATTCAATGAAACTTTACAACAACTTGGATACAGACAAGGACAAGCTGACCACATATTATTTATAAAGACAAATTCTAAGAGAAAGAAGGTCATTCTTATAGTCTATGTGGATGATATAATTATCACCAGAGACAACCATCAAGAGATTGAACTATTGAAGCATCAACTAAGAGAGGCATTTGAAGTTAAGGATTTGGGAGACTTAAAATATTTCTTGGGATTGGAAGTAGCAAGAAGCAATGAGGGTATTTTCATCTCACAAAAAAAATGCACTCTTGATCTTTTGAGGGAAACTGGTAAACTCGGGTGCAAGCCGGCTAGCACTCCTTTAGAACCAAATTGGAAGAATAAAGATGGAAAGAAAGAAGAGGAGCAAGTTGATATAGGCAGATTTCAACGTCTAGTGGGAAAATTGATCTACTTATCTCATACAAGGCCAGATATTGCCTATGCGGTAAGTATAATCAGCTAATTCATGCATTCTCCAACCAAAAGGCACCTAGAAGCTACTTATCATATTCTAAGATATCTTAAAGGCACACCTAGGAAAGGATTGTTGTTTAAGAAAAGTAGTGAAAGAGAAATAAAAAGTTATTCAGATACAGATTGGGCAGGATCTGTTGAAGACAACAAGTCAACATCAGGGTATTGCACAAGATTATGGGGAAACCTAGTCACATGGAGAAGCAAAAAACAACAAGTTGTTTCGGGTAGCAGTGCCGAGGCCGAGTATCAAGCCATTGCACAATGCATTTGTAAGATAATTTGGTTAAAAAGATTGATGAAGGATATGGACATGCCAATCACAGCACCAAAAATACTTTATAGCGATAGTAAATCAGTTATAAGTATAGTGAATAATCCAGTATAGCATGACCGGATGAAACATGTAAGAATTGACAAGGATTTTGTTAGGAAAGAAATAAAAGCAGGAGATATAAGACTAACTTATGTTCCTACCAATGATTAAGAGGCAGATATCTTGACCAAGACAATGCATAAACAAGGATTTGAAGTAATAAGAGACAAGCTGTGAATGATAGACATCTATTCACTAGCTTGAGAGGGAGTGTTGAAAGAGACTCCTTGTTCAAGAAGGAGAAGACCCGAGATAATGCAGATTGTATTCAAGATAATATTCTTATTTAATTTAAGTTTGTATTGTACATTTGATAAAGATTATCATTGTTGTAAATTAGGAGAATATCTAGGAGATTTTGTAAGAATTTTCTGTATATAATTTTAACACTAGCTAATGGAAGATTAAGGGAGAAAAGTTGAGTTCTCCTACGATATTTGTTCACAAGTTTTATCTATAGAAGCCTATGACTCCAACTACTTGTGTATTAAAATAGAGCCTGTAAAAAGAAGGTTGCAACAAAAAACAAATATCAACAGACCTAATACATTTTTTTCTCCAATAGATAAACTGTCACAACCTTGTTGTGACTACTACAGCCTTACCACAATCCCGAGGGAATTGATAGAGAAATTCAGACCTTCACTTGATAATGGAGTCGTCAGAAAGAACAGCAAGAAATTCGGAGAGAAGAGAGTGAGGTAGACGAGAGTAATAGAGAGAGAAAGACCAGCTAGAGAAAATAATCTTCTTGATTGTTAGCATACCCTTTGCATCGCACGGAAGATACCTTTATAAGGCCATTGGAGGGCATATTCCCCTGACAGGGGGGCCCTCACCCTTAACTGCATAACAACTTTAATTCTAACCAACTTACTGGACCACCAAGGACTTAAAGGCTACAGCCGAAATGAAAACATACAACTGAAGATCTTAATTAGCAAAAATTTAAAGAAACGACTCTTAATAGATTGCCTCCGTGACAATGCTCCCCTCTTGAATGCTTCCTTGTCCTTAAGGAAGATTGAGTAGGCTAACCGCGAGGGGAACTTCTTGAGCAATTCTGGAAGGTATTCCCATGTGTTGCCATCCGCAGTGTTTCCTTGCCATTTAACCAAAACCTGGATTAAGGGAACCCCTCCTCATTGGATCACTCGTCTCTCGAGTATGGCCTCTGGTTCCACAACTTATTCACTTCCTTTGGGCAAAGATGGCAGCGTGGGACTTACTGGCTACCCCCTAATCGATTTCTTTAGTAATGAAACATGAAACACAGGGTGGATGTGAGTGTCGGCCAGCAATTGCAATTAGTAAGCCACTCTTCCCATCTTGTCAGTTATAGGAAAAGGTCCGAAGTACCTAAGGCTAAACTTGGTAGCCTTCCCTTATGTCAATGACTTCAGATGTGGCTGTTTCAGCCTTAGGTACACCTCCTCTCCAACCTCAAACTCCCTTTCCGTCCTTTTCTTGTCCGCATACTGCTTCATGTAGTGCTAGGCAGAGGCCAACTCTTATTTCATTTGCTAAGTCACTTTCCTCTTCTTCTGTAAGTACTCTTCCACTGTGGTTTCCTCTGATCCCCCTCCTACTGCTAGTAACACGGGTGGCTTGTACCAGAACAGAGCTTCGAAGGGGGTTACTTTAATAGCTGAATGTAAGGTGGTGTTGTACCACCACTACACCAAAGATAACCACCTATGTCATTCTTTGGGACGCATTAGGCATATACACCTTAGATAGGTTTCAAGACATTGATTCACCCTCTCGGTTTAGCCATCCGTTTGAGGATGGTACGCCGTGGATAACCTTAGGTTCATGCCCAATGATTTCATCAACTCTTGCCATAACAAACTGGTAAAAATGCTATCTCTATCCGAGATTATATTATGGGGAACCCCATGCAGCTTGACTACCCGATCTAGGAATACCCTTGCTACCTCTTGAACCGTATAGGGATGGGAAAATCCAATGAAGTAGGCGAATTTGGTAAACCGATCCACCACCACCAAAACACTGTTCTTGCCCTCTGATCTAGGTAATCCGTCTACGAAATCCATCGACACACTTGACCAAGCTTGTTCTAGGATAGGCAAGGGTTGCAGTAATCCCGGGTAAGGTACCAGCTCCATTTTACACCTTTTGCATACATCACATCCCCAAACAAACTCCTGGACCTCCGCCTTCATCCTTAGCCAGTAGAATATTCCCTTAACCCTCACATATGTATTTTGTTCACCCGAATGGCCCCCTAAGGGCGACTCATGCAAGGCCTGCATGATGTTTCTTTTTAGTTCAACCTTGTCCTCGATCACTATACAACCCTGGAATCTCAACATTCCTTCCTTCAAAGTATATCCCCCCCCCTCTTCTTCCCTCATAGTCAATTTTTCCAACAAGGCAATAATTCTTTGGTCGCCAACATAACTGCTAATCACTTCCTCATACCACTATGGAGTCACCACTATGACTGCTGTAAGGCTTCCCTCTTCATGGCATCGGGAGACGGCATCCGCTGCAATGTTTTCTTTTCCTTTTCTATATTGTATCGTGTAATCTAATCCCATGAGCTTGGCCATTCCCTTGCGCTGAAGCTGTGTTTGAAGCTTTTGCTGTAATAAGTATTTCAAACTTCCGTGGTCCATTTTGATGATAAATCGCCCCCCTTCCAAGTAATGCCTCCATCTATCCGCGACCATTAGGACTGCCAAGAATTCCTTCTCATAGATGCTTAACCCATAATGCCTAGGGCCTAGCACTTGACTTAGGAAAGCGATAGGCCTTCCTTCCTATGCCAGTACAGCCCCAATACCAGTGCCACTCGCATCAGTTTCCAGAGTAAAGGGCTTCTCAAAATCCGGCAGCTTCAATTCAAGCACCTGACTCATGGCCCCTTTCACCTCTTCAAATGCCTTTTTTGCCTTGGGGCCCCAATTAAATTCTCCTTTTTTCAACAACTCAGTTAAGGGACGACTGATCACTCCATAGTTCTTAACAAACCACTGATAGTAACCTATTAGCCCAAGAAATCCTCTTACGGCCCTCACTGTTGTTGGTCTTGGCCAAGGCCCTCACTGTTGTTGGTCTTGGCTAAGATACCATAGCCTCGATCTTTTTTGGGTCAGTGCTCATTTTTCCCTTAGAGATTATGTGCCCCAAATACTCCACTTGCCCCTGACCAAACTCACATTTGGATTTCTTAATGAATAATTGGTGGGACCGAAGGATGTCTAAGGTGGTTTGCAAGTGGAACAGGTGTTGTTTGAAGGTGGAGCTATAGAGAAGGATATCATCAAAGAAAACTAAGATAAATTTCCGTAAGTGGGGTTCAAAGATTCGGTTCATGAGTGATTGAAATGTAGCTGGGGCGTTGGTAAGCCCAAATGGCATTACCAAAAATTCGAAGTGTCCATAGTGGGTTTTGAATGCAGTTTTAGGAGTATCCTTGGGTTTCATCCTAATTTGATGATAACCCGAGCACAAATCGAGTTTGGAAAATAATTGGGCATTGTGGAGTTCATCCAAAAGATCTTCCACCAAGGGCATGGGGAATTTATCCTTGATTGTTATGGAATTCATGTGGTGGTAGTCTACACAAAGCCACCAAGTTTCATCCTTCTTTTTTACCAACAAAACAGGGGAAGCAAAGGGGCTTTGGCTTGGTTTGATAATGGATTGTTGGAGCATGTCCCTAACCATCCTCTCAATCTCATTCTTTTGGATAGGTGGCTATCAATAGGCTCTAATGTTAACTGGTTTTGTATTTGGTTTGAGGTTAATCGAATGGTTAAACAACCGGTTAGGGGGTAGAGATCTTGGTTCCGCAAAGAGGTCCTCATATTTTACCAATAATTCATTAAGTAATACCAAATGTGTTACCTAATCAGAAGGTTCTCCTTAGTTGCTGACTGTCAGGTAAGTTTGCCCCAGCTCCCTTTGTTCCTCAAGTGCGTCTTCCTTGGCCACTATTGAAAAGAGTTGTGCCCATTGAACCCACTTCCCCTTCATTACTCTCCTCAGCCCTTTTCCAGCCATCAGTTTACACATCCTAGCTTCTCTTCCACCAGTGATGGTCATTCTTTTGCCCTTCTTCTCGAAAGATACTTCCATGCGGTTAAAATCAAAACTAATAGGGCTTACTCCCTTCATCCAATCCACCCCCAAAACCATATCACAGCCTCCCAACTGTGGCAGCCTCAAATCAGTTACAAATTTCTCCCCTTGCATCTCCCACGAGAACCCATTAAAGGCCGAGGTCCTCAACACCTTCTGGCCATTGGCCACTATTACACTCAAGGGAGGAGTCCCTATGAATTGACATTTCAGCCTTCTAGCAGTGTTCTCATCGATAAAACTGTGGGTACTCCCACTATCAATCAGAATCATTAGGTTGCTACCCATGGCCTGTCCTCCTACCTTAATAATTTTATTATTGGCCACTCCCTTTAGGGCATGAATGGATATTTCTCTATTGTCTCCTATGCTCTCGCCGCCCCCATCTTCTTCTTCCTCCATCTCCTGGTCACTACCTTCATTTCCTTCTAGCAATTCCTTCTAGCAGTAGGATCTGCCTTTTGCAGGGTTGGCCAGGGTGGTATTTCTCTCCACACCTGAAGCATAATCCTGCTAACCTTCTTTGCTCCCTCAATTGATCTCCCGAGGGTGCTGTGTTTTGGCCAGTAATTCCCTTTACCCCGCTGTTACCCCCACCTATTTCCTGGCTAAAATACCTTTTGCCTCCATTTTGGGTTCCTGCCACCATCCCCTTTGTTTGCTGCCTTTGCTTCTTCAACAAAGCTTCCACTACTAATTCTTGTAACCAAGCATCTTCCAATGCTTGGGCTACAGTTTGGGGTCTCATCACCTTTACCATTGGCCTTAACTCATCATTGAGGCTACTCAAGTAGCTTGACACAAAGTAGGCTTCGGTTAGATAGGGGTTGTGTTGAATCATGTAAGACCTCAGCTCCTCAAAACGTTTCTGATACATCTCCACACTTTCTCGATTGTTTGAGCTTGTTGAACTCTTCCACAATGTCAGTCATGCTTCTTTCTCCAAACCTTCCACATAAAGCTTTTGTGAACTCCCCCCATGTCTGGTTCCTCCTTAGTCGTATCACTCCTTGATACCAAGCATCAACCTCCTCGTTGAAGTAGGCGGCTGCCAGGGGCACCTTCTGTTGTTCGAGGACATTATGCCATTCGAACAGCCTTTCACATTTCCTTACCCACTACCGTGGGTTAATATTACCCTTCGAACACTGGAATCTCCATCCTAAGCAGAGGAAACCCCTGGGGTTGATGGTTCATCGGGCCCCCGGGTCCCCTTCCCAATATTCCTTCTTCTCTGGCCTCTTGATTAATCTCCTCCTCCTATATCTCCAGCTCTCAACCAACCCTGTCCCTCTGAAGGATAGGGTCTATCCCTTCCCTCGGGAGAAAATCAGGTGCTAGCCTTATCGGTTGTTGACGGCCTAACATGGCCATGAGCTGTTGCATTTGTGCACCCAGTTCCTCCCATACCCGTGTAATGGACCCTTCTAGCCTCCTTTTCATTCCATCCATGGCGTTCTCCACCCGACAATCCAGTGCAAGGATCACCTCCTAATTCCGAGTCGTACCCAGCTCCAATTGCTCCATCTTGTTTTGGCATTCCGCTACCACCACCCCAGTTTGTTGCAACTGGGCTTCGAAATTCTTCATACGTGTTCCCTCTGCCATAAGTTATCCTCTCCACCTACTGACCAGGATTGAGCTCTGATACCAATATGTCACAACCCTGTTGTGACTACTACAACCTTACCACTATCCTAAGGGAATTGATAGAGAAATTCATACCTCCACTTGATAATGGAATCATCAGAAAGAAGAACAGCAAGAAATTCAGAGAGAAGAGAGTGAGGTAGACGAGAGTAATAGAGAGAGAAAGACCAACTAGAGAATAGAATCTTCTTGATTGTTAGCATGCCCTTTGCATCGCATGGAAAGTACCTTTATAAGGCCGTTGGAGGGTATATTCCCCTAACAGAGGGGCCCTCATCCTTAACCGCATAACAACTTTGATTCTAACCAACTTACTAGACCACCTAACGCTCTAAGGCTATAGCCGAAATGAAAACATACAACTGAAGATCTTAATTAGCAAAAATATAAAGAAACGACTCTTAATAGACTACCTCCGTGACATAAACCTACTGATACGGAAATTAAGAACCATGTGTGCTAATCCCTATAATGGAAGAGGTTCAGCATTCTCCTCTATGGATGAGATCAGAAACAAGGACTTAAGAAGCTAAGTCATATCTATTGTCCATGTGTTGAGGAAGTTGATAACAATCACACTATGGAAATTTATCCGAGAGAAATAGAGGTATAGTTCCTAAAAGGACAACACCCTGAATAACATGTGTAACAATCAGCCTTCTAAATGATCATTCTGCCTCTAACATGTCTTACATAAAGGAGATCTCAACTTTTGAGCAAGCTGGTGAGCATTCAACTTTGATCACGTAAATCCTATTTCTAAGTCAGTATTATATCATTTAATAAACTCCAGATTCTAGTAAGTTAAACCCAAGATCACATTCTACAGCAAGTGCCTCTTCTAATATAGTTGCCAGGTTACAAGGGGTAGGCCAAAACCATGTGTCACCATTTCCAAATGCAAATAATAAAGCTGTCTTCATGTCAGTAGATCTATTTCAAGCTTCAAACAATGTGGCACCAAATTTGAAGCCAAGATTTTCTAGAAGAAAACTAGAACCACAGCCAAAACAAGGATACAATTAAGTACACCTGGAATTATGCATGAACAGAAAGAAGGAACCCCATTGAGATGAAGTCATCTTACCAAGGGCATCTGATTTATGTCCGGATCATTCTCATAGTCAACAAGCCAATTTATAGCATCGATAATGCTGGAATTGCCTGGAAAAGGAAGAGAAATTTTATGTTAACCCCATGAAATGGACATGAGTTTGCACAAGTTTGAACGTTAATCCTTTATAAGAATTGACAAATTTAAAAGCATGTCTCAGAAACTGCAATGTGCAAAACTTATGTCCCAGAATATAAAAATTGTGCATGAAATGCCCATCCAAAAAGACAGTCTGAGCATTATGATTCGCGCATTCTCTCATAAGGCAATAATACTTAAGCTATCATCTTAAAGATAGTAAATGGAAGTATATTTCTTCATTTATATAAGAAGCAAAAGAAAAGCATTTGTAAGAATGGGTATAACACATGAAAATTATCCAAAACCTAATGAAGAAGTTTTTTCAAGAAGCGTTTCAGTGGTTTGGAGCTTCAGCAATCAGTTTGTGTGCCATAACACTACTTTTTAAATTTAAAAATACAATTAATCATATTCAAATTCATTAGCTAGTTTTATATGCCAAGTTTAGAAGCATGTAGACAGTTACAACAAGTAGGCATATGGGGACACATACAAAATAATAGAAGCAGTCTTTTCCTTTGGTTTGGGCCTAGGGGTAAAGGGATACATCGGCCTTTGCTGTCACCAAGTATTGAACCTCCTTCAATGAGAGCCCACTCACAAAACCTCCAGGTGTTTAGCTTTGCCTGCTGATAAAGGGATACATTAGCCTCCTTTATCACTGGGTTTTGAATCTCCTAAGAAGCGAGCCCGCACATAGAGTTTCTAAGTATTTACTAATACACATACTTTGTAGATTATTACATATGCCCAATGAATTTACTCAGTGTACATCAAATAATAATGGCTATGTATTTACACCATCTTAAACAAAAACAACAACATATCCAGCCTTTATCCCACTATGTAGGGTCGGCTACATGAATTCTAGACTTCCATGTATTTCTATCGTTTGTCATATCTTCATTTAGATCCATATACTTCATATCGAACTTTAATGTCTCTCCCAAAGTCTTCTTGGGTCTACCTCTACCTCTTTTTGTGACTAATTGTTCCATTTCATCAACTCTCCTCACAGGAGCGTCTCTTAGTCTCCTTCTCACATGACCAAACCATCTTAGTCTATTCTCTCTCATCTTCTCCTCGATTGGCACTACTCCTACCTTATTACGAATAACTTCATTTCTAATTTTATCCTTTCTTGTATGTCCGCACATCCATCTTAACATTCTCATCTCCGTTACACTTGTCTTTTGCTCATGCTGGTATTTGACTGCCCAACATTCTGAGCCATACAGCAAAACTGGTCTTATAGCTCTCCTATAAAATTTTCCTTTCAATTTTAATGGGATTTTACCATCACATAACACTCCCGATGCATTTCTCCATTTTAGCCAACCTGCCTTAATTCTATGTGCGACATCCTCGTGAATTTCTCCATCTTTTTGAATCACTGATCCCAAATATCGAAAATGGTCTTTTCTTTGTAAGATTTGGTCTTCTAATTTTATTATAACATCATCCACTCTTGCATTTTTACTAAATTTGCATTCCATATATTCTGTTTTCTTTCTACTTAATTTAAATCCCTTAGATTCTAAATTGTTTCTCCACAACTCAAGCTTAGTGTTCACTCCTTCTTTTGTTTCATCCACCAACACTATGTCGTCTGCAAATAGCATACACCATGGCACATCTGTCTGAATATCTTTAGTGAGTTCATCCATTACTAAAGCAAATAAGTATGGACTTAGTGCAGAACCTTGATGCAGTCCTATTGTAGTTGTAAATGGTTCAGTATCCCCTCCGCATGTTCTGACCCTTGTCTCTACACCATGATACATGTCCTTAAGGGCTTGTATATAGGCTATTTTGACTCCTTTCTTTTCTAAAACCCTCCATAATACTTCTCTAGAGACCCTATCATAGGCCTTTTCTAGATCTATAAACACCATATGTAGGTCCTTCTGATGATCCCGATACCTTTCCATTAGACGCCTCAGTAAATATATAGCTTCCATTGTTGACCTGCCAGGCATGAAACCAAACTGATTTTCTGACACATTTGTTTCTTTTCTAAGTCTCTGCTCTATTACTCTCTCCCAGAGTTTCATGGTATGACTCATTAACTTAATTCCTCTATAATTTTCACAGTTTTGAACATCTCCTTTGTTCTTGTATATAGGAACCAAAGTACTCTTCCTCCACTCATCTGGCATCTTTTTTGATTTAAGGATTACGTTAAATAGTTGCGTTAGCCAAGAGATGCCCTCTTCTCCCATGCATTTCCATGCTTCTATTGGTATATTATCTGGTCCCACTGCCTTATGATTTTTCATCTTTTTTAAAGCTTTCCTTATTTCATTTGAACTTATGCGTCGATAGAATGTGTAGCTCACATTCCTTTCGGAGTTACTAAGATATCCCAACCTAACTCTTGTGTCACCACCATCATTGAATAATTTTGTGAAATACTCCTTCCATCTCTCCTTAATCGCTCCCTCATTTACTAAAACATTTTGATTGTCATCTTTTATGCATTTCACTTGATTTAAATCCCGTGTTTTTCTTTCTCTTGCTTTAGCTAATTTATATATATCCCTTTCTCCATCTTTTGTATCAAGTCGTTTATATAGATTCTCATATGCTTTTGACCTTGCTTCACTAACAGCTCTTTTTGCTGCCTTTTTTGCTTCTTTATAATTTTTTTGATTTTCTTCATTGTTGCATTGATATACCGCCTTATAGCAAGTTTTCTTATTTTTAATTTTCAATTGTATATCTTCATTCCACCACCAAGACTCCTTAAGATTAGGGGCTCTACCATTTGTCTCTCCAAGGACTACCTTTGCCGTGCTTCTCAGAGCATTAGCCATTTCTTTCCACATTTGGTTTGTCTGTCTTTCTCCATTCCATTCCCTTCTACCCCTTAATTTTTCTTTGAAGATTAGTTGTTTCTCCCCTTTTAAATTCCACCACCTGATTCTTGAATTTTGTTTTATGTGATTTTTTCTCTTCCAATTTCTTACTTGGACGTCAAGTACTAGAAGTCTATGTTGAGTAGTCAAACACTCTCCCGGTATTACCTTACAATCCCTACAACATAACCGATCCTCTTGTCTCATGAGGAAGTAATCTATTTGGGTGCTTGAGGTGATATTTTTATATGTGATTAAGTGTTCGTCCCGTTTTTTGAACCTCGTATTGGTTATAATGAGCCCATATGCCATAGCAAAATCTAGGATAGATTTACCCTCATTATTAATTTCCCCGAATCCATACCCTCCATGTACCTCTCTATATCCGTTTCCGTCTCTACCCACGTGCCCATTTAAGTCACCTCCTATAATCACTTTCTCTCCTCTTGGTATCATTTGTATGAGTCCCTCTAGGTCCTCGCAGAATTTTGCTTTTATCTCATCACCTAACCCCGCTTGTGGTGCATATGTACTAAAGTAATCCTATCCCCTATTCTCTTTTCATCCACTACCTCATCTATTAAGCTTTTATCCATAATAATCCCCACTCCATTTTTCGCTCGATCAGTTCCTGTGTACCATAGTTTATATCCAGCTTCTGATAAAGTTTTTGCTTTTTTCCCTACCCATCTCGTCTCTTGAAGGCACATAATATTAATTTTTCTCCTAATCATCACATTCACCACTTCCATAGCTTTGCCTGTTAATGTTCCTATGTTCCATGACCCAATCCTTAATCTATGATTTTGTTTTTGTCCTTGACTTTGGATTTGATTTTGTTTTTGGCCTTGACTTTGAATTTGATTTTGTTTTTTATTTTGATTTTGGTTCTGATTTTGATTTTGATTTTGGTTTTGATTTTGATTTTGATTTTGGACTAACTTCTTTACCCACATCCGTCCAAGCAAATGCGGGAACCCTTGCTCATTTATCACTACATCCGGGCGCCGATGTAGCGGCCCTAGCTCACTTGTCACTACACGGGGGCAGTGTAGCGCGTCGCTATGAAGGGTTACGCCCACGCCCAAACGATTTTTCATAATTTGTCTAGAGTTCATGTTTTGGATCCGACTAAGTTTTACGTTGGCTGTCGACTACCTAACACAACCCTCCTCCTTTATCCGGGCTTGGGACCGGCAGTGGATAACATCCCCAGGCGGATGTTATCCACTTAACCAAGAAAAAAATCTCTTCAAGTTAAAAATGACAAAAACTACCACACTTCCACATTTATAAGAACAAGTATAAACTAGGGTTCCTCAATTTGTATAAATTTCAAAGACAACCTTCAGGTCCTCAATATCTACCTCTAAACAAACTTTGAAATCTACCCTACCCATCTCTCAACAATGACTACCTAACTCTCCCCCATTTTAGTCCCCAAAAAGATTTATCAAATTTTTAACATAGAATTTTACAACACAACATCTTTTGAGCCTGTAACTATAATACACAAAAGACAAACAACTTACGAGCAGGTCTCCCTGCTAAATAAACTTCTATTTTCATTAGATTGATGTGTTACCTCATACTTCACCTGACCAGTTTCATTGAGAGTGAAAAGGATCTAATGTTACTACAATAATCTCCAGGTTATGTATCCTATACAGTTTTCTGGTAGGTAACTTGATGAGATTCAAAATTTAGTGTCTTCATACCAAGGATGAAACTTATGCCATTGGGATGTCCCCTAAGGAGCATTCTGAACCCTACTCGATATGAGCATATATCCACACAAACACAATTATTGTTTATTAGTTAATCGACAGACCGGAAAAATGAAGTGCCCTTGTTGCTTGAGCCAGCGGAAATCCCATTTCTTGAAGTTCACCAAGCAATCTCATGTTAACTTCTGGAACAGCCATTTCTGACATTAAAGATATCACTGATTAATTTAAAAGATCTTAAAAATTGAAGAAAGGACATAAAACATATCACAAACAAACAAAAGGAAAGAAATAAACAAAGAATGAGTTAACGAAACGAAGTGATGGTATTCAATATCAAGCTCGCGTAATATACCTGAGTTGCGACAAGGTAAAAGAACCTACAAGTTTTGTTTCTATCGAGTATAAAACTCACACACACAAAAGATATTGGTCATCTCAACCAAGAGTTTGCAAATATTTACACACAAAAAATACCACAATCATACCATTATACTAAATGTTCAATATATAAATGCTCTGAGGATACCAATTTCACCAGGAAAAAACCTTTTCTAAATATACATGTATATATATGCATATCTTTTTCACTAAAAGATAGAAGAAAGTTGATTAGGCAATCTTAATTTTGAACATAATAGAGGCTGTATAGCCCTGGTAGATAAAATGAAGGACGTATCATTCATGAGAACTCGCACAATTATTCTTTGGACAAGGCATAATTAGCTAAGACAAACATCATCTTCGACATAATCTTATGTATCAGGAAAAGCGTGCATGCGACAAGATTGAGCAGCTGACTTGCAAACCCAAATGTGTATAGCAAATCCACGTGTATGCGACAAGTTTGAGCATCAATTCAGTTGCAAACAATCGAGAGTTCGTGAAATATTAAAAAGAAAAACTTCGATTACACAATTGTATTCCCAAACAATGATAAATTGAGGAGCGAAAACATCTAAACAAATATGGAAGAACTATGGAAAAACATACCTCCTCGGATGCGAGACGCTTGCGAAAAGAATTGAAGATTATTAGGGAAACTGCGCAGAGGAGTAAGGATTATACTTTTTAGGAAGTTCTTCCACGGCCTTCTGACAGGCCCTGGTGGAAACTACAAGCTTCGACTTCAAGTACGCCATTGAAGATTCTTGGATGCTCATTCTTTGCAGAATCCAAAAGAAACCCAGGGTGGCACCTTCTCACGCTTCAGGACTCTCTCTCTCTCTCTCTCTCGTGGGAATGGGCGTGTTCTGTTGCTTATTGTGACCTGGAGAGGAAGCATGGAATTTTCGGGCGGGAACTCGTGCTTGTTGGAGGGACCGATCGCGCGACGGTGGGACGGGTCGTGAGCCCGATAGTACTGTATAAATGGAGCGGAGCGGGTAGTGACCCGTGATGCGATCCGACCCACGTATCCAGGGTTGAGTTCTAATTTTCGCCATCCTTCCATTTACTTTACTAGCAATCATCTCTCGTGGGTGAGCATCGATCATCTCAGCAGTTCAAATTGAATAGATTAAAATATTATCAAATATCAAACCAAATCAACCTAATAAATGCTTAAATTGAATAAATTAAAAAACTAAAATAATACCAAAAAAATCAAATCAATCAAAAAAACAAGGCTTAAAGGAACTTACCCAAAAGCAGGCCAAACAAGCAAACGTTAGTAACCTAAATCAAAGCAAAAAAAATAAAAATGAAGGGTCAGGTTCGGTCGCCAACCAAAGCAAATAGGAAGAGGAAGGGTTGGAAATTCAAGATCAATTAAATACATGAAATTAGGATGAAAGACTCGAATTACAAAAAAAGGCCATAAATGTAAGGTAGAATGGTCAAGAAATCAAGATCAGTTGGAGATAAAAAAAAAAACTTAAATTACAAAAGAAAAGTCAAATATAAAGACAAAAAATAAAAAACTCGAAATTAGTTTGACATGAGACTCAAATTGTAGATGAAGGGCCAAATGGGAATGCAGAAGGGTAGAAGCTAAAGGAAAAAAACAACTTTTTTTATTTTTCAGTTCTTATGTTCTGCTGAATTATTGGTCAAAAATGACGTCATTTAACATTTCAATCGATTTAGTTATTTCAATTATCTTCAATACAAATACTTAATAGAAGTAAAATAACTAAAATTGTTAAACTTGAAAAAATCAAACCAATATTCAAATTGAACCCAATCAAAGTGACAATTTCAATAAACTCGATTTAGTTATTTTGATTTAACTAAAATATTACATATTCTTATGAATGCACATATTATAAAAAAAAAAAAAATAGTAGTCAACCCTTGGGGGTGCTTCTAAAGGCCCCAAATTTTGGAGTTCGGGAGCGTTTGAACACACTCAAACCCTGATGGCAAATGCGAGGAATGCCAATGGAAGTAAAAGAGAGAGACAGAGAGAGGGGAAAATAAGCGTGATGATGGGTAAGAGGTGGAAACTCATGGTAACCGCATTTGTCGCGATCGTTGGTAAGAACTTAGGGTGCTAATGATGATGAGTGATGATGGTTGGGTGCGATAATGGCCGACAATGATAGGCGATGCAAGTAAATAAGAGTATTTTTAAAAAATCATTATAAAGAGCAAAAAGATTGGTGCAAATGGGATCTCCTTCAAGTAAAATTAATAAACACTCATTGAACTTTAAAGTTGTAATTATTTACTCACTGAACTTTAAATTATAACTAGATACTCACTGAACTTTACTCAACGTCAACTATCTATTACTCGTTATAACTCTGTTAGCTATTACAAACAGAAAATGTTAACGGAATCTGACATGACTAATGGAATCCGACGTGACAAAAATAAATTTAATATACACTCACTGAATTTTAAAAATATAATTACTCACTCATTGAACTTTGCTCAACGTCAATCATCCATCATTTCGTTATATTACTGTTTGATCTTGAAACACATTAAAAAAAATTTATATGGATTTGAGACCATTTACTTCTAAAATTAAAAGTAAAAAACTAAACTAATGATTTAAATTAAAAAACTACTTATGTAAACCAAACTAAAACAAAATGTTTGCTTAGATTTTTTACCTCCATTATGAACAACAAAATTTACAAAAAAAGTATTTAATACGAACAATGAAAAAATGTATTTAATGTGACTTCCATTGTTCGTATTAAATACCTAGGAAATTTCGTTGAATTTTGACTCTTGGTCTCATTATTAAATAAATTTTTTGTGAATTTTGTTGTTCATAATGGAGGTAAAAAAATCTAAGCAGATATTTTTTTTTTACTTTTGGTTTGCATCAATAGTTTTATTAATTTAA
The DNA here is from genome assembly GCA_036245055.1 of Diospyros kaki. Lineage (NCBI taxonomy): Eukaryota > Viridiplantae > Streptophyta > Magnoliopsida > Ericales > Ebenaceae > Diospyros > Diospyros kaki. The sequence goes on along the minus strand of BSEG01000007.1, from coordinate 42,469,593 downwards.
ATCATTAGTTTAGTTTTTAGCTTTTAGTTTAAGAAGTAAGTAATCTCAAAGGCCTACAAAACTCTTTTAATATATTTTAAGATCAGACGGTGATGTAACGAGGTGATAGATGATTGATGTTGCATAAAGTTCAGTGAATAAGTACTTATATTTTTAAAATTTAGTGAGTGTATGTTAAATTTATTTTTGTCAGGTCAGATTTCGTTAATCACGTCAGATTCTATTAGCATTTTTTGTTTGCAATAGCTGACAGAGTTATAACGAGTGATAAATAATTAACGTTAAGTAAAGTTTAGTGAGTAACTAATTATAATTTAAAATTATGTAAATAAAGTATTATAACTTTAAAATTTAATAAGTATTTATTAATTTTACCCGATTTCCTTCACATTTATGTTCGCTTGATTTTGCCCGGCTGCCCGGTTTACCCGCAAAACCCGCCCAACTTTGGAGAACAGTAGGGGAAAGTGGAAAGTTCCAGAGAGCCGTTGGAAGCTTGAAGATAATAACAGAACAGCGTCAACAGACCGTCGCTGCTTGAAGCGACAAACAGATCGGTAGAGAGAGAGAGAGATGTCAGGAGAGAGGAAGAGAATCGTGAAGCTGTTCTGCCCGTCTCTGTCGAAGGTGGCGGCGTACGTGGCTTTGGACGATCAGATGCTGGACCTCGGTTCCATGGCGCGGGCGTTTGGATTGGAGCCCTCGACCTTGAAGCTCAACGGCCACTTCATTAGCAGAGGAGTCGATTTCATTGCCTCCTCCGTCACCTGGAAGTCGCTCCTCTCCTTCTTCTCCTCTCGTGGCCTGTCCACCGGCGCCTCCGACGCCGACGCCCTCGTCGTCGACGGCAAGCTCTGTAAACTCGGCACCAAGCGTGAGCGCCTTTTTCCTCACCTTCACGAATTTATTTTCTTCTCATGGTTTGGTTATTGAAAAAATGTGCCAAGAAGAAAGTATGATTGGAGATGAATTGCTTTTACTATCTCCATTTTTTCAGTAGTTGTTTAGTTCAAATCAGATTCTAGAATTTAAGATAGTTACGTGGTGATAACTTGAAGTTCTCAAACCTCAGAGATTAAAACGATGAACCGTGTGAGTGATGCTTTCTTTCTTTTAACTTGTTTGATATCTCAGCAACTGTTGGGAAGAAACAGCATAACACCACAAATACAAAATCCTTAAAAAAATTTGCCTGTGTTCACGGAGAGATACCAAATTTTCACTGTGCAATAACAAAATATAATAGAAATAGAAAAAAATTTAGTCTCTCTTGAGTTAATCCCAACTCAAGAACCCACAATTTCTTGTATAACCCACTCACATAAACCGGAAGACCATTCTCTCACCCTTTTAAAATCCTTAGAAACAAGACTATTTATAGACCTCCAACACTTGCTACCACTCCACCTGACTTGGCCACCACTTAATTCTAGTCAATCCAACGAATGTCACCTAACTTGAATTGTCAAAATAGTAAAATGACCCATTGGCTAGTTCCCCAGCTACACAAACTCAAATTCATGGTCTTACTCTTAATTCCAAACACAGCCAATGCAACATGTGTTAATTCAAATGGAGTCAATAGCAGTATTGGACACTGGAGATATTTTTCCATCTCATTTCTGGAAGGATTTATCCTTTCACATTTGTCTGCACACTGGAAATTACTTGCATTGCCCTTCATTGGCTCCATAGCAAACAAGTTGGCTAGCAGCTTTATCAACCAGTTGCCTACACATCTGCACGCTGTGATGTAACTTCCGCTTCAGATGTAACTTGTTGGTCAAACTTTTAGCCAAGTAATTTTTTCCAACTAATCTCAAATTTATGAGGTAGAATCTTCATTAATAACGTTATTCATAATTTTATCTGAAATGCAAAGAAATGTCATGCTCACGCACCTTTCCTTCAGCTCATTCCAATCTTCCTCACTCATTTTTCTGGTTTCCTCTTCTATCCCTTTAATGCTTTGGGCAAACCTTGGTGGATAAGGCCTTTCACCCTTCTTTCTCGAAGTGAAACTGCTTTTTCTGTCAAACTTCTCAATTGTGAAGTGTGAACTGCCTGACATGCTTGTTGAATTTTAATCTAATCTCATTCTGATGTCAGTTGTCGGGAAAGAAAACAACACAAATACAAAATCCAGAAAAAATAAGTGCACACAAGATTTATGTGGTTCTGCACTTGCCTGTGTCCATAGAGAGATACCAATTTTCACCATGCAAGAACAAAATACAGTATAACAAATTGTAATTTTCTTGACTTAATCCCGACCCACAAAATCACAATTTCTTGTATATACCCTGTGATAAGTGTCTTTTATAACCTTATTTTGGCCTATAAACTGGAAGACTATTCTCTCACCCCTCTAGAGTCCCTAGAGAACAAGAAATACCAGAATCCCACAAATTGTTTCCCAAAGCTTTTGAATGTTTTTCACACCTATAATACCCAACACTCAAATTTTTTCATCAATTCTTGTGAACCTGTAGAAGACTATATTTATAAACCTTTTAAGACTTTGTCACTACTCCAAGTTACTTGGTCACTACTCAATTCAAGTCAGTCCAACACAAACTGATCCTTTTGTGCTATATCATCTTCAATTAATGAGATATAAGATGTGGTGATGGATTTTCCCATTCTTTAGTTTCTGATCATTACTCTATAGAGATATATAAGACAATATAGGATAACAAGGTCGCTTATGCAACACATGCATTTGAATCACTAGTAGAAAGTAGCTCCTGAAACCTGGCTCCCTAGTTCAACTTGATTGGTTCTCTTCATCTTGGCCTTTTTCTTCTAACAGTTGAAGTCTACTGCCATCATGTTTGAACCATTCTTGATCAGAAATAAGTTCAATTATCAACGTCATCTCTCCCAGCACTGGTATATCACTTATTTGAACGCAATGATTTTGATATTCCTGCATGACCTTTTTGTTCTCTACTCTCTGTTCCTCTATTCTGCTTATTTCCAGGATTTATTGCAACATTACTATGTTGCGCAACACATTTGGGTTTCCAATGGTCTAGAAGTGTGCTATTCACCATACAAGAAACAACAACAATAACAATCACAAGCCTAAATTTATCATACAAAATTCAGTTACATCCATTAACGAATAGATACATATGTTTACATCACCATAATTGTTCTGTTGCCCTGTGAAATTTACTTTATAAGGTATGGAACATAATGACACTGATGTTGTTTTAACAACTGCAAGCTCTGCTTTCCCAAGATCTACTGACAGGATAACAAGCTTACAAATGCGAATGCTACAACTGATTTTATGGTTTTCTTTTTTAGGGTTTATTGATTATAATAGGAATATCATCAAATGCGATGATATTGGTCCGAAGAGAAAGCAATGCATGGATGATGGCAGTCCCCTAAAGAGGATGAGAATCAGTGGAATTAACTCAGGTACCCAGCGTGCATTTTGGATTTTTTATAGTTTAAAGGCCCATCTTTCCCTGTGCTGATATCCCACGGTTATGTTGTTTGATGTTCAGAAAATACTTTTATATCTCTTAATATCAATATTTAATCTTAACTGATGCATTTTCTTTTCTTCTCCAGGATCAAAAGCAGCAGAGAATGGTCTTTCCAGTACCGTTTCAAAAATCCAATTCCATTGCAGTTCTTTTGGTGACAGTTTGAAACGAATGAGAGAAGATGAGATAGTTACTGCTGTTCCTAGCAAAAGGATAAGGTGATGAGAGAAGATGATATCGATTTCCTTGTCTTTTTCACGTGGATTTACAGACAAAATCAGCCCTGTAGATTGCCTGAGGGATGACCACGGAGCTCTTGTAAGATGGGAACGTAAGAATAGCGTATAGATGTTTTCCTATTCTTGTAATGATATATCAGTTTCCTGTTAACGATCAAATGGGCTTATTTGTTGAAGAATATAGTTATCTCCATATGATGCAACCAAATCAGACCTTGATTTAGCATAATTCCATACTTTTGACGACATTTGTTTATATTTAGCTATGCCCAAATCAGACCCTGTGGCTATTAATGCATGCTGCACAAGAACTGTAACCCGAGCGGAATCTTAAAGTAAAATTTTCTCAAGCAAGAACACGATACATGATAGTTAAGAAGATAATAGAATCTTTTGACTATCTTATACCATATTTGTAACTCAGAAATGATACAAGAAATAACTGGGCACAAGCCAGAACATATTGTACAAGAGGGTTCATTCCTGGCTTGCTCGTGAACTATCCAAAATAAAACTGCCAAATAGCAGCTAAGCAAGCCACCAAAATTACTTTAATTAACAGCTTGGAGTTAATTACAGACGATGAAGATGACGATTGTGGCTGTTCCAATGGTCTTCCTCTCAATTTGGCATATAACTTGGAGAGCAGCAAGGGAGACCGACCCTTCCTATTGGCAGCTGCAAGCAAAACAATTGAGAGCAAACATGAATGGTTGCATATAAGATGAATCCATTAATGTTGCAACAAAGTACAGAAACACTTGGAAGTAAGCTAGAGTAGGCCATAAATGTTGATGCTTTCATTGCGGTAACAAGAATCCATTGCCAACACCAAGTTACTGAACTGAAGCAGCATGGTAACCAAATCCAGAAAGAGGCTAGCATTATTAATCTAGTCGTCCGTACAAGAACAGTAGGGCTGACACTGAAGTTTTCAGATTAATCAATGTAAGTCAAAAGCCAGGGGCTAGCCATTCCCATTTGCAGAATCCGCGAAAGGGAGTGTATTTGTTCAAGTGAAGAAGAGCCAAAGACAGTTTATTCCTACGCTCCATAAACCCCTCTCGCGGGATAGTAGTGGACTGACAAATAACAACTATGAAACTGCTAACTGAATGTGGATGACCTGAGGACAATGATGTTTTCGGGTTTAGGGATTACTCAACCCAAACTAAGCTGGTGGAACTGAACATATGGCTATAAAGGAGTTTTTTTTTTTTTTTTTCTTTTTAAGAGTTAAAAAGAAGAGAATTGAACTGTTAACAGTTAAGTCCTAGCAAACATGGCGTGGGTGTTATTTACAGTAGTAGAATCATATTGGCTGTTCATCATGTTATAGATGATGTCTGCTACTCAGGATGTTACCATTAGCCAAAAGCATGTTGCATATGCTTTAAAAACATTTAATGGACCAGTATGAATCATATTTAAATTACCTTTGCTTTTCAGAACTCTCTCTTCCTCACTCAAGCGTCTCCGTATTACATTCAGCAGCGATCCAAAATATAAAGCAAATACGGTGCATGTAATGGTGATGACATTGTAAGGCATACTAAAATCAGGAGTTGTCAAGGGCACGAGCAATACTTCTGTGTAAGACAAGACAGGACTTCTCTCCTGCAAATAAATCCAGACGGTGATTTTAAACATAGCAATGTAACAGAATACAACCTTAAAATCAATACATCAAAGCAATTAATACCTGCAATTTAGACAACATAGGTGATTTGTCTAAAGAGGCATCTTCAAGAAAATTCATACTTGCTTGGAAGTCAGGAAAGCTTACAACAGCAGACGGGATGTCAAATCCCTGGTTAGCATCTGGAGGATATTCATCTATGTGCAAAAAACCCTGTGGAGACATATAAAGTGTCAAATAAATATCGCAAGCAAATTTATTAAGACCAAACATGTTTTTAGACTACCATAGTAGGCTAGTTTTAATGGTATGTCCCAGCCAAGTGCCAAGAATTCATGCATAATATTCAGGTATATCCAACTAACAGATTTGAAGAAAATAAGCTACATTACAATTATCATAAAACAGAGATTCAGGGAAGGGACAACACAGCTATCTAACAGAATGTATCCTGCTCACAGTTTTCCTAATCTAGAAAGTTAATGTCATTGTAAAATTGTTGTCATCGCTCTACTACTGCTTACTTATAGAGTATCTTGGATCACTTGTTCAAAGAGAAGCGGGAAGTATGGAGGATGTTATTCATAGAGTCAAGGTGGGATGGATAAAATGGAGTAGAGTCAGCATTTTATGTAATTGTGAAATTCTTTTAAAGATGAAAGAAAATTTTATTGAACCACTATAAGACCATCTTAGTAGCATACCTTAGAATATTGGCAATTGCGCTAATGTACTGAAAAATATGAGCATAGCTGAGATGAATGTTACGGTGAATGTGCAGCAGCCATACTAAAAAGGACAAAATAAGAAATCATATATATCTTGGAGTAGCACCTATTAAAAATAAGATGAAAGAGTAGCGATTAAGATGAATTTAACATGCAGGAGGAAAACCAAGAGAAGCACATCTAAGGCAAGCTGGTAAAATGGAGGAAATTTGTAGCAAAAAAGGAGAGGAAGACTAAAGAGACCTCAGGGAAAAGTCCTTAGACATGGCATAGCTTATAATGACCTTACAAAGATATGACCATAGATAAAAATGGTAGGAGATCTAAAATTCAAGTTACCAATCCCACCTAGTGGGTTTAGGCATGTGGTGGTGGTTGTTTTCTTTCGCTCTTTTTAACATTCGGATATAATAATATAGCTCCCAGGCACATAATATATGGTCTGTATTGTACTTGTTTATTTGTGCATATCAAATAAAGGAATTGAAGTTGATCAGCGATTCTAATTCATATGTCATTCATGTCTATCCACATGCAAAGTCACCTCGAGCATTAGTCATAAACTATCACAAGATTCACAAAAAAACAAAAAGAGGGGGAGGGGGGGCGGGGAGGAGCCAGTGCATGAGGCTCCCGCATTTCAGGTTCTGTGAAATGCAGCCTGTACAAAATAACATTAATCAAGAAGACTGACATGATTTACCACTTTCAAATTTCCAACATAAGTAGAAAAAAACCACTACAAATCATTTAAATTTAGAGCGTACCTTATCAAAATCCAGGGTTAATGCAGCTGACTTTATACCACATGGTAATTTGAGTATTATTTCCATTACTCCAGGTGACACCTTGTCTTCAGAAGGTGAAACCCGCATCTTCTCTATTACATCAGGTACAGATTGAGGTTTCTCATCAAAATACACTCGTAATGTATGATAATATACCTTAACATACCAAGGCACAATTTGGAAAACATTAACCTGCAAGTTACAACTGCCTCCATTCATGCCAGAAGACTGGAAACCCTCAATCCATTTGGTAGGCTTTAACAAGATAGCAATAGCACCTCTTTCATTCCCACTTCCCATTAAGAACCTACTAGCATGTAATGGCGCCTGAGGACATGACCAAACTACTGGTAACTTCCACCTAAAGCCCAAATCAAATGGCATAGAATTATTGTAGTTCTCCATTGAAAACTGGTATAGAATAGATGGGCCCTCTCTATGCAAGCTATTCAACTCTTTAATCACCCTGTCTGGAGAAACAGATAATTCAAAGCCTGCATTATTCCATGAACCTTCAAAGCCATGCTTATCAGCATCATATCTCTCATTGTCGTTTTGTAGATTTTTCAGCTTAGAGAGCAAAGCCCCTTCAAGCTGAAGGTGCACATTACTAGACTTGGCCAGCACACATTTTCCACTGACTTTCATTCCAAAAAGTGAGCTAAAATACCAACTTGGTTGTAACATTGAGCTACTAGAATATGTAATGCTATTTCCTGGACTGCTAGGTTGAAGAACAATTGAAAGTGTTTGTCGAAGCACTATCCCCATGTTCGAACCTGTTGAATCAAATTCAGAAGAGGTCAAATGCAGACGCTGAGAATGATAAAATCCTCTATATATTGATGGCCTATCCATTAATGTTGACAGCCCAGCTTTGTCACGACAAGGAAGTAACTTCAACCAGGGAGTCAGGTTCTCAGTGCAAACAGCCTCGCGGGGTAAAGTGCCATACCTCAACTTGCCTGAAAATGGGCGAAACCCCCAATCAGGAGCAGAATACGCAGTAGAAGACTCTAGGAAGTTGATTGATGCACAAAAGAGGCCAGAGAGGGTGTGGGAAAGATTTTTCCATGAAGCATCAACCTGGTTTTGGGGAACATCAAAGACAGCCCACAACTCAACTCCAGGTGGCTTAGCATTGTTGCTTGATATGGGGTCATAGCCACCCCAGCGTTCATAATTCCAGCGGCCTTGTGTAAAAGACAATTCCATTTCACGAATTTGAAATTTTTGTACCTGTTTAAGAAGCACCAACCATTAGTTATCCAATGGAACTCTGGTGACTGGAAAACAAGAAACCTACCTGAAGTTAGAGCAGGGTAAAACATAAATAGAAAAACAAAAGGGAAACTGCTCAAAAGCAAAGTAAAATAAGATTACATCCATATTGTAAGCCCAGTGTTTATGTAAAGATATCTGAACCAATTAGAATGCTTCAATTATTAAAATATTTATGCAGTCAAAGAAAATTACTACCATAGATCCAACTTCAAGAATTTTACCGACATGAATTTATATCATGGTCAATAAAATCATAAATACAATAAATGGCTAGAAAAGCTGATTACACGCAACAAGAAAGGTACACCAGATAGGTAATTAGCATGATAATCTGTGAGTGCATAAACAAGAAAAGTACCACTTGACATAATGGACAATGGATATACACATGGACTTGTGAAACTGGTTTCTATTGCACGCAAAGAAGGGAAGTTATCGGAATCAACAGAGTAATTAATGCTGAAACTTTGAACTTTTGGATCCTACTCATAACTCAAAGTCCAAGTTCATCAAAAGTGAAAAGGAAAAATATATTGTGGACTATGAACTGAACATGTCCACGTTAAAGATGACCACAAGGCACAAGGGACTACACTCACTCCATAACACTTCGGCAATCCGAGGAGCTGAAAACCGTCATATCAATTATATCAGTTCCCAGGTCAGAGAAGTAGATAATAGTTGAGAAAAGTTCACCGACTTGAGATGCTGAAAGAATTCTTTTATGCTGGAAATAGCTTAGTATAACAAAGCTAGATTTGTACACAAGTGCGAGAAGACTCTGGCATTTGCCTGTTCATCAATTTCCTTAATACATTTTTCTTCTCCAAGATTCCAAAATTTCCAAGCTTAACTATCCTAAAACTACCCTAAAATTATACCACTCTTGCCTCAGCAAAAAGATGCCACAACACATGTTTTAATACACAACAATCGACTCCACCCAGTTGAAAACCACCGAAATCAAGGGCACCAAGATCGCCTAATTCCCAAACCCATATCAGAAAAACTTAAATTTAAACAAATAAGAAAGCTGAAAAGCAATTCAAACACATTCAAATAGCGATTACATCTACTGCCTTTTTCCATTATGTGCACAAGCATCGACTGTGCCGCAAAGGCTATTATACATTACCAGCTGATAAATGGCTTTTGGGAAGAGATGGTGGTGTCGGCCATAGCTTTCAGTGGGGGGAACTCTGGTTTGGAAATGGAAGTGGGCCAGAACCTTGCGATCGGGCAATGGCTTCAACAACAATTCCTCCGAGAACTCTTCGTCTTCAGATTGATCTGATTCTGGTTCTTCGTCTTCTTCTTCTTCTTTCTTTACCGATTCGGAAGCAAAGCAGAGTAGGAGCAGGAACAAGAGAAAGATTAGCCACCGTAGAAGAGCCATAGATTGGGACCCTTTTCACTTCAAAGCTCTCAAAAACCGCAGTGGCTGCAGCGTAGAAGAGTTCTTCCTGGTAGAGCAACGGAGACGAGCCACCATCGTTGAAGGCCCAGGGCTGGCCCATTGCGGCCCGTCAGTATCGCATCGTGCCCACGACCCGACCCAGTTTTGGGACTATCCATTAATCCGATTCCTTCTTTTCTTGTTAGTTCTCTTTTTATTCAATTTCAGTTTTACATTCATATTTATTGGCTCAAATTTGGCCGTTTGGTATAGATCCAATTCTTGATGGGTGGCTTTGATAATAACGGTTTTCTTTTTAATTTTTTAGATAAAATTTTAAATAAAATAATTATTAGTATACTGATTAGGTTATTTAAATTTAATAGTCATAAATTTAAATATGTAAAGGCAAGAAATCGAATACACCTCAATATGATTATTGATAATCTGTATATATTTATAAGGTCAAATTTCAAATTTTGATGCATAACTTACCTACGTATTCGTGCAACTTGGGGTGTGAGGGTTGTAATTTTACATGAGAGTGGGACAATCTCAACCAAAGATTGTGTGTTGAATGGAGATCTCTAATTATCTTTAAAAAAAATTCAAATCTTGTTAATGTACATAACAAAAAAAAATCCCTAAATAACATTTTAACTTAGATATTTGAAATTAAATGTGTTGGGCACATTAGCATATTCTTTTAATTTTAAATTTTATTTATTTTATGATTTTTGATATTTATTCAGATCGTATTAATTTGATTAGGTGTGTGTTCATTTTTGAACTTGAGTAACTATGTTTTACATCTCGCCCAAACTGTTATACTATGATTTAATAATTTAAAACATATAATGATTAATTATGATTTAAATAATAACCAAACTATCCTTACGAATTTACTTTAAAAACCACTTCTCAAACCATACAAATCAACAATTACACCACCCTAATTCATGAATTACCCATAGCTAGCAAGACATGAAAATGAGAATTAGTCTCATGGACATGGCGACATCCATTGATGAGACCACTTTTATTATTCCAATAATAATATTATCATATCCATCACATTAATGGATGTATGTGATTAATTAAGCTAATTAATTAGGCAAGGCACTCAGGAGGAGGATTAGGATACCTACGACTATCCTTACAAATTACAATAGTCATAGTTCATGTATTTCCTTTTGACGACGTCGTATGCTTTCTGTTGGGACTCGTCCAGTTGCCAGTACTTGCCGTCGTTCCACCAGAAGCTAGAAGAGTCGCAATTAGCGGCTGCGCCGACGCAGCCATGGACGTCGAAACCTCGGAAATGTGCTTTGAATGGCGCGAAAGACCAATTTGTTTTGGTCCGGCCGCCGTCCGTTGCCCAGCTGTCGCCGTTCCATAAGCTCGCCTCTATCTGCATCGGCTGTGATGGGTACTTCACTCCTATTTCTGTATTGTTCTTGAACACTCTAATTGGTGTGTCGTCCACGTAGAATCTGAAACCCCCATTTCTCAACAAAGTTAATGATTCTACGATCGACATAACGACTAAATAGCATAAACGGTCAATAAACTTTACAGTACTGGAGATTCATACACGATTTGGTGTTGGTTCCAGAGGAGCTTGTAAGAATGGAAATCGGCGGTGGGATCAAACCAGAGAAGGATCCTTTGCTCCCGGTTGCCTTGGCCATTGGAGAACACGTTTGTCTGCAACGCGATGGGCTTTCCTTCTCTGTTGCCCAAGAACTCCAGGTCCACCTCATCGTGCTTTCCTTCGTGCGACGTCAGCTGCATGCATGCAAAGTCATCCATATTCATGATCAGTCGTCCATGCATGTTTAAACTAATGAAATACACATATATATCGAGCACTTAGCAAAGATACAAGTATCGTAAGAATATAATTAAGATTTAGGTTTATGAAGTATTCTTATATCGTAAGCATATAAGATTTACATGATTCGATTATAATGCATGATTTGTGTTTATAAAGAGAGATATCAAGTCTTACGTAGAAAGTTGTAACAACTCCGGCTGAATTATTTCCCGGTAACTTTATTCTCATCTCGAAGAACCCAGATCCATATCTTTGTTTCGATCCAAATCCAGATCCTGTATTTATATATGTATTTATCAGTTTAATCCTTCATCATCATCCATGTATATATATATATATAATTCATGTATGTTGTTGTGTGTTATAATGTCTTATATATATAATAGAAAATATAATACACTTAATATCATAAATAAATGTTCAAATAACATTTTTGCTCTTTAAATGTAGAATCAAAGTATAATTGAAATAATAAAAAATTCATCATAATCAAAAAAAAAAAAGAAAGTAGAACGGCCAAAAATATGGGTTTGCATCTATAGCTTATGTGGTATTCCAACAGTATATATTAATATTATATGATGAAGATGAGAACAAATAATTAAGAAGATGATTGTACGAACCGGAGGATTTGTCCATGGAGAGCTGAATTTCTCTGCCCTGGTTCAGAGACAAGACGTGATCGTTCCCCCATTCAACATAGTAGTTCTCGTCGAAGCCAGCAGCTGTATCGGTGCTAGGAACGGCTCTTCCGGCCGCCGCAGCCGCCACGAGGAAGAGAAATACGGCTAAAAAGAAACTACTGATGCATTGACTACGCATTCCCATATACATATACTCCATCGTATTCGTCTTGCTTAGTACTACTGTTGTGTCGATGTCCCGGCGCTCTCTTGCGAAGAGCAGAAGCCCCTTGACAAAATATATAGATGGCTGCGTCGTCATTCCCCCACACGCCTTGAATTCTCTGGTCTCCATAACGAACCCAATCATGTGGCTTCTTACCATCAACTTTCCTTCTAAGTAATATTTGTTAAAATAAGTAAGATTAAAGGATAAGATTTGAATTATTTTTAGTTAAAATAAGTAAGATAAAATATAGGATTTGGATTATTTTTGGACTTAATATAAAAAGATCAAAATAAGATTGAATAGTATTTAAAGATTTTTATCAAATTACTTGTTAAATTTTTTAAAATACACTGTAAAATACAAATGTCATTTTTTTTTTTTACTTGTAAAGATCAAAATATGTTTATCTTTAAGGGAGAAGATGAGCATATTTGAAAAAGTCAAGATAAGAAGTCACGTGATTTCTTTTTTAATGATCAACAAATAACTTTAATAAACACATTAAAAATAATAATAATTTAAAATACTTTTCATATTTTATATTTTTTAGTATATATTTTAGTTAACAAATACTACCTTAACGGGTTTTAATGCAATCATGGTAGTATATGGCAGTATATTTACATTAATTAGATACATAATATAATATTTTAATATAAAAAGTGTCATGTGAAATGTCACTCCTAAATGGTAAATTAATATCTTTATCTAAAAAATATTTTAATTTTATTTTGATAAAATTTTATCTTACTCATTTTAAGAAACACTATCTAAACAAATACTTAGAGATGACTAAGAAATCCAAAATCTTAGGCCATATTCTCTTATCTATTTTTTGGCAGTTTCCAGTTTTTAAAATAGTAAAATGTGTTTATTTTTATATTTTTAAAAACATATTTTCAAAAATAAGAAAAAAATTTATAAAAAGAATTCAAAATAACAAAAAGTTATTTTGACTATTTTTATTATAAATACGTTCAAAATTTTTAAAACGTAGAAAACGTTACAGACAAAAAAAACATATTTTTAGTAATATCAAAATAGACATTCAAAACATAAAATTCAAAATAAATTCAAAATTAAAAACTGAAACACGAAAAAATATCGCTTAAAATCTTGTGACTTAAAAATATTACTGAAAATTTGGTTTGTCTTTCACAAAACCCCAGTATTAAGTCAACATCCAATTCAGACTCTCATTCACTTTTAATTATTTTCAAATATATTTTTTATAAGTAGAGATTTTAATGGGTAATTAATAAATAGGTACTATTTACCCATTTAAAGTTAAAATAATTATGAAAATTTCTTATTTTGAATTATAGAGACATAACTAAAATAAATCTTAATTATTAATTCATGAATAATTAATAGCCTGATTTGTCCTCAACTTTACATCATTTTTTAATTTTATCTTATTTTAAAAATTATTTTATTTTAATTTTCATAATTTAAGATTGATGTCAATTTTATCTTTGATCAATCTCGCGTGTACCTCAACTAACGTGACAACTAAAGTGGTGTGCTAATGTATTTAATAATTGACACATTAGTAAAATAACGTAATTTTGTCCTGTAAACCATAAGGCAAAATGAGATTCAAATTGAAACAATTTTTAAAAAGGATAAAATTAAAAAATAAGTTAAAGTTAATGATAATCATACTATTACCCGTTAATTTAATTGTTGATATGTCAATTATTAGACAAATTAACCCGCTACCTCAAGTAGGCTACATGTTAGGTCGATTTAAGATAAAATTGATATCAATCTTGAAATACGATAACTAAATTGAAGTAATTTTTAAAATGAAATAAAATATAAAAATGACATAAAGGCGATTATAAATCAGACTATTACCTCTATATTAAATTCTTATATTTTTAAATGAAAATGAAAAACCAAAACAACGAAAATGGAAATTTTGGAAAACGCCCAGTTATTGCCACGTAGTTGCCGTACGGGCCTGCGCTTGTTTTCAACACTTGCCCATAAACATCGTATGCAACGACGTCAAGTAGTGGTCCGGCCCGTTATGGGATAGACGTCATCCATTTTGGGCTTGGGCTGTCCAATACGTCTTCTGAACCGAATAAACAACTTGTCTGGGCCCATCGGATACCAGCAAATAACGGTGGGACCTATTGGGTAATGTTTAGGCTACGTTTGGCATGGCGACACGGAGGGGAGGGAAAGGGAACGAGAAGACGAAATGGAAAGGCAATGGAATAGAATAAAATGGCCGCTTTATTCTATTATTATCGTGTTTGGTAGAGACAGAAAGGAAAATGACGATTTTATTCCACTATTATGTTCGGTATATTTTTATTTTAATATATTGTAATGGTACAAATTGACCATTTGAAAGGAGTGCCTTTTATATTGTAAAAATTAAAAAATATGAAAATCATATTTATTTTCAAATGATTTTATAATCATTGATAACATGTGAAAATATTTATTATTAGTATTTTTTTTAGTTAAAAATACTCATGAAAAAGTTATTTAATTGTAACTTGTGAATGGTGGTGTTGGTATAGCGGAGGAGAAAGAAAGGAGAGTGGATCGTGGTAGATGAGGGGTAGGTTTGGTCGGATTTCAACCATATATAGTTTGAAGGATAAAGAGAAGTGATGAGATCTGGTGAGTTCGATCAAATATATGAGGAAAAGATAAAAGATTGCAAAAATTATAGTTTCAATTGAGTGTTTGCTAAATAATATAATAGGGTAGGTAGCAATGGTGTCAATCAACAAGAAGATGTAGGTTTGGGCGAATTTCGATCAAATTTGATTTAGATGACACAAACAATCACAATGGTCAACAATATAGTAGGAGTGATTAATGGTAATTCTCAACCAAATTTGGTTCAAATAAGGCGAAGAGTCATTTTAATCGATAGTTAAAGATAAAGGAAAAAATGGTTCACGAGTGGAAGATAGTGAAACATGTTGGAAAATTGGACCAACGATGATGCTAGCAATAGGCAATAACACGCAATAGTGATAGGGGCGACAATGAATGATAAATGTTTTCACACAAATTAACTTGATAAAAGGTGAAAAATGATTAAATCTTGATTTATACGTGTTGCTTGTGATACCAAACTCCCAAGGCTGTGATGATATTTTCATGAGGGCCACTGTTGTGTGGATATCCCAATTTGCAGGCCACCAATTTAGAGAGGCGCCCAAAGGGCCTTTGAGGAGGCAGGGCTTTTTCGGCCCAGCAGCTCAGGCCCAAATGAGGCCCAGCTCGGCCAGCTCTTCCCAGGTATATAATGCACGCTTCTCACTTTGTGACCTATTTCCTCTCTGGCCGTTTGCGACTCCGTCCAAACCCTAGCTTATCTTCTCCTCCTATCTCGCCATTCTTATCCTCTCCGAAACCCTGGTTCCTTTATCCTCCTTTGACGGATTTTTTGCTGGTTTCGGTTTTATCTTTGATGGCTATAAAACTTGTGTGTTTTCGATGGGTCGGGTGTGTGGAAACTAAGAGAAACCTACCTGATCTCGTTTGGTCTTTGTGTAAACCATCTCTGTGTGATCTTCTTGCTGTGTGCTGGTACCGAGCTGGGCCGATTGGATTTCGGATTTGGGAGAGCTTCTCGTTGGTTCGCTGTAGGTGACGATAAACAGATCTGAGCCTTGAATAAAGCAATAACCTTCCGTTTGTATTTAAAGGGAAGTTTATACTTTCTGTTCTTGTTTTATATTGCTATTACTTGTGGTTAGATTTGTTCGCTACTAACAGAAAGTGTTTTGGCTTCGTGCGAGATTATAAGTTCTCAACAAACTGGTATCAGAGCTGAGTTTGGAGACTAAGAGATCATCGATCTCTTGGTTGCGTTTGAATCTGGGGAAGGTTTTTCAAAACCCTAACCCGATTCGAAAATCCTACTCGATCTCCCCACTCCAGTTGTTCTAAGGCGCGTGAGACCCTTCGTCGGCTTCTCGACGTTGAGGTGAGTCTCAGCGACCGGCTTGTGTAGCTCGGGCCAACCGGCGGCCGACGGCGCGTGCAGCCCCGGCAACGGTGCGTGGCAGCACCAACGGCCGTGCGAGGTTTTTTCGACTATCAGCCCAACCTCAGTGGTTTGTTTCTCTTAATTTACTGACGGTTAATCCGGTCAGTTTGGTAAGACTCTTCTAACCCTAATTTTGTTTCAGCAAGTAGCAGACCATCGTGTGGAGGTGGTCATTAGGATTGGGGGTTACCCTGTGGTGGTAACCATTACGTGCTGCTAGATATAGGATTATCTACTTTGCTGATTTTCTTTGTGAACTTGCTGATTTTGGAATTGTGATTTCTTTGTGAACTTGCTGATTTTGGAATTGAGTAAATTGCTATTTCCTGACTGTTCAGTTGTTGATTGCATTCTGAAAAATCAATCTGTTGCATTATTTGTTTATTGCTCTGTGCATGTGCATCTAATGGCAACACAACATTTTGAACTAGGTGTTTTTAATGGTAAAGGTGATTTTTCAATATGGCAACAAAAAATGAGAGGCATTTTAGTACAACAGAAAGTTTCAAAAGCTATAATTGGTTTTGCTAAACCTAGTACATCTACAGAAGGAAAAGAAATTGAAATTTCTGATATAACTGAAGAACAAAAGGAAATGGATGAGTTAGCTTACACTTCCATAATTTTACATCTCTCAGATTCTGTTTTAAGAAAGGTAGAGAAATTAAACACAACTAAAGAATTGTGGGAAAAGCTTGAGTCTCTATATCTTGTGAAGTCTACTCCTAATAAACTCTACTTACTTGAACGATTTTTTAGTTTCAAAATTGAATCCTCTAAGGACTTAGATGAAAATCTAGATGTTTTCAATAAATTGGTTCAAGATATAACAAATTGTGGTGAAACAGTGTCTGAAGAGTACAAAGCCGTTATTTTATTGAATTCCATACCTGAAACTTATAGAGAAGTTAAAAGTGCAATAAAATATGGTAGAGATACTTTGTCACCTGAAATTGTTATTGATTCTCTTAGAAGTAAAGAAATGGAACTAAAAAATGAGAAAAGAAATGGTGAAGTTCATATGGTAAGAGGTAGGGGTAGATCACAGTTTAGGAATTCTGAGAAGAATGAGAAGAATGGCAAGCAAAAGGGTAGAAGTAGGTCTAAGTCCCAAGGAAAAATGAAAGGAAGAAAATGTTATGGTTGTGGAAAGCCTGGGCACTATATAAAAGATTGTTATATAGAAAAGAATAAACAAAAGGAAAAGGAAAATAATGAGGCTAATGTAGTTTCTTCTGAAGGTGAGTCTGGTGAGGTTTATATGTTAGTAAATTCTGATTCACCTGAAATTAATTTATCTGTGAACTCCTATTTGCATGAGTGGATTGTAGACTCTGGTGCTTCTTTTCATGTTACATCTCGAAAACACTGGTTTTCACATTTACATGATTCTGATAATGGGCATGTTGTTACTTGTGATAATGTGGCATACAAAGTAGCTGGTGTAGGAGATATAACTGTTAAATTTGAAAATGGCTATGTGCTAGTATTAACTGGAGTTAGATATATCCCTCAAATGAGTAGAAATCTAATTTCTGTTGGGGAACTAGAAAAATTGGGGTTCACAGGTGAGATTAAAAATGGTATGATCCAAATGTTTAAGGGTGCACTTAGGGCTTTTAAAGCTGTAAGGAGGAATGGAATTTATTTAACTAATGTACAAGTGTTAAGTAATAAAACTCCCACTGTTGCCTCCCTTAACATGGATCACACACAAAAATGGCACAATAGGTTAGCACACATTAGCTTAAAGGGTCTCAAATATCTGAGTGATAAGGGTGTTTTTGGCAAGGATCAAGTGTCAGACCTACCATTTTGTGACTTTTGTGTCCTAGGTAAACACCATAGACTCTCTTTCTCCTCTAGCAATCATAAAACATCTAGAATCCTAGAGTATGTTCATGCAGATTTGTGGGGACCAGGATCTAATCCTACCTTTGGAGGAAATAGATATTTCCTATCTATAATAGATGACTACTCTAGGCGTGTATGGGTATATCTTTTAAAAGAAAAATCAGATACTTTTTCAAAATTTAAAAGATGGAAAATACAATTTGAAAATCAAACAGGGAGAAAACTGAAATATTTAAGAACCGATAATGGCCTAGAGTTCTGTAATTCTGATTTTGAAAACTTATGTGCTGAAAGTGGCATAACTAGGCATAGGACTGTACCCTACACTCCACAACAAAATGGAGTGGCCGAAAGAATGAATAGGACTTTGTTAGATAAAGTTAGGTGCATGATGGTAGGGTCAGGTGTGCCAAAATCATTTTGGGGAGAAGCTATAGTGACTGCTTGTTATTTAACTAATTTGACACCTTCAGCGGCTTTAGGTGGTGATACACCCTATGAGAAATGGTATGGAAAGTGTGCAGATTATTCTGTTTTAAAAACCTTTGGTTGTGCTGCCTTTATACATCAAAATGAGGGCAAATTAGAACCTAGAGCTAGAAAGTGTGTCTTTCTAGGGTATCCCGAAGGAGTAAAGGGATATAGGTTATGGGATAGAAGCCAAAAGGGTGCAAAGGTCATAATCAGTAGGGATGTCACCTTTAATGAATCAGAAATGCCATGCCTTAAGGAAGACTCAAATTTAGAAAATGAAAACAAGCTAGAAAACACTAGAAGTAAGGTGGAGAAAGTTAGTACTTTTATCCATAATACCCCAAATGAGGTGGAGAGTAATGCACAAAATCAGATTAATGAAAATGAGAGTAATCTAGAAGAAGAAACAGAAATTTCAGATTCCCTAAATGATTATCAATTAGCAAGAGATAGGGAAAGAAGGCCACAAAGACTCCCTAAAAGATTGGAAACTGATTTTAGCATTGGGTATGCTAGTTATCAAGATTTAGTAGATAAAGAGCCAAACACTTATGAAGAAGCCATTAAAAGTGAAAATGCTAAAGAATGGATTGGTGCGATGAAAGAAGAAATGAATTCACTTCATAAAAATCAAACATGGGAATTAGTCCCTAGGCCTAAAGACAAATCCTTAGTGGGTTGTAAATGGGTTTTCAAAGTAAAAGAAGGGGCAAGTGGGGCTGAACCAGTAAAGTTTAAGGCTAGGTTGGTAGCCAAGGGTTTCACACAAAAAGAAGGAGTAGATTACCATGAAATTTTTTCTCCAGTTGTTAAGTATACCACAATAAGGGTTATGTTAGCATTGGTTGCTTATTTTAATTGGGAACTTGAGCAATTGGATGTCAAAACAGCTTTTTTGCATGGTGATCTAGAAGAAAACATATACATGACTCAACCTAAGGGGTTTGAAGATAAAAATAATCCTAATTTTGTGTGTTACCTGAAAAAATCTTTATATGGATTAAAACAGTCTCCCAGACAATGGTACAAACGTTTTGATAATTTTGTACATTCCATTGGTTTTAAAAGAAGTGCTTTTGATTGTTGTCTTTATCTTCAACATCATGACAATTACTGTGTGTTCTTGCTGCTATATGTTGATGATATGCTTTTAATAGGTCCAGATATAAAAATGATTAATGAAATCAAAACAACTTTAAGCAAAGAATTTGAAATGAAAGACCTAGGACATGCTAAGAAAATTTTAGGCATGGAAATCAAAAGAAACAGGTCTATTTCTGTTTTGTTTTTGCATCAATCATTTTATATCGAAAAAATTTTAAAGAAATTTGGCATGCATGAGTGTAAACCAGTCTCCTTACCCTTAGCAAGCCACTTTATTTTATCTAGAGATCAATCACCTGCTAATGAAGAAGAAAAAGAGTATATGAGTAAAGTGCCATACTCTAATGTCATAGGGTCAATTATGTACTTAATGGTGTGTACTAGACCTGACCTAGCTCATGTAGTTAGCACACTTAGCAGGTTTATGTCAAACCCAGGTCCTAAGCATTGGGAAGCATTAAAATGGTTATTAAGATATCTGAAGGGAACTTGTGATATAGGTCTAGTGTATAAAAGCACAAATGAAGAAGTTAAATTAGAAGGATTCACAGATTCTGATTATGCTGGTGATAGAGATAACAGAAAATCAACTTCCTCTTATGTGTTTACATTAAGTAAATCCTGTGTTAGTTGGAAATCTCAAATTCAGCATATTGTTGCACTATCCACCACTGAATCAGAATATATAGCTGCAACTGAAGCAATTAAAGAATCCTTATGGCTTAAAGGTTTACTCACAGAACTGGGTGTTTTAAAGAGTAATGTAGTAGTTTATTCGGATAGCCAGTCAGCTATTCATTTGTGCAAAAATCCCATGTTTCATGAACGCACTAAACACATAGATATCAGACTCCATTTTATACGTGACATTGTGTCTCAAAATACTATTAATTTGGAGAAAATTATGACTGATTATAACCCCTCAGATATGGGTACTAAGGTTCTCACTTTAGCAAAATTTAAGAGCTGTTTATCTCTCTTAAATATTGGTAAAATAACATAATCAGTTTCTGTGTAAGTGCTGATATGCTATGTGCTGTTGCTGTGTGCTAATTGCTATCATATTGCTGTGTGCTAATTGCTATCATGTTGCTGTGTGCTACTTGCTATCATGTTGCTGTGTGCTATTTAATTTTGCTTTTGCTTAGTGCATTATGCATGTTTTTTGTGCATTCTCGGTGGGTTCCGTTTTGCTGGATGTTTGGTATCAAGGTGGAGATTTGTTGCTTGTGATACCAAACTCCCAAGGCTGTGATGATATTTTCATGAGGGCCACTGTTGTGTGGATATCCCAATTTGCAGGCCACCAATTTAGAGAGGCGCCCAAAGGGCCTTTGAGGAGGCAGGGCTTTTTCGGCCCAGCAGCTCAGGCCCAAATGAGGCCCAGCTCGGCCAGCTCTTCCCAGGTATATAATGCACGCTTCTCACTTTGTGACCTATTTCCTCTCTGGCCATTTGCGACTCCGTCCAAACCCTAGCTTATCTTCTCCTCCTATCTCGCCATTCTTATCCTCTCCGAAACCCTGGTTCCTTTATCCTCCTTTGACGGATTTTTTGCTGGTTTCGGTTTTATCTTTGATGGCTATAAAACTTGTGTGTTTTCGATGGGTCGGGTGTGTGGAAACTAAGAGAAACCTACCTGATCTCGTTTGGTCTTTGTGTAAACCATCTCTGTGTGATCTTCTTGCTGTGTGCTGGTACCGAGCTGGGCCGATTGGATTTCGGATTTGGGAGAGCTTCTCGTTGGTTCGTTGTAGGTGACGATAAACAGATCTGAGCCTTGAATAAAGCAATAACCTTTCGTTTGTATTTAAAGGGAAGTTTATACTTTCTGTTCTTGTTTTATATTGCTATTACTTGTGGTTAGATTTGTTCGCTACTAACAGAAAGTGTTTTGGCTTCGTGCGAGATTATAAGTTCTCAACAATACGCATGACATTTTGTAATTAAAAAAAAAATAGAGAATAATTATCATTATACTGCTCATTTCATGGAATGGTAAGACTTTTAATCTATTTTGATCGAAAGCTTTTTCATCACTTTGAGAAAATGGGTCATTTCATTCTTTTGTGCTAATCAAACGAATAAATGAGCGATTTCCTCTCCCTTTCTCTCCATTTCACTATACCAAATGTGGTCTTGAGGTTTAGAATTTAGGGTATATCTATATATTCACATTAATTAATATTTCATAAAGGATAATTATAAAAAATACTAAATTTTGTATGTTTGTTATAATTTGATTTTAATAATTTACTAATTGAACTTTATCAACCAATTATAATCATAGTGCGGTTAACAATTATTAAGTCTTTGTGTTAAATGATGACTTGTTACTCAAAATAATTCAAAACCAAAATCATCCATTTAAGGTAATGAAAATGTTATTTAGCTATTCAATCATATTATTTGTTTGTGACACTCGTATATCAATACATCGTATTTGAGTTTTGCTAACAAATATATTCGTTAAAGTGCATTTAATGTAATTTGTTTTTAACATTGGGTAAAGAGCAAAAAAAAAAAATTCAAATATTTTCATAAATTTATAACTTTATCCAATCGTTTTCATTTTAATAATTATATTTTAATTAACTTAATTAGGTATAATTTTATCTGATACCTAAAATTGATTTAAAAGTTATATGTTAATATTGGTATGACAGTGTTATTTAATAATAATATTTATGAGACTTATACATCTATATAAAAAAAATGTGAACAGTGGATGTACCTGACTACGGTGATGCAATCACAATTTTTTTTTTTTTTATTTATATATGTACGCGAGTCTTATAAATATGATACTTGATATATCATGTCAGCATTGATATATACATTCTAAGTCAATTTTATCGATAAAATTGTTCCCAATCAAGTTAATTAATATATAATTGTCAAAATTAAAATAATTAAATAAAATTACAAATTCACTAAAAGTTTGGATCTTTTTTGTTATTTCCCCCTTAAGGTTCACATACTTCTCGTCATAAATAAAATATTTTAAAATATGATATATTTATTATTAATTATTCATTGACACGTGCTCTTACACAGTTTGTTGAAGTGTTTAATAATTCAAATTTTTTGGAACATAAAGGGCTAATCTTTTTGTACTTTAGTTTTTAGTTTTTAATTTATTTTTAATTTTATATTTTAAAATTGTTGAAAACGTATTATTTTTGTTTGTAATGTTTTTTACATTTTAAAAATTTTGAGCGTGTTTATGATGAAAATAACTAAAATAATTTTTTATTATTTTAAATTTTTTTTACAAATTTATTTTTATTTTTAAAAATAAATTTTTAAAAATATGAAAGTAAATATGTTTTTACTATTTTAAAAAATTAAAAATTAAAAATATTATAAAACAACAAAAAAAATAAAGCTCATATATTTAATAAAACGTTTTAAAAGTTTAAGATGTTTGACAACTTTTTCAATAAAGTATATAGGTATTTTTATACTTTCACCCATTAATATTTTATATCATATTAATATAAATATATAAACATTAATATCATTTTAAATATTAAAATAATATTTTCAAATATCATTTAAACACCAGTTTATTAATCACACATTCAACGGCACTCATTTAACGTGTGGATAAGGAAGAATCTCATTCCCCCTCTTAGTGGACTCCATCTCACGATCTAATCAAAATCTGGATTCAATTGAAAATCCAAAACCGCTGAGAAGGCGACTCTACGGCCAGCGTCCCCCGTCCGTACCCATTTGTAGCCATTCGATTCCCTCCCGGCCACTTCCAGCCGTCCATCTGTTTCCCCCACCTCTGAACTCCCTTCCCAAAAAGTCAAAATCAACGATTCTCCCTTTTCTTTTTCCCTTTAATTTCACCGGAATCCAAATTCTTATCAAATATAGTTTTTTTCCTTTTCGGATACAGAAATCACGTTTATCAACCCACAATCACACGAACATATCACACTCGCGTCGTGCCGACAGAATATAGACTCGCTGTAGTCGACAGCCACGTCATAGGTTTGTCAATACAAAACGATAAATTGCACACCAAGTCCTCTTATTTGGCTCATTTACAATCAATTTTCCTAAAATGGTCAGAGACAATGTTAATTAAACTTGTTATGTTATGCACAAAAATTAATTAAAAGATTAAAAAAATCTAAAAACAAAGTGTAAATTTCTCAGCATGCGGAGTGTAAATTTCTCAGCATGCGGGGTGATATCGTGTAGCATGCAAATTAAATAATTCTAATATTTAAAGTTTTTTTGAGAAGATAAACGTCATTAAAAAATATACATTATTCAAATTAATTTAATTATAATAGAATTAATAAAAATCAATATAGACGTGATTTAGAAGAATCATAATTAGCAATATGAGGAAAAATCAAGATAAACATTTATTTGTAAAAATACTAATTTTGAAATACTTCAAATTACTCCATGTCCTGTAGTAAGAAGATGTTTAGCTTAGCAATTTGATCGTTTATAAGTTATTTTAATAGCTTATAAGTTATATAGCTTATTTTTTGATGTGTTTGGTAACATTTAACAATTTAAATGCTGCTTAACTTTTAAACTAATTTAATAACATTTGAAAAAGGTTCCATAGCTTTTTCTAAATAAGTTCATAGGAATTTATTGATGCTTAGTTTGGCTAAGTTTTTTTTTTTTTTAGGTCTTTTAAGTTGGATAGTGTTTAACCTATTTATAGTGTTTAAGTTGGATAGCATTTAAGTTAATAATGTGTTTGAATAAATATGTTTTCAAGCTATCAATTAATAGTTATGTGTTTAGTTTGAAATATCTGATAAACTACTATAACTTAATAAAAAGATAAAAATAAACATGTTATTGAATAATGTAAAATATTATCATTAAATATTGATAAATTATATATAATTATTAAAAATATATTAATACAATATTATTATATGTATTATATATGATATATTATCATATATATCTTTATTACTGTTTTATATAAATATAATACTTATATATATATGTATAATAGATCGGCCACGATAACAAAGAGGAAAAACACGAACGGAAGAGATGAAGATGACGGAAGGCTGACGACTTGATTGGGGTCACAGACAGTTAGTGACGCAATGAGAACAGTGGCCAGCGACTTGATGGGAGCAACGACTGATGTGGGTGGGGACAGTGATGGGGAGCAGATGGCTGGATAGTAGGGGCAACAACAATGGCTGACAATGGCGACTGGAAAGGCTGGGGCGACTGGCGACGAGAGACAAAGAGACATAGATTAAAGAAGATGAAAAATGAAGGTATGGCTAAAAAATAGCAAAATGTATGAGGGTAATACGATAAAACACTTGGTCAACATAGCTTATTTTATAGCAACATTTTACAAAAGCTATCTCTTACTAGCTTTTGCAAAACGCTCATACCACAATCCAAACATTTTAATTAAAGAAGTTAGGTAGCTTAAAAATTACTTGCCAACTTATAAGTAGTCAAATTGCCTAACCAAACTCGGCCCTGAATAGACCAAGCAAATGACGAATTTACCCTCAAACGTTAAAAATATTTACACACTCTATCCTTTATCATATCTTTGTATTATCTCTCTCCAGACTTATCCCTAGCTTATTCGTTGTTGTCGGCGTTTCTATCTCCTTAATGATTGCCGCCAATAGACGTTTATATCCTCATCCCCCCTATCGCTCGTCACCTTTGAACGCATCTCTTGTGGTCGCTGTCTTCATCGCTATTTTTTCTATGTCTATCATCATCGTCCGCCTTTTTTATCAGTTTATTCGTCATCCGCAACTCATGTCTCCATCATCCGTTGCCTCCTCCATCGTCGGTGTCCCTATCCCCCATCGTTGTGTGTGTTATATTTAACGACCACTTTTATATATAACATATACATTGTATCAATATATATTTTTTTATTTTTTGTTTATAATTTATTAACATCTAATAGTAAAATTTTATCAGTTGGACATTAATTTATATTTATTTTTATCAAAAAAATAGTATTTTCATGCATTTTATTTATATTATTTATTAACATCTATATTTTAGTCATTTTGCCAAAATTTGATAACTTATAAACTTTTTCAAACTAAACATATAATTATATAACTGACAGCTTAAACAATATTTATCAAAATATATTATTAATTTAAACACTAGTTAGATTTTTATCTTTACACAACTTAAAAGCTAAACATATTAAAAATTGATTAAAAAAAAAGATAAGCCAAACACCTGTAAATAAATAAAGAGTCATTTCAAAAAAAGACTAAGCAACAACCTTTTTAGTTAAATAAATTTATTATTATATTTTAATAATAATAAAATAAAATAAAATTATAATAAAAAATAATTTAAAATTAAAATAATATAATTAATATCATTTTTTATGAGGTGACATTTTAAATTAAATTAATATGCAGTCAATTTATCAGTTAATTTTGTTTGTTTGAAGACTTTTTAAATTGACAAAAAAATTACAAAAATTTTAAAAATAATTTTAAATTACAAAAAATCCGTGAACAAATGAGATCGCGAGTACGAAAGACGGAGCGTGCGAGGAGCGTCTATCTATATAAGGAGGGGTTTTGTTGAATTGCTGTAGTACGAGTCTGTTCTGTGCGTTTCCTGATTGCCGGGGTAAAAGCCCTAGAAGCCTTGGAAATGTCTGCGACAGGCGGCGGCGGCAGCGGCGGCGGCCAGGAGGAGGACAAGAAGCCGAACGAGCAATCGGCGCACATTAACCTGAAGGTGAAAGGCCAGGTATTATCTTTGATATCACAGATTATTTGTTATACGAATATATGTATTTGATGATGATGATGCGTGATTGGACGCCGTTGGTTTGATCGTCTGTGTTTGTTGTTGAGGCGAGTGAGTGGAACCCTAGGTCGAGCTTCGACCATCTATTTGATTTCTAAGAAAGAGTAAATGAAAATTTCACCGATTTGTTGCGATTGTTATGTGAAGCAATCGGTAGCGGAGGCATTTTAGCTTTCCCTATACTCATCATCCCTAAATGGAACCGATCCTTTTCTGTTCCTAATTTTGGTTATGGTTTCGCAGCGACCAACTTGTGCGGAATGATTTGTTTTGTTAAAAATTCTTACAATCGTCAATATTCTTTAGACTGGGTATTATATGATAACTATTGGAACCGGTAATTAGCTAAGGATCTTTGATTTGACCATTGTTTATCCGAACGAAATGATTTAATCCTAATTGAGGTTCAAGCTTCGGAATGTATTAAATGATTTGAATAGAACTTCAAATCAAAACACCACCAATTTAATTAATTTTACATCTATCTAATTAAGCTGCCAATGCATTTTCCGAAGCCTGGTGCCTGAGAAATTTTGTATAAACTAGAAGCAGATGTGGGCTCTTTGGATGTTGCATTTTGTCCACATAGTGGGATTTGTTCTCTGCTGTTTTCTGGGTTCTGTGGAATATATTTAGCTGTTGCATTGGGTTGTTTAATGTAATCCCTTCCCTGCAGTTTTATGGGTTATCTGCTATAAACTGAATTTATTGTGCCATGGCTTTAATTTTGAAGTCTAAGCTTTAGTCAGATTATTCTGCTAGCACTTTCTGTCTATATCCAAACAAATTTTGCGACTGCAGATGCATCTATAAGCTCATTTTATTGCTCCTGGGGCTCCATTTGATTAATAAGTGACTGTTCCATTTTTTAGGATGGGAATGAAGTGTTCTTTAGGATCAAGCGGAGCACCCAGCTGCGGAAGCTTATGACTGCTTACTGTGACAGACAATCTGTGGATTTCAACTCCATCGCCTTCTTGTTCGATGGGCGTCGTCTCCGAGGAGAGCAAACACCTGACGAGGTATGAATGTGATTTAATCTGGTTAAATGAAAAAAAGTGGTCATGATATATTTTGGCTCTGTGCGCAGCCCTTTGTGTCCCTTTGCTTCCTGGCTGATTCTTGGGTGCTAAGGTCAGACAAGCAGGGACAATCAGTTCATGTTTCATCTAATTGAACTCTAAAACAAGGACGAAGATATTTAGTTCTCCCAACTAGTCTTAAAGAGTGAAACTTTCCTTCAATCTTTTCTTTCTTACAAAGGGAATTTCAACCCGCAAGTGGGATTATTTAAGAGGATTAAAAATCATAGTCCTTGCAATATTGAGCTTGAGTGTAGCTGTTTGAATGCATATTCTGCTGTGTCATTCAAGCAGCCTTTTGATTTCCTATTTTTGGTCAGCCAAACTTGTATCTGATGGCTTTTTTGGTTGCGTGGTGCCTTTCTTATACCGGTTGGAATAGCTGGAGATGGAAGATGGGGATGAAATTGACGCAATGCTGCATCAGACTGGAGGTGGGCGTTTCTAGATGCTAATTGGTCTAATACATTTGTGCAAGGGACAAGGAGGGCAGGAGCGCGCTTTCTGTTTTTTGAAACTTTCTAGTCTTTGGATATACCATGTAAAGAAAAATGGATCTGAATTAAACTGAAAAATGAACCTGTAACCCCCCCCCCCCCTCCCCGGGGTTAGTTTTTGTCTTTGTTATGGTGTCTTGAGGTGGTGATGCTTAATTAATGCTATTTGAATGTTTGGAATCTATATGAAGTCCCTTTTGCCAAGTTTATGATGGTCTGCGTTATGTTGATTGCCACTTTCCCGTTTTGATGATTTTTTTTTTTTTTTTTTTGGGTTTACCGAATAGAAGAGGAATAAGTGACAATAGGTATTTGTTAAGACTGACCCAATTGATTTATATTCTTGACAAGTTTGGTTATAAAGGTGAATTGGGTGTTCAATATTCCTTCAGTTATGGCAAATTATTTCCCTCAGTTATAAAGATGAATTGGGTCACCTTGACGCACTGTCTTGTAGGCTATTTGTTGATTGCATTTTAGCACTTGATTTTTTGGGATAATTATTTCAAATTTTATATGTTTGATTCGAGTCATTCCCTACCTTATGGGTAATGAGAATAAAGGCAAGCAGGGAAAATTTACCCCTTGACATTTGGGCTACTCGGTTATGGGAAATTGTCCTAAGCTTTTGAAAAATTAAATATTTTGCAGAAAATAAATAATCAAGAAATTTAACAAATTAGATTTTCTAAAATTAAATTGAACTTAAAAACTCTTAAAATGTGTTTTTTTAAACTATTTTTCTTACTAGTTTAGAAAATGTGATTTTTGGCTTCGCAACTAAACAAACTCCCAAGAAATGTAAATGGTTATATGTATTCTTCATTGCTTCTACTGGATCATTGAGTGGAGTGGACCAGGCTGAATGTCTTATGGCAATGGGGCATTACACAGGATGAATCATCCATCAATCGTTGGAACAGCGGTTAGCATGAAGAGATGATAACCTGAGCTAATCACGCAGCCTCACACAAACACATTTTTCCCCTAAATTAAATCAAAATTTCTCCAATCGGCTAGGCTGGTCGGTCCTGCCACACCCATATGCACTGTTTGTCCCTACCGCCATTCTTGGGGCGCTCTGTAAGCCCAGAAGTACCTGTTTTTGGGCCACGTATGAGAGCAGTGCATGGAATTTCAATTCCTAGCTGCTGCCAAGTCCCACACCAAGTCAGGGACGGAAGTGTGGGGTTGGGAGAGAATAACATGGATCTGAAGAGGAAGAGAAGAAATAACATGGATCTGAAGAGGAAGAGAAGAAATAACATGGTTTGGTTTCGCAACCGAAAGGAAACCTCCGAGAATTAGTGTAGGGAAAAATGAATTATCAATGGTATACGAAAACCATAAAACAAATACAATAGAACCATACTCGTTTCTTGCGACGGAAATGAAACAGATTTTCGAGTTGAATCATTAGTTCGAAAATGAAGTATAGAAGCTGAAGTTGTTTTTGATCCAGAACGTAAAAATCTCACTTCACAGATAATAATTTTCAGAGTTTGCTTTCTTTTTATACATTCCTTCTACTTATATTGGCCAGAACAATTTTCTTTTTAGATTTCGGACCTCTTTTTCAATTGTATATCTTTAATAGATATACTAGTATACTCTGAGTACCCGTATTGATCTATTTGCCCACTTCCTCCACAATTGTGGAGGAAGTGGCTTCAATTGTACCTGGTAGTTACCTTTTTCCAACTGCAGGGTAGTAGATCTGGGTTGGATCTGTAGCCGTTTATGGATAGATCGACCAGGGTCCATGACCCGATTTAATTTAATTTGATATTGCCCTTATTTAGTTTAAACTGTTTAATATTTTTAATTTGACCAATGGAATACTTCAATTCTGAACGCGGACATGGGTCAGTGGCGACCTCGGGCGGCCCATTAGCCGAAAAATCAAAGCCCAATAAGTAACCGTTGAGAGTCACGTGAGCGGCACGTTCTGAGTTTCAGGCCAACAAAGCTGGTAAAGGCTCGCGAAACAGGGGGAAGTGCGCCCACCCGTCAAAGCGTGATGGTTGTGTCAGGAAGACAATACTGTTATTATATTAATTATAATTAAAATAAATAAATTCGTAATTAATAAGAAAAAGAACCAAGAGATTAAGGCCAAATTTATATTTTTTTATGTATTTCTTTTTTGTGTCTATTCAAATTTTTTTATTACTTCGATTAAATCAATAAACTTGATTTTTTAATTAATTTAATTTGTATACTTTGAATATTTTTTTCTATGGTAACTCAAATTTTTTATTATTTTGATTGTATTATTAAATTTATATTTTTAAATTAATTTAATTATTATATTTTTATGTATAAAAAAATAAAATAAAATAATAAAAAACACATCACATCTTGTTTAAGTCAAAGTAAAGAGATTAAATATATTAAAAGATGTAAGTTTGAAAGTATAATTGAAATAATAAAAAAATTATATTATTACATGAAAAAATATTAAAATATATAAATTAAATTAATTTTAAAAAATAAATTAAATATGTAAATGCATGCAAAATAAATAAAAATTACTATTAGTATATCATGACTTACACCTTAAATTACATAATATAATTAAAATATTTGAAACCCTTACACAAAGGGATGAGATGTATTATTAAAATATCCCTCATTTAAGTTGATGAGGCGTGGTGAGGTAAGGTGGTAAGATAAAAAAATATTTTATTATTTATGATATATTATATAATTTAAAATACAACTTGAAAAATACCTATAACGTGATACGAGATGAATATAGGTTTGGCGAAAGACGAAGGGAACAGGAAAAAAATAATAATCCCATCCCACGAGTAACGGAAGGACCAGTCAGCGACGCCTGCAATGGTTGTTGCGATATTTCTCTATCCATACGAAGGGAGTAATAAATAAGCCCAATGGGAGAAGAGAAAATAAAAGAAAGGAAAATAAAACAAAAAGGGTAGAGAAGAAGAAGAAGAAGGAGAAGAGTGAGAGTCGGCGCTTTCCTCTCCATTTTGGACACATCTCAAGCACCGCTCTGGAACTGTATCACTTGCTTACTTTCTTTCTTTCTTTCTTTCTGTCTTTTGTGTATATATATATATTTCTCATTCGATCGTTCTATTGTAACGGTTACTTTTGTTCGGCGGCGATACCGTCTCTTCCGCCGCGTCTTTCTTCGTGTTTGGGTCACAGACGGATAATACCCAAATGAATATCGACAATGACAAGTATGTGATGGCTTCATCGCTCTTGTTTCTCGCGGTTTGATTTATGGGAGTTAGTTCTGAGAATGTAGACGTTCTGTTGTTCTGACTGATTATCTTTTTGTGCAATTGTGAATTTATTCCAATTAAAATGCTGGATTTCTGGGTTATCTTATTTGAAGGGGGAAATTAAGTCTGAGGGCTGTAGATTGTGGGTTTGTTTCCGAGCCCTCGTCTATTTTATTCAAAGTTCTTTTGTAGGGCAGGGTTTTTCTACATTTCTTTGAATTATTGCTTTTGAATGTCTGCTCAGATGTTTCATATGTGTTGCACTTGTCTAGCCTGAAATTTCAGATATCATTGTTATCTAATGTTTTACCATGTACAAATTGGGAACAGTGAAATGTGGGACTGGCATGGAGAGGATTATTCTCTCCAAAAGGTTACCAATCTTGGTGAGGCTGGATTTGCTTTGTAATTCACCAGTAAGTCATTATTGTATCTGTAAATTGTTGAAATGATAACATTTTTTAACGGCATGAATAGACGCATCTGAGTGCCTTTGGGATGGAGTAAACAACAATGAAGAGCTGTCTCACATGTTGGATGAAGCAACACCAGTTAGGGCCTGTGGCGATTTAGCTTACCATGTTGCTGCTGATGGTATTTTTCATTTTACTCAATATTTTCTCTAGCTTTTAATGCTTGCGCACT
This sequence comes from Diospyros kaki, assembly GCA_036245055.1. NCBI lineage: Eukaryota > Viridiplantae > Streptophyta > Magnoliopsida > Ericales > Ebenaceae > Diospyros > Diospyros kaki. Next base: position 42,437,568 of record BSEG01000007.1, on the reverse strand, counting down.
ACATGGTTTCTGATTTGAGAAAATAAATTTGCAGAGAATTTGAAGAAGGGTTTACAAGATTGCAGGGAGACAAATTCACAAGTAAAGAGACGAAGAATGCTGCAGTTTGATAATGAGGTTTTAGATGCCCCATTTTGCAATGAGGAGATGCCATCTGTGTTCTTAAAATCAAAGGTTGGTGCAGGTTGCTGCTAGCTACACATCTGATGTTATTAGTGTTATTTGGTGGGCAAATGCTACATGGCGGGTGCCCTCTGGTTGCGCAAAGAAGTTAATGGTCAAATTACATGCTCTATTGTATGTTGACACACACAAATTTATCTGGAAAACAATTTTATTATCCCCATATCAAGTATGCATATTTGCAACTCATATGTGGTTGACAAAGCCTGCTATCAAAATTTCATTAAGGTTACTACTCTATCAATCAGCATGCAACTCAAGAACTAGTGGGCTTGACTACATTAATTTGTTTAATCTCCTTCTATATTATTTGTTCTAGCATGTTTCATGAAGGCAGTTTCAAATACATGCATTTGTGATCTGCATTTTTCAGTTTTAATTTGTGTGATTGAATCAAGTTGTAGAAAACCATTTTGAAGCACAGCATGAATAAGAGCTTCTCCATTTGTTTCTATGATCAGGAGAAGGAGGATTCACTTGAAGAGGCCTTATCTAATATGTCGCAGTGGGTCTCTGGGTTTGCAGGTGTGTTCTGTAGCAGTGTTTTTGCATGAACAGGTTCTTAATTTTCATACATGTGTTTTATGGTATAATTTGCATGCCAGAGGATACTTCTGGACATGGTTATGAGGGCCTGGATCAGTCATCTGAGGAGTGGCTTGCTGATTGCTTTAATGATGTCGAGATGCAATGCTGTACTGATGATATGTACATCTATTTCCCCTCACCTTTTCAATTCAATCTTCATGTTTGGTTTCTTATAATTTGATTAGTTTATTGTTTGGAAGACAGGAATGTTTCTGGGGCATCTGATGTTCAAATTGATATTTCAGGTACATGCACATGTAATTTCCATGAAATACATATGAAATGATTATCATTATTTTTCCTTGCTTCTTTTTATTCAGATTTATAGTTCCTTACTTGTTAATTTTATTGTTTAGAGTTCTACACCACCACCCCACCTGAATATGAAGTCACTGCAGCTCAAAAGCGATCTGCTCAACCTTGTCAAAATGTTGTTTTTAGAGGTTTGTATCTCTTCTGTTTTTTTTGTTTTTTATGTTTTATGTTTTCTCCTTTTCTTATCACATGTTTGTGTTGCTTAAGTTCAAGAAAAAAATTGCCACAACATGGGGCCTTACCTCGTAAATGTGGCAATTTCTTATTTTAGGCTTCTGATGCACCAAAAATACACATTTTATTTTCTTAGTGCCAAGAAAAATGGCCCCATGAAAACAGTATTTGTAGCTGTATTCTTTGCAATAATCTCTCTCTCTGATATTTAGGTAGAAAGTCATACATGCAAACTCCAAGAAAGCTGGCTTCATCCGTTGCCTATCCATTTGCCTTCATTAAACCTTGTGGTGCTCATGGGGATGTAACCCTGAAGGACATAAACCAGCGGATAAGAACGCCACCTTCATCAAAACTGAAGCAAAGTACTGAAGATCCTTCTGCTCCTTATCCAACTTCAGCTTTTTCTGGGAAGCCTGTTGTTGGCAAAACTAAAATTCGCACTGAGGGTGGGAAGGGAAGCATCACAATCATGAGAACCAGAGGCTGAATAGACAAGTGTTTCCTGAATTTTCCCTTTTTGTGGCTCATCCATTATGGTCCAAGATCAAATTTGTTATGTGTATTTCCCAGCAGCACCTAACATAGAAGTTGATACTTCAATTTTATGGCTCTTGATCATAAATCAGGTGAAGTGTTAATTGTTTTCAAGTGGTTTTGTAGGTTTCAGATGGCTTTTGTGTTATAGCTGGTTGTACTGAAACAAGAGTCAAATGAGGATTTTGACCCTCACAGGTCATACCTTTTCCTTGTTTTCTTTTTCTTCTTTTATTCCCCCTCTCTGGAAACTCTTGGTTATTGCTATCACCTAGTTCATTTTAACATGCAGAGCCTGTGTCTGCTTGAGAGATTGCTGTTGTTGCCATTATGCATGCACATACTTATTTTCATTGATTTTATTTTTGTGACAACATCAATTTGGTGCTAAATTTTCTGAACATATGACTTGATTCATAGCTTACCAATCCACCGCATTTTGTTCTTTGATCTTTAACAATTAATAGAGGTAATCATATGGCAGGTACACATTTATTGTGGTGCCATGAACCTTCATGTCAAATGGCTATTAATGGGTTAAATTCTCTGCCATATTGAAACCTGGTATCTATGTGATTGTTATATAAAATAAAACTCAAAATGTAATTGCTCCTATTCTTGTATCTATGTGCTGATCGTACTCGTAAAACTCTCATCTCTATTTCTTTCTTGGCCTTTTATAAACCTCCCTAACTGATAATTGTGGACCGGTAGAACCAAAACTATGGTTCCTGTCATATTATTTCTTTCAAAAGAGCTAGGCATGGATAGATTTTAATCTTGTTAATGGGCAACTAAATCTCACTTGTTCTTGTCATATCATTTCAATCATTTATGACATGACTGCTTCTTTAATGTGAGACCACCAGAGGGCTAATGCACGTATATCTCTTTTGTTATCTAGTTGGTTTAAACCATTTCCCCTAATTGTTTTGAATTTGGTGTGCAATTATGTACTAATATTAGTTCATCTGTTCGAGTGTTTTCGACTATGGTGATTATTAATTTATTAGGATGATACGCACTTCTTTACAGATTTTTTTTTTTTTTTCCGCTCAATGATTGAGACAGCATATTCATATGAGGCACTGGAGTGGGATTGTCTATGTAGTAACTCATTTATTATCTAACTTATTGATTGTCTATGTAATATAATCTAGTTTGAATTCAGGTCCCTTTTACCGGATCTGCCATTCCTGTCAATTGTTTGGCACCTTGCGTTTGTTTAGGACCATTTCAGATATCAAAACTGGAGTGTGAAAGGGTTGAGAGGCTGGACTTTTGGTGACATGAACTGTGTTTTCTTTGATAATTGTTTGGTTCCTTCATTTATATGTAGAATGAGCATGCTGGCATTGTTAGATGAGGCATTTGTTATATATGTATATATACATATATGCTTCTGTGTTTATGCTGTTCCAATCATACCCACAATAATTTGAAGTGTTGTTAGTTACTTCCTGTTGGAATGATTTGTTAATATGTTATCCTCTTTTAGATTGCTATGCTGTTCATCTTTTACAGGTTCTTTGCTAGGGAAGGGTCATGTACAACAGGAAGGATGATGTATGTCCTTGGTGTTGTATTAAACATGGCCAAATTCATATTTTTGTCTTTATATTTTTATAATTTTTTTTTGTAATTACTTGAACTTTTCGTTGTTTTAATTACCGTCTTGAATCTGCATGTTCAGGTTAATTTAATTCTTATATTTTGATTTTTTTTTCTTGTGCCAATCTGAATTTGTTGTTGTTGTTTCAATTACATTAATATATTTGTATTTTTAAGTTAATTTAATTTTTATAATTTAATATATTAAAAAAATAAAATGAGATTGTCAATTTAATCTTTGTCTTTTTACATCTCAAAGTAAATAGTTTAAATTGAATCGAAAATAATAACGAAAAATTTAAATTGTCAAATGAAAAAAAAATTTAAAGTATAAGAGTTAAATTAATATTAAAGTACAAATATAAGAGTGTAAAAAGGATAAAAAATGCAAGAACAAAAATATAAACTTACCCTATAAAACATCCTTCACGATGTACAAGGTACTTGCTATCCTAAGATGCTGCAACATTTCCCTGCTGTTCATCGTTTACGGTTCTTTTTTTTTTTCCTAGGGAATGGAATCAAGCCCAAGTGGAGGCATGCTTGCTTGTCCAAAGCAGCTTTGATAGAAAGAAAAAGTAAAAGATTGTCCGGTGCAAACGAAAGCCTTTGCTAAGCTCCCATCCCATGCTTCCACCTTTTGTGCCTGGATTTTGGGTTCAGAACCTAAGGCTGTTGGCTGGCTGTTGGCTGGTGAATGGAGGAGCATTGGAGTTGGAGGTAACAAACATTAGGAGGCACTGGGACACAACATAGGGGCTGTGATTCCATTCCAATCCTGGAATATGCCCACCGTCTGTTTGAGAAAAAGTGAGGGTAGAGGGGGGGCACTTACCCATAGGGGCTGTGTTTCTTGGTTGCTTTCAAGCTTTGGGACTTGAGAGAACAATAATCCAATGGATGAATCACATGCTTAATAGTTAATAGCAAGGAAAATGATATGATGCATTACTAATGTTAAAGAGAGTTGGGACTAACTTAGTTGGTTTGTGGTTGAAAAAGATATATTTTACTAATGTTAAAAGGATCGGATTGGATTGGATTTGTTAATTTTTTTTTTTTAATTAAGCATTTATTGAAAAAAATCACAAAGCGTCTATTGTTTTTGTTAGAGTATATTTCGAGTATTACAAAGAAAATTGAATAAAAATACAAAAAATTATCACTAAACTACTTATATACAATAATATATTCTTCCAAACATTGAGAAAATATGAAATATGTTAGAAGAAGCTTTCAAAGGATCGCTTTTGCAATTATATGCACAATTTTCACTTTACTCACCTCTTTAGACATTGTAACACTTTTGACATGAATGTCGATATTTTTATGATACTAACACTCGATTATTTACTTAAATGATATTTAAAGAAGATAACAACCACTGTTAATATATCATCTAATGATCTATTTTATTTGTAATTATTTGATTTTTAGTAGTATTAAAATTTTAAGACTATTATAGTATTGCTTTATGAATTTTTGTATTTTTTATCATTAATGTCTAATTATTATGAATTTACTTGCATAATAAAAATAAATTTCGTTCAATCTAGTTGTTTGATTATTGACTCCTAATCTTCTCATATTTTTAGCTAGAATCAAAGATTCATATTTACATAATATTTTGTACTAAAATGCTATATCTTATGATGCATAAAAATGTATTAGGGGTGTTGTTTCGGTGTTTCAAAAATATTTTCTGCAGCAAAACGTTGAGAAACACTAAGAAAATATTTTTAAACTATTTATATAATTTTAAAAATGTTTTAAGACCATTTCGTAATGTTAAAACAATATTGAAAACACTTTTCCGTCCACTCAAATGTTAAAGACAAAATTTTTTCTGTTTCTAAATCAAATGCATTATGGAATTTATATTTATTTTTAAATTAAATAATTATTTTTTATAATTTTTTATATTAAAAATCTTATTTACAAAAATACCCTATATTTTTTTTATTTTTACTTTTTTTTCCATGTTTCCATTTTTTTATTTTTTTTTTAAATATCATTTCCTAATTTTCATTCTGTATTACAATCAATTTTTCATGTTTATTTTCGTACAACTTATATATCCACATATAAATTTGATAAATAATCTTTACAATTTAATAAAATTCATAATAGTCTTACTCAAAATTAATAATAATTTATAATAATTTTATCTGAAATATAAAATTATTTATAATAATTATTATTAATTTTAAATAAAATTATTATAAATTTAGTGTCAAACAGCTCAATTATTCCCGCCTTCTTCTGTTCTTTGAATCATTCTCTCTCTCGGGAGACGGTTGGAAAACTCTGGAGATATTGTGCTATTCTTATGCATTTGCCATCCCCTTTCATATTCTTGTTCAATTCAGCCGCCGTTCGGCGCAAGGTTCCGACGACTCTGGACGGCAGTCTCGAGCGACTGAATGCTGCGTTCGAGAGTCCGCTGAATGATTCGAAACGGAGAAGATCTATAACAGGTCCTTTTCCTCTCATGTGCTTGAATTTTATTTAATTATCGCCTCGCCGCTGATCCCTCTCCCTCTCTATCTTTAATCGATCTTGCTGCTTTTGTTTTTTTCTTGATTCTTGTGTGATCTATCTATCCTCATTATACGGAGTGAGATAATGGTCGAGGAATTAGATTCCTAGACTCCTAGTTGAGCTAAGGAGTGTGCCAACCCATTGCATGATAGTGTTCGATTGTACCGTGACTTGTTGATCCTCCAATTTTCTTGATTTAGGGGGAAATTGACGAAGAAAGTATGAATATATGCGTGTATGTATAGTACATATATGATTGCAATTATCTGTAATGTTTATCTATTAGTTAGTTGTATACTTGCAAATGAATGTGCATTAAATTTGTGCTTGTTTATGCAGTTCCAAGTTTTGTATTACTTTATTAGTGGTTTAGAGGTTAGTGTTGTTGGTGGCTATTGAGTAATTCTGACTAGCAAGTCTAGTTCAAGTTGTTGAGGTTTGAATTAGCAGGGCATCTTAGTTTGGGCACAATGAAGTTCAATCCTAGAAATGTGTCCTGTATGTGTTCCTTTTATTGTGGGAATTCAAAGGATCCCTGTATATTCATGAAGCTACCCGATATTCTATAGTTTATTAAGTGATATTTCTTTCAAGGCCTTGAAAACTTCACTTTCCTTAAATAATTCATCATGTTGCTCAAACTGGCACCTACAATTTCGACTTCTTCTTCTTGAGTTTCCCCATTTTGTCTGCATAATAAACTGTTTGCTAAGGTTTGTTGTTTTATAGATATCTTTTTGATTCACAAGGGTGTCAGTGGTGGTAATATCAGTAAGTAGGCACCTACCGGTTGGTTTGGTCCTTGGATGAGTCCAGATATCTGAAGTAAAGAAGAAGGTCCATGGATGATTTGGCAATCCTGAGACTATTTGCCATTGACAATCAAGTAGATTTTAGATTACCTACTTCTGTTACATTTATCATTGTTCGCTGGTAGGTTTCGTTGACACTTGATGGTCGTAGACACTAGCAGGGTATTCTCTAAAATCTACTATCTTATTTAACAGGAAATGACAGAGAAAACTTACGGCTTAATTTGAAGGAAAAAATGTAACTAATAACATGGCTTCTTTCACTGATGGCCTTTTTCTTGTTGTCAATCTAAAGTCTAGTTTCCACGCTGTTATTCTTCGCAACTGAACAAATTAACACATTACATGCTTCAAAACTTTCAACTATCTGTGCTTGGGCGAAGATAATATTGTTTGTACTTGAAAGCTATATAATGTGAAAAATATAGATCGTGAGTAGAAATGGGAAATGGACTTAGAACTAAGGCTGAGAATATTAGCTGTGTTTCTTACTACGTTTCTGCACCATCCTGTAGGAACCAGATGGCTAATCCTATGTATCAAAGCTATCAACTAATTCAGAGGGCCGTTCTCTACTGATCTTCTCTCCAGTAGAGGTCATAATCTAAGGTACCCTAGCTCATAGACTGAGTCTTGATGCTATGGTCTGATGATCATTGAAATAATTCCACGAAACCCTTTGAAGCGCTTTGATTAAATGTAAGTTCTGTTTTCTTTGAAGAAGAGTTGTGATTTATGAGTATTGTAAATGACATGCTTACTTATCGATATTGTCTTGCTTATCCCACATCCCTCAGAGGAGCTAAAGAACTTAACTGAACTGGAAAACAAAAGACACAATAAAAATGATAGTTTTAGTAACAGCCTTTAATTATAAGATTAAAAATGGATAGTGGTATGGTTATCGACAGTTCTAATTTTTTATTTTTGATACAAAAACCCGTATTTTTTTCCCCTTCGGCCAAAAAATGCACGGAGTAGATATGGTTTTTTTATCTGGACATTGCTGTGTTTTATAGTGTGCTTACAAATGAGCTCTGAACATAACATCATGACATATTGAATGTTTCCAGCAACTGTCTTGAATTCGTGCATGTGGTAGGTAAAATGATTTTGATTAAGCTAAAGAACATGTAATGATTCTGACATGTCATTCTCATATTTAATTTTCTAGTTGGGGATTTTAGATTGGAGGGTTTGTAGTTATGATCTGCTTTTAGGTTCTAATGATTCAAGAGAAGTAGGCAGTTGCCCATCAATTGAAATTGATAACAAAATATTTTCAACTCTAAGGAGCTTATCCACATTAGTCCAACTGTCCAAGTGGCCAACTCTTTCTCTCCTTTATAAATTGAAGCATATGTTATATTACTCCTAATTAGTTTTGGGTTCCATTATACGCGTATGGTGTGTATCTATTAAAAGTGAGTTGAAATTTTGGACCTTTGGAGCACATAATCAGGCTTTTAAACATAAAAAACAAATTTATAGAATAGCAATGAATTAGATTAAAACGGTTTTCGTCTAATTTCATTAATTTTTTTTTTCGTTTCTCTAATTTGAAAGATAATAGATGAAATGAAAGTGGGGGTAAACTTCTAACATTGAATATATATCAATCTCTTTTATATATATTTATTATTCATTATTTTATTTCATCTATTTTTATGAGAAAATACTTTTTATTATCTTCCATTCTTTCATCTCCCATATGAGAAGAAAAGATTTTATATTTCATAGGTATTTTATCTTATTTTTCATTCTATTCATGTTCATCCTATTCCATTTCCATCCATCTCTTAAATCTCTCCCAAACATATGTAGCCTTAAGAAATTGATACGGTTTCCAAAATGGAGCGCCGAATTGATTGGTCAAATTTATTTTACGGTTAACCTTCGGAAGCAACCACAGGAATGGGAGGAACTCAAACATAAACGAAAACGAAGCACAAATAATGTTCTTTGTAGCCAAAGAAAATTGAAGAAAGTCCAATGAGGTCGGAACGATGGATCATCCGTCCCTGAACATAACCATGTTAGACGTCGAAGTTTAACCCGCCTTTAATGGGTATGATTAGAGAATCTTCTACTCTCTGCCTAACGCAGCTCTGCTCGCCGGCAGTTGTAGGACACTCGATGTTGACATAGCTGTGGTGGCTGTGGTCGTGGGGCGACTATTTTATTTTCTTTAGCCAGAAAACAAGTAAATACAGGAAAAAAAAGAAAAACAAAGATAGAAGATAACAGTTCTGACCACGTCCTGTCAGTAAAATGCTTTTTGTCTATATGGTTGGGGTAATCTGTATTAGGGTTATGCAATCTGCTCATTTTTTGTTCTTTGTAGTTTCCCCTTAATCTTTTTAGCCTTTTATGCATTTTCTTTTTGTGCAAATTTATGAATTATGCCACATGGGAAATCTAGCAGGATGAGTCAGTTAGGTTGAAATGTCATTATGGACTAGATCTTAGTGGTGGATTGGTTGCTACAGTTGTCATTGATATACCATTAGATTATATATCGTACCATAAAGTTGACAATCCAGACCACCTTGGATGGAATAGGTTGCACATATTTGAAATTATCTTCTCCGGTGTTTGTTGATTAAAATAAGAGGGAGAAAGTGTCTACACATTTTGAATATTTGATATTTTTAATATATTTATTAAATTTATCTAATTATTTAAAAAAAAATTCTCGCGTGACCTCTTATACTCTTTCAAAATAAATTTATCTGACTTTCTCCCTCAGATAAATTTATCTGATATTTTGTAGATAAGACTTAATTACTTATATATTTATTATAAGATAATTAATGTCATTTAATAGATTTAAAAAATTTAAATTTATTAAAATAATTTATTCATTTAAGTCTTATAATTAATATTATTTAATATATTTTTAAATTATCATATATTTTGATAATTTTTAAAATTTAAATTTCTCTCTCTATATATATATTTTATTAACTAATACAATTCTTTTCACCAATTTTTAAATTATTTTATTCAATTTTATATTTTATTATCTATTATAAAAATATGTTTTGGTCATTTTTAATTATCTAAGTAAAATTATTGTAATTTCAATAATAATTATTTTTATTTTTCAAATCTTTCAAATATTATTTTAATCATAAATTTGTTGTTGATATTAACAAATAATTTTGAATAAATTTGATAATAAGAATATTTTAATAAAAAAACTTTTATCTTGATACTTATCATATGTATTATCATACACATAGAAAAAAAAGTAAAATTATTAGTAAATTTTAAAAAATTTAACGAACAATTTGATAGAAATTTTAGATTGTTTTTCAAATTTATCTTTATCATTCTATATCTTGATTCATAAAATATTTTAAAGTTATTTTTATTCTTACAAGAACAATAATTATTAGTTTCTCTCTCTCTCTCTCGTGGTAGGCAGTAGAATGATAACCTTAAGTTATGCCAAAAATTGCACGATCCTTAAAATTCAAATTCATGGCTTCCACATACAAGAAATCGAAGAAAATCGCCTCAAAGACAAGACAAACAAATCCTTAATGTTACATACACATGTGACTCAAAAGACAGACATGCTTCAATATGCTAAAATTGTTGACTGCATTGCAGATGGGTCAATAGGTGGACCAAACGCCAAACCCATCAACAATTGCTAGCCTCCTTAATTCATGTCGATCGTCGAACAACCACACTACATATTTACCGAAACAAAATAAATAAATAAACTATTTCCCAATTAAAAAAATGACAGAAAATGATTCTCCACTCTCCAAGCTGCTATGAGCTCGGGTTTAACCAATCAGAAGATATCAAGAACTTCCAAGATGAAGCCATTGCAGAGAGGGCAATTCCCCCTTTGAACCCAAAGCTCCCTCGAACACAATCTGCAAAATGTGTGGCCACAAGGTATGAAAGCTGCCCCTTTGTGCCTCACCATGCACACGCAGCAATTGTTGTACGCTCCATTACCTGCAATCTCTGCCTCTTCTTCCTCCTCTTCATCTTCCTCATCGTTCATCATGAAACCAGACCCGTCCAAGCTCAATTGCCCATCTGACTCCGCCAATAACGCCATCAATGAAGTCCTCACCGGCGGCTCCTCCGCCGTCTCTCCCTCCCCGTCTTCCGTCTCTTCATCCGCAGGTTCACCTGCATTATTGTCTCTCCTATTGAGCGATGTCGAGCCTTCGGCTCCGTGGCCGGAACGACTCACCGTTCTGCTGCTCGTCAAATGATTCAATTCGGGGCGATTCTCTCCGGAAGTAGACGGATGAATTGAATGGGAAGAACCGTCTTCAGAGTTGAGAGCGGCCGTCGGGAATCGAGTCAAATTTTGCCGCGAAATCGTTCTGTTTGTGTTTGGGATGGGCACATCGGAGGCCGGAGTGCGAACGGTGGAGATCCAGGCATGGCCGGCGCGGCAGAGACGGAGTTTGTCTCTGAAAACTCTCCAGCTCCTCTTGTTCTCTTTCGCGCCGGACGGGTCGTCTCGGATGATGTCGAGCAGAGTCCGAGCCGGCAATAGCCGCTTCTCGGAGTTACCGTCGTCGTCGTCGTCCTGCTTGAGTCGTAGAAGATCGCGGAGGTGCCCGGAATCCACTCTTCCTTCGGCGAGCAATAGCCTTCTTTGACCACCATTGCCAACACCTCCACTTTCCATTCAAGACAAGTCACTGGTAAAATAAATAAAACATAAAAAAAAACTCCAACTTCAGGAAATCCTAAATAGAAAAAAGGCCTAGAAAAAACAACGCGAAATTTTCTCAGGACTTGCAGATTGGAAAGTTCGTTCCTAGGAAACATGATCAAAATCAAAATATTAACGACAAATACTTTCTTTCTTTCTCGGGAAAATCTATATTGCCGTGAGCAAATAAGAACGGCCGAGGGCTGAGTACTTCAGATACTCAGGTGCAGATGGAGATGAAAATTTCTGGGAAAATAGGAAGACGATGACATAGCCTAGGATTCCATAGAGTGAAGAACATCGGATACCTTTCGCGTGCCGTCGTTTACTGTCGTCGGAGAAGAGGACCCAGATCTGATATCTTCACAGCTTTTTGATTGGCGCCAGTGCTATCTGAAGATAAAAGTTGGCATCAGCAACTCGAGGGACGAGAGAGAAAGAGAAAGCGAGTCAAAAAGGAAACAAAGTTAAGAAGATCATACAGCAAGTCGATATCTTGTTTTGTCTCTCTCTTTCTTTCTCTCTTTCTTTCTTTCTACTGTCTTAAACAGTTCATCTATTTCTTTGGAGCAATTCTACCCGCTCCTTACTAACTGAGCTATGCCCTGGGGGCAACAGTTCATCTATTTCTTCTCTGTACAGAGTGTGGAGGGGGAAACAGAACACGGAGAGGGGGCGGGGGGAGGGGAGAGTAATTGGAGGTAGGTCCTGTTCTCTTAGTGCCAAATGACCGAATTGCCCACCCCCGAGCTTGCTGATATCACTCTCCCAACTGCCTCTCCCAGGGGTTAACCTGTCCGGCTTGATGTTACCGGTGGTGTCGGATAAAACTGATATGTTCCATGCATGCAATTTATTTTACCCCATATGCCACGGACCACCACAGCAATTTATTACAAATTCTTCAGTTATTCACTCATTTAATTCCTTTGTGAAACTTACTCATGTAATCTAACAAGATTAAAGTTGGTCATTGTTATATTAGCATTAACTTCAAATTGGACAGCCCATTAAATTTTGAGCTGAGTTGAGAAATGGGTCTTTAGCCATTTGTTCGGTGTAATTTTATAAACAATTAATCTTAATTTCTCATGACTTTTTTGTTGTTGTTGTATGATATTTATTTATTTATTTATTTATATATTTATTATCTTTGTCTTGGACGAAATGTCAAAGAATAATTAAATGTGGAGAAGGATTTAATTTTTGTTTGCATAAACAATTAGAGAAGACTCAATAAGAGTTGCTTAAGAATGGTGAAAAGCTACAGAGTAACCCCTATAAATGACATTTAAATTACACTTGGCTGTTACTTGTTAATAACTCAACTCAAATCATTCATAATACTCTCCTTTCTCTGTCTTATTCTAAAGGTAATCTTCCTTTATCAAAGAGCAAACAACAAACGATGGTTAAATGACCTGTCTTGCTGAAGCTTTAGAATCCTAAGCCTCATCCAAAGTCAATACAAATTTATTCATAATCCAAACACAGCATAGAAATTTGCTTGCTTCATCATATTTCAAAATATTTTGTGTCTTTATGTGTGATGACCTTGTGCCCTTTTTGATCATTACTCCAGTCCAAGCCTATCAATCACATGGGACGACTAATGGGACCCTGTAAGAAAAGCACCCATCATGAATTTCGTTTAATAAACAAAGAAGAAAAGACAAACAATCATCAAATGTGTTTAAACAGATGGGCATTATTATCAGAACAATAATAATACATTAAGTTTTTATCTTCTTGTTGCAAAGGAATTGGCATTGAGTAATCATTTATCAGTTTTTTATAAGTATGAAACTTTTATCTTTTAGAGTAGACTTTAACGATTAAATTAATATTCAATATTAAAAAAATGAGTAAGATAGAATATCAAGTAGGGTAAGATTCGAAAACTTGTTTGTCAACGAGGAATTTAGGAGTTATATTGTCCAATTTGAGATAGCCCAAGCGCAATTTCTGCTTGAACCTTTGCTGGGGATGTGATCTTATGGTTGGAGAGTGATGCTAAGTCTGTATCACTTGGTGATTATGAGGAAGCGACAATGATTCAAATACTCTCTAAATGTCTTGCATATAAAAATTAGGTTAGTAGTTGATTTAATAGTATCCATTACTTACTATATAAAATGGTTTACTTGATATGTTTATCCATTTGTTGGTTCTGTTGTTGAGAAAAGTTGTTGGCCACACCCTAATGGTTCACCAATAGATCATGTAATAATCCAGGAAAGCTTGCTTATGACAAGTACTTTTCCAACAGAGCATCAAACATATTTATTGATAGCTAACCTAATCACACCAGCAAAATGAAGCTAAATTCGTTTTAATATTAAGTTGGTTGGTGCTTAGATGTAAGAGTTTGGATTGGATGCATGTGCTTCACAGCCGGTCTCTGTTTGGACGGCAGGCAGAAGCTTATGATTGGCAGCACAAAATGACACGAAATAACACTTTTCCTTCTTCTTCCTCCTTTCCTCTCTTTCTTTTTTTTTTTTTTTTTTAATGCTTTACGTAAAAGGCCTCGAATCATGTATTTTTGGTCGGGTCTTTTTGTGGTACTCCACTCAGGTCAAGCCTGCTGGATTGCAATGTGTAAATTAATATGCTTTCTTTTTAAAAAAAAATTTAGGCAAGAAAATAAAATTGATCAAAAATATATTTATATTTCTAAACTTTTATATTTTTCTCGTGTAATTTTAAATTTTTGGTAATTTTAAATGTGTTCTTAAATTTTTGTATTTTTTTCTTGTGAAACCTTAAATTACACAAAAATTATTGATTGAAAAACCTGTCTAGCAAGTGATACAACTCTCTCTTTCATATTATGTCTCATCTTACTCTGGCATTTTTTGTGTTTTTCTGGCCATGTCTCCATTGGTTGCATTAGAAAGAAATACAATCTAAGGGTGTTCAAAAAAATGGGTGTATCGTAAAAATCGGTCAGATCGAATCGAACTAGATAGAATCAGTCGATTTTTTTTTTTTGTGGTCGAAAACGGTTTTGATCCTGTCCAAGCCGCGCAGTTTGTGGTTTGGATAGTTGGCGGTTCGGTTTTAAATCGAACTGTCCAAGAAAATAATTAAAAAAATTATAAAAAAATTTATTATTATAAAAATCTAATAATCAGTAGTCTTTCTTATTTATTTTTTACACTATTTTGTTTTATTTTTTGCTCTTATTTATTTACCAATATTTATATCTTTATTTACTATTTTTAAATATTATTTTTAGTGGTTTTAAGTAGCATTTCAAATTGCGTTAAACTGCACCAAATCAAACTGCAAATACAGTGCAGTTTGGCCGCACCTAAATCAGACTGCGGTCTGATTTAATTAGAAAACTACACTAACAATTTGACATACTAAAAATTATTCAAACCGACTAAACTACACCATACACACCCTTAATACAACCCCTAATAAAACTGGGCCTGTTTTCAATTTTCCCAAATGATAGGATAATCATTGATTGAGTCACATCAATAATTTGATTAACTCAAATGGCCTATGTAGCCCAACCATAAGAGAAGTCAGAGATGCCGAGGAGAAATGAGATGCAGGTGAAGACAAAGAGTCAAATGAGATGCAGTTGAAAAGAAAGAGGGAGTTGGGGAGATATCATAAAATTATTAATAAAAGTTTAAATTAATAATTTTACATAATTCAGTAGTATATTTAAAATTATAAAAAGTTTAGAAAGATAAATATATTTTTTGTCTAAGTCCAGAGACACATTTAAAATTACAAAAAAATTAAGATCCCACAAAACAACAAAAAAACACACAAGGACATAAATATATTTTTGCTTAAATAAACTTGTTATTTAAACACTTTAACTACGTTCATATAAAATGAACAAATAAAAGTTCTATCTTAGTCTAATTGAAGATGGTATTTCTCTTTTACATGTTCATAGAATTTTGAAAAATTTAAACATCTTAGAAATAGAAAGAAAGGTAAGAATTTATCAACCAAATTGCACTTCTTCATGTATGGAGGAGTCCCTTGATGAAAAGGGATAGAGAAAAGTTTGAACCCAATTCATATTGTAAGTGATGAATATGAGAATAATTTAAATTTTTAAAAATTTATATATTTGTGCATTGATAAAATTATTCACTATTCTTTTAAGTTCAATTACTCTCTTAGATGAATTGGCAAGAGAAATCACAAATCAAAATAAAAAAATTTGCTTTACTTATTAAAATAATCATGATTACGTAACTTTTAATATTTATATTTTTAATTATGTCTAAAAATATAAATCACAGATTAAGTATTTGATAGAATCAAATTCATAATTCATCAAATTAACACAATATGTTATTTATCCGATCGATTGATTTACGTGTGAGACAACTTATTTTACTTATTATATGTTTATATTGTTGCAACATAAATGTGACGCGCTAAGAAGAAAGCACTGTGCCAACCATGAACGAAAGAGATATGGCTGGCGTGCTGTCTACGGCTTCAATCCCTTCCCCTGTCTATACTCTGGCATATCCTTGTCAGCCACTGATGGGGCATCGACAAGAGCAAAGTTTCAATCTCTTTTTAGTTTTTCTTCTTTCTTAGACTTTGTTGGACACTGTAGGGTAGGGTGACCCTTCCGTCCATTCAATTATTATTGAATTAACTCAAATATTAAAACTGAATAAATTAAAATTATATAAAAAATTAAACCGAAAAGACCGAGTAAATATAAAAATAAATAAGAAATTGACTGAAGAAAACTAAAAAATTTGAAAAATCTAACAAAATCGAAACGTTATGTTAGTAAAATTTTTAATTATTTAAGTATGATTTCTCAATTACTCGAGTATAGTTTTTAAGTTATTCGAGTAAATAGTAAATTATGTAAGTAATTTTAAATATTACTCAACTAATAAAAATAATTAGTTGATTATTTTTTAAAATAGAGAAATATTAAAAAAAATCTATTTATTATTCAACTATCCATAAAATTGTACGCGAGTAATTCAATTATTGCTTGATTAATAAGCAATATTAGTTAATTAATTTTTAAAATAGAGTTATTGCTTGAATAATGAACAATATTAATCGATTAATTCATGAAATTACGCGAGTAATTATTACATTATAACATTAGTTTAGTAATCGAGTTATTAGTCGAGTAATTGATTATTTTAGTTTTATTCAATACGAAAATTGAACCAAACCAAAACAATTGAAATTATTAAAATTGAAAACTGAATCAAACCAACCCTTAACTTGAACCGAACTGAATATGTAATTTTAATCAATTTGATTAAGTTATTTTAATTAAATCAAAATTTTGCCCATCCTTATTTTTTTAACGATGGAAAAGAGTTAGTAATAGAATTGAATACAACAAAAATAATTTAAAAAAAAAGAATGAAATGAAAATATATTTTTTTTAATTATTTGAGAGAGTATGAATGAGATGAAAAGTAAAGTAAATCGGTTGGTCTTACATTGGAAGCAATGACAATATTAAACGTTGAATGGCATTAATAACCTTTTAATGGAAAATAACCTTTTTTCTTTTTTAATGGTGCTTTTAATTTTTTAAAAACTATTAAGACCATGTTATCAAGTACAAAATATAAATTATATTACTTTTACACTTGGTAATAAATTAGTTATTTTATTTTAATTTCTGTTATAATTTAATTAATTTTTTAATTTTTCAACAAATTTTGTTAAATGTAATATCATTATTATCACTTAATATTAAAATTAACATAAATCTTACATATTTATTTTAATATATGTCAGATTAGTTTTTAATAACAAAATTTAGTGAAAAATGAAAAATGTATTGAATTATAATAAAAATCAAAATTTGGGGATTATAATTATAAAATTTAAAGCATAATAATTAATTTGTTATAAAATATTAAATTTAAAGACTAATAATATAATTCATTTATATAGAGAAAAGTAGGAGTGACCATTCCGTCGGTTAGTCACTTCAATTATCTAATCGACTGAATTGATCAATCTGAACAGATTGAATCTGTATCAAAAATTAAATTAAATCAATTAAATAGATGATTAAACTAAATAAACCAAAAAAATTGAAAAAAAAAATTAAAATGACCAAAAAAGTAAAAAAAAATTGAAAAAATAAAGCAAAAAATTGAATGGTTGAATTGGAACACCTTATTTTCTTCTTCTATTTTGTCAAACTGTTGGCCAAAAACAAAATCATTTTGATATTTCGATCAATTTAATTATTTTAATTTTTTTCTATACAAAAAATGAATCAAACTGAAATTGTCAAATCTAAAAATCAAACTAAATTGATTTATAGTTTGAATCGATAATTTCCACTTATTTAATTCAATTATTTTAATTTAACCAAAATATTACTCACTTCTATACAAAAGAGTGAAACTCTAGGCTAAGAATTACAAATGAAATTTGGAGATCGATTCCAGATACAAATGAAAATGAATATGGATGGCATGTGAATTTAAATTAGATTGAATTGAATGCAATTTAGATTTGGATGATCCAAAGGCCTAATCATATGTGGTCCTTTATAAGGGTTCCTCCCAATTTAGGCTCGACAGGCTAGCTTTGTTTGCACAACATTTAATGATTTTGCTGAGGTCCAACATTTATGCGGGCCGGGCGGGGCCTATCCGTGGAGTGCAGCGCTCAATGGAGATCAGAGAGCCCAAAATGATGGAAAATGGGCGTTGCCCTTGGGTTCGAGCAGTCCACCAACGTTTTGATGAGATCTTAGCAACGTGTCATGCTGCAATTCGCCGTATAATCATCGTGGATCCGACGGCAGGTATGGCAGTAGCACGTTCATATAACTTGTCTTCATGGGCAGCGTATAATAATTCATCTATTTAATTTTGCTCCCGCGGCTTCTCGAGCCTTCTGGACACGAAGGCGGGCTCTCTCTCTCTCTCTCTTATCTGTCCGTTCCTTCTTCTAACTCTCTGCAATTGGGGCTGACAATTTCAGCTGTGTTTCTCTCTCTAGTTCTACCTTCGATCAGGTACGATTCCTTTCCTTATCTGTTGCTAGAACTCAATCTGTCTATATGTAAAGACTTTGTGGATTGCGATTTTTTGTCGCTCATTGCCGAGTCCTTAATTTGGTTCTCTTGGGAAAAAATTTCAGGGATTTGTTTTCAGTTTGGCTGTTCGAGAATCGAGAATGACTCATATCCTTCTGATATGTTTCTCTTCTCTGATTTTGGATCAACCCTCTGTTCTTCGCTATTTTCATGGATTTTATTAGCTTTGTCGGGGATTTCCCTTGCAAAGCTGTAAAATGGTTGTGCGTTTGGTTGCCAAGAAAATTGAAGGCATGAATATAGTTGTGCGTTTTGCCTTGTTTTTCATGGCAACGGAACAGATTAGTTGCAGTTATTTGTTGAACGATTAGGGTTTTTGTGTGTGTGTTTGGACATTTATTTGCGTTTGTGGACATTAACTTAAGCGAACGCGGTAACCAAAGGGAGCGAGATCGAGAAAGGGCTCAAGCAAGAGCCGGCCACAAGGCCAGGCAGCCCAAGGAGGACGGATTAACGCCCGAACAAAGAAGAGAGAGGTTCCATCTCTAATTCACTATTCCCCCCTTTTCTCTCTAGAATTTGCTTCTCTCAACCTCGATTATGGCTCTGATTTTGTTGCTGAATTATGATGAACAGGGATGCGAAGGCTCTTCAAGAGAAGTTAGCAAAAAAAGCAGCCCAAGCGGCCGGCGGAGGGAACAACAACAGTGATACAGGTAACAAGAGCAAGAAGAAGTGACGGACCATCGGATTTGTGGGTGGGTGAAAATTGTTCGTTGCTGTGTCTGATCAGATCTGGTTTTGGGGTGTTTTATGTCATTCTGAGCACGTCTTGAACAAGTCAAGACTAGCTTGGCTTGTGAATGCTTGGTTTAGGCCTGATTTGACATGCGTACTGTGTTAAGATCAGAGTTGGAGCTTGGGGGGAGGGAGAGAGAGAGAGATGTTTGATGACTGTCAAATGCTGTGCTCGGTGATCATCTTTCTCAGTTCATGTAGATGTTCCATTTAGCTTCCAATTCTGCCTCAATTTTTTCCCCATTTGTCGATAATTATTGAGAATTGAGATAAAAATTAAGATCTTAAAATCAAATCATTTGGGTATTTTGGTGTAGGTGACTGGTGGTGGTTTAAAGCTGGCATGTAGGGGTATTCAAAAAAAATTGGTACATCGCGGAAACTAGATCATGAAAGCTAGCTAGACTGAACTGAATCAGATTAAACCAGTCAGTTTTTTTTTTTTTTGGCGATTGAAAATGGTTTAGATCTTGTCTAAATCACGTTGTTTTCAGTTTGAATAGTTGACGGTTTGGTTTTTAATTGAATCGTCTAAGAAAATAATTAAAAAAATTATAAAAAATTATTATTATAAAAATTTAATTATCAGCCGTCCTCTCTTATTTATTTTTTATATTATTTTATTTTTATTTTTTGTTTTTATTTATTTATCTTTGATTGTTTTTATTTATTAATATTTGTGTTTTTATTTATTATTTTTAAATATTATTTTTAGTGATTTTAAGTAATATTTTAAATTACGGTAAATCACACCAAATCAGACCGCAAATGTGGTCTAGTTTGATATGGTTTGATTGTATCTAAATCAAATCGTGGTCCGTTTTAGTTAGAAAATCGTACTAGCAGTTTGGCGTATTGAAAATGATTTAGACCGATCAAATTGTACTGTACACACTCTTAGTATGAGAGTTAGTTTTGATTTTTTATATAATTTAACAAATTAATATATAAAATTAACTGTTTATCTTTTAATAAAAAAAAATTCTTTACAACAATTAGTTTAAATACCATATTTCATGTTAAATACGATTTTCGCTGCTACCCTAATTAAATTTAATTAAGAATTTCTGGAACTCAATCTCCATCAAATAACTTTTAATTCCACGCAGGATCAAAACCAGATGACTCTCCGCAAATTCAAAATATTTTGACGAAACCACTCGCCGCTGTGTCGAGACTTTGAGAACTCTTTGTCTTATTCACTGTCGGTTCGCGTCTGCCGCTATAAAGTTTACTGATCTGATCCCACCTAAGTGAAAGCAAGACATTTTTTTTAAAAAAAAAGAAAAAATAAAATGCGCATCATCTTCTGCTCCTTGAAATGTGGATAGTCGTGGGCCCAATTTGAACCGGCCCATTACGAAGCCCACCTCAAACCGGACGCCCTTTTATTTCATTTCAGTTCCAAAAGCACTGTCAAATGAAAGCCCAGGCCCAGGAGGCAAGACCCTTCCATCGTGGAGGCCATTCATTGGTTTCTTCCGGACATTCACTGACCAAGCTGTCGCTTCATCATCACTTTCGCTACCGATATTCTGTGGAATCAAACACATTTCCTGCTTCGGAGGTTCTCAGTTCGCCCAAGGATGGCAGTGGCGTCCCTCTCCGGTCCCAACCATCTTCCACTTCCTCGGCCGGTTAATCGCCTGCCGGAAGCTAATCCGGTCAACGTGCGGACGCGCCTACCGAAGCCTGAACCGCCGGATGAGCGAACAAACGCAGCGATGACGGCGAGCAGAATTGACATGGCAAAGCTGAAGGAGAGAGACGCGAGGGAGAGGAAAGAGGAAGTGAACCGGAAAATAGCATCACAGAAGGCTATTTCCATCATACTGAGACGCGAGGCCACCAAGGCCGTGATTGAGAATAAGAGAGGGCCAAACAACTCAAAGAAGCTCTTGCCGAGGACCGTCCTCGAAGCCCTCCACGAGCGCATTACCGCCCTCCGTTGGGAATCTGCTCTCAAGGTTCGTCTTTATTTTTCTTTTTATTTCGATTATTGTGCTATTGATGTCTCTGTTTATGCACCAATTTCGTTTTTCTTCTCTGGATATTAGGCATGGTTTACTGCTCCATGATTCATTTAGTTACCTCTTTATTGGACTGGAAAGAAATTGACAATTACAGGCTAAATGAAGTTGAAGTTGATACTCTGTTTGGCTGATACTCACTTCGAATTTGAGTTGTGTCCATGAATTTGAGTTGCGTCCATTACTTGGGGATCCAAATCATGTTGAAACATCATAATTTTTTTTAGAAAATAACACTTATATCGCGGTGTTGAAAATTGTCTTTGCTTCAGAAAATGATTTCTTGGCAGTTTGCATGGGAAAAGTAAATATTTATGGTTAATTTGAAAATATATAAACTATGACTAATCAACTTATTGAATTGCAATTAGTTTGTGAGTTGAGGCCATTGGTACTCCGGTTGATGCTTCTAGGTGAACTGAGGATTGCTTCTTTACATATTGGGGGAGTGGGGTCGTGGACATTGTTGAATGTTGTTGTGGCGGCAGACTCTCAACACTTCATTGTTCATTTCAAACAACAATACTGATCAGTGGTGCCAAATGAATGCTTCCATGTGTAATACTCTTGTTGCCAACAGGATGATTGATATAATGGTTGCAAGTTGAGAAAGCTACAGGAGAGAGAGAGAGAGATTTGGCCAACTGGAATGGGAGCAAGAGAGGATCTCCTAAGCAACAGGGGACATTAAAAATTTATATTCAACAAGTGTGCAATCAGTCACTTGAAATTGGGTAGTCTCCCCCCCCCCCCCAAAAAAAAAAAAAAAAATCACCATCAAAGCTGATGGATCCTTAGTTTTGTCATATTTTAGCATCAAGATTTTATATTTATATATTAATTTTATTGTGATTCTATTGTAATCTCGGTGAATGTGTCATCATACTGAAAAGATATCATAAATAATAAGATTGAAGTGTCGCCTATTGAAGTTAAGATGAATGGGTCATGATTAAGATAGTCTAGACATATAAGAAGAAAACTGATAGAAGCACTTGTGAAATGAACAGATGAAATGTTGGAAACTTGTTGCAAAAGAGGAAGAGGAAGACAAAACAAAACTTGTTGGGAAATCTTTTGACATGACATAGGATGTAATGACCTTGTAGAGGATATGGCTTTTGATAGAGATGGTTGGAGGTCTAGAATTTATATAGCCAACCCTATCTAGTGGGATTAAGACTTGTGGTTATTGTTATTGTTCTATTGAGGGATGCTTTAGAGTTTTTATCTGTTTAGAAATTCAGCTAGGATGTTTATCATCAAGGCCTTGCGTTGTTCTTTCAGGTCTTTGATTTACTGCGTGAACAACTTTGGTACAGGCCCAACTCTGGTATATACATCAAGTTGATCGTCATGCTTGGAAAATGCAAGCAACCGGAAAAAGCCCATTCTTTATTTCAAGCTATGGTTGATGAAGGCTGTGTTGTGAATTGCGAATCCTACACTGCTCTATTATCTGCCTACAGTAGGAGTGGCCTGTTTGACAGAGCATTTTCCATTCTTGAGCATATGAAGAACATCCCTGATTGTAAGCCTGACATACAAACATACTCTATCTTTATTAAATCATGCCTGCAGGTTTTTGCCTTTGATAAAGCAGAGAGTTTGCTTTCTGATATGGCATCGGAGGGAATCAAGCCCAACACAGTTACATACAATACCCTTATTGATGCCTACGGGAAAGCAAGAAAGTAAGCATCACTTGTCCTCTTCTTTAAAAGTTTCCTATTGCACGTGAATATGGGAATGATTTGAAAATGACAAAATATTCCAAGTTTTTTATTGTTTGGTCATTCAGTTTGGAAAAACAAGAGAGACAATGCTATGTCCCCTTTGTGGTTGGTGTTATTTCACTAAGATAGTGTTTGTTAATCAAAATATGGGTTAGAAAAAAGTGAGAGATGAAAAATATTTTGAATAAAAGTTCTTTCCATTATGTTTGTTAAATTTATCTCTCCTCCCTTCAGATAAATTTATCTTGGACCTTATAGATAAAAAAAAAAAATGAATCATATGTCCGCCCAATACATTCCAAAAAATGTAACAAACAGTCTTAATAAAATCTTAAAATGTTTCTCATCCTTATTTTGATTATTTCATATCTTAGTCTAGAAAATATTTCAATCTTATCTTACTTATTTTAACTTCTTCTTCTACCAGCATTAAATGAACCCTCTTTTTTCTTTTTTTCTTTGTGTCGTTTGTGTTGCCCACATATCATGATGACAAGATTCATAGTAAGACTATTTCTTTTAAAATATCAAATTTTTGGAAGTCAAACCAATTTGTGCAAATATAAGAATTAGGTTGCTCCATTCTCATGTTTTTGGCAGCCAGATGGACCTTGTTGCAACTCTGACTAATTTATTGTTTCCAATTTTCCATCAAGGTTCGCCAAGATGGAATCAATACTTGTGGAAATGCTCCGGGAGGGACACTGTGAGCCTGATGTTTGGACCATGAACTCCACGCTGAGAGCATTTGGCAGCAGTGGCCAGATAGAAACAATGGAGAAATGTTACGAGAAGTTTCAGCGTGCTGGAATCCAACCCAGCATCAAGACTTTCAATGTACTCTTAGACTCCTATGGGAAAACTGGAAATTATGAGAAAATGAGTGCAGTCATGGCATACATGCAAAAATACCACTTCTCCTGGACACTGGTAACGTACAACATAGTCATAGATGCATTTGGAAGGGCAGGAGACACAAAACAGATGGAGTTTTTGTTCAGGTTGATGCAGTCAGAAAGGATAAAACCAAACTGTGTTACCCTTTGTTCACTTGTAAGGGCTTATGGGCAAGCCAGGAAAGCAGAAAAAATTGGTGGCCTTCTGCGTTTTATCGAGAATTCAGATGTGACACTAGATGTTGTATTTTTCAACTGCCTTGTCGACGCATATGGGACAATGGGATGCTTTGTAGAGATGAAAGGAGTAGTAGAGATGATGCAGAAAAAAGGATGCACGCCAGATCGAATCACGTACAGAACCATGTTGAAGGCCTACTCACTTGGTGGAATGACTACACATGCAAAGGAGCTCCAGAATTCGCTTGCCTCCATGGACAAGAACTTGCTGGAGGGGGAGAATCACAGAAATAA
Source organism: Diospyros kaki (assembly GCA_036245055.1). NCBI lineage: Eukaryota > Viridiplantae > Streptophyta > Magnoliopsida > Ericales > Ebenaceae > Diospyros > Diospyros kaki. The sequence goes on along the minus strand of BSEG01000007.1, from coordinate 42,413,144 downwards.
AATACAAGTTTCCAGGTTGCAGAGCACCCTGCAGTCTTAATGCATAGTGAGTGTCTTTGGTTCTTGTTTCCTGTCCATTCTTTATCTTTGTAACTGAATTGGGAGAGCATGTGTTTCTCTTCTAATTGTTGTACCTTCATTGTTTCTTTTCATTTGCTATCACCCCCGCGCGCCCCCCGGCGCGGGGGGGGGGGGTGGATGAGCTAAGCCGTTCGGGTTCGGTTCGATGTTCAACTTGATAAAAGTTCATTTGAATTTGTTCGTTAAGATAAATGATATAAGTTTGAGCCTAACTTTGAAATTCAATTTGTAAACGAGTTGAGTTTGAGCTCAATAAAATTCAGCTCGTTAGCTTCCGTGTAATATCTTAGTATTTTAAGAATAATAATAATTAATTTTTATTGTATTTAAAATATTTTTTGATATTCATTAGAGATTTTAGTTGAGAAAACTAATAGTCTTAGAGTTAGTGGGTTAAGTTTAGAAAGAAAATGTTAAGTAACTAGGTTTAGAGTTAATAGGTTAAGTTGAAAAGGGAAAGGTTAAATAAATGGGTTTAAAATTAATAGACTAAGAAAATGGGTTTAAAATTAATAAATGAAAAAATAATCTATTCAAAAGAAGATTTAATGAAAAATAATTAAGGTGGCAAAATAATTAAAGATAGTGGGTGAAATAATTAAGAAATGTGGGAGATAAAGTAGGGTGAGAACAAATAATTAAAGATTATGGGTAAGATTTAATAATAAATAATTAAAAAATATCACAAAATAATTAAAGATAATGGATGAAATAATTGAAAAATATGGGAGATAAAATAGGATGTGGATAAATAATCAAGTATAATGGGTGAATTAATAGAGAAATGTGGGAGATAAAGTAGGGTGTAGACAAATAATTAAAGATAATGAATGAAATAATTGAGAAATGTGAGAAACAAAGTGGGGTATGGACAAATAATTAAAGATTATGAGTGAGATTTAGTATAAAATAATTAAAAAATGTGATAAAATAATAAAAGATAATGGGTTACTATAATTATATTAAATTTAATTCAACCTCTATAAATAGAGAAAACTTGAAAGGTTGGAAGATTTGAATTAGAAAGATAAATGTTGTAAGAAAGAAATATTTGAGAGTAAGAGTGAGATTTGAAAAAGAGAAAGAAAGAATATGGAGTTCGTGTGAAAATTATAGAAAAATCTTATAGGTTGGGTTTAGTAGTTCGTGTGAAAATTTATTGTAGAAGACGTTGTTGGATGCACAAATCGAGATTTTATCACAATATAGAAAAATACCGAATCGCTCCGCGGGAAGGTGAGTTATTTTTGAAAATTTCTTTAAAAATTTTAGAAATATGATAATGATATTTTAGAATTTTTGATGATGAAATTGGAAGAGAAATGCATGATTGGTATTTATGATGGATTTTTTAGGTAATAGATACTTGAAAATCAAAGAAAAAATGAGAAATAAATAGAATATGGATTCTAAAAATTATGAGGAAATTTATGGGGCTTAAGAATATTGTTTTGGGAATTATTGTGAAGAGAAATTGAGAAAATTTTATGAAAAAATATTTTTTCATAATCTTGATGAAATAATATGAGGAAATGAGAGAAATTAGAAAAAGTAAAGAAAATTAGAAATCTTATTTTCTTAAGTAATTATGATGCTATGGTATGTCAAGATTCAAAATTGAGTACGATTGGAAGTTCGATGCGAATTTTGAGCCAAAATTATGCTATGGACAAAATTGTCTTTTTGTAAGATAAGTGATACTTTCCAACTGGATTTAATTTTTTGAAAATGCTTAGTTTGTAAGTGGTTCTACTTAAAACTTGATTTTAAGTAAATGATTTTATCATGTTTTGATGTAAATATGTCATGTAGATTGCATTTACATGTTATGATGAAATGTGCATATGTACATGATGATATTATTGATCATGCATCGCATAAGAGTTTGAGAGTACGAGTCAGGATCGCTACTCTACCAATGATGCACTTATACACCTCGGTCTGGTAAGGAAGATGTGAAAATGGGGAGTAACAATAAGGTACGGTCGGCTCAAAGCAAAAGGAAATGAAAAATGACATTTTATATTTTGCATTTATGCACACTTAGATGATTCATCATCTAATTTAGGATTTGTCCCTGGAATATTCAAACATTCCAGATGAAGATTGTAGTAGAAACGAGGATGAATGAGGCATGAAATGACACTTAGCAAAGTGCATGATGAGTTGTACGATGAGTTGAATGTATGTTATATAGCCCATGTGTTTAAATTTTGTTACTTTGAATTCTGAACGTTTTAAGGAATAATGATATATAGTCTCATTTATAATTAATGATGATGTATAACTTTATTTATGGTTAATGAAAATGTAAGAATTGACTTATGATTAATATTAAGATGTTAAGTTCGATTTTACTTTCCGCATTTAATGTTTATGATGATTCTCTTTTGAGATAAATGTATGCAAATTTTGAGATGGATAAAAGTAATGATATAGTTTAGCAATAGTTTTTTTTTTTTTTAAAAAAATATTATTACAGAATTGTCCTAAGTTATAGCGCACTTGAAAAATTGGGCGTTACATTCCGAGTTATTTCGAATAGAAAGTCATGAGCTACCTCAATTATAAGTTCGTGAGTTGTCTCTAATAAAGGCTCGTGAGCATACTCGAGTAGAGATTTGCAAGTTGGTTTGTAAATATGTTTGTTTACAAAACATTGATAAAATTATTTATAATTTTATAAAAATATATTTAAAATCAAATTATCAAACTTTATTTTATTATAATAATATCATAATAAGAATATGTTAATAAAAAGATTTGTTGTGACTGAAAAATTAATCAACTAATGTCCAAATTTAATAGAATGATTATCATTTTAATCAAGTAAGAAAATGTTTATTTGAGTAACAACAAATAGATATTATATTTTATTATTTTTTTTAATCAAGTAAAATTTAACATTTAAGTAGTTAATCGATTATATATTTGTCTTACTCGAATATGTGATAGAATAACATTAATTGAATAACCAAATAATTAATTGACTAAGTGATACATTAGTTAAATAACTTTGTTGTGCTGTAATTTTGATTATGTTTGTATTTTAAAAATAATTAGACAAGTCATTTGATTATCTTTTTGTATGATAAATAATATTATACTTATTATAATTTGTGAAATTATTATTATTTAATTATCAAGTTATTATTATTTACTTATTGTAATTTGTCGATGTTATATTTGTTGATTATCAAGTTAGATTCATTTAGATATATTTGTTGATTATTAGATTGATATTTGTTTTTATTGTATATCAATTTATCAAGTTTTTTAAAATAAAATTTTGATAAATTTCCAGCCCAAGTTTGGGTTGGAGCTTACTTGAGCTTGAGCTTGAGTTGGCCTCATCAATTTGATTGACGAGTCGAGATTGAACTCGAATTATGCTAATTGAGCTCGAGTCAAGCTTTTAGACTCAATTCGAACTTGAACTCAAGCTTGAACTTGAGATAAAATTTGTCGAGCTAAACAAGCGGACTAGACTCATTTGCACCCCTATTGACTTAGTTTAATTTTTAGGCTAAATTTATATTTTTATTTCTATACTATCATGTTTTTTTTAATGCGATCACTCTAATATTTCATTATTTTAATTATAGTTCTAAACTTATACTTTTAAATCAATTTAATCTCTTGTGTTTTTATCTTTTTTTTATGTAACAACTCGAATTTTTCGTTATTTTAATTATACCTCTAAATTTATATTTTTAAATTAATTTAGCTCATGTATTTTGACGTAAATAGAGTGTAACGTATAATTTATTATTTTATTTTTTTAATAAAAAATTTAGATTGTAATACAAAAAAAAAAATCAAGTTCATGAGATTAAATTAATTAAAAAATAAGGTTTATGGGTATAATCGAAATAATAAAAAATTCAGGTAAACACAAAAAAAAAAAAAAACATAAAAGGACTAGGATAAAAATATACATAAAAGGTCAAGGATAAAAATGTGGGGTTTGAATTTAATTTTTATGTCTTATTGTTTCTATTATTAATGCTAGAGGCGTGTTCCACGTTACACGTGTAAAATAAATAAAAGTTTTAAATAAATATTTACTGGGTAGCTTTTGACAATATAGTTTACTTTTAAAATTTTAAAAACAAATTTTCAAATAAAATGAAATTTGATGTAGCGAGAAAGTTATTTAATAAATAAAAGTTACAACAATCCATCCATCCAAACAAATAAAGATTATAACCCTAGTTACAATAATACTTGTGGGTATGGAACATTTATTTTATTATTACAAGGAAAATATAAATTATCAAAAATTATATATGTAATTGGAGATAATCATTTAAAATTTAATGAATTAGAAGAACCGTAAACTATTATATTTAGTTAATTTTTATCACAAATCCAACTGCATGAATATGGGAAAAAATACTTTAAAATAAATATTTTAATAAAAAAATTGATAAGAAATGTTATAGACAAAGGCGTCTATGAACTAAGGAGAAAGTAGGCCCAAGCTGCCCAGGCCCTGGCCTAAATGACCCAGGACCAGACCCACATGGTCCAGCCCACTACACGAAGTGGGTGCTGAGTTTACAGAGAGAGCGAGAGCGAGAGAGGGAAAAAAAACCCCTTTAGAGAGAGAGAGAGAGAGAGCGGACGAGCACGAAGACGAACCAGAATTGAAATACATACAATTGTATATCGATACCTGTGCATTCGAGAGAGAGAGAGAGAGAGAGAGAGAGAGAGGGAAGGAAAGGGTTTGAGAAGAGACTCAATGCTCCTGTGGTTGAAATTTTCCAGAGCTTATTTGTGTGGTCGGAATTGAGGTTCGTTGCATCAAAACCAAAAACCCTAGAAGAGAGAGGAAGTTGGAAGGAGGGCGCTGGTTTAGCCCTAGCTGAAAAATTTCCGAGTTTTGGTTGCAATTCAGGTGATTTTTGATCTTTGTTGCTACAAACCCTAGAAATTTGGACTAAATGTGCTTTCTCGTGCAAACCCTAGGGGCTGGGCTGTTGTTCGAAAGGGATGATCTTTGAATCAGTGAATGCTAAATTATGGTTAATTTGATTGTGTTTTTGCATGCCGAGCCTTGTTTTTGCACGTGGCTAAGTGAATTGGCGCTTGATTGAACGTGGGAACTTGCTGTGCTCTTGCAGGTGGATTAAGTAGGGATGTGTTTTATTCCATGCTTAGTCATTTTGAATTTTACTTAATAATTGAAGGTGCCCACTAAAGATTTTTAAGGATACGAGTGGTGCTGATAGACAGGATTTGGAGTAAACAGAGTACACGAGTCCGGAATGCACAGTGTGACAATCTCTTGTTGTAATTATTATGCTTAGTGCTGGGAGGCGTTTTCTATGCTGTTTTCCATATATGTATGGGAGAGATTTACTTAATTTCCTTTGCCTTCATTTTTCTGTTGTCAGCCGATTGAGAATGCGTTTAAGGTTAGTTGACTCGATGATTACTCTGCGATGGTTATACAAGATGGACAATTATGAATAGTTTGAACATTGTATGGACAATTACTCTGCAACGGTTGCATCTATGAGTTTGAAATAGTTCACCAATGTCATATTTGTTATGTTACATTGTAGTTTTTCCAGTTCTATGAAGCCTTCTTGCTTGCTTGGGTTGTAGCTGAAATCCCTTCTCTGTGCATGGGAACTTTCTCGTGGTTACAAAAGCTGATGCTATCTTTTGATAATTGTTATAATCATGCGCCACTTTGTTGTGACATTAATATTTCTTCTTTTTTACTACATTTAGGATGCTTGAGTGATCACTAACATATTTAGTTGTATTTCCCTTAAACAACAACACATCAAGCCTTAATCCCACTAGGCGAGGTTGACTACATATATTATAACTTGCTAATCATTTCTATCTATGATCATATCTTTGTAAGGGCCTTGTAACTTGTATCATATCTAAGAGTTTTGCACCAGGTTTTTCTTGATCTTCCTCTACCTCTTTTGTTAAGGACTTGTTCCATTCTGTTCACTTTCCTCATATTAGCCTCTATTGGTTTTATTTTCACATGATTAAACCCTCTTAAGCATCTTATTTTCAATATGAGCCACTTTGATCTCATTATGAATAATCTTATTTCTAATTTTATCCTTTCCTTGTATAGCCACATATCTAGCGTAACCCCTTTTTATCTCTGTTACACTCATATTTTGCACACCTAATGCATTTGGCACAAATTTTGTGCTTGTGGGATAATATAGGTGCCAATTTAACCGTTTTGGTTATAAAGGAGCTTTCTTTTGCCCTTGCTCAAGTGCTTTTCTGTTATGACCACATTGCCCTGTCAACATGAGTTAATTTGCAATGATAGCATTCCCACTTATTGGACATGATGCATGGATGCAGACTATAATTGTGAGTATGATAAGACATGCATTTCATCAGCTCATGTCTAAAATTCTAAATAAAGATATAACCAGCACAATGAGGATGCCACAGTGTTGTAAATGCTGATATACTTGTTAATCGATATGTATCATAAATAAATATGCCTAAATGGACCAATAGAATTAGTTTAACTGCTGTTTCATTATATGTAAAGTATACTCTAAACATATATTTCTCGTATTTTTTTAATTCAAATTTGACACTTAAATGTAAACATATATTTCAGAAGTACGCGTGGAAAAACTTTTCTTACCTAAAAATGTGGATGTCTTTATCCAGGAAGCTTTTGTTTATCTCACAAGTTAAGTTCATTTTTTTGGCCTTGAAAAATTTTAGGATGTGTTGGGCACATATCCATGAGTTATGGAGATTTTGGTGTCTGATGTGGACTTGACATTTTTGCTTTACTCTAGTTATTTCTTATGAGACTGTCTTTGATTCTTAGCTTATTGATTCCCTTGTTACTTATTTTGATTAAAGTACTTGAAATGATCTTTCATCTAGAAATAACATTCTTACTTATCTTGATGATTCTTGATATAGAAAACAAGGGTTCTTGGACGAGCATGCTGGGAAAGAGATCATTTGTGTCTCATGTACTGCTTTTGTTGCTCACCATTAGTGATCTCCTCATCTTGGAAATGTTTTCCTGTGCACATTTGTTAGTTGCAACAGCATTGTTGCATTAAAATAATATAATACGGATGAGAACTTTCTTTGATAATATGGCAATGCTGTATTAAATAATCTTTGTTTCTTCACTTTTATTTTCATTTTCAGTTAGCTTTGGCTGTGGGGAATATTTCGTCGTTCCATTTTTTTTTTTTGTTCTTAATAAGGTTTCCTACATATGGTTATTAGGTAAAGATGCTTGGTCCCTTGTGAGACTTGACCCCCAGTTTAGATGACCATTGCCAAATGCCTTTCAGCTGTGAACTATTTGCATGCTTTTGTCATTAAACTTATCATTGCCTCATGGATGCTGGCTAGTGCATGGCAGACAAATGGTATTAGTAGGATAAGGTCCAAAGGGTTGCTAGCCCTCACTGCCCTCTTGAAATTCTCGCTGTTCATATTCTGAAGTAGTTTTGTCTTTTTAATTATTTTTCTACCAAGAGTTCCTGTGTACAGCCTGTTTGAAGAAAGATAGCTTGTCATATTTATGGATGCCATATTCTAAAGTAGTTTGAATTTTTTTATTATGTTGTCATGTGCATCTTGACCATGGCAATCTCATGTTTTCCCCGAGGAAAGTTATGCAAACAGGATAGACCTGCAAAATGAATGTAGACCATCTCCAAAGCTATGATAATATAGTCATTTTTTCAGTCTTGTTTCTTGCTAGTAGGGTCTGAAGGAGTTGCCCTGATGCTGTCAGCCTAATCTGTCTAGTTATTTTTTCTTTTGAAATCTTATTTCCACTTTTCTAATTGTTGGAGGACATAGACAGCCTTTGTCTTAACATTAACATCTTGTTTGTAATTTGTTCTTCTTGCGCTCATTTTGATTGTTCATCATTCTGCTTCTAGGAACTTGATGGTAGTCATGAATTAATAAGAGAAGAATTCTTGTGTAAATCAAGGTTGGAAAGCATGAGTGCAGCTTACAATCTACCCTTCTAGTCCATGCTGAGGCTGATTCCATGGGAGGAGTTGTTGAAAATGGAGTTGGAATCAGTACCAAAACTTCTCCACGACTCGCAGCAATTGAGAAGGCTCAAGCTGAACTGAGGTAATAGCATGCCCCTCTGCTTTATTTCCTGGCTGCCGAGGGTAAACAGTACGAAAACAGTACTGAAATTAGTAATTTTATTGGTTTAGTTCATGTTGTCAATATAAATAAACAAATTATTGTGATGGTTGATAACAGGCAGGAGTATGATGTCCGTGCAGAAAGGAGAAGAGAGTTAGAGTTTTTGGAGAAAGTATGGCAATTTTAGCCCTTCTATGTTTTATGATTTTTTTTTTGGATGGATCTGGGACCAGTCAAAACATTTCCAGGTAATAAAATACTTCTTTTTCAACAGGGTGGCAATCCCTTGGACTTCAAATTTGGTAATGCAGCATCTATTAGTGTCCAATCTACTTCACTGACAGATCAGCCTCCTGAGCAGATTGTGACAAGGTTTCCTTGTTTACTTCAATTGCAATATTTGGTCATTAACAATCAGTTTTATATTCTTTACTTTTCTAGTCACCTAATGTACTATTTTACTACCACAGTGAAGCTAAAGGTAGTTTTGCATTGACTGCTTCGCCACGTGGAGGAGATTCTGTTGAAAGCAGTGGCAGGCCAGGTGCTCCTACAGTTTCTGAACCCAATTGTGCTGATAATCTGTTGTTATTAGATGGCGAAAGTGAATTTGTTGAAGCTGATAGAAATTCTGTGCAACCCAGCCGGGCAAACATTGTTCTTTCAAAACAATCTTCTCAGTTGGATAAGAGTCAAAATGCAAAAGGGTCAGGGGACTCAGCTGCTTTTGGCCTTCCAAATCGAGCATATAAACGAAGAAACAGGTCACGACCTAATCGTGATGGTGCTAGATCAGCTTCAGCAGATGTGGTTCCATCTCGGGGTGGTTATGGCTCTTCCTTGCCTTCACGCCATGTCCTGAAGGTTGTGAAGAGGTCGGTACTTGATATGCAAAAAGACCAGAATGTTTCTTCAAATTGCAACTCAATGCCTACAAGTCCAAGCAGTAATGTAGCTGTTAAAGTTGTACCTTCTGATGGTCAGGTAGATAGGGTGTTAGATAATGTACAAGCCATTGAACCCACCAGTGGACTGGCAAAACTTTGTCAGCCAGAGCCTTTACCTGATTTTAATGCGTCCAAAAGCTTTCAGGATAACCAACATCAATCCACTCAAATTGATACTCAGGAAAAATCTGCTGTAGGATGTGAGGGGGCCGATTCTGTTTATGGAAGAGATGATGTAGCTTCAGTTCGTTTGCCTCTTTCTATTCCTATAGAAGGAGCTGAAAATCGAACTAGTTGTGGTCAACTGAATGGGTTTGGCACTTCCAGGGGTGATAAAAAAATCACACCAAATGAAGTTCAAAATAGCAGTGCTGCATTTAGCACAAAGGGTTTAGAGTCAGAATCCTCATGCACCCAAACCAGCTTTAGCTTAGATGGAAATAATGATAGTCATCCACCTAATAATGTAAGAAATGTTGATTCTGATGGAAATGATAAGGAACAAACCTTGGAGGCTGTAGGAACACCAAATATAGAAGGGAATGAAATGATAAAAGAAAAGAAAGAGAAGAAGGCTGATGACCATTATCCTTCCACAAATGCTGAACCCTCAACTTCCATTCATCAAAGCCACCAAAGCAATAGTTGTATTTCTAGAACTGGGGAAGAATTACGTGGAAGTGGATCTGGCTCACTAAATGACGTGAAGTTGCTTACCAAAATTAAGGGGATGGAAGGTGATGGTATTAATGAATCAGATATGGAAAGAAACCCTGGGCATTTATTGGTTGATAATTTGAACCCTAAAAATGGAAGTGATTGTGCTGGTAGACTTAGGAGCCCTATGGAATCCTCTGCCCACTATAGTTTGAATCCTCAAGAGGAGAATTCTTGTGCTAGGCCACAGGATTCCATGGATCCCTCTATGCCTGTGCTTGGGGAGACTACATTGTCTGTTAGGGGTTCCGCTGATGCTCCAGAGCAACAAACTTGTTTTGAGACTGACTCGAGCTTGGCAAACAGAGAACGTGAAGATTCTATTTTAGAAGAGGCTCAGATCATAGAGGTCATTTTCTGGTCTCAATCAGCTTGTTTTCTTCCTTTTTAATTGTTTAAAATTAAAGGACCCTTGTGGTTACGTTCATCATTAGGTCCATGGCCTGACATTATATAGTAATAAACAGGCAAAGCGCAAAAGGATTGCTGAGCTGTCTGTTGTTACCTTGCCCTCAGAAGATCATAGGAAATTTCACTGGGACTTTGTCCTGGAAGAAATGGCATGGTTGGCAAATGATTTTGTCCAGGTTTGAATTTTCAGGAAAACTAGGGTTTCCCCTCATTTATCTGTTTTTCAAAAATATCTATTTCTGTATGGTATCTGTGTAGCACATTGATTGCTGATATATTTGACCATATTGATTGCAAGTTTCTTTTTTGTCTTTGAAACTTTCCTTTAAGTACTTATTACTACATTCACTTTACTAATAGGAGCGGCTCTGGAAGATTACTGCTGCTGCTGAAGTATGCCATCAAATTGCTTCTACTTCTCAGTTAAGATTTGAAGAACAAAATTTATGCAGGAAGCAAAAAAAAGTGGCTCACACCTTAGCAAAAGCTATTATGGAGTTCTGGCATTCAGCAGAGGTACATCAAAATAGTAGTATCTTGCTATTTCTTCTTACAACTGAAAGTATCAGGGTTTGCCCCCCTTAAGGTGGTTCTTTATATATAGATGTTTATTAAAAAAAAGAAAAAAGCAAAAAGAAAAATAGGAGGATTTAGTTTGATCCAGGAAGGTTGGGAATGAATTTGGTCACATGATGATTGAAAAATCTATATGGTGTTTACCTATTGCTTTGCCAATATTTTTTAGTTTGGTTGGTATGATACCGGGAATATGTTGCTGCTTGGGTTTATGTTCAACCCTATTCAATCCCATTCAGTTATTAGATGAAGGAAGTGGTGCTACTTCTTTTACTTTTCTTCTTCATCCCGTACAGTGTGGTTGAATGTTTCATAGGTACCAGGTCCTTGTCTATCTTAGTCTTTGATTTACAGCATGAATTTTTCTAAGCAACATCTGTACATCTTTGTTTGATCATTAAATAGGAAACTAAATATTGAGGTAATACTACACCAAAAGGACAGAGATATAACCGGATCTATATGTGGGAATATTTTTCTATTTTCTGGTTATAAGATATTTGGATATTGGATGTCACACGTACTTCTTTTGATAGTCACATTTGGTAAAATCTACTGAGGGTTTTGAACTGGCTGGTTCAATTGAGCACAGAAATAATGTGCTCCACTAGCATGACTGTTCCCATATAATTGATCATTATTGTTATTTGTTAATGTTAAGAGTTACTAGTTTTGCCAATATTCTACTTATGATAGAAAGAAAATTTGGCTGACCTTCCAGTACGCTATGAGGGTTGATGAAGCTTTTATAAGGTGTTTTCACATGGTGGTACTTGTTCTAATACACTATGAGAACAAAAGCATCTGGAAAGATGTCCTGAGAGATGTTTCACTACGGCTCATTAGCTTAGCATGCTGATCAACTAAAGTTATGCTTTAAATTTGATATGGTGGTTTAACTCATCAATATGCATGTTCTTGGTAAGTTGCTTTTTTTGTGGCTAATTTATCCTTTTTGATAGGATGAACTGTTTATTGCTTACTTGTATCATGACTTATAATTTCTTTTTTCCCTCTTCTTCCTCTCTTTTCCTTTTCCTGGGAGGGAGAAATTGGGTAGAAAGTGGGAAGAACTCAGAGTTGTTTTCATAATCAATATGCTTGTATGGTGATGTTGTCCAGGAACTGAGCGAAGTAGGGCTGCAATGTCCTGGAAGGAATTTTTCATATGCTGTTCAGGGATATGCTGTAAGGTTTTTGAAGTATAATTCCTCTCTCATGCCACTTAGCCTAGTTGAAGCACTGGCAACACCTGACAGGATATCTGATTTTGGCATTCAAGAAGTGTCACGGGATGAAGTATGGACTTACACTTCGTACTTTTTGGTTAATCAGATACTTCACTCCTGCAACACCTCCCCCCCCCCCAAAATAAATAAATAAATAAATAAATAAAGAACTGATCAACTGTTTCAGGATATCAGAATTTCGAACCTTTGTTTTAGTATCTTTTCCTACTAAATTTGGACATTAAGTTTTGTCCTTTGCAGGAAATCCTTTTCTATACGGTGCCTCCTGGTGCAATGGAAAAATATAGAAAATCAATGGAATCTCATTTAGTGCATGTTGAGGTAAGCATATTGACGTGTGTTGTTATGTGGAATAGATGGAATCAAACCATTTCAGCTTTTTGGTTCTATATTGTCAATGAGATTCCTTGTTCTTTATAAGTAATAATGGTATTATATGGAAATGGCTGAAGAGGGTGAATGCACAAACACTTAGAAGAACCAAACATAATGATCTAAAAATGAAAATAAATCATATTAAAACTACATAAATAGGTATCTCAATTTAATTTCTCAATTATTACGATTTTTTCTTTAAGGAAATTTTATATGAGTCTTTGTGTGTTTGAGTTTCCCTGAGTAAATTTAAAGTGACCTAGAAATAAAACAAGCTCAGGCTACGTGTTAATTGTCCGTCTGTAACAGGATATTTTAACTCTCTTTTGATATATGGGGAGAAAGGTGGAATTTCTTCTTCGCATATCTTATGATTAAAGTAAAGCTTGACACGTTATTCAGTTCTCCATGGAATTTGAATCACAAAATAATCTATGAGATATTAGGGTTAAACATATTGTTTCTATATAAAGCACTAGTTTAGCATGTGCCAAAAGCTAAATTTAGAGGGTTTATTGAAAAATACTTACCTTTTCTGATCATGGTGTCGAACATGCTAATTGTTCTTTGCAAGATAAGGTAAAGAGTGAGCTGGTTGGTCAAATTTTTAGGTGGTTTATTTACTTATTTATTTTTGTTTCTCGGGTAGTGCTCGTCTGGAATAGAGTTTGGGGGGGCATGCTTGGATGGACACACCTTGTTTTGTATGGTATTTCTGGCACTAGCTGAATAATGGTGCTTTTAGGTCATAGAGAAATAAATCAGTAATGTTGAGGGAACCATTCTTATTTTCCTTTTTTTTTGTGGTTAAGGGGGGATACGCCCTTTTTATTAGGCTCCTATTTTCTCAATTTGTGTTCCTCCTTTGTGTAGCATTCACCCCCTCTAGGTGTCTTTTTTTCATGTTCTTTGATATTGTTCCTTTTTGGGGCTAAAAATGTACTCGAACTTATGCAGGACTCCTTAGTACTAGTCTTGTCAGGTAGACCTAGCTTCTTTAGTTTTGCTAAAGTCTGGCTCACTTACAAGGTGATCCTGAGATAATTTGATTATAAAACTTATTCTGACAAAATTTTTGGCTCTTGGTCAGTCTTCTATGCCATAAGAACAGAAAGATTAGATAATATTTTTCATATTTGCAAATGGAATTTGAGGCTTGGAAATGGTAACTTCCCTTCTCTTTTCTTTCTTTCTGTTGGGATTAGGAGCTCTTAGGATCACTCAATTCATATGCCAATATGATTCACACCCTCTCCCGAAATCAATCCAATACACAGAAATGAAAAACTGAATTGAAAACAGTTTTAAAACAATGAAAGAAACAACCAAACCAATCAAGAAGATGCACAAATTTATCCTGGTTCAGACCGCATAAACGGCCCTACATCCAGCCTTCAAGATCCGAGAGAAATCCACTAAAGAAGTGATGAAACCAGTACACAAGAGTCCCTCTCTCTCTCTCTCACACACACACACACAAACACACACACACACACACACACACACGAGTACAATCAATCTTGGAGATTACAAAGTCTATCTTTCTTCTAGCTTTCCTCTCACACACAACATTTGCACATTTAGAATGAATGATCTCTATCAAACGGCTGCCTTACGTCTTCTATTTATAGACATTATGAGCGGATATTACAAGGGAAATAAAAGAATATACATTTCCTATTATACCCCTCATACATAAGTACATAACTATACTTAGAATAATCTGCCGCTTGATACTATGGACTTCACCAGTTTCTTCTAGGGCTTACACTCGATGCAAACAACAACACTCTCCTTTTTTTTCCCCCCCCTTTTTTGGTGGGAGATTTTAAGTATTTCATTTTACTGGCCGTAATATAGTTAAAATTGCCTATATGTGGAAGCTTTGGGTGTATGAGCACATACTTCAAGTTGCAAAAAGAATTCCTCATCTACTGTTGAATAGGCAAGTTGGACAAGTAAGATTGTGGAGTATACTGCAAAATTAGATTCCATAACCTTATTAGTAATGGCAATGATGGAGGAATTAGTGAACTCTTTTTTGGTGTGGTTTAACTTAGAATTCCAGCACATCAATTGAAGTGAATCATGTTAATAAAATGTGTACTTTAACCTATTATTCACATTTTATATATTTATTTATTTTGCTAAATAAACTTCCTCCACATTTTAGGAGTCTATTGACAATTGATATGATTTCATATTGTGATTTATATAATCAATATTCTCTTTTCGACCTAATAATTATTTGGGAATATTTTCTCACTAACATGAGAAAATGATTTCAATACCATTCTTCATAGTTCATACAGCCTCTTCTTTGTCAGCTATTGGTGGGAAAAGTCTACTGCGGGTTGATTGTCTTGTTGTTAACTCTTGATTATAATTCTTGTTCCCTTTGTTGCCTTATCTTCATCTGATATCCTTTCTTGTCTCCTCTTCTTCTGTTAGAAAACAGGCAGTAGCATCCAACAGGAAGGAGACACTTCGATGTATGATGTTGTAACAGGTATTGTTGAGACTTTTATGGTAACTCTCTTTTTTCTTTTTGATTGATTCTGCATGACCAATAATTTTGTTTCCATATCTTAAGTATGGATTAAGGTGTATAATTGTTGTTGTTATTGTTTATTCCAGATTATGGATCTCAAGAACATGTGCACGAAGAGGATGAAGGTGAAACAAGCACGTATAATTTTTGTGGAGGGTATGAGGGTAGCAAGCCATCAAAATCTGCCCAGAAAAAGAAAAATTTACCAAAATCTCCTGCTGTGAGATCAATCAATCTAGGAGCTCTATGCATGGAAGATAAAGTTGGGATTCGACAATCTATATTAATGGGAAAACGGCCTGCCAACAGTCTCACTGTTGGTCTGATTCCAACAAAGCGCATACGGACTCCTTCCAGGCAGAGGGCTTTGGTGCCGTTCAATTCTGGCACTTCTGGGGGTTTTCTCGGTCCAATTAAGACCGATGCTTCCAGTGATGATACCAATTCTTTTCAGGATGATCAGAGTACTCTGCGTGGCGGTTCCCAGATTCCAAATAGTTTGGAAGTTGAATCTCTGGGTAACTTTGAAAAGCAAATACCATTTGATTCTGCAGAAGTATCAAAACCTAAGAAAAAGAAGAAGGCAAAGCATCTGGTATTGGTCTATATTTCCAATATATGCTTGGACTTCATTATCCTTTGAAGTTTATACTTTTTTTTTTTTTTTCATTTTGTTTAATTCTTGTTACTGTTTATTCTATATTGTTGCAGGAGGCTTCCACTTATGAACAGAGATGGCAGCTCGATAACAACTTTCAAACAGAGCTAGTATGTTTTGTTTTCTTTGGCAAAAATAGTTGCTTCGATATGAAAGCATTTCGTAAGCATCTTGTGTTGTTTCAATATGAGCTTGATAACAACTTGTGTTCTAAGCATCTGAGAGCATCTTTTTCAGTAAATTGATGACGGGTGTGGCCCCAGAAAATTATGTAAAAGGGTTCCTAGTTGGCATCTTACCATAATTCAGATAGAACCCCTGCAGGTTATAAGATGTGTAGCCCATAAGTTCAGTGTACAGTTTGCTGCTGATGTTTTCCCCATGCTGCTTAAGGGGCAAAAAGATCAGGCAAACTACAAATTTCCAAATATGAATAAACTTATATGTTTTTGCTGTTTTATTTTCAAAATTTTGGAAAGACAAAACAAAACTTGAGTTGGTTTGACACATTTTTTAGAAAGGGAAAATTGCATGTTGTACCCTTGAGGTTTAAGATAATTGCAAGAACTACCCCTAAGTTTGAGTAAATATAGCGAGTATCCTGAGGTTTAATGCTAAGTTGCAATTTTCCCCTTGCCACTAGTTAACCCCAGTTGAATATTAGGAAATGAACAAAATACCCTAGTTAACATTAAAACCTCTTTCTCTCTTTTCTTAAACTCTCATTTCTCTCTCCTCTCTCCTCCATCCTCCCTTATTTCCCTGTCTCTCTCTTTTGTCCTCCCTCATTTCCCTTTCTCTCCCTGGCGGATGCTCCCTTTACTGCCGACTGCCACCATCTCTCCTTTCACTGTTGTCAGCCCCTTTAGTGGCATCGACTAGGTTTTGATCTCCTTTCTTGACCAAACCTCACCATCTCTCCCTTCACTACCACCGACCTCCCTTCACTGCTAGTTGCCACCATCTCCACCTTCTCTGCCATCAGATGGGTTTTGGTCAGAACCTAGGTTCCAGATCGGTAAGTCTCTGTCTCTGTCTCTGTCTCTCTCTCTCTCTCTCACATGCATCTGGGTTTGTTGCATCCAAAGACTTATATGGGTTCAACAAACCCAGAAGAATCTAGGTTCTACCCTCCATTTTGGGTTCTTCGAAACCATGCTCATTTGGGTTCGACAAACCCAATGAATCTGGGTTTCGAACCCTTCATCTAGGTTCATTGCACCCAAAAATTCATATGGGTTCAACAAATCAAAAGAATCTAGGTGTCGAACCTAGATGAATTTGGATTTCTAACCCTTCATCTGGGTTTGTCAATGTCAAACCAAATATTCATATGGGTTCAACGAACCCAAATGAATTTGGGTGTTGAACCCTTCACCTGGGTTTGTTGAACCCAGATTGGTTACAATAGTGGTCGGCGGCAACCGGGGACAATTGGTTGTCATTTTCTTTTATTTTTCTAAAATCAGATGAGAGAGGAGAGAGAGACAGAAAGAAGAGTTAAATGGTCATTTTATGCCTTTATTTAACAAGGGAGGTTATTGCTATTTTCAAAATGTCAGGAGTGGTTCTTGCAATTAAGCCAAACCTCATGGCTGGTTAATGGTTATTGCAACTTTCCCATTTAAAAATTACTTTCATGCCTCTTTTGAGGCGTGTAACTGTTGGCTTTGTGAGCTGTTAGTTTGTTCTTTTGTTTTCCAATGGACCAAAATAATTTTTTTCCATTCATGCATAATGAGAACACGCACACACACAAAAAAGGTTATTTTACTTGTTATTGAAACAAGTAAAATGCGTGGGTGAATAATAATTGAAGCCGTTTGCACTTCAAAGTCTTTTGTAAAAGAACAGATGTTTTCTTTTTGCAAGAAACAGAAAACAATACATGTCTTAAACTTATAATTATTTTTGCAATCTTTGCAGACGCTCTTATGTTGCTGTAGTTGGTTTGTGTCTAATTACTTAATTCATTCATTTTATCAGCTAAAAAGGGTTATCCATTACTTGTATTCCCTAGAGTTGCCATTATTAGCCCATTAACTTCCCTAGATGTCCTTCAAAATGCAGAGGGATCATCCAAAAAATAGATTGGACACTTGTCAGCTCGAGTCAAACGGAAGCAATGGTAAGTTTCTTTTTCCATCTGATATCTGTTTTGACTGAGGTTGACATGTGTTACCTTTCATGTCTCCTCTCCTTTCTCCATGTTACTTGAAGGTCTATTTGGCCAACACATAATGAAGAAGCCAAAGTTGAGGCAATCAGTAGATAGTTCATTTGACAATCTTACTCCAACAGCTGGATCAATTCCTTCCCCCGTGGCTTCCCAGATGAGTAATATGTCCAACCCTAACAAATTCATTAAAATCCTTGGTGGCCGGGATCGGGGAAGAAAAGTCAAGTCACCGAAGGTATTGGATATAAATTAATTGAAAATGTGTTTTATCCTTTTCCCATTGCTGGTGCTCTAGCTTTATTTGAATACAATGTCTGAATTTTAAGCATTTCATCTTTCTTGCAGATGCCTACTGGACAACCTGGGTTAGGAAGTTTATGGTCAGTCTTTGAAGATCAGGTTCTGTTTCTTTCTCATACCTGAAATAGAATTTTTGGTGCTGTTGATAACATCAATATGATTGTGGGCTGAGACTTGTTGGCTGTTGACAATTAGGCCCTTGTTGTCCTTGTGCATGATCTGGGTCCGCATTGGGAACTTGTTAGTGATGCTATCAACAGTACTTTTCAGTTAAAGGTAAGTCAACATGAATTTCCTTGTATCAGTAATCCTAATTTCTGGTGGTTTCTAGACCAGCTTTCCATGATTTCTTAAAATTTCTAGGCAGTTTCAATTCCTAATGCATTATCATACATATGTTATCTTCTTTTGTTTGGATAAATGTATAAACTTGTTTTGCCTAATATTTTTCTTGTTGCAATATATGCAGTGTATATTTCGTAAACCCACTGAATGCAAGGAGCGCCATAAAGTTTTAATGGATGGGACTCCTGGTGATGGTGCTGACAGTGCTGAAAATTCAGGGTCTTGTCAAACTTACCCATCTACCTTACCGGGAATTCCTAAGGCAAATTCTTTTTCTCTTCTGAACAAACAAAAACTTTCTCTTTATTCTGTCAAGGTCAAAATTGATATTGAATGTCTTGCTTTTGCAAGATACATTGTTCCTGCCACCACTAGGTTTATGAATATTTTGTGGTTTGTTGGTGATGCATATGATACAGGGCAGTGCCAGACAGCTGTTTCAACGTTTGCAGGGGCCAATTGAAGAAGATATGATCAAATCGCATTTTGAGAAAATTATAATGATTTCTCAGAAGCAGCATTGTCGTAGGAGACAGGTACGTCTGTATTCTAGGAGTTGTATTTATAGATATGAGGATCCAATTATGATTTTGTTCCAATAGCATATATCAGAACGACTTCTCTGGTCTATTTTGCCATTTAATTAATCTATGCCACCTAAACTAGTGTCTGACAGCATTTTCTGTGTTGAAGAAACTGTGAGCGTCTCTCTTTCAGCATTGTTCTAGTAATGTTTTCATCCATTCCATTATATTGCATTTCTGGAACTTTTCTTGAAGCTTCTTGTAATAACATATGTCCATTTCTGTTTCATTTGCTCAAACCTAGAGCTTAAATTACCTGCATTGTGTGCAAAATTTGGGGGCCTTTCAGTTGTGAAAAACCACCTCAATTTTCCAGAAAATTACTCCACAGAAAATTTATTTAAATACAAAAATTTTCTAAACAGAAAATGGAGATTGGGAAAACATAGATCTCCAAGATTGAACTGAACTTGAAAATCTTCTAAAATAAATTTTCAAAATTTTCCAGACTAATTTTGAGATTTGAGAAATGCAGTTCTCCACAAAATTTTCCCCAAATATCTCCATCTTCTTCTCGAACACAAGCTACACAAGAAAAACCTCTCTCTCTCTCTCTCTCTCTCACACACACACACACACACACACTCTCACGCATGAGCACGCACACACATGCTTTGATTTTTTTATATTGAAAATTAGTTTTATTTACTTCTAACATTTGAATGCCTTTCTCAATTTTTCTATGGAAAATGAAAACTAGAGATTTTATAGAAAAATTGGAGATGAAAAATTGAAAACATTTTCTACAACTGAACAAGCCCTTGCACTCTGCAGACAATGAGTTCAGATATTGTTATATTGAAGTTCCAAAATTGTTGCATGTTGTGTTACTTAGATATATGTAGGAGAAAAAGCAAAAATATTTCTTAGGGGACTGATGGTTCTGGATGCAGATACCTACCACCTTTTAAGCTTGTTATTCATATCAATTTTCAGGTTTTTATTTCTTTCATGACAATGATACTCACTTTTTTTATTTTTCCTTTTTTTTTTCCTTTTCAAGAATGATAACCAGGACTCAAAACCAATCCAGCCACACAATTCCCATGTGCTTGCTTTATCTCAAGTTTGCCCAAATAATCTGAATGGTGGCCATCCACTCACGTAAGTTCTGGTGCTTCTTTGCTTTATGGCATTTTTCTTTATTTTTGAATAGTAACCTCCACTCCAATAAGTAGTTATTTGATTTAATATCTTTCATGTCAAAATGCCATGGTAAATTTTTCTTGCTTGAGAAATTGCAATACTGAATGTTTTTGTCTTTCAAATGTTTCAATAAAGGCCTCTTGACCTCTGTGATACAACTGCACCAAGCCCCGATGTTCTTTCACATGGATGCCAAACCCCCCATGCCAGTGGTTTAGGAATATCAAACCAGGGCACAGTTGCATCTGTTCTTCCCGCTCCCACTGCAAATTCCTCATTACAAGGACCTTCAAACATGGGTATTGGCAATAACTTTTTGGCTCCATCTGCTCCACATAATTCCTCAGTTAGGTATGTGACTTTTTGTGCGTATTACCTGTTTGTCCAGGCATGAAATACTCATTTTGTCTTAAACTATCTTATTTTGTGCTACTCTTAGGGATGGTAGATATGGTGCTTCTAGGTCAGCATCTTTACCTACTGATGAGCAGCATAGGGTGCAGCAATATAATCAGATGCTATCCGGTAGAAACATTCAGGCACCTTGCATACCTCTTTCTGGGGCTTCTCCAGGAAGTGAGCGTGGTGTTCGCATGAGGCCTAGTGGGAATGGCATGGGCATTATGTCTGGAATGAATAGAAGTATGCCTATGGCAAGGCCTGGGTGTCAAGGAATTGCCCCATCACCTATGCTGAACTCTGGGAGTGTTCTTTCCTCCAGTATGGGAACAGTGCTGAGCCCTGTTAGTACACACTCTGTAGCTGGTGGTGGTCAAGGGAACTCAGTGTTGAGACCTCGGGATTCTTTAAATATGATGAGGGTATGTTGGTTACCAATTTCTTCTTCTGGACTAACATGTCTTTTATGAACGTCTTATTTGTCACCAAGTTCTTTGTTTGCCTTCAAATTTAGATGTCAGATTGGCACTCTGCACTCCTTGGACGGCTTCATAAATCTGTTCATTGTAGAGACAATTATTTTTGCATTAATATTTGTTGCTCTTTGAAGTTTCATGGTAGCGAGGAGTTATCAGTTATCCCAACAAGAATATTTTGATATTAAAGACTTGGAATACCATAAATTCCTCTAGCAATAAAGAAGAAGTGTCTTTTTGTGACTTTCTTAAGAAATTTCTTTAAATTTGCTCAAGTGACAGTTATTTTAGGAATGGGAAATGTCTTTCTTTAGTTTTGTATGGACTTTTGCCTGTTGAAATCAAGCACAGTCAGCTTTGATTTAGCGTTCTAGTTTCTTTGACAACAAACATGTGTGTGAACAATTAGGTCTGCACCAATCATTAAGAATGTGATAACTTGAAGTTATATGCTAATTTTTATGTGATGTCAACAAAATTGAGTTGTCACTTCAATTAAAGCCTTTTATATGGTGAGGCTGAGGCATGTAGCATAAATTATGCAATGTCTTCATGCGTAATACTGACAGCTTGTTGCAAGAATGAATGTTCCCCTCTCGTCTGATCCATTATGTAGTCAACTTTGTAACTCGAATTGACATTCTAAATCATAGATTTGGATCCTTAACCCTCCAGTCCCAAGTTTAATAGGTAGGAGATTCTGATAGTATCTGCAGGTTTAAATTATTAAGTGTCCAAGCATATAAAAAATTGCCTGAAAATTGCTTTAGCAACTGAATATTTAAATTGGTTCAGCATTGATTCTTTATTTATTTCTTTAATTGACTAAGTAAATTATTTTTACAGAACTAAAAGCCATCTATAGCCCTCATCTGCTATGAATTTTTTGTTTTCCATATCCTCCTCACCTTAGTAAATTTGGAATTTTTAATTAATTATACTGTTATGAAAAGTTTCACTGTCTTTAATAACATTTTTTATTTGACGTTATAGCCTGGCCAGAACCCAGAGCATCAAAGGCAGATTGTGGTGCCGGAGCATCATATGCAGGTAACCCAGGGGAACAACCAAGGCGTTTCTGCTTACGGAGGGTTAAGTTCTGCGTTCTCCAATCAGACTTCCTCTCCCCCTGTTCAGACATATCCGCAACATCAAATGGTCCCAAAACAGTCTCATGTGCTGAATAATCATCACCATCCACATCCACATCTTCAAGGACCAAATCACGCCTCTAGCACTCAGCAGCAGCAGGCGTTTGCAATTCGCTTTGCAAAGGAGAGGCAGTTACAGCAGAGATTACTGCAGCAGCAACAATTTGCTTCATCCAGTGTTCCCATGGCACATGTACAATCACAGCCCCAACTCCCCACATCATCTTCTCTGCAAAGTAGTTCTCAGGTTCAACCCCAAACTTCTGGACCAGCATCAGTGCCCGTGACACAATCATCTTCATCTATTCCCATGTCACAGCATCAGGAGACGCTTCACATGCCTCCTCAAGTGCTGAACAGGAACAGCCAAACAGGTGGTAATGGATTAATTAATCAGATTGGGAAACAATGGCAACGGCAACCCCAGCAGGCATTTCAGCAAACTGGCAGGCACCATCTTCAGCAACGGCAACAGCCACAGACTCAACAACCAGCTAAACTTGTTAGGGGAGTAGGAAGAGGGAACATGCTAATGCATCAGAACCTGACGATGGATCCCTCTCTTCTGAATGGCCTTTCCACAGCTTCAGGTGGCCAATCTGCAGAAAAAGCTGATCAGGTAATGCATTTGATGCAAGGCCAGGGTGTACATCCTGGGCCAGGACTAAACCCTATCCAAGCATCGAAACCTTTAATGCCTCCCCATTCTTCAAATCAGCCGTCTCACTCCCAGCAAAATATGTATTCTGGCCAAGCAATCACTTCATCAAAGCATGTTCAGCAGATGCCTTCTCATTCAGATGTACCAGCAGGTTCTGGTCATACAATACCAGGTTCCCAACCTGTTCCACCTTCAGTTATGGGTTCTTCAAACCTCCAGCAACTACAGGCACAGCAAAAGTCAGTGAATCAAACTCTACCGACTGTTCAAAGAGTGGTCCAACAAAATCGTCTACTGAATTCTGACCCTCCAAGCAAGTCACAAGCAAATCAAGCTCAAGCTGATCCACAGCCTGTGAGCAGCTCATTTCAGATGGGTACAACAATGGCCATACCTCAGCCCTCTGGTAGTACAACTACTCTAAGACCAGTAGTTTCGTCCTCAGGCACTCCATGGAAAGCGCCAGAACAAATGTATGATTCGGGTATGTTAAATCCAGCAGTGCAGTTGGCTCCTACTGGGAGTCCGGCTTCGGCAAATTCGGCTGGGAGTGAACCCATTCCTACAGTCAGCCAAGGGCTAGGGCAGGGGCAGTCATCAGGTAGTTTGGCTCCTGGTAGTGCACAGTGGCAGCAGCGGCAGCAGCAGTCATTGCAGCAAGTGCCTTCAACTGCTGCACTTCCACAACACCAGCAGCAATCACAGCAACAGCTGCCGCCACAGCGTTTGCAGGCAGGGAACAGCAGTTTGTATATCAGACCTGCCAACTCCAAACTGGAATGAATAATTTTTCAATGGACTGGCAAATTGCGATTCCTGAGAGCAGCTGACTCCACCTGGATTGGGTTCGCATGCCCTTGTAATAGCACTGTACAGGTAAAGGTTCTTTTGATTTTTAATTCCTGAAACTGTAACCTGGCATGCCAAGGTTTGGTTTCCTTCATAGGCTAGCCATGTGGACAATTTTGCTGTTGATCCCAAGGTATCGGTAGATTCTCTTCATCCTTTTTTTTTTCCCTTCTTCTTCATATAATCATTTCTTTGAAGATAATCTAAATTTCAGTTTTACTAAGATGGAAAATGAAAGGGTTCCTGTACATGCAAAAGTTCTGGATAATCGAATGGGCTTATCTTCTCTCTTCATCTGCACTATTGCTTAATTGAAGCTTTCTTCACCTCTTACATCTGTTTTCTTATGCCATTACATAAACCCTTGGCTTCTTTATTACATAACTGATTTTTCTCAAGCCCCTTTTACTTAAAAAAATGGCATTTTAGCTGGGACTCTGCATTTTTGTGCACTGCAATAAAAAAAAAAAAATACTAATTTAGAATAGTGCTCTTGCAGATGAAGGCAATCACCTATCATGGAAATGTAAAATGAAAAAGCGGTGATGATCATTGCAGGTTTTCTTGAGATACCAGAGGAATAGTGGCAGGATAAACTTTTCTTTTTGTTTGGTAATGTACATTGTTGTTACCCTAGAAACTCTTGAGAGATAGATATAGAGGTGCTTGTACATGAGTCTGACCTCTCCTTTTGCATTGCCTTTTTCGTTTCTGATTCATTAGAGTTTCTTCATCCCCCTGCTCTGGATGGAGGGGCTTATTTAATTGTGCCCCCTTCTGTAGATTAGGTCATGTATTATATCCCCTTTTGGATTGAAAAGGGATGGAAGAGAGAGGTGCTTTTGGGGGGGGGGGGGGTGTTGTGGGGCACTCGCGTCATTTATTATGTCCAGACCAGACCCTTGGGGGAAGTTTTTGTGAATATTAGTTTTCTGGTGTATGCCCTAAATTTTAAACCCTAAACCTTGATCAATGTAGGACAGTTGCCACTTATATCTTCTGTATCTGACAAGTAATTTCTTGTGATCTGTTGGCTAGTCCTTGGCCTGTGCCCCCTGATATATATATATATATATATATATATAGGACCATGATCCCTGGTCTGACTTGGACAATCTCGGTCCAATAGGGATGAATTTCCCATTCTGACTTGGACCATGGATCGTTATCCACATATATAATATATGGTATCACATCTTTAGCAATAGCAGGGAGCAGGTCAGTTCATTTTTAAGATGGTTAGGGGTGATCGTCAAAATCTTGAGGTATGATGCTTCCTGCATTGTATAGGTAAAATGAGATGCCCCTGTTGTCGGGGCTGTTTGATGGCGTTCAGTTTGCTCTCATGCGGAACAATGACCACTTCTTGGCTCTAGGAAATGAAAGAAATAATTAATTCAAGGTGAGAGGCTGGTTGATAAGGGGAAGCCAAGGTGGGTTGCGTTAGTGTTTTGCAGCCATTGGTTCCTTTTAATTTTATGGAATGCACGGGTCAAACAACTAAAGGCATTCACTAAGCTATGTGATTGGTATATTACAAAAAGAAGCCATTCCATCAGTCAATTTTGTGGAATGCACGGAAATATATTTTTAATATTTTACTAATATTATGAAGTGATTTTACAATATTTTTAAAATTGTAAAAATGGTTCAGAAACATTTTTTTTTTAGTGTTTTTTAGTACAAAAAATGAATTGAAAATGTCAATACACCACTTCCAAAATATTTTTTAGCATCTTAGGTCTTCACCACATCAATTTATTTAAGGCGATTGTTCCTTTGTCCTAATATCCAGTGTCGTCGAAATACATATGTTACAGTATTTAACTATAAAAAATGATCAAAATAAGCCCCAATTAGCAATAAGGGCATATGACTAATTTTAGAAACACTATGATTAGAAACACAAGAGTAAACAATTAAGAAGAAAAGGCCAAATGACTGATTTTTTTATTTGTATGGTTTAGTATATAAAAAATTATTTTTATATAAAATTTTATGTTAATTTTTTAATATAATTTTAGAATGTAAAGTAATAACACTACTATTAGTTGAACCTATCGTAGGTTATGTGATAAACAAAGGCTAATGCTCGACTTGGTGCTGAGCTTTGATTGGTGCCTATTTGGCTGCATGGCATTTTCTCTAATGGAGGCTCCTTAATAAATGAAGTCAATCAAAAGAAGAGAGATTAGATGATCTCTCAGCTCTCCTAGGCCCAACGGCTTGTTAGTTCCTTGTCTGTGTAATTAGGGGTGAATTCAGAAATTTATGTAGGAAAAGATTAATTTTTTTTTAAAATATAAAATTATACATTACAAATTTTGTAATGGGTGGTAAGTAGATTAATTTATTATTATAAATTATTTTTTTATATTAAAAAAAATAATTTTAATTATGAGTTATCTTGGATTGAAATCCAAGACAACTCGCATATAAATCTATCCCTGATTATAGCCTTAAACTTTTGATTCAGAAAGATAGGTTGTTCTTTTCTTGTACATTCATTTATGTTTGCACATTAGAAAACTTGTTCCGAAAGAGTTATCTGTACTCTCAAGTTAGCTTAGTTTTAAGTAGGACTCAACTTTTTTAATTCAGATACTTAAATACACACTAATTGTGTGGGAATACAAATATTTAAATTATGGAAAGTAATTCATTCAATGTTGGAGAGAGAGAGAGAGAGACCTAGCTTTGTAACTAGATAGAGTATCAAAATTTCGTTTGTACAAGTGTTAATGGATTGGATAAATGGATCGATGTAACAAGGCCATAAGATGCTCAAATGGGCCCCCAAAGGATTTGGGCCGAAGATGTTGGACCTGGCCCATTAAGGACCCAGTATTGCTTCGGCTTGCTTGCCCATTAAGACCCGATATTTGGGCCGCATCGCCATCTGTAACAGAACGCAGAGGTAGTTTCTTGATGAGAATGAAGCGAAAAATTCGAAACCTAGTTTACTTCTCGACCTTTCTCCTCTCGGAATCGAGGGCAGATCATGCGTCAGGGAAGGCCCCGGCGGAGACCGGAAGAATGAAGGCGACAAGAAGGAGAAGAAAATTGAACCGGCGGCTTTGCCGGCTCGAGTTGGCTGGAAGCGGCGGCGATAGCTTCCAAAGGTGACGCCATTGGCGAAGTGCAAGCTGAGACTGTTGAAACTGGAGCGTATCAAGGACTACCTCCTCATGGAAGAAGAGTTAGTGGTCGATCAGGAGCGATACAAGCCCTAAGAGGAGAATACTGAGGAGGATTGTTCCGAGGTCGACGATCTGCGAGGCTCGTAGATGAGTGTCGGCAATCTTGAGGAGCTGATCCATGAGAATCACGCCATTGTATCGTCTTCTGTGGTCCGGAGTGGATTTTGTCGTTCGTCGACAAGGATCAGCTGGAGCCTGGTTGCGCGATTTTGATTCACAATAAGGTTCAATTCTTCTTGTTTGGTTTGTTACTTTGTCCGTTGTGAGGAAATTAAAGTCTCTTGAACAATTAAGCTAGGGTTAGGGTTTGTTCTTGAATTTCAAGAACAAACCTTAAGCCTAGCATAAGAAAATACCATTTCAAAAACAAGCCCTAGCTTAATTGTTTAAAATCGTAATTTTCTCACCACAGGAAAAATCAAAAACCAAATGGCATTTCCTTTTCAGTGGTTTGGATATGCTAAATCTTTCTGAAATTAACGCAGACTGCGGTCTGTTTTTGGCGATTTGCTTATCAGTATGTGCTTTTTTCTTCTCGTCCTTTTTCCCTTTTTTTTGTTTTCTCCTTTCATATGGTTAGGTAAGAATTTATAGTTTGATTAGTAGGTGCCACATGGAGAAATTCAATTATCAGTAGGCATTCTGTGGGAATTCTTAAAAAACGCCCTACATTTTGGGATTAGTTATACAAGATTGATTCTACTTTGGCATCTATTGCTTTTTCAAAACGTAGGAGGCTTCACTAGTTTCTTCCCTCTGTTTTGTTACTTTTACGGGACTATCATGGGTAACTACAAAGAAAGCACACTCATTCCAGCACCAGCTAGTGCATGTTGTTGCTTTATTTCCATGCATCTTTAGTTTCCCTCATCAACTTAAAGATATCATACGAAGTCTCATTTATTTGTTGATGCAACTTTATGCCTATGGTTCAACAGAAAGTTTACTTGTGTCCAAAGTTCTGGTGTGTTGTGCTTTATATAACACCACTCCATTCTGCTGTGCTGTAGATTTTTGTGTTACATGGTATTCTTCCTTAACACAGTTGAAATTAGATTTTATTGTTTAACTGATTTGTTGGTCATCCTTGATTTGCCAAGAATGCAACAATAGTGTAAAACCAAGCTCTCTTTTTTCCTTTCCTGTAACAACATATCAACCCTTTATCCCACTTTGTGGGGTCCGGTACATAAATTTTAGATTTCCATTCATTTATCTATTGACTTATCTTCTATAACGCCGATTAGGAAGGGCTACTGACTGGTAGCGTGCGGAGTGGAAGCATCAAGGAGTTACTGGGACTACAGAAAATAATTTGTGCAGATTAGATGATGAGAAATATCATTTTTGGCTGTGTTTTGTCAAAGAGTGAATCAGCAGCGGGAGTGAGCAAAGAACCATACTACCAATGCGCCCTATCTTCTTTTTTGTCTACTGGTGGCTGACCAAATATGTCTTTTTTCTATCTTCAGGAATCGACCCCAACGCTCACAAGAAAATCTAGAACTGCGACTCTTAGCTGACATGAAGGCTCTATTTGATTGCATTAAATTTTAGGTAATGATTGCCTAAAAAACAAAAACTATCGCACCCCTTGAAAAATAAATTTCATGGAAAGAACCTTTAAATTCTTGTATCATACACATAATTTTTATAAAAAACTTAAGCGTATTTGATTGTTTCCATAGGGGGCATTTGTTAAAATGAGTAAGATAAGAGTCATCAAGATAAGGTTAGAATTTTTTCCAAATCAAGATATGGAATGGTCAAAATAAGGTTGAGAAACATTTTAAAATTTCTATCAGATTTTGTTAAATTTTTTAGAATTCACTGATAATTGTACTTTTTCTTTTTATGTGTTAATGCATATGATAAGTACTAAGATAAGAGTTTTTTAACGAAAGTGTTCCTATTATCAAATTCATTTAAAATTGTTTGTTAACATCAATAACGAATTTATGATTAAAATAATATTTTATAATTAATATAAATTGTCAAAAAAATAAAAATAATATTTTATTTTCTAAACTCATGTTCAAAAATAGATTTAAGAAAAGTTGAAAAGTAGAAATAATTATTGTTAGAATTACAATAATTTCACCTGGATAATTAAAAATGGTCAAAATATATTTTTATAATAGATAATAAAATATAAAATTAAATAAAATAATTTAAAAATTAGTGAAAGGAATTGTATTAGTTAATAAAATATACATAGAGAGAGAAATTTAAATTTTAAAAATTATCAAAATATATAATAATTTAAAAATATATTAAATAATATTAATTATAAGACTTAAATAAATAAATTTTTTTAATAAATTTAAATTTTTAAAATGCATTAAATAATATTAATTATATTACAAGAGGTATATAAATAATTGAGACTTATCTTGAAAGAGTAAGATAAATTTATTTGACAGATAAATTTATCTTAAAAGAGGGAGATAAGAGGTCGCGTGAGGATTTTTTCAAAGATGGTCCGATAAGTTTAAGACATTGGAAAGACTAAATATTTGGAATGCTTTCCATATTTGACTTTTTCTCTCCTTTATCTTGGTTAACGAATATCTCATAGAAAATATGTGTAATAATTATATATGATTTGACATTTTTTATTAAAAATGTGTGCTATCAAACAGAGCTGAAGAAGCTCCACCAATGTCAAGAAGGGAGTGAATTGAAACTCTCTCTTCCATCAACGTCAAGCATGGGTCAGAGCTGCAGAGCTTATATCCAAGGAGGAAGTGAGGCTGAAAGAGAGAAGAATATTGTAAAATGGACGAAGAAAGTTTAATGCGAGCAAACACGATCCAGGTGAGTGTCCCTCCTCTCTCAAGTAGTGAGCATACGCCACTCTTTGGCATCTCTTTCAGTTGGATTTTGATTTATTATGCATGAATGACAACTGAACCTCTGGATTCTCTTTTGAGTTCACTGTTGGTCTGTTCCGAAGATTACGTGTAAATTTTTTTTGTATGGGTAAGCTTTATGATTAAATAATTTCCTAGCTAGCTTTAACTTCAGTTCTAAAATTCTCATCACAATATTCTAATATAATAATGTGAAATAAATAATTAATGGGATAATACATCCACCTTTGAGGTTAGGTGAAATAAAACACGGTGACCATGTGTTTTCAAATATTATTGCAACTTCCCTTAAATTTTGAAAGTATGTCACACTTTGCCCATCATTAGTTAATCACGGTTAATTTTTCCAAAATACTGAAAATACCTCTACTCTCTCTCCCGTTTCTTTCTCTCCTCTCTCTTCCGGCCATGACAAGCACCCACACTCTCCTCTTTCTCTCTTGGGTTAGCTGCCGAGCGATGTTGGAACCATTGCTGGGAATCCCCAGCAATGGTGGATGGATTCGCCTCACAAACCATTTTGATTTTGTTGAAAGCTGGAGATATAAAACTGAAAAACATTTTTCACAAAATACATGTTTTTCTTGGTCCTCTACCTCTTTTACTCGACTCGCCTCACAAACCATCTTGATTTAGATTGGTTGTGCATTACTTTTTTGGGATTCTGCATGGATTATGCAAGACTTTATTGGGTCATTGGCAAGACCAACATTTGAGCTTGTAAAAACTGTTGTAGCTAAAAGGTAACTGTCTTAATTGTAGATTGACATTGATATGTGATCTGCTTTATCACTTTGGCTTAGAACTTGGGAAATTTTCACATGCATAGATGTCTGTAAGATTTCCCAGGGTGGATATCCATACTATTTCCAGGAGTATTGCACAAGTTGACATGCATGATGTATCAGTGATGGTAACCCATCTGTTTCCTTGCCCAACTGTTGAAAACATCTCAGACTCTTTTTACTGCATGTTGCATCAGTAAGATTTCCCAGGCCTTTTGCCTTCCTCTAGTAAATCTGGCCACCTAGAGATTTTTGCCGAAATTAATGTTTTTTGATTCCAATGTTCTTCAAGGATTTTTTTGACGGTCTTCCATATTAATTTTGTCCATCTTTTTCATCACATGGGTTAGAGCCTCATTAATAATAGTAAAGTTACTCTTTGTGACTAGAAAATCATTGGGAGTCTAAGTAGAAATATTATCACCCCTGCAGCAATTTGTACATTTATGCTTAAGCAAGAATAGGTTTTTGAATTTTATGCTGCTTGTGTACATTTATGCTTCCATTTGGCGGACCCGGCACCTGGCTTTGACATCTCTAGGGTCTGTGTGTGTGAGAGAGAGATTTGTCAAGTGGAAGATGATTGTGTTTTTAACGGCAACTATTCTGCAGGAACTCGTTAATAGAAGTTGTGTTCATATTCACTGAGAAGGTATCACTTACAATTGCCATTAACTTTTCAGAATCTTCACAACAGGAGCTCTTGATAAGAAGACATTGATTGCAAGGTGCTGGATTGCTAGTCAAACAGTGTCCTGCTTTGTGAGAAATCCATGGTGACTTTTCTTTTCTTTTTTTTTTTCATTTCTTTTTTTTTGGGTATACATCCGCGGTTAGATCTAGTAGACTTAGTTTACCTAAAAAATTGAAGGCTAAGCCAGTAAAAAATAACACCTTATCACCATAGTCTGTAAAAATTATTAATTGTATAAAATTGATTATATATAGAAATTTATTACTACTTGTAAAAAATATTTTAAAAATTATTACTACTTTTAGAAACTCAAAGATTAATTAAATAAATACTTTTTAATACTTCGCAAACTCACCTCTGGGTATTTGAGGTGCTGAATTTTGACTGCATATGAGGCCTATTGAGTGAAATGTGGGCCAATATAACCCCAGACAGCAGTAATTGGGCTGGATGTATACCCAAAAGTTAAAAATTTGGGTTGAGTTTGGATTTTAGTATGAATTTGGGACAGTACGAGGCCCATCGATATGGAGTTTGGTCTGATTGTTGTCCCAAGAATAATAAGTTTTGACAGGACTCCAGCCGATGCTAACGTAATCTTAGTCCGTAATAAGTGGACCAAACTGAAACCCAAGATTTTTCAAATTTGGGGCACAGACCCCTATTGTTGGTAGTAGTGTTAAACGTGAAGATTATTGGAATTTAGTCTGAATGCAGGCACATGATATGAAATTTGGGCCAAACCTGGGCCTATACGAATGAAAGGTATGCCAAACTGAAGCCCAAGGTTTGTTAATGTTGGGCCGTGCAGAACTAGATTATGAAATTTTGTCCAAGCTGAAGCCCAAGTTTTTAAATTTGGACTGCAATCAGTCACAGAATATGAAATTATGGTCAATATGAATTAAAGCCAGACCCAACTGAAACCCAAGATTTTGTTATTGGGCCTACGGTAGTCCCAGAATATGATATTTGGGCCCTACAGAAGCCCGGGAATTTTGTTATTGGGCCAAAGGTAGGCCGAGAAAATGTAGTTTGGGCCTAACAGAAGCCCAGGGTTTTTGTTATTGGCCCCAATTTTGGCCCAGAATATGAAATCATTAAACTGAATCCCAAGATTTTTGGTATTGGGCCAAACGTAGGCCCATAATACGATATTTTGGCCTAACTGAAGCCCAAGATTTTTGGTACTAGGCTGAAAGAGGCCCGTAATTTGATTTTGGGCCTAAGTGAAGCCCATATTTTTATTATTGGGCCCAATTTTGGCCCACAATACGAAATTTGGGCCCAAAATGAAGCCTAAGATTATTGTTATTGGGCCGAACGTAGGCCCACATCATGAAATTCGGCCTAAACTGAAGCCCAAGATTCGAGATTTTGTTATTGGGCAACGTAGGGCCGAAATATGAAATTTGGGCCCAACTAAAACCCAAGATTTTGTTATTGGGTTGAATGTAGGCCCATAATGACATTTGGCGCAATTAAAACCCAACTCACGAGCCCATGATGGGGGCCTAACTTCGGCAAATTAAAATTGGGCCTAACGAAGCCCACTTAAGAATTTGGTCTATTTTTAGGCCTACTTTAATTTAGTTTTCGGCAAGAGGGTAATCATTGCAATTTCAGGCGTACGATTTTTGGCTTAAATCTACTATAAAATTACTGAAATAAAGCACAACATGAACTCATCAGTATGGGATATCATCTTTGAAATCTAGGCTTTATTTAAGGCCGATGTCATGAAACCCCAGAGAAAGGATTTCAACTAAGTAGGATAAAAGTAATTTGGGCCACTTTGATAAATGTCTCTAAAAAGATAAAACATAAAAATTTGGCTTCTGTTCACGCTATTTGAAAGAGAACATTCTTTACCGTAAGTTTACCCTGGTTTCTTTCATGAATTTAAGCAATTGAGGCCTAGCTTTTCTTTCATGATAGATAGCATTTTATATAAAGCGATAAGTTAAATAAAAGTACAAATTTGGAGCAAAGAAGAAACCCGTGCCACCGCACCATCCTCATCGACAGGCTTCGAATTTTTTTTTCTGCAGGGTTAGTTGTTCATCCACCTGATCACCATTCATTGCTGCTCTAAACATGTATAATATATAACACAAGACCCATCACATCTGCACACTCGGAGAGAGGGCGACCAGATATTTCATCCCCTCGCCATAGTTGTTGCGGCCCAAACATCATTAACGACATATCGGATACTCTTTCTCACATTATTCTGGCGCACGCATCCGTGCTTTTGCGTTGGCATGGTGCAACAGCTACTTGAAGCTTTGTAAATATATAATACATAGATCACCGAGCAAATAGAAAAAATAAATAAATCTGACGTTGGGGCCATGTAAGGGGCATTTAGAACCAAGAGCAAGGGGAATTAATTATATTGAGAAATAATTCTAGTCCAGCCATGTGACAATATTAGCTACCTCGCTGTGACTACCAGTGTTGTGTCGGTGTTCTATTCTTCTTAGGCCACGAACTGAGCAGGCAAAGAGCCTTCTATGATGTGCCTATATATCAGTTATCAACCTCTCGCGCACAGAGAATTCAGAAAACTGAACTATATAGACGCTAGACAGTCTCACTAAAACTGGACGATTTAACAGAATGCGGAAACAATGGACCCTTTGGTGGGCAGGGAACTAGCTAAATAAATAATTGTTGTTTGCAGGGCATAAACCAGAAAAGTTGAAAACCTAATGTCTTAGCATCCTACTTTTATCACTAATGTTTATGCTGTGGCATTGGTACTTTATGGTGAAGAAGAGCAAGATACAGTTGATAAGGACTAGCAAAGTCTGCTACTTGGGGCTGGTTCCTCCCAGCGCCTGGTTCCCAGTTAAGGTTATTGCAGTTTCTAACCCGACTAGTTGCTTGAAATCTTGACTGGTTAAAGGAACAGGCAGCATATGAAGTGCTGCCATAGGGACTATTGAACCCAAATGAGCTGCTCTGGCTGGCTCACTCTTCTAGATCCAGTTAAGTTTATTGCAGTTTCTAACCCGACTAGTTGCTTGAAATCTTTACTGGTTGAAGGAACAGGCAGCATATGAAGTGCTGCCATAGGGACTATTGAACCCGAATGAGCTGCTCTGGCTGGTTCACTCTTCATCTAGACCACCTGCTGCAGCTTATTTGGGTTCAATAATCCACGTGGCGATACTTCATCATATGGTGTAGGTTCCTTTAACTTGTACAGATACCAAACAACTAGTCAGTTTGGAAACTGCAACAAACTTGCCTGGGACCAGGAGAGCAACCAGTTCCAAATATGAAACTTTACCAGTCCTTATCAGTGTTATATTGCTCATCTGCAAAAATTAATTGCAATCTATTTTGCCTCACAATTAATACATGAGCAGAAGGTTCTCAGGGTGAATAAACTATGCTATACAATCAAAATATTGGACACAGTGAAAGAAATGCCACCTGTTCACTAGACTTAAAGGAATGCAAGAATCCTATAGTATGAAGAGAGAAACTACCATATCTAGGACAAGTGCAATTTCATAAGCTTGGTTTGGGCAGGGAACTTGTTCGCCATACAATGTTAGACTTACAGTGTTACTCAAAAAAGCAGATCTGTGATAGATGTCGCACTTTTCAGCAGAGGTGCACCCTGCACTAACTTCATGAATCCTAAGCATTCAGTCAACAGAAGCTGGTTCATTGTTCCTATTTCTGTAGGGTCGTGAAGGATGACAGGTGTTAAAAATGAAACAATCATTTGAGCCAGCGTCCTTTTGCCAATATTGTATTCAAAGAATGTCTTGATATTTTAGAAGAATCTAGACTCATGACTACTACTGCCACTAAAGAAATGTTTTGCACCTGCCTTCTTCAAGATATGAACTAGAGAGGAAAAGATAGGGTATTGAACCATGATAATTTGAAATAATGTGTTTTTTTATAACTTTATTTTTTTGTCATACTATTTATATTATTCAAAATTTACATATATACTAAAATATACTAATTTTTTGTTTTCTACTAATTCAAAATATGTATTAAAACATAATAATTTAAACAAGTTTTACATTTAGAGCTCATAAAAAGGCTATGAGCTGAGCCTAAGCCTAACAAAATTCTTAACGAGCGGAACTCGAGCCTCAAATCTCAGCTTGAGCCTAGCAAAAGCTTAGCTCGTTTACAGCCTCAAGGACAATATTCCTTCCACACATGCTCACAGGTCACAAGTATCACTTGAATAAAACAAGAACAAATGTGCTACCCTTGTTCCAGTGTACAAGTATTCTTGTCTTCCTGCAAAGCCCTCATTTCTCATTTATCCTATCTCAATGCCTCTGCACGAGATGTAATGTCAGTTGTGCACAAGAAAAGAACCACATTAATGCAGGGATTATAGCATGCATGGCAATGTGTAAAGATCACATGTTTCAGCAAATGTCTATCATATATCAATCTTCTGTACAACACACCTTAATCTGCCAGGTCTACTGCCTACCTACATCCAATAACACAATAAGGGATAAGCAACTGAACATAGTAACAAACAGCAAGAAGGTAATATAACCCACCTTAAAAGGCCAATGTCTTGGTACAGCCTTAAATAGTGAAATAAGGTGCACAAAGCAAAGCCCAACCTGAATGATTTATTTTTCTACAGTATATGTAAGTTTATTGAGCTAAAGTTGAGTTCTCAGAAATTCACTCCTAAAACATATTTTGGCATTATTTGCAACATGGTTATATAAATTGTGGAAATTTCATTGGTTTATTGGCAATACGAAATTTCACTGAGAATTTAGCAATGACATCAAATTCTTGGAATAAAAAAACTACAGAAAAGGCGTTAAATGAATTACTATAAATTACTCACAAAAAAATTATATAAGAATACCAACAAGAAAAAACAAATATATTTCTTTTAAAAATTTATTCTCATTGAAAAAAAAATCTACTAATAATGTTTACTATTATTAATAGTAAAAATTATATCTAACTGCAAAATTTAGGGGGGGGGGGGGACTGAACAACTTGCTTGTAGATAGCAATAATAAAAAGTCCTCTAAAAAAGTTAGTCCCTCATCCTAAAAAGATGGTTCAAATTTCTACTTTGTTTGTCTTAAAATTGTGTAAAATTTCTCAAGTGGAAGGATACTTAATTTTTTACTTTTCAATTCTATCCTTAATTAACAAAGTACTTATAAATTTGAATGATCTGAGCTGATTAACTTAGTCTGTTTTTAGATATATAAGCTTTAATTGTATCAACTACAGGTAAATCTAATAAAATAGTAAAAGAGTTAATTACCTGAGCAATGTTTTTCAAAATGATAATTTAATTAGGATTGATAATCTATATTAATAGCGAAACGTCGCATTATCCCATGATATCGTGGGAGTAATAATACTCATACAACATCACTTCGACTGTTAAGATAGGTGAACAGTGAACCCAGTGTGTGGGGTTCCACACCCTAAAACCCAATCAACACACACCAAATTATAAGGAAACTCGTGACACACACCATTCAACCAAGTGGTCTGTGTGAGGACTAAACTTGTTGGTTAAACTAGAGAATCTTGACCATCGTCAAATGGTGCTGGCATCTAAGGTGTGTTGTCGGATGCTAGATTTGTAAATAATTTGATTTTGAGGCTTAAATCATAATTTTAAAAAATAATATTATTGATAAAAGAAATCACTTTGCAAAGTGGTCATCAAGTGGAGAAGGTATTTTGTGTCTAGTATATACCCACAACATTGTTCCCCAAGCCAATCACGTGTCGCCATGGTATTTACAAGTGAACACGCTGCAATGCAATGTAGTCCCTCGGAAGCACATAAGAGTTTTTCCATCAAGTGCAACATGTGTGCAGCAAAAAAAATGAAGAGAGCGTGCTCGGGCAAAAGGAAGCAAGCAAACCTGGGCATAATAGATGAGGAGAGCGTGCACAATGAAGGCTGCAGAAGTTAAATGGATGAAGAAGTTGGAATTGAATAATGTTCGTCGACATCAAACTCGGTTACGCAGTGATTCATTGTGATCCTTAAAAGTCGAAGCACGGAAGCGCCATGAAAACTGTGTTATTTCTATTGCGACAACAGAACGAGAATGAAAACCCTAGTTTAAGGCTCCAAAGTTGCAGCAGAAGAATAGAATGACAATGAAAACCCTAGTTTAAGACTCAAAACTTGAAGCAAGAACAATCGAATGGCAACCAAAACCCTAGTTTGTCCCAAAACTTGCAGCAGAACAATCGAATGACAATGAAAACCCCACTTTAAGTCACAGAACTTGCAGCAAAACAATCAAACGACAATGAAAACCCTAGTTTAAGGCTCAAAACTTAGAATTAGAAATTCAGGAACCTAAACGATCGAGTAAACAAAAATCCTCCGTTGGAAGCGTAAATTAAGAACGATGAACAATTTACTTGCATTGAATCATATCTTGAACTCGGCTCTATCGCCTTCTTTGTCGCTCAGGATCCGCAGCTTTCTCCCCTGTGAAATCCGTCTCTCGATTCTCCGAGTCTCTCCGAAAGTACCCCTCACATCTCAAATAAAAAATATATAAAGTAATGTACGTATGTGATTAAATAGTAATGGAGATAAAATTAAAAATAAATAAATTAGTGTTATCGTGGCTAAATATTATTTTATCATGTCCTACCACACCCTTGCACTTAGGATTTGGTTTCTAAACTTGACCCTCACTTCATTATTTATTTTACTTAAATTTATTATATATCTCTTAAATTTTAAATATTTAGCTTAAACATCCTTTAAACTTTATATTTTATCAAATTAATAAACATCCCATTTGAAAGAAATGATGTTAATTAAATTAAATTAAATAGAGATTAAAATAATTTTAAACTATTTTTAATATAAAAAATAATTATTTAATCTAAAAATAAATATAAATTTCATAATAAATTAAAAATTTTGAGTTCACATCTCTACCTGGGTAGTTTTCATCTCTACCCTCAAATGTATTTTCAATATTTTTTTAATATTATAAAATAATGACTTTAAAATGTTTTTAAAATTATAAAAACAATCCAAAAATATTTTTTAGGTGTTCATCGGCTATGTTGCACGGAAACACCTCACAGGTGCCGTTTTCTCGTTTCTGAAACGTTTCGAAAACGTTTCTTATTCCTGTTTCGGACCCTGTTTATGCCTATTTTTTTTAAAAAATGTCCATTTCCACGTTTCTGTTTCCTGTCAGAAACGTTTCCCGTTTCCGTTTCCATACAACATAGTTCATCGGTGTTTCGGTACAAAAAAACATTTTAAAAACGTTAAAACAACACTCCCAAATCATTTCCTTCCGTGCATCATAACTGCTATCACGTTCACTCTCGTGACTCCACCAAGTCTATAACGTTTTCCTACCATTAGTCATTCCGGAAATGAAACGAATACGAAGTGCCAAGCTTAACACCCTATGCTAGTAGCGCATGTGCCCGTAACAATACTAATATCTGTCGCTGTGTGGAGATGAGAGGTAGCCTCCATGAGAACTACTTGCATTGGACGGTTCGATAGAGCAGCAGGTGAAAGAAATGAAGGCTAACGATAAAATTATGTTCATGGATCACAACCCAAATGCCATGACACAATGATAAAAAGAATCAAAAGAACCTTAGCCAGTTAGCCATCTACTACTAATTATAGCACGTCAAGCAAGGTCATGCAAGGCAGAGACAAAACAAGAGGAAGCAACAAGCAAGCAGGTCATATGTAGAGTGGCTGCAGTCAGCTCTCATCCAGCAAGCAAGTTTCAGTTAAGCAATCTTAACCATCTAGGCTATGCGACGCAAAAACAAAAAAAATGTCTTTCATAGACAGTGTTCTAAAACGCGGCCTAGGCAGCCGCTGGCCGCCGCGATTTTGGTCAAATCGGCCACCTTAGGTGCCAGCCCGGCTAATCGGTACCGGGCAGCGCTTAGGCGGCCAAGGCGAACGCCTAGCCGCGTTAACCGTTTGGCCAAGGCGGCCAAATCGGCCGCCTGGGCCGCGTGAAGCGCCTGGTATAAATTGATTAGGGTTTTAGTTACTTACCCGCTACCCCTTTCCCTCGTCGATTTCCCCTTCTCTCTCGCGCGCGCAGCCACCGACAGTCTATTACTAAATTGCCGTCGCCGTCGCCTCTCTCGTTCTCGCGCACGCCGCCACCGTCTCCTCTTGTAGTTGCAGAGTCGCCGTCGGCCCATCGCCATCGTCTCGTGCTTATACACTGCCACGCCACACTCTGCTTGTCTCTTGCTCTTGCAACCTTCACCTTCTTCACTCGCCGTCGCCACCGTCTTTTGCTCTTCAGTTGCAGCAGCTTCAGCCTTCATCTTCTTCAATCTTCACTCACCCTCTGGGCCTCCGCCTCCTTCGGAAAGTAATAGCCAGCAATAAGCAAGCAGCAGCAACGCTGCTGCTTGCTGTTGCCTCTCCCACTTTTGTTTTTTTTTTAATTTTTCTGTTATTTAATTTAGTATTTATATTCTTATTTGATTATTTGCTATTCAAATATTTATTAATTATTATTATTAATGTATTTAAAAAATTAATATTTGTAACTTGCAAGCAAGCAACAAATGCAGCAAGCTCCATCTCCGCCTCTGCTTCCGCTTCCACTTCCGTTTCCGACCTCTCTCTCGTTGTGTTGTTGGGTGTTAGTTTTTATGTTATTTGATTTTATTTTTTATTTATATGTTATATATATATTTCCTTTTTTATGTTAAATATATTAAATATATATATTTTTATTTCTATTTATATGCTAAATATATATATATATTTTCTATTTATATGTTAGATATATATTTTTATACCTATTTCAACTTTAATTTAATTGAAAATAACATCAAGACACATCACAAAATTAAAAAAAATAAAAAAAACCAACAATTTTCCTAATCCGCCTAATCCTGCCTAGGCCCCGCCTAGGCGCCCTAGGCGCTAGGCCCCAGCCTGGCGCCCGACTAGCGCCTAGCGCGTTTTAGAACACTGTTCACAGATTACCAATACAAGCAGCAGGTTATGTAATCTTAGCCCGTGCCTGTAACCTCCATTATCACACGAGTTGGTCAAATAAGCCGACTCAGAAGTGTCAAGCAAGTTTCAGACAGCAGTCTTAGCAATCTACTAGAACATGCAAACACAAGCATGTTCCATATGGACCTCCATGTGACCATGAAATCTCATCCCACGCTACAACAAAAGATTTCTTCTACACGTGCATCTCCTTGACTACAAACTAATATCAATGCAAGTCATATGTAGTGCAGAGCCTTCAAATATGTGTATATATAGTATTGTAATTATCTTATATACTAGAAGCATGAAGGACCGATAACTGAAAAAGAAAAATGAGAGACGACAACAAAACAACAGAAAACCATCACAAATCATCTACTACCGCAAATATATGGTAAATCAAGAAGAAAACAGGACCAGGAGAAAAAGAACAGAGGCTGCTGTTTCAGGCTCATACTTTGAAACCCACAAGCTTCTTATGCGTGTTTTCTTAAGTTGGCCTAATTTTTATTATTCACCAAGATAAAATTAATTTTACCTAATTAGCTTCTCCAATTTTTGAGCTTAACTCTTGGACAAAGTTATTAGCACAGTCTTGGTTACTGGTACCAAATTAATAAAAGAAACAGAACTACCAGAACCCTCCTCTCTCTCTCTCTCTCTCTCCCCCCCCCCCCCCTCCTTTTCTTATCGTATTGATGTATATTTGTCAATATTCAAAACTTCAATAGCCTATTATCGGAGAAAGTAAAACTACCAGAAGCCTTTATGCCGCTGTAGCCTAAGGGGTAAGGGATTAACAGCATCCCAACATTCCGTGAAAGGTCTTTTGTACATGAATGGATATCGGAAGCTGTCCCTATTCTCCTATTATGCATATGCGTACAAATATTTTCTTCACCCAAAACGTTACTGAAAACAAAATCTGGCTGCAGGAAATGGCATTGAGAGGGTATCAAACTGCATCAAGGATATCCACCATGCTTCAGGCTTCAGCATAAGCCGTTTTTTTTTTGGGTCTGCCTTTGAATCTTGAGAGGTGGATTCCTCTTCTAATGTCCTAAAAATAAAATTAGAGTACCTAACAGTCACCATTTTATGCCCCATTAAAACAATAAATTGGTTGTCCAGCAAATAGGAATCACAAAAAACCCTTATAGTCCTTCCCATATAAAAATCATAGCCCAATAGCTTAACTTTAAACACAAAGCCATTTAAGATGTATATGCAAATATTACATCTGATAGTTTGTGGAGTAATTGGTCACAGAAGGTTTCCAATCCCACAGATGGTTTATAAAACAGATTCTAATTCCCCTTTGTAGCCCTTAGTTTATCCATAATTATTTATCTCCTATTAGTTGATTCTTGCAGCTCTGCAATAGTATTTTTGTGTTTTACTTGAATAGTCAGGTCATAATAACATGGAAGCTTAACTTCAAGTTGAAGAATAGCAACACAAAAAGAAAAAGGGAAAGGTCAATGTCACAAAAGGAGAAAATCATAAGGAACCTCAATTCTGGTCCAACAGAAATTAGAACGAAATATATATCCAACAAGATACACATCTTTAACTTTTGTTAACTCTGAAATGGAAGCAGACAAGTTGTTTAGCTTTCAGGTAGACCAGCTCATAAAAAAGCTTACTCCTCCAAGAATCACGCTGGATGTTCAAGAATATTGAATTATGGTTCTCTTGAAAAAGTACCCTCCAAACTTCCATTATTATATTCTTCAAAGAAGGATTTCCAGCTAACATAGAGACAGAATCCTCAACAACCAAGCAAGAAAAAGCTAACACCATCAAATCCAAATAGCAGCAATCAGCAAACGAACTTCCCAGAACTTCCAGCAGACCCAGCTTATGCTTCCTTCAAATTCCAGATGACGAGACAAACAATTCGGAATTTTGTGTAATATTAGAGCTCTTGAGGGTTCAGACAGTCAAATTATGTCTTAGGCACCATTCTCCTTTTTCGTTTTAGAGATTTAAGGAAGATAGTCCATTCTTATTGTGTGTGTACATTTCTAGGTGACATCTCACCGTATTTCGTTAGTAGCCTTCTAGGTTTTCTTTTTGCTAATTTGTGCAAGGTTCAATCCTTTTTGTTTTTTGTTTTTTGTTTTGTTTTGTTTTTTCTGTTTTTTGGATAACCTACAATTCTATACACAAAGAGTTCAAGTATATTGATCAAAATCAGGTCCAGACAGGAAACTGAGATGTAACAAATAGACTTTGATGATTGTATTCTCTCATATTGAGCAACCCAAGAGGATGACAAATCAAAGAGAAACATAGAATGATCCAATAAGAAAAATGTAGATCAGAAGCATGTAAGAAAGTCCTGAACCACCTAATGAGGATCACACAGCTGATCAATCAATTGATAAAAGAAAAATGCATCAGGGAAATCAAGCCAAAGAATGACTTCCACTTAAATCAATGGGGAAACTATCAAGTCTAAGATTTCAAAATGAGTTACAGTACAAACTGTACAAACATATAGAAAAGAAAACAAAATTGACAAATATGAATCAAAATCTTCCATGCTGCGTTTATTTGATTAATTAACCACTGCTCTAAACAATTAGAAAATGAAATAGTGGAAAAAGAACCTTCAAATGTCTTGAGACATCTTTATCTTCTTATGAGAGGCAAAGGCCCGGGCAATGGAATCAACAATCTTCCGCTGCGAGTCAAGAATCATCTCCATCCGCTTACTCTCCATCTCCAATCGGCACCTCTCCGTTTCCCTCATCATCTCTATCTTCTTGTTCTCTATTTTGACAAACCTCTCCGCAAATGCTTTTATCTCCGCTGCCAATTGGGAAACCATCTCTCTTTCTCCTCCCCCTATTTCTTCATCATCTCCCTCCTCCTCCTCCTCATCGTTCTCACCTTCAGTCTCGTACCTCTCCTTTCGTTTCCCGAGCACGGGGTTCTGAAAAGACCTAGAAATGGCATCACTTCGATGCCTCAATTTCCGATCCTTCGTGGGCGTATTCGTAGTCAAATGCCCGCGGATAATGCGATTAATGCTCTTCGACTTGTTTCTTCCGCTTGCAATTGCATCATCATACAGAGCTTCGTCGTCGTAGTCGTCATCGTCAACGTCTTCATTGTTGTTGCCAATGTCGTCGTCGTCGTCGTCTTGATTGCGGCAGGGGACCACGGACATGGGGCGGGCGGAGATGGGGAGAGGGCCGCGTTCGAGGCGGTCCATGTGGTCGAAGTAGTCCCAGGAGGCGCGAGAGTTGGGCTTGAGCTTCTCGGCGCGGTATCGTTTCCGGAGCTTCTCGATCTTGTGGCGGCACTGGGTGGCGGTCTTGGAGGGGTCGTCGAGGCCGCAGCGGGCGGCGACGGTGACGGCGACTTCTTCCCACTGGCTGGACTTGAGCTGGCCTCTCTTGAGGGAGTACCATTTTTCCTGGTACGCTAGGATGAGATTGATGGTCTCCTGGGGCGTCCAGGGCAAGGGCTGGCTTCTCTTGATAAGCTTGGGCGAATGGGATGGGGAGGGCGAAGAGGGGGAGGAGTGGTCGGGGTTTTGCTCCAGCGACGGCGGCGGTGGGGAGGAGGAGGGGGTGGCCATTGATTGCTACAGCGACGG
The DNA here is from genome assembly GCA_036245055.1 of Diospyros kaki. Lineage (NCBI taxonomy): Eukaryota > Viridiplantae > Streptophyta > Magnoliopsida > Ericales > Ebenaceae > Diospyros > Diospyros kaki. The sequence continues at coordinate 42,369,156 of BSEG01000007.1, read as the reverse complement.
GCAGAGAGAGTTGTGGGGGGTTGGGTTTAGTGGAGGCGGTGGAGTGGCGGTTTGGAGCTAGCGAGGGTTGGGATTGGTTGGAGTTGGGAGTGGTTGGAAAAGTAAATGCTAAAGTGCGCCAGGCGGCAGGCAGGGATGGTATTGGTCCGTGGCGTGGGTCGTGCGAGCGAAGGCTACGAAATTTATGGAGCAGCCCGAACCGACGGTATTGGGGCCGGGTGGGTAACCCCTCCAATTTGGGCTTGCCCAGTCACCAGTCATAAGCAGACAGCAGGCTCTTGAACACATGTAAAACCTGTGAACACATGCGATGCGATGGTTGAAGAAGCCTAGGCGGTCGACCCTCCTGGTCCTATATCTCTAATCATACGCGTGGCGTGGGTTATCTAATCAGCGAGGTCGCGGCTCATTCAAGTCAATTGTTTGAGAATATAATCCACCACATCATCAACGTTATAACATATAATAAAATTATGATACTATATGAACATAATAAAATAATACTAGAATTGCATTATTAGTGTCTTAAGCGTTGAGTCAGTGGCCTGCAAGTGTTGAGCCCTAACCCAGCCAAAATAGAATGGGAAGAAGAAGTTGGGTTGCATGGACTCAGAGACTACCCTACATTTAGGCTGTCCTCGTTGCATCACAGTAGTCTCATTTGACAATTCCAACGAAATAGTGAACATTTGGCTTACAACAAGTGATCTGAGGAGCTGGGGTGAAGTCCCCCTTCTACACCTCCTTAATTACTTTCCAATTGTTAAATAGTAAGATAGATTACATTCTAATTTTGAATAAACAATCGTTGTACAATAAGAATGCTATATAGACTCCAATTAATTTTAATTTTGTTTGTTGCTGAATTAGAAACCATTAGCTTCAGTTTTCTAGTCATTGAGATTAGTATGAGAGCAGATACAGTCGAATGAGATAAAATGAGCATTATGAACGATGTATCAAAACGATGAAATCCATAGTCTCTATTATGTACAGAACGATAGAAAAAGTTTCAAGCAAGCAAAATCTCAGTTCCTGTTGTAAAAACTTTATGAGAGAAAGGAGTCCAGAATCTTGCCTGGCTGCCACCATCTCCAACTGCGAACCTGAAAAACTATCACTGCTGTAAGATGCCATTTGGAGAGAGAGAGAGAGAGAGAGAGAGAGAGAGAGAGAGAGAGATTTATCAACTGAATAAAAAGAAAAAAAATAAGGAAATAAGTTAGCAAAGGAGCCAACCTGCTGAGTTCACTCTTTAAAAGTACCCACAAGCTGTAGCGAACTTTGATCTCAAATTGTTTTCAGAGCAAGTAGGAGCATTGTCAAACAACTTCAGCAAAATTTGCATCCAGATCCAGTCATCTTCTACGGGAAAGAGACTTGCAACTTCTAGGGCAACAAGACTTTGGTTCCTGTTATCAGCAAGCAATTGAATGGCAGCGGGTTCACATTTCAAAAATAAAAATTCTTACATTAACATTGAAACTAATAAAGCACAGAAGTCGGATAGTTTAGGCCCAAATGTTGAAAAATGGTTCAAATATAACAGAATTTCTGAAATTCCATCAAAATTGGTTGTCCTGGTAAATCAAATCAGATAGCAGTCTTTTAGTCCTCGGTTCAGTAAGGTGAAAGCTACTATCTACTGAGAACGCTCCATCAGTAAATCAATAACATAATAAAAACCGAATTCCTGCCCACAGAGCTCCACCATTAAAAGCGCGAAAGTGAAGCCGTGTTGAGTAGAACTTTAGTTGCAGTTTAACGGAACTAATGCAAGCTTTAGTTATTTGGCAATAACAGAATTCCTACAAATATAGCATTAATAATTGTTTTCATACTTTCAGATCCTCCTCTCTCTCCCTATATATATATATATATATATTCAAATTATAAAGATGGCATGTGTGCCAAACCTCTTGTTTATGTAACAATAGTAGCTCCTGAATTTGACAAATCCAGGCTCCACTTCAACTTGTAATAGAAGCAAAATAATTAAAAACATAAGCGGCTATTTTTTTTTTTCTTTCACTTCCTCCTAGGGCAACAGGAACTTACATTCATACTGTCCTCCCTTAGAGTCTCTAGAGATTCCTCAAGCTCCACTTGCTTTGATGCAGTCGCAAGTAGTGCCTACAACAAGCAAAGCGAAAAATGATCTTCCACTAATTAACAGCCATAGAACACAGAACCATACAATCACCATATGTACAAACAGAAAAAGATGCCATCTCACTTTCTTTGTCTTTTGTAAGTCATACTCTATAGATTTGATACGATCCAATGATTCAGCAAGCATGTCCTCTTTCTCTGGAGGAATTCTTGTAGGCTTATTGATCAGCTCAGTTATTGTTGCTTCTAGATGTTGCAACCTCTCCCAGCATGGATGGAGTAAGTGCTCTTCCTTAGACCGGGAAACACAATGCTCATGAGATCTTGGATGTGCCAATTCAGGTTTGTGCCGCTTATCCAGATCATTCCCCAAGACAGGGATAAAAAGATGTATACATTTTAATAATCTGAATAAGAAGTTGGTCACCAAACTTAATATGAATTTAATCAGCGGCCTTCTTTTTGCAATGTTACTTGCTAAATCATCTGCTGCAAGGGTCAAAATAATGAACGTGTAAATGCTTAGCATTAAATGCAGTAAGTTAATTGATTATGGAAGGCTAACCAAATTTTACAGAATAGTTGGGTTAATTAACTGTTTTTGAAAACAGAACAACCCAATGGTAACTCAGACAACAATCTGATGAAATTAAGGAAAGATTTAATTGTTGTAAAATATTCTAAATGAAGATTTAGGGATTAAAAGAAATTATAAGCTTCTCTATGCCACAATAGTTTAAATTTTGAATGCCAAACAAATTCCAGAGCTTACTCCTTTTCTTTTTCGTTTTTCTGATTAGTACTGCCTTGCTCTTTTAAATTATATTTGACAGCATCATATAAGCAACAAAACCATAACCCAACTTCTTGATTTTATATGCTATGCCATTAACCTTAATCTGAGTGCTTAGCTTTCAATGACAGACACATTCTTGACCTCAATTTTTACCCGCAACCATTTTGTCCACCATAGATTTCTAATGGAGAATCACTATGCACTTAATAAAAATAGTAATGAAGATAAAAGCTTTCAATAAACAAGAAATAAATGCCTCTGACAGAGAAGATGTATTCTTATTTCTGGCATACCCAACATGATCTGCAAGTCCCAACCCCCCCCCACCAAAACACACACACACAAAAACACACCTTCTCTGTTTAGGAGAAAACTTTATGCCACATTTGGAAGGAAGATTTACAGAAAGAAAGGAAAATGAATGTTCTTGTACAAACTAAAAAAATGTTTATGTATAAGTTAAGTGATTTTCTTTTCCTTTTCCTCTTCATAGAAAATACTTGTTCCAAACATATCCTTAGTTTCTGATAGAGTAAAAAATATTAGAAAGAAATAACAATTGCACTCACAATTTTTTCAGTTCCCACTCTCCTATAAGCTAGTTTAGTAGGGGGGGGGGGGGCATGGAGAGAACTACTTATATCTAGATGCATGCAGATCATTCAAATACAAGCAGTTATTATTATTTTTTCCTTGATAAAAACACGAGTGAATACTTACTGATTGAACTGAAAGCTTCAACTCTAGCCCCACCACCAATTGGTTCAGTCAGGCTGTAGATAGATGAAAAGTCCACCCTTTGCTATAATAATAAAGACACAAGTCGGGAAGATAGAAAAATGTATTAATGCTTATGATATCAGTTTACTTAAGAAAATTGAAGAATCATATGGAACCCACAAAAGCATGCAGTATATAATTAATCATGAAAGGGTGAGCACAAAGTGGAAATTCTACAGATGATGAAGTTGAAATAATATGACCATTCTCATTCTGATTGTTATGTATAAATAAAAACAAAAAATAATATAAAAAATAGAACGCCACGTGGCACCTCGAGAAGGCACCACGTGGCAGCCCCCCTGGGTGACCAAAGGAGGCCACCCAGGGGGCGCCACCCCCGAGTGAGGTCACTCGGGGGTGGCATGCGCGCACCCCCCCATGGCAGCCGCGGGCTGCCAGGCAGCACGCGGCTGCCCGGTGGGGGCCACGCCCCCTGCCAGCTGGGGGGGGACGCCCCCCCTCTCCCCCGAGTGGAGGTCACTCGGGGGAATAGTACCCCCGAGTGACCTCACTCGGGGGGAGAGCAGCCGCGTGCGCGGCTGCTCACGTAAAGCCGCGCACGCGGCTGATTGTTCAAGGCCGCGTGCGCGGCCAAAGCCGCGCACGCGGCTGGTCATTCAAGGCCCCGCGCGCGGCTGCTCGCGCATGACCGCGTGCGCGGCTGGCAGCACGTGGCCGCCCGCGCGTGCGACGGCTAGCACGGGGCCGCCCGTGCATACCTTCGGGCGCGACTTTTCACACATGCAATTACTTCGCACCCGGCCTCGTGCATCCGCTAGCACGGCCCCTCGTGCTCTTTCTCCCCGTGCACACAGGTACCCCCGAGTGAGGGTCACCCAGGGATCCGCACTCGCCTCTGCGGACCTCCTATTCTTACGCCACCGCCTCCAAGAAAATCGGCCTGAGGTTATTCCCGCGAGACTTGGTCAAAGCTTCTCCGAGATTTTTGCCACAAAACTCGGAACACGCGACACATGGATGCCCCTCTCGCTGCTATAAATAGGAGGTCACTTTCTCTCATTCGGTATGCAATCTCTGGCTCTCGCATTTACTCTCTTACTTTCGAATACTTAATTTCTACGGTGATCTAACTTAAGCATCGGAGGGTCCGCGCGGGGACTTCCGCCCGCGCTCCTAACCGATTCTTTCTCTAGTAGGTCATCCATCGCTCGGAAACGCCTCCGGAGACTCATCCATCGCTCGGAAACGCCTCTGGAGACTCATCCATCGCTCGGAAACGCCTCACGAGGCTCACCCATTGCTGCCGCATTGCCCCGGGAGACTCACTCATCGCTCAGATACGCCATACGAGGGTCATACATCGGTGGTTTCCCATTTTATAAATTCATTGTTGTAATCTCGTAACAACAATTGGCGCCGTCTGTGGGAAACGCAAACAAAAAGCTGCAACACTCTTTCCTCATCATGGCACAAACTCGAAGCAATCGCCAGACCCTCTCCCGTGGGGCCCAATCACCTAGACGAGAAACCCTCCCTCGAGTGGAAGATCAACATCAGTCTGCTCGCGAGAGCCCGTTACCCCTCATCCATGGGGGGCATCCGCCCCTCACCCATGAGGGACAACCTCCCCTCACCCATGGGGCCAACCGTCCTTCACCCATCAATCCCCTCGTGAGGGTCACCCATCCCTCACACACCAGCAGCCGCCCCTTCCAGCGCCCCCTCACCCACTGGGGGCCCAACTTCAGGTGCCTCCTCTTACTGCCCCACATATTTTCTCGGGACCCTACTCAGGTATGCAGGTCCCATCCGTCGTTCCTTGGGCTGAGTACGAGGCCCTGCGACAGCAACACGCTGAAGGAATACAAGCTCTGAAGGAAATGGCTGGTATTTTGCAAAGTTTGATCCCCCACGGGACAATCCCAGTTGCGTTGAGAAAGTTCATCCCAGAAATAGTTACATCTCACAGGACTCGTCAGGAGATACCAGGGAACGACTCCTATCGAGACGCAAGCCCTGAAACCCACGCTCAACAGGTCTCAACTAGAAACAATCAACCAAGGTCTCCTTTAAGGGAAGATCACAGCCAAACATCTCCCCCTCGAGGAGATCATGGAACTGACCGTCGAAAAAAAGAAAGACGAAGCCCACAACGAGGAAGATATTCGGAAACAGTAGCCAGCACTCCGATAGAAAGAGGCCGGGATGCCAAGCCCATAACCAAGCAAAATGATGGGCCTGAGGATAACCCTACTACATTTAGTACACGAGAGGCCGTCGATATGAAAAAGATGATTGAGCGGGTCCTACAACAGAATAAGTTATTACCTACTTCTGAGGAACAACCTAGAGGAAAGCTACCATTCGCGGCCAAAGTAATGGAGAAACCTTTGCCGAGGAAGTTCAAGATGCCTCAAATAAATCCTTATTCAGGAAGAGACGACCCTTACGATCACGTGCAAAACTATGAATCTCTAATGATGCTTCATGGATGGGACGACGAGATAATGTGCAGGGCATTTCCTTTAACCCTAACTGGGCATGCTCGAGCCTGGTTTAACGGCTTACCCGAGGCATCTATCTCTTCATTCGGGCAGCTAAAAACAGAATTTATCAAAGCGTTCATTATTAACAGTCAGAGAAAGAAAGATGCGACATATCTGCTTAGCATTCGACAAGGGAATAAAGAGACCCTACGACACTACGTGGACAGATTTCGAAATGCCACACTTGAGATCTGTAATTTACCGATTGAAATGGCAGTGTCTGCCATGTTCCAAGGGACACGACTAACCCCTTTGCAAGAATCATTGTCCCTGGACCCTCCGAAATCTCTGGCAGACCTGTTCGTTAGGGCTAACAGGTACATACTCCATACGGAGATGATGAGAATGGTAGGAGGAAGTGAAGACGGAGAGAGAAAGAGAAAAGGTCGAGAAAGTGAAGAGGACTTAAACAAGCGACATGAAAGGGCACGGAGGTCGGATCCACCTAGGCCCCAATTCAATTATTACACCCACCTCACTCAGCCACAGTCTGCTATATTATCGGCAGTGGAAGGATCGGGGCTTATCAAGCCCCCAAAGAGAACTGATCATCCTATGGGAAGGGATCATGATGAATACTGCAGATATCATAGGACTCATGGACACTCCACTGATCAATGCAAGAAACTAAAAAATCAAATTGAAATGCTTATCCGGGAAGGACATTTGAAAAGATATGTACAAAAAGAAGAGAGAGACAACCGAGAGTCACAAAAAAAAAAGGGAAGAGAGGCCTGAGGGGCACGAGACCCATGATCGAAGACGACAAAAGAAAGGGAGGGACTATAGATAAAATCCATCTCCCGACAATAAGCCAATTTTACGGTGATTAAAGCCACTTCGGCTGCATACAATGTGATCTTGGGCCGCCCCTTACTCAATGACATGAAAGCTATTGTCTCATCATACTATCTAATGATGAAGTTTCTGACACCTCAAGGCATGGGACAAATTCGAAGAGATCAGCGAGAGACGCGTTTGGGAAGAAGAATAAATGAACTCTACTTGTTGCCAAACAAACTGCGTAAGAATAACTTTGAATTGTATTGTCTCTTTTTCATCTGAATTATCTGCATTTGCGAGCGCAACACTAGACTGTGGACAAGTGCACTTTTGGTTGAACCACACTAGTACTGTTTTCTCGTGCGAATGAATTATTATTATTATTGTGTCCGTTATTATTTGTCTACCTTATTGCTCGAGATGAAAGGAAAAGATCAACTGAAAGCTCTTTCCCCATAATAAGTCTCGTCCCGCTTACATCCCGACGACACAATATACAAGATTGGCCTATTGTCCCACTTAAAGGCCCGACAATGTGGTTCGCACAATCGGTCTGTCTACAAGATTGACCCATTATCCCGTCTAACGGCCCGGCAATGTGGTTCCCATAATCCTTCCATTTACACAATTGGCCTATTGCCCCGCTTAAAGGCCCGACAATGTGGTCTGCACAATCGGTCTGTCTACAAGATTGACCCATTGTCCCGTCTAACGGCCCGGCAATGTGGTTCATATAATCTTTCCATTTACACAATTGGTCCATTGTCCTGCTTAACGGCCCGACAATGTGGTTTGTACAATTGTCCTGTTTGAACGATTAGTCGTTGTCTCGCTTAACAACCCGACAACATGAGTCGAACAATCATTCCGTCAACGATATCGGGTCCCCCAAACGCGGACGTAGGGTTACACCGAACCGTGAAAACAAAATATAATGCGGACGTAGGCTCATGCTGAACCGCGAAAACAAAACGCGGACGTAGGGTTACACCGAACCGCGAAAACAAAATGTAATGCGGACGTAGGCTCATGCTGAACCGCGAAAACAAAATATAATGCGGACGTAGGTTTACGCCGAACCGCGAAAACAAAATATACCACAGACGCATCATTATGGTTTGAAAAAGAAAAACTCTCACCCCTTCGGGAGCCGAGAACGCAAGGATGAGGCTAATGACCAGTCCCATGGGTGAGGGTCAGGTAAGGTAGCCACTGACAACAATTGGACCCATGGGTGAGGGTCACTCGGGGGAGAACATGCCTAAAAGTCCCCATGGGTGAGGCTCTCTCAAGGGAAATCAAGACCATGGGTGAGGCGGATATACCGTATAGAAAGTCTGGAATGCTGAGAGAATTTCCACGGAAGAGTGGCTGAGCAATGAAGAAATGGAAGGCCAAGTCTCCCTTTTATAGTGACCCTGGGAGACATTGTGGAAGGGATAAAGCACGGAAGACCTGAAGATGGAGGAGATGGATACAGAAAAAAAAATCCTTTCAAGGCGAAAACGTCCCCAAGAAAATGGAGTTACAGCATAAGCAAGATACTCTTCCTCCCGGTACTCCCGACAGAAAGAGTAGGGAGCAATTGTTATGTATAAATAAAAACAAAAAATAATATAAAAAATAGAACGCCACGTGGCACCTCGAGAAGGCACCACGTGGCAGCCCCCCTGGGTGACCAAAGGAGGCCACCCAGGGGGCGCCACCCCCGAGTGAGGTCACTCGGGGGTGGCATGCGCGCACCCCCCCATGGCAGCCGCGGGCTGCCAGGCAGCACGCGGCTGCCCGGTGGGGGCCACGCCCCCTGCCAGCTGGGGGGGGACGCCCCCCCTCTCCCCCGAGTGGAGGTCACTCGGGGGAATAGTACCCCCGAGTGACCTCACTCGGGGGGAGAGCAGCCGCGTGCGCGGCTGCTCACGTAAAGCCGCGCACGCGGCTGATTGTTCAAGGCCGCGTGCGCGGCCAAAGCCGCGCACGCGGCTGGTCATTCAAGGCCGCGCGCGCGGCTGCTCGCGCATGACCGCGCGCGCGGCTGGCAGCACGTGGCCGCCCGCGCGTGCGACGGCTAGCACGGGGCCGCCCGTGCATACCTTCGGGCGCGACTTTTCACACATGCAATTACTTCGCACCCGGCCTCGTGCATCCGCTAGCACGGCCCCTCGTGCTCTTTCTCCCCGTGCACACAGGTACCCCCGAGTGAGGGTCACCCAGGGATCCGCACTCGCCTCTGCGGACCTCCTATTCTTACGCCACCGCCTCCAAGAAAATCGGCCTGAGGTTATTCCCGCGAGACTTGGTCAAAGCTTCTCCGAGATTCTTGCCACAAAACTCGGAACACGCGACACATGGATGCCCCTCTCGCTGCTATAAATAGGAGGTCACTTTCTCTCATTCGGTATGCAATCTCTGGCTCTCGCATTTACTCTCTTACTTTCGAATACTTAATTTCTACGGTGATCTAACTTAAGCATCGGAGGGTTCGCGCGGGGACTTCCGCCCGCGCTCCTAACCGATTCTTTCTCTAGTAGGTCATCCATCGCTCGGAAACGCCTCCGGAGACTCATCCATCGCTCGGAAACGCCTCTGGAGACTCATCCATCGCTCGGAAACGCCTCACGAGGCTCACCCATTGCTGCCGCATTGCCCCGGGAGACTCACTCATCGCTCAGATACGCCATACGAGGGTCATACATCGGTGGTTTCCCATTTTATAAATTCATTGTTGTAATCTCGTAACAACACTGATAATAAGGCAAGAGGATGCTAGATGCGGGATTGCATATAGCTTTGACCATTACAGACCCCAACCAACAGTGATTATGGACTTTTGGTCCTTTTAAGCCATAACCAACTGGTTAAAAAGCACAGAAGCACAGTACATCATCAAATACCTTCACCATTTATAAGGTCCTCCAAATTTACCCTAAGAGTGCTAAATAAGAACTGCAGAGAAATCACATAACAGAAAAAGTTTAGCTCAGAAAAAAGTAGACATGAGAGAGAGAGAGAGAGAGAGAATTATGTTGAAATTGTAACTTTACATTAGAACAAAACCAAAAAACTTTGACTGAAGGTCATATCGCATAAAATTTCCCCAATTACAGAACTTTTGACAAATAGTGATCCTGAACTGCCATAAAAGGGCTTATGAACATATCCCCTGTAGCCTCTCCTTTTGTGATCTGTAGGTTTTATCTCTACTTTCTAATAGAAATTGCCATATTTGAATAATGACAAAGACCATGTTGGGGATTAGTTCTTAGGAGAGACCAGATAACTTCGTCCAATATAATCTCTATATTTCTTTGGGTAATCCACCTTCTTTTCTAATAAATGATATCCAAATAGTAAAGGAAATTAACATTTTTTCCCATCTAAGTAGCTATAGCTCTAACAGCTAAGTTGTAGTCCATGAAATAATAATTCTAGGTCATAGTAACAGGGAAACAGTTAATACCATCTCAACACACATAATCAGACTGAATCCAGTTTAGAGGGATCAAAAATAAAATCAAATTACATACTCTATCTTGAGATGGCATTGGTTGCATGGCATCAGAGGTACACAATGCTGCATGTAATCCTGAGTCAGCAGGAACTATTTCACTACTTTGAACCTGTAGGAAGCAAACTGTTAGATAACAGAAAACATGTGAGCATAAGTTCATTGAAACTTAGCATGTCTAGTTAAATTAAACATGTCACCTTAGAAAATGACTTTATTTCTAAATCATCCCCGTCAGAAAAACTACTACTGTTTCTCAAGTACATGGATTCTCCAATGCATAACAACTGAGAAAACAGTCAGATGGTCCATAAGTGCTCAAGCATATGAACTTAGGAAGACTTTATTGCAATGTGAAATTTAGCGTGTGATTCACTTCTATGACATGATAGAACTGCTAAATGACAAAGACATTACCTTCATCAGGTCTGGGTCATTCCAAGGTCCCTTCTCAGATCTAAGACACCCACCTTTATTTGGACACGTGCAGGTTCCACCAAGAAAATCTGGTAATTGGCTTTTCAAAAAGAAATGTGCAAGAGTATAAATAAAATCTCAGAAAAACCAATACCCGGCCATATAAAGAACAGATTCCAACAGCAAAAGAGAAACCTAACCTAGAGTCTATAACTTCCAACAGCCTATTCTGGAACTTGCTGCCCAAGACCTGAAGAATCAGCAAATATTCATTTATAACACTGTGTGGCCTCAAAAGTATAAAAGGTGACTAAAGCGTATGAATCTGTAGTACATGTATCTTTGCTGTTGTCCTTGGGTCAAGAAAGCCTTTTGCTGTGTTCCATAGCAATTTAAATCCATTACCAGCGTTAACAATGTACATCTGATGCAACGTCTGCAGAGAAGAAACTCATATCAGAAAAAGGGTCAATAAACATTGAAGAAAAATAATTAAAGAAAAACATCTCCAATTTAGTGTACTGTGGTATTTTAGGCACCTCAGGATAGTTGTCACCGTCTATTTTCTGCATGCGCATAACTAAATCATGTGCAACCTTGCCAAAATTCATCCAACTCTGCACTATCAAGAAACTAATAAGCATGAAAAATTTACAAAATGAAAATACTATTCACATCTGATACAGGAATCTTAGTAGCCTCAGAACTAACCACCCCTTGCACATCAAGTATTGTTGTTGTAGAATCTATATGCCTTTTGGCTGCAATTGAACAAGCTGGAAACTTCTCAGCAAAAGCCTTCTCAAACCCTTGCACATGATATCTTAAAAACCTCTCCACTGTTGTGACTCTCATGAGTTTACTAGGTTCAACTTTGCCAAGCCTTTCAATATATACAGGGTGCCCTTCTTTGTCCACACCATGGTAACCATGAGGATAATAGCATTGAACATCTTCATATTCACCGTATACAAAATCCTGCTAACAGATCAGTGTGATGTTGCATCTGTTAGATCACCGAAAAGTACACTTAAAAAACAAGTATAAAGTGTTAGATGCATTTTTGTTAATTAGCAAGATCTCATCAAACTGGTCTAGAAATTGAAGCCTGGAAAAGATCATTCAGAATGATCTGAAAATCAAAACCTCACAATGATCCACCAAAAAAGTCCAAAAAATCAAAACCAAATGAATATCCTCTAAAATGAACTCAAATTCAAACTTTCTGTCTTCCTTTACTCTTTAGTTGTTTGTTCATTTATTGGATCTTTTCTTTTACATAATAAGCAAAAGGAATAAAAGTAAGTGAATATAGTTTATGTATGCATGACTATCTAACTCCTATATATTTATGTTCAGAGAGAGAAAGAGAGAGAGAGAGAGAGAGAGACAATAAAGCATAGATTAAGTCTGCAGCAGTAATAGTAATAACTGGATGGCTCTTATTTTGGAAGTTATGGGACTCAAGTAGGATAGATGAGGACCATTAAGCGGTTGTTTATAAGGAAAAATCTTAAAAACAGACCTATAGGCTATAGCCCTACCTTCGTCCCACTTAGAACCCCTTCTCTTACCAGTAAAAGTATACTAAAGATTGTTCCCCAGATGCAAAAAGGGTAACTCAAACCTGAGACAAAAGGAACAAACAAATGCCTCCAAACTTTATGACTAACTAGAAAAGGAATTGGATTTCACCCACAGATAATTCTTAGATGGCAATTGTATTTTGATTCTAGTAACATGGAGCTGAGCTGCAAGCCTGCAACTGACCTACATCAGTGCTCATCTGTGTAAGAGGAATTGCTTGGTGGTAGGATTCAAATAGGAACAGTCAATAAGAGATGAACTGCATGCAAAAACATGATTTGTTCAGTACTCAGAACAGTCAACAAGAGATGAACCGCATTAAGAACTTGTTTGTAACTCTTCCTCTTGTTTAGGAAATGTATTTCCTCCAATATACAAAATCAATTTCCAAAAGCACTCAGAACAGACTTACATCAACAAATACAGGTATCAACAGAAAGTTGACAAAATTTTTAAGGAGAAAATACAGCACCAACAAAAATTGCAAGCCTCCACTGGGAGGAGAAAATTCAGTAACAACTAAGCAATTCTCATTATATTAAATCTTCAGATGATGCAAAGTTTCTTACTGACACCATGCAATTTCAATAAAGAAGTACAAAGCAAAAAGTGCCAAGCACTCTGAGTGATGCAAAACTAAATAAACAACAAATGAATGGCAAGTCAACTAGAAACGACCTTCAAACCATATTCAAAGAAATAAAAACATGACACATGGTAAGTTACAAGATGCAGCACAAAAAATGAAGTAAATTAGACAGAGGGCATCCCCAGTGCATGAGGGTTCCAACTTTGCAAGGGTTGGGTAGTTTTTATATGCATCCTTGCCCTTGCTTTGCTAAAAGACTACTTCCAGTTTCACAACTCTGACCCACGACCTTTCAATCACAAAAGAGCAACCTCACTCTTGCTACCAAGTAAATTAGAAACACAGCTGAATTTGGAACATGTACATATGAAATTGGGGTAATATGCAAGAGATCCCATGCTTCACTTGGACTTATGCTTTATGGATTTAGGAAAGCAAATTGCAGGATGGAAGTATATAAAATAGGTTAGATAACAAATCCCAGTCCCCTCACTTGCCCCTGCCAGGTGCTCATCTAGATTTAGATGTGGTGTGTGGCATTGAAAAGAAATTACAGTTAAGTGCAAATGGAAAAATTATAAATTACATTTACTTATCAGGAAAATGGAATAATTGAAGTTATTACCTGAATGATAGTGTCTACCCCATGCTCCTTCCTCCAATTGAGCATTTCAGCCCACATATGGACTGTCTTATCAAGGTCAAACTTCCTTGCCTTCAAAAATCTGAAGACAAAAATAAGAAGGTTGCATGTTTTCTTTGATAACAGAGAAAAAAATATAATAGGAAAGAAATATCCATAGAGGAAGATAAAGAAGAACGAATTTCAAAATGCAAAAACTTGAAAAGCTTTTTGAATAATTAAGCTCACAAACAATGTCCATGTAATTGTTTTCCATTTTTTAACACCACAATCTTAATGATTCGTCACGTATATTTCCCAATCTTCTATCATATTTTGGGTTGGGCCAATTAAATTTGAATTCAAGACAATTTAAACAATTCTCCACCTTAGCTAGAATTCCTTAAACATATTGAAAAACGAAATTTTCACCTTCCAATATGTCCTGAATAGGGCATTGCTCAAATGTCATTACTAGTACCTAATGAGATTTGGACGATCTAACTAAATTGGATCAAACGTGCCTGCTAAACACTTAAACGCCCACCACAATCTGAAAACCAGACATGGGACTCTATTTATACAGAAATAAAATAGATTGAAAAGTTTAACCTTTTGGGATTAGATACATAAATCCTATCTCTATTGTACTTCAGGTTGGGTCATCTAAATTTGAATTCAGTAAATTTTCAACCAGATCTATGCTACCTAAATACTACTGACTGCAACTATGTACATCAATCCCCTAGTGTAAAGCCAGAAAAATAAACAAAATAAATTGAAAGAAAAAAAAAACAGTCCTCAACCAGTTTACATGATTTACATGCTGGAAATGTGAAGTTTGGACTAATGTAATAGTGATTTGCAATAAAGCTTGTGAAATTTCCGTATCGTGATTAATGTTGTGAGAAGAATTGTGCATTTTTCATTATGTGATTGCTGTCATCAAAGTGATTCAATTTACGAACCTCAGCATGGTGTGGTAGTCATCGTGGTGAGCTGGAAGCAGATCTTTCGCCATCAAAACCTGGCGAAATGAATTAACGGCTTCCTCTTCCTTTTCATCTCGAACATCTTCAATCGAAATAGAGGCGAATCGGCAAGGACCAATGCGCTTACTGTGTCTCCTTAGAGTGTGTGTCAATCTGGACGAAGCATTCATCGCCTTCTTCTTCAGTGATCTGCTCCGAGTTCTTCTCTTCTCCTCCTCATGAGCCTCGACATCAGATCGCTTTGCCTTCCCATCTTCCTCAATAAATACGGTCTCTACCAAAACCAAACAGTAGTAAAGGAGGTGAAGACAAACAGAACGGTTCAGACTCATTAATTTAATCCACGAACATTGAATCACTCTAACCTTACCTGGCATTGTATTTCCTAATTCCTACAAAAACAATTCGATCCTCCAATATCTCTGCAATTAACAAGACCTCCGAACTTGCGAATGCTCGAAACGTATGTGGATTGCACCTGTTAGTACAGATCTGCAGCAAAACTAGACGCCATTGAAACAGTCAAATTCAATCAGGATTCCCACGAAATTCAATAAATCACCAATAACTAAGTTGCTACAACTTCCACATTCACTCTCGCGGCGCAACACCACAAAGATCAAGAGACCACGATCGAGAATCGTAAGATAATCGATATTTCAAGTTTTCAACAAAATCAAACAAACAGTCGAAAACAAATAGAAATTCAAACACCTCACAATCCACATTGGCACAAGGACAGCGGCGAAGAACCAAAAAATCTCTCTCTAAATATACAGCGTCCGTGAAATGCGCCTGAAGCCTGATGTAGGTTTAATTGCACCTTCTCTCCCTCTCTAGAAAATGTATAGGTATCTGAGGATCGCAGGTGGGGTATATTTTCTGGTAACCAAGAGGTTGTCGCGCTCAATACCTCAATTAAGGAAGAGAGAGAGAGAGAGAGAGTTAGCGTGGAACGGCCGCTTTAGGCTGAAACAATATGTTCCGTTCCGTCCAAGTTGCGTTTTACGCCGGCTGTTTGGCCTGCGTTCGTTTTTTATATTTCTCCGGCGTATCGGCGTCACTAGGCCGTAACCGTCCGTTAACGTACGGGAAACCGGCGTTAGTTTCATGGTTGACCATGTGGCAGAATTTTAGCTAACTAGCCAGTCGCCTCGTGCCACGCGGAATCTGATTCTGCTTCAGTGCTTCTTAGCCAGCTCCCTACGCCGCCAGCGTACGAGCATATAAGCGAGATTTACGATGAAAGAAAGCATAAAAAAGCAAATAAAATAAAAACAGTTTTTGATAAATGGATAATGATAAGTATTATTTATTTTCTAAGTAATTATAAATTACTTTTAGATAATTTATTACTAAAAATTATCAAATACTCATTTATCTAATATAAGAACCTAAGGAACCACCTTAAAGGTTACTACCTAATCAGTATTATATAAGTTTAACATTTCTTTTCAATCAGTCAATATGAAATTCGCTATGGTCAGTCACTAGTTGGTAATCATTAGTTTCGCCCTTCTCCGAACATGTGCACATTCTACACATGCTAACCTTATCATTCAGTACTAGGAGATCGACTCTAATACCACTTATCATGACCTAGTCACTACCTCAAAATTTGTTACCTAACTAGCATATATACACCCAACATTCCTCTCTTGTCCAACTGATGTGAGATTCGCCAAGCTCACTCACCGACTGCTAAGGCTACAACAACGATGTGTGTTACATGGGACAATATGCTGATTAGGCAACAACCTTTTGAAGATAGTTGCCTAAGTTGTTATGATTGGTATTAGAATCGATCTCCTAGTATTAGATGGTAAGGCTAGCACGTGCGGAGACGCACGTGTCCGAATTGAGGGCAGACTTGATGCTTAGTAGTCGATGAGTGACCTTGGTGAATCCCACACCAACTGGGCAGGGCAGAAGCGAAATGTTGGACTTATATGTTTAACCAAGCAACAAGAATGTAGTTGTCTAAATTATTATATCTAATAATAAAGTGTTTATGTATGTATATATATATATATATATATATATTTTGGGTAATGTTGGAAATTCAAGAGATTCCTCAATCACAAATAATCTTTGCCTTGGATCTATTTCATCATTTATAAAATTTATTATCCACCTACTCCACAACTATAGATAAACAAATAATTTAGTCACTAACCAAAATTTGAAAACTTAATCCCTTAAATAGATACAGATAATTGCGTAATCTTACACAAAAATAAATTCGAACCCATGATCTTGTTACATCCCAAACTTTTAAGTGCATGCAGTGCATTATCTGAATGGTTAAAGTGCTTTTATTGTCTTTTGTCCATTTTCCTAACAATGGTTAGTACTACCCTTCGTATATCTATCTATATCTATCGATCAATATATGTATATTTAATGGGTAATATTAACCATCACTTAAAGCAACAACAAATATATTTTATTTTAAATAACTTATATTTATTATATATTGTTTTTAACATCTAAATAATGTGATTAATTGATAATAAATGCATTGTGTTTAGAATTATTTAATCAATTAAAAGATTTGTTAGATGTTAAAAATAAGATATAATAAATATATTTTATTTAAAAATAAAATATATTTATTTCTATTTATCCATTATCTTAAGAATAAAAATTATCATTTAAGAGTTTTGTTAATGAGACCTTCAGAACACTCATTAAAGTATATTTAACTTATTTTTTTAATATTAAAATATTTAATGTTAAAAATAAATATATATTTAAATATTTTTTTATGAGCATTTATAAATGTCTTTAAATACTTATTAGCAAAATCTTATATTTTAATATAATAAGTGAGAAAATGATAGGGTGAGCCTTAACCAAATTGATCAAAATGCTAAAATCGAATTAAACTGATCGAATAAATTAAAAATTAAATAAATATAAAAAAATTGAACCGATGAAAAAATAAAAAAATGAACTATAAAATTTGAAAGAAAAACACTGAAAAAAAATAAAAAATTTCATTTATTTCAATTATTTTAATTTTTTAAATAAAAAAATTAAACTGAATTGAACAAAAATAATTGAAAATTGTGAAATTTAATAATAGAACTGAATTAATTTTTAAATAAAATTAAAAAATTAATAATTTCAATCGATTTTATTTAATTATTTTCATTAAATTAAACTTTTAAAGGATGAATTTATTGAGGCGTGATTAGCTTAATTACTGTTTAACGCGGCTTTAGAAAACTAACTAATACTTCGGATTTTCGCCCGAAAACTAACTAATACTTAAAACAATGACAACGAGACTTTGCGGGCCGAAAAAATCTCAATTATTATCATTTCGGCGGCTATGGGCATTGAATGTCTGGTAATCATCACGTCGGCACCTCAGGCGGGCCCACGTTAATGCGCCACCGTGGGCCTGCCGCTGATATTATTTCTATAATGAAAATATTTGCAAATGGCATCAGCTCAGCAGCGACCATGGTCACACAATGAAATATAATAATATATAAATATAAAATTTATTAAAAATATTATAATTAAATGTTTTATAATTTTAACAGTACCAAAAAAAGACAGAAAATAAATACAATATGAATACGAAAGGGACATAAAAAAAATATTTTTTAAAAGAATAGAAAGTAAAAATGTGAGAAATTTATAAATATAGAGATTTTTTTTATAAATATAATTTTTAATATAAAAATTATAAAAAAATAATTATTCAATCAAATATAAATATAAATTTTATTATTCATTCAATCAAATATAAATACAAATTATTTTTGTTTCAAATACAATAGCTGAGACAATAGAGATAAAATTATTTTCATCTCTAATGTGATCATATAATAGAATTATATTTTCAAATGAAAAATATATTTTTTTTAATATTATAAAACTGTTTTGAAATATTTTAAAATTATCAAAATAATTTTAAAATATTTTTTTATTATTTCTTGATATTTAAAATTAAAAATTATTTAAAAACTAAAAAACATTTATATTGAACGAAAATAAGGAACGGATACGATACAAAATAAAAATGAGAAATAATATTTTTTTAAAAAAATAAGAAACGATATCACATAAAAATGTATAAATAAAAAAATTATTTTATAATTTTTTATTATTAAAATTAATTATTTAATTTTAAGATAAACATAAATATAAATTATATTATATAATTCATAAACTATAACTTACTAATTAAAAATAAATAACAAATTTTAAAAAAATCTATTTCTAATTTCTTTATGAACGAAAATTTAAAAATACCATTTTGATATTTTTTTAATATTATAAAATAATCTCAAAATATTTCTCAAATTATAAAAATAACCTAAAAATATTTTTTTTTACTATTTCTTATGTTTGGATACAGAAAACGTGTCAATCTAAAACAACGTCCTGACACGTTTCCATCCATCATCAAACACCGTTTGCACCACGGTCTTAAGTAAACCCGTAGCAAGCGCGTGGGGAAGTATCCTCGTATTTTTGGGCATGTGCCGTACAGTTGGTTGGCCACTGGCCCCCAACTGTGTGGTGATTGAATCCGTGTTACCAAAAATAATAATTATTATTCCTTTCCATTAGCGGAATTAAGTTTTCTAGAACAGCCTAAAGAACATGACTTTGTTCACGCATGGGTTAAAATATTATATTAAAATATAAAATTAAATTTTCAAGAACAGCCTGGAGAACAGAACTTTGTCCACCCATGTGTTAGAATATTATATTAAAATATAAAATTAACTATAAAAAGAGTTATTTAGATCCTTATTGTATTAGTATTTGATTGGCTAATATTTGATTTTAATATTTAATAAGCTAATAGACAAAGACTGAGCAAACGTTTTCAAAAATCAATGTCTTACTCCATAACTTTGAGAAACAAGAGAACAATAGTCCATAATTTGAACTCATGATCTGCGAATTCAAAATAAGCTTAATTTTACCATTACACCAAATCTCATTTTTATTTAATTGACATGCTCCATGGCAGAACTTGGGACAAAGTCTTAGCAAAAGGAGATGTGTTGGTAGTGAGGGGATTTCAATTAATTAATTCACATGTCCAGTAGAAGCAAGATAAGAAAGCTGAATGGTGTAGGCTTCCTTCAGCTCTTGCAGCACCACAGCAATGGTGGGCCTTTGAGATGC
The DNA here is from genome assembly GCA_036245055.1 of Diospyros kaki. Classification (NCBI taxonomy): domain Eukaryota; kingdom Viridiplantae; phylum Streptophyta; class Magnoliopsida; order Ericales; family Ebenaceae; genus Diospyros; species Diospyros kaki. The sequence goes on along the minus strand of BSEG01000007.1, from coordinate 42,349,306 downwards.
ATCTCTCTCCACAGACCTTGAAGCAATAAACGCAGCCTTCCTCATGCTTTCCACCTCGAATGTTCCCTTCAAGCTTTCGTCCACAATCTCAAAGGCACCAGCCTGCAAGTATGGCTTGGCCTGCATTTGGCAGCATGAAATTAGCACAGCCCCGAAACTTCATCACAAAAATCATCAAATGAGCCATACAAAGAAGAATCCAAGCATTGAAATGTCAGTCACATGTGTGTGTGTGTACAAAGAAGAATCCAAGCATTGAAATGTCATTCACATGTGTTTGTCTGCGCGCGCACACATATTTTTAGGACTAAATAGCATAAATAGCTATTAAACTTTACACTAAAATATAAAAAGTTTAATGAACTTCAATTTGTACTCAAAAGATCACTGAACTTCAATTTAGTATACAATTTTATAACTATGGTAGATTGTCATTTAAAAAAACTAACGAAATGCTAATATTTTTATATTTTACTACAAAGTTCAGCAATCTTTTTGTAGTTTAGTACAAAGTTTAATGGCCATTTATATCTTTGTACAAAATTCAGTGATCATTTGTACTGTTTAACAGTCTACATTGTTAGCCACGTTAAAATATCCTTGGTCTCTTTTAATATTGTTGTTCTCAAAAATACAACAATTAAATTTTATAATATGGGACTTGCTAAAAATACCATGATTGCTGAATGTGAGTGCCGCAAGGGTGAGACTGCCTCAAGGATGTGAATGCCTTTAGGATGAGAGTGATGCAAGAAGGGTGTCGTAAGGGTGGTCGCCACAAGGGTTTGCCACTAGGGTGGTTGTTGCAAGGATTTTTTTGCAAGGGTTTGTGTTTCCCCACAAAGAGGATGCCGCAAGGGTGAGAGTGCCACAAGGATGCTCTATCTGCCTATTGATACTCACAAAAAAAGGTTAGAAGGCTCACGGGAATCCTCTCCCTCAATGACCTTCCGACGCTTAAGTCAATACCTCTTAGAAATAATAGAAATGCTCTTAATGTTTAGAGTTTACCAATCTTTTTGAATCCCCTTATGAGTCCTTTAGTGGGGTATTTATAGGGAGCGAATCCCAAGAGTATAAGATGTTGACACATGTTAGTCATCTAGCGGTGAGAATGAGGTCTTGTCGCGAGGCCCAACCTTGCCGCAAGCCTTGGCCTCGCCGCAAGCCTCGGCTTTGTCGTGAGGGTGCTTGGCTTTGCCACAAGCATTTGCCCATGTCAAGAGAGATGTTGTTAGCCTTGGGATATATTTGTTGCAAGCCTTACTATGCCGTGAGAAGGAATCTACCACAAGGCTTTATCCATGCCGAGGCGTTGCGACCTTGCCCTTGCTGCGAGGCTTGCCTTTGCCACGGGGCTTGGCTTCGCCGTGAGACCCATCATTCCTTTGCCACAAGACCTACCATGTCTCGAGTATGCCTTTACTGCAAGCCCTATTGGTGCTGAGATGATTTGTCTTAAGGCACATTGCCGCAAGGTCCCTTTGTCGAGACCTTGTTATGTCAAGATGATTCGTCTTAAGGCATACTGTCGCAAGCCTTATTGGTGCCGAGATGATTTTCTGCCTCAAGGCCATTCCATGTTGGATTTATGCCTTTACCGCAAGGCGCACACACTGCCTTAAGGCTCACTGCTGCGAGGTCCCTTTGTCACGAGGCCTTGTTACACTGAGATGATTTGTCTTAAGATACATTGTCGCAAGGTCTTGTTCAAGAGTTATTTTACTTTAAAAAATTCCATCTTTCCGTAGGTGGTACAACAATTGCCCCCCCCACCCCTAACTTTTCTTTTTTGCTTTTAGGTGAAATGGAAGAGTAGAAAAATTTCCTAAACCATTGCCAATCACTCAAAATGGGAATGTCCTTGTCGTGTTGTCGAGCTACCAGGCAGAACAAAGGGCTAACCGTGTTGAAGGAGCAATTTGTGCGAACCGCCTTGTTGGGCTGTTAGGTGGGATAACAAGCCAATCATTTTTGAGGGAGCGATTGTGTGAATTGTGTTGTCGGGCTAATAGGCGGGACAACGAGACAATCGTATTGATAAAAGGATTGTGTGAACTGCGTTATCAAGTCGATAGGCAGGACAACAGGCCAATTGTATTGACAAGGGATTGTGCGAACCGCGTTGCTGGGCCATTACCCGAGACAACGGGCCAATCGTTTTTTAGGGAGCGATTGTGTGAATCGTGATGTCAAGCCAATAGGCGGGATAACGGGTCAATCGTATTAACAAAGAGATTGTGCAAATCGCATTGCTGGGTCGTTAAGCGGGACAACGGGCCAATTGTTCTTGAGGGAGTGATTGTGCAAACTATGTTGTCGGGCCAATAGACGGGACAACATGCCAATTGTATTAATAAAGGGATTGTGTGAACTACGTCGTTAGGCCATTAGGTGAGACAACAGGCTAATCGTATTGACGAAGGGATTGTGCAAACTGCATTGCCGAGCTGATAAATGGGACAACAGGCCAATCGTGTTGAAGAAATGATTGTTCTTAGGCCCTAGGAAATACAATAAAGAATGCACAGAAAATAGTGATGTATTACATTAGAGAGTATAAGCATCTTCTTTTTTTACATGGCTCGATTACACATGCCTAAGTCCATAATCCCACCAGGGGCTTAGATTACTATGTAAATTTAAAGCATGCTACTCAAAATGAAAGAAACATTACAATTTTTAAAGTCTGTCAATCAATCCTGTACGATTGGCTTGGCAATGGCGGAAGTCTCTTCGCTATTCTTTCCCTTTGTGGACGACATGTAGCAAGTGCGTGTGTGTCGCTGGCATTGTTGTTAAAATTCCGATTTTACTCGTACGATTTTATGATTTTATGCTTCGGAGACCCTCAAACAATTCAAATCCCATGCAAATTCTTATTTGAGGTAAAATCCTATAAAATCCTGATTTTAGGTGTATAATTTTATGATTTTACGCTTCAGAGACCTCTAAACGATTTTATGCTTTAAATATAAATTGCAACTTAAATCTAATAGAGAATATTAGAATCATCCTCTAAAGAATTTTAAGCTATATTTTATCTCTAAATTGCCTATACCAATATGTTAGTTTTAAGTTATATTTTGGAAGCATCATCTTTTGAGTTATAATAAGAAATAATTAGATTATTAAATAATATTAATTTATTTTTTTATAAAATTATGTTATTATAAACATATATTTATAAAAATTAAAGGGTATTTTTAATTGTCTCTAAAATCTTATGATTTTACGATCCGATTTTATGAAACATTTTTCAATCTCACTTAAAATCCTAATTTTAACTACCTTGGTCGTTGGTTTCCTCGAACTTGCCCTATGCTTGAAAGAGTAGGAAACTTCATCAATAGATAACAGAAGGAAACTACGACCCTAACGTCATTGAGTAGGGGGTGACCCAAGATTGCATTGTATGCAGACGAGGTGGTCTTAACTACCATGAAGTTGGCTTGTCACGTTATGTTCTGTGGTCTGGAGCCCATTGTGATTGGCTATTGAATCGATCCCACCACTGGGATTGCCTCTCTAGTGAAACTATATAAGGGTAAGGAAACTCGTTTGAGTTGGTTATGGGCAATACTCATATGCTCGAAGCAATTCCAATAGATTCGACTGACCAAACTGCCATCGTCTACTAGGATTCTCTCGATTGGATGCTTAGAGATAACAACTAAAATTACCATTGGATCATCGTGTGGGAGAATTACATCCCCCTGGTCATCAGGTGTGAAGGTAATGTGATCTTCATTTTCCTTAATCTCCCCCTCATAGTTAACTTGGTAGGTTAGGCGGGCATAGGCCTTTCGAGAAAAAGAGTCGTCTCCAACTAAAGTTTCACCACTTGAGATGAAGTGTATAGCCTATTGTGTCGGTTCATTATCCAAGGGATTCTGCACATGGTCTCTCCTTCTCTTTTGTTACCCATAGCTATGTCTTTCTTGTCCTTCAAGCCTTTCTCCCCCTTCTCTGCAACTCCTTGTCATCTTCTCGCACATACCTTTGCAAGTGTCCTTCTCGAATAAGCATCTCAATTTTATCTTTTAACTCGCGACATAGATTGGTGGCATGGTCGTGAGCCTGATGATATTGGCAATATTCATTTCGTTTCCTTCCCATTGGCCGATCAACTCTTTTTGGGAGCCTGAAGAGTCTCGTCCTTTTTATGGTCGCTAATATGGCTGATCTTGGTTGGAGGAGTTGGGCGTAGTGATTGAATTGGGGCGTGGCTACATCTGGTCTTATGACCTTCTCCTGACGTTGTTTAGGGCCCTCTTTAACGTCTCGTTCTTTTCTCTCTTGCTCTCTATCCTCATTTATCCTGATAGTTTGCATGACCTCTACATGGAGTATGCATTTATTTGCCTTGACGAATAGATTTGCCAATGAGTTTAGCGGGTTTAGAGATAGTGACTCCTGCAGGGAAGTTAGACGTGTTCCTTGTAACATCATTGATATCACCATTTCCACTGGCAAGTCACAAATTTCCAGTATGGCGTTGCAGAATCTTTCCACAAATTGGTAAAGGATCTCTTTGCCCCCTATCGGATACTAAGGAGATGCGTCGCATTCTTGCTCTTTCGACTGTTAATTACGAAGGCTTTAATGAATTCTGTTTGCAACTGCTCAAATGAGGAGATGGATGCTTACTGTTGAACCAAGTCCAGGTGTGTCCAGACACGGTCATTGAAAATGTCCGACACATAATCTCGTCATCCCCCCTCCCCCAATGGAGCATTATTGGAGATTTGTAGTTCTGGATGTGATCATGAGGATCATCCTCACTGACGTAGAGGGGAACCTGAGGCATTTTGAATTTCCTCGATAATGATTTTCCCAATATGTTTTTGGTAAAGGGGGACTTCCTTCTTGACTGCTCATTCGTGATTGAGACTAGCTTCTTCTGCTCTAGCACTTCTTCTACCCTCCTTTTCATAATGCCCCATATATTTGTCACGGTGTGATTGTCAACTTTTGTATTCCTTGGGATGGAACCCCTGATGGGACTTTGCTTGCCTCTTTGATAATTCTATTATCGTGCTCGTCTTGCTAGCAAAGGCTTTGACTGATTTCCTTGGTGTGGAGAGGATCGAGACTGAGTGTCGGGTGTAGCTTCTCTATAGGAACTGAGTTTGTCACCTCTTGGCATTCCCTACCATGTCTCGTAATGCCCGCATTCCTTCTGTATGCTGTTGTTGTAGAGCTTCATAAGCTTCTCAAGGAACTATGGAAGGAGCTTGTTGTAATACCCGAGAACGTTGGGTTAATTAAGAAATAATATTTTATTAGAAAAATTGAATTTTGAGGAAATTAGGTATCAGAATAGCCTGATGTATTGACCAAATCGACTGCCGGGAGTACCCTGGAGCCGAAATGCCTAACGAAAATGATATGCAAGTGTCGAGTAATTTAAGATATGATTTATGGCATCGAAAGAATTCGAATCGGGAATAGTTTTCGGAACAGCAAAAATACAGCTATGGAATAGGCTGTAAAACCGAATGATCGTAGGAGGCTCCCGAAATAAAAACGGAAGCCTAGGGAAGCTTCGATTCGTCGAGTAGAGCAACCCTTCAGTGAGTTTTGGAAGAAACAAATGGATTTGGGGCCGAAACGAAGATTCGGGCCTAAGTGCAATATTTCAAAGTTGCTCGAGGGGGTTCAAAATGTCATTTTTTGAAAAAGTTCCAAAGAGGAAATTGAAAGATTGAAACTCAAGGGACCCAATGGTAGTTACAAAAAGTCTAGGGGTTAAGTGGAAGAGGGCCAAAATGAGAATAACAAAATCTGGGGGCCAAAGTGCAAAATCGCAAAAATGGCAGCCATGGGATCCGACCAGCCACTTTCCGGTCTCCAAACGTTGCTTTCAAGCACGGGGATCGCACGGGAAATGGTCGGGGGAGGCCAAGGTATCATCATGAGTCGTCGTTGGGCATCGGGATGGCCGAAAATCGAGCGAAGACCGACCAGTTTTTGGTCGCGTGATGGAGCCGCCTGCAACTTGGTTTTCTTGTCGGATAGGGTGCATTTTAGGTCGATTCGGGGAAGGGCTATGCTCTAAAGGCCATGGGCTATCCGATCTCGTGCATTTGGAGCGTCGAAGATGCCTATAAATAGGAGCTCAAAGTGGCCAAAACTTTAGAAAATTAAAGCTTCAAATCGGGCGAGTTAGAGGTAAAATCGAGAGTTTTTATTAAGGGGCTTTTGTTCCCTGGAGATAGTAGAGTAAATCTGGAGATTTTGGTGGGCAAAAGAGTGAAAATGAGCGAGATCTCGAAGTCGCCGGAGCCCTAGGCGGACGAGTCGGCCGAAGCTTCGACCGGCCGATTGAGGCCCTTCCAAACCTCCTTTCGAGCACCAAAAAGGCCCATTAGGATCGATTCATCAAGAGGAAGAAGAAGGTGGAGTCGGGGGTGAAATCCGGTGGCCGGCCGGCGAACTTCTCGCCGGAGAAGACGATGCGCGTGCACTGCACGCGTGGCTTTCACGCGCAGGCGCGTGGACCAGCTTCCTTCAGCGCGTGAGGGCGCGTCCCTGCATGGAAAATCGTGAGAAAAATTCCTAAATTCCTAGAATTTTGTTTTCTTGAAGTGTGTGCAATTAGTTTTGGATTTAGAGCTTCTGTCGTCTCAGTTTCTGCATCAAAGTGCATCGTTTCGCGTGAAAACGCACCATCCGGGTAAATCTAGTATTTTTCCTATGATGTTCATAGTTTATAATGATTTTTTGTGAAGAAAGATTGGAGAAAATAGCTTTGGAGGGATTTATTTGGATTTTTAGAGGCCGAAAATGGAAGAAAATAGAGAAAATATGGAAATTATGAGAAAAATAGGTTTCTGATTATTATATGTTGATTAGGGTGCCTTGAGGATTAAAGTGATGTAATTGGTGCAAATTTTGAGATTGGCACGAAAATCGAGGTCGGGCATGCAAACCGAGGCGATGCGCGTTTTTCGAGGTATCCTGATATTTTGTCAAAGGTGAGTTTTCCTACTTGCATACAACTTTGTTTTGACTTGTGAGCTATTCTGACCCTAAAAATTGTTTATTCCAAGTCATTCTCTTAAACTTGATTTAATCCATGCAAATGTTTTGCTGCATGTGAATGTTTTGTACCTGTTATGGTTGGTTTCATAGGGATTTGTCCCGAAATGGTTTATGCATGTGCATTGAATTTTTGTGATAAAATTATGTACATGAAATGTTGTTACACATGATCATTGGCATGTTTTTGGGTTGGGATGTCAACTTATGAGGTGGCACTTGAAGTGGTAGCACTAGGGAAACGTGCCAAGGGAAAAATACCCACTTGTGACGGGGGCTGCGAGTGGACACCACCCTTGCGAGTCGACAAGTGGCGGGGCTGCGAGTGCACACCACCTCGGACCGGCAAGAGGGGGCTGCGAGTGGACACCACCCTAGATTCCTTGCGCGGTAGTATTGTTTCCAAGGTGGACGTGGATAGTGTTGATCATCATTTGGCCAGGATTAAGTGTGACGTGTGCTCCGTAAGCTTCTGAGTGGGAACGTAATGATGACGGGGTGGTTCCCGGGTTCATGCATTGACGTTACTTCCTCTTAAGCCAGGACTGTGTTGTGCCAATGAGTCGATGTTATTGTGTTGCCTTTAGAGAGATTGCATTTTCCCCGGTTAGGGTTAAGTGCTTGGTGGGTTTCTCTTGGGTCGGGTTTTTGTCATGATATTATGTTGTTTCATATCTTGCATACATTCATGAAAACGTTTTGAACTCTCACTTTGATGATTCATCATCTTATGTTGGACTTTGGTCCCTGGAATATTCTAACGTTCCAGGTGGTAGCAGCTATTCTAAAGGGAAAGGAATTGCCGAGGACTGACGGCAACTAGTAGATGATAGTAGCATATGTTTTAGATTATATGTACTTCATTTTGATGATGTTAGACGATGATACAGTTTTGATGTTATATAAAATGATTTCGGTTATGTATCATATCAGGTTTCGATCTAGCTTCCGCATTTGTATTGTGTAAAGATATTACCTGTCTTAGCTTGATGTTTTTAAGTTTGATATGCTGAGAAGGTAATTGGAATTGTTGGGGAAGTTATGGATTTAAGTGTTATGTGGTGAAATGTGCATGTCTAGGCTAGTTCTGGCTAAGGAAAGATTTGGTACTTAAGTGTGTCCGTTTGTGACCCACCTCTCTTTCCTGGGAACTTACCTGGTGCACTATTCACGAGCAGACACTTTTATTACATATTTATGAAAAAAAAATATTTCTCCGAAATTCATGATGGTTTATTCCGCATATATTAACGCCCCTCGGTTGGAGCGGGGTGTTACACTTGTTGTGAAGTGCCTGGTTGTTCGGGATGCCTATGCTAATTAATTTCAAACGGATGATGGAAGCCTAGGGGCGGCAGTTGGTCCTCCACCTGTTGTTGAGAATCCAAGAGAGCTGGTTGCGTACTCCCTTTTTTTATGAGGGCCTTGTGGAGGCAAACGTGCTCCTGTTGGACGCTAGCTATCTCGCGAGGATGGGTGAGACTACCTTGAGAGCAAGTCCAACGATTACTTCTAGTGTTTGCCATTAGTAGGAATTCACAATTTGGCTTTTTGTTCATTTTCCCACAGAAGTCGCTAAATTGTTGTTGACAAAAATACAACAATTAAATTTTATAACGTGGGGCTTGCTAAAAATACCATGATTGCTGAATATGAGTGCTACAAGGGTGAGACTGCCTCGAGGATGTGAATGCCTTTAGGATGAGAGTGCCATAAGGGGGGTGCCACAAGGACGCTATTGCAAGGGTGGTCGCCACAAGGAGATTGTCGAAAGGGTGGTTGTTGCAAGGGTGGTTGTCGCAAGTGTTTGTCACAAGGGGTTTGCCGCTAAGGTGGTTGCTGCAAGGATTTTTTGTAAGGGCGGTTGTCGCAAGGGTTTGTGTTTCCCCGCAAGGAGGCTGCCGCAAGGGTGAGAGGGGTTAGAAGGCTCACAGGAATCCTCTCTTGTGATGACCCTCTGATGCTTAAGTTAGTACCCATTAGAAATATTAGAAATGCTCTTAATGTTTAGAGTTTACCAATCTTTTCAGAGCCCTTTTGAGTCCTTTAGCGAGGTATTTATAGGGAGCGAATCCTGAGGGTATAAGGTGTTAACACGTGTTAGTCATCCAACGGCAAGAATGAGGTCTTGTCGCGAGGCCCAGCCTTGCCACAAGCCTCGACCTTGTCGCGAGGGTGCTTAGCTTTGCCACAAGCATTTGCCCGTGCCGAGAAAGATGTTCTTAGCCTTGGGATATCTTTGTTGCAAGCCTTACTATGCCATGAGAAGAATCTATCGCAAGGCTTCATCCATGCCAAGGCATTGCGACTTTGCCCTTGTCGCGAGGCTTGGCTTCGCCATGAGACCCATCATTCCTTTGACACAAGACCCACCATGTCTCGAGTATGCCTTTGCCACAAGCCCTATTGGTGCCAAGATGATTCGTCTTAAGGCACATTGTCGTAAGGTCCCTTTGCCACGAGGGCTTGTTATGATGAGATGATTCGTTTTAAGGCATATTGTCGCAAGCTCTATTGGTGCCGAGATGATTTCCTTGTCGCAAGGCATTACCTCAAGGCCATTCCATGTTGGATTTATGCCTTTACCGCAAGGCACACACATTGCCTTAAGGCTCCTTGCCGCGAGGTCCCTTTGTCACAAGGCCTTGTTATACCGAGATGATTTGTCTTAAGGCACATTGCCGCAAGATCTTGTTTAGGGATTATTTTGCTTCAAAAAATTTCATCTTTCCTTAGGTGGTGCAACAAATGTCAATTGACGTTAGTTATGAAATTTTACATTAAATTGAAGTTCAATGACCTTTTAGTTACAAATTTAAGTTTAGTGACATTTTTGTACCTTAATGCAAAGTTAAGTGACCATTTATGCTATTTAACCTACTTAGAGAGAAAAAAACTAGATTATTAAATAACTAAAAAAAACTTTCCCAGTTGACAATATAATTGATCCCTATATAACAATAATAACCAAATAAAGTAGAATGAAACTAAATAATCACACATAAGAACACGAAGATTTAACATGAAAAATCTTCAATGTAAAGGAAACAACTACAGGACAAGCTCCAACTAAATCCACTATCAAGAATCACCAGGTACATGAAGTCATGCCTAAGATGGTCTCAAAATAATTAAATAATAACTCTTTGTAACTCCACAATAGATATAAAAGAAATTCAAGGTAGATTAGAACAATTTCATCTAATTAGGCAAAAAAATTAATGATATCATAGAAATCAGAATAGAGATCTCCAATTTATGAATCCACCACATAGATCCTTATTTGCAATACTTAGAACAGTTCTCCAAAATCTTAATTCAATGAGACAAAAATCAACCGCCTGATTATAACCATGAAGTTACCAAACTAACTTCCAAACAAACAAAACATACAACCAAAACTCAAGGATTGAAGTTTTATTGACTTCTCTCTCATATATTTATATAGTCATCTTAAGGAAGTCAAAATATATATATGTATGGTCTCTAAATTCAAATACACTTTCAATTAATTCTTCAATTCCAATTTAAATTGGAAGCAACTAAACTGTAATTCCAAATTAATTCAAAGTTTTACAATCTTCATCACCAATAAGAATTTTAGATAAGTCTCCATATTTATTTTAAATTATAATTTATAAAATTGTAATTTATCTCTAATTATTTGTTTTTTATTTTTGTTAGAAATGACTTCGTGAACCTAAAGAAATAATTATGAATTTATCAAAATAATATGTGAGTCATCTCCCCAATAGCTCATATAAGAAGGAAACCCAGTAATAATGTATAACATCAGATCAGTTAAACTAAGCAAACAAAGCTAAATGTGCGAGAAAAAAAAGTTATTCTACTTAGAAAGTCAGAACTGTGGCATAGTGTCCACCTTTGAAGCATAAATGTAAGAAAATAAAGCAACATTGTTGCATACTTATGATTTCAATCCAACTGGTGAGTGTCCAGTTATTCAAGCCACAACTTAATGAGGAATCACAAATAACTAGTTGTAATCTTTACTTCTTGAAGGAGCTAAAAGCAAACATTTATCCATCAAAATCCCATAAACTTCATTTCAGACTATACTCCAAATAATGCCATTTGCCCTTTTGTGTTCTTTTACTTGCAAAAGAGAATGCATATATGGGCACGTGGCTAAACACTGAAGCATATATATAACTTGTACAGAAGGGAATTATCAAACTACTGATTAGGAGGCATAATTTGGAGTTTACCCATAAAACCAAATTGAAGGAATCTGGAGTTCCAGAGTGACTTAACGGTTCTCGGCCACAAATGAGCTCCAGCAGAACAACTCCAAAGCTATAGACATCACTTTTCTCAGTCAGCTGTTGGGTGGAATAATATCTGCACATAATAGAAGTAAGAGGGTGAGAATGAGGATCAGAATCATCGAAAAGGTTAAAGGTGTAGAAGGAGAATTTGAAGACTTACTCCGGATCAAGATAGCCAGCAGTGCCCTTGACAACAGTGGTCACATGAGATGCATCTGCCTGGGTTACTTGCTTAGAGAGGCCAAAGTCACAGACCTTGGCATTCATCTCCATGTCCAAAAGAATATTGCTGGATTTCACATCGCGGTGTATGATTCTTGGATCGCTTCCATTGTGTAAGTAGTCCAACCCTTCCAAAGAAATCAGATTTGAGTTTTTTAACCTTAAAAAGGAAGTTAAGACCAATGGTACCCTTGTCCAATACACCAGTAGTAGATGAGCAACAATGAACCGATAGTAAGGCAAGATGAATCTTCTGGTCTTAATTGGTTAAATGGCATAAATTGTCACTGAACTTTGCACTAAAATACAAAAAGATCATTAAATTTTAATTTATAATTAAAAGGTCACTAAATTTCAATTTAGTATACAATTCCATAACTATCATTAATTGTTGTTAAAAGAAACTAACGAAATGTTGATATTTTTGTATTTTAGTGCAAAATTTAGTGATTTTTTTGTACTTTTGTGCAAAGTCCAATGACCGTTTGTGTTGTTTAGCCGTCCACATTGTTAACCATGCCAACATCCCATTAGTTTCTTTTAATGACAATTGACAGTAGTTATGGAATTATGTACTAAATTAAAATTCAGTGAGTTTTTAATTATAAATTGAAATTTAGTGATTTTTTTGTACCTCAATGCAAAATCTAATAATCATTTATGCTATTTCCCATCTTTCCCCTCAAATGTTCAACCTTTGGTTAGAAGTTTGAGCATACCTTTGGTTAGTGTAAATCTCTTACCAGCCAAGGATCCTCCAGGTAAATATTCGTAAACTAGTATTTGTTGCTTTGGTTCATAACAAAACCCTTCTAATGAAACAAGATTTTGGTGACGAATTTGTGACAAAAGAGACACCTACAAGTAATCCATAAAAATAAGTTAATATAATTTTACACTTCATCCGGTTCCCAAAACATTAATACACGAGTTTACTAATGATCCTGTTCATGAGAACTTGTCAGAAAATTTACAGCTACATGAGTTAGACTTGACTTTTGAAATTTCTCTTCTCAAACAAAATGATATAAATTCCTATAAATATGAATATGGAAGCAACAAACTAAGCAAGCAAGCTACAAATTATATTCAGATTACTTGGGATAAGAGTCATAAGACTAACTAAACTAAAAAAATCAAGTGATGCATTACTAGATTTGATTGATATTCAATAGTAACAAATTAGAATGAGGATCTCCATAAGTTTCAAAGGTCATTTTATCTAATAATAACAGAAATATGTAAAAACAGAAGGAAAGGAAAGCCAAAATTCTTTTGTGGGTATAAAAATACACAGATAAGAGCAGAGCGCTTTCATTTTCCTTTTCTTTGAAAATTATTAGCTCCAAACGTAGCCTAAGGAGATCTTTAAGGTTGGAAAATCCTTGTAACTGATTGAATGACATGTGAAAGGATGTTAGATGGTGAACCTCATTGATGAAAGAATCAGCTCCAAGTTGGGTTTTATCAAACCGCACTTTGACAGCTACTATTTTGCCATCTGGAAGCTTTCCAAGGTAAACAGACCCAAAACTACCACGGCCTATCACCTCCTTAAAGTTGCTTGTAGCTGCTTTGATTTCTTTGTAGGAAAAGAGTTTTGCAGCAACATTCCAGTTTCGCAAATTGGTTTGTGGTCCTAGACATATTTGTATTAAAAAGCTTCATAAGAGTAAGGTGATGATCTGAGATGGTGAAAAAGATATGAAGTATCCATACTTGCTGTATATGAGGCTTCAATTTTCTTTCTCCTTGCGTACAAGAACACTGAAAGAGAAACAATGACAGTGATGAGTAAAGCTCCCCCAACTGCACCTAGTATTATTGCCAAGTGATTATGGACGTTGTGTTTCTTCTTGCTGGTAAATATTGTCACTTCTGGTTCTGGTGTCTCAATTGAACGGTTGCTTGAAACACCATTGCATGTCAATGAGAAGGACAGGCATAAATTTCCAGATGTCCTGCGGAGAATTAATGCTGTCACATGCTAACATCTAAATTATGGACAACAAGAATGACAATGCCATACAAATAGAAACTTTGGCGAGAATGTTATCATTTACTGAATGACATACCGAACTTCCAAACTTTCTTTGTTCAGAGACTGGGGCAGTGGGCCTTGCAGTTTATTGTGTTCTAGATTCCTGAGATTGTGGAAGAAAGAAAAACATATGTGAATGAATGGTTGCTGTTAAGCTCAAAACTAGATGATGCAGTATGAATTTCTCAGACAAGTTGCCAAGAGGAGGAGGAAAGAATAATTGGCATTGTATTATAACACGACCAGATTGTGCTCACTTACAAGAGGTGAAGTTCCTGTAACTCCCCCAGGCTTTCAGGAACTATTCCCTTTAAATTATTATTCTGCAAGTCCCTGTACACAGAAAGCATTATTAGCGTTACCCTGGTCCACATATATAACAAAGAGAAGAAGTCAATCTTCAGTATTGCACGTGTCTTGGACAATGTAAAAGACAAACAATACTGAGTTTCCCTTGGGACATGAGAGAATTGAAACTTAATAAACTCACAAGATTTGAAGTTTAACCAAGTCCTCCAAATTGGAACCAAAGGATGTCAGCTGATTGAAACTCAGGTTCCTGCCATGTTTAATTATGAAATTTTTTAAACAATGCTTGTAGGAAACAAAGTTCTGTAAGAACTCGAGTAAGTGCAGAGCCATTACAGTCTTTCAAGATGTTGCAAGCTACCCAAATTTTGTATCTCCCCTGCAAGAGATGTATTATGCAAATCCCTGAAGAGTGTAGAAGAAAAATTCAATCTAAGGATCACAGGATATAAAACATGGAAGAAACCTACTAACATCAAAGTAATATTCTATTAACAACTCACAGTGTTTTAAGATTCAATAGATCACCAAATGTAGGGTTGATTGACCTCAAAGGGATATCAGAAAGCTCCCTTGGACAAGGTGGAAAAGTCAATATCAGTGACACTTAAATCAGAAAAGAAAAAAATATACAAAAAATTGTCTTCAATATACTGCCATACAATGAAGTAACAACATTTTCTTCGCATCCAATATGATCCCATGACATCGGAGAGCATGGATCATCTTGCCAACCTAGATTTAATCCGGCAGATTGCTGAATAACCTGAAGGGCTGACACTGCGAGGGATGCTAACTGTGATTAAAGAGTAAAATGGAATTGAAGAACACATAGCATGTGGAAGCAAAATGGTAAATGGGACCTGTAGTTGAAGAAGATTCTGGGGGAATGTCAACAATCTCATAAACTTCAAGTGCATTCATTTGAGGGTTGAATTTGATACTCTTCAGCGTTATATTTAAGCTCTTGATTTCTTTCCTCGTGATAAACAGAGCACTCACTTCCGAATTCTTCACAGTATAGTTTGGTTGAATGACATCCCCATTAACTATAACATCAAATGAGGGGGAAACAGGAAGAATACCAGCAAAATAGAGGATAATGTAGTAGTCTCCTAGGGCATCAAGGGGCAAATTATAGGTCAGGACCTCCTTCCGTGCCAGAACTCTTGCAGTTTGAAGAACAGCAGCTGGAGGGATCTCCATAAGACTTGATGAATTAAAGGAACTTTCCATTTTGAAGCCAGTTGAGACGTGAAAGGGAGAATAGTCCAGATCAGCATCCCATATGCGATCATACTGATCCGAGGGGAACCTGTTTTTACATATTCTCATCATAACATCTTAGATAAATTTGAACATTTATAATAATTGATGGCAGGCAAAAGTTCTTACTGTAGTGACCCATTGTTGTAGCCACAATTCATTCGATAACTCCTCCTAAGAAACTTGTTGGGGAAATCTTCTAAACCAGTTCTGTAAGCTCCTTCAGGAAGGGGCCGGACTTCAAGTTTAGAAATAACAGGAAAACCAGCATTTGGAATTGATTGCAGACATACAGGGAGAACATCTTGGCTAACTGGCCATATGAACTCTTCAGTCCATGGATCAGTATCAGTAAGGTTTATAGTAGCACTAATAGCCGTCCCAAGAGAAACAGAGAATGCTGGTGGTTTTGAGAGTCTATCATAGTTCTTGTACACAAATTGGGCTCGAACAAGAACAGAAGAGGGCAAATCCTTTACTGGTAGCCTGTAACACTTTCGACCTGGAGAATCAGGGAAGAAACGAACAGGGGCTTGAGAAGATAACGTGTCCTCGACAAACTCAACAGTGGTAACATTGCCTGTGGTGACATAGCTACCATCTGAAACCCAGGTTATGTTAGAAGAGTCTACCGAAGTTGACGTTCCACCACAAGACAAACTCAAGAAACCTGTTCCAATTGCCATCATGTAATGAAAATTTATTCCCAAAAATCGGAAACCAAATGATAGGCATATTGCCAACAGAAAACAATTTGGAAAAGAATTTAATCGATCATATTTTCAAATATTTACATATAATAATCTGATAAAGGAACAATTGAACAAAAGCTCATATGATAGGGGAATTGGTGATGCCAAAAGGAAGTTGAACCCACAAAAGAATCAATGAATCAGAAGCAAGAACATACAAAATTAGAGGGGTTGTAGTTCAAATTAGTTCTCATTTGCAACAAACAAATGTAGATAATTCCAAAAGGGGCCAGAAGTGCAACAAACTCTTTGAAGGGAAATAAGGAAACAGACAATGTCGTACCATCTGGATCACTGAAGATCACTTTGCTAGAGGCGCAGAATAGCATGAAACGGAACCACAGTCCCAAGAACAAAGCCATGAAGTCGGTAATAAGTCAAGCAAAGCAAGCGTCTCGAAAGGAGCAATAAATTTTCATCCAACGAAACACAGCAGTGAGAAGCTAGGTGTTGATTGAACTGATTCACACGGATAAAGAACAGGAGAAGAAGAAGAGAGATGAAATCGGAGATTGTAAAGGGTTGAAATTCTAGACATTGCTTGGAGCTGTAAAAGAGCGATGCAAGTGAGGAAACGAGAATCATGATGAAGGGTTAGTGCGCAATGATGGAAGAAGATGATACTGATGATTTCTTCCGTTGGATGACAGACAGTGATAGAAAAAGCAGCGAGTAATGGAAGAAGAAGAAGAAGGAGAATAGAATGGCCGAGGTACTGATTGCGTTCAAAACCGCCAAAACCCTCCACTATCTCCCCCCTCCACCCTCTCTCTCTCTCTCTCTCTGTTTCAATAGCTGGAACGTAGCCGCTTGATGATGCCATGTTCTACTTCTCTATCAGTAACTCTCCAAGTTACTTGGTAACACAATATATCCGCATTAGGTAGTCTTTGTTTGTTAGATATTAAGTGAAGTTAGACATCGAAAATATTTTGGATATTTATTTTTTTAATATATTTATTAAATTTATTTAATATTTTTTTAAAAAAATTACGAGATTTTTTATTTAAATTTTTATAAATAAATTTATTTAACTCTCATTTCAAATAAATTTATTTAATATTTTACCGATAAACTTAAATTATTCATATATTCCTTATAAGATAATTAATATTATTTAATACATTTTTAAAATTTAAATTTTTATCTCTATATATATATTATTATCTAATACAAATTTTTTTCATTGATTTTTTAAATTATTTTATTTAATTTTATATTTTATTATCTATTATAAAAATATGTTTTGATAATTTTTAATTATTTAAGTAAAAGTATTATAATTCCACTAATAATTATTTTTATTTTTGAGTTTTTTTAGAATTTATTTTTAGACATAAATTTAGAAAATAAAACATTATTTTATTTTTTATTTTTATTTTTTTTGATGATTCACATTAATCATAAAATACTATTTTAATTATAAATTTATTATTGATGTTAACATACAATTTTAAATAAATTTAATAATAGAAATATTTTAATAAAAAAATTTTTATCTTTGAATTTATCATATGCATTTAACATACATATGAAAAAAAAAATACAATTTTTAATGAATTTTAAAAAAATTAACAAAGAGTTTAATAGAAATCTTAAAATACTTTCTAACCTTATTTTGACTATTTCATATCTTAGTTTAGGATACATTTTAACCTTATCTTATTCATTTTAACAAATATTATCTTAAAAGATAAAATTCATCTAACGAATCATAATAAACCATCATATATATATATATATATACAATTTTCAGTTGAATATCGTTGTTACACCATTGTTTTTATTGCTTAATTGGTTAATACTAATGAATGGGTAGGATGCTTGTTAGACCAGCCTCCAAGAAATGATTCAAACCACTTCTCTTTATACCTTTGCTTTTAAATTCATTCTCCCCCGTTACTTATTGCTTTCAATTGCCAATAATAATCAACACCATCCACAATGGGAACACTTGGAAGAAAATCATGCCAAGCATCCATGATTATGCCTGCCCACATGGATCTAAATATTTTTGTCACAATTTTAACAAAGTTTCCAAACTATATACTTAACAGTTCATCTGGATCCCTAAGCTTGGTTAAAATAAAGAGTAAAAAAGAATTAAACGTTTAATTATTTAAAATAAAATGAAAAATTTTAAACAAAAATATGCAAATGTGACCATGTAATGAAATAAAGGCTAAATATGTTGTATATGCAACATTCACCTAATAGAATAAAGGCTAGATATGTTATATATGCAACAATGAATATTTTTTGGGTATGTGTTTCAACATAAGAGATCATATGAGCATGAAAAAGAAATTCACTATCCGAACGGAGAAATCAAACTAGCTTTTTTCAAGCAATAATGAAGCAAATAGAACAGTGTGAGTATGTAGATCAAATAAGCTTCAATCTGACTTCTTCCTATGGCAGATAGTATTTAAAAACCATTTGATGTTTCAAGGGCCATAACAAGGGCTAGAGTCCTATAGCTAAATAGCAAAGAAATGTGAACTCCAAGAAAATATGGACACTATAGCATTGCCCCAAACCACAAAAATCTTTAAAAGGTTACCTCATATTAAATGAAACATGCAAACCCCATCATCATAAATAAAAAAGGCCTGGTAAAAATTGTAGGAATTCAAGCTCCTCCATAATCATCAAAATTAAAAGGAATTCAACACCCTGTGATCCTCAACAAAACTCTTTCCAGGTCTTGACAACTTAAAAAAATCCAAACAAACCTAGACAGGAGAAAAAAAGTTTAAATAGGAAACAGGCTTCTCAAAAGACACCCAACCAAACCAAATTAGTACTTGACAGGAGCAAGTATATCTAATTGAGATCCAAGCTTCTCCTCTGCAGTCTTCTCAGCCTTGATCCTCAGCTTAGTAAGCTGCTTCTTTCTCTCATACGCCACTTGAGCTCTGTCCTTCCTCTTCTTCTCTAGCTCCTGCAAAACAAAGCAAGTGAAAACAGCATCCATCAAAGATTGCCTCGTATATTGAGCTATTAGATATGTCAAATGTTAGTTTCCATATTGGTAAGATAGAGCTAGTCAAGAGAGATTGCATGATACAAACATGGCAACATCTGGATACAAATGCAATAACCTAGAAGCAACAAAAACCACTTTGAAGAACATCAACCATGTACCAACCAACTACTTGTTTTCTCTCAGTCAGACCATCTACTGAACAAAACATCAAGTCCATACATTGAAACACAATTAACAAACCCAAACAGATAGAGGTCTAGTTGACACAATCAGACGCATTCTTTTTCTTTTTTTTTTTTTTGCCTACTGTGCAAATAAACCACTGAAGTGACCTCCCTCCCCTAGTCAGTCAGTCATATACTCTGCTAGTTGTGAGTTTTTACTCAGTAAGTATTGCATGTCTGCAATTAGAAAAGGCCTATATAAGAAAGGATTGATGGCTTGACCAAATGAGTTCCTTCAGGAAAGAAATAGCTATAAGCACACGGGGTTTAACATGATTGTCATTCACTAGGGGGTGACCAGACATCAGAGATTGTGTCCCCCAAGAAAAAAGATGGGTTGGAAAGAAGGCTAAAATGTTGACATAATCTGAATATAATCTTTGGAAATCAGGGAATAAGATCAATTGAGGCACTTGTGAAGAGAGTGAATAGAATAGAACAAGTATCTAACAAAAGAGGTAGAGAAAGACCAAGATAAGAGACACTTAAGATATGCTCATAAGGGCCATATAGAAAATAAGACCATAAATAGAAATAATTTGCAAGTTTAGAGTTCATGTAACTGACCCCAGATGGTGGAATAAAGGCTTGATATGTTACTTTTTTTTTTCTGTAAATTGATATGTTACTGTTATTGTAGTTATATTTCTTGGAAAGGAAGAAAGAGAGTTCTACGGCATGTTGATGTGAAAAATACTTTCAAGCACAAGAAATGGCAATGCTTTACAGGAAAATAAATGGTAACTAAAAGGAAAGAAATATTGTCTGCTTTGGTTGGGTTCCAGTTAGTGTATGGTATGTGTTAGATCTCAACAAGGGTTAATAGGTTGAGCTTATTAGAATTAGGAACGATAACTACTGCACATAAGGAGTTGTGATACCAAGGGACATCCAAGGCTCAGCAAGTGTAATAATATATGTGCACATGCATGTATGTTCATATTGCTATACTTGCTGGAAGCCTATGAGTTATTTTAATAAAAGTGAGCAGCAAAACTTATATAATAAAAACAATTGGAAGTGGGCATTAACCATTTCCTTTTATTAAAAATTATATGTGCCCAATTATTAATAATGATCATGGTTGATCAATTCATTATCAACCCCATATTTTTCTCAATTTAATTATTATGACAAACTAAACAGATTGAATGAGTGAAACATTTTCAGTAACAATCTGGAATTGGTGATTATTTGTTGGGCAAACCATCTTAAGGCACTTTTGAACTGGCTTGTTCAAACAACCATAGTTTTACAGCACTCCATCTCGTAAGGCCACAACCACAAAATGCAGCAACGCAAGTCAAAGCCCATATATCATAACATCTCCACACTAAACTTAAGGAAACATACAGGGTAAATCCACATAATAAGGCAAACGCATTAGGTCAACAAAAAACTAAAAAAGGGGCTATCTACTGTGGACTCTCAATAAAACAAAAGATAGGATATTATTTAATTTTGAGTTGCTGAAATCAAACAGAATAATAACTTGAAGATGGTCAAGGTATGAATTCACAATCAAAAAAACAGTTGAGCTGCTTAGCAGCTAGATGCATACATCACTAATAAATGTTGCATAAGTAACAACATTGAGATAAAAAAATATCAATCAGATGTTAGGAATAAAAAAAACATAGGGAACATGATTCCGGTTCAATAAAAACTATAAAATAAAATGTGTTATAAGTTAACACAAGGTAAGTCTTCCCCTAAATGAAAGTATAGGGATACACCAAATGTGACTAATCAATAATGACACAGTTGAATATAGACAACAAATGCAGTTCCAGTGGCAAGTGCGGAAATATCTGATACAAAATAAATAACTTAAATCTTACCCTAATGGTGTCGTAATGGTTCCATCCAACCTCTGATGAGAGCTTTCCCAACAAGCAGTACTTGTGTCCAGCTTGAAGCCTCAATACCCTAATTCCATGACCAAAATCCAAATTGTTAAATCCAATCAACACTAAACAATCAATAGTTTCAAACCAACATAAACTTATCACGTGATTGAATCAAAACATGGAAGAATTATTGCGCTTCGCAAACGTTTCTTTCAATTTCTTGAAAACTGGTCACCAGAACCCACCCCCCCCCCCAAAAAAAAAAAATAATAATAATAATAATAAGAGATCAAAAATCAAACCCTCAATCGGAAGACTCACTTGAGAGCATCGGGAATGACCATCCTCTTCATCTTGTCGTAGGGCGAAGGAATACCCTCGTACGCCTTCAATCTAGCCAGCGCCGCCGCTCCACGCTTGGTCTTGTGTGGAATCATTCTACAAAACCACAAAAATATACATATTATTTATACTATCACACTGCATCAATCTCAATAGCGTGCACAGATGGTGTGGAGAGAGAGAGGTACTGACCCACGGATGGTGCGCCAGAGGATCTTTGAGGGGGCGCGGAAGTGGATAGGACCGTGAGAGGGCTTGGTGTTCATGCGCTTGCGGAGGAAGCGGAGATACTTCATTTTCTGGCGTACGAGCCCGCCGGAGAGACAGATCTCTTCGCACCGGACAACCACCACTCTCTGGCCATTGAGAAGCTCTTTGGCCAGGATCGACGCCAGCCGACCAAGCATGTGGTGCCGGGCGTCCACCACCACCCGCCGCGCGCAGATTCCCGATCCCGACACCATCCTCTCCCACTCTTTCGCTAGTCTCTCTCGCACTTCGACTGGAGTCGGAACTGAAAGGCGATAATACCTCTTATGCTAGGCATATGAGAGCTAGGGTTTCTCTGGTTTAGCAGAGCTAGACATGGGCCTTGTTAGGGCCTCTTAATACTAGTTGGGCCGGCCTTCTCCCAGCCCAAAATGATGGTTACGTAGCCATGTGGGCTGGGCTTTCATAATAGTTATGCGTGGCTTATCGAACCTTTTTGTTACTCTCATGGTTATATAATATTATAATATTTTAATCCAAGATAGTATAGACGGTTCACTTTAAAAATTTAAAAAAATTACGAAATTATGAGTTGGAATAGTTAATTATATTTATTTAAAGGGTCAAATTTTTAAAATTTAGCTCGAACCTATCTATTTATTTAAAATTTTAAAATAAATGAGTTTTAAAAAAAAATGACGTTGACTATAATTGAGGATTCTTTTAAGTTTTTTACGTTACAAATAAAATATTATAATATTAAAAAATTAATTTATAATATAATATTAATTTATATTTATTAATTTTATAAAAATTGAAATATTATTTTTATTTAACCCGCCGTTTGATCATACGAGCCGTACACCTCTAACCTGAGAACTACAGTTCTCATCTCCTCAAGACTACTCCCAACCATCATCTCTCGCCCTCTTCTGTCTCTCCGCTTCACAGCCAGTCTCTCCACCTGATCAGGAGACGCCAATTCGCAGAAGGCGGCCACTCAGATCAGATCTACAAGCCCTCTTCTCTCTCATCATCATCTTCCCCAATAATGGGTGCCGATGGCAAGGTCTATTCTCTGGCCGAGGTCTCCGCTCACGACAACGCCAAGGACTGTTGGCTCGTCATCGGTGGCAAGGTATAACTAGTACTTTTACCAGTAATCTCTCTCTCACTACATTTCCATGTTTGCGCCTGATCTAGGAATCTGATTTTTCTTTTCCCTGCTCCGATCAAGATTGTGTGTGTGTCGTTGGTACAATTATATTGTGCTATACTGGGACTCACACAGATTGAGGATTTGAGTTCTGAATGTTACTCTCTGGATCTGATTGTTGTGCATTCAGGAATGCGACTTCAGTTCTTGATTTGATCTAGAAATCTGATTCTATCTCTTGTTTGTCTATGCATTGCAGGGTTTGGCTGATTATTAGGGAATTTCTCTTGTCTTGTTCTATTTTTCTGTACACTTTGACGTAGATTGGCACCTAAAAGGTGCCGAGTTCCCTCAATCAATTGCTCTTGCTTTTCATTTGTGGTTTAAGGCTTCTTAGTATGCTCAGCCAATGTAATGCTGCATCAAGAATCCGTACAGGATACCTAGGTTTAGATGCAAGATTCCCCTTTTACTAGTTCCCAGTACTTACTATGAAACCTGATGTGCTTAGAAACAGGATTCTTCCTTGATGATACCATATTAAGATTTATTGCTTGTAATTCTGATGTCTATATGCAAACTGTTCTATATACTGGTTTAAACATTGGCATATTCAACTGGGAGTTCCTAGGTTCCTGTGCGAGGTTGCTTCAATAAGGCAGTAGAGGGCATAACTATTTGGGGTATTAAGGATCTAGAGGATTTAGAGAGTTATTTTCAATAACATGTGCTTCTTTCTTTCAGATAACGTTTTCTCCTTCCCTATTTATCTATTGGATTAACATTCTAGTGGAGAATGAAACACGAATCCAAGGTAAGATAGACATTTAAATTCTAAGATTCCTTTTGAAATTTTAATGTTCATTTCCACCTTAAAATTTTTAGGATGATTGAGTAGATTCAGCGTTCAATGACAAGGTCAAGTCTATTTGATCTAAAATTTAGAGCCTTTCTCAAGCAGGTCTTATAACTAGTTGGTCATCAAGCATTGACAGTCTACTTGCACATGATTGAGCAAAGAAGATGTATTTAAATGACTGACCACAGTTACATGTGGAGATGTGGGAACTTCTCTGAACTAATTCAATGCATAGTGTTCTTAGTACCAGACCAGATATCTATTTTTTTCAGCATTTATGATTGTTCTCCTTGGTCGGGTATATAAACATGGCCAGAGTGCACCTTCTCCACATTTTTTTTTTATATCCTCCTTACGTATGATAGATAACAATGCCGTTAGCATTTGAGGAAGCAACTTTAACAGTATGGGAAACAGGAATTCAGCTCTTATTGCTTTACCTCTTGTATATTGTCTAAAATTTTGTATTCCATTGTGACATTGTTTGCGTACTCCTCAAGTTTGATCCTTTGCCTTTATGTGTTCTATCAGGTATATGACGTGACGAAGTTTTTGGACGACCATCCTGGTGGTGATGAGGTTTTGTTGTCTGCAACAGGTAATGTGGAAATTTGTGATCCTTGGGATGTGAAGCGAAAATTATCTTGATTTTATCATAGTTGATCTGAGTTTGAAGTACATTTAACTCCTAGATGGGGAATATTAGGCTGGATATCAAACCCATGGCTAATACTGTTCTTACTAGACTATGAACCAAAGCCATTCTTGTTGTACAAATGATATGGACGTCCCTAGAGCCACGTTCTTGCAGGGAAGGATGCAACAGATGATTTTGAGGATGTGGGTCACAGTAGCAGTGCAAGGGCAATGCTGGACGAATATTATGTGGGGGACATTGATTTGTCAACCATTCCGACAAAGACCAATTACACTCCTCCCAAGCAGCCTCACTACAACCAGGACAAGACCTCAGAATTCATAGTAAAGCTACTGCAGTTCTTAGTTCCCCTTCTCATCTTGGGCGTGGCTGTGGGTATCCGTCTCTATACCAAATCAGATTAAGTTGAGCGTGGCAGGAACTGAAAAGCCCGTCCATAATAAGTTTATATTAGCTATCAAAGGTTTCCTCATTCTTGTTTCCATAGAGAAACTGGTAAAATAGTTAAGATTGCAGTTAATGTTACTGGCATTTAGCATCTGTCTTATGCTTTGCTTTCCCATTTGTGCTCTGCTATCAGTGTAACAACCTTGGATCTTTTTTGTTCTGTGCGAAGCAGTCTGGTGAAGCTTGTGCTTCATCATTAGCAACCCTTTTGAGGGTGAATGAATTGGTCAAAATTCTTCAGATTTTGTTTCTTGATTCCATAGACTTGAATCAGATTCTTGTCTCTATTCATCCTTCCCTCATTTTCCTTTCTATAGATGATTTTGAGGATGGGATGAGAAATATAATCCCATTTTTCTGCTTGGCTGCCTTTAATTTTGAATGTATGTATAGATCACTACAACGGCAAATATTGTCTTTAACTATTCATAACAAGCCC
Organism: Diospyros kaki; assembly: GCA_036245055.1. NCBI lineage: Eukaryota > Viridiplantae > Streptophyta > Magnoliopsida > Ericales > Ebenaceae > Diospyros > Diospyros kaki. The sequence goes on along the minus strand of BSEG01000007.1, from coordinate 42,324,209 downwards.
ATATGATCATACCAAGCACGAGCCTTGATGACAACAGTTATTTTTTTATAATTAAAAATTATGAGTTCGAGTTATAAAAGTAATTTTTATAAAAGAAAAAAAAAAGAAAAAAAAAACTGAGTACAAATATGACTCTTGTGTTTGGAAATAATTAGAATTTTTGTTAATATTTTGAACCATCTGTCTATGGCACTTGTAATGGCAATTATTCCAGATAGATATGGGTCCCCACAATCATGCAGCTCACTCGGTTGTTAACATTAATGCAGTTTCTTGTCGACAAACTTGTTGCTGAATCAATTTCATTAAATCCTGAATTTGAATCTCAAATTTGTTTAATGGGTTGAAGCCTCAGTACGACACGTGTCAACAGCAAGTTCTTTCACTTTCACATGCATAAACATCAGTGAATTACAGCACGTCTGTATTCAGTAAAACCATGAGTTGCAATTTGAAGAAGAAACAAAAGTCCCTCCTATTAAAGCAATGCACCATTACTATATACAGGGTGGAAGAAAGCTGCTAAAAAGAAACCAAATATGGTGGAAGAATATAGAATTATCACCAAGAACACTCCCTGTAAGTACCCAACGAACAGAGGTAGTCAGGAAGATCAAAATGATGTAAATTACCCAATATGACTGATTCTTCATCTTCTTTCAATCATCTTCGAATATGTTCTTTGTGAATGCTTTGAGGGTGAGGTTGATTCCCTAGAAGAACTATGACCAAAGAAGTTGAGCTTGCCAATCTTCCTTGAGAAAGAGCTGATGAACTTGTGAGAACTCGACTTCTCCATATCCCTCTTCATACAGACATGTTCTTTCTCTAGATCATTTAGCCTCATCCTTAACCGGGCAAGCTCGAGCTTCAGTTCTCGGTTTTCGCGCCTCAGAGAAGCGTAGTTGTCGCGGGGAGACATCGAAGCACTGAGTGCCCCGCTGCTGATCCGCCACGACTGGTGCATTGGCTTGTGGTCCTCGTCAGGGTAAGAGCAACTCAACGCATTCCGGAGCCTCAACTGCTCGAAGTAAAGAACCTGGACCATTGATTGGAGAGGAAGACGCTCGTTTTGCGCAGCATGCGCACCAGCTTCCTGGGAGAGCTTCTGAAAGTCGAGCAGCTTGCAGAGCCTTTTCTTGTCTGCATCTGATAAACCGTGATGAGCCTGCCATTTATACGCAACCCAAGATGAATCCGCGAGGCAAGATATAGAAGCAATGATCAGAACAAGATAGAGAAGCAAAAGTTTTACATACTTTGAGGTAAATATCGATTGCTCGATACAACCCGTCATGAACTGTGCGTGCGTGCGCTGGCAAGGCGTCTGCAATTGCTATGAGCCTGTTGAGCTTGAGGTTCGCATCGGGTGCAATTTCAGCAAGGTAATTGTCCACTAATTTCGAGACTTTGTACAATGCAGATTGGGAGGGTGAATGGGGACTGTCAGATTCAAAGAGCGAGCCATCTTCCATATCATCTTCTTCACTGTCATCTTGCTGAGAGAAATTAATCAAGATTCTGTGGACCGTGTCAACATCAAACAAAGTGTCACCGGCATGGCGGAAGGAGGGGATCAAGAGATCATCAAGAGTGGCCATATCCAACTGGGATCCAATCCGCCTTTCGAGATCAAGCCTAGAAGCAACTGTGCAGTCGAGCCACACGGCGCTTCGCAAGAGCCCGAACAGGAAACTGATGGGAATAGCAAGCTTCTCAAGGGGCAGAAGGCCGACAATCGTCTCGACTACAAGTCTTTCATGCCCATTTGAGCCAGCAAGCACATCGGCTTTTGGTTGGCCAGATGGATTCCATAAGCTGGACTTTCTGGTCAGCTCTTTCTCGGCATAGTTCATGAGTGATGCCCCTATGCTCTCAGCCCGAACTCCACGACACTTCATGGCCTTTATCACTCTTTGATACAGATCAATCCGGAGAACAGAAAGATCTTCTACCCACCAGTCACCCTCGGGTTTGGCCTGGCGACTCATGTGAAGCCTCCCCGAGCTGCTATACTCTAGACGCGAAAAGCTTGAAGCGATTTGCTCTACGCAAGCTTTGGAAGCAATTGCATCAATGCATCGGCTGACTATTTTCAGCTCATCGGCAAGAGGAAGTAGCTCTGCACATTGTTGCAACACCTCGACGCACATTTCAAGGTTCTTACAAACAATACTGTCGAGATATTCTTCAGCCCGGGAACTGAGATTATTCATGGAAAACTCCTCGGTCATCTCAAGGTAATCGGACACACAGCACAGTTGAGCAACATTTGCAGCAGTGATTTCAAAGTTGACACCGTAGCAGAATTTGGCAGCTAGCTCAAAGGACTCGGCGCCTCCTTGCAGGCTGGGAAGCTCGATCCTCGAAGTATCTGAGTCTCTGCGCTCTGCAATCAACTTCCTGATTCGCCCACTCCGGGAGACGAGGGGGAACTGGATGTAAAACTCATGATGTTTAAGCCATGGATGTGCACAAGATGTATGTATTATGTGGGAAGAACAAATTTCTTGATTTAGAAGTGGTGAAACTTACTTTGTGCAAGGCAAATGCTCCACCGCTCACTACTATTGTGATGTCACTGGGAACATCCCGAAATATCCTGCAATATATCAACACTCGTTTTATAACATGAGAAAAAAAGCACTGAATCTGTCATCAATGGAAGAGAATTCAATACCTGGCAGGGCCTGGCTCTTGTTATGGTGTCCAATATACAATTGAAACTCAAAAGTGAAAATTTTCCTCTAGTAGTTGAAGATCAGAAAGAGTGAGAAAAGCATTTTTCATTTGTTTTCTTTTCTTATAGTTCTTGAGAGGAGAGGGACACCCAGATGATCAGTTAAAGAACATGGTTCCTTTAAGCAAAACAACCAACAATTGACTCAATCAAAGAACATCCACAGAGACAGAGCATACTGACTTTGCAATATATATTTAAGCAAAACAACCAACAAAAGAAAGAGAAGAAGAAGAAGAAGAGAATATATATCTAAGATGAGAACACAAATGCATAGGAGGTGTGAAGAACAAACCATTCGTCGCATCGCTGCTGAGAACACTTTGCCAGTGGCAACTGCCTGTCCATTGAGAAAGTAGAAAGGCAGAAAGGCAAATGAAAACTCTAGAGAGAATGGTGGGATTGAGAGGAGAGGAGGGAAAACGAGCTAGGAGACAGCAACCCAGTTGGAGATGTTGCTGCTGGTAGAGTTCTTTGGCCAGTATTGTCAAACAGGTGGAGCTCAAAGCATAGATTGGAATTGTCCAAAGCAATGGGCCTCGTTTGGTGGGTCATGCCTTTACTTTTTCTTTCAATCCAAATCAAATAAACACACACACATGTGTATAGATGCGTACATTTCTAGATCTGCTTGCATTCTAAATCTTCAATTTCCAAACCCACTTCCCCAATCCACACTTTTTTGCTAAATCTAAGGATTTCAAGGTGATAAAGTGGCGCAAAGAAGGGAATGGATTGTAAAAAGTTCTCTGACAGTCTCACTGGGAGGGAACAGAGGAGGAAGAAAGGTGGTTAATAGTTTTTGACGTATTTTACACTTTCTCCCCATAAAGTATTCATATTGTCACATCTACCCCAATATTTTATCCTTCTTTCAAATTCTGATTCGAACTCAGATAGTGCAGTGGCTCTCACTTTGGCTTGGAAGTCAAATGACCAAGATATGCAAAAGACTTGAGGAACGCTAACTTAGCTGTCAAACCAACTTTAGGCGCTGTTTGGCCGCTTTCATGCAGCAAACCAAAAGTATGGGCAAATTTAAGGCAAATATATAATGCTATTTTATTAGTTTCCTTTTTGTTTCATGTATACTTAGAAAAGAATCAATCCAATCCAAATTTATATTTTTATTGAATTAATTTAATTTTTATACTTTAATATTTTTTTATGTAATAACTTAATTTTTTTATTATTTTAATTATACATTTAGACCTACATTTTCGAATCAATTTAACCTTTATATTTTGATATAAATAAAGTATAATGTGTACTTTGTCATTTCATTATATCTTTTTTTACACATAAAAATACAAAAGTTAAACTAACTCAAAAATACAAGTTTAGGGTTACAATCGAAATAACGAAAAATTCAGATTGCTACATGCAAAAAATGTCAAAGTACAAAAGACAACGCATATTAATAGGTATTACACGAAACACCCAACGGGCGACCAGTGGCCAACAAGATTTCGCCACGTGTCCCACAATGAGTGTCTTGACAAACCTGCCTCACCTAAGGTAGCAAGCCACCCTATGCTTGCAGACTGCACCTCACGTCCTAGATTCCCGAAACTCGCAAAGTCCCCGCACAATCAAAGGATTAAATTAACTCAAAAATTCTATTTAATGATGTAATTAAAATAACAAAAAATTAAATAATCACACCAAAAAAAAGTACAGAGCAAAAATATGCATTTGAATATTTAATTTAATGTTCTTTTTTTACGTATTATATGAATCAATTTGACTAATTACGATATTATAATGAACGTGTTTCTCTATTAATATGATAGCCTTCAGTTAACGCGTAATTTCATTTCACATCACTATAGTTGAGGTGATTTTTTCAAGGTTGGTGGGGGTGGAGAAATTGAAGTGATTAGAAATTTGTCATGTTTGAACTCTTTTGAGAGACACAAAAAATGAAAGTGGGGGGATAATTGCAATTTGGAGATTTAGACAAGGGGGAGAGGGTAAAAAGCCCTTTTTAGATTGACTTTGCACGTGACATAGAAGAAGCAAACCGTGGGGGATGGATGGATCAGAATGATGGATGGATCAAGCAGACACAATGCACAATCAAAGTTTAGGGCAGGGCAGTACTGGTGGTGCCCACTGTTGGCTAATTTTATTTATATGATTGCCCACCCCACCCTCCATCTTTGATGGACCCATGTGTCTCTCTTCTTATTATTATTTTAAATTTTTATATTTATAAAAAATCCCATTAAATGATCTTTAGGTCATATATCTTTGTTAAGTGTAACCAGTATTAGGGGGGGGGGGTGTGATTATCAACTTTTGAAACTATTCAAATCACAACTTAGTAGTTTGATCAGTTTAAGGAAAGAAACATAGTTAATAAGTTTAAGAATTAATGTACACTTAACAAAATTAAAATGATCTCATGAAATGTCAAAAATTTAAAAAACATGATTTTAAATTAAAAAACAATCATATGTCAATTCATCCAAACTACTACAACCATCAAGAATTAGTGGTCGTAAGCATTTTCTGAAATTTAATTAAAGGATATGGGTAGTCAATTTTATATGTCTATTTATCGAATTATGAAATTGAAATCAATCGCCATGTTTAGTTTTTATTTTTTCCAACAATCCAACCACCATCAATCGCTTAGATGAAAAATTTATAGTTTGGCGATTTGAGCCATTTGATTTTTTTCTACACACCCCCAACAATTATCTAAAGCTAATGGAGTTTATTTTTTTTTATTGTCATGATCTGTACTTAGTTTTAATAGTATCATATAATAATTCTCTTTTTCTCTTTTTTGATAAAAAGTCAAAAGACTTATTTTATGTCATCAATTGTCTTGAAAGTAATGATTCAATGAGTTTATTTTTCAAACACGTTTATCTCTATTAACACTGTATATGATCTTTTTATCTTTTTTCTTGCTAATCACATTAACACCGTATATGGGTTGTGTCGAGCCCTTGGTATTCTTTTTATTTAGTGAAAATGTATTACTAAAAAATTACCTAAAATATCATAAAATAATCTAATTGTTGTGTTTTACCCTTTTTATTTTATTTTATTTTATTTGGACATGATTATCTTCCCACTACCCATAAGAGCACCTTTCATCTAAATGCCAAGAAAGATATATTTTCTTTCATTTGTACGCAGTCAAAGTCTTAAAGACATGAATGAATGAGTGACACAATTCATCATTTCATGACTTAGTTGATGCATAAATGGTGGGTAGAAGTATGGCCCATGGTTGCAATTGTAAAATGTTAAATATTTCAAGGGTATGGTGCCCTTAATCGTTATGGCTAAGCATCTTGTCTTATGTTGTGTGGTTGCTGAGTCTCAAAATTTTGAGGTAATTTAACATTTTGGGTATGTGTTATGATGGAGATTTATTAATGAGATTTTAATAGAATACGAAGTTGACTAGTATAATAAAAATACGATATGATGTTTAGATATAACAACATGTGAGCCGTGTAATAATGTGATGTTTAAAAATTTATATATTATTTATTTAAATTAATTAAATTACAAGGTCATAATTTTTTTTAATTTAATTATTTATATGAAATTTATATTAATTGATATGTGTATATCTCGCTTGAGTCACGTTTAGACTCAGTTTGTTATCAAGGCTATGCTCAATCTCTACCCCATTATCCAAACCATACAAAGTTGATTAGTATAATAAAAATATGATATAATGTTTAGAGATAACAACACGCGGGGTGTGTGATAATATGATCTTTAAAGATTGATATATCATTTAGTTAAATTAATTAAATTATTGGGTCATAATTTTTTTAATTTAATTATTTATGTGAAATCTAGATTAATTTATATGTGTACATCTCACTCGAGTCGTGTTTAGTCTCAATCCATTATCAAAGCCATGCTCAATCTCCATCCCATTATCCAAGCCACCCTCAAGCTCGCCCTGCTTGACTAAATCACCATCGATCTTGGTATTTTACTTGGACCTAATTCATCTCGGATAAGGGGACTTTCTACAAGACCTAAGTGTAATTTAATTATATTTAAGATTTAATTACCTAATTCCATTAAAATTATTTCCTAAAGTTAAAGGTATAAATTGGGGATCATGGATTACTTTCTACAATCTAATGATTTATCTTAATTTTGATCGATAAATTTGAAATAAACTTAATATTCTAAATCCCAAAAATGCAATCTCAGGGGATGAATCTAATATCCTCAAAACTGTTTAGAATAATTACCCCTAAAAGCTTTCTAATAAGGAGATTTAATTCTATGCGAATGACGATCTCTATATTATTTGAAGTGTAAGAAGATATTTTCTGCAAGATAACATTTTTAATTGCGATCTTAAACTCTCTTGTTTCCTCTATTATTTCGTATCTTAATTTATGGATGATTTCCTTAGCTAGCTTTAGAGCAGTCTCACTTTTTTTTTGTTTTTAAATAATTTATCAAGTTTAATAATCTAAAAATAAAAAGTAGTCTCACCCTTTCTTTTATAATTTATTAAGTTTAATAATTTTAAATTAAAATTTTCTATAATCTAGTTTGTTCTTTGTTCGTTAGGTGTCTTATTGCTTCAACCTAGCTATTATACCTCCGTGACATCACAATGTATCTTTTTTTTTTTTTTTTTTTTTATAATGTGGGAGAAACTCGAAGGGTCTCCAATCACAAATAATATTTGGCTCATATCGTCCTATTTTCTGTAAAAGTCACTATCTGCCTTGGCCTTTGACCCAATTTAAATGTACAAACAAGTTCATCGCGAGTCGAAAGTCAAGATTTAACCTTTACGATAGACATAGACGATTACACAGGTCATATGAAGGCAAAATTAAATTTACAATCTCATGATATCTTAAACTCTCGAATGCTTGTGATAAATATTTGTACTACTCTTAAAGTTCGATATCACAACATTTGTGATTTAGGATTTGAGTGGTTTCCATCAAATCAAAGAATTTTAAAATATTCCTTATTTTATGGACTAATTACCATTTCATTTACAAAAGTAATACTTAAATACTTAACTTTGATATTTAGAATAATACCTGTTCATTGATATATTAATACATATATATTCCTTTAAATTTTAAAATTAAATGTCCAAATAATATTTTTATTTTGTCTATATTCATCTATCCACCACACGTTTTTAACCTATTAAAATGAACCTTATAATATAATTTTTGGTATGTTGCTAAGCTTAATTAATGAGCTGAATATCTTCATTACCTTGGAATGACCGCCCTTGCGCGGCCCCGCCGCTCCTTCTTTGCCTTGATAGCTTCATTGAGCTGAATAGCTTAATTTATGAGCAGACATGTTTCATGTGGGCTTTTCATACACAGTAATGAGGCCCAGAATAAGTTTTTAATGACCCAATATCCAGCTTTAAGCCCAGCCCAACTTTGAATTTGATCTTGCCAGCCCATTCTAGTCTACAAATCTAAAACTTCTATAATTATAAATTATCTTATCAAATTATAAACAAAAATAAAAATGAGGAATAGATATGGTACCAAAATATATAAATAATATTTTTATAAAAAATAAAACTAAAAATATATAAATAAAAAATATAAATTTTTTATAAATAAAATTTTTAATATAAAAATTATTTCATTAAATATAAATATAAATTTATTTATGCATCCAAACAAATATAAACATAATTTATTTTGTTCTCTACCACGAGCACGTGGATCAAAGAGAATTATTTTCATGTCTAATGTTGTGGTAGACTATATTTAACATTTATTATAAAATGACCTAAAATATATTTAAAATTATGAAAATAATTTAAAAATATTTTTTAACTTTTCAAAATAAAAAATATTTTAAAAATTCAAAAACGATGCAGTTTTTTCATACACCAATAATTTAAATTATACTAGGCAGATAATTAATATTTTTATTTTAAATTTATGTATTTAAAAATAATAAATTAATTATTATATTTTAATTTTTATCATCACACAGTGACTAGAGTTTTGTTTTTCATTACAATTAAATTATTACTCTTTTGATGTTTTTATTAAAGGCTACTTAATTAATGTATATCACATTAATAGTCGTTAATACAACTTAATAAAAAATTAAAATAATGAACTGAATTATAATAAAAATAAAAATTTAATAATTAAGATAAGATTAAAATTAAATAAAAGTGATTATAAATTTAAATTTGGGGGAAAAATTAATTATCGGGTGATTGATCTACAGTGATCATTTCACGGTTTTATCGTCTCTGAACAAACCCTAGGAAAATTGTTACGTTACCCCAAACTGACACAGGCGAAATTGTGGCAATTTGACATCAAATTGCAATCGGAGCAAATCCGAGTTGAATTGGGTATACTTCCAGTTTCACCATTCGCACGATGTCCAGCTGAAGTGAAAATTTTCGCAGATAAAGACGGCGATATGTGAAGAGGAAAGAGATTTGAAGCCATGGATTTATACTCGCGGTTTCGACGCAGTCTTTCAAGACCCAAGAAGACGACGACTAGACCGTCCGATGTTGACGCCCAACGCCGGGAACAAGAAGAAGAAGAAGAAACAATGTTCGGAATCACGGAGCCGTTAATCGATTTCATCAAGACATTCACTATCGACACCTTCAAAAACTTTCCCGTTCCTGGTCTCTTCAATTATTCAAGATTTCCTTCATATTTTATGTGTTTGTTACTCGTGCTTATACGCATATGATTGGGTGCAGATGAAGAGAGAGGTAATTGTGGCGAAGAGACTGGGGCCAGTGCTGGGAATGTTCGGAAGGATCTGTCTGAATGGCAAGAACGGCATGCTACTCTTCTGCTATCCAAATCAAAGGTTGTCTTTAATTTTCCCTTTTGGGGGTTAATCTTGAATTTGTTTTTTGGTTGTGAATTGTGGGTTTTGTGCAAATAATGTTTGATTAGCTATGAAATTTGAAACTAAGTTTAGTTGGGGGAAAGAATGTTTTGAGCTGCGCAAATTAATTTGGGAGAAGAATCATGAAGCTGTGTTATTGCATGGCCTGTTAGTATTAGTGAGCTCTGTCAGATTTTCTATGTTTATGGCTGAGCATTAAAAAGATGTGATCGTTCCCACTGAAAATCTAGTGACTGTTAGTGGCAGGTGGTGCTAAATAGATGTGTTTCAGCATTGCTGAAGCCCATTTAAAAGTTTTCCAGATGGATATCTATTGCAAGCATAACAATATAGTTAACATAGGCAAACTTGATTTCATTAATTGATGATTGAAGTTTTAGCATTATAGGTATTGTTGATGATAATAGCCAGTTTTCTCAGTAAGAATTACTAGGCAATTTGCACAATAGTCAGTGGATGTGGTTTCAGAAAGAGAACTACATGTATTTGCTAACATTACTAGAAATGTCACCAATGCAGCTATGCTCTGTCATTGAATAAAGAAAAGAGGTACCAGTGATCAAACCTTCTTCCATTTCTTTCCTTAGGAGTAGTGATTTAGGATGATAGGATCTAGCAGCAATGTTGAGAGAGTAAAAGAATTCACTGCCAATAAAAAGTAAATAGCTTTAACTTAAACATCTGTAATCTTCAGGAAGAACTTAACTAATTGAAGGAAAGAGAGTTCTCCTTGTTTTTAATTAACCTCTCCCTCCTCCTCTCACTGTGTACGTATTTATTTGCACATATATATGATTTTATATTCTTTAGGCCTCTTTGACTATTTTACTGTGTCGTGGTTCAATCATTAGCTTCAAAGAGTTTAATTTCCACTTTTCCAGTTCATTTGCCTTTTTTTTTTCTTTTATTAGTTTGTTCCTTCTAATAGAAGTGATATTTCTAATATGATTTTATTCTTCATTTCAGGAAATGTCACAACTTAGGTTTAAGCTGTGCCCTCGTCATCTCAAGGAATGGCTGTTCTGGAGAATATACTTTACACTTGTCAAAAATTATATTGCTGAGTAAGTTTAAATGATTTTCAATCGTTTCTGGTTCAAAAAGACACATGTTTTAACTTTTTCCATGGGCCTTGCACTAGCATCTATCCAGCATTTAGTTCTTTAAAGAGAAGAAAAGATGATTGTGGGATTATTTAAGCATCTTTTATTTGTTAAAAGTAATTTTAGTGATTGGGTTTGTTGGTATTTCTATAACTAGAAGGTCATAAGTTTGGGTTATGAAAATAACCTCCCTTCCAAAGCAAGGCTTAGGTTGCCTACAGAAATGACCCTCTCCCAACTCCCACATAGCAAGAGCCTCATGCACTAGGCCACCTTGCCTAGACTATGAACTAAGCACACCTTTCCTGGACTATGAATTATTCTACTTGATTAATAAGACGAAAGTCTTAAGTAGGTGCCTGTATTTGAAAAATGATTCATCATGGCTGGCCCATTAAGACATAAATGTGGCAAGGATTTCTTGTAGATATTCTTGAAATTAATGTAGTAACTGATGAGTGGATGGCTCATCACCCAATCTCTTGATTGCCCTCCCTTTCTTTCCAAATAGAGCAGTTGATTGAACTATCTCAATCCTAGGGTAGATATCTCTAATAGAGTACTTAAGAGATACATCGTACATGCTTGGTGTTTCCCTGATCCCCTGAGAACCTTTTCAGGCTAAAAATTCATGCAAAATGGTTGCAATTTGTAGACCCCCATCTTACCTTTTAAGATTATAAACTCTTTCTTGCTCTGCATCTCTGCTACTTTTTTTATTATCAGATATGAGTTGCGCGCCATACAGTTGGCGAAACTTAGACATATGACGGCTGAGAATGAGAAGTGTCCTGATACGAGTGGGTATGAAGTGGAAATGTCAGAGACAAAGCAGAAGCCAAATTTGCAGTGCCCTCTTCAGAACACAACTTAAGAAGTGAGTGAGAATGAATGAGCACAGGTCTTTTACTGTCTAGTTCTCCCATGGCCGGCTAATCACTTTTTGTGCATTTTCTGTTTTGTGCTGGTACTGATGTGGCGTTGTGTTGTGTTTAGTTCTATTTAGGAGTTCTGTTTCTCGCTTACCAACATCCGCCTTAAAGATGGAGAGTGCAGCTTGCAACTTGGCTTCTGGGGTGAATGTTTGGGGACCTACCATTGACACCCTAAATGTTCATATTTGACTTTTCAATCCCTGTGAGGTGCTAAAATTACGATTCTAGCTTCAGGTACTGTATGCAAACCAGATTTTGATAATTTGATACAATTGATGCGTTACAATATAATTTTCAGGCGTGTGAAGTCCTAAACAACAGTAATGATGGCTTCCTTGGGACTTGGATAGCTAGAGCCATTTTAGTGATGAAATTATATTGTACATGGAACTTGCTTAAAAAGTTTTAAGCTGCTTGTATCCACTGGATGGGTCCTTGGAGATCTATTACTTGGTTGTTGAAGCTGAAAATTTGGTTTGGATTCTAAACCCTTTCCTTCTTTAATTTGTTGTTGGGGATGGAAATGTATTGGGTCTTTGAGGCACTCTCGAGGTCACCTGATGGATGGTGAGAGAGAGGCATAACATGAACCAAAGCCATGCTGCTTGCTTTTGGGTTTCATTTTTTTTTTTTTTTTGGGTGGTAAATAAAGCATATGTTCATTTACAAAGAAGCATGTCTTTCTATTCAAAATTAAATTTCAAAATACATATCTTTTGGATTTTGATGACTTGTAAATCTAAGAGCTGTTTGGTTTTGTGAATTTTATAAATAGTAATAGATTTTCTCAACATTATATTAATTTGTTGCAAAGATGTTTTTGATGTCATCACTTTATGAATGTCACAGAAAACATTTAGGGCTTTGTTTAGCTTTAAAAAATATTTATTTTTTAGTACTTATTAAATAGTTGAATCTTTAACTAGGAAATAACAAATTTAATTTTTCTTTTTCAGCTTTATATTATAAATTAAAAAACATTAAAAATATATTTTAAATTGAACTACTATTAATTTTTAAAAATATAAAATATTAAAACATATTTAATTATAAAATTAAAATTAAAAATTGGAAAATATTTTCCACGACTAATTGGCCTTTTATCATTCGTTTCTTTTCTATTACTTTCAGAAAGCTTAAAAATCCATTAATTTTTTTATATTCAAATAATTATTTTTATTATTTAAAAATTAATAATACATTTTCAAATTTTTATTTTTTGCCAAACGAATTCTTGAACTTTCTCAAAAAAACTAAGATTAATTTTGTGAAAAATAAAAAATTAAATGATATTCAGACCAAAGACCCAAAATTAAAGAATGTACAGTTAATTTAGTAATGGAGAGAATGTTGTAGGTAACTTTCGAAAACAATTGAAAAAATTTGAAAGTTCAAAAAATATTCAAATCAAATTGTCAAAATTAGAGATCATAACCTTTGTCATTTATTTAAATCTTAAATGAAAAATATATACCACTTGCATGATAAAAGATGGTCAAAGTAATAAAAGTGTTGATGGACGTAGAGAGAGAAAAGTGTTAACATAAAGAGAGAGACATATAATACTATCATAAATATATCTAATGTAGATCTTAGATTTGAAAAAAAAATAAAAGGGGTATGATGCAAAAGCGAACATTGATACGATCGATGTAAGCAAGGAGTAAAGAGTCTAATGCACATGCACGTGAATAACCTAACGAGTGCTTACCGCGTGACGGTGCGCAGGGAGATTTGACTGCCTGGCCGCCGGCCTGCAAAAGCAGGTGAGAATCTCAAATGAGCTCTTATTAGCATGCAGAATAGTCACTATTGGCTCCAGAATTGGCATTCAGTGCAGAGAAGGCGGCCAATTTTTGACAATCCATGTTGCATACATACATTGGACATAGTCATAAATTACCCGTCAGTTAAAAGCAGACCCTGAAATACCTAAATTACACGCGACTACCATCTCAACCACATGTTCTTCATCCTTCAGTGATTGACGATAAAACAGGTGTACGTCGACGACTATGATAAAAAGGTGCAAAGGCGATCAATTGAGAAAGGCGGAAGTCAAAGGCGACACCAATGATAGACCTTCTACCACCGGTGACACCTTTGCTTTCCTTGACTGATAACAACCTCTGCATCTTCTGTCATAATCATTCATTTGCATCTGTCTCATCACTAACCATTAAAAGAAGAAGTTGTGAAAAATATAATCACATAAGAGGTAATTTGCACATTTCAACGCACTCATTCTACCTACGCAGGGCCGGCCCTCAGAGTAGGCAACCTAGGCAAGTGCTTTGGGCCCCCACTAAGGTCAGTTTTGGCTTTGTTAACATGGGTCCAACTGACCTTATAAGCATGAGCTCATTTCATATTATATATATATAATATTAAATAATATTAGAGAATTAAAATGTTAGGAGCCCATATAAAATTTTGCTTAGGACCCCTAACTTCTCAGGGCCGACCCTGTACCTACGGTGTACAATTGATTCCAAAATATATAATCTAAGAGTATATATAATTAGAATAATAAAAGAATTTAAATAATTATAAAAGACATAAAAGTGTATAAGTAAAAATATATATTTAGTTCATGCATATACATTCATACATGTATGCGCAACACAACCGTGCGGGCAGATGCTCCGCACATAGAGAGAGAGAGAGAGAGAGAGAGAGGGGGGGGGGGGGGGAGCGTACAACTAACTCTTTGCCATTCTCCAAAATCTCGTCCCATCGCTGTCTTATTAGAACAAAAGCTGCAAAAGCACCATGTCATTTTCTATCTCATTTTAATTTTGCAGAATCAAACAAATGAAAGTAATTGCTTCCCTGAAAATAATGTGGAAACGCAAAGGCACATAGCATATTCTGTATGGGAGACCAGTACAATCCCCCACCCTCAAGCCATGTGAAGACACAACACAAGGTTTCCCGAAGACCATGCAAATCTCATTTTCTAGTTGAGAGAGCAACGGCTCTTTGGTTTCTACCCCTACCCACCAGGCAATATGCCAGAGGAAAAGCACATACAAGCTGATCCCATTTCAACTGTACCCTAACTGCATTGCCAACTGACAAAACATGGATATTTCACAGCAACCCAATGTTACACACTACAACATCAGCTCACACAGCCAACCCCCTTCTCCAACCACCAATCTAGTCATTAAATAATTTCCACAAATCTCAATGCCTTTTTTGAAAAAAAAAAAAGAATATCACTAACAAATTGCACCACAAGTTGACTACATTTACAGCAGGGGGCTTGTACAACAACCAATATATTTTCTTTGTAAATATTGGAGCAAGGGGTACAATAGCCTTGACAATTTGCTAGTAGAAACAGTTTATAAGGGAAAAAGACAAAGTTACGGTTCCACAGAGTTGGCATCACCACAAGAAAGCAACAGTCTACAGCTTCAGACCAAAACTTTGCAGCAAACAATCTTAAACTAGATTATACACACCTAGAAAAGTCACCATCAAGGCTTCAATAGAAAGCACGGGTCATGTATTTCATAGCACCAGAGGAGAAAATCACTTGCCGGAAACAAAATAGACAGAGACAAAAAAAGTAAATGCGGGGGAGTACAAGTTTTTACCATCAGGGAGCCCCACCAGTGCACATACAGCAGAACATACAAATAGTAAAAGAAGACAAGAAAATATTTGATAATTTGATATGAGTTCCTACCAGATTACATTGGTGAAGCATTAAGAGCCTAAAAAACCAAACCCATATTTGTATTTTCTTTTCCTTCCTAATTATCTACCCACCTGGTTAGTGTGTAATTCATAAGTTCTGTTATCCTACAGATCATTAGATTACACGTCTTTCACAGCTCAGGTTTCTTTTTACATTTGAATAAGATGGGCGGTGGAAATGAACCACTGCTACTAATCCAGCTGATTAGAACTCCAAGAACCTCAAAACAAAGTCCTGATTACTGATTTACTCTCACCCATTTGTACCGTCCTGGAAGTGGCGAATCATGCAGGATATCGAAGTTATACCTGGAAGAAATCCCGCATATGAGTTAAGGCAAACGTAGCAAATTAAGGGTATGATAATTCTATGGCCTCCATATTTAATAGACAGCAATACTAACGAAAAATAACCAACTACCAACGAAATAGAAATACCATACTTCTCAGTGAAAAGCCTTTGCTGCTGTTGTTGCTGTTCTGCAAAAGCGAAGAACTCCTCTATCTCTTGTGTCGTAGGAACGTTTCCTTGCATGGGATTTTGAGTTCTTCTATTTGCTGCAGTTGAAATCGTTTGCCTTGTAGTAGAGCCAGGGGCAGAGGCGTCTGACTCCCTTATCAAACTAGAAGGTGTGCTTTCCCTGGTGCTCCTGTTTCAAGATGTAACATTAACCAAATTTTTGTCACATGTCAAATTGAAGTATTCAAGATGCCCAAAAAGGGAAGGAAAACTAGAAACATGAAATAAGTTTGTTCCGCTGTTTCTGATGTTAGAACATTTTTCAAGGAAGAATAAAGAAGCAAGACATTTACGAATATGTCTTCCACTTTTCCTATCCCATTTGAGTAAAAGTTCAATTCCCATCGTGTAAGTTACTTGAAAGGGCAGAAGAAGTTAAGGTAGCAAACAAATTTCAGAAATTTAAGACGATAAAAACAAGTAGAAGCTCAAATGAAGGAGAGCAGAAGCAGACTAAAGATGAAAACAAGAGAGATAAGAGGTATAAAAAATAACTTCAGTAAATCACAAAGAGGGGGAATAAAACCAAAGTGACCTTTTGCAATCTGAAGCTGCGAAAATAAACCCACAGAATAAAAAAGAAAAAAAAAAACATAATCAAAACATTAGAACTAACTTGGCAAATGTGGGGGCGGGGGGGGGGGGGGGGGAGCAAAGAAAACCAAAGAAGCAAGATAGTTTTCTGGAAGTAGCACCCGACGTGACTGGGTCAGAAGAATGTAAAATGGTTCTATTCATGAAGTTCAAGACCCAATATAATTACTTTTCTTTCACTCTACAACGAACAACAAAAAAGAAGAAAGGAACAGGTGGGGGAGAAGGGGAGTTGAGAAAGACAGAAGTGGCTCCCACATGACCGGTAAGAAAAAGGGTAATCAATAGAACCTTTCTCCAGGTTTGAACATGAAAAGGTTCTCCTTAACTTAAAAGATTTCTTTAGCAAAGATGCACAACAGACAGAAAAATTCAACCGATAAAACCAATATTTGTAATAGATAAATCAAATCAAAAGAAGAAAATGTATGCGAACGAAGGCGGAGGAGCAAATATTTTCAACAAAACTGTCAACTTTTTCCTGAAAATATCCTTTCCCTTACACACTTGTTCTGAACAACCGAAGAAAGAACGCAGGTGAACCGATATGGAACCGACAATAAAAAAAGAGGAGGTTTCAGGGAAGGAATTAAACCTTTCTCTGCCTTCAAACTCCAGATAGTTCTCCCCAAAAGAAGGCTCAACATCATCAATGCCTTGAGTCCCATTGCCTTCTCCTCCCCTCTCTGTAAGTTCACGGATATCCCCTTCCACATTAATCGAGACCGACCTGGAGCAAGCGTTTGCACTCCGTCGTAGAGAGTTAGGGTTTTGCGCGCAACAATCCCTAGCTTGTCTCCTCTGGTCCAGCGGAGCCTTCGGAAGCCTCCGACTCCTAAGCTGAAGGTAACACGAATCGGAGCTTGCCTGCGGCGGTGCGGCGGCGGATTGAAGGCGCTGCAGAGCAAGTGTCTTGGCTCTCGTCCGAACTCCAATAGAAGACTGCGAAATCACCTCCATCAGCGCCACGTCGCCTGCAATCTTAGCCTTTCTCAAGTACTTGCCCATGTTCCTCTCCTGGAAAACTCTGCCTTCACTCAAGCCTACTGAAACTAACCTTCGAATCCATGGAAATAGAGAGAGAGAGAGAGAGAGAGAGAGAGAGAGAGAGGACTGGTGCGGGGACAGAGAGATTAGGGTTGGGGAAAAGGGAAACATTTTAACAACAGTGACAGCTTTTAGCTTTCCATTTTCTCTTCTTCCCATTTTATATTTCATTTCCGGATATTTTAAAATAATAATTAAAATTATAATAAATGTATTTTATTTTCTAGAAAAAGTATATTTATTGTATTATTACATTTTTAATTTTAGTTAATTAATTAAATATCTTACAATATAATATTTTATTATTAATTAATAAAATAAAATAATATAAAAATTAAAATAAAATATAATAAATATACCTTATCTAAAAATAAAATACACTTAACATAATAAATAACATTTTCATTTATTTATTTATTTAAGTCGTATTATTACTCTCTTTTTTAAGTGGGCTCTTATAAAGGTCATTTCTTTTTCTTATAATTAATTAAAACAAAAAAAAAATTAAACCCTACTGAACATCACACACATATAGTCATTAACCATCAACTCAACTATTTAATTATTCTGATATAAATTTTAGTAAAATTATAATAAAACCACAATTACTATAGTTTGGTCAATTCACATAATTTCTTTTTTAAAACTTAAAATCGAGAAGTCTCCACCCCAACAAACAATTTTTGGCCAGAGTATCTTACTCTTTTTATAAATCATAGCCTCTCACATCTATCATAGATCAGACAAATCAAAATTTTCCTGCTCGCATGCGCAGCTCAGTTGGTCAAGAAGGGGACACAAAGTATCTTCGTGGTGAATCTTGGAACAATGACCACAGATCGAGTCTCGTAAGCGGCAGAGTGGAGATAACTCTCTCCAAAGTGAGGGGGATTCCTTATGCGCGATGGACACGAGTCTAGCCACTGCGTCCGACTGGATTACCATGAATTTATCTCCTCCTTATATGCTGTCAGATCGATTGTGGGCGAATACTCAGAGCGAATGATTTCACCTTTTTTTTGGAACAATCAAAACTTCCCGTCGGATGGTCCTCAGAGAAATTTATCCTAATATTTTTTACTTTATAAAACGAAGGCCTCAGCTGCGGACGACCCACCCGTACATCAATCATCATCATAGGATTAAGGAATCTTTTCTCTGCCCCCCAAAGTTTCCCGCCAAGGCACCGACCCTTTCATAGGAAACCCTTCTTTAAGCCAATAAATAAATACCCTTTTTATAAAAAATAATAAATATGCTAGCCGCCCCTCTAGCCCAGTAGTATAGCCTCCTCTGCCACCATGAATGTTTTGGGCCGGACCGGGTGTAATGGACTATTAAATATCCCATTCTTTTATTTGCGAAGTTTATAAACAAATATATTTCTATTGTTTTATTTCTTAGGTTATTTATATAATTTTCAATGACAATAATAATAATAATAATTCAATCCATGCCTAATATTAACAATATTAAAAAAAATAATTTCTCTGGAAATATATCCAAATAAAAAATGCCACAAATATTATTTAAAATATTTAATTATAACATATGCATAAATATTGCTTAAATTATTATAATTAAATGTTTAAATAAGAATACCACATGGTGAAGGAGAAACGCCGAGAGAGAATGAAGTCCGTACAAGGATGAGGGGCAATTCATTGCAGCGGCAATGATTTGAGTAGCAGAGCCGTAAGCTGAGATACATTTATGTCACTGCGGAGCCCGTTGCCTATTAAAATCATAAGCAATACGTACAGGTAATTTGCCCCATGGACACGGGTGGTCCATGATAAGCTAAAATTTATAATAATAGATGCTAGGTTTGTTTTATTGTCCTCCATAGTCAATAAAATCTCTATCTTACTTGTTAAAATTAAAGATACGAAAGGTGAAAAATAGCATAAAATGATAATTCCAAATACACATAATTTCATACAAAAGAAATTACAAAAAAAAAATACACAATTTAAGCGACCAAATTGAGTATAGCTACCCGTTTAAAAGAAAGAATTCAAAATCATTCAAACATTTTATCCAACTTATTTGTCCTTATAAAAGGACTAAAACAATTGGGCGACACATTATAATTTTTTTTTTAATTGAAAAATTCATAACACAAAAAAAAACAAAAATGTAAACATGCATGGCTAGAACATACTCCAAAAAAGAAACAAAAGAACAAAAAAAAAAAAAATTAAATACCTTCTTGGGTTAGAAGCCCCAATAAAGCTACAGGTTAGTTAAGATAATTTGGGAAAAAATGTTATAAGTGGACCAAGACAGTCCCTGCAGAGTCTGAGTGAATTGAAAAGTGGATAGGTGCATTATTTAAATTTGAAATGTCAAGAGCCGACAAGAGAGGCCACTCTCACAAGACTGCTATCTTATGCGGTGATATTGGGATTTTTAACACCTGTATCTTGTAACCTACATTTCTAAAACTTCTTAGTATCATAAATTTAGGTGGCTATCCTATCAGGCCCAAAAAAATAGCAAAATACCTTCTTGGGTTAGCCTAATTAGTATTGTTGGACAGTCGAGTTCAAGTTGTGAAAACCTCTTCGATTAGCAAAACTAAGGCCGCTTAAAAAGATAAGCCTCCCTTGGCTTTCACAAAATGAAGAGTCTCGTCTACTAGAGACAGCAAACAGCTTTTTTCCCTAAGTTGAATCTTGCCCACGTGGAACCACCATAGGCCTAATATCGGAGAGGTACAATGTGCAACAACGTAAATAGAAAGCACACAGAAAAGATGGGTGTTCTACTGCTATGGTTACTAGACACTTGTTGCATTACTCAACCAAACCCCTCACAGAATGACGAGGATTTTATTGCGCCAAGGAGAATGTTTCTCTCATGAAATAGCAACAGAAGGTAACTTTCAAAGCTATTCGAGAATTTATAGGAAACACTATGGCCATACATCCTGAGTATGATTACAGAAATACACACGAAGCATACTTACAAGTCACAAGCACTTGCAGCTGAATGTCGCTGTGAGAAGAAACCAGTTTCTGATATCCAAACATGGGAAAATTAACTCTGGGTCGAGGCTCATACTGCTATCGGCGAAGAATGCATGGAAAGTGCCTTGCGACCCTGCAACAAGAGACTGCAGGACTATGAGCATTGATCGAAAATGGCCCTTCTCCTGACCTTTTTCTCTTTCATTCAGTCCAGCAACAGATGGTCAATGTTGAGAATCATGCAGTGGCTGTGTGTCATCATCATCTTTATGCTCCACAGCATCATTGGAAACTCGAGGAGCCAGTAAAACAATTTCACCATTCTCAGTATCGTGGTTTTCTTGATCTTCTGGATTTTCGGAAGTGTCATCAGAGAGAATTGCAGGGGTAGATCCACCTCCTTCCAGTTGTCCCCTCAGCAGTCCCAACAATATATTGCGTATAGCACTTGACTTCACAATCTCAAACCTGTGGTCTGGGGTATGCCGTTGACTAAACCGACCTGGACGCTTTGACTTAGTATTGTAACAATCTCCGCAAAGGTCAAAGCCTATTGCTTCCTGGCAATCCTTGCATTTGTACCTATCCCCAATTATCGGATACATCTGCGAGATAATTCCAGCATTACCGCAATCCAGAAAAAACAAAGAATGTAATGACTAGGTATGCATGGCATCATGAAATTCCAACCATTTACATTGCCAAGTATTTGTCAGAAAAGTAGGAACACATGCCTCAGTACTTTAAACAAAGCCCTATGTGGAAATTTACGTATCAAAGCAAAAAAATTATCAGACGAGAGAAAGTTTAAGGCATCTCAACCAAGTTTAAAATTGGCATTTGCTACAATTCTAAAATTCTCGAATTCAAGCATCCATTGTGTTACATAACCATTTATTAAGAGATTACAAGGCACTTGAGTATCAACAATCATTATTTTTGTACTCTCTCATGAAGCCTTGTCTTAAAATTGTAAACAAGTTAAAAACTTGGATGATAGGACAGGTTGTTGAAGTAAAGGGCTAACCTTCTATGGCATTTCCAGAAATTGAGGCAATTAAACTTACGCATGGGCATTAGCTGACATATATCACAAAATATATTATCGTGACATATATCACCAAGTGGGACTAAGGCTTGATATGTTTTTGTGGCTTGAATAATTGATGGACACCTTGCTACACCAACAGAAGACTAAAATATCAAGTCAAGCCACTTTGTGACAGAGATATGATTGTGTCCAGAAAGTGCTTGATGCACACTGATAATGGTTATGCAAACAAAATCAGAGTTTTATAGGAGTAGCATATATGTTGGATGACAAACTCCTTAACCCAAAATTATATAAACTTTATCCCAAACAAAAAAGATTACCAGAAAAGTAAGGAATAGTATATAAACCTTATTTTAGGATGTGTTTAGTTTTTTTTTTTTTTTTTTTTTGGGGGGGGGGGGGGGGAGATTTAGAGCCCTAAAAAGTTGCAATAAATGAATATAGAGATGACGAAAAAAGTGGCAAGAGCTTTAAGCTATTAGTCTATCTATAGTAGTTAGATAACCCACGTGTTGTGCACATCAAGAATCATCTTGTCTCTTCTTTTACAGTATTTTATCCCTCTGAAATGATGTTCCCATGTACCATATTTGCTCCTGTCTCTATCAATCAAAAGTTGCAAAGTAAAAATAGTAATAAAGCAACTCATGAAAGTAGGCTGCTGCTAATAAGATCATGCTCCACCCCCCCCCCCCCCCCCCCCACATCCCCAAACCCAAAAATAAAAAAGACAGAAAAATGGTAGAACAGGAATTTACCCCACAATAATCACAACCAGCTCCAATATGAACCCTTGAGCCATGATCGCCAAACCAATGTAAAAAACCTTTTTCTTTACAAGCTTTTTTAGAACCTGATGGCAGAAATTGAGAATGGATAACGTTAAGGGTAAAAGCAAATATGCATATAAAGAAAAGAGGAAATCGTGTGCATAAAAAATTGGCACAACACACTTCGTTGTCTTGTTTTTGTATCAAGATTTAGCACAGCCAAAGGAGCCATATTATAATGTCCTCCAGCGTGGTATGAGATGTGCAATTCAATGCCATATTATAATGTCCAACTGTGACAATGCCGGGTTGAAAGCTGAAACTTATTGGCTTCAACCAATACTTTAATGTCATTAGCTGATTAAATATGTTCAGTATTTGATGTAGTAATATACTGATATACTGTTTGAGTGTTATTCAGTTTAGAAGATCCTCTGGGGGTTCTTGGGGGTACTTACGGGATTTAGACTTTTGAAAGGCACATCTTACCATATGCTCATAGAAAATACAGAAGGCAAATCTGTCTATCTAGCAGGAAGTAAAGATCCCAAAAAATCAGCAGGAGACAAAGAGAGGTGGCCATGCCTCTAAGACAAGAAATCTAATTAACCAACAGGTACCTTTCAAAGAAATTACATTTTAGAGAAATTATATAAGGCAACAAAACCAATTGTACTAGTCACCGAATCTAGATAACTGAAAAAGGACAGAAACACATCCAATAAGAATCATTTTAGAAGAAAATTTCAGTGCCAAAACATTTGCCTACTTGGTGTTCTTCAAGAGTACTTTTTGTTTTTTCTTTTCATTTTTTCCCCCTTAGGTTATTTCCAGACAAGTATTTGTTAATGCGGAAGAGCATTCTCCTTTCTAGATAAAAAGGAATTTTACTTCTTAAGTTATAGGTGTACTACCATAAAATGCGACCTCAAGATCTAGAATTGGTAAACTGGCAGTTTGACCAAATTCAGATAAGGTATATCCAAAAGCAAAATAGCTAGGAGAATTCTAAGTGGATGATATAAATGAAAATGGAAACAAGAAGTTATAAAGTGAAATTACTGCAGCGGGACAAAGACATCAACCGTCGAGACTAACATGTAGACAGAGTATCGCATGGGAACGGTATTTGCCTGAGCTGAACTGTGGCTTTCCTTACTGCATGTTCCATTGGAAACTTTTCCTCTAGTAAATGATCAAGTTGCAGAACAACTTTTAGAAAACCACTTGGATGCATGTTTTGACAAACATGACATCTAATTGTCTCGTCTGATGGGATGATGCAAGCTTCACAAAATACTGTAACTCACAGACAAAGAAGTATATACATGTTAAATAAAACACTGATCAAATTTTTGAGCACCACAAGGAACTTCAGAAAGCTCAATGTGCATCAAAACTTACCATGTCCACAATTAAGAACCACAGGCCTAAAAAGCAGTTGTTTGCAAGCAGGACACAGTACGTCATCAACAGAAACCTGGTTCCAAGTCCCATTGCAACTTCTCTGTGGCATTCTCTTTTCTTTAAGTTCAATTGTACATGATCCATTATCTTGAACAACTGGGGCACATTCTGACTGCCCCATATTTGCATAAGGATCACCATTCCTATTAATAGAAGGATCTGCAGACAAATTGTCCCAAGTACTTTTGGTGAATGATTGTCCCTGATTGTCCAGATGATCCAATTCTTTGTTAGCAAGTGGTGCACCAAGAAGATCATCCAACTCTGGTGAGAATAAGCCAATCTCCTTTTCCTCTTCTGAACATGCAAAAGGTAAAAATATTTGAAATCATATATTTGTAACTTTTATCCAATCAAGATAAGTGGCACAAGATGAAAAATAAAAATTGAACTACAAGCTTCACCCAGGATTTGATTTTCCCTTCTCTTGTACGCAACTGGATACATCTTCAATAGCAAGAAGTGAAGCATCTCACAAATAGTGGGAAAATGATGATATGGATGCCGACAAATTGGACAATGAGACTCGTGTAGACCACTCATGGATCTATGGACACACCAGAAGCAGCATACATGTCCACAAGCTGTAATGAAATAAAAGAGGAGGAATAATTAGTCAACAGCAGTAATATCTACATACATATTCACGTCTCTGTCACAACAGCTTACCCAGAGCAACTGGTTTATAGAGAAGATCCCTGCAATAAAAACAAAGGTCCGCCTTGAGAAGGTTATTCACCAACAAATGAAACATAATTTAAGCTTGTGGGCAATTAAGAAACTACTGAGTAGCAGAGACAACTACTAACATTTTTTAAAATGCCTAATGTATATTTAAATAACCAATAAAATAAATTCAATTTTTGAATTTTTTTACTGCTAGTTAATAAACCACAACATATCGTAATTAAATTCAGAACATTTTGTACCTTATAAATTTAAAGATGTATTTATTTCACATACAAAGGGTACAAATGTTATTGTGTTTTTATAACTTTACCATTATCTTCGTTGTCATTTTCTATACAAACAAATTGAGATTAAATTATACTCTTTTATATTCCTCCCTTGTTAATGTAGGAGAGATTAACAAGCTCTACATTCCTTCTCTTTCCTTAAATTTCTTTTTCAAACTTCTCTTCCAATACCCCACCCCTCTCCGGAGCAAATCAAAGGCTTCCTGGGGGCATATAACCATCCTTTGCTGGTTTTCCATGGTCTTCTTTAATACCCTGCGATCAGAAACCTCCATTGCCAGTCCAGAATAACAATTTAACAGTCACAGCAAAGGGGAAATCCCTAGGACTAGCTAGCCCCACACACCTACACTACAGCACATCAAAAGAACAATTGCCCATAACATAAGGCCAGTTTCTAAAACATTAGGCAAAATATAAGCAACTAAGCGAGGCAGTGTTAGTCCAACACAACTAAGAATCATAATTAAGCGGGACATTTGCTTTCGCGTGCGGAACTTGATCCTCCGCAACTCCAAAAATTCCGGCCACCTGAGATTCAGAAAAGCCGTACGACGAGTTCGAATAATCAAAGCCTTGAGCCAGGAATCTATCAACTGGAAACGGAGGAGTTAAAATCAACTAATCAAATCATTCAACGCATGTCATAACTACATCCACGGACAGACGATAAACAAAAATAGCAAGTTTCTCGAAGGGGGGAAAGAAATTACAGGCAGACGGAACAAAGGAAATCATCGTAAATTTGCTCTGTATCAATGCCGTCTGGTTGTTCCATCGATCCGCTAGGTCTTCCTGAATCGGCTTTGATTTGTGCAGTGGTGAGGGAAGGGAAGAGCGATCGATTCAACTTCAAACCCAGAGAGAAAGGGAATTTTATTTCTATTGGTTTGGTGGCGTTGCTTGGAGACTGGAAAATTTTGAGGGGCCGCGAGATCGAGAGGTGCCAATTGATGGCCGATTTTGACAGGTAGGACGCACGTGCAATGCAGGCGCACAGCCCAGATTTTATTTGTATGGCTTAACTATTATCTTAAAAATAATAATTATTAATTAATAATAAGTATATCATATTTTAAATTATTTAGTAAATTACTAAAACCTTTTAAATGTTAAAAATAACATATAAAAATAAAAAATAAAATTTATTTATTTTTATTTAACCTTACCCATGTCCTTATATATATACACAATCCATAAATATATATTATTTTTAGATAAAATATATTTATTACATTTTTAAAAAAAATTTAAATAATTTTATTGATTGATTAAATGATCCAAACCACTATGTATTTTTCATGAGGTAATATAATTATTTAGATGTTAAAATAAGATGAATTTATTGCTGTTTAAACTATTTTTGTTAGCATTACCCATAAATTATGTATTGTTTATATTATCCAACTATATGTATATTTATATATAAAGTATAATTATTTTATTCTAAATAATAGGTAACGTTATTTAATTTATTAAAAGCAATAGCTAAGGTGTAACAAACATTCATTGATATCTTATTTCTTAACTATAAAACACTCACATTAATTGATGGTAAATGTATCATATTTGATAATATTTCATCAATTAAAAGATGTATTTTTATAATTAAAAATAATATGTAATAAATATACTTTACTTACCAAGAAAATATATTTATTGTACCTAATGATTATTATAAAATTAATAATTAACATTATCCATAATTAATTACCTTCACAAAAATATTATTTGAAAACTCAAAATCTATTTGAGCCATTTCCTTTTCCATTTCTTTCACTTGGAAAAGCTGCATATGGATCTGACTCAACATGTGATCAGATATCTACAAAATGCTCCAGGTAATGAGATTTTTTATCCAAAAAAATAATAAACTCACCGTCAAAGCATTTGGAGAACATGTCCAACTATCCGAAAGTCAGCCATCGTATTCCTCACATTTTTAAGAAGTGTGCCTCTCACTTGGCGAAAGAAGCAACAGACATTTCCTTCTTTTATCTTTTACTGGAGTTGAATATTGTGTCATGAGAAAGATAACTAAAAAGTTAGATAGTGTTCTTTCGTGTTTTAGTTTTAATTTTTAAATTTTAATTTTATTTTTAATTTTATATTTTAAATATCTATTTTAAAATTTTTAAAGACATGTTATTTTTGTCATTTTAAAAAATTATTTCTTAAAATAAAAAATTAAAAAACACATTTGTTTTACAATTTTGAAAAATATTATTTTATAATATTTTATTTAATAAATTTGATTTTAAGTAAATTGTAAATAATTATTAATAAATTATAAATTTAAAAAATGAAATGAAAAATCAAATTTAGTAATCAAATACAAAAGGAAGTAAAATGAAAAATTACGAGCCAGAATAAATTTAGTATTAAAATGAAAAATTAATACAAAAGAATCATATTAATTCAATATTCAAATATGTAATGATAACGAAAGGACGAAAACGCACGAGATGAGGAGCTTGAAGGAAGATGAGGATTGATGAAAGGGAGATTGTGATTTGAACGACAATAGTGGCTGGGGTTATCGGTCAATGGTGGTGAGTGATGGCTGGGGTTGTTAGGCGACGACAATGGGTGGTGATTGAGGTTGTCGGGCAACGGCATTAGGTGATAACAGGGGCAATGGTTGGTTGTTCAGCAATCAAACAGAAGAGGGGCGATGATGTTGGATGCGATGCAAGGAGAGCGACAGTGGGTGGTCAACAGAGCTTGCACGGTCGACAACAATGGTTGCAGTGGCAATGGCGGATGCAATCAACAACAATGACGGTGTTGTGTTTCCGCATTTGTGAGATTTGGGCGTTTTGGAGAGAAAAGAGGAGAGAAATGAGAGATACGAGTTTGCGAGGATGTTTTAGGTGTCTAAGGGATGGGAGGAGTCTGATTTAGGAGTTTTAGGAAATGAGAAGGGAGATGGAGTCTGGAAGATGAGTCTGGTCAATGTCTCACCGCCTAAGCAGGAAAAAATAGTTGTTTTTCTCGTTTTCCATTTTACATTGTGTTTTGGGAAAAACATTCAAAATGATTTTTTGTTCTTTTCTATTTCTTTTATAATTTGTTTTTTAAAATACATTTTTAAAAATAACAAAAAGAACACATTTAGAGTGTTTTAAAAAACTGAAAACAGAAAATAGCTCCAAAATGACAAAGAAAACAGACCCTTAGTTTGGCTAATCTCCATTCTCAAAAACATGTTCACCAATGTGCCTAAACCCATTTATCTATTCTACAGTAATAAGTCTACCATGCCCTCAGGACATAGGTCAAGTGATAGGTAAATGATACGTAAAGGTTAATACTAGTAGGTCACGAATTCAATACTTAACTTGGATAATGACCAAAGAGCTGTCTGCGATTTACCTTTTCTACCGAAATCGAGGACACGAACAATGAGAGACCGCACAAAAATAGTAATCCCAACAATAAGTCTGCCATGCACACATTGCAATCTTGCACGAGAACGATTGCCACTTTATCTGTAAAAAATATAAGGAAAAGTTAAATCACATTCAACTATGTAACTTCACAACGGCAGCTTGCAAATATCTTCACTAAAAGCCTTGGCCAAGATCTGTTCCATGTGACTCTTCATAACACTGGGCTTGGACACTATGCCTATCAGCTTGAGGGAGGCCCTACAGTATCCGATTCTCAGGAGGCAAGACGACACATGTTCCAGCTCGTGGGAGGCTGTCGAGAGAATCGGAACAGCTCAATCTCATGAGTGTCCTAAAATAATGTGCAACGGCTCTCAAGATTGTGCACTACGGCTCTGCATCATTTCAGGCTCCATCACAGTGTAGCAGATCACTCTTATTCCCTTATTTCCTTCTTTATTACTTTTATGAAACAGCAACCACAGATGTATATATAGTAACCATAGATGCATATACAGGGTGGGCTTGTACATACCCATACACACATATAACATACAACGCAAACAGACTTTCTCATTTGAGAGATTTTTACACACACCTTGCCAGGTTTTTTCAGAGTTTTATGCCAGAAGTAGTAGTTCAGGAAGGGTCGATTTGATGTACTGTCACAGATTGTGTATTTACTTATTTCCACAACTTGACAGAGCTGTCATGACTTGCAGAGGCCACCATCCCCGTGACAGGTGACTGAGCTAAAGCAGAGATAATGTTGCCATGTGCTGGAACTATCATGCTCTTATTCTCAGACATGTTCCAGATCTCAAAAGACTGCAAGGATTAAAATCAGATTAACTTAGTAGCCATGGTACAGAAGTGCATATTAAGAACCATATTTGGGGGCTTAGAAACTATCAACAAGCCACCACACTAGGTCCTAACTAAGATTCCAAGGCTGCAATTATTCTCATGTCAAGGAAGACAAACAAACCAAATAAATTTCTAAACAAACTGGGGTAACTTCTTCACCTCGAGAAGTAACTAAGGAAATAGCTAAGGGGTAATATACTGACATATTCATGTGGAACTCTTAAACTTAGAATGTAGCAAGGATAACCTAATTAACATGTAATGCCAAATATCTCCATATGGAGAAATATGGGCATGTTGAAGGTCAACTAATAAAGAAAATGTTAATCAGTAATAATTTGCAATCATATGAATTAATCACTAAAGCACATACCCGCAATCCACCAATCACCAAAAGAGCTGAATAACTTGGGTGAAAAACACAAGAGTGGAACGGATTCCCATTGGAGCTAAGTTCGTGAATGCAATCCTTTGAGTCCAATGACCAAACTTTCACAGAGTCCTCACTGACAGATGCTAAATAGTCTCCATTAAGATCCCAGCATAAGTAGTTTACAACTCCAGAGTGCCCCTGGACCCAGAAGTTAAGAAAAAACCATACAGATCACAACCATCAACAGAATAACAGAAGACATATACAAACCTGGAATGTATGGATTTGCCTATCAGTTTCTACATCAAAGATGGACACCACCATATCTGATGCTGCTGCCAGTACATGTCCACTTACTGGTTGAAATCTCACCTGAGCACTGCCTCCTTGCTAAACCAAGAAAAGGATAACGAAAACTCAGAAAACCTATTGCAACTCCAATAGCAAATAGAAGAGAAGGTAGCAAGGACAAACCTTGGAGGCACGCGCACAAGTCCATTGACTTATGTTCCAGTAGCAAATTTCATTGCTACTATCACAAAAACAGAATAAATCATTCTTTTTGGGATGGAAATCTAAGGACATTACATGTGAACTGTGCCCCGTATAAGCATGCAAACAATAACTTGGCTGCAAAAAAGCAAAAAAAAATAAAAATGGTGCACCAGTTATTGTGTTGCTGATGGTAATAAATGCAAACTTCAAACATTGCCTATTCTAGCAAACAAAAATTAAATAGAAGCAGCATGATAGAGATGTTCATACTATCCAGGTCTATCAAAACAAAAGAGGGAAGAAAGACAAATACATTAGCTGCATCCCACACTCGCACAGACTTGTCAAATGACGCTGTTGCCAGCTGAGTTGAATTTGGTCTAAACCGTATATCTGTAATCAAAAATTGGTGTTCTTCTGGAGTGTTTTCAATTTGCAGCGTATCCATGTGCCAGATAACAGCCTGAAGGATTCAACAGCAATAATTAATCCCACGACTTTCAGAACTATGCTAGTAGTCCTATTTCTTTTTGACTAGTGCATTGCTAACAATGTGCACTAGAATGGAATTATCACTAGAATTAGCCTAGTAACTATCCTTCAGATGATGTATTTTCAAATTACTGTGCCATGAATACCTTCTTATCATGTCCAGCACTAGCAAGAAACTTCCCATCTGAAGAAAAATCACAGCACGTAACTTTATTCATTGTCCTCAACCAGCCAGCTTCCCCAAAAGAAAAGCCTGAAAGGAAGAAATTGACCGTTCCTAAGCAATATTCAAAACTTCAGCCCAACATAGCACATGCCATAAAAAACAATTAATTACCCTTAGAAGATTCCATTTTATGCTCAGTAAGACCTTGTTTTAAGGTGCCATAAAGATCTCTTGCATCTCCTCCATCCATTGCCAGTCCAGAATAACAATTTACCAGTCATAGCAAAGAGGAAATCCCCAGGACTAGCTAGCCCCCTACACCTACACCACAGCACATCAAAAGAACAATTGCCCATAAAATAAGGCCAGTTTTCCTAAAACATTAGGCAAAATATAAGCAACTAAGCGAGGCAGTATAAGGTCCCACACAATTAAGAATCATAATAAAGCGGCCATTGCTTTCGCGTGCGGAACTTGATCCTCCGCAGCTCGAAAAATTCCGGCTACCTGAGATTAGGAAAAGCCGTACGACAAGTTTGAATAATCAAAGCCTTGAGCCAGGAATCTATCAACTGGAGACGGAGGAGTTAAAATCAACAAATCCAATCATTCAACACATGTCAGAATTACATCCACGGACAGATAATAAACAAAAATAGCAAGTTTCTCGGAGGAGGGAAAGAAATTACACGCAGACGCAACGAAGGAAATCGTCTTAAATTTGCTCCGTATCAATGCCGTCTGGTTATTCCATCTATCCGCAAGGTCTTCCTTAATCGGCTTTGATTTGTGCAGTGGCAAGGAGAGGGAAGGGAAAGGAGATCGGCTCAAACTTCAACACTACAGAGCAGGGAGAAAGGGAATCTTGTTCCAAAAGGTGCAATCGCTCACCTCAGGTGCCCTCACCCCTAGTCTGATAGGACGTAGGGAGGTTTAACTATGGTGACTCAGTCGGACACAGTGATTAGATCATTCTCACCGTACACAAGAAGTCCCCCCTCACTTTGAAGAGAAGCTACTCCCACACTGCCGCTTACGGATTTTGATCACTGATCCTTATTTCAAAATTCACCACGAAAGGCACTTTGTGCCCCCTTCTTGACCAACTGGGCTGTCCATGCGGGCAGAGAGAAAGGGAATCTTATATGCATGGTTCGGAAGCGTTGCTTGGAGACGGGCGAAATTTTGAGGGCCGTGAGATCGAGAGACACCATTTTATTGCCCATTCTAGGACCAAGATAGGTGAAATTTCTCCCCCGATCCACACCTCAATTCCAAGATTTTTATAGGAGGTTAAATTATGAAATTTAGCATTAAAATTCGAATACGAGACCAATACCGATTATATAGTGACTAAAAACAAGATTTTTTGATATCAACACGTGTACGATCTCAACCACCAGACTATGCTCGTGAATTTTATTATTCATTTTGAATTTTACGTACAATGTAGATGAACGGCTCAAATTTAATTATTATTTTAAAAATAATAATTATTAATTAATAATAAATATATTATATTTTAAATAAAATTAATAAAATAATTTAAATATTAAAAATAATTTATAAAGATGTATCTTGTCGTAAAATAAAATGTATCTATCGTTGTTTATCTTTGTCCATTATCTTATTTTAATATATATATATATATATATTAGGAAAAAATTTTAAGTATCAATAAATATATATTGTTATTAAATAAAGTATATTTATTATATTTTATTTTATAAATTTAAATAATTTTATTAATTAATTAAATGATTCAAACCACTTGTGTTTATTATCCCACAATAGAATTATTTAAATATTAAAATAAGATGAATTTATGAAATAGAACAATTTTATTTGATTAATTTTTGTGAGTAGATTTTAATTTAAAAATATTATTTGATTAAAAATATTTATTATTTAATTAAAAATAATATTATTTGATTACAAAATTTCTCTTGCTCAAATAAAAATAATATTTTAATCGATTTAGTTATTTTAATTTTTTTAATATGAAAATTGAACTGAATCAGCCCTTATTTTAAATCAAATTAAGCCAATAATTTTGATTAATTCAATCAAATTAAGCCAATAATTTTGATTAATTCAATTTGATTATTTCTTTTAAACCAAGATTTTGTTTACCCCTTACCGGTAAATAATTACCTTCACAAAATATTATTTGAAAACTCAATCCATTTGACCCCTTTCCCTTCAATGTTAATAATTGAAACTTCTTCCTTTCACTTTCATAGCCCTACCCATGAGTCATGACTAGGAGTCCTCTTTTATTAGGGATGGTACCGAAAGGGACATAGTTAGTGGATTTATTTACTTATTTTCCAATTTTTATATATTTATTTTTATCTATATATTTATATTTTTAGAATATTGTGTTTTAAGATGCTGTCAACAATTATTTTTTTAAATTAGCATTAAATTGTATTAAAAAATTATCATAAACTTTTATATAACAATAAAAATAAAAATAAAAATAAACAGTCCATAAAGGATGGATTCTTTAAATGAAAAAAATAATGATAAAAGTCATGATTATATGACACTTCTTTATTGGATAAAGTTTAAGAAATTATGTGGTATTATTTTATTTGTCTACCACATTTTTCAATAAAAATGCGATGTGCATACATTACTCAAATGAAAAAGTGAAAACCTACAAAAGAACCAACGAAAAGATTCCCCAATTTTGCAGGACATATGCTTATGCTTCAACCACCCGTGGGCTGTAGCATCATATCATGATCATGTTCAACAAGCTGATGATATTCGTAATATAAGAATGATTGCAAATCTCTTTATGATATGAACAATACGACATTAATGGGAACCTTAGCCTATGAAAACTACTACTACTACTACTACTACTACTACTGAGGCTGCTGCAAATTGCCATTGCAGCCGCCGGCAGAATCAAAACTGGTTTACATTGTTGAAGCCAAGCGGAAAAAAAACTTCGAAGCAAATGTAAAAGGACCAACACACAAACTGCATGTATATCACAATTAAGCAAGTTAACTTGCATCAAACTAGCAAGCAGAATCACGGACCATTTCCACAACTGGCTGCGATCTGTCTCAGTCTGAGTCTCAGTCATACCAAGAAGCACCCAAAAGTGTTACAAGATGATCGTTTGGGCTGTGAACTAACCTGGAACGTTCATGGCTCAACTAACAGTATTGCATTAATATGATGATGCTTGTGCTTATGCACTCTTTCCCATTTCCACCAAAACAATTCAATAATTGAACGTCCAAACTCTCACCAGCTTTCAGAAATCAAACCTCTAGAAACTGCCACAGCACAAAACACCACCTTGCCAGGTTTTTTCAGAGTTTTATGTCAGCAGCAGTAGTTCAAGAAGCGTCGATCAGAAGGTGTACTGTCACAGATTGTGTATTACTTATTTCCACAACTTGACAGAGCTGTCATGACTTGCAGAGGCCACCATTCCCGTGGCAGGTGACTGAGCTAAAGCAGAGATAATGTTGCCATGTGCTGGAACAGTCATGCTCTTGTTCTCAGCCATGTTCCAGAGCTCAAAAGACTGCAAGGATTAAAATCAGATTAACTTAGTAGCCATGGTACAGAAGTGCATATTAAGAAACATATTTGGGGGCTTAGAAACTATCAACAAGCCACCACACTAGGTCCTAACTAAGATTCCAAGGCTGCAATTATTCTCATGTCAAGGAAGACAAACAAACCAAATAAATTTCTAAACAAACCGGGGTAACTTCTTCACCTTGAGAAGTAACTGTGGAAATAGCTAAGAGGTAGTATACTGATATTCAGGTGGAACTCTTAAACTTAGAATGCAGCAAGGATAACCTAATTAACATGTAATGCCAAATATCTCCATATGGAGAAATATGGGCATGTTGAAGGTCAACTAATAAAGAAAATGTTAATCAGTAATCAGTAATAATTTGAAATCATATGAATTAATCACTAAAGCACATACCCGCAATCCACCAACCACCAAAAGAGCTGAATAACTTGGGTGAAAAACACAAGAGTGGAACTGATTCCCATTGCAGCTAAGCTCGTGAATGCAATCCTTTGAGGCCAATGACCAAACTTTCAGAGAGTCCTCGCTGACAGATGCTAAATAGTCTCCATTAAGATCCCAGCATAAGTAGTTTACAACTCCAGAGTGCCCCTGGACCCAGAAGTTAAATAAAAACCATACAGATCATTACACTAAGTACAATACAGATCACAACCATCAACAGAATAACAGAAGACATATACAAACCTGGAATGTATGGATTTGCCTATCAGTTTCTACATCAAAGATGGACACCACCTTATCTGATGCTGCTGCCAGTACATGTCCACTTACTGGTTGAAATCTCACCTGAGCACTGCCTCCTTGCTAAACCAAGAAAAGGATAATGAGAACTCAGAAAACCTATTGCAACTCCAATAGCAAATAGAAGAGAAGGTAGCAAGGACAAACCTTGGAGACACGCACACAAGTCCATTGACTTGTGTTCCAGTAGCGAATTTCATTGCTACTATCACAAAAACAGAATAAATCATTCTTTTTGGGATGGAAATCTAAGGACATTACATGTGAACTGTGCCCCGTATAAGCATGCAAACAATAACTTGGCTGCAAAAAAAAAAAAAAAAATGGTGCACCAGTTATTGTGTTGCTGATGGTAATAATAAATGCAAACTTCAAACATTGCCTATTCTAGCAAACAAAAATTAAATAGAAGCAGCATGATAGAGATGTTCATACTATCAAGGTCTATCAAAACAAAAGAGGGAAGAAAGAGCAATACATTAGCTGCATCCCACAATCGCACAGACTTGTCAAGTGACGCTGTTGCCAGCTGAGTTGAATTTGGTCTAAACCGTATATCTGTAATCAAAAATTTGTGTTCTTCTGGAGTGTTTTCAGTTTGCAGCGTATCCATGTGCCAGATAACAGCCTGAAGGATTCAACAGCAATAATTAATCCCACGACTTTTGGAACTATGCTAGTAGTCCTATTTCTTTTTTACTAGTGCATTGCTAACAATGTGCACTAGAATGGAATTATCACTAGAATTAGCCTAGCAACCATCCTTCAGATGATGTATTTTCAAATTACTGTGCCATGAATACCTTCTTATCATGTCCAGCACTAGCAAGAAACTTCCCATCTGAAGAAAAATGACAGCACGTAACTTTATTCCTTGTCCTAATACAGCCAGCTTCCCCAAAAGAAAAGCCTGAAAGGAAGAAATTGACCATTCCTAAGCAATATTCTAAACTAAAGCCCAACATAGCACATGCCATAAAAAACAAATAATTACCCTTAGAAGATTCCATTTTATGCTCAGTAAGCCCTTGTTTTAAGGTGCCATAAAGATCTCTTGCTTCTCCTCCATCTGGTGACAGAAATGAATCCATATTATCATCTAGAGAGCCAACATCTCCAAAATGCTCTATGTCTTCCTGCACAAATAATCAAAAGTTTCAGGAGGCACTATACCATTTTGCTTCATCTCACTCATAAACTCCACGATCAATTGTGAAAGATTAATTATGTATATACGTTATCCTTGGAACATATTTCTGTAAACTGATATTTAAATTGGCATACCAACTGATTTGTAGATGATGCTAGACCTCCCGATCCATCTGCACCATACATCATCATGCTTTTTGGCACACTGTTGACATGCTGCATACTACTTGCTGTTGTAATTCCATCCCCAGGGGTGTGAGTTGATGGTGGAGAGTTTGGTGATGGACCCACTGTATTCCCTGTCCCAGTACTATTGGCAGGTCCAGAAGAAGAATGCTGTTTCCTTTTACGGTTATTCTACATGAGGACAAAGAGGCAGCAAAGACATCCATCAGTTTAAACCAAAAGAGGACAAAAATATGCAGTAGCTTTTGAAATCTGTTTGCAAATAGCAAGTATCAAGTAATAGTGAAGGGGAAATCCACTTCTGAAACTGGACGCTATTATTAACTCTGCAAAAGGACAACCTGTTGCAGCTGCTGCTGCTGCAACTGATCCTGTTGTTGAGAAGAAGACTGCTGCATCTGTGCCATCTTCATCTGTTGAAAACTCACTAAAGACTCAGACAACCTTTGTAGATATCAAAAAATGAAATAAAGTAAAAGTAATGAAGGGCCATATGCAAGAACACTCAAAAGTTAAACAAATGTGTATAAGATACAGGAAAGACCGACATACCAAAATAGTTTACCAGATCTGTAATCACAAGAAAAGAGATTATAAATATACAAAAAAAAAGAGAGTACAAAAAGTGTATACTAGTATGGTAGTGCTGATTTGGAAAGTGAGTGTCAGTGAATTGGGTGGTCGGGAATCAAGTAAGATTCTGGCATCCACCAGCGGTGGAGAAGCAGAAGATTTTGTCAAATACAAACCACAGGAAAATATATAGTAGTTAAAAATATGATACTGTAATTGGCAATTTACTCACGTGATGGAGCCTTTATATAGATATAAAATTTTATTAGTAGCTACCCTGAGAACTAATAAAATTTTATTTGATGGATAGGAAGATTTTGATGCTGCGTTTCCATATTGTACTTGTTGGTTTCACCATGTCAACTAAGTTATGGAACATAACTATATCAATTATCCTCATTCACCACCATCTCATGAAATTTCTTCATGTGAAGATGGTGTTCAAACTTCATTTCATCATTACTCCGCCAGGGGATATTATCCACTGCCGGTCCCAAGCCCGGATAAAGGAGGAGGGTTGCGTTAGGTAGCCGACAGCCAGCGTAAAACCTAGTCGGATCCAAATATGAATTCTAGACAAACTATCTGTTGGGATGTAACCCACATAGAAGTCTAGAATTCATGTAGCCAACCCCACATAGTGGGATAACGGCTGGATATGTTGTTGTTGTTGGATAGGAAGATTTTATTAATTGAAAGAAAAAAATATTATAAGATTCATAGTTAAAGATATGATTCTGTATAAAAATTGTATTTACATACTAATATTTAAATAATTTCTATCTATCTAATAAAATATAGATAGTTCTTTAAAATATGTGCAAAGAAATAATATCGCTTATGCTTTTAACAAAGAAAAAAAAAAGAAATGCATTCTTAATTTAATAATTAATAATATCATTTTTTGTGTTGTCATATATGTACACATATTCTTTTATATATATATATATATATGAATAGATATATAGAAAGAAAATATTTGACACCATAAAACTGAAGCTATTATACAACGATTTTAAAACTTGAGATCTTGTAGAGGAATATTACAAATATGTGGTGTGTTTGTAAAAAAAAAAATTAGCAGTATATTTTAGCCCCACTGAACTAAATTTTTTGATCCACCAACTACTGGGTAGATGCATGAAAAATCTAGGAGATGTGGCCAGGAATAAATGAATGTCAAGTTGTTAGTGTAGGTGCTCTAAACCCAATCCGATTAGGCAAATTGACCCAATCAAGAATAAATGCATTATTAATTTGATTAATTGTATGTGATGAGACCTAAATAAATAAATAATATATCCCTCATTAATATTAAGCCAATTTGCCTTCCATCATTATGAGACATTAGGTTTCTAGCTGCACTTGATTTGTTGAGTCACTCAAGATCATGTGTCACTTATGATACCTGTGTTTCATAAGCCATGAGATGTCCCTAAATGATGAGTCTGAGTTAACTAGAAATGTGGGTTTGTTGAGTCACTCAAGGCCCATTGAGTATAGAGGCAAAAGTTAGGAGTCACATAAGATGTGCATGACAAGGAGTTGTCAACCCAACATGTCAAGGAGTTGCATGGAGATGCAATTGGTAGCAAGTACCTACCTAATCGATCCTACCACAATTTGTTGGGTCACTCAAGGTTTGTGTGAGGGGAGATGGAATCCTAGCCCACTAGGAAATCTTCCAATGGGATTTCCCGAGTTATCTCTTGAGGGTGGCGAACTCGTAGAAAATAATGGGAGCAATCATAAAATGTTACTTCTTGCAATTTATGATTTCGTAATTTAATATGATTATAATAAAAACAACAACATATCCAGCCTTTATCCCACTATGTGGGGTCGGCTACATGAATTCTAGACTTCCATGTATTCCTATCGTTTTTCATATCTTCATTTAGATCCATATACTTCATATCGAACTTTAATATCTCTCCCAAAGTCTTCTTGGGTCTACCTCTACCTCTTTTTGTGACTAATTGTTCCACTGCCGGTCCCAAGCCCGGATAAAGGAGGAGGGTTGTGTTAGGTAGCCGACAGCCAACGTAAAACTTAGTCGGATCCAAAATATGAACTCTAGACAATATGATTATAATAATATCTCTATATTTGGTTGTTGATCCAGAATGTCTGGAAACATGTCGATAAGATCGATACTTGAGGGCAATAATATCTTCAACGGGACTAATTTCTATGACTGCGAGATCATCTTGAGGATAGTCCTTACACATGATAAGATTCTCGATGCGATAGAGAGATCTCTTCTTGCGAAGCCACCAGTTGAGGAAATAGTAGCACATAAGGCCTAGACAATGCACGAGGGTGATATGATCATTACTTGGTGTATCATCTTAGCTGTCATTATCTCGGAGCATAGGTGGCTACATAAGAGTTATAACGCCTATGAGATCATGACTAGGCTCAGAGATTCTTTGTTGAGAAGCATATCATGGAGAAGATACGTTTTATCAATAGGTTGCTAGAGCTGAATTTGGGTATGGATGCCGAAACATACCCTAGATTTGGTGCTACAGTCCCTCCCTAACAATTATGAAAGAGACTCTTGAAGAGTTGTTGTCCATACTAAGGAAGGCCAAGCCCGAAATTGATAATAGGCTAAGGGAAGTGTTCTCTTAGTTGAAGGGCCCAAGGCGCACAGGGGCAAGCCTAAGAGTAAGAAAGCCAAAAGGAAGAAGAGTTCTTCTATAGCGCAATCTGGAATAGTCCAGAAGATCAAAATCCCAAAGAGTAAAGAGGATGCAATTTGTTTCCACTAAAATAAACCGGGAGGTGTAGAGTAAGAAAAGTTCTACTCAGGGCACTTCAGATATTTATGTTACTGGAATTAATCTATCTATTTCTGATCAGTCCACATGGGTATTAGATACTAGATCTAGTGCTCATATTTGCACTTTTGTGTATGGGCTTAAGAGTACGAGGAGATTAATAATAGAAGAGTACCTACACGTGAGAAATGGATCAAGAGTTATTCTATTAGTTGTAGGGACCTATTTATTAACATTGCCCACAGGGCTTGTATTGGACTTACATAACTATCACTACAATTCTAGTTTGACTAGGAATATAATTTCTAATTCTTGTTTGACAAGGATGGATATTCATTTTTATTTCAGAACAATAGTTGTTCGTTTTATAAAAATGAATTGTTTTATGGTAAAGCAACAGTATGTAATGGTTTGTATGTCCTTAATGTTGATACTCCTATCAATAACATAAATATTAAGCAACTTAAATCAGGTGATTTAAATAGCACTTATTTATGGCATAGTTGCCTTGGCCATATAAATGCGACTCGCATATCTAATTTGCATAAAGATGGATATCTTGGCACATTTGATTATGAATCATAAAGTGCTTGCGAATTTTGTTTGCTTGGCAACATGACTAAATCTCCTTTTAAAGGAAAGGGAGAGAGGGCCACAGAAGTGCTAGGGCTTGTGCACATTGATGTGTGTGAGCCCATGTCCACCCAAGCTAGAGGTGGATATGTCTACTTCATAACCTTTACTGATGATAGATCATGTTTTGGTTATGTGTATCTCATGAGACACAAATATGAGGCTTTTGAAAAGTTCAAATAATTCATATTTGAAGTAGAGAAACAAACTGGGAAAAATATCAAAGTACTTCGATCAGATCGAGGTGGTGAATACTTGAACAGTGAGTTTCTAGATCATCTGAAGCAGAATGAGATTCTCTCACAATGGACTCCACCTGGAACACAAGAGATGAATGGTGTGTCTAAAAGGAGGAATAAGACCTTGTTAGACATGGTCCGGTCCATGATGAGTCACACTGAACTCCCCATTTCATTTTGGGGATACGCACTCCTCACCGTGATCTTTGTTTTGAATAAGGTTCCAAGTAAGTCAGTTAATCAGACTCCATATGCGATATGGAAAGGAAAAAAGCCAAATTTATCTTTCCTGAAGATTTGGGGTTATGAAGCTTATGTCAAGCGTGTTGACAGTAATAAACTAGAACCCAAATCGACGAGATGTTTGTTTGTGGGATATCCAAAAGAAACAAATTGATATTACTTTTACCACCCACAAGAACAAAAGGTGTTTGTTGCCAAGTATGCAGTATTCCTTGAGAATGAATTCTTAGATGTTGTGGTTAGTGGGAGGAATGTTAAACTCGATAAGATTCGAGGCAAACCACAAACAGATACTCCCCTCTAGGAACTCGAGGAAGATCAAACAAAAGATGATGTGTCAATTCCCCAATCTTCCACACAAGGACTTCGTAGGTCAACGAGAGTTCGTCATGAGCTTGGGAGATATAGATTTCTCATCTCGACACACGAAGATGTGCTTCTGGTTGAGAATGACGAACCAAATACCTATGACGAAGCAATGTCAGATATTAACTCTAGGAAATGGCTTGATGCCATTAAATTCGAAATGGATTCCATGTACACTAACCAAGTATGGACTCTGGTCGATCCACCCGAGGTATTAGACCCATTAGGTGTAAGTGGGTCTTCAAAAAGAAGACTGACATGGAAGGCAATGTATAGACGTACAAGGCCAAGCTCGTGGCCAAAGGTTTAAGTCAAAGACAAGTAGTTGACTATGACGAAACCTTCTTGCCTGTGGCAATGATAAAATCCATTCGGATTCTGCTTGCAATAGCTACCTATCATGACTATGAGATTTAGCAGATGGATGTCAAAACAGATTTCCTCAATGAAAACCTGATTGAGGATGTGTATATGACACAACCCGATGGTTTTGTCATCCAAGAACATGCAAATAAGATTTGTAAGTTACAAAGGGTCATTTATGGTCTAAAGCAAGCATCACAGTGTTGGAATCAACGTTTCGATGAAACAATCAAAGAGTTTGATTTTTCACAAAACGAAGATGATCCTTGTGTTTACAAGAAGATTAGTGGGAGCACGATGGTCTTTTTAGTCCTCTATGTAGACGATATATTGCTCATAGGGAATGATGTTCCCATGTTGCAATCAGTTAAAAAATGGCTTTCTAAAAATTTCTCCATGAAGAATTTGGGAAAAACAACCTATATTCTGAGAATAAGGATCCATAGAGATAGATCCAGGAGGTTGCTAGCACTCTCCTAAAGCGCATACATTGACAAGGTGCTAAAGAGGTTTAGCATGAAAGATTGTAAGAGGAAAATCTTCTCATATCACATGGAATATATCTTTCCAAGACTATGTGTCCAAAGACACAAGATGAGAGAGATAGGATGAGTCGAGCACCATATGCCTTGGCAATTGGCTCAATCATGTATGTCTTGTTATGTACAAGGCTTGATGTCACATATGCTTTGAGCATATGTAGTAGATATCAAGTTGATCCATGTGAGAAACACTAGATTGCAATAAAGAACATCCTTAAATACTTGAGAAGCACTAAAGAGATGTTCTTGCTATATGGAGAAGGAGAGCTTATCGTGAAGGGGTTCACGGATGCTAGTTTCTAATCCGACCATGATGATTTTAAGTCACAGTCGGGATTCGTATTCTGCCTGAACGGCGGGGCCGTTTGTTGGAAGAGTTCCAAATAGGAGACAGTTGTAGATTCAACAACCGAGGCCAAGTACATAACAACCGCCGAAGTAGCTAAGGAGGTTGTATGGATTCATAAGTTCATTGGTGAACTTGGAGTGGTGCCCAGCATTATTGATCCAATAATAGTGTATTGTGACAATAATGGAGCCATCGCGTAAGCGAATGAACCACGGTCTCATCAACGGATCAAACTTGTATTGCGGCATCATCATATGATAATGGAGATTATCAGCCACAGTGACATATATAGAGAGTGTCGACGGATGACAGCGTCGTAGATCCCTTGACTAAAGCTCTGTCCCAGGAGAAACATGAAAGCCATGTTCGATCATCATGTATGAGATACATGAGTGATTGGCTCTAGTGCAAGTGAAAAATTGTTAGTGTAGGTGCTTTAGACTCAATCAGATTGGACATATTATACACTGACAATTGTAATCATATTTATTATTTGAATAAGGAGTTGTTCAATCTCACAAAGAAGTCGTTTTATTAGTTTCTTGTTATTATTGTAATAACCGAATGAAACTAAATAGAAGTCCATATGATGTATACTGTGATTAATCTTTAAAGATGTGAGATGATGCATCACAATTTCTAAACATCATTAAACGTCCCAAGTTGTAGCAATGTCAAGAATGGACATTGACAATTGTAGTAAGACTTGTATCTGCTATGTTTTTACTATGTGATAGCAATGGGGATCTCACACCCATAGGTATGGAGATGCCTAGACAAATACATAGGTGACCAATATTGGAGAATGTGTCACTGGACATGACTCGCTATGAGAATCCATTTTGGTTATATGTTGATGGTATTCTCATACAAGATAGGTGTAACTAATCCTTGAATCTGAGGTTGTCACGGTCATCTCATAAGAAGACTGGTATGCTTTGACGTCGTTTCGATAGGCCTAGACAAAGGCTGCACGTGGGCGATTGTTGGGTATATCGTACGGCTTATAGAGAAGGGTGCATAACCAAGATGGGACTCGTCTATCCCTTGATAGAGGATGATGTATATAAGGTGCTTTCGGTGGATATTCACTTTAAATCCATAGCTATGGTGAAAGAGATCAATAAAAAGTTATTGATTCACTTTCTATTAAGTGAAGATATTCGGATGACCGAAGATAAACTCATGTGATTATAATCAAGCAACACATTGCCAGACTTGAGATCACATAAGATACATTAACGAGAGGATCGAATTACACGGTAACCATGCTCGTGAAATGTTATTTGTGGATTATGAATCCTTCTAAATAATTAGGTAGGTATGACGCCTTGTTAGAGGCCAATCTTGTCTTATGTGTTCGTACCGACACATTGCCAACATATTCGGAAGTCTAATGAGTCATACGCAATAGGCACGATCCCTAGCTTAAACCAGGAAAGCAGACATATGGTTAAGTAGGACACTTCGACAAAAAGTTGTGCCGTCGTAGGTTCTCACGGAAAAAGAACAAA
The DNA here is from genome assembly GCA_036245055.1 of Diospyros kaki. Taxonomy (NCBI): domain Eukaryota; kingdom Viridiplantae; phylum Streptophyta; class Magnoliopsida; order Ericales; family Ebenaceae; genus Diospyros; species Diospyros kaki. The sequence goes on along the minus strand of BSEG01000007.1, from coordinate 42,280,394 downwards.
TAAACGTAATGACGTCAATATGACGATGGGTCGTCATAAAGGAAAGAGTTTCCTAAAATGACAATTGATTAAATTAGAAAGAAGTTTCTAATTTAATAATTTGAGTTTAATTTAATACTTGGGCTAAATAAAGTATTTGGGCCAAATATTAAATCAAATATCTGGGTTAAATTAGATTTGGGTCAAATATTAAATATTATATTTGGGCTAAATTAGATTTGAGCTAAATATTAAATATTAAATATTTGGGCTTGAATTAGATTTGTGCCAAATATTTTATAAATGGATTTGGACCACTTTAATTATATTTCCAGTTGAACTAGGATTAGCCCACTAAAGATTATAGTTAAACTAGGATTAATGAGCTAGCCCAATCCATTTCCATTAGGGTTTAGGAAACCCTAGGAGGTTGCTCCTCTATAAATAGCCCTTTATGGGATGCCCAAATTAAGCTTTTATTTTTATGATTTTCAAGAGTTGAAAATTTGTTCTTTTCTCGTCCATTCACAAGCCTTGTTAGGAGAAGGAGCTAGCACTCCCATTCCGCTCTCCTCGCCAACGGACGCGTGCCGCGTATTACAAGTTAGAGGTCAAACGCTTGGATGGCTAGAATCCCCGAACGACTTAAAAATCTAAAGGTTAGATTTATTTTATTTTATTTGTGAATGTTATAATTTCGACGTTGATTCAATCGCCGGGATCGGAATAAGGTTCAAAATTTTTGAACTACGTTGCTCGCCTCGTAGCGATCTTGCTTTTCTTTCACAAGTGATAGAGATAGCATTCACCGAAGATAAAACATAAAATCAGAAAACAGTGATTACAATGGTTCGAGGCTTTGAGCATGTCACAATATACAGTCCCTGTTACAACAAGTGACAATGCCAAAATAGGGGCAATGATACGGAAGTAAGAGACCAAAATAAACTTTGATTGGAATACTAGCGAAAGACATGAAATGTTCTAGTTTAATAGAAATTATGGTTGTTTGTGAAAGGAAATGGAGAAAAATTCTAGTTAGTTGGCAAAAAGGCTTACTTGAGTTTTCCTTTTATTCTAAATAGTCAAGAAAGAAACATTTACATAGGCATTTGAAAGGCTAAGACCAAGGAAACATTAGCTGCAAACTATGTTAACCCCAGTGTCAACTGGCAGAACTATAAATAGAGAGAGAACAATAATTTGATAGAGATGGATTGGCAATTCTCTACACGTAGTAGAAGAAATGTCAACCAATGGAAGAGAATACTCTGTAAGTAGATATTACGGATGCTAGAAAGTACAAATATATAAAAAGAGAAAGAAAAAAGTCTTTTTTAAATATATTGAAATGAAGGAGTGTGAATATTGCATCTATTCATTGTGCATATATCTATGTGCATCAAATGCTAGCCTGTACAATATTCTTAGCAATCTTATGGAGATAGTCTGACCTTTGGTGAATTTGACTGGCCAGGTGAGCATATAGATCCATCATTTCTCGTGGGTTGACCATCTTTAACATTTAAGCTACCCCTTGGCAAACCAGAAAACCCAAAATTTGGTGAATTTCCAAGGTTTCCTTGTGCCTGAGCTTGTGCTATGACCTGCTGCTGTTGTGATGCCAAAAGAAACTGATTTGGGGTCTGCAGATTGGGCTTCTGTACTTGTAAGCCTAAACTTGGTCGTAACTGTTCAATTCCCTAGATAAAATAAGAATGACAATAATCAAACAAAAATATATCTCCAAACTGTACAAGAATATCCAAAATAAAAGAGTCTCGAGTAACTCACCGTAAGAGGCCAACCCTTCAGCGGAAGACCAGTGACACCTTGATTTAGTCCTAGAAGAACAGAGAAACCATGAGGACTATCTAATCTCCCTTCTGATGATACCAATTCTGGGAAAAAAAAAAGGAAGAGAGAGAAACCCAACCCAAGTTCCGACATAGAATAAATGGTTTATGTGATCAAGTTCATTGCCTCCCCAACTCACTAAATCACCCTTGGTAAGTAAAGTTTTAATTATTTTATGGAAGTTGTTCTTATTATGGAGGGAGTTCAAATGGAACTAACACAACCTCTTCCAAATGTGATACGTCAAGGGAAAAAACCCTTGAGGCACTCTCAAGTCTTATCTCATGCTTTTGAAAAGCATTATGATCAGTTTTTCTTTTTGCCCTATATTCCTCTCTCTGGATTTGCTTGTAGGCATGCATGTTGTGTTAATATCATGCCTCATCCAAGGCACAAGTCTTCAGGACATCCAGCATTGAAGCCATCTCTAAGATCCTATGACTTGAGCACACAATACATCCAAAGTGACATAACTACTCTACTTTTAATGGGAAATAAATTCTACTCTGCTTCACTCCATGGTTGGTCCCAGTTTACTTTGAAATGTGAAATTTAGGTTATTCAGCAGTCTCCTTTCTGTCTAGCGCTGTTAAACCCTCAAATTCCCTAACATCTAGCCCATGCAGTGCCATTTTATCCACTGCACAGTATCTTTTTAGATCTCAGGAGTTAGAAGAAAACATGGTTACAAACAAAACATCAATTGCAAGTCATCTATTCTAGTTAGCCTAATATAGTGTATCCAATGAGCAGGAACTATGTTCAGAACAAATGCATAAACTAGGATCTAACCATTTCTTCCTGCAAAACATTACAAAACTAAGATATTTTATCCCACATGTTTGGAAACTTCATTAAGGAAATTCAGAAGAAGGTAAAACAAAATTATACTAGAATCAAATGCCCCTAACATCCCAAGATAACTGCACCCTTTTACTATTCATTTCAAGCAATCTTTGGCTTATGCAGTAACTTTGTTCATTGTTGGAGGAGTTGGTGGTGTACCTGGACCACCTAGGCCCGACTTGGATTGGAAAATTGCTTGTCCATATATTGAGGAAGGATCCATTGGCAAAGACTTCTGGGGTGCACCCACATTAACCTCTGGTTTAATGTCCTGTGAGTTTTGAAAGGATAAGTTTATTAAGCATGAATTGTATAAGGGACAGTTCACGAAGTGCAACTGCAAGTAAAGAGAATTGATCAATGACATTACTGCTGTCAATTGAGATCGTCCTTGCATTTGCTGCAAAGCAACAGACATACTCCCAGAATTTCCTTGAGCCAGTTGGCTGAATCAACCAATGGAACACGAAAAAAATCACCTCAAAGTTAAAAAGAAGCATTTAAATAAAATTGAGCTCAAGAGCATTAATAAAATCAACAAATAACCAGTAGCAACTTACCCTTGATGATTGGTTGCTGACTTGAGGAGGGCCACCCTATTGGCATCAATGATAGCTGGAGAAGTCTCGGAATCCATTGAATGAGGGTGTTTCATTCGTTCTTCAAAAATTTTCATTGCAAATACACTGGCTGATGATGGCTGGCCCATCATTCCCTCTGAGTTTATAGCATTAATTGGACCACCAAGCGGAGGATGATTAGGGTCCCTTCGTTGCAACTGAGCATTACGTTGTTGCATAAGTTGCAGCTGCTGCATTTGCAGTTGCTGTTGTTGTTGGTCTCTGGCTTTCATTTGTTGCGTCTAATTGGTCATTTTGGGAAGAACGAAGGAAAAATTGTCAAATTGAGTTTGAGAAAAATTAGAATTCAGAACATATCCCAAGCACAAAAGAAAAAAGACAGATATAGATATTCAGAGACACCTCTATGTAAGCTGCTGCTGCTTCAGAATGTTTCTCATTTGTTCTTGCAATAAAAATATCCCAAAAGACAGACCACCACTCAAAAAGGAAACCACCAGGTGCATCAATAGCTGCAACTTTAAACTTTCAGATTGCTACCAAGACGATTCAGTCATTATTTTGGATATACTGAAATTTTACTTGTAAGCATAAAACCATGCCCATAACTCAATAAGTCAAAAATATAATTATAATTAAGCCATCAGAAATCACCAATGTTTTAGACATTACCTACTGGATCCGTGGCAACTTTCCCTTCTGTCATGAAAGCCTTTGCAGTAGTATGTAATTTTCTTTTCAACAAATAGTCATGAATATAAACGTCAAGCCTATCAAGCACACCAGAAAAGTAGAAGCAAAATCAACACGTATGAATATTAGCTAAAAATAGGAACAAAAGAAACAAAATTCAGAGTCACCAAGTGTCTGCACAACAACCCCCCCCCCCCCCCAAAAAAAAAAAAAGGAAAGAAAGAAAATCATAACGTAATCCCACATAATCAAGTCACTGATTCCCCTAATTTTTCGAACAGGGGAAAGCATACAAAGGCAAATGATTCCGTTTTCTTTCCTTCTTTCGACTTCAAATGGAATGTGCAGCTAACAGATAGCAATAAAGAATAGTAACAACTATCACTTACATCTTATCAGCTTCCCAATTACTCTGCGCCATGATTAGGTGCAAGAAACGATGCTAGAAACTAGTCACTGTGCTCGCGTCTCCAGTCAATCCCTGCAGGTTAGGCTTTCTTTAAAAGCAATCTACCCTAACCAAGAATAGAAAATAAAGATCAACGCACCTACAGAAAGTCCTGTAACGAAATAACGGCCACTCATCAAAATTAAATCCCAATCATAACTGTCCACTATAAGGAAGCCTGCATTACAGATCCAATCAAAATCTCCACACCGCAACCCTGCTTCGAACTAAACCGATGACCGGCAAAAAAAGGGGGAAAGAACAAGAATTAGGAAGGCGATAAGTCTCCGACAAAATTTTCTAGTAACTGTAAATCTTTAATATAATATGAGAGTGATCAGGATTCACGAAACTACAGACTCCGAATTGTCCTATATTTAGCCGATAAGTATTTGATCTATAGTCGAAGTTCAAAGAATCCGGATTCAATTAGAAGGCCGAAAGTTAACGGTACCGATTAACAAAATTCTTTTCAACGATCACGATCCGACGTATATCCGCATACATATCACAACTTCAGAAACTGCTAATTCGTACGAAGAACATAAATTTCTCCCGACGACAGAAATAGAGATTCCGATCTTCGACGACAGCGGAGAAAGAGAAAACGAGAGAAGGAGAGACTGAAGAGCCGCTGCGAAGTGCATGATCGACCTTATTTAACAGGGAAAGCGGTCCAAGCCTGAGGTCCGGAGGCCAGGTCACAGGGGCACAGCTGTGAGACTTATACAGGCTGGGTTCGGAGTTAGGTCCGGAGCAAATGCGTTCGGTATTTAGTGAGAACGTGCTCGAGGGTTAAGCAGTAGGGGGCCGTGGCGTCAATGGGGAAAGAATTTTAACAGAGGGGGCGCCCTCACTTGTTTTCCGCCTCGCCACCCAACTTTCATTTAATACGTCCATCCAGCCCAGCTGTTACCCCTGGGCGTTAATCTGCTGTGCCCGTTTTCTGGTCCATCAGCTCTTCCACCAATCAAAGCAGTTTATCCGTTTTTAGTAATGCTCTAATTTATAAGGTTAAATACTTAAAATTAAGATTTATATGTTTTTATTGTTATAGTGTAATCTATAATAAAACGTGAGGTTCATGTGAAAACATTAGGGACTATAAACCTTTAGATTATGGTTCAGATGAAATGATTTTCTTAGAAATTTTCGTCAATTTTCAATCTAACTTAAATTAAAATCAAAACGAGATCAGAATTAAATTATATATATTAATTAATAATACATATAAATTAAATTATATAATATAAATAATTCAATATCAGAATTATTTATAATAATACATATAAATTAAATTACATAATATAATATTAAAATTGTAATATAATATATTTTCGTACAAAATATATTTATTGTATTTTATTTTTAACATTCAAACAATTATTGTTAATGATAAATGCATCGTGTATTTTAATTATTGAATCAACTAATATAAGACCAAACTTACATTTTTTTCCTTTATTTTCACATTTTTTTATGTCATCACTTAAACTTTTTGTTATTTTGATTATAACATCAGACCTTTATTTTTTAATTAATTTAATTCTTATATTTTAACTTCTTTTTGAGTGTATAATAATCCAAACTTTTTATTATTTTGATTACACCCATAAACCTGTATTCTTGAATCAGTTTATACATGAAAGTACAGAAATCAAATTGGCTCAAAAATACAGATTTAGTGATGTAATCGAAGCAACGAAAAATTTCAAATTATCACAAGAATGTCAAGGTACAAAAGTTAAATTGACTTGAAAATAAGATTCAAGAGTATAATCGAAACCAAGACCAACTCAAGGGAAAGCCCACTAAGGCCCTCAAAAAAATTTTGGCCCAATTTTAGCCTTCAAGAATCAATAAGTTGTCGACCACCCAAGAGGAGGAGGTCGACGCCAATCGACCGATGGAGACCAGAGGAGAAGGCAGGAAAGGCAATGATGGGAAAAGTGGAGGACGCCGATCGCTGATCAATTCATGCAAACGTAGAACAATGGTCGACGAGAGAGAGAGGGTCGCATCACCTCTCGACTGCACCACTGCCCACTACCTACTATCGGACTGCCATTTCCTTCCTTGTTAGTTGTTGTTGTCAGCCTGAGTATGTGAGGTGAGTGAGCTCATTGAGCCGAAGAGATAGAGTGTGAGAGAGAGACAACCAACAGGGTGCATGCAGGCTAAAGAGAGTGAGAGAGAAAGAATGCATGTGCTACTACCCTTGTCGACATTAACAACTGGATTGCTACTGTCAGCTCCTTCCCTTCCTTACGACGACAATAAATGTGGTCAAGACCCCTAAACTAGTTACTGTCTAAGGCCTCAAAATCTCTTGAACCGGTCTTAATCAAAATAATAAAAAGTTTTGGTGATCTCACACAAAAAAAAAAATATAGAAGGATAGAAATATAGATTTGATTGCTAATATATTTATCTACATTTTAAAAATAAGATATAATTTATTTGGAAATATTTTTTCTATTTATACTATTGGCGAAGTGTGCGGATGTAGGTGTAGAGTTGGTGTAGAGAATCGGCGTGGAAAAACACAGCAATACGGTAGCTGAAGAGCAAAAAGCGGTTGGTGGGGCCACAAGGCATTGTGCAGTGGGCGCACGGCGCACGCTCTCTTCATTCACTTGCCCATGTTCACAAAGCATTTTGAAGCTGACTCAGTCGGTTAGCCCTTGGGACCCCACATACGCCATCAAGTGTAACTTTTTCAATAAATTCACTCCACCTTCACATTGTTTTTTCTATGGATTGTTATTTAAAATTTTTGTTATTTTAATTATTTATTTATATTTTTAATTAATTTAATTATTATACTTTAAATTTTTTATGACAATTTAAATTTATCGTTATTTTAATTATATTCCTATATTTATATTTTTGAATCAATTTAATTTTATGTATTTTAACGAGTAAAAAAAATGAAATGAATTAATTTAACATATTTTATTTTTATATATTAAAATAAAAAGTTAAATTGACCAAAAATATAGATATATAGGCGTAATTAAAATAACAAAAAATTTAAATTAATACACACAAAAAAATTTTAAAAAATAAAAAATAAATTAACTTGAAAATAAAGGTATGAGAATATAATCAAAATAACAAAAAATTAAGGGACTATATGAAAAAAAACATAAAAATACACTTGTAAAAATATAAATTTGACCAAATTCACTCCATACTATCATTTAATTTGAATATAATTTAAAATTTTAATTTTACTTAATTAATTTTTAAAACTTTTAAATCACACGCTAACTACGAGTGTTCAAATTCTGGTTTGGATCAATCAAAACTCAATTTTATCTTCAATTTATGTTTTTACTTCAACCAATTTTTAGTCCAGTTTAATTTAGGACAGATTTAAAATAAATAATAATATAATATATTATTAAAATATAAACTAATTAATTCTTATTACATGTGATTTATGTGATTATAGATTGAAATCTATAATGTTGGCTGACTATATGTCATAAAATAAAGATTTCTAAATGAGATCTTCATTAAATGTCGATAAAACTTGTAATGGACGAGAAAGTATTGTAGGTACAAAGGTAATGATGATCACCACTAACAGGTATGAGATCGAGATTGGGTCGAAAAGGCCGATAGGAGCCTTGAACCTCTATTGGGTTGGGTCCAATTGGGCCAGTACGATCCAAGTGTTATTAAAAATATGACAAAGTAAGCGTACAAATATCATTCCGGCCAAGGCATTTGAATCATGCATGCTCCTTATTAATGCTCAGTTATCAATAAATGGTAAAATTTAACCAAACATAGATAACAATAGTAGCTACAATGAGAAACCGATTCACATCTCCATATCATGAGGTGGAAGCTACGTTTATATAAACAAGTTGAATTTGCCCCAGTTTGGTAGCTAAGCTAATCCACCAAGCTACCTATGTAAAGAATGTTCTACTTTGAAAGTACTGATGATACAACAGCAACAGCAGCAGCACCATGCCAGGAACTAGTAGGACTAGCAGCATGTTCCAGAATCCAGACACAACTTGCGGTTACAGGTGACCTTGATCAGCCGGACAGGCAGCTCCATTCTGTAGCTGCGGATCGGCAGCTTCTTTCGATCTTGAGAACACATCAGAAGGGATGTTAATGCCCGCAAAACCAACCATCACTGCCGCGGCTCCAACGTAGTCCATGGAATTGGGGGCATTGCCTGTCAGTGAATCAACAACAGCCGCTAGAGGTACCTGGATCGTCAACCCGGCTGTGGCTACCGTTGTGGTGGTTAGAAGAACAGCCTTTGCCCATAAGTAGTCGCTTAGCACGTTGTCCAACAAACCTAGATAAAATGACCAAAAATTGAAAAATAAAAATTAGATATTGAAAGAGAGGGGTACTCGCAAATTCATATTGTCCACCGATGCTTATGTAAAACATGCCAAATGGTATCGACGCTAGGCAGCAAGAAAGAAAAATCAACAAGAATGGTAGCAAGGTCAAGGCGTCGTGCTGCATTATGAAAAAGAAAAGGCATGCTCTCTACAAGCAAAAGGCATTTGGGCCTTGGGAGGGATCATTCACGAAGACTGCAACTATATATTAGTCAACTAGGAAAGAAAAAAATAACAAAATATTATGATGGAAGTAAAATCATTGATCTGTCTTCGTCATTGATTAATATGGATAAAGAAAAAAAAGAGATTGAACCGGCGTAAAATGCTAAAACTTGCCCCACAGTTACCAAGATATTGAAACTAGGCCACTACACTAAAGGCAAACTATTGGAGAACACCATCATCAATCTTTAAGATTAAGATGCAGCTCAATTCACAAGAAGATTTAGTTTGGGTATTTCATTCAATGAATTTCGAAAACAATTCATTAAGCTGTTAAATGATCATATTTTCAGATTTTTTAGGATTTTTGGATAGGGCTAATTGTATTAGGTTAATGATTTTGTCAGGCCTTCAAAACTGTCCGGTTAAAGATCCTCTTTCTTGCTACCTGCCCCCTGCTCACTGTCCACCTTCCAATCTATTGGAGACCCTCCTATATTTCCTATCATTCTCTTTATCTCCCTCTTGAAATCTTGTGTGCTCCTTGAAGCTTTCTTCGTTTTTCTTTATTGTAATGTTTTGTCTCCTCCCCTATTTCTCTCTTTTACATACTCTCTCTGCTCCTATATGGTTTCATCTTTCTCTTTTTCATTCTTATCAGTGGACTATGAAAAAGATCTGAAGCAAATACAAACTCATCAATTGCTTGAGAAAGTCTTATGGATCCTAGATACATCAATATCCCAAGTTTGAAACATGCAATAGAAGTCCTATCTTAACATTCTCTAACTGGACAAGATATTAACCGTGGACAAAAGCATATGATCACAAGCTAAAAATGGCAGCTGTTGGGTTAGATCAACCACCTTCAAGGATGTCAGAACTCAATTCTGACAAGGAAATTCTCTCACAATTCAGTGGGAATTAAGGGTTTGAATGAGAGAATTAGAAGAATGAAGGGAGAGAATTAAGAGAGAGAGAGAAAGATTGAGAGAGGTTTGGAGGGAAACAGAATCAATACTTTTCCATTCATACCTATTCTGGTCGCGGGCTTGGTTTAGATACCCAGCCTTGGCACCACATTTGAATTATTCCCTAACTGCCTTCTGATCTTTATTACAATAATACCATTCTCTAACTACCTCCTGCTTTTATTACAAGAATACCCTCCTCTTAATGCTCCCAACTGAAGGGAACATGGTAACCACAGGGAACATGAAAATCACTTAAAAAAATGGCCATGTTGATGGTTTATTCATACAAATTTTAAGTCAGAAAACCTCTAAACAGTACCAACAACCGTATATCCAAGTAAAAGATATATCAAGTTCCTTGCATATCAGTTATACATTTGCTACCAAAGAAACTGGAAGCAAAATAAAGGATCACATAAACATGAAAAGATAGTTCAGACCGACATCATTGGACATGTAAGGGTGCATGCTCACTAATAAAAAGGACACTGGCATGAGGTATGCTGTAGTGCTTGATATATTCAAAGCGATAGTCTACACCCCAATTTGGTGCCAATTGCAAAATGAAGTCTCAGGCAACAATAATGAAGATATAGCCAATATAAGCATTCTCTAGCTATATAAGTTGCACAAATGCCACGCTACTTCAACAGAACAAAGAGAAAAAGTTAAAAAGAAGCAAATATCTGTTAACAACCTAGAAATGAATACACAGGGAACCTTTTTTAGAAAGAAGGCATCACATAGTGATAAAAATGAAAAAAAAGTACACATACCTTTACCAACAATTAAACTGATCTGCTTCCATGTAAGCGTATTCAGAGGCTCGAGCTTGGTAAAATTAAGAAAGAGGGCAACAGGTAGGAACATCAAGAGATTGAATAAACCCAAAAAGCCAAGAAACTGTGCCATACTGGCACGACCACTTTTCCCATTATCATCATCAGGTAACTTTTTTCGGATAAGGGTTATGTACACAGCATATAGGGCAGCTGACAAAATAGCGAGAATGTCTCCAAGCAAAGGGTTTGAAGCAATTGCACTCAATCCAGCTCCAGAGTCGCCCAAGCTGACAATTATTGTTCCTCCCATGCAAAGAAGAACACTAAACAGCTTAACCCAAGTGAACTTCTCCCCCAGGAATGCAAGAGACACCAAAAAGGTGAAAAGGCTTGAAGCACTGCTTAAGATGGTATTTGACTGTACACAAAAAATAAAAAGGAAGTTAATTCACCAGAAGATGAATGGAATGTTGATGGTCGAAACTTGAAGATCAAGAATCAACAATGCCTTACCGTAACTGTAGTGTACTTCAAGGAGAGATTGAAAGTGAGTTGTGCCAGAAACCAAAACGGACATATCAAAAGGCTGACCTTGGCCATCCTGGTTCGAGTCCAGCGCCCTTTATGGTCCAATTCTGTAATAGATTCTTTAGATTGGCCGCCATCGGTTTCTGGCACAATCACAAAAGTCACACCACTTTCTCCTTGATGGACCATGTCTTCTTGCTCGACCCGCACTTCTAGCTCTGGATGTGAACTATCAGCTTGAGAACCTGTATGACTCTGCTGAAGAAGCACTACCTGTTCTGACTCTCCTAATTCTTGCAAACTACTGTCTTTTCTATCTCGCCAAAAGAATACACTTCCATATGCATCCTCCAAATAGCGGCCAATTTCGACTAGCGGAATGTAAACCACAAACAAGGAATTGCAGATATATGTAATCAGAAACGGCGAAACGCCAGCATCTACAACTGATTGAACCACGTAACTAGCAGCAATCCAGATGGATGCAACAGCCACTATATAAATCAAACCTAAAATCCATCTCCAAACTTGACTATTCATGCCTTTGAAACGCGATGTCTTCTCTCAACAACGTAGGGAACTTCCGTTCCCAAATACCTAGAAAGGATAAGCTTTTATTCCAACCCGGAATTCCCAGAGTTCACCAAGAATAATCAAAATTGGGGAAACGAATTCAAAGCTCCTGCTACAATGGCAAACTGCGATGATTCGCCTCAAACCTAACAACAGTTGAATAGAATCCAATCGAATCGAATAGTTCCAAAACCTCAAACGTTGATTCAATATGTGCAAATCTAACACGATATAGAGAAGTAAAATACCAGGGGCGAGGAATTCAAACTTGATTCGATGCTTCAATACGAATTTGAGAGATTGATTGATTGATTGAATGAATGAATGAATGAATGAATTGCAGGATCTTCGTTAGATCGTGAAATCGGAGACCTGCGGATCGATCGTCTCCTCACGGAACGGGGACTGTATCTGTAATTTTTTTGAAAATAAAATCAAAATATATAATCCCGTTAATTAGATTCGAAGTTGGAAAGCCTGATATTAAAATATAATAAAAATAATAGTGGCAATTTGTGTCACGTGCAAAAAACAATTAAATAAAACTTAATTAGATTGTATTTTACTTTTTTATTTTTTAAATAAAATGAAATTAAATATTTACGATAATACTATTTGTAAACTGTGGCTTAACGTTTGACACTCATAAAATTATAATTATTTTAAAAATTATAAACACTATTATATAATAAAAAATATTTATTTTTTTCACAGAGCAAAAAAGAATAATTTATGAAATTTTAAAAAATAATTAATAATTTGTGAAATTTTTTCTATAAACATCGACAATTAATAAATAAATAGTATTACCTATTAAAATTTATCTCATTTTTCTTGATCCATATCTAATTCATTGAGAAGGGTCATTACAATTGATATCAATAATGGAATGCGCAATAAAATCACAAAGAGTTTAAGGTGGTGTGTGAATTGACTCTCATAGATGAAAAAGTAAAACGAACATAGGATTGAATCGATAGTGTAGCAATTGTAGTTTCTTGAGATTAGAACTAATAATTGTAAGAATTTAAAATAAAAAATAAATCATGTTCAAACTATCAAATATGTAAACGACCATAAATATTTTATATAAAAAATTTAAATTAAGAAAAATTACAGTCAAAAAGAGTAATATATCCTCATCTATAAATCTATCAATAATCTATAAATTTATACAACAAATAATTTATATAATTTTATATTTTGATAGATAAATTTTCAATTATAAATATAACCAATCATAATCAAATTTAAATTTCTAGTTACATGTTATCACAATAATAATAATAATAATAAGGTGGTAAAGAAAGAATTGAGGCAATGTTGTTGATAAGATGAACTGATGAAATGAATCTGATGATCAAGAACAAGAAGTTTCTCCATTAATGCTCCGTATCAGAGACAAAGATACATGATATGTATGTTATAAGGTACAGAAAATGTTTTCCTTCCTTCGCATTTGACTCTCCTTTTGGTTTTGTTTTTTGGGTTTTTTTGCACGTATCAGTCTGTGCTCACTCAAGAACTGAATTCTACTAATGATTCATGATCAGGGTAAATCATTCTTCTTGCTAAAAGGGCACACATGAACATACAAAGAGAGCAAGAAGATGATAGATCCTTCACATCCTTGTGTGGATTTAAGATGAAAGATTGAGTGAAAGCACAGTTAGGAACCAATTGCATCCAGTGACCGTAGCTGCTCATTCCTTGAGTTGGAGCCCCATTCCATGGCTTCTGCAACTGCTCGTTGGCGCTCCATCGCGCTAACTTCGTCCTGCTGACTGTCAGTCGCTTCTGGTGGTGGTGATGAGGCGAGGTCTGACAGGGGCGTGATGCTTCCTGCCTCGCCTTCCTGCCCGAGGTAACTGAGGGCACTCACCACGTCGCTCATCAATGGCCGCATCGAGTCATCCTCTTGGAGGCACATTGCAGATATTGCTACAGCTTGGTTCAAGCATTTCACGGGGAAGTCTCCTTGGAGAAGTGGATCAGCTAGCTCTTTATACCTGCTTGGTTCTTTGAAAATTGGTTCCGCCTGCTCACATCGACAGATTGAATAGAGTTCTTTATGCCGTAAGGGATTCGATCGACGCGACGAAGAACACAAAGAGTTGGAAACAAAAACTTACCCAAGATACTAAATTTTGCTCCTCCGTTCTCCTTGTGGTGTCAATGGCTCTCCGTCCGGTGATCAACTCCAACAGAACCACCCCAAAGCTGTATACATCGGACTTTACAGTCAGTTGGCCGGTTCTTTGATACTCAGGGGCACAGTAGCCGTATGTTCCCATCACCCTGGAAGACACATGAGACTTATCCCCGACAGGACCTAGCTTCGCCAGCCCAAAATCAGAGAGCTTCGCGTTGAACTCGTTGTCCAGCAAGATGTTGGATGACTTCAGATCACGATATATGACGGGTGGGTTGGCCTTGTCGTGTAGATACTCCAGACCTTTGGCAGCACCCACGGCTATTCTCATCCTCTTGCACCAATCTAAGGGTGCTTGACCCGACGGAAGATCTGAAAATCCAAACGTTCATTCATTAGCGGATGAACAACCATGTCCCTGTGATAGCCTCAGGTAGGAGAATGGCATTACCAAGAAGATGGTCTTCTAAAGACCCCAGCGGCATATACTCGTAAACAAGAAGTCTTTGCTCGCCATCGGCGCAGTACCCGATAAGATTCACAAGATTTGGATGGTGCAGGAGGCTCAGCATCAGAACCTCCACAAGAAACTCTCTGTTCCCTTGCAATCCATTCCGGTCGAGTTGCTTCACAGCCACAACCTGAATCATCAACCGAAACACCGCCATAATTCCAGAATGAGGACGGAATATATAGAAAATATTCAGTTTAATGCAAAGCAGTAACCGTAACCATATCAGGACCTGGCCTGTCTTCGCAAGCTTCCCTTGATAAACTCGGCCGAAACCGCCTTCGCCGATCAGACATTCCTGCCTGAAATTCTTTGTGGCCGCAGCCAGCTCTCGGAAGGTGAAGGTTTCTGCTGCAATGTTGTTATCAGCTTCTCTGGTGCCTTCGTATTTGCTTTCGGCTTCGGCTGGGGCCTTCTTAGGTTCTTCTGCACAGGTAATATTTTGTCAAATGATCGCCATATACAAAATACGACCCTTGACATGAATGCAAAGGAAATGAACTTACCGGGCAGTGGCTGTGGAGGGGCTTCTCTAGGTTGTGTAGGGGCCGGGGCAGCAGCAGGCTCAGGAGCCAAGGCGGCGGGGGCCGCGGCTGCCGCAGCCGCAGCCGCATTTTTCCCCCTCTTGCTACTAAGCTTCCTGGAGGTTTTCTTTTCCCTGGACGAAAAGCAGGCAAAGCAACTCATAGCTGCAATCTATTGAATGAATCCAAAGGGCCACAAGGGGAGAAGATAATGGGAAGGTTTGCAATGCGAGAGTCGATGAATTAATTTAATTTATACCCAGAATCTGGGAACCAACATCCGTATGTATCACTTAAGATGGGTTCAAAGTATTCGATATATATATAGATAGATAGATAGACAGATATAAGATGGCAGATGTTGGTTTTGAGGAGAGAGATGATAAAAGGAGAGGAAGGTCCAAAACCCAGAATCAAAGGAACGGAGCTTGAAAGGGTGAAAAGATTAGGGAGAAGCTAATTGTTTGGGGGGGGGGGGGATATGGAGCATGTACACACCGAGGTGTAGAAGAAACCATGAAAACCCAGGTGATGAAACTGCGAGGGAAGTATAAAAATCCCCAAAAGATGGCAGATGGGATCCCCCCGAAAAACAGAAAGAGTGTGGAATAGGGGGTAAATAGAGAGAGAGAGACAGACAGACAGACAGCTAAGGTCAAAGCAAATCATCCCGAAAGAAGGAAGGTTTATGAGGAGAGAAGACGCTTTCCTCTCCATTCTCCGCACGAGGAGGAGAATCACAAGGGATGGGACGGGATGGGTTCTCTGTGAGAGAGAGAGAAAAATGTGGGAACCAATTTGGAGGGGTTGGCAACGGCTTCTCTTACCTGTTCGTGGCCATCTCTCTCTCTCTCTCTCTCTCTCTCTCCGCAGTTGGCCCAACGGTCAGGGCCAGGTGGACATGAATAAGCTTCATGGGTGGATGCAATGTAATGTTGTTCGTATGTTTGATATTCATTCTTTGTTAATTCCTTATAAGAAGAATGATAATGAATTGAATATAAACTCAATACATTTTTTTTCTAAATTCTTGTGGGGTGATATATATGTTGTTTGAACTTAGACGCATACAGTACATTTTTCCATAAAAATAAAATATACTACCATGCATATTTATATATGTACATAATGATTAATATCTAGGTTTTATATTTGTCTCTATCTATCTTACCTTTGCAAATATTTTATTTTTCTCATCCACACTCATCCCTTTAGACAGTTTTTAAGTTTATATTCACCTCAAACAGAACAAAACTTGTCACATACCCACGATTTTATATATTTTTTTATATATTAAATTTTTCATTATTTCAATTACACTTCTATACTTTAATCTTTTTTTCTTGTAATAATTTAAAATTTTTATTATTTTAATTACATCTCTATACTTATATCTTCAAATCATTTTAACCCTTATATGTTATACTTTAACATATAAAAAAAAAAGATAAAGTAAAATACACATCAAAGATTCTTACTGTAATTTTTTTAAACACATCAAAATATAAGAGTTAAATTAACTTAAAATATAAGTATAAAAATATAATTAAAACAATGAAAAATTTGAATTAACACACAAAAATGTCAAAATATATAAATTAAATTAATTCAAAAATATAGATTCAGAGATATAATTAAAATAATAAAAAATTCAAATAATTACACCCAAAAAAAACGTGAAAGTATGAGAAAAAGTCGTGGAGATCTGCTTCTTTGTTTCTAACATCGTCTTGGCTACCGTTCCGAGATCACAATGTTCGACACCATCGTGAACAGACAACTATCGTGCAGCCTAATGCAAGCAGAGTTTCTGTTCGGCGTTTCATCGAACAGCTGACATTCAGAGACAAATCTCCACAATGATTACTTGCAGGGTTCAAAGAACGAAGCCTGATCCGTTTGTTTGGCTGCGTTTTACAAGACTCAAAGGGATCCGGAAGCAATGTAAATAAGACAATTGGAAAGAAACAAAATGACGAGTCGAGTACCTATAATTTGCAACCAATTCACTGTGATCAGCGAAACCCTACAAAAATTACTTTTGCAAAGCAACAATGTGTAAAGGAAACAATATCAGCTAAGAGATACATTGACCTCAACGGAGGAATCTGTCAAGATGATGTCCTTTGAATTATCCGCCTTTGGATGGTCACGACAATCAAATTTTAGTCTCACATGCAGAGGTTTCATGAAGATTATTTCTTCCAGGTTCCTGTTTGATTTCATTAGAAGTTGAATAATGGGATCTCTTCCCATTCTCTCGGTTCCCTTGGGGTTCAAAATTTCTGCTATCCTAGCCGCTTTCTTCTCCTTGCTGTCGTCACTCGAATCTGAACTTTTCTTCAGTCTAAGATATAAAGATGCAAAAACAATAACCTGCATAGATTCAAATGACAGAGAGAAAATTAAGTATACAGCTGAATTGTTTGAGAGAAAATTAAGTAACAAGCACACCTCACTCGTTCCGGGGCTTATCTGGACAGCGCAATCAATGCAAACTCCCTCATCTTGGTCATTTACATCCGAAGTGTTCTCTTCAGTACTTAACTCTACTTCGGGGGTTGAAAAGGCGAGACTGTCCAATTCATCGTACCACTGCTGGGATACACCAACCTGCATGCACCATAACCCAAAAATCTTCAAGCTGGCTACTGGACGTACTAGTGAATAGTGATTTGATAAAAGTTGAATGTAAAATATTTCTTTTGTCAAGAAATAAGAAAAAAACACATATATGACAACAGTAGAATGCTCTGCAGGAAGCACCTTCTCTGAGGATGCCACTCTGCTCTCGGCTCCTGAGATTTCAGTAGCTGCGCCTCTTGCCTGGCGCCATACACAACCTTCTTGTAATGGTTCAACGAGCTCCACATCTTTAGGCATATCTACATTCAACTGTATGCCAATCCTACCTGTTTCAAGCAATGCAAAATCAGGGATCAACAGGGCAGATTAATCTTTTTTTTTTTTTTATGGGTACAGGGCATGCTATTTAATCATCAATCTATTACATATCAAGCACAACCAGTGGAAACATCAAACTAAGACTCATCCTTGGATAGGCTAGTATTTGGAGATTCACATGAAGACATCCTTGTGGAGAGAGATTATGGAGATCTAGCTAGCTAAAGTGAAAAAGGGATGTGATTTATGCACCAATAGTGATACATGAAGGAACCAATATATATAGTTTAGACTATTGAGGGAATCATATGGTGTTCTTGTGGGTGTGATTCCGGTTTGAGGTCAAGGTGTGGTTTGGCTAGCCAGGTTTTGGAGCAAAAAGCAAACTCCTCTTGGATATGATGGCACTGATTAAAAAAAAAAAAAAATCCACCTCTCAACTTAACCTAACTAGCCACATCAATGGGAAAAGATCATTTTGATAGGACCCACCAAATGCCAAGAGCTACTTTAATAGAAAATCATGCCACTATTTTGGAAATCACTCCAAAATCCAGATAAACTAATAAGCATAACAATAATATAGTAAAGAGAATTTTCATGTCAAGTTACCAATAATAGCATTTTGAAGAACTAAAAACATTCCAGCACAATACATTCTGTCACACAGTAAACTAGTCTTATCAGGTACAATCATAATGTATCAGCAGCGAAAATACCTGGCAACAAACTAAAACATTCAGTGTGATCAACATGGACTCCCAACAACGCATCACCACTGTAACATCAACAGAGAAATTAAGAAGAAGAACGGGATAACTTAATGGGTCAAATGAAATTAATTCTCTTCTACTAGGCAAATGCATATATATATAAATTAACAAATGTAGATAGTGAAGATACATACGTGTGTGTGTGTTTCATATAAGCTCTTCAAGAAAAATATTCTTACACAGAGTAAACTCTCTCCAATGGGGATGAAATCCAATACGGGAGCCCCAGGATCCCAAAGTTAGAGAAGTGAAAGCTTGAGATAGAACCAGATTCTTTGCCGAACTTCAACACCCTTTGACCAACTATAGGAACACTAGTTAGAGACCAAATAAGTAGCACAATAACTTCACGAAATATTAGAGGCAAAAAAATTGCAATTATTAACATTTTGTACCTGTATCACAAATGACTATATGGTCCCGGAAAGTGGCTAATGAAGACAGAAGATCAGCATTAGGAATCCAATCAAGCAACTCATTATTATCACGTTGCTGCTTCAGCCAATTACCTTGAATTTGCTTAGGAAGTGATGTTTTCTCCAATATTAACTCTCCACAGACCTCCGAAATCCTAGGAAATCCTTTAGAAAATTAACAAATTAATAACAAAACTTCTTATAGCTAAA
The DNA here is from genome assembly GCA_036245055.1 of Diospyros kaki. Classification (NCBI taxonomy): domain Eukaryota; kingdom Viridiplantae; phylum Streptophyta; class Magnoliopsida; order Ericales; family Ebenaceae; genus Diospyros; species Diospyros kaki. Next base: position 42,261,099 of record BSEG01000007.1, on the reverse strand, counting down.
GACCACGGAAACAGGAGGAAGGGGGAAAAACAAAAAACCAAAATGATAGATTCCTTACCTTTAACAGCTTCTTTGATTGCCCCTGAAGCCATATCCATAATCCATAAGGTTTGGAAGCTGCACGTATGAGAAATCAATTGTAACATACCCAGCTATGGTAAAATACCTTGTTCATTAACATGGAGGATGTATTACAGATGCCTACATTACTGCAGTAGGGATTGATTGATATAATTGTCAATATCAAATAACTAACGCTGAACATCACTTCAAGTGAGTTTGATATGAAAAGGACTTCAATTAATGTGAGGTTGCTCAACTTGTCAACTAATGTCAGCACACAAGTAACATACACCATGTTTTTGCCTGATCTTGACACTTGAAAGTATCCAGAGAACAAGTTATAACAGATATCTTAGAGTTGATAGCTCAAAAACACCGTGGTAAATCTGAGTCATTTCACCATAAAAAATATTACTTCTATTAAGTAGCTTTACTATCAAAACTACAAACAGCCAAGAATCTTGGTGACTAATGTCAGAAATAAAGAAAAGATAGAAGAGGTATTTTCAAGTCATACAGTATCATTTTCAGATACAAAAACAACACAGTATCACATTAAACCTAACAGAATTCACTTCATAGGCTTTCCAGTTACTACAAAAGCTGTTTTCCCAAATTATACACCTCAGTGAAGTTCCATGCCAAAGTGAAACTATATTAATAACAGGATCTGGTGATAAATTCAAATGGCTGAGGTTGGTTCAAGAAGAAAAAATCCATTTAAACATAACGACATTAGTATGGACAATTTTTTTAATTATACCTTTGGTTAAAAATAAAAAGATCATCATCTGATGATTTGATCAGATGCCAAGGAAACAAAAATGATTCTGAATCCAAATCGCTGGGCTTCACATCAACATCTCTTTCTATCCCTAGCATATTCTTAATCCAACTCCAGAAACTGTTAGTTTTCTTATTACCACTGGACGTTGGATAGAGTGTCTCCAAAACCCTTTGCTTCAAATCAGCTCTCCTGACAGCATGGTTCTTCGTTGGAAAAAGCAAATCCACACAAACAGCTTGTTAGAACATAGATATCAAGACACACAGACATCACTTCATATTTACAAAATTTAGAGAAAAAAATTAACTTTCCCATGTAAGTTCAGGTATTTACAAATTTTAGGCTTGAGTACAATTTTGTTTGACTTTCCCTAAAGGTTGAAGAATCTCCTTGTTGAATTTTAAGTGTACAATAAATGCAGAAGAAAACAAGAGGAAAAATGGAAAAAAGTAAAACACAAATTGCTGCCTAGAGCTTTGCAACGTGTAGAACTATGTTCCCAAACAAGTGGCCCAAAATATATAGCTACGTATTCCTGTTCTTTAATAACCAAAGTATACCAGATTCGGGTTAGTTTGCCAATGATCAGAAATCCTCATTTGCAGGCCTCCTTATTCTCCAATTCATCTTTTCATCCACAAATAATAAATAAAAGAAAAAGAGCTACTTCTTCTGTCATGGAAAGCTAAATCCTAAGGTAATGCTTGTTAACCAAGATATGGGCTAGAAAAAGTGGAATATGGAAAGCATTTCAGACAAAAGTACTTTCTATTGTATTTGTTAAATTTGTCTGTCAACTCTTGAAAAAGAAGTCACATGATTTTTTATCAGAGATTGTTTAGATAAATTTATTTCTGCTCCCTCCAGATAAATTTATCTTGAACTTTACAAATAAGAATAAATGACCCATGTGTCCCCCAATACATTCCAAAAAATTTAACAAACGCTTTATCTTGACCATTCCATATGTTAGTTTAGAAAACATTCCAATCTTATTTTGATACAACCTTATCTTGCTCAATTTTACAAATGCTACCTAAATAAATATATCAACAATTTTGACCCCAAACAAAACCAAAGGAAAAGATTCGGATGTTGTGCCACATTAGATATACATGAAACGAAGGAACTGAAAGCTTTCTTCTAATAAGCCATATTTTTAAATCAGTCTGAGCACATACTTCTGAGTCCACAAAGTAAAGGCAATTTGCAGTTGCATGATAGAAGGAAGCTGCAGGGCGCATCAACTTTGCAGATTCAAACTCTCCATCCTCAAAACCTGGGGAAGAACCAATCTGAAACAGAAGCAACACAAGTTTAAGGACTAATGTTTACTACCCATTATTTTCAATTGTGAACTTGTAAACATTATAATTAACCAGAATTCAATTTTTAATCCAAAGAACACTGTACATACACAGTCCAAAATTTTTGCATTGCCATCAAATATTATTATCCGATGGTGATTGGTGTCAGAGAGGAACAAGCGGTTGCCACTTTCATCGACAGAAATGCAGCCTGTGACAAATTATGGCAAATCCACAAAGTTAAACCATATGATATTAGACCGACAAGAGTTGATAATAAGTGCAATAAGAGGTTACTAAGGTTGATAGTTACTTTCAGATTATGAAGACAAAGAACTCAAGACAAACATTTGGATATCATACAAGTTCATGTCCAAACAGCAACATTGGTATGCATAACCCAAGCTTTTCTCAGTTTTAACATCCATGAGGAGCTCAAAGCAGAAGAAATTAAGCAGCAGTAACACAACATGCACATATATTAAACATTCAAACAGCATGCTCATTCTCATTTGTGGCATATTAAAGAATTAGGCCAAAAAAACAATGGAGCAACAGGTCTACAATATCAAGGTTTAAGTAGCAGAAGAAGATTAATATAGTGACATTAAAAATAGATGAGGCTAGAGGAAAATCAGGTATTGGAAACCTTGACCTGGGTAGTAAAATAGTAAGTTCCGCAAGGAAGAACAAACTTGTGGTTCTTTAACGGTTTCAATTGGCTTCACCCAAGTGCTTTTCATATTGCCTGCCATACCATGATTTTCACTGTGTTGCACTAACTCCTTGATAGCTGCATATATGACATTACAAGATATTCAAACTAAGAAGAATGAAATATTCCAGTTTTTAAACAGAAAAAACAACTAGCTCTCTACATATGTACATACACACACACACACACATGAGACCAATACCACCCAAAGTTTTACAAGACATGGACTTTATCCTTGCATGGGAAAACCAAGATCATACCTTTGTCAATAATTCCAAGATCCACATCGCTCCCATAGTAAACGAAAGGGCTTTTAAAATCTTTAAATAAAATGAAACACGCCCTATCTGTCACCTAAGTACATCAGAATAATATTGAACTGAATCAACTGAGATACAAAGAACATTCAGCGGAGAAAGGAATAGCCTAGATAGATTGCAATTAAGCAAAGAGACTAATATACAATATAAGCAACTAAAAGTCGTGTGTAACATGAACCAGCTGCTTTATTTATGGTTCAACATAATAAAGCACATGAATGTGTTTATATTTAAAAGTATAGATAATGTATGGATATGATGAATACAGAGTAAACAAAGGTATAGTGTTCAAATCTCATCACCAACATAATATTTAAATAGTTACACAAGCTTGGCATAGTAATCAAGGAAAGCAAGGCCACATGTGGGGGAACTAAGAGTATAAATATTAATAAAAAAAGTTATGCCTCTATCAAACAACTTAAGCTTGAGCTCTTACAGCATTTTTGTATAGGCTTCACCCCCCTTAAAGCAGTTCTCTTTCATTCACCAATTACTCAACTTAGACTTGTATTATTAGTTAGCAATCAACAGATGACAACACAAAGAGATGCAAAAAGCTAAAGTAAAGCATGAGGGAAGGAAAACTAAATATTGTAACAAAAACCTTTCACCACCATAAGATAAGAAAATTAGGAATAAATTTTTTTCTTTTCAGAACTATACTGTTCAATAAATAAATAGTTGATAAGTAACCAATTCTTTTATATTAACAATGGACACTTCCAAACAACTATCTAAAACTTAGAACTAATGGGTCAGGGAACATTTACATCCATAATGCAAATTGCATCTAGTGAATCCGTTTCTGATAGGTTTTAGGTACGGAAGCTAAGATATAGGCCTCACCTTAGAAAAATCCTTGTTAGACAATAAAATAGGAAAAGTAATATATTCTTTCATGGCTATCTGAGCAATACATGTATGAACAACATCAGAAAATTTTGAACTGCTAGACTGAAAGCCAATAACTCGGAGCAAAGGATACCTATAAAAGAGAAACATAAATGAGAAGGAGAGGGGATGAAAAAAAAAAAAACAAAAATGTAATCATCCATATCTCTATACAACATAAAAGCATCCAAAACTACAAAGCTAAAAGTGACCTCCACACAGCATTCAATCTACCTTTGCTGAAGTGATTTTACTTTTTCAAACATAAAGCCAGGGTTGCCACTTGATATTAAAGAATCCTCAAGAAATGTGCCAACAAGAACCAAGAAGACTCCATTTCTACTGGAAAAATCCTTGCCAAGTTCAATGTTATTCAACCAGCAATGATCAGGGCCTGCAAGTTCATTTCAAACTTTTTCAGGGACCAGGGGTGGTCAGAATATGATGTTAATCACAATTAATCCCATCATATCGTGTGTGCAGAAATTTAAAAGAGAATTCAACATAGCTGTTCAATTCTGAAAAATAAGCTCTGTTCTGAGAAGAGAAAAAAAACACAGAAAACGGAAAACGAGTTCAAATGAGAATATTTCCAAATATATAACAGAAAACTCTGTTTTTCAATTTCAAATTTACACCGCTAAGAAAACATCTATAGGATTTCCACTATTTTACACAGAAATGATGGTGTTTTCCCATGTTTTTCAAGTAGAAAACAAGAGTTGCTAACCCAACAAAAATCAACATTAATTGTGCTTATAATGTCAAAATCGGTAATAACTATATAATAAATAATAGTATGAAAATACTAATTTACAACCATCTGTTTTTCATCCATGGGGAGGGGAAAAATGATCCTCTGAAAAAAAAAAAACACAAGATCTTTTTTTTCCCCTTCTATTGCAACATGAGGACAGGCTGACAAGAGCCACTTAATCTTAACCAGATACCACCTGCCAACTAAGATGGTGCTGGACATATGCCATTTCCCTACAGAATAGGAAGCATGGACTTCTCAGGACATGGTGCAATTACCTTGAAGGTAATTAAAAGTGGATCCAATGAAGGACAACAAAGCATCTTCACAAAGTGACTCATGTGGTATCTCTGTAATAGTTGAGAACCTGAAATAGACTGTCAGCAATAAGTTAGGACTGCTTCGAAGTCCTGAACACCACAATCAAAAAAAAAAAGGCAGATTCAATGCAAAACATCCACACTAGCTAATTTCAATGGAATTCACCAAATAGTTTCCAGTTGTTGAGTAATTGGCATGGAGAACATTAGCAACCAGAACTTCAGGTCTAATCATTACAGCCATTTTACAAAGAGGAGGAATAAAATCACATAATTAAACTTCGCAAGTAAAACTAGAAAAATAAATTTCTTTTGATAAGTAGAAAAACAAATTTCAAATACAGGAGAGAATTGAGATTTTGTACCCCTGAGCACAACAACCTCTGTCTGGAAGACTTCTATTTATCGTTGACAGTACACGAGGCAAAGGTTTCGAATATGACGCAATAGAGCTCGTGCATTGTCTAGATTGAATGGAATAATTACCTGAAGAAGAAGAAGAAGAAGCAGTGAGATTAATTCCCCGTCATTCAAAACGTAGCAATATCCTTCAAACATGTAATTCTTGCATCAACCATGAAATCAAACGACGCACAAAAATATGATAACTACGAATGAAATTATTCAAAAGAAAATGGAGTAAATCACAAGTAAACTAAACAAAACAAGAGAAACAGAACTGAAAGATAATCAAACAAACTACATCCTCTTCAACTAAACAAAATCCGTCTATTTTACTTCCGATTTTTCGCAGTAACCAAACGGGATTCTACGTAAAGCTACACGTAAACTAACATCATTACAAGGCCTGAATCGGTGCACAGAAGAACTAACAAACGATTGAGGTAATAACGCGCTAGGGTGACAATTCAACCTGAGTGAATCTGAGACAAAACCCTAGACGAATCGCGTAATCGCCTGAATCTGATAGCCATTTTCACTAGAGTTTTCGAATTTCGCTTTTCCGATGTCGGGCGTCCCTCGTAGAAAATGTTAACGTTGGGAAGAGTCGGCGGAATCGATTGGCGGGTAGGGCTTAAATGATTTGGTCCGGGTGGAGTCATTGCGGGTCGGATTATTTGATACGAGGGGCTGCATATAGTAAGACGAGGCTTCAATACTTTGGGCGTACCCAAAAACTTAGCCTAACGCTATCAACAAAAGATTTAAGGAGTGCTCCACCCCCAACACCTATAGTGGGCTCGTTCAATCTACTTAGTTAATTAAATTTAATCATTCTTGTGACATCATCTCGATTCATATTAATTAATTAATTTATATAAAGATATTATTTTATATGAATTAAATATAATATTTATTATTATGATCTCAGAATACAAATCAAGTAATTGGATCACGATAAATTGAGGTTTGTACATGTAGATCATAGATTCAATTTCTTACCTTGCGTAGTAAGACAAAGTCTCTACCTGCGAATTACCTCTTTTGTCGAAATCAAGAGCATAAAGAGTGAAGAATCGTGCAAGGACGATAATCTCAAGTATAATATTTATTATGTATTAATTGCATTACTATTATATTATTTTCTAATATAATAACATACTTGAGAGTCGGATGATCTACTAAGGACTAGGCCCCATCTTCCTTTTTTACAGGAAAAACCAGTTCAGATAAGGTCGAGGTCAAGAATTATTAAAACTATATTAGAATTTATAAGAATTTAAAAAGAAATCAATTATAGCACAAATCAGACAGTGTTTGACTACAAAACCCTAGTCAAAAACATTATGATAGGGTTTTGTTTAATTGATAAAGGTAGTTTAATTTTGATGTTATTTTTATACTTTTTTTTTTAATTTTGAAAAAGGTAAAGAAAATGTGTGTTTTATTTTTGAAAAAATAAATTATTCTTTTCGTTCTCTTCTTTTTTTAACTTTATTTTTATCAAAATAATTCCATAATATATATTCTTATAAATACATTTTGAGCAAAAACATTATGAGTTGCAAAACCAGAGATGACAATAAGTCATCTATTTACACATCTATATATATGCATTTAATAAATATTTAAAATATATCTCATGTATTTTTTTAAGTATAAAATTTAAATGGGTAATTAAGACTTATTTTAATAAATAAAATAAATTTTATTTGCATAACTCAAAATATGATTTTTTTAAATAATTTTTTTAATTTTAATTTTTTATAATATGAATTTTATTTTATTTTTCATAATTATTAACTCATTGATATCTCTACTAAAATACCCAAATTTAAAAATAATATTATTTACACTTATATTATCATTATTTACACTTTCACACCCCAAAGTTTTATCTCCACAACTTTTTTTAATAAATAAAAAAACATTTTTATAATCCATTAACCTAATTTGGGTTTGGACTTAAGAACACCAACAAATATGGGCCGCCGGGTTGTGGTAAGGCCCATATAGGCTTAATTTGGTTTCTGGTACATACCTTTGCATGAGAATATATATATATATATATATATTTTGGGCTAATTTATATTTCGTATATTTTTTAACCCATAAAATGTCTCAATTCACCTAGTTTATACAGAAGTAAAAATAGAAAATGAATATGATATAAAATAAAAATAAAAAAATGACATTTTTCAAAAAAATAAGAAACAAAAATGAGATAAAACATGTAAATAAAAAAATATAGGGTCATTTTTTGTAAATATAATTTTTAATATAAAAAAATATTTAATTTTAAAATAAATATAAATTCCATAATATATTTAAACAAATTTTGAGCTTCCATTTATAATATTTTTCTAATATTTTAAAAACGATCCAAAAATATATATATATATATATATTTTGCATTTATTGGCATTTTGGTATAAAAAATACTAAAAGAGAACCTCTGAGACGTTTTTGTGCATCATAACCTATCACAAATTTTTTCTCTAAAAAACTTGAAAAATGTTGAACACTAGAGAGTGACATTTAAAGGGACATTTATACCTTTATTTATTGTATATTTATATTAATATAATACGTAATACAATACACTAATATAAGAGTATTACTTTAAATATCACTCTCAAATGCTTAAGTAGCATTTAAAAAGAAAATAATCTTATAACCGATGACTTTAATTTGATCATCGGATGATGAAAAGAAGGAAAAAAGATTTATTACACCTAACGTTGGATATCTTTTTATAAGAGATTAACTTGCATATGAAGCAAAGCTAAGCATAAAACTATAAAAAAAAGATTGGATGAATATATGGATGTTACATGGGCACTTCACATCACCACCTAAATCACTTTTCGAGTAAATTACACTAAAGGTCACAAAACTTTGGCCTCTTTTTCAATTTGATCACTAAACTTTAATTCTTTGCAAAGTGATCACAAAACTTTAAAATATTTTACAATATGATCACTAAAATGATTTTTGAATAATTTTTGGTCAAAATTGCTGACGTGGCAATGGCCACATCATCGCCACGTCAGCGCAACATCAGCAATTTTGACTAAGAACCATCAAAAAATTATTTTAGTGACCACATTGCAAAATATTTTAAAGTTTTATGATCACTTTGCAAGAAATTAAAGTTTAGTGACCAAACTGAAAAAGATACCAAAGTTTTGTGACTTTTGGTATGATTTACCCTCACTTTTCTCATGTCTCTATATATTAATTATGAAAAAAATTCTAAAAATAAAAAATTTTAATTGATTTAATTATTTTGATATATTTTTAATATAAAAACTAAATTAAATCATACTGAAATAACTAACATTATCAAATTTGATAATTGAACTAAACCAACCCTTGCTTAAAACTAAATTAGATTGATAATTTTTATCGATCCAGTTCAATTATTTATATTAAACTAAATATTTACTGACCCTATAAAATATATCATTTGCTTTAATTATAAGAACATGAGCATGGCCTATCCTTTTGCTTTAATCATATTATATTTATCTATACTATTATATAAGCAAATAGGGTACTTTGGTGTTACAAAATACTCTTTATATATTTTGTTTAAAAAAATAAAAATAAAATCCACTAACAATACTTCAACTCATAACTTTCGAGTTATTACACACTCGAATTTATCATCATACTAAATCTAATCTTCACTTAAATTTTATTCAAAAAATATAAAAATTAAATTGTTACTGCCAATTATTATCTAATAAAACTTCACAAACAAACAATACCTCATAAAGATACAGTCAAAGCCTTTAACCTCATTAGCTATACTATCATATTGATTATAATTGTGAAATCATTCATCTCAATACTTCCTGTTTGAATTTTTTATTATTTTAATTATATTCATATAATTTTAAATTAATTATATTATTAATTTTTTTACCATTTTAATTACAATTCTAAACTATACATAATTTATTATTCTCAATAAATTTATTAAAATATATAATTAACTCAAAATTCAATAATTTAATAATGTAATTGAAATCTATGATGCACGAAAACTTATTAAGAGTGTCATTTATGCATTTTTGAAATGTTTATATTTTCAAAGAAACGTTTATGATCTACTTTTGTAATTTCAAAAACTTTTTTGTAGTCGTTTTATAATATTACGAAAATATCGAAGTCGCATTTCAAATTTGGAAACGCATTTCCATCCACAAATAAAAATGAAAATTTTGTCATCTTTAACTTAAAATTTTTAATTTTTTATCTAATTTATTTTCAAAATTTGTTTAAATACATTATGCAATTTATGCTTATTTTTAGATTTAATATTATTTTTATAATTTAATATATTAAAAATTATATTTATAAAAAAATCTCTATATTTTTTTATTTACATTTTTTATTTTTTATTTTTTTTAAAATAATGTTTCTCTACTTTCGTTTCGTATCTTATCTATTTTTCGCTTTTATTTTTATACTATCTAGATTGAAACAACAAAAATTTAACTATCTAAATAAAAAAAATCATACAATAATACAAGAAGTTAAAATATGTATTTGGCAACCCATCTTTTCTTCTTATGGGTCTCAGCTCAACATCCTCTGGCAAACTTAAAACTGATCAGACGAGTGGTAATTAATCCGATCGATCACACCAATCAATGAATCAAAACCCACAACTCAAGGAGTAATTTGCGTGAACTTGAACACTGTTCTTGTCCATTTCCTACGGTCCGATAGCCATGGAAGAGTTGATTTTCCGGGAAAGAGAACAGATAAAAGAACAACCGGCAAGATGGGTTCTAGAAGTCAAAACACATACGATGTAATAATGAGGGCATTGAGAATTGTTCAAACATTGCAACTGTTTTCTATTCAAAAAGAGAACACCATCATATATGTAGAGCCTAGATGCAAATATATATATATATATATGCATAGATTGCTCAATAATCAGAGAGAGTTTGAACTATAGTACTATGCTGTTATTATGATCAAATGATAAGGAATCCACAGCTAGATATATATGATTAATCATGACTTTTTGGCTGTGTATATATAGATATGTATAGATACACTATCATCGTCAGCAACAGCTTTATTGGATGATGTGTTTGAGAAGACAAAAAAGCAAAGTCCAATCTCCAAACCCTAAGCCTTAGCCCCCACTGAAATAATTTCATACCCAAAGCAAAGCAAGGCAAAGCAAAGCTCAGATCTGACACCACCACTGCCTTTTAATTCCTTCTCCCAAACAGCTAAGCTTTCAAACCCAGAAAATGAAGCCATTAATGATGAAACACAGATCTAATATTCATGTAAAATGAACCGAACCAATCACATAAATGATTAATCACATGGGGAGATGAAGTAAGCATTCATCAATGGAAGTTTAAATATTGGATTCATCATGTGGATATATATATGCAAGAAGAAGAAAACTTTTATAATATATATGTTTATATATTTATATATATGAACCCAACCAATCACATAAATGAGCCGGCTAGCTAGCCACTGTCTCTCTCCCCAATATGTCTCAGCAAACTACACAAATATGAAAATAGGATTTCTTGTTTGGATATACATTTCTAGGGGTAAGGAAAAGAAAAGAAAAAAGGGGAAAATAGCTAGTAATGGTAGCTAGATATGATGAGCAAAGATGGTAACAAACTTCTCAGTGAGGACAAGCAGTATTAATGGCTACTGAGATGGAAAGATGACAATATATATAATTGATAGCTGCCGTTACAAATCCCTCATCGTCACGCCAGCCACTGTGCCGCAACCGCCGATCGAGATTCAATCACTTACCGGTTGGATATGGGATTGGGGCCGCTCGGAACTTCGTGGGCGCCGGCTTCAAACTTCCGGCGAGCCGAAGGAGGAGTACTAGTAGTTGACGACGACGACGACGAAGTGTGTGACTTGTGGCTGTTCTTGCGGTGCAAGTTCATGGGGGAGCTAGCGGACGGGACGGGGCCGGCGGCGGCCATGGAAGGCTTCAGAGGATCTGCAGAGTGGACGAGGACGAGGAGGACGAAGAGGAGGCCGAGGAAGAGGAGGAAAGGGTGAGGTTTGGCTGTTGGGGTTTGGAAGAGTGATGACGATGATGATGAAGAAGAAGAAGATTTGAGCGTTGCCATGCAATTAGCTGGAAGAAGAAGAATTAGCCACCCCCCAATAGCCCAGAGGAGATCAATATCCATGAACCAATATTCCACCGCCAAGGCTGCTAATAGATAGAGAGAGAGAGAGAGAGAGAGAGAGAGAGAGAGAGAGAGAGAAGGGGAGAGGCTTAAGCAAAAGTGAAGGATGGTGGAAGAAAGGAGGCTTTGAAATTCTGCACAATCCAGAAATATACCAACTTAATTAGCATGCAAGTATAAATGAAAGGTGCCAGTAAATATTGCTGGGTGAATTTACTCAACTGCCCCTCTTTCCTCGTCCAACTAACTGCTTCTATAAATGCATAGCCCCTCCATTTCACTGCCCAAAGGAAATTCCCATAAGGTAACTGTTGTTTGAAAAACTAGGCATATAATTGATTGTCCAATTGGGTGTGCGTGTACGCAAACTAATATGGTTTAAGTCATGATCGTCACTGTGAAAAGAAAAATCTCTAATTGGATAGATGTAATGATCTAGTTAAAATTAATACATCTCTAACCTTTTTGGAGGAATAGAGATGATCTATTGCACGTATTCAGGAGTTTAGAATATAGTTAGGTTGTGAATTTGATTCTGTTTTCGTGTAAGAATACACAATCAACTATGTCTATCCGAGAAGTAGATTTTAACTCGTAATGAATTTATCTATTTATTTATGACCATTGACAGTGATAGAGTTTGAATCTTGAGTTAAAGACGACAAAAGTCTTAATTTTTTATTCTAAATTTTTTTAACATTACTTGATTATCTCTTATCTTTTTATTTCAAAAAAATAAATGTTGGAGGACATAATAATTTATATATACAACATCAAGGAGTTAAGTGTAACTTTACAAATTGACGAGAGATAATTATCTACTCTTAAACATATGTAATTCTACCCTTAATTATAAAATAGATAAATAGTAGATTTTAAAGATGATAAGATAGATGATTCCTAGAATTTAGAATTTCTTATGCTAAAATAAAATTAACTGAGTACTTTTGTCAAAGTTTTAGAAATTATTTTGAAATCTTAAATTTTAATTATATATATATAGAGAGAGAGAGAGAGAGTAAAGGGGCATTCTGTAAGTTAGACATTTAATAAAGGATGCGGGGGAGGAAAAGTCAAGAAAGAGAGAAAAGGGAGGAGGGTGGTGGTGGTGGTGGCCGGTTGGCCAAGAAATCGGAAAAATGGCGATTTTGTTCTTTGTTTTAGAGCTTGCTTTGCTTTAGGCAAAGACAGTGTCCCTTTCACGGCCCTACGGCGGCGCGTGACCGGCAACCTTACGCTATGGGTATTATATAAAGCTCCTCCGCCACTCTAAAAAACAAAAGTTAAAAGCCGGGGGGGAGGCATTGGTCGCCCTTGACCGGCACCAAGCACTTTGGCCTATTTCAAAATTCAGACACAATGATGTCTAACAAAGCTGTGTCTTTAGGCTTTATATCGTAATGATTAAATTATATTACTTTTGTATAATAAAGAAGAGTGAGAGCACGCGCTTGAGAGGGAGCGTCGGTGTGTTGTTTCTGAAAATAAATAAATAAACATACGGAAAAAGCACGCTGAAAGCAAAGCATTGTATTCTCTCTCTCCCATTTCGGAGCAAAAAGGTGTTAATTCACATTTTGAGGGTCTCCCACGAACTACTTGTAAAGGGGGTAAATTAGGAATTTAGCCGCCATGGTCACAGGGAGAACCAGTGCGAGCCGCCCACAAGAACCCTTGAAGAACAAGAAATCTCACACTGCAGCTTGCCCGACTCGATCCTTGCCTCTCGAAGCAACTCTACCCGCCTACTGCCAACTGAGCTATGCCCTGGAGCTCTCACTCTCCCATTTCTCACTTGAAATGGCGCTGCTGCCTCTCTCTCTCTCTTACGGTGAAAGAAAGGGAAGGGCAGTGCCAATTGCTTGTCTCCATGATGGGTAGTTCATGGGTCCCCTCCACATCCTCCATGGACATGCATGTATACATCACATGCATATGTGAGAGAGTGAGACAGAGAGAGAGAGAGAATATTATATTATGTGCATGGTTCTTACGTTGTGTTCCATTACAGTCCGTCGAAAATTTATATTTATATTTATATTTTTATTATTTTAATTATATTTTTAAATTTATATTTTCAAATCACTTAATCTCTATACTTTAATATTTTTTTGTGTATGATAATTTTAACTTTTTATTATTTTAATTATATCCCTCACACCTATATTTTTAAGTAAATTTAATCTCTTATATTTTGATGTTTTAATTCATCTATTTTTTTTACATGTTAAAATATAAAAATTAAATTGATTTAAAAATATAAATATAAGAATATAATTAAAATAATAAAAAATTTAAATAATTACATAAAAAAATAAAACGTAAATATATAAGAATAAAAATATGAATTTGGGATCCATAAACCATTACCACCATGCTTATATTTATTAAATTAATTAAAATTTAGAATGAATTCACTGAGCTGCTCAATCGTTGCCTAATACACGAGAGAGAGAGAGAGAGAGAGAGAGAGTGTGTGTTTTACGTGTTGATGTACCTAAGCATACCTTTCTTCTTTGTCCTTTCTCTTCTTTTAATAGAATAGAATAGAATAGAATAGCCAAGTCAATGCACCCTTTTATTAGTTCTTTTTGGTAAATGAGAACAACCTACAGATGTCACTGAATCGTAGCTTTGAATGGGGAAAGCAAAACCTGTTAAGCACGTCATGTTAAGATTTAGGATTGGTTTTGTTTTATTTAAGACAAGGACTAGGTTTTACCTTACAAATATTTTAATTTAACGTGTGCCAATATATAAGATTGCAATTGGATCGAACGTGTGCCAATATATAAGATTGCAATTGGATCGAAACGCGCAAAACTTCATCAAATTTAACCTCAACTTGCAAATTAATTTTTAAGCAACTCAAGCTCGACTCGTTAAAAGATTGATAAATCAAGTTTAAGCGCTTCCTGACGAGCTTGATAAAAGCTCAAGCTCAGGCTCACCAACAAGTTTGATCTCGTTAGAATTTGTTATTTTAGTTGAGCATAATTTTTTATTTTATTTTATTATATATACATCTATTTTATTATGTTATGTTAATTGATTAAATTAATATATATAATAATTTTATCTATATTTATTTAATTATATTATTATAATATTTTAAAATCTGATAACTTTATATTAAATAATATATTTATAAAATTATAAATAAATATATTAATATATTTATAGACAAATTTGTTCACGAACTATTCATGAACTTCTAATTAATCTTATTTAAATTCACGAATTTCTAATCTAACATATTTACAAATTTTAACAAACCAAGTCTTATTGTATTTAACCTAAAATTGTTTACAAGTCGAGTTTCAAAATTAAACTCAAACTCAAACTTAACTCATTTACCTAAACAAATAAACTCAAACAAACTTTTATCGAATCAAATATCGACCCACTCACAATTGACTTGACTCATTTGTGACCTTACTGATATATTTAGTTTGCATATAATGCTACAATTAAGTGACAATAATAGCTAGGAAATTAACAAAAACCCACAAACCCCCACCCCCAATGGGAAAGTAAAGAAATCCCATCCCTCTAATATAGTCTAGAAGCATCTATGAGACATTATGGTGCCTAACGCCAAAGGAGTGGACCTTCCAAATATTTACTAAATTGATATTTCTTCAAGGAAAACCGAGAAATCAGGAATGGGTTGTACACACCCAAAGACAAGGCAGCCTTTTATTTTTAAGGGATCTTCTTTTGAGTTAGGTAAGAGGTTAACCTAACAGCACAGCAAACACCATAGTGATGTGGCCTAAAATGTCAAACAATTCCAATGCAAGCACTCAGCCTCATTGATTGGCTTTTTGGCATCATATCATTGTCCCATCCATGCTCCTTGAAATTTTATTTTAGAGATTTCCAAATATAGACCATGGAGGAGATGTTTAGATGTGCACATATATGCATATATAAAAATAGTGATTAGTCAAATTTATATTTTACTTTTTATACTTTTTAATTATATCTTTATACTTATAATTTTAAATTAATTTAACCTCTATATTTATATTTTTTCTTATATAAAAATTCAAACTTTTAGTTATTTCATTTATAATTATATATTTATATTTTTTAATTAATTTAATTCATATACTTTAAAATATAAAAAAAATTAAATAAACTCTTATTTTACTTTTTTTTTAACACGTAAAAATACAAGATTAAATTGATTCAATAATATAAGTACATAAATGTAAATGTAATCGAAATAACAAAAAATTCATATTGTCACGTGAAAAAAAATTAAAATATAAAAATTAAATTAATTTAAAAATATAAATTTAAAAATATAATTAAAATAATAAAAATTTTAAATAATCATATAAAAAAATATAAAAATATAGAACAAAAATATATGTCTGGCCATTTAAAATTCAATAAAAGTTTAAACAACACCCAGCTGCATTGGACTTGTTGGGAACCTAACAATGTTCATTGGAGAGTCTACTTAAATGTCTTCTCAACTTGAAAGATTGAAAATTTGATATTGAAGAAGACTGATAGCAAGCATGTTATTCAACTTGTCAACTCAATATTGAAAGGAAATAAAGAAGGATATCTCCAAAGATATCAGTGCGTAATTTTTGCCATTAAGAACAAAGAACAATATTCATTTCTGAAAAAAAAAAAAATTTCTATCCATTAAGAACAAACCAAAACCATGAAAAACACAGTATGATGACGACTAATTAGGGCGAGCCAAATGATTAAGAGATCTATGCAGTGCTTTCTGTTAAATCATTTGTGTTCAATCATAGAGTATGGTGAAAATTAATGTTGATATACCGTGTTCAGGTTGGAGCTTAAAAGTGTTACCCTCATGAGTTCAAAATGTCAGTGAACTATATTCTTATGGGCCTTCATCTTTTGATGTTGACTGTCACACACCCTGAAAGAATAACAGAAAGCAATTCAATGGAACTTAGTTTAATTTATTCTGCAACTATAAGCAGCTTAGAATCATCCCAAGCTATGCAGACCCAGGGAATTGAATTTGTGCTATTTTCTTGTCAAACACAAAAGAAATCTAGTTCCTACACTTAATGGATGGGAATGGGCGTACTTTCACAGCTGAAAGCAGTTTTTGGCATAAAGAATCACTTCCAAAAGCATTCATCTGTTGCAGCAAACCATCTTCTTCATATTCTTTTCTCATTGATCATGCTGTTGTTGAAAAGGTCATTTGGGAGTGCTGCTTCATATGGTTTTAAATGAATAACTTGACACCCAGCAAAAGGCATACGAACCAGTGGATTGCTAATCAATCCCAGGAATTGATTCCATTATGGGCTGAAAAAATTGCAGGATTCAAGGTATATGCTTGGGATGAAGATATAAATCTAACTTTAAAAGTCATCCAATGTCTAATAATAAGTAGCTCCATTCCCCAAAAACACTGCTATTATTGCCGATCTTTAGCAAAAATTTCAAAACAATGGGGCCTAATGGATTAAAAGAATCTAAACAAAAGAGTAGATGGATTTGAAACATGAGATATCAGGCGCATATATATAACCCACGATTTGGGTTATGGGTAAAGGAAGAGTTAAACACACATGAATTTCTAAACATCACAGAAGAATCATCCAAAGTGGGATCTTCTTTTCTTCCTTTTTTGTTTTTATTTATTTTTCTTATCACTAACATATCAAAGATCATTTGAGTATCGAATCACTACAGTCCCATCTTGCCCAACAAGTTTATTGAGATGTCCATTTCACCAGGAAAACATGCAATATATATGAAGCTCAAGGACCGGACCCCAGTATGGCGCACGAGGACAGGTTAATAATATTGCACCATTGATTATTGTACAATCATAGCATGTAAAAGAGATTACCCATTTTTGTGAAAGATGTATCCATTCCTTGATGTTGAATTTGGAGTTCCCTTTCCCCTTGCCTCTTGATGGTGACGCCTCATCAACCTCCAATCATGTTGTTTCCTCCTCCTCTCCTTTTCCCCATCTTGTCAACTTTTGCGCCTTCAAGAAATAATTGTACCATCCATATTGCATAACAAATTAGGGTTCCAATTTCCAACAGTGTATATATGTTGTCTGCTTACGCCAAACCTGCTATTTCTAGTTTCACTCCTAGGTTATAAAGGTATGATAAGAAGAAGTTCAGAAACAAACTACTGTAAGAGTAGAAAGAGGATATATTCAGAGTTATTCACACTTGTATCTAAAATCTGCAACCAATTTGTTAGTAATCCTAATGAAATGCAGCTTCTGGTATCTAAGGAAAATCATCTGGAAATAAGTCAAGAGCAAGGACTACGATTTGACTACCCCAAACTTCTCAATAGGGGTGCTTTCCTTATGATTAGCTTGGTCAAATAGTGAAGGATCAAAGTGGGAGACTAGCTTTATAAAAAGAGATGGACACGATGAATTAATTAGGACAATAATAAAAATTTCATAGCTAAAAAAGATTGCCATGTAAAGATGGTAGGGCACAAGGATTATCTTCTGAAATGTACTTTTGGTTTTTGTGATCTTTTCAAAAGCATTACCTCTCTATTGGCCAGTCGCTTTCCTCGTGTATCTGTTCCCACCCATTTTCTTAGGGATAAATCTTATCTCACATGCCAAACAACATGCTGCCTTCATGTAATCTAACTATAGGCTTTGCCAATGGTTGACGCAAAAAAGTTAAAGAGGGATACAAGACTCAAGACGGATCCACAATATAAACACAGATCTATATAAGGTTAAACATCAAATAAAAGCACAATCACGCTCTCTTATTATTATTTTTTGTCTTTTTGCTTTTATGTAAACCTAGAGAGGAAGCCTTGGCAGCAGCAATAAAGTTACTCTTTCGTGACTAAGAGGTCATAGTTTCGAGTTGTGAAAATGGATTCTTTGCACACCAAAGGTAAAGCTACATACAAGGAAAACCCTTCCCTGACCCTTGCAAAGTGGAAGGCTTCCGCAATTGGGACATCCTTTGTTTTATGAAAACCTGATCATTCTTGTTGTAGCGAGCGGAAGACTCAAACACAGTAACACAAGTATTCACAGAATTCAAACACTTTGGCAGAAGGTAATCACACAAACACTTACGCAGAAAATAAAACGCAAGCAAACAAGAAAAAGAACCAAGAAAGGAGGCACAAAAGTTTTTATCGTGGTTCACCCCAGAATTGGGCTACGTCCATGTTGAGTTTCGAAAGAAGAGTTCACTGCACTATTTGGAGAAAAAGTTACACCCTTAATACATACAATCTGTACATCAATGGTTCTACTAACAAAATAGTCTCTCAATCACCAAATACAGATTAGAAGCAAACCTTAAGAACCAGAAATTACATGAGAAACAGAAAACATAGAGAATGAAAACCCTTGCTCATCGAAAGAACTCTTATGCTGACCGCTCTTCCCTCCCTTCCCATCTTTCTACGAATTTCTTCTTCTCCTTTACAATCCCGAGGAACTGTAGTATTTATATATAATTTGAACGGCTGAGATTGGATCCAAATAAAGGCAGAATCGACGGCCAAGAATGGATCGTATAACACGATTAACAGAAAAGGGCCAAAGGACAAGCAAGAGACGTCGGCCAGAGAGGTGAGGCCTTGATGGTTGCCAAGTGGCCATCCATCAGGCGCCCATATTGGGCAACTGAGGTTGCCGACTTTACCCTTCATCAAGACAGCATCATATTGATGCTTCACTCACAACATTCAATCTCAATTCTGAACAAATTCAGCCAGTAATAAAGTTGCTCTGATGCTCTTCACTAAACTTAATCTTTTGCCAAGTCTTTTAAACTAGTTGAATAGCATCCAAGCTTGGAAGTTTAATAGCGAATAAATAAACTTCAATTACTAATATATTAAGACTCATACATTCATAACTTTTGGTCAAAAGGGGTTTTCAATAAAGAATCACTATTTCAATAAATTAAACCATTGATCTTTCACTTCTCTATTCTCCGCTTTGTTTTGCTCCAGCTATTATTCTTTAAGCATCTTTCTTTCCTAAGGAGGCCCCTATTCTAATATCTAATTGCAAAAGGTGTGGTGAGCAAATGTTGAATGTGGACAATGTTGATTGACTCCAGCTGTGTGGCCCTCCTCTTTCCTGCCCTCCAAACTCCAGACCCTAGTGAAGGAACAATTAATCCTAGCTAGTCATTATAGTTATAGTTAGGTACCTCTAGCCTAGGCGTAGGTCAGAGTGGAGATAATGCCCAGGCAAGTTCCCAGTTTGAGGATTAAGATACGTCCATGTAAAGCTTATGCAGATTTTTCATCAGCCAAACAGCTGAAAAGCCTTGTAGGAAGAGGGGGTATCCTAAATCTATGATTTGGATAAATTTTCTCAAAAGGTAAATGTACTACTATGAAAAACTGACAGTAAGAAAAGCCTGCTTGGTACTTATACAAATGCAAAGTTCTTTTGATTGGCGTACTAATTTTAACTGCTTGACTTGGCTAAAAAGGACCGTGATGCTTGGTCCAGCTCGGACTGAAAATCATTAATCCGGCTAAAAAACAATCTCCCTAATCCTAATTATGGGTTCAATCAAAAAAGGATTAGGAAGATTAACCAAGATCGCCTTCATATAAATAACCAAACTACCTCCCAAAGTAATAACTGATTTAGTAAAATCAGTGTGAACAATCTAGACCACATCATATGTGTTCCAGAAACTATTTAATTAAAATGTCACGAGAATAGAGAGGAAATATGACTAATTGAACTACCCTTGACCAATTCCAAAGCTCATTAATAAAGGAAGCCTAAATAAAACATATCAGAACAGTGCATGCATGTCAGATCCTTGATCTGGCAGGGGAAATTCTCTCTGAACTGAGAGGGAATTCGCAGAAATTAGGGAGAAAAGTGTAGAATAGGGAGAGAGGAATAGAAAGAGAGAGAGAGAGAAAGAGAGGTTTTGGAGGGAGAATTCAGACTTCAATTATCAAAATCATGCCTCTCAATGAGCTGGGCTGCTCTTCTTATACGGACTCAACTTGGGATTGGCGCCAAAACGGTTGCCAAGTCCCTTCAAGAACCGCCAAGTTGCCTAACGGCCTACTTACAACTTGCACTGCTTGGAATCTCCTACCAGCAGGCTAATTCCCTCCAAAATTACAATAATAGCTATGAATAGCAAACAAAGTAAAAGATAGCAACCAAAATAAGAGATCACAGTCTCGGTACATGACAATGCATATTCCAGAAACTTTCACTAAATTTATCACATGAACACAGACAACAAAAAAGTTTTCAATCACATAATTCCCAGAACAAGGAAGAACTGGAACTTTTGGACTCGAAGCAAGGCCAGTAGAAATTATTTCTTGAAATGCCCGTAAATAGTTTGGGATGCATTATAAAAGTAGCTTTCTAGCCAATACAAAACTGAAATACCACCCATTTAGCACCATGCAAGCATTGGAATTAGAGCTAACCACAAGAATGTTCAAAATATTAACAGAAAAACAATCAATGGATATGAAGAAGCCTGAGGGACCCAGGCAAAACAATGAAAAATA
Organism: Diospyros kaki; assembly: GCA_036245055.1. NCBI lineage: Eukaryota > Viridiplantae > Streptophyta > Magnoliopsida > Ericales > Ebenaceae > Diospyros > Diospyros kaki. The sequence continues at coordinate 42,239,791 of BSEG01000007.1, read as the reverse complement.
TGGCCAGACTGCTTCATATACCTGTTCATCTGGATTATAGCCGAATTACCTAGAAAAGATGGAACATGAAAATGCAAACAATGTCAAAGGAGCAATTCATTTATATCACTTCCATTGCAGGGACTGCCTTATCCCACTGTAGATAAGTCCTAGTGACCGTCCAATCAAGCACACAAGGAAGAATGAGATGGCATCACTGACTTTAGCAAAAATGGTTCTAACCAACGGCATTGTAATATCAGCTAACTCAAGAAAGAGACTGAAGTAGTACCTCCTGCAAGCCAGAAGACAATTTTAACAAGACAAGAAATAATTGACAGCCCAAACACTAGGAAAATTGAGAAATAAGATTAAACATACCAAAGAGATGATATCAAGAACATTCAAGCATCAGATGCAGATTAAAGAGAATTCACTATCTTGGGTTTTAAGATCTTTAATTTAAGTGTCTGATATATATTCCATCACATAATTGAGGTTGGTTTCATCAACCTTGATGGGCTAGCCCTTGATTTATGGGCTTAAGGAAGCTAGAGATGGGGTCAAAGCAGGTTTAGGAACCAAATATCTGGATGTTCAAAGGCTGTTTCTGGACTCAGAGTTAAAGGTCAAGCTTGCTAAATTTTTCTGGCAGTAGGAGAAATTTGAGATTTTTAGACAGGGGGATACCCAGTTCTCTTTTGAAGCTTTAGCTTCTAAGGTGCCTACGTAGGATTTAGGTAACAGGCCTTGCCAATTTCAGAGTGGCCAAAAAGGAGAAGATAGAAAACTTAATGAAGCAGGTGATTGCTGGAAAAGCCAAGAAAAAGAAGCTAGAAAACGAGAAGTTGGAGCCTTGGAATCTCTGAGATTTTCAAGGAAGCTTGCCTAAAGGGTTTGAGTATTGCCTTTAAGAAAGAATGAATTCCAGAAATTTCATTAATCAAAACTTGTAAAATTGTGTTTCCACAACTAGATTATTGAGAAGCATAAACCCTCCTATTGAGCTTCATATTTCTTAAGAACTTCTATGAAAAGGATTTATACAATTAAATTGGATTGCAAACAAGATTAAATTTACAGGGTTGAATTCGAAATTTTTTTCTGTCAAGTAGCCATGATATCACTACTCCTCTACCCTGCTCTTATACCTCAGCTGGATGTCATAGCCCAACAAGAAGCTCAATTGGGAATCCCGTGGTTCCACATCATCAACCCGTTACATTCGGTTCCATATAATTGACTAATTGTCAATTACCACATTCTACAGCGAAGGTCTATGACATTCTGTTTTGGTATAGTCAACTATTACATTGCCTATATTCCTCCAGTCCAGTCAACTATTGAACCTTAGTCTACATTCTAGGCTCACTAGAATGGTATAGCTGACTATTACCTCAACTCCCATGATTTTCCTTAGCCCACTAAACTAAGGTTCTTTAACATTACTTTTGAATATGTTTTACTTGCTTTTAATGGCGTGCTTGGCTCATTTCAGATGGTCCAATTCCACACACATCATACATGCACCAACAACCCAGATATGTTCAACACAACATCCATATATACATATATATATATATATATAACATAATCAATGCATGAACAGGGATACCCCAAAACCTCATAAATGCATAATCAGGTTTCAACCTCTACCCATAGGCCATACAACATGTATAATACATGTTGAAGGTTTGCCTCGAGTAGATGTCTAATGTTTGGTGGAAACAGCAAGTGTTAAGTGGCAGTTTTGGGTCTCAATTGTAATTTGTTATTAAGTTGAGGGGTAAACCGGTAATATCAATCCCGGTTAGTTATAGAGATGTCTGCCACGTATTCTATAAATAAGGGGCAAGGGGTAGACACTTAGACATGATTCTTACTGTAAGTACATTCTGTGCAATTGAGAGAAAATGTTAGATATTATAAATTGTGGTAGTCTTTGTAATCTCGGGTGAAGCGGAAAGTTTGTACTTGTCAGGTAAGGCTGTATTGATCATTCTGAAATAAAGAAACTGCTCTCAGTGAGAGGTCTTAAAGCTGGATGTAGGTTCACTCCAAGAGTGAATTGAACCAGGATAAATCTGGTGTTCTTGATCGGTTTGCATTTCTGTTCCTATTTATTTCAGTTCTATACTCTGTTGTTTACATTTTGTTTTGTTACAATCAATCCGTGAGAGTGTGTGTGGCTGTGAGAGGATTTAATTCTGCCTAAAATTCAATTCCAGTGGTTCCTAGATTAACAACTTGGTATCAAAGCCGTTCTTTAGGATCAAGAAAAGCCAAGATTTCATTAGATTTGTTTTTTGTCATAACATAGTGTCAAGAATGTCTGCCACTAGATATGATATTGAAAAATTTGATGGCCAGAATGATTTTGGCCTCTAGAAAATGAAAATGAGGGCTTTGCTAGGGAACTTAGGATTGGAAGAAGCTTTAGATGGTGAAGCGAAAATGCCTAAAACATACTCAGATGAACAGAAAAAGAAAATCATTAAGAAAGTCTATAATACCTTGATATTGAGTCTAGGGGATAAGGTGTTGCAGGAGATGTTAAAAATGAAAACCGCAGCAAAGTTTTGGCTTAAATTAGAAAGCTTTTACATGATCAAAACCCTGTCAAATCGATTGTATTTAAAGGCCAAGTTCTTTACCTTCAAAATGAGCGAAAGTCAAAGGTTACAAGATCACATTGATAATTTTAATAAATTGTGTCTAGATCTGGAAAATATAGATGTTAAATATGATGATGAGGATAAGGAATTAGTCTTGTTACATTCTCTCCCAAAATCATATGAGACTTTTGTAGACATATTAAAACACAGCAGGGACACCCTAACCCTAGATGATGTAATAAGGGCATTGAATTCAAAGAAATTGCAGCATAGGGTAGAAGGAAAGAGCTCAGCTTTCCAGCCTTATCTTGACCATTCCATATCTTAGTCCGGAAAGCATCCCAATCTTATCTTGATACCACCTTATCTTGCTCATTTTAACAAACGCCCCCTTAGAGGAGAATTAGGTGGGAAAGAGGGAGAGAATTGGAGAATCGAGGGAGAAAGATCGAGAAAGAGGAAGAAAAATTAGAGGGAAATCAGAGAATAGGCAATTCAATTGATTTTTGATGCCTTCAAACTAAGTCGGGACCCTGCTTTTAAAGTGGTCCACAGCTAGGGGTTGGCGCCAAAAGCGGTTACTACTGCATGTTTAATGCGCTCCCTTAGCTACAAGTTGCTATAGCTATAACTACCCCATATATTACCATCATGCCCTTACAATATCATCTTTATTTCAATAGATCAGCCTATGTACGTGACAATCCCCCCCCCCCCTAAACTATTTCTTGTCCTCAAGAAATGTGCAGTAGGCTGGCTAAACTAGGAAACTGTCTAGGAGATTTGGGAGATACTCCTAGGTGTTGTTATCTAGATGAAGGGTCGACCACTGCACCAGGACTTGAGTTAAGGGGATCCCTTGCTAATAGATGGTCCTCGTCTAGGATGGCTACTGGAGTAACTGTTGGCTCGTCTTCTTCTACATGAGGAGGAAGGGCTTGGCTGGGCACGTTGTTCCCAGCCAATTTCTTGAGCAAGAAGACATGGAACACTAGGTGGATGTGTGATCCCTCCAGTAGTTGTAGCCTGTGGGCCACCTTCCCAACTCTAGAAATAATAGGACAAAGCTCATAGAACTTGGGACTTAGCTTGGAAATCGACTGCCTTGAGAATGATTTAAGGTGGGCATGGCTGAGTTTCAAGTACACATAATCTCCTTGTTCAAACTCCCTCTCACTCCGCCTTCTATCTACTAATTGCTTCATCCGATTTTGAGCCTTGGCTAGCTCAATTTTGAGGGCTTGCAGGGTGTGTTGCTTACGCTGTAGGTAGGCATCTACTGCTGCCATTATAGTAGGCCCACCAACAACTGATAACAAGTTAGGTTTGTAGCCATACAATGCTTCGAAGGGGGTCATGTTGATGGAGTGGTGGCTTGAATTATACCACCATTTGGCCTAAGCTAACCATTTGTGCCACCCCTTAGATTGTAGAACACAGAAACACCTTAGGTATGTCTCTAGGCATTGGTTGACTCGTTTTGATTGGCCATCCATTTCTGGATGGTATGCCGTAAACATGTGTAACTTGGACTCCAGGGATCTCATGAGTTCTTGCTAGAAAAAACTCGTGAACACCTTATCCCTTCCCTATCTGAAATAATCGTCTGAGAAACCCCATGTAAGCTGACCACCTTATCTATGAAGAGCTTGGCCACTTCTTGGGTAGTAAATGGATGAGAAAGGCTTAAGAAATGGTTGAATTTCATGAGCCAGTCCACTACTATAAGTATATAGTCCTTCCATTTAGACCTGGGTAATCCCTCCACAAAGTCCATAGTAATATTAGCCCATGCCTAGGCTGGAATACCAAGGGGTTGTTGGAGTCTTGGACGTGCAATGGTTTCATACTTGCACCGTTTGCATATATCACAGCTAAGGACAAATTCCATCACATATTTCTTCAATTTTGGCCAATAGAATACCTGTTTCACCTTCCTGTAGGTACTTTGAATACCCGAATGCCCATCGATGGGTGATTCATGCAAGGACTAAAGTATCCTCCTCCTTAGGTGTTCAAAATCCCCAACCACTAACCTGCCATGGTATCTCAACAATCCATTGAGTATAGTGTACCCTGGTCTGCTGTTTCCATCTATGCTCAATTGCTCCAAGAGTTCTCTGGTTCACTCTCCTTTCTCATAACTAGCTGCCACTTCTTGGTACCAATCCAGTGCCACTGCAATGATGGTTGCATTTGATCCTTCTTCATGGCATCGTGATAGGGCATCAGCTGCCACGTTTTCCTTTCCCCTTCTAAATTGAATCACGTAATTGAGCCCCATTAATTTGGCCATGCCCTTCCTTTGATGGTGTGTGTACAGCCTTTGTTGTAGGAGGAACTTGAGGCTCTCATGTTCAGTTTTGATTACTAACTGACTCCTTTCTAGGTAATGCCTCCATTTATCCACTGTCATGAACACTATTAGCAACTCCTTATCATAGATGTTGAGGCGTGATGCCTTGGGGCTAAAGCTTGACTTAGAAAAGCCAAAGGACACCCATCTTGAACTAAGGCAACTCCCACTTTGGTGCTATAGCATCTGTTTCAAAGATAAATGGCATGTTAAAGTCAAGAAGCCCTAACACTACAACCTCACTTATAGCCTTTTTCAGCTGTTCAAACGCCCCTTCAGCCTTTTTGTCCCATTTGAATCCATAATTCTGTGAGAAGCTTGCTAATTACCCCATAGTTTCTCACAAAGTGCCTATAATACCCAGTTAAGACCAAAAAAACCCCTCAAGGCCCCGACGTTAGTGGGTCTAGGCCAAGCAATCATAGCAGCTATCTTTTTTAGATATGTGCTAACTCCAACACTAGAAATGACATGCCCCAAGTACTCCACCTGCTTTTGGGCAAAAGCACACTTGGACTTCTTGATATATAGCCGATTGAATCTAAGGACTTGAAATGCAATCCTAACTCCTAAGATGGTCTAAGTGTTTGGAGAATGTAGGGCTATATACTAGGACGTCATCAAAAAACACCAACACAAACTTTCTAAGATAAGGTTCATTAAGGCTTGAAATGTGGCCGGTGCATTGGTCAATTCAAATGGCATTACTGTGAATTTGTAATGGCCATGATGGGTTTTAAAAACGGTTTTGGGAATATCATTGGAGTTCATCCGGATCTGGTGATATCCAAATCTTAGGTGAAGTTTGGAGAATACTATGGCATATCTAAGTTCATCCAATAGGTCTTCAATAATAGGGATGGGGAATTTGTCTTTGATAATTATGGTGTTAAGTTAATGGTAATCAATGCAAAAGCGCTAGGTTCCATCCTTTTTCACTAGAAGGACGGGTGAGGCAAAGGGGCTTTTGCTAGGTCTGATTATAGAATGAGTCAACATGTCTCTCACCATTTTCTCAATCTCTGATTTGAGTTTTGGTGGGTATCTATAGGACCGAATGTTTACTAGTTATGAGTTGGGTTGGAGGGTTATAGAATTATGGTCTGGTGGGAGGTAATTCCTTAGGTTCTGCAAATAAGTCCTAGAACTCAATCATCAATTTATTTAATAAAGCCAATTCATGTACCTGCCATGGAGAGGGTGTCTGATTGTTGTTAGCCATCATGCAAAGCCCCTCATGCCCTTCATGATCTTCTTCTTCCTCCCTGGCCTCAATTGATAACATTTGAGCTACTTGTGATAGCTAGTATTTGAACAATTTCTGTAGCTTCCTCCCTTTGATCATCTTACAAACTCCAGTTTCCACATTCCCTTGTAGAGTTACCCTCCAGCCTTTTTTCTCCAAGGTCACCTCCATCTTGTTAAAATCAAAACTAATTAGGCTTACTCCTTTCATCCAATCGACCCCCAACACTATATGGCATCCCCCAAGCTTCAGCAACCTGAAAGTCTTCCCCTTGCATCATCCAACAGAATCTCAAACAAGCTGATCGACTTAATACCTTACTCCCGTTAGCAATTGTCACTGATAGAGGTTGAATATTAGACAGCTCACAACTCATTTTCTTAGTCATTCATTCGTCAATGAAACTGTGGGTGCTCTCATTGTCAATTAGCACCATGAGAGTGCTATTTTGTAATCTCCCTTACCTTAATGATCTTACTGCCCCTAATAGCATGTAACAAAATAGCCCCATTGTCTTCTTCTAATTCATTCACCACGACTACTGTTTCTTCCCCCATGTCCTCATCAATTTCTCATCCTTCCAGCAAGAGGAGTTGCCTCTTGCACTGGGTGCCTTGGGGAGTATTTATCCCCACACCGGTAACATAAACCAGCCTACCTCCGATGCTCCATCAGTCTCCCTCCTTGTTGAACTAATGGTGCAGGTGAGGGATTTGCTGGATACTTGGGGCCTTAACTTAGCTCTGGTAAACTCCTTCCTTGCATCCTTCCTCCTGGTGGGATCAGCCTATAGGTACCTCCCTTTCCTTACCCCGTTGTTTTCTCATCAAGGCTTCCACCATTAATTCCTATAATAATGCATCCTTCGTTGCCTCCTGCACTGATCTAGGCCTCATCATTTTCACCATGGATCTGAGATCATCACTCAGTCCACTGATGAAACTAGACATGAAATACTCCTTAGTCATATGGGGATTCCTATTGAGCATTAGTGACTTCAACTCCTCAAACTTGAACCAATACTCGTGCACTGTCCCACTCAGCTTTAGCTTGTTGAATTCCTCCACTATATCCACCGTTCTTCGCTCCCCAAACCTTTCGCATAGGCCCCTCACAAACTCCTCCCAATTACAGTCCTCTCTCACCCCCAACCACCCTTGAAACCAAACATCCCCCATGTTATTCAGATATGATGCTGCCAGAGTAACTCTCTGATCATCAGTTACCTGATGGGTGTTGAGCAATTTCTTACACTTGTTGATCCATCATTAGGGCTTTATTTCATCAAATACTAGTAGTTCTAACTTCGGCATCAAAAAATTTGAATGACCATCATTCACCAGAACTTCTAGCCTTCTCTCCACTATGTTTTCACCAATCACTATTGGATCAACCCCCAATTCAGAAGATCCGGCCACTCTCTGGTTGGTGCCAATACCCGGGAGACAGCCTTACCTGCGCCTGGCTCGAGAACATTAACATGAATTGTTGCATCTGGTCCCTAACCTTGTTACTGTGTTCTCACATCTCCTCGCGACTCTGGTTGCGCATATCCCCTCGCAACCCATACACAACATCCTCCAGCTTCTTGTCCACCATGACTCCTAACGTTTCTTCCATGGATCCTACTCGATTCTATACCTCCATCACCGTGGTCGTCACCTACTGCAACTACATCTCCATCTACTTCATGCGAGTATTGTCAGCCATCGTAATTGAATCACAGAAAACGTCAGCAAGGGAAGAGCTTTGATACTAATTTGTCAGATCTCTGATCTAACTTAGGGGTAACTCTCACCTATTTAGAGGAGAATTAGGCGAGAAAGACGGAGAGAATTGGAGAATTGAGGGAGAAGGATCGAGAAAGAGAGAAAAATAGGAAGAGAAATTAGAGGGAAATCAGAGAATAGGCAATTCAATTGATTTTCAATGCCTTCAAACTGAGCCAGGACCCTGCTTTTAAAGTGGTCCACAGCTAGGGGTTAGCGCCAAAAGTGATTACTATCGCATGTGCAATGTGCTCCCTTAGCTACAAGTTGCTATAGCTATAACTACCTCCTATATTACCATCATGCCCTTACAATATCATCTTTATTACAATATATCAGCCTAGGTACATGACACAAGGGTGTGATATGGCCCTAAGTTTGAGATCTAGTAATGGGTTGATTTACTGTGAAATCAAAGTGTGTGTTTAGGGTAAGCTTAAGTTTAATGGTTTTCCTTCCTTAATGTAAATGATGGAACAAGGGCTCATTAGAGAGAACCCTTAGATCTCAAGAACTTTGTATTTGAGGAAATAAACGGCTTAGTTTTCTTTCCTTCTTCATTACTTTATATATTCATTACATAATAGGCACACAACTGAACATAACTGATGACAACTGCCTCCATGTTTATAGCATACATGATAGGCTATGCTTACATGACTGAAACATAACTGAAATAGACAGAAAATAAAAAATAAACTCATAAAAGCTAGGCCTGCTGCATAACAGGGTGTCAAAAACAATTCACATGCATGTAAAGCACAGATAAGGAGTATCTATTACGCATACAATTATAACATAAGCAGAGAAACACAGAAGATCATACCACCCAGCCAAAGCCCTTAACTCCTTGGTCCGTTTAACAGTTATGCAGATCCAACCAATCACAACAGAATATAATGGAGATGACTCTGATCTGGATTCCCTTAGTGTTAGCTTCTTCCACCAGCTAAACTTTTCAGTCTTGTTTTCGCTTGGTACCTCGACAATTTGGCTCTGAATCATGCAAAGGTCAAGCCTATCTTCATACATTGATATAACAGCCTCCATGTTCCGATGCAACCATTGATTCAGTGCCACCTATTAACAAAGGCATAGTTCCACATTGACAAAACTTGAGAATATTTTAGCCAACTTCAAAGATCTACGGCTATCAAAAGTCCATGACTGTGCAGCAGCATAAGGCAAAGTTTCAGGTCTTCTCTCCTAGTCCATAATACTAATTCAACAGAGGCAGAACATAAACAAAAAGGCTTTGTTTTTTTTGGTTGGGCTGGGGGCAGGGGACCATTCTCCAATCCGTACACGTGTGTATCTACCAGTATGCTGTTGTTATATTATATATAGAGAGAGAGAGAGGATCTGAAGAAAAGCATATATGAGATACCACAAGCCCCATCTTCAATGTTCTATAGTATCAGATGCTTGCAACAGTTTCTCTAAAGCATATCTATTGATTAAAAGAAAAACAAGGCATTGCTCATCACCTTCTCATAAGGCAGTATATTGTTCTAAATTTAATTCATCATTTTCTGTTTCAATCTTTAAAATCTAAGCATGTAGGCAGAGGCTTATCATTATCATGAATATGGTGAGAGTAGGAGAGTCCGGACCACCAATTATTTCAGTAAAATAACAAGCCTTAACAGTTCATTATCAAAACACTAACCATACCATGTGAGAACTGTACCTCATTGCGTAATTTCTGAAGTTCCCGGGTTGATAAGGTACACATCATCAAACCAACACGACTTATTTCATTTGAAATATTACTGTCAACCGAAATAAGTTCCAAATACACACTTGCGATCCCATCAGCTAGTGTAATAATGAAATCCTCTAATATGGCAATTCCATGCTGAGTAAACAAGCTACAATTATAACAGCTATCCTCCCTGCTAGAATACAGAAGATAGCATCAGAAGGTGCAATCTCAAATGTAAGGAGGATTGGAATTAACCATATTTAAAGTTCTAGAAGAATAGCAATTGGTCACAGTTTACTTCTCAAAAAGTAAAGAAGCTCATCTCAACACAATATGTAGTAGCAGCTGAAACTTGAAAGTTATATAACATAGGGAAAGAATTTGGAATTGATATGTCATGTTCAAAAATTTCAGTGCGGTATGGGAGAGTTTGATGCACTAAGTTCAAAAAGAATCTACGCATACAAGACTGGATCTACAAACTGTGATAACACATCGAGCCTTTATCCCACTAGGTCAGATTAAAAGAATGAATTTTTCTAATCTCAAAATATTAGAAAGATAACCTGACAGCTGACATACTGGTCTCAAAACACAGTTGAGCCAGGGAGGAAAAAAAGAAAGTGGCAAAGGTAGAAAACATTTCATGGGCATTGCCTGTACTGCACTCTAATCCTTTAGAGTAACACTTGATCATGTGATTGCCATCTAATTCCATGAAGAAAAGCTCAAAATTACCCAAATCAACGTTACCTGGCTTTTGTCCTTTAACATATTCTTATTAATTCAGATTGAAAGTGACTTTAGGTAGGGAGAAATGCTTCTGGTGAAAGGGTTGACCTTGATTTTGATGTCGTCTCAATAGAACTGTTGATTTCTTTGCCATTGGTCCTTCCACAAAATTCAACTTTTCACAAAATACAAATTAAGACCCAACTATAATTTGACTAAAACAAGCATGAGTCATTGAGTAGAACCATTTTCTTAGTCCAATTGACCTAGAACATGGTCAACTTGATATGGAGCAAGGAAAATGCCTAGTCTTTTTTTAGGAAACTTGAATTATGGAAAGAATAATTTAAAATCCAAATGTTTTAAATTAATAGGTCAAAAACTGAGTGTGTAGAATGTAAAAATAGAAATGTGGACACCATTATTGCCAGACTAGGAGATCAAGTTATCCCCCCAAAAAAAGATATCAACTTCAATATCTTAGATCAATTGTTCAAAAAGAAAGGGAGATTAGGAGGTTATGGGGGATGTTACTCATAGAACCAAGGCAAGATGGATGAACTGGAGAGATTTGTCCCAATGGTTTATGCGATTATAAATTTCACTCAAAGCTAAAAGGGAAATTTAATAGGAGGAATATAAGACCAACTTTGTTGTGTGGCTCAAAAAGTTAGGCAATTAAGAACAAACAAAAGCAAAATATAAGTCTAGCTAAGATGAGAATATTTTGATGGATGCTTAACCATAGAAGAAAAGACAAAGTAGAAATCAGATTATTTAGTAATAAGATTAAAGTGCTGCCTATTGAAAATAAAATGCAGGAGACATGATTAAAATGGTTCGGAGATATGAGAAGGAGACCTATAAGGTATAATGGAGGAAGTTGTAGCAAGAAGGGAGAGGAACACCAAACAAAAGTTTGCGGAAAACCCTTAAGCATGAAATAGGGTAAAATGGCCTTACAAAGGATATGGGCATGGATAGAGATGATTGGAGTTCAAGAATCATATATCTGACCACATCTAATTTGGATTAAGGCATAATGATTTTTATTGTTGTTGACCCCCTGTTCGCAGCTCAAAAAGGTATTCCAAATTATTCCCCAAACACTTAGATGGAACCTAAAAGCAATTACTGAGAGGTCTAACCAAAAGCATAATATCCCCTCTACTCAACAAGGCAATTGGTTTAAATATCAACCAATTATAAACATTCAAAAAAAAAAAAAAACAATTAACAAATAGGAAGACCATAAGTAAATAGCTAGCTGCCTGCATAATTGTCAGTGTCTAGTATATGATTATTTATTTAATAAAATAAATAAAGAAAAAAATCACTAGTATATGATTACTTATCCCTTGGGGGGGGTTGTTGAGGAATGCAGACCACAGGTGCAAGAGTTTTGAATACTGATTGTGGGCATGGACTCGGAGGAGATAGGGTACTCCAAATTAAGGAGGGACAGAATTTCCAAAAATATCATGGTGAGAAAAAATATCAACTGAAATGGCCTCAGAATCAACAAAATTAGGAGAATTCTAGAGCTCACATAAGAAAGACACAAAAAAAGAAAGTGGGAACCATAACTAAATTCAGCAAGAGCTAACTTTACCTGAGAGAACCAAATGTAAGAAATTGAGCTAATTCAGCATAAAGATCCTCCTTCCCTGAACTTCTGATATTTTGCATTATAGTCGTATCTCCCATTAACTTCTCAACCATTAAAGAAAGAATTTCCTGATATAAAAAGTCCAAAAAAAAACGAAGGGATGAAAAAGAAATAAGAAGAAAAAGGAACTCAACATGTGCCTTGTGGCAATATGCCAATATATACATTTACAATCCAAACTAATTTTAAAAGGTACCTTATCAGATTTTATCCTTTTCAAGCAAAGCTCTTTTTCCAGCCAAGCCATGAATATAGGATGACATGAATTCTGGATAACATTAAAGAAAACCGTTGACCAACCATTTGAGCTTAGAGTTATGGACATTCCTGAGAGGCTGTCCACCTGTACCACCCGAGACATTTTATTTGATGAAACAAATACCAAAATCATTCAGAGGATTAAGACAGTCCAAATGTTTGTTACTCAATGTCACGTCTTTTAAGAGAATTTATAAATGAATAAGGAACATTAACCATAGATAATGATTTTCATCCAAGTCATGCTATGCTGATATCCCAGATTCAGAAATAAATATATAAATAACTCTCCACATGTACAATAGCAAACTTCTGCTCAAGGAACACTAGAAATAATTAAACTTATTGCACGTCTCAAGCATCAGATTGGAAAGGTCAATAGCCACATTGCATCTTTATGGAAACATTTAGTCTGTCTAAAATCCTCAACAATAATTATTCAACCCTATTTGTCAAGGCATTAAGTTGCACCAAGCAAGTTCAACAGATTAAGAAACTCTCCATCAACAGTGCTGAATTAAGGCGCTTCCACCATAGCATATACTGGCAGGTCCCATGTCCTAAAGCCCAGATAAAGGCATGGTATGTTGCATTGGTAGCCAACAGCCAATGTAAAACTTGTCAGATCAAACAAATTAATGGCGAGCTAGAATTCATGTACCCAGCCCCACATAACAGGATAAAGGCATGGTATGTTGTTGTTGTCGACCATAGTCTCTTTATCACCTTATATGCAGCAAAATTAAGCAGAGCTCTAATATCTTTCTGGGGCATCTTATGAATATAATATAGCAGTTAGGTTTTTGGAGTCTATGAAAATAGCCCTTGATGTGAATAGAAAATTTGGTCTGGTTACATAATCTTGAAGATATTTGTCAACTAATCATATGTGACACTCTGTCCTAGTGATCAAATTAATGAACCCTTTGTGCAACATTTAATATCAAGTTGGCAAACAAATATGTGCTGAAGAGTTACTTGTCGACGAATACCTCTATATCCTACAATATCTTGCATATGTCATATAAACATTTCCGAACAAAAACAAAATAAATGAAAGAAGATGCCAGGACACTTAAGCTGGGGCAGCAAGAGAGAGGGGAGTGGAAGAAAAGAGATATGCTCTTTCTATGAAAAGAGAAACAGTATCTCACATAAGCACACAGAAAATGTGATTCAATATATGGAAAATGTTTCAACCAAATTTATCAACTGTGAAATCTGTCTGAAATTACTTGAGCAAGAGCTTATCTGATCGGAAAATTGTTCACTTTAATTGGACTTTTTAACAAGTAAAAAGTTCAGTTCTTTAGCCTGAGTAATGCTACACAATAAAATATACTTTGAGGAGACATTAGAGACAGTGCCTGCCTCTTTCTTCAGCCACTGAAAAGAAGCCCACAGCAAGCGAAACCTGGGACCCTCAGCAATAGCATACAAACTTAAAGGTCGTTTTGCCTGGTCTCGTTCAAATTTTATAAATCTGCTTTCCGAATTACCTCCTAGTTCAGTTGCTTTAGAAGCATCCATAAGTTTCTTTTCCATCATCTCCCAGGGAAGCTTTAAGTTGACTTCCTTAACATTCTCAGTAGCACTGCAAAAAATCTCAAGTAGTCAATAAGCATAACTCAAGCACAAAATGAACTAAAAACTCATGTTATCGGACAACTAGGACATTTATTCAACTATACAATCTTTAACATATTGACATATGATATGCTTAGTCTTACCTACCAGAAACTGTAGATTCTTCAGGTCGCGGACAGTCATTCAGCAAGCCATTTTGGGATCTTGAAAGCAACTTCTTACCTGGTACCACCCCAGCCAATGAAGTAAGAAATATACTGGCCACTAAAAGTGCTTGATCAACAATAGGGACCCATTCAAAAGCTGGGGTACCATCAGTATTTACTAAAGTTCCCATGCAATAATGTCTCAGTGAACCATTCTCAGAGCGAGGATTTACTTTCAGAATTTTGACAGAAAATGCACTGAATTTGCAAGAATTCCATGATGAAAGCAGTGCAACTCTTGAACTTCGATAGGAACACTTCCTGTTAGCAAAAAGAAAGGATGTTAGAGTAATATAGCAGATAAGGCATCGGACTCTGGAGGCAATATATCTTCTTGTTTCACCCTGCCAGTTTCACCACTGTCAGTGGCATGGATACAAAATAGTGAAAACAAAAAGTACACCTCCGATGCCTCTAAGCTATAGAGTTAAACTATTAGTATTTGCTTTAATTTATTTTTATTAAATTGTTTTTGTTAAATTATTACTTCTTTTTTTTTATTTTAGTTACTCGGTTGGTTAAATATATAGTGCGCTAGATACTATCCAAAACAAATTGCTCCCTCCAAGCCACATTGAGTATTTGCTTTAACTTCTGAAACAAAATAACTTCTGTCCAGATATAATAAACCCCATCGCATTATTTAAACCATTAAAATCACCTCTCATCGATACAATTCAAAAAAGCTATGAGTTCTATTTGAATGTGCTAATCAAGCTATGGGCAGCCACTTAACATATAAAACTGACATGTTAGTGGAGTAATCTATCTGGTCCAACTATGCTTGCCACGTCTCTATCTCAAATCTATGTAAGCCACCACAACACTTTAGGGACTATAATTTCCTACTTGCTTTGTGTTTCCTCTTTTTCTTTTTCCTCCTTTTCTATCTTGGACGGTAAGCCCTTCCCTCTTCTTTAATAGATTTACTTCCAAAGAATTAAGAAACATCGTGCAAATGTCAAGATTGTAATTCATAATAACATGAAGACTACCTCGTGTTTAAGACAAACGGATTATATTACGTAAAAACCAGTGACATTGAAGGTATCAAGCAATGAAACAAACCTTTGAGCCCGAGCATACGAAGTGTTGGGCAGCAAGCATCCATTTGAGATACTATTTCTGCAAACACGCAGCTTGACATGTGATGACGCAGCTACATAGCTTGCCATTTGTAGAGTTTAGCACCTGTTGATCAACACATTCTCTTCCTCGCATGCGCATATGAAAAAAACCTCACCCAGCTATCAAATTAACTGCAACGCCAAAGAACCCCACTCAAACAATCAGTCAATCAATTTGCAAATCCTGACTTCAGGCCCTGCAACGGGCATCGTGAATGTCCCATTTCACATTCAAATACAGAGTAAATCGTATCAAATAAATGTAACAAGATTCCCAGTCATTGCCCATTTCCGCTTCCCGTTACGGAAGGATCCCCGTGTATTCCGCACACGTACAAGATCATACAATTGCCGGATAGTAGATTTCAATAACTGACCTATTGAGCTGAACTTAATGCAGGTTGACGATGATGGAAACTCCTACGGGATGACTGCGGGCAAACTAAAGCGGAGGGAAAAAAATAGGGTTAGGGTTTTAGGAACTCGAAATAGAATAAGATGAATATGAAACGGAAACCATGTGTGGTGACGATGAGGATTGGATATGTGCGAACCTGGTGTTTCGCGTCAAATATTGTCGCCTCTGCCATGGCCGCTCGCTTACTCTCCCCAGCGGTAAAACATATAAAATTTCTCGAGAGGTAAATTTGTGGTGACATTTCTTTCATGTCAATGGACCTGTTTGTTGCAGCTTAAAAGTTGTAACTTTTAGCTTCTAACTTCAAAAAAGTTGAGATGTAGTGTTTGTTTTAGCTTATAGAATTCTAACTTATAGCTTTTACTAGCTTTTAGAAGGGGTAGAAGCTGACTTTTTTAAAGCTGGGATACCCCAACTTTTATAACTTCTGCTTAAATAATTATATTTCTGTGACAATTTTACCCTTATTTTTAACAAATAATTACTCTCTTGTCTACACAATCATGTATTTTTCTTCTCCACCGTCATCTCTATTTTCAAATCTCTTCCCCTCTCTCGCCATCTCTCTCTCTCTCTATACTCTAATTAATTTTTTTATAATACTTGAAACTTATATATATACACTAATTAATTTTTAAATTATCATTCTATAACTACTAAGGATATTATGGACAATTACACAAAAATAAGTTATTTTACAGCTTATGGTATCAAATACCACAACTAATTAACTACAACTTCTAAAAAGTTGTAGCAAACAGGTTCACAACTTATTCTAAGTTTTAGAAGCTATAATCTAATAAGTTAGAAGCTATAATTTCTTTAATTAAGCTGCAACAAACGGGGCAATGTGTGAATTAAATATCATGTTTTATGTATATATAAATTATCATCGTATCTCAATTTATTAATAGGGTGAAAGTTGGAATCTGGATTATTAAAAAATAAATAAAATAAAAACAATAATTCAATTGCGATTACCTGTTATGCAGGCGAGTCCCCTTTTTGGCGTTTTCATAAAATGATTTTTAAATTTTTTATGATTGCCTTATAAGAAAAATTTGTGTTATTTATATCGATCAATATAAAATTTGTCTAATATAAATAAATAAATTTGTGTTAATCATTTTATTTTATAATATTAACAAATATTAAAAATTTATAATTATTTAAATAATATTTTTATAATTTTTTATATTAATAAATATCTCTATATTTTTTTATTTACACATTTTCGTTTCTGACTTTTTAAAAAAATAACGTTTTTATATTTTTATTTTGTATTATATCATTTTTTATTTATATTTCCGTAAAACTGAAGCTATTATCAAAAAAGATAAATACTTTTTGATCCTTGTCTAAATAATATTTAAGATATTGTTTTCAAAAATAATATTTATGATAAATATTTAAATTAAAAAATGACATATAAAATATCAACTTAATTATGAATGGTAAGCAAAAATTAAATAAATAAATAAATATTATATTTTGTAATAGTTCTAAGATTCTGCCTAAGAATGAGTAATTGCTAGCTTTAGCTTTAATTGAAGGAGGGGCAAAGCTTTTCATTGATCGTTGGAAAGCATTAGTTCTCTTAGAGCTATATCCGCAACATTATAAATCATTTGATTTGTAAAATGCATGGTTATAATATTAATTTGTATTTAATATATAAAATGACAGTAATACCCTCAAATAAATTCAAACTTAAGATATTCAAAAATATTTTGGTAACAACGAGATCTTCATTAAGAATCAATTATATGGGGTGAGATTATTTTATTTTGGGATTAGCTAAATCTAATCCTAAATTGAATTATACATATAAAATTGTTTGTGTGTGTGTGTGTTTAAATGCCTAACATATTACCAAATTGCCATACTATAGAGAATTCTAAGCGCAGAAACAGTTTCAACCTGGGGTGGTGGCGCAGTTGGCTAGCGCGTAGGTCTCATAGCTTCTGAGTGATCCTGAGGTCGAGAGTTCGAGCCTCTCTCACCCCAAGAGAATTCTTTTGTTTCTTTTTAAATTTTTTAAATTTCATCTACAGGCATCTTATGTGAGACAAAAGGTTTCTCTTTACATTTTTGGTCATTTTATTTTATGTTATACGATTTAGGGTTTTTATTTAAAAAAAACTATTATTTTTAAATCGAATAATTTTGTCTCTAAAAGAAAAAAAATCAGTTTAAGAGAAAAAAAAAAACTGTTTGTTTCTGAAAGTTATTAATGGAGAATTCCGTCTCTAATGAGAGTTACGCATCTGAGACGGAATATACATTCCGTCTCTACACGAGATTGGGGTTTAATACCCGCTCCTTCCCTTCTCTTCTCCACTTTTGTCGCCGCTTTCTCCACTCAGCCGCTCTCTCCTTTGCCTTCGTCGGCGCCTGCGTCTCAGCCGCCGCCCGTCTCCCACACCGTTGGCGCAGCTGGTCGCCTTCGTTTCCCTCGATGGTTATATATCTGTCGGTCGAAACCTCTCAAATTCGTTGATTTGGCTCTCCTTCAGAAACATCTGTGGTCTTGGCTTGGGCATTTAATCAAACATGGTGAAGAAGAGCAAGAGTACGTAAATGTATCTGATGATTTTCTCCCTTGTTGGGGATTGTCTCTGTGCGTTTCTGTTTTTTTTCCTGTTTTTGATGGTCAATTACGTTGTTCTGTGAGCAGAGAGCAAGAGCAAGCGAGTGACGTTGAAGCAGAAGTACAAGGTCAAAAGGAAGGTCAAAGAGCATCAGAAGAAGAAGGCTAAGGAGGCCAAGAAGGCCGGCTTGCACCGCAAGCCCAAGGTTGAGAAGGATCCTGGGATTCCCAATGATTGGCCCTTCAAGGAACAAGAGCTCAAGGCCCTCGAAGCTCGGCGCGCCCGCGCGCTCGAGGAATTGGAGCAAAAGAAAGCTGCCCGCAAGGAGAGGGTAATAGTCATCCTTTCTCTATTTGTTTGACTAGCGTTATTGGTGCATAATGAGGGCCTTCTATTTTGGACGTTTTAGTTTCCTGTGAACCACAAGGGCAGTTTTTGTTTGCAATTTCCATACTTCTTTATACTTTGTTATTATGTTTACTAAACAACTTATTGGAAACAAATTAGGCTTCTTTTTTTGCAGTGTGTTTGCTAGAAACTATAGCTATTTGACTCGGATAATGGATGAATGGGTTTATTGGGCACCATGTTCGTTATTTATGTTTTAATATTTTCTTTATCTGTTCCTAATTATTTAGGACCGATGCTGCCTTTTTTCAGGCTAAAAAGAGAAAGCTGGGTTTGCTAGATGACGCTGATATCTCGGAGTTGGCTGATATAGCTTCTGCAAAGGAACAGAACTTTGAAGAGGGAAAGGATGCCAATGATTCCCCTGCAATTGGTAAAGTTAGGGGTATGTCAATACTGAACTTGGTTAAAAGATGAGATTTTTTTTTATAGAATGTATTTGTGCGGTGCCTGCCATATCGTTTTGGTCTTGATTCTGGTTAATTTTATACAGATAACTCAGAGAAGTCTTTCTACAAGGAGTTGGTCAAAGTGATTGAAGCTTCAGATGTCATTTTGGAAGTGTTAGATGCTCGAGATCCTCTTGGTACCCGATGTGTTGATATGGAGAGAATGGTGATGAAATCCGGTGCTGATAAGCATCTTGTTCTGCTTCTTAATAAAATTGGTAATAACCGTGCTTGCCCTTTTTGTGGATTACTCATATTAGGAATGCATATAGTAGTTTTGATATGTTCGTGGGGTTGCTTCTAGCGACTAAAAAACAGTGTGACAGCTCAACAAGTAAAATTTATGTGCTTAGTGGGAATTGCTATCTTCAAGCTATATAAGATAGTTTGGAGCTTAGAAGAATATGTGCTTGGTTTAATGCTGTGATCCCAATTTTGGTTCCTTTATGATAGCAGACTGGGATGGCAGTCTAACAGATAGCATTCAGACTATTGTCTGTTACAAGTCTTCTTGCCTTGATAGATTAATTTGTGTGCATCTCAGATCTAATACCAAGAGAAGCTGTTGAAAAATGGCTCAAGTATCTTCGGGAGGAGTTACCAGCAGTTGCCTTTAAGTGCAGCACCCAGGAGCAAAAGTCAAACTTGGGTTGGAAATCTGCCTCGAAGGCAGCAAAATCGAGCCATCTCCTGCAAACTAGTGACTGTCTTGGAGCTGAAACACTCCTCAAATTGCTAAAGAACTACTCAAGAAGCCATGAGGTACATCCACCATGAATTTATGCACATGATAGAGACTTTTGTTTATTAACTTTATGATAATTTTCCCTAAAGATATAGTAGCTTTGCACGTTATTTCACTCTTGATTGTGTCAGTGTAAATTCATTCAAATGATGTTTGCATTTGGCCCGTATGAGGAATCGAATGTACGTATTTGAGCTTGTGTACTAAGTGTGGAAGCATATTTAAATGATCTCATGATATGATCAGACTCATGCTTACACATGCTCAGGGTGTATGGCTGAAATGTCCTACTTTCTTTATCCAGTAGGTAAATGAAGTAAACAATTTTATTTTACCGACTGGCAAATATCTTAGTTCACTTTTTAGGACCAGTGATGGAGTTAAAAACAAAAAGAACTGAGTTAACTGCATTTCATTGGACAGAATGTATTCTTACCCATGTAGTTCTAAACCATCGAGCTTCAAATTTCATGCTGTGAGTTTTTATGTTGTATTGCAAGGATTGTAGTGATAATATATTTATCAGGCTTCTTTAGCTTTTGCTTTCATATGCTGTATAAAGGGTAACCCTTGAACAAATATAACAGAATGAAAAGGTTTGTGGCTTTTGTTATTTTTTTCACTAATATGAATCTGATGGACAAGATTGTCTGAGAAAGCAGTTGATGATTAAGTCAGTAAGATAAATATTGGTGACTCTGGATTGGTTGGCTTAAATTATTTTATAAAGTTATTTTTGTATTTTCTAGTGGCCTTATGAGACACATCCATGCTAAATTTCCTGCATGTTTTGTTAATTCTTTCTCTGCATTAATATTTGAACTAACTGCTCTGCATTAGTACTAAACTTATTATTATTTTCAATTGGCAGATAAAGAAGTCAATCACTGTGGGTATTGTTGGTCTTCCTAATGTTGGGAAAAGCAGCTTAATTAATAGTTTGAAGAGATGTCAGGTTGTAAATGTTGGCGCCACTCCAGGATTGACCAGATCGATGCAAGAAGTTCACTTGGACAAGAATATCAAATTGCTGGACTGCCCTGGTGTTGTAATGCTTAGGTCTGGGCAGAACGAGGCATCTGTTGTTCTTCGGAATTGTAAGAAGATTGAGAAACTAGAGGACCCAATAGGGCCAGGTACTCATTTATCCTCTTCAATAAATATTTCTTATAATAAGTATGTTATCAGTTTAGAAATGAAATTTTGTATGCGGTTTTTAACTTTGTTTGATTTTATTTTGAACTGTGCCTCATCTATTAGCATGATTTCACAAAACACGAAGGGGTGTTAACCTGTATCATATTATGTGTAAACCGGATTTGATTTGTCACTTCTTGAAATTCCTGGTAGTAAACTTTGGGCAGGCACTCAACCGAGCTTCCAAATTTCAGTTTTGATTTTCTTTTTATTTTATTTTTGTGATCAGTTTTCTTTTTCAGTAAAAAAATTAAGACTTGTAACATTTTTGTCAACTTCAGTTTGTTTTCAGTTTTATTTTTGGTTCTTTGGTTATCATTCTTTCTTTTTCTTCCCCCTTCTCTCCACAAGTAGCCAGGCTTTGGGGACTCCAATGGCATTTATTGTTAAACTGTTGTTGCTGGACTCTGGTGACTCAGACGGGATCATCGGTAGTCCAACAATGCAGCTCAACACAGGTGAGAAGGGAAAGGGAGTAGAATGAAAACAAAAGGGAAATTGTGAAAATATATTTCTGTTGTTTTCATTTTTATTTTTCCAAAAGTTTTTGAAAAGGAAAACAAGAAATCAAACACCATTCCTGTTTTTGACAACTTATGGGTCACTATCTTTGACAACTTATAGTCTTGATTTTTTAGTGAGAGTATAGTAGCCGCTGCAATGGAAAAACTGTTTTTGCTATTATAGATTGATTGGTTGAAAACGTTCTGGTTTTCTGTGCTCTTGCTACTGTTATTAAATGAACTCTGGATTGTTTGCTTTCACGGTTTGTTTTCGGAGTCTCATTGCCTTGTTGCAATATATTTGCAGTTAAGGAAATTCTCAAGCTTTGCCCATCAAGAGTATTGGTAACCCTATACAGGCTCCCAAGCTTCGAGTCAGTTGATGACTTCCTGCAAAAAGTGGCTACCGTCAGGGGGAAGCTCAAGAAAGGGGGCATTGTCGATGTTGAAGCTGCTGCAAGAATAGTTTTACATGACTGGAATGGGGGTATGCACAAGAAAAGCAATAGTTCTTGTTTGCCTTTCCTAACAAGCCGTTCACAATGTTTACTTAAAAGAATAGGTTTAGAAGGAGGAATTTCATTCTGCTTGACTTCATGCCTGTTGCCTTTCAGGTAAAATCCCATATTATTCAATGCCTCCAACTAGGAATGAAGGAGAACCATCTGAAGCAAAAATTGTTTCAGAGCTTGGAAAGGAGTTTAATATCGATGATATTTACAACAGTGAATCTTCATTTATTGGGAGTCTTAAATCTTTTGACGATGTTAAACACGTCGAAGTTCCTCCAAATTGCCCGCTTAACTTTGATGAGCAGATGCTCGAGGTATGTGATTCTTCACAAGACAATATTTCCCCTGAACACATGGGTACTTGGGTTTTAGGATTTGAAGTATTCTTCACATTACAGGATAACGTGCAGCAACAGCCTTCAACTCGAAGCCACAGTGTGATCGATGAAAATGGTGGTGATGAGGCCATGAAGCCCTGCGAAGACGAGAAACCTGAGACAGAGGTTAAAACTGCCGGTAACAGGCAAAATGAGAAGTTATATGCTGAGGTAGGCATGCTCAACACCAAGCTGAAGAGAGCAGAGAAGAAGAGGCAGAAAAAAGCCAATAGATCATCTGCAGAGGCAGATGCCATGGATGACGACTATGACTTCAAGGTGGATTATGTCAGGAGGGACTCTGCCATGGACGTTGGTGAGGAGAGAGGGGATGGGAATGATTCCATTGGCAGCCAAACAAGGTTCGACGTGCTTTCATCTGGAGTTGAGCTTGATGAAGCTTAGGCAGCCATTACGGAAATTAGAAATTGATGAATATTTATCTATTTTCTTTTCAAATTTTGACTGCGTTAAAGTTTTAACCTTTTGAGAACTAGATATTGGCGGTTTTACACAAGCAGTGGAAGTCCCTGAATTTTTTTTGCTTGTGTTCATTTGGAGAATGCAACGTATTGGGTGCCAAATGCTAGTTGAAACAAAATGTGTTTAATTTTACTTTAGTTATAAAATTGCGTTATCTTACAAGAATTTCCATCTCTACACAACACTGACGGCCAAAGCCTGATTGTTTTTCTATTTGCAGCATCAATTCTGCCGGAAATTTTTAATGCCTAAACCACTCATATTTGGATGAGTACCCATAACTGTGACTTGCTAGGAAACGCTATAGAAGAGCATGGAAGCTTAGTTATTAGAAAGCCTGCCTAAACCACCCACATATTGCGATGAGTACCCATAACTGTGACTTGCTAGGAAACACCATAGAAGAGCATGGAAACTTAGTTATTTGAAAGCCCGCCTACGCTACAATGAGATGGAACCATCAGCCCTCATTTGACACTCCTTGAAGGGGCTCTTGGTCATTGGGGCTGGGGTCTATAGTAAGATCATCTGATTCTCGAGCAGTTGAATTTGATGAGGATGGAGTTGCCAGTGCCGCTGGCTCGTTGGCTGAAGTTACAGTTGTAGCTGCATTGACATTGACGGTAGCAGGCACATCGGCAGGACCCATGGCTTCGCGTGCAGCTTTCTGCTTGGCCCTTTTGGCCCTTTCTAACACCTCTTCCTGTAAAGGATAACAGAACATCACAAATACGCCTCTTGCTGCAAATAAAATGTTCATGCCTAAATATGCCTCTTCTGCAAATAACATGTTCATGCCTAGCTCAAGTCAATGAAGAATGAAATAAGGCAAGGATGTCGCCTCATCACTCCCTGCAATACCTTTTAGTAGCCCTGTATCATTTCCTGCTAGTTGAGTGCTCACCATCTAACCCCAAAGTAATTGCCATTAGGTGGAGTTGACTATCTCCATATATGGCCAAGGTCATTCAATATGCATTCGATATGGAGTTAACCAACCGGACTATGATGGACCTAACTCGATGTAGCAATATGAAATTCATGAACTATCTTTTTCTACTTAAACTGACAATATCTTTGGTGTGCTAAGTCAAGCATGAACATGAAACTTACTTTTTTTTTTCTTTTTTTGATACAGTTTTCTCAACAGTACAAATCTTTCCAATCACTGCAATGGGAACTCTAGAACAGCATCTGATGTTTAGACCTCAAAATTATACTTTCTGGTCCAATAAAAATAAATCACAGTTGAAGTGCTCGTTACCTGGAAGTCTTGTACTTGTTTCTGCTGCTCAGCTTGCAATCTACCAAGCGCACCCAAAATTTCCCCTACTGTAGACTCAACACGCTCAGACAGCGCTTCCCCCAGAGCCTTCCCCAAGAAAAATGCATCCAGAACGGTCCTGCTATCGCTCTCACCTGAAAAAGAATCGACACATTCACAGACAGTGGAGGAAACATTATATTGTTAATACAATGCCTGAACTGAGATTCATAACCATTGAATGAACACTAGAACTAACCCCATTCGAGCCACCAAGGAAAACAAAACCCAACAGGCCCCCAAGTGAAACATAAGATAATGTTACAGGACAACCACCATTTTGTTGTGTGAATCAAAACCATGCACTCCTTTGGGGTCTTTTTTCACTCTCGCGTAGCTCACTTCAAGTCTCATTACATCAAACACTCTTTGAGCACAAGAAGCCCCAAGTGAAACATAAGATAATGTTATGGGACAACTACCATCTTGTTGTGTGAATCCAAACCAAGCACTCTTTTGGGGCCTTTTTTCCCTTCCGAGTGGCTCAATTCTGGTAGTCTCATTACATCAAACACTCTTTGTGTCAATTTGTTTCCTAGAGCCAGACATTTTAACCTCTTAAGAGTTATAGCATAGAACATCGCTACTAATTGAACCATTGGACACAATACAAGTACCTTAGAAAGGTCCATAAGAATCTAAAGCATACAAAATCCTCTGTTAGGCTGGAGTTTGAGCTAAATGCTTATAAGCTGCTTAAAGCTCACAAATGAATCAGTCAGGTGGGATTAAGCAGTTCCCTTGAATGAACTTACCTCCAGCCATAGCCTGATCTTTAGATCAATTAGATCACTTTTCCAAGGATTCTACGTTGGTTCCCCATCAAAATCCTAATAATCCATGGCAAGATAGAGCAGGAGCAGGATTTAAGCAATTAACAACTTCATACTTCAACTAATCCGCTCAAGGATAACCTAAAAACACCTTAGAAAATCCATCAAGACCCACGAAGAAGAGCTCTTCCTCAAGAAAGAGATGGAAAGCAAACAGAACCCTTAATCCAGCACAGTTATCACGCAAAACCACATCATACACACCTAAAAAATATCTAAAACCTTAGTTATTTCCAACCAAATGAAAACAAAAATAAATTAATGCACGGATTAAGAAATACATACCAGGACCGGGACCCCCGAGTCCGGTGCTGCTACTGCACCTTAATCTGTTAACTTTTGGGAGCACACCAGCAAATCTCACAGAGGCGAGCTTGAGATGGGAGGAACAGAAACGCTGATGATGGCCGACAACGGCGGAGCTCCGGCGAGGCCCCTGACAACGGCTAGTTTCGGCGGCGGATGAAGGGAGAGCGTATATGGTACAGAACGGTGGTGGGGTTGCTGAAAATCCTCCCGCCGACATGATTTCTTCTGCTTTTTTGGCTTTCACTCACCTTCTAAATTCTTTCTTTTTTCTCTCTTCTGGAAAAAATTTGGGACTCGGACCAGCAATTTGATGACCAGATGATTGGATTCATCGATCCAAATCGCAAGTACCCACCGCATCAGCGCGCATCCGAACCGTTCATGTTCTCATCTGGCTGGCCGGCCTGTCTCGCTATTTTTGAGGCATTTGTTTCCGTTTCTACTTTCTATATTTCCTAATTTAGTAATTTTGGCCTATTACATGTCATTAATAATTAAAAAATATGATAATCTAAAATATTAAAATTTAATATCTTAATTATTATAAATTATTATTTTAAATTCTTACTTGAGACATTACTGCATGTATGAAGACACTTGTTTACATAAAAGGCACGTCATCTGGATGGATAATAAATAATATTTGAATAAGTTAACTAACTTATTATACCCTCTCAACAATTAAAAGGTATCGCATTTGATTTTTAATGTTTAAAAAATTAAAATTTTATATTTTAATTATTAAAAATTACTGACTTAAATTTTTATCTTGAGACACACAAAATGATATAAACAATAAAGAGAATGATATAATCAAATTCAGTAAAGAGAAAATATTAGGTTGAGTTTTCTTTATTGTTTTCAAGTCATTTTTAATTTTTAATTTTCTAAAATAATAAAAATGCGTTCTCTTTACTGTTTTTAAAAATGTATTTTTGAAAACAAAAAAAATATATAAAGAAAACTCAAAACAATAAAAAGTTGTTTTGAGTGTTTTCATCTAAAATAAACTTTAAATTTAAAATACATTTATTTATGTATTTATTCATATTTTACTATTGTAATGTGAAAAGATATTACAAAATTCATTAAATTTAAAATGTATATATTTTTAATAATATATTAACATTAAATATTTCTAATTTATTAAATAATCAATTTTTTTATATAAAATATTATTAAAGTTTTATTTTCAAACTTTTAAAAATAACGTGTTTTCTAATTTTCTGTTTTCAAAAATAATTTTTCAAAATAACAAAAAGAACGTATTTTCAATTTTCTAAAAACAGACAACGAAAACAGAAAACTGAAAATAAATTTAAAACTCAAAATTAAAAATTGAAAATCAAAGGGAACGTACCCTTAGTTATATTATATTTTGTGATTTAGAATTGAATAAGGTATTATTTTCTAGGTTAGTGATTTGGATATTTAAATGTTTGGGATTTAAGATTTTTTTAAGTTATGGGTAATTTAGTTTTTTTTTCATCACGATAAATTTTAATTTAATGTGTTTTACTGTCGTGATTTTTTTATAACATGGCACTTTTTTATTTTTTACGCGTATATTCTACGTGGCGTATATAATAACTTTGTTTGCTTTTAGTTTATGTAAGAATTTACAATAATAATTTTTAATAGTTGAGATACATAATATTAATGTTTTTGTACATTAAGGATCAAATATTATATTTTTTAATTGTTGAGGGAGCATAACAAATCAGGCAACTTATTTAAATATTATTAATTGATAATCTACATGGCTTGTCACTCGTAAAAATGGATGTATTCATATACGCGCTAACGTTCTGTTGCGATAAATATTTAAAATAATAATTTTTAATAGTTAAAATATTGAATCTTAACATTTTACGCACTCAATACTAAATGTCCTGTTTTTTAATTGTTGAGGTGTGATTGTATGTATTAACCCTTAATTTTTTGGGTATTTGCTCCTATAACTACTTATTAATACAATAGTTGATGATTTTTGAAATTCATCATTATATTTTTGTGGATACTTAGAAGAATGGACAACACTTATTGTTTGATATCACTTTTGACACTTAAATTAATATAATAAATATATAGGAATACTACGAGTTTCATAATTTACTTGTGGGGTTCCTTACTTCTATATAAACGGGGTGGATCGAAATACTTGAAATTAATATATCTAAGATCCAATATTTGATTATATTGAGTTGAAGACAAATAATTCAAACCAAATAGAGATAAGTTTAAATTTTCTAGTGATGAAATTAACCAAAATATTCAGGGTTATTTTTTATACTCTCGTGTGTGATTATCTCGGGATGATAAAGAGTTTATTGAACCAAATAGAGATAATTTCACTTCTAGATTATTTTGAGATGAGTTGAGTCAAGATGTTTGAACTTATCTCCAATCACTTCCATGTTCAGATATTCCTCAATTTAGATATAAATAAATTTTAAGATTAATTATCTAATATGAGAATTTAAGAGTTAGATGTTGGTGATTATCTTTTAAACATGAGATGGATGAAAAGACACGTGTCATTTTTATATTACTTATCAATAGAGGCATATGATCAAATGAGATTAATTGATTTTCAGAGTTAAACTTAGTGATTTCTATTTGTTGGGTATTTCCCATCTATCCATCTTTTATTATAGCTTATTTTACTTACATGCTTCAATTGATTTTGTAATGAATTCAATATTAAGAATAGATTACAATTAACATAATATTATTATGTAATAATAATAAACAAATAATATATAACATATTGAATTTAAAATTATTATATGCATATTTTTAATATATATATATATATGTATAAACACAAAAAAGTATTAAAAAGCCCAGTCTAGAACCGGGCTGAACCGCGCTGACCTGTATGTCTTGTTTGGGGTGGCCAATATGAAAAACCCACTGGAGCCCATAAATGATAGGCTTTATTAACGTATGTAGTGGGCTTTAACTGTTTGGGCCCGATACATGGACTATCCACCCGAAACCCATAGTCATAAATCTAATGGGCCGTAACAAGCCCACTCCACTCTTAACATTAATTAATACCCTGATATATAACCTTAAATAAACACGAGTAAAATTAATTAATTCGACAATGCTTCTTATAACTGGTGTCATTTTCTCAATTATTAAAATAACTAGATATGTATAGCGTGAAAAGGTTAAAACAGTTGATACTAATAGAGTGTAAATATATTAAGAGTGTGAATATAGATTGTATTTTCATCCAAATTTATTTGAAGGGTGCATTAGAGAAAAATGTCATCAATTTCTAAAGATTAGTAGAGCGAAACTTGAACATTCCAAAATTATAAAAAATATATATAAATAAAAAAAATAAGTAGGTAAGTTTGTTTTTAGGGGTGGGTAATTGGTCTACCTGGATTGCAACGAAATAAGAATTAATAAATAATTTAAATTAAAAATCACATTAAATAAGGGTAGGACTAAAGGGTGTGAACCAAAATTTAACTGTTATTTATTTCTCATAAGAAAAAAGAAGTCTAAATTTATATTTATATTTATATTTTTTTTCATTTGATCACTTAAATTTTTAATTATTTCGATTACACTAATATATTTGTATTTTTATGTTAACTTAACTTCTATATTTTGATTTTTTTTTCACGTGATAATTTAAATTTTTCGTTATTTCAATTACACACTATATTTAAATTTTTGAGTCAATTTAATTTATATTTTTTGATGTAAAAAAAAATAAAATGAGATAATTGAACACTTTGAACAAGAACTTTAGTTGATTTATTAAATATGAAACATTGCTAGTAACTATCTTTTTTTTCATTCCCGTACTCTTACTTTTTCTACCAGACATGTTATGATCATTTATATATTATCGAGTAAGTACTGATTATCTCTTTTTATTCTTTTTTATATATTAAAAATATATGAATTAATTTAACTTAAAATACATATATAGAAATGTAACTAAAATAATAAAAAATTTAAATTATCACACAAAACAAATTAAAATATAGGACTTAAATTAATGTAAAAATATAAATTTAAAGACATAATTGAAATAACAAAAAAATGTAGGTAATTATACACACCAAAAAAATGAAAATATAGAAAAAAATAGGCTTAAAAAAATAAATTTACAATTAAAAATTCTACTTGAGCTGTAATAAGATAAGATTGTTGTTGAAGGAAAAGGACAGCCATCCACACGAATCGGTAGAGGCTTTGGATGAAAGAATAATAATCGGTCTGCCAAACAGAGCCTGAGTTGGCACATCCACTTCGATGGCCAGATAGAGCTACCAAACTATAATTATTATTATTGTTTAAATAATTGTGAAGACAAACTCTCCAGCCCAGATCAAACGATTAGTATTCTACTCAACCTGACAAGAGCATGATTCAATAACATCAAAGCCAAAAACAAAAATGGGTTCAGATATTTGTCTTTTTATGATTCAATAATAATTTTTGTTCTTATATTTTTATTTTTGTATGTATAATTATTTATTTTTTATTATTTTAATTACATAATTAAATCTAATTTTTTAATCAATTTAACTCATATAATTTGATATTTTTGTATGATAATTTAAATTTTTTATTATTTTGATTACATTCATAAATTTATATTTTTTAATTAATTTAACATATATATTTTTATGTGTAAACAAAATTAAAGTGATACGACAAAGTACGTGTTGTATTTTGTTTGTGTCAAAATATAAATATTAAATTAATTTAAAAACACAGATACATAGAATATAATCGAAATAATGAAAAATTTAAGTTCTCACATGAAAAATGATTAAAATATAATAATTAAATTAATTCAAATACATAAATCTAAAAGTGTAATTAAAATGATAAAAAATATAATTAATCATAAAAAAAACATGAAATATCTGGACAAAAATATTGATTTGACATACCTAACCTGTAATTTTATTTATAAGATAAAGTATGATGTGATTAATGATGTAATAAGTTTTTAAAATATCCTTAATACTATTATTTAGGTAAATAAGGTATTTTGGTGTTACAAAATTACGTGATACATAACATTTTAATTCTAGATAAAATTATATAAATATTCTTTTTTAGAGTTTTTTAGAAACAATACGTTTCTTGTGATATTTAAATCTAAAACAAGATAAATAAGTATTTAAAATGATATTAAATTTAATTATAAAAGTTTATTCAAATGACTAGATTCACCTTGATTTAAAGTTATTTTTCATCACTTTTTGTCAATGTCGATCCATGGTCGAAATCTATCTAATCCTCCATATGCCATCATTCAATTGCTTAACATTACATTTATATAAATAAAAACGTCAAGAAGTAGATATGTCAATTATTATATATTATTATTTTATTTCACTTATGTTAACACGATTTATTTGATATTTAAAGCATATATATCCAATCCCATTTTTAGACATTATATATAAGTATTAAACAAGTTTAAAGTCAAGAAAAATCATTAGATACATTTGATTTTAGACAAATATTGTCATGATAGACTCTAATCATTATTATTATATTAATAAAGTAAAATTTTAAAATACTCGCTATTTATTTTACTTGAAAATTAAAAATAAATTATACTAATAAGATTTAAACTCAACATCATTATTTAAATTTGATCTAAAAAATATAAAAACTAATTTGTAACGATCAATTAATATTTAATAAATTTGTATTTAAAATAATTTATTTTTTAATTGGGAGGGGACTTTCATCGTTTTATTTTTAAACGTCAAAATGGGGTAAATTTTGAAATTCAAACTGGGTGGCGCTTTCGTAATTTGGTCGAAGAGGGAGGGCTAATATGAGCAAAACGGAGGCTACAGCCAGTACCTTCTCACTTAAGAAAAATAAAGAAATAAAAGAAGGAAATTTCATCTGTCTTTTCTATCTCTAAACTCCTTTCACTTTCACTCTCTCTCTCTCTCTCCCTCTCCGAATCCGTGCTCTCCTGCTAATTCAAAGCCCATCGGTTCATCGTATCCTCGTCCTCACGCTTTCTCTCATTCGCTCTCTCTCTCTGTGTAGACCTCTGCTTGATCCTTCCGTCCCTGTGTCCGGAAAAAGGTTTGTTAGGGTTTGTGCGTGAGAGAAATGGGGCAACAGTCGTTGATCTACAGCTTCGTGGCCAGAGGAACGGTGCTACTTGCCGAGTACACCGAATTCAGCGGGAATTTCACGAGCATCGCTTTCCAGTGCCTTCAGAAACTGCCTACCACAAATAATAAGTTCACCTACAACTGCGATGGCCACACCTTCAACTACCTCGTCGAAGACGGCTTTAGTTAGTTCTTAATCCTCTAATTCCTTAATCGTTAGCCTCTGATCTACTTGTCATTTATCTTTTTTGATTTGATCTGATCGTAGTTTTACTTCAGTCTCTTGATTGCATGATCTGACGTTTGAGTTCGTAAAAAGGCACTCTGTTGTTTACTGTTTAACGCTTCTGCTTTACTTTTTGCTGATGCAATTTTATGCTTCTTAGAAGTAATTATACAAGGTCGCTAGCTTACTGAGAAACACTTGGGACGATTATGAAATGGAGTATCGGAATCTCGTTCCGAATCCCGAAGAGAAGAAACATCGTCATACTGAAAGAGTAATGAAAGTTTACTGTCATCTTCTTGTTTTTATTTTTTTTTCCAGTTCACGTTAAACAAATTTAAAAACATGCTTCGAGATCAGTTCCATTTTCACTTTCTATAACTTGCGTCGACGCCCGTGGTTCTTTATCTATTGCCTTTCTTCTTATGGGGAACATTTTGAGACGTAATTGATTAATCTAAAGTACGTGCTTAAAGCATTTTCTCTTCTGTTTTGAATTATTTGTGCATTTTGTACAAACCATATTTTTAGTTGGTGTTGCGGGTCTTTAATTTCTCAAGCTCTTGGGGTCTTACACTGGTTATAAATGTTTTTTCAAGTATAATAAATATTATGCTACATTGCCTTCCTCACGCATATTCTGAGACTGGGACAGAGTGTCCTGTAGAGGGAGTACTGTGAGACTAGTTAAAGGGCAGTACCAAATCCAGAGCATTACATTTTTGTTTTGTGGGAATTGGTTGTTACTTGAACTCTTCTTTGGCAGGTGTTGTTGGGGCTATTAAGTGTTGATGTTATGATACTAGTTCAGGGTGCTTCTTGCTGCATCCTTTTAATTGTTATACTAACATTAATGCAGGATAATGCTTGATTCCTTCGCCTATTACCCGCCAAGGATCTGCAAATGCGTTGATTATTAAACAAGAAATGTGCTTATATTGAGAATTAATAAAGATGCAAATATACCCTTGTACAGAATTTACCTTTTCAAGCAGTTTTATATTCTGAACTAGATGTGGTTGGTTCAGCTTGCCCCCTGTTTTAAGATTTCTATGCGTACTTTTGTTATCAAATTGTGGGTTCTGTCCATTCTCTCCTGAGTAATATAATTTATTAATCTGTACCACATTTCTAGGCTTGATTATGATGGATGACTGTAAAAGGTTTGGGTATTCAATGAGTGTCTGTCTCTTAGAGTAAAAGAGCAGTTGACTCGCATCCTAGGCTCTGATAATTCATGGCTGTGAAGTTGTTAGGTTTTGTAATAAATTCCAGATAGTTTCATGGGCTTCTTGTGAGCATACAGTGGCCTCCAAGTGAGGGGAACAGCGCCTCAGGCTCAGATTGTCTGCTGAAGGTTTTGGTATAAGCAATCTTAGATGCACAATTGATTTAATGGATTCTATCCCTATGTTTAATTTATGAGCTATGCTTGATACAAAAATTTGAAAGCATGAGTGTGACTATTGTTAAAAGCTACTTGGTTTTAACACTATCAGTGATTATTAGCCCAGGGTGATTGGGTGTTCTCCAGTTTGTAAGGTCTCTTTTGTAGTGTTACATGAGTTTTTCAAGGTGGTATATTAACTGTATCCAACTTATGTTTATAAGGTTGATGCAACTTTTTATAGCGAGCTTGCTTCATGAAGTGTTTTTTCCCTGCTGTTCATTCCATTGCTGCTCCTTGTTTAGCACTATTTGTGGGCTACTTGCGTGACACGTTTTCTTTGTATAAACATATTATTTCCATTTCTAATGTTAGAAATAAAAGGGTGTTGCGATGCCATTGGTTTACAATGGAAGTGATTTTTAGGATTCCATATGTCAATCTCTTTGACCATGGTTTAGATCCTGAGCAGTCCTGTTAATAGATTTTTTCAGGGTGGATGCTAGATTTGGATGTGCTAGAGATCCACTTTGAACATATTAAGTGACACTTGCTGAATTCATTTTTCACTTTGAATGTTTTAATATGGAATTATATGTCTGAATATTAAGTTTGCATATGCACTTCTGGGGGTTGTATGCGGGTATTTCTAGTTCTATTTACCCATTGATTGGCTGGGTTGTTTTGCTAGTTTCATGAATTAAAATGATTTATCATATGTTCTGAAACAATAGAAAGAAGTAAATAGTTTTCCATGGCAACAGAGGTGAAAATTTTGCAACATGTTTGGTTGAACAATTAAGTCAGGAATTTGGTTAATAAGAATTTGTTTCTTTTTATTGTTGGTGTTGACTACTTTATACTTCTCCTGTTTTGCACTTTGCTTTCTCTTTTCTTTTATTTGTGCTGCTCTATATTTATTATTTTCCTTCTCCAGTCCCTCTAAATATGCAGCTAATTTCATTTATTAAAATGTTGCAGCTTACTGTGTTGTGGCGGTGGAATCTGCTGGCAGACAGATTCCCATGGCATTTCTCGAGCGAGTTAAGGAGGATTTTGCTAAGAGATATGCTGGGGGAAAAGCTGCAACAGCTGCTGCAAACAGTTTAAACAAGGAGTTTGGGTATTTGCCATCCATAGGCACATGCCTTTATCCTGGTAAAACTAGTGTACCTTGTCTCTTATTGACATTTTGTATGCTGATGTACAGGCCCAAACTTAAGGAACAGATGCAGTACTGCGTGGATCATCCAGAGGAGATAAGCAAGCTTGCAAAAGTTAAGGCTCAGGTGTCTGAAGTCAAAGGAGTAATGATGGAAAATATTGAGAAAGTAAGAGAAGTTTCTATTAATCTCCAAAATGCTACAGCCAGTTAATTTTCTTCCTTGCTATTGTCATGTGAAGGTGGTGTTAGACTTTTGGCACTGGATCGCCAGTGGTCTGAAATTTGAAAAATTTAACATGGTTGTGATGGAAGGAAGTTTTTCATTTTGCAGGTTCTGGATCGAGGAGAGAAGATTGAGCTCTTAGTGGATAAAACTGAGAACCTTCGCTCTCAGGTTTGTGAATATGCTAATACATGTTCTTGAGCTTAAAATTTGGTGAGCTTGAGCTTACTAAGTTTATAACCTGGCATCTGATGCGATGCTGTCTAGTGCTTACCAGGAGAATAAATAAAATGAATCTGTATATTGGCAATACTGTTAGGCCAATATACTGAATCAAGGTGAGAGTTCTCCAAGTTGAATGGTCAAAATCATTAGGATAGTTGCCTGTGTCGGGATTTGTAGGTGAGATTTTTCTATATATATATATATCAAAACTTATGGCTGGTGGTAAAGATCGTTCATAAGATGATACTAGGTAAGGGGTATTTTGGCTACTCTGGGAAGGCTGGTTCCTGGTAGGATTAATTGGAGTTCTTAGATTTGACTTACAACACCCCCCCCCCCGCCGGCGTGATCCTATTGCTTTTGAAAGCTCATATCTTTACATTCCTGATTCCTCGTCATTATCTGAATGATTTGATGCAAATATTAAATGGAATCATGTTACAGGCACAAGATTTCAGGACCCAGGGTACTAAAATGAGAAGGAAGATGTGGTTACAGAATATGAAGATAAAACTCATAGTTCTTGGTATTCTGATTGCGTTAATTCTAATCATAGTTTTTTCTGTTTGCGGTGGCTTTAAATGTCATTAGTCTCTGGTGCCGTGCATAATGGGCTTCTGGCTTAGGATGATATACCAGCCTAGTTTTCCTTTGTTGTTTGTTTTACCTATAATTTTTGGAGATTGAGGCTTCGGCTTATACTACAGTTGTGTATTACAAGACTGATTGTATAGATTGTGCTCTTGGATTCTTCGGGTACTAGTAGGGGGTCTTTTGATGTGTGGAAGTTGCTCTTTCCTTGCAACTTTTTCCTCTGTTTTTGTGTTTTTCCGTGAAAAAGGTTTTTGCTATTCTCTCACCATCGTGCATGGCAAAAAAAATGAGGATAGTCGGTTTCTTTTGGGAGTGTCATCGCTGTCAAAGTAGACATTGATGAAAGTGTATACCGGATTTGCTTTAATGTTCAATGCTGTACTATTCCTCAATCTAAACTTTGTTCTAACTTGCGGGCTAAACTAGTTGGGTTCAGGCGCGGCTTGGCTGATCTCTTGAGACAGTATTTGATGATCTTTAGATGCTTTAGACTTGGATTGTTTTGAATTGTTTGCAAGGGCTGTGAACGAAGTGATCTTCGTTTAACTCTCAAGAGTGCAAGTGAAACAAATCATCAAACGACGAAAAATCGGAACATCAAGCACAGCTTCCAGGCAAAAACGACATGATTAGTGTAGAAACTAGACCAAGCTTTGTCTCCGTTTATTAAATTTGACAATGTTTAGGAGTACATTTGCCATGAAAGAAGCATCAAAGAAGCATATAAAATGTCGGCTACAAGAATGATATAACCTGTGGATAGTGTGAAAAGCAGTTTGAACAAGCGCATGACCTCAGACATTGATTTCCATGTTGTCAATTAGCCTCACCTTACCAAACCAGGCAGCCACACAAAACACAACACCCCCTTTAATCTCTTCCATTGGCTCTAAATTTTCTTGGTCTACAATCTGTTGGCAAGGAAGGGGTATTAGGACGCATACAATATACAGAAAATTCCTTGATATGTTCAAGCATAAGCAACTATGACCAGATCAGCACTACAATTTTTGTACTTAGATGGTGCTAGTAGAACTCCACAGCAAATGGAACACATGATAAAATTAATTGAAAATACTCATTCGTTATACTTTCTGATCAGAAGAAGCTTTTACACCCTTAAAATATAGTAGGCATGTGGCAGTCTTATAGGTGGTGCTGTAATAATGTTAACAAGAGATTAGAATTCAATCAATTACATTCCCCAAAGGTAGAGTAGATTAGGTGCCTATTGTCAAGTTATGTACCCCTAGAGGTAACATCTTTCCATTAGTTTAAATCCTCTTTTGTTCTGTTTTCTTGTTACAGAACTTTTGGCCATAATGTTAAACCTATTGGATCAGATTAACACACAAACACAAGCATGATGGCAAGACTTTTTAAGGATTGGAACTACTTACAGATTCTTCTAATCCAAATGACTGGACGGTTCGTGAAATGAAGTGCTTATGCATGGCACGTTCTTCTGGCCATGGCCCATACATATAACCCATCCATGGGATAGCAGACTCATGGCACCCTGCTAGATTAAAACAGTGGCTTTGGAACAGTCTGGGTTCAACGTTTCAAATCAAGGAAGCAGTCTTTCAGTAAAGAACAGTAAAGGTGTATGCATTTGATGATCCCTCTACCCACAATAGCATAAGTCGTTGCCTTTTTACACCTTGAAGCAGGGTGCATTTACCCTAAGCTTATTGGGCTTGGCTTAAGCATGACACCCCGCCTTCTAACTTTAATCTCATTAGGTGGGGTTGGCTATATGGATTCTAATACAACACTCACCTTTATTTATGACTATCCTTTGTAAATATGATAATTTCTAATATAACAGTGTCCTGAGTGCATGCAGCCTTGCTATTGCTTTGCAAATATGATAATTACCAATGAAGTAACTAATTGACCACCTGTTAGTTTGGCTATTCAAGTGCTTTACACTGTAAATCATGTTGATATTGGCAATTGAGAAGTCTTGTGTGCTAGAATCATATATACACAACAATTACCAGCAAGCTGCAAATCAGGTGAATCTACGGATAGAAGGAAAACAGATGCTTCAGACTCACCTCAGCATAATCAATTCTTCCTCCAGCTTCCTGAATTGCTTGGATGACTGAACTCTTCAATTCTCTACAACTGGTTTGACCCTTTTCTGCAGCATACTTAGCTTTAAAAAGTGATTGATTTATTGATAAGGCCTGTGGGATAGTGCCAAGAACATAGGACTGGGTAAGTTCTTCTGGAAGAACCACAAATCATGGCAAAGGACAAAATAAGCTTAAATTTATCAATGCCTGAACAAACTACTTCATAAAGAAGATGCAAGAACACATCTGTCTATAAACAACCAAGCGTTGAGGATTGAAATCAACAGCTTCACATTCTCACGGAAAATGAATGATAGCAAAAGGGAACAGATCATAGCAAAGTTTTGACACATCTACTTGCTTTTATGGGCATGACAATAATTTTGGCTTTTTGTTAAGGACTGCCCAAACCTTTGCTCTGTCTTCAGGTGAGAGGTGCACATTGCGGGAGCTTAATGCAAGGCCATCATCATCTCTAACTATCTCAGAACCGATTACTTTTATGGAAAAATCAAGATCCCTGACCTGAAAAAGAATATATTAGATTACCATGCAGGGAACATTGCCTTGTATTGTAATTGAACATTGCCATTTGAACCAAGGAAACCAACATTCCACCTCATACAACTGAAAAAAAATGAAAAATACAAAAGAGATGCATCTTATTGATTGGCTGGAGCCATTCAAACAAGAGATAAGTAGTGCATATACCTTTCAGGCTTCTTGGTTGAGATCCTTTACCTTAAAACCAATTGACATTAGGAGAATCAACAATCAATTGGCAAGCTTCAAAAATTAAACAGGTCATCTGTTGTTTCTCGTATTACTAGTCAAATTTACAAAACTCAGGACATATAGGAGGATGATCCTTTTTTCCTTAAGTTAATACTTACTAGATCCTTTTTATCGTTTAGGAAAAATCAAGGAAATGCCTTCCTACCCTTGCTACCATTCGTGCCCAAGCTGATGCTAGTTGACCCTTTATGGGTCAGTTTAACCATTAAGGGAAAAAAAAAAAAAAAAGGGAGGAAATGCCTCCCTATGCGAATCATGCTTGAATGAATTAGGTACATCATGACAATAAACAACCATCTTCAGCCTTCAGCTGTTCCACACGAGTGAAATGAATCAGATCAAGAATTATTCCACCAAGATCCAAACACTTAAATCTTATATTCTATTCTTATAATGCTCCTCTATATCCATGAGCTTATGCTCATCAACTATGCAGTTAACTGAAAAGGAAGAAAAGAAGAGAAGTAAGTAGAAGAATGACTTCAATAACCATGACATGACTTCACTTCCTCCCAGAGGCAGCCAAATCCAAGAAACTGAAAAATCAGTATTTTCTAAGGGGGGAAAAGAGAGAAGAATACAAACCATTCGCCTTATAATTCGCCACTGCTGGTAATCCTTCTTCCCAAACATGGCAACATCGGGCTCCACAATATTGAATAACTTGGCAACAACAGTGGCGACCCCTCTGAAAAAGACAGGCCTGCTGTTTCCACACATTCCTTTTTCCAACCTCTCAACCCTCACCCATGTCTCATGCCCCAGTCCCCTCTCCTCCAGGCAAGACACTAGCCCCCCTCCCTCTTTCTCTCTCTTCACTCCCCTTTCTCTCTCACCACTACTGTATCCATAGTCATACAAATTGTGAGGATTGAAGACAACGTCAACCCCACCAGGAACCGACTTAAGCTTGTTGATGTCACCATGGATATCAGACGGGTATGTGGAGAGGTCTTCAGAGGGAGAAAACTGACCTGGGTTTACATAGATGGAGACGACGGTGAGGTGGGTGTGCTTGTGTACTTCTCTGAGGAGCGAGAGGTGACCCTCGTGTAGGAAACCCATGGTGGGGACTAACCCTATGGTCTTGCCCTGGGCTCTCATGGACCTTGACCATTGCCTCATCTCGTCCTTGTCTCTGATTATCACTGGATCTCTAACTTCCATTTGGAGACTCGGCGATTTGTGCTCCTGTACTCCTCCTCCTTCCCGATCAATTCTTTGCGGATTTTCTTCGACCATGTGATGCGCAATCCTGTGCGCGGACAGTTTCGCCTTCGATCTGTTATCAAGGCAAAATGAGAAGGATAGCCCCTGTCAGTGCATTTTTCTCGATAAAGGAACCAACATTGCGCTTTCAGAGAAACGCGGAGGCGGCGCAGTTGGTGACGTGATGGAATGTATTAAAAATTCAGAAGAACTAGAATCCGAGTACCCAGATAACATAAGATCCAAAAAGGGAGGGCCCAGACTTACCTCACAGTCCTGCGATACAAAGTTGAAATCCGCACTTAAACAAGCTGTGAAAATGATTGTTATTATATATTCATTTAAATTTTTTATTATTTTTATTATACATATATATTGATATTTTTAAATCAATTTAATATTGACTATTTTTATATGTGATCACTTAATATCTGTACATATGTTGTATACCTATTTTTTTAAATTAATTTAATTTTTATATTTTACATTTTTTTAAATCTTTGATCATGTCTCTTTATTTTTTTTATATATTAAAATATATTAATTAAATTAATTTAAAAATATAAATATATAAGTGTAAACGAAATAATAAAAAGTGTAAATTGTTATATGAAAAAGAATCAAAAATATAAATATATAAGTATAATTAAAATAATAAAAAATTTAAATAATCATACAAAATAAACGTAAAAATATAATAACAAAAATATAAGTTGACATGTGTTTAAAGAATTCAAGTCCAACTTAGGGCACATAATTTGTTTACCTAACCTATTGTAAGGATCCTTGTAGCAAAAATATAAGGATCGCATCAACTCTCTTTGTGATTTCATCTTAACCACCTTTATTGCAAGGGAAAGTTAGGTATTTATTATACATTGATTACGTCACCTATTATATCATTCTCAACATAAGCATGAAAGGATTTGCCAAAGAATGAAATCCCACAGTTTTTTATTGTAGCAAGAACTAGCTAGAGTGCTCGAAACGAAAATGAGAAATGAATACGGAACGAAATAAAAATAGAGAAATGACATTTAAAAAATATATATAAATACAAAAAAATATGTAAATAAAAAAAATATAAAGAGTTTTTTTGTGTAAATAGTCCCAAAATGCTTCTAAAATTACATTAATAACCTTTTTTTTTTTTTTTTAACATTTTTAGAGTTTCAAAAACAAGAAATATTTTTGAAATGCCGAGAGGAGCCATTCCAGTGCATCACAGCTTTATACAGCCAAGTTAAAGAAAGATGAAATTCAAGAGTCCTCGTAAATAAGCAAATCCATTTCTATTCTTGACAGATACAACAAAGGAAGGAAAACAAGAGCTATTTTCCAGAAAGATATTTACATCTGCCTATGTCTTATATATTATTATTATTATTATTATTATTATTATGTCACTAAAATTAATTTCCTAAAGCCTAATCCCAACGTATTTACAAAATTAACAGGCCAGCTGATCTCTAAATGGAGAGATCTCTTCAAAGATTGGGAGCCTTTTTGATCTCAGGGGAGCCCATTCTTGCAACAGCTTATCAAGCCCATCTATGAAATCATCCTCCATGTCGAGGCCAACCAGGCCCGATGGCACGGGTTCTTGGGCTTCCAAGTCAGCCCATATTT
The DNA here is from genome assembly GCA_036245055.1 of Diospyros kaki. Lineage (NCBI taxonomy): Eukaryota > Viridiplantae > Streptophyta > Magnoliopsida > Ericales > Ebenaceae > Diospyros > Diospyros kaki. The sequence continues at coordinate 42,198,728 of BSEG01000007.1, read as the reverse complement.
CTTCGGCCCGATTTCGGGCCTTGGTATCGTGGGAGCCTGGAAGCTCACCTGACAACACTGGCTGGAGGACCGAGCGGGCCTCCTGGATTCGGGCCTGCTTCATCAGGCAGAGGGTCAAGTTGCAGGCCTTGTTTGAGTCCGGGTCGATCATTTGGGCCTTCTTGTACACCGCCTCGGCCGCCATGTAATTCGCTTTCTGCATGTAGGCCCAGCCCAAATTCCCCTACCAAAAGCAATTAATTTGTTCGGTCAGATGCAAAGCAATGCATTAAAAAGGAAATAATTCTACCAAAAACTAATAATGGTTTATTATATTAAGTAGATTTATTATTAAATTTAGGTACGACTATCATGAATGTGTGTAGAACTATTGTTACTTAGGCTATACAATTAGAGCATATGTGCTCTTCAATAGTATATTTAAGAGAGAACTTGAGGGCTCAATATTTCTATCTTGGCATGACTCATGCCATTTGAAGATCAATCACTGTTAAGTGAGCTGCCTAACAATTGATGTCAAAAAATGAATTCGATTAAATTATGAGAATCTTTCGTCTTACTCTTAGATGATCCGTTCTCAATAATGATTCATTTAAAAAATGATTTGACTTTCCCTAGTAAAAGTGTTTTGAATTCTCTTTTATCATTTGTTGTGAACTCACTGTGCCACATTAGTTTTTAGTCAAACTTGTTTGTGGCTATAGTATTTCCCATGGATTAATGTTACATGTGAAGCTAGGGTTCGAGCAAAGAATAGAGCAAAGGAAGATAGAGATTTTTATTTACATGTAAAATGTATGGCCATTTCTTCTTTTTCCAATAACAAAGCCCTTGTTCCAAACATAGCCCAAGAAGAAGGATAATTTTACACATTTTGTTGCGAGTGACATTAGTCATTAGATTAGAGAATCATCATTCAGAATTAATCTCTAACTACATAGCTAGTTCCAAACATAGCCTAGAGTGACATTAGTTTATTGTTCAAAACATTTAACAAGTCCAATTACCGGCAAGAATACCAAGGAAAAAAAGAGAAAGTAATTAAGAAGGGCAATATGATTACCAGCAGCCTGGAAGTTTCTTGCTTGACAGTAACCTTGAACTTCTTGCCATGAGAACGAGCGGTTTTGGTGGGTTTCCCATTGAAAACCTCTCCTTGGTATATCGACCTCAGCTTCTGCTTTAGCAGCACTATTTGTTCATCTACTTTCCCACATTTCTGCAACACCCAGCAGTTTCATATCAATTACTAATTGGATAGATTAATATATATGCTACTAATCACTTAATTTGCATGGATTCTTAATTGATTCTTACTGTTGATATCATGTGAAAACACTATAAGTCTCTAACAATTCTCGACTAAGCAGATCAAATCGATATCAAAAGAAACAAGAAATACAACTTCCAACCGCCAATACACAATGCACACAAGGACAAGTATTTACGTGTTTGGATCCAAAAACAGGTTCTCTTCACAACAAAGACTCTGCCTCTAGTCAATCCACTAATATCTAAAGATTATAATCGGATTACAAGATCATAACAAAATAAATCGTATTGCAAATATAGATCTAAAAATAGAATACAAAATACAAGAACAAACGCAAGATCTGTCCGACTGATCTCAAGATCAAGTCAAGTATCTATTCTATCAGTTTTCTTAATCTCTCATGCCTCAGATGATTAAACAACTACAAAAATTACACAATACTTTTATCTTATCGAGTGATCTTATCATGGAAGCAAAGAACCGATCGATCGAGAGAAGAATTCACGAGAGAGTCTCTCTTTAAGCACCGAAATAGGGTTTTAGAAATGAAGAATGCGATTTGTTGATTAAGGCATGAAAAAGACCTCATATAATAGCAAGGAACCGAGCTGGGCCAGAGAATAACACGTATAGGCGATCATGAAAATGGGCTTGCATCATAACATATTTCGACCCAATAGTTCTTGGCCCGTATTAAAACAACATATTATATACTCATTTAAATTTCTTTTAAATGACAACAATATGAGAAATCCAATAGATATGAAAAATGCAAACAAAATGCACATAACAAATATATGAAAAATACATTTCGAATCACTTTAATTAACACTTACCTTGTACAGATCAATGAGGACGTTGTCGAGTGATTCCTGGGCTTGTTTGGAGCAGCGACCCCTGAAGGATTTGACAGCTTCAATGGCCTCTTCACCTCTATCCAGTTGATTCATCACCACTGCCATGTCCTTGAGAGCACTGTCTACTCTATCTCCTGCGTTTATTGCCTTCCAAAACCAAACTATTGACGCTTCCAAATCCTTCTTTACCAGCTGAATTCTCAAACAAATCGGTTAAAAACAAAAGATTAATTACACACCATGAGGGGATTATATAAAAGTTACAAATCATCTTCTTCCATTTCCATAATTCCATTAATTCCATGCCCTTCCTACACAATGGTTGCATTTCCTGATTAAAATCATCATCAAAGAGCTCCATATATATATATATATATATAATTCCATTAAATAAAACTGAATGCTTCCGAATCCACTTGTGAAGATAGAAGTTGTTTATAGAATGATTAAAGTGAATTAAAACCTAGAATTAAGGACAGAGGCCGTAATTGGAAATAAAATTTGCTATATATCAAATGATCAAACTTTCTATTTTTAAGAATGGAAATGCTTCAGAGTCTTGAGGCATAGAGAGAGATTTATATAGTTATATATAAATTGAAAGCCAAAGAAGCAGTTGGTAGCTAAATATGATCATATATACATTGACTGTTCCTTGAATTTTCGATCGGTTTGGAGAGTGATACTGAACAAATATTTTTATTGAAAAGATACAATTAGACAACATGAGAGTGGCATTTGGTGATTGTTTAAACTAGAATCAAATATATTCTACTTAAAATTGCCTTTTGTATGGAATTAATGAGGTTTTGATTTTGGTAACAGTTCAATGCAACAATTAATACATTGTGGCCTCTGCATTTTGTGAATGTAAATTAAGCATATACGTTGAACTAATCGATCAATTATCACTGTATCTGATCAATAACTCGAAGATGATCAAGAACCCTAGCGAGAGAGAGGGGGAGAGAGGCTTAGCTTGAAGTAGCTCGGGAAAATTAATTCACAAACCTGAGCATGCTTGGCCTGAACATAAGGGCCATCGCCGGAAGGAACCTTGTGAATCACATGAAACGGCTCCGGCTCCTTCTCCTTCTTCTTCCCCATGCTCATTGTCTGCACGGAACTTCCTTCCATCTCTCTCTCTCTCTCTCCCTCTACAAATTCCTTGAGAGAGAAGTCTTTGGGAAGGGGGCGATCAAATTGTGGTGTATACGATTGATTGTCTCTCGATCTCCAGACAATCATTGAAGAGCAGTGGTGCAACTGTATATACAAGGAGATAGGAGAACGAACCTGGATGCAACGCCGTCCACATCCTTCGATCCATCTGACATATATCAGAATATATATATAATCCTTAGCTAGCTCGAGCTTGTGGGTCCAGTACAGTTCAGTTTACAAATCGCCTGTTCCGAAGCCAGCTTGAAGCCTAGCCGACTCATGACTCTTCAGCTCCCTCCCATTCGCCGTGCGTATCTAACCAATCAAACCGACCTTCGTTTCCAACTCTGGAGTCTGGACGCGCGAAGCTGGCCGGTAAAGACCGCCAGATTCAGCTCCAATCCACTCTCAACTCTTGCTCCTGTTCATGGTGCCTTGCTACTTTTCGTCTATTGTTATCTTTTACTCTTTATTAACATCATAATGTTATTATTGTTTTGAAAATGTTATTTGGAGGTTAGAGTTTTATATTTGTTCCTTTCCGGCCAAAAGAATGGTTAGAGGCGAGCTTGTAACGGTAAAGGATGGGCTCTGGCAATCGATTTATCGGGAGGCGACTGACACCTGCAACCACTCTAATACTCGAGTGAGTAAGAAAGTAAAATGACAGAGTATCAGTAAGTTAGAAGGAGAACATACATTGACTTTTAAGAGAGATGGGTTATATATAGGAGGAGGAGAGATTCTTTTGTATGCATGCGTCATGTGTTTGCAGGGTGGTGAGATTGGGTATCTGATGCTGATAGAGGCTCCTAGATAATAATATGGTGACAAGACTCTCATTAATGTTGATGAGATCTGCCATTAATGAGGATATGATTTGTCATTAATAAGGATGAGATCTTGATCGGGCGCGAAAATACCCATTAGGTGACTGTGATGATGCTGCTACAGACTAGTGCAGGCCCGAGATTGGGCCGCGGGTTTAGGGCCGCGACTGAGATTTGGGCTGGGCGATGAGATTGAGATTTGGGCCCGTATGATCCAATACTAGTGATATTTTATATTAATTTTATATTTATTCGTACATATTATTCTTAAAAGTATAAAATTGAGTGTTCAAATAACATTTATAGTATTGGTTTTAGGAGATAATAAACGTATGTTATTCTATTGCATATTATTTTTAATATTTAAATAATTTGATTAGCTAATTAAATATTTTAAAATATAATGTATTTATTATTAACTAAGTAAATTATTTAGATATTAAAAATAAAGTTAATGTTTGAAAATAACGTGCTCTTGTTGTCCAACGTTACTCTTATTATAAATATATATATATATTATGCTAAGTATATAAATATAATTTTTAGTGAATTGAGTATAAAAGATAAAATTATTGATAAATGCTAATTCCAAAAATAGTATACAGAAAATTTCTTATGTACATAAAAATCAAAACGATATTGTTTTAATGTTTCAGAAACGTTTTTACTTTGAAACATCAAGAAACACCAAATTAAAGATGGAAGCAATTTCGCTTTTGTTATGGGCATTTCTTCGAAAGAGCTGAGCGGGCTGAACTCGACCTTGCTGGCCAGCCCAAGTCTTTTGAAGCCCACATAGGGCCAAGGCCAAGGTCGTCAGAACCAGCTCGCATGTCACCTATCCCGAGCTTAGACCGTGGATTAGGCGAGCTCTCATCAACACATTAAGCTCGCAGACCGCGGACCAAGCGAGCTCTTAGTGACGCTCTCAGTTCACAGACCGTGGGGTAATTTAGTTCGCATACTGCTTGATCATTCTACTCGCATGAACAAGAAGACCGCAGAGTAATGATGGACTAGACATTATTTTGGCTGGATTGTCTGGGTCCAATCTAGTTTCTCTCTTGGCCCATCTCTTAGCCCATGACGGTCCCATCCTGGCCCTATACTAATCTGCGACGACATCATTGCAATCTCTACTGGGTATTTCATGCGCCCGCCTCAGATCCCATCCATATTAATGAGGATCTAGTCAACGCCATGCTGCCACCTGGGAAACCTCACCGGCACGGGTATTCAGTTCCATCACCTGCAAAAGCATAATACACGTAGATAGGCTCCTCCTATATTTAGTTGGCTCTCTTCAGAGCCGAGGTACACTCTCACTCTTTTACTTGCTAATACACAACTTACTCCCTTACTTACTGGGGCGTCGGAGTGCTTGCAGGTGTCGGCCATCGGAGCACTGATCGAACCATCCCAATCTCTCTGGTGCGTCTTCTCTTTTCCCTTTTTACATTCATATCTCAGAACGGGCAAAACGAATCACGGTCGATCAAATCCGAATGTCGACAGCTTCTATAGTTCCGATAACTACATTAAAAATAAAAATAATTTATGTTTATTTTTATCTGAATAGATGATGAAATTTATATTTATAATTAATTAAATAATTATTTTTTAATTTTTATATTAAAAATTATATTCACAAAAAAACCTCTATGTTTTCAAGTTTCCTTGCGTCTTTGTTTTTTATTTTTTTTTGAAAAAATATAATTTCCTACTTTTTATTTTTTTGAAAAAGAAGGGTTTATTAATTGATATATCTCGACAAAAAAAAGCCAAAACACTTAGCAACGATAGTATACTTTAAAGGATAAAGCTAAAAATAAAAATAAATATTTATATCCTTTCACTAAATTTTAAAAAATCCTATCATATTATGTTATAATTACGAATTTTGATTCACTTATGAATAATACTTGACATAATATTTCTATAGTGATATGTCAATGTAAATATACATACAATACATTAAGTGTCACTCTTTTAACGTCCAACTATAATTCATTCATTAAAATTTTGTACCTACTCTATTTTAAACTCAAAATTCTAGACTAAATTATAAATAATTTCAGTCTAAAATTAGTTGATTAAAACCCAAATCAACCCCAATAATACAACCATCAATGGAAATATAGATGACTAAGGTCTCCAGTGTAATACCCTAAGACATTGTGAATAATAATCATAATTTTGGTATTTTAGATTTTAAAGAAATTATTAGAATTTTAGTGTTATTAGTAAATTTAATAGGGGTTAGGTATGTATAAATTTATTTATATTGTAATTAAATTTATTTATATTGCATAAAGTATATAGTTTAATCATAGTTAAATTCAATGTATAAAGTATATAGCTTCATTATAGTTAAAAATATCATAAATTGTATTAAAATTGAGATTTTTTACTGTTGTATGTATATATGTATATTATATATGATAAATTTGTATGTATGTATATTATATTATATTAAAAAACAAAATCAGAAAATCAGCAAAATCGGAGCAGGCACCATGGCCATGCTCTGGCCGCGCCTGCAACAAGCAATCAGAGGTAAGGGGGGGCTTTAATGCTTTAATGGACGTCGAAGTGGCCTTCTAAGACGCGTGACGTTCATGATGGGATAGCTCGCGGCATGTTTTGGCTATAAATAACTGCGATTGAGCAGCCCCTTTCATTGAAAATTTTACTTCAAAGAGTGAGAGATTGAGGCAGTGTTTGAGAGTTTGGTAAGTGAGGTTTTGGTCCTTGAGTCGTGGGCAAGAAATCTAGTGAGTTTGGTGGCCAACGGAGTAGAGAAAAAGGAGAATCGAGGCTTGTCGAAAAAGTCGCGCTTCGCCGAAGCCGAAGCTTCAACCACTGATTTGTGGTATTTTTTGTCATTTTTTCTAAGTTTTAAGGTCGAAATCGAGGTCGGGGGGGGGAGGAGGTCAGATTTAGGGGGATTAGAAGCTCATTTTGAAGCTTCGAGGTGCGGTAGGCTCACTAACAGTGAAATGGCCGCCGGAGAAGACGAGCCAAGCTTAGCGCATATGGTTGCACGCGCCAAAGCGTGAGGAGGCGGCGCGTGGCTTGCACGCGCACGCTAGGTGAAAAAAGAAAAGAAAATAAAAGAAAAGGAAAAAAGAAAGTAAGAAAAGTTTTGCAAAAGTAAGAAAAACATGACTTATTTTGTGAAAAAATTTCTGGAAAATGCTAAATTAATTATTTATTTAAGTGATTTTGTTATTATGAAAATAAGGAAAAAATAGGAATTTAATTTCAAGAAAATTCCAGATGTTATTTTAAAAATATTAGTGAAGGAAAATTTGGTTTAATGAGGGTTTAGATATTTTTCATGAATTTTTGAGGAAATAAGACTTAGAGAATAAGGAGAAATTGTGAAAATTATGAGAAAAATAGGAAATTGATAAATTTAATGTTAGGAACCCTTGAGCCTCAAGGATTTGAAAATAGCTAGTCTAGCACATTTTTCGAGGTTGACATGCTTTTCGAGATAACTTAACCTGTGAAAAGTAAATGTACTGTTACAAGTTTAGTGCGGTTATAAATGTTTATGATTAAATCTCGATCTTCGAGAATACTTTCATCATATTGACATGCTCTGATATGTATCCATCACGTAAACTGCACACATGACATGTTATGAAATGTATATGTACACGTTGATGTAATTGATCACTCGCATAATGGTCGTATAAAGTACGAACTGGTACCGTTACTTTACCAATGGTGCCCCCATACATCCCGACTTTGAAAGAGGTGGCCGTAAAAATGGTAGGTAGTATGTAGGGTGCAGTTGACACCTAGAATGAGTAAGACATTGCATACACTCATAATAAAATATTTGTATCTTTATTTAGATGGTTCATCATCTAATTTGGGTTTTTGCACTGAAATATTCAAATGTTCCAGTTTGGATTTGCAGTGATGGTACGGATATCGAAGATGTGTAACGACATGATGTTGTCGAAGAATGAGCCAGTTGTATCACGTTTTCTTGTAATATAAACATTTCAAATATTATGTATGTTTTTAAGCTTATGTATTATACCAAGAATTTGATATTATGAACTACGTTCAATTATCAATGTATGAAATGTTATGATCAGGTTCGATTTCAGATTCCGCTTTATAAGATCTAGTGTATGAATTATGTTGTCTGATATTAGATAGGTTTAAGGGAATTTCGAGAATAATGTAGTTTAGTCTGGAAAAAAAAAAAATAAATCTCAAATTTTTTAAGATATAACACGCCCTGAGTAAGTGGGATGTTACATGAAGAGTATAGTTTAAGTGGCGAGTAAGTGATATGTTGAGGTTAACACTAGTAGATCACGAGTTTGATACTTAGGTTGGATAAGAGTTAAATATCTATTTATGATTTATCTTTTATGTTGAAATTAGAGATATGAGCGATAAGAAATCGTACAAAAATAATAATCCAAATATAAATGACAATAGATGACAAAAGAAAGTTTCCTTGTCTTTATTTGCTTTCCCAACGCTCCTGATTAATGAACCTAGACATGTTCATGTGGAATGAATTTAGACATATTAACCCAACCCAGCCACCCTCCTACATCATCATCAATGGAACTGTCCTTATTAACCCAACCCAGCCGCCCTCCTACATCACCATCAATGGAACTGTCCTTATCCTATTCCTAAAGGATAAATTCATACATAAATTTCATAATAAAATACAATAAATTCATGCATAAATGTCATTATTAAAAATGTCACAGCTCATCCACCTTTTATCCTTTATCGTATTATAGTAAGACAGCATGCAAGTGAAAAATACCGATCGAGAGCGTATAGAATCCTTGAAAGTACCGATCAAACGAATCGTTAATTCAACTAATGGGTTTTTCTTTTTTCAATATTTTAAAAACATAGCAAAAGAAGAGGTACCTAAGATTAGTAATTCTGAGTCCATAGTAACTCATCATCTGTGTAGGGGTCTCTTTGGGTAGGCTTTTATTTTTAGAGTTTTTAAATTAAGTAGTGTTTAAACTGATTATAACATTTAATTTGAGTAGCGTTTAAGGTGATAATGTATTTAGATAAATGTGTTTTAAATTATCAATTAATAGTTATGTGTTTGATTTGAAAAAATTGATAAACTATTATAATAGAAGACAAAAAGTTTATAACTTGATAGAAGACAAAAATAAATATGTTGCTGAATGATGTAAAATTTTATCATTAGATATTGATAAATAATATATAATTATTAAAAATATATTAATATAATATTATTATATATAATATATATTGTTATATATGTATGTATATATGTTTATTTCTGTTTTACATATACATATATATATATACATATATACACACAAACAACAGTGGGGAGCAGGAGAGGCGAAGTGTGGATGGAGGAGATGAGGGTGGAGATGACGACGGGTAGTGGTCGATGGAGCGACGAATGACTAGCAACGGAGGAGAACTTGAAGTAAATGGGGGCGACGGACACAAATCTATGAAGCAGTGGTGGGGGCGACAGCGACCAATGTTGTCGATGGGGGCGATGACCAACGGGAAGTAGCTGGTGGGGGCAATGGCGATGGTCGAGGGTGGCGACTAGAAGAGCTGAAGAAGAAGAAGAAGGTGTGAGGCAGAGATTGGAGAATAAGCAAAGGTAAAATGGTAAATTATTTGGTCAACATAACTTATAAATTAGTAGCGTTTGGCAAAAATTATCTCCTAATAACTTTTACGAAATGTTGTGTTAATAGCATTTAAGCTAGATGGTTCAAAGACTGATGAGGTGCACCCAAACACTTTACCAACTTTTCTTAATAGCAACAGTTTATAAGCAGTCAAATCACTTTGCCAAACAAGCCGTAGCACATGCATTGAATCAACCTTCTATGAAATAACTTGTCTTGTTCACACAAACATCTGCAGCAGTGAAGCTGTGCGGGTCATCATATTATGAAAACAATCAGCTTAGCTTCATTAGTACACCAAATCTACTGGCTGAAACTACAAGAACGCGTGGATAAGCAAATCTGTCTCTACCCTTCAAACAAGAGCAATTTTCCAGAAAGAAATTTACATCTGCTCACCCAGGCCCACCTATGTCTTATTATTATTATTATTATTATTATTATTATTATTATTATTATTATTATTATGTCACTAAAATTAATTCCCTAAAGCCTAATCCCAACGTATTTACAAAATTAACAGGCCAGCTGATCTCTAAATGGAGAGATCTCTTCAAAGATTGGGAGCCTTTTTGATCTCAGGGGAGCCCATTCTTGCAACAGCTTATCAAGCCCATCAATGAAATCATCCTCCATGTCGAGGTCCTCCAGGCCCGATGGCACGGGTTCTTGGGCTTTCAAGTCAGCCCATATTTCTTCGGCCCGATTTCGGGCCTTGGTATCGTGGGAGCCTGGAAGCTCACCTGACAACACTGGCTGGAGGACCGAGCGGGCCTCCTGGATTCGGGCCTGCTTCATCAGGCAGAGGGTCAAGTTGCAGGCCTTGTTTGAGTCCGGGTCGATCATTTGGGCCTTCTTGTACACCACCTCGGCCGCCATGTAATTTGCTTTCTGCATGTAGGCCCAGCCCAAATTCCCCTACCAACAGCAATTAATTTGTTCGGTCAGATGCAAAGCAATGCATTAAAAAGGAAATAATTCTTATATATTGACATGATATACATAAATTCATAATAATTCTACTAAAAACAAACAATGATTTATTGTATTAAGTAGATTTATTATTAAATTTAGGTACGACTATCATGAATTTTTATAAAATATTGTTACTTAGATTATACAATTATAACATCTGTGCTCCTTAATAGTATATTCAACGGAGAATTCGAGGGCTCATATCATATTTCTGGCACGACAAGTCTCACCCTGCCCTTTGAAGATCAATCATCACCGTTAAGTGAGCTGCCCAACAATTAGTGTTAATTAAATTAAATTATGAGAATCTTTCGTCTTACTGTCAGATAATTCATTCTTAATAATGATCCATTTAAAAAATAATTGACTTTCCCTAGTAAAAATATTTTGAATTCTCTATCCTTTGTTGTGTGTTAGTTTTTCTCTATCCTGTGGTGTGTTAGTTTTTAATTAAACTTGTTTGTGGTATAGTATTTCCCATGGATTAATGCTACATGTGAAGCTAGGGTTTGAGCAAAGAATAGAACAAAGGAAGATAGAGATTTTTATGTACATGTAAAATGTATGGCCATTTCTTCTTTTTCCAATAAGAAAGCCCTTGTTCCAAACATAGCCCAAGAAGAAGGATAATTTTACACATTTTGATGCGAGTGACATAGGTCATTAGATTAGAGAATCATCGTTCAGCATTAATTTCTAACTACATAGCTAGTTCCAAACATAGCCTAGAGTGACATTAATTTATTGTTCAAAACATTTAACAAGTCCAATTACCGGCAAGAATACCACGGAAAAAAGAGAGTAAGTAATTAAGAAGGGCAATATGATTACCAGCAGCCTGGAAGTTTCTTGCTTGACAGTAACCTTGAACTTCTTGCCATGAGAACGAGCAGTTTTGGTGGGTTTCCCATTGAAAACCTCTCCTTGGTATATCGACCTCAGCTTCTGCTTTAGCAGCAGTATTTGTTCATCTACTTTCCCACATTTCTGCAACATCCAGCAGTTTCATATCAATTATTACAAATTGGATAGATTAATATATATGCTACTAATCACTTAATTTGCATGGATTCTTAATTGATTCTTACCTTGTACAGATCAATGAGGACGTTGTCGAGTGATTCCTGGGCTTGTTTGGAGCAGCGACCCCTGAAGGATTTGACAGCTTCAATGGCCTCTTCACCTCTATCCAGTTGCTTCATCACCACTGCCATGTCCTTGAGAGCACTGTCTACTCTATCTCCTGCGTTTATTGCCTTCCAAAACCAAACTATTGACGCTTCCAAATCCTTCTTTACCAGCTGAATTCTCAAACAAATCGGTTAAAAACAGATTATTAATTACACACCAGAAGGGGATTATATATATGTAAAAGTTACAAATCATCTTCTTCCATTTCCATATATATTCCATTACTTCCATGCCATTGCTACACAGTGGTTGCATTTCCAAGACTCTTTAAAATCTTCCTCAAGGAGCTGCATCTATATATGTATATATATATTTCCATTAAATAAAACTGAATGCCTCCGAATCCACTTGTGAAGATAGAGGTTGTTTATAGAATGATTAAACTGAATTAAAACCTAGAATTAGCGACAGCCGTAATGAGTTTTAATGGGAATAAAATTTGCTACCAAATGATTAAACTTTCTATTTAAGAATGGAAATGCTTCACAGTCTTGAGGCATAGAGAGAGATTGATATAGTTATATATAAATTGAAAGCCAAAGAAGCAGTTGGTAGCTAAATATGATCATATATTGACTGTTCCTTGAATTTTCGATCAGTTTGAAGAGTGATACTGAGCAAATATTTTTATTCAAAACATAAAATTAAACAACATGATGAGAGTGGCATTTAGTGATTGAAACCATTTTGATAGATTGTTTAAACTAGAATCAAATATATTCTACTTAAAATTGCCTTTTGTATGGAATTGAGCTTTTGATTTTGGTAACAGTTCAATGCAACAATTCATACATTTTGGCTTCTGCAAATTGTGAATGTAATGTAAATTAAGCATATACGTTGAACTAATCGATTAATTATCACTGGATCTGATCAATAACTCGAAGATGATCAAGAACCCTAGCTAGAGAGAGAGAGAGAGAGAGAGAGAGGGGCTTAGCTTGAAGTAGCTCGGGAAAATTAATACACAAACCTGAGCATGCTTGGCCTGAACATAAGGGCCATCGCCGGAAGGAACCTTGTGAATCACATGAAACGGCTCCGGCTCCTTCTCCTTCTCCTTCCCCATGCTGATTGTCTGCACGGAACTTCCTTCCATCTCTTTCTCTCTCTACTAATTCCTTGAGAGAGAAGTCTGTAGGTAGTGGGCGATCGAATTGCGGTGTATACGATTGATTGTCTCTCCAGACAATCATTGAGGAGGAGTGGACCACATACATATATACAAGGAGATAGGAGAACGAACCTGGACGCAACGCCGTCCACATCCTGCGATCCATCTGATATATATATATATATCAGAATGTATATAATCCCTAGCTAGCTCGAGCTTGTGGGTCCAGTCCAGTTCAGTTTACAAATCGCCCCAGCTTCGAGCCTAGCCGACTGATGATTCTTCAGCTCCCAATCGTCTTACGTAATAACCAATCAAATCGACCTTCGTTTCCAACTCTGGACGCGCGAAGCTGGCCGGAAAAAGCCGCCAGATTCATCTCCAATCCACGTCCAGTCTTCCTCGCACTCCTGTTCATAAATCATGATCCTTGCTACAATTTGTGGCCAATTTCATATTTTTCTCTGCGTTTTTTTTTTTTTTGTGTTATTGGTATTTCCATTACACTTGTATATGTCCACGTGTTCGAGTTAATTTAAATTTTGTTTTTTAATTTTTAATGTAATAATTTAAAATTTGTATTGTTTTGATTATATTGTATGTATATGTATTTTTGAGTTAGTTTAATCTATATATTTTGACTTATTTTTTTAATTTTTTTATACATCAAAATAGGAGAATTAAAGTAACTTACACATACAAATACAAGGGTCTAATCAAAATAATAAAAAATTAAAATTATCACACAAAAAAAATGTCAAATTATAAAAGTTAAATTAAATAAAAAATGACAGATACAAGTGTGATGTCTAAAGAAAGAAAGGTTTCAGTTATCACACGAAAAAAAATCATAATATATAAGTTAAATTGACTAAAAAATGTATGTTTAAAAATATAATTAAAATAATAAAAAATTTGAATAATTATATAAAAAATTATGAAAATATAAGAATAAAAATATATGTTCGGCTTGTATTTAGTCTATTGTTATCTTTTACTCCTTTATTAAAAACACAATCCCAATTATTGTTTCAGAAATGTTATTTCCATATTTGAATTTGATATTTGCAGTGATGTTTTATATTAATCTTATATTTTTTGTCATATTAAAAGTGTCAAATTGAGTGGCCAAATAGTATTTTTTTTTTTATTTTTAGGTGACAAATAAGTGTACATTAGTTTGAGACAATATATATCCATTCTATACAAATAATTTGATTAGTTGATTAAATATTTCAAAATACAATACATATATCACTAATTAATTAAATTATTTGAATACTAAAAATAAAATATAATAAATATGTATTATCAGAAAATAATGTGTACATATTGCCAACATTACTCTTATTATAACTATATATATTTTATTTATATTCTTTCATTAAATTGTAAAAAATATATTATAATTTCAGACATTTAAAAATGTCATTTAGTCTAATTATTGTGTGGTAGGTAAAAACTCATTAAAAGAATAAAAAATAAATAAATTAAAGTCCAAAATAATATTTTTAGGCTAAAAAGTAGGGGTGTCAATTCGGTTTAACCGAATCGAATCGGTCGATTTTTAACTAACCGAATCGAATCGCCTCTAAACCTATAATCGAACCGAACAAAAACACTAATCGAAATAACTGAATCGGTTCGAACCGATTTTCAGATTGATTTAATCGAACCGATTAACCTACCCAACAACCGAATCGAATTTAATCAAAAATCGAATTAACCGAGTTTGACACTGAGCTAACCGAAGAGAAAACACACCCAAAACTGAGCTTATATATAAAACTGAGCAAACTTGTTCCTGAAGTCCAGCACATTCAATCAAAATAACACTTTTCCCTGATGTACCTAATAAGAAAAAACAAAAAACAACACTCCTAAATTGGGTTTCCACACGGCCGACCACTCTTCACGCATAGTTCAAGCGGAATATGTCATTTTGCACATAGAAACTCCCTTGCGGTGTTGGCATCAAATGGAACATCTGTGTGCCAAAAAAGAGGGTAACAACAATGAAGGGATTAGTTAAAGATGCTTTTCTTTTTGTATAAACAAGCAATAACTGAGGGTTTAGAGATGGGCGAGGTTAAGGAAAAATAAGTGCAGAGACAATATACATGTCTAGAACAAGAAGTCGTTGATTTTTTATTGGGCATTCCCTTTTAAACATTTTGATGTCAAAGTATTGTCAACATCTACAAAGTGATTCCCTAGTCTAGAACAAGGAGAGAAATGGAGTTCGGTGCCTCACAGAAGGAAAAATGCTCAAAAACTGGAGGCCACAAAAGCTATCCTACTCCCCCCCTCCCCACATCCCTTGCCCAGCAAACTTCATGTCTCACCTCGCTCTATAACCTTGTCTTCAAACAGGATGGGTATGTGTATGTAAGCATTCACATTATCAAAATAAAGAAAATCTAAGAGATCTTGCTAAGTAATGGACATGATGTGTCAATGTAACCCTCAGGCCTTACAGCAAACGGAATAAAACACTCAATATTCTAGGAACAATCAAAAGGTCCAATAAAACATATTGTATGAGGAAACCAAATATGATAAAAGATCCATTCACCCAGAACTCACGTGATTAAAGTGGCTAAACAATTTCATAATAGAATGTCTTGGACAGATAAATAATGAAGTTCCTAATGCCTTGGACAGAAATATGTAACCATCCAAATATTTAAACAAACAAATTCTAAAATCAACAACTAAAACTACGCATTGGAATGACAACAATATCAGTTAAATGTTTCTGTATAAGCAACAATTGCAAAATCAAAAATGGCATAACAGTCAGCATTGAAACAAATCTTATTTCCAACTTTTCCAACCAAATCCAGTATCCAAGTTTGAATCAGAATAAGCAACAACTGCACATAACAATTTAAGAACAATATCAATTAAATGTTTCAACAAAAGAGGCACGTGAAGTCCAGGAAAAGCATAAAGTTATTTTCTCATTTTCATTTTCAAACTAATAAGACCAAAATCAGAAAAGCCAGCTGAATGCAAACTTCACATAAACAGTAAGCACCTTGTTCTTCTAACATCCTTAGTGATCTCCACTGTTTCTCCCTTGCGTAAAGCCAGCTTAAAATCTATGCTTTGACACTGTTCTACAGTTGCAAAATTTGGAAAATACAATGCACGCGGGTACTAGCTTAAAATCTACACAGAGAAGGTTGAAGACATAGAATTAGTATTAAAAATATTATTTGATAGAATACAACTTTTACATGCCACAGCATTGAAACAAAAAACATATACTGAAACAAAAAACACAAAAAAATATATATACTTACAAATGCACGAAATCTTCAAAATAAAAAATCTAAATTTTCATATTAAACGTTGAACTGCCGTTATTTATGATAACTTTTGACAATTCTAAAATCAATATACAAAATGAATTAGTTAATATCAAAGTAACATGTATTAAACAAACTCTTGAGTAAATTTAAAAAAGAGTTTTGCTGAGTTTTACCTTCTTCAAGTTATTTAACATGCTCCAAATCTTCTTCAATACTTATTGGGGTGATAGATGATCGAAGCTAATCTTGCGTACAAATCAAGCTTTCAACCACTTTAGGAGATAAAGAGCTCCTAAATGGATCAAATACTCGACCTCCAGTGCTGAATTCAAACTCAGACGCAATAGTAGAAATTAGAATTGCCAATACATCTCAAGCCATCGAAGACAAGATAAGAAACCTATGACAATTTTCTTTCCACCATTTTAAATTTAAATGTTGAATTATTTAGTTAGAGACTCACACACTTCACTGAAATACTTATCCAATTTTGAAGGCACAATTGTAGGTCCATTACCACCGCCACACTTATGTTTTTTGAAGCAAGAAAAAAATGAGTTTTCAAAATCGTCCTCGTCATTCGCCATAACAGTTGGAGTAGACACTTCAGATGGCTCTCCAACATCACTTTGAGATCCCAACTTTTTCTTATATTTCTCATATAAAGCATGTAAGGAATTTTTTAATAACAAAACTACACAAATTCTTTTCTCACCTTGATACATCTTTTTCAGTACATATTTCATATATTCTAACTTGTACCTCGAATCAAGCACCACGTCAATATAAATTAAGTGATTTGTTTTGCGCAAATCCGCCTATTATTTATCAAACTTTTTTTTTTCATTTTATCGTCATCTTTACCATTTCAAAATCGTCACTCTCCAACTACCTTTGTAATAGACAATGCATCTTACCAAGCTCATGAAAAAATGTGTTTGAGTGATGAACCCAATACTCGCAAAGTTAGCTCATAAAAATGTTTCAACACTTTGACAAAAAGTCTGACCTTATTCCAATCCTCTGGCTTCGGTCTCCCATTTATAGTAATAACTTGGTTTAAATCAGTATTTCAATCACTTGTACTAAAATCAAGTTTAAAATAAGGATCTTCTTCATCAAATTTCTCAAAAGCCCTATCAAACTTTTGAGCAGTCTCTAACATTAAGTAGGTGGAGTTCCATCTAGTTACAACATCTAACAATAAAAAACTCTTACATTCAATTTTTTTTTTTTATTTAAGCACATTGTTTGAATTTTCTCAATCTTGCTAGGGATTATCTAACATATCTTACTGCATCCCTAACTTTTGTTACCAATAAATTTAGGTTTTTCAACCCATTTTGTACAACTAGATTTATAATATGAGCCACACATCTCATATGCAAATATTGTCCATTTATAATGCTAGTATCCCATTTTTCCATTTTGTTTCTTGAAATTAACCACAACAACATCATTTGAACTAACATTATCCATTGTCAAAGTAAAAACTCTAACAAGTTCCCATCTCGTGAGACATTTCTCAATTGCCATAGCAATGACATCACCCTTATGACTAGATATTGGAAAAAAAGTTCAAGATTTTTTTCTTCAAAATTCAAGTATTGTCAATATAATGCGATGTCAAGCACATATAATTCATCATTTGAATTGAAGTCCAAGTGTCAGTGGTTAAGCAAACTCTTTGACAAGAATTTTTTAACTTATTTATCATGTTCAACCTCTCTTCATTGAATAACTCAAAACAATCACGCGCCATAGTTCAACGTGAAGGAAACCAAAATTTTGGACAAATAACATTCACGAAGTGTCTAAACCCCTCACACTCAATAAACTTGAAAGGTAGATCATCTACCATCAGCATACAACCTAAAACTTTTCTTGCGAGCACTTCATCAAATTTTCAATTAACCACTGAAGCAACAATATCACCACCATCTTTCTCACCCCCTGTTACAGTTGAATGAAAATGTAATTTCATTTGACGAGATTCTACAGCATGAGGGTGTTTCTTACAATTTCTCATATGATTTCTTAAAGTTGTAGTCTCATTTTTTTTGGGATCACAGTGAAACTCCTTAGAACAATAGTTGCATCTCCTTTTAATCTCACTCTCTGAATTTGTAAACTTTGCAAAATGATCCCAAACCTCTGACCTATCTCTTATTGGTTTTCTCATTGTTTTCTCAAGTGATGTTGCACCTTTATCATTTTCTAGTTGGCTATCTTGGGTTGGTGCTATTGGTGCAGGCCTTGAACTATCATCCACACTAGGGATATTTGTGGTGTGAGTCATGTTTTCTTCTCTTGCCATCTAAAATTAGATTATTAATACAATTGACAATTGTAATTTTAATTTAAATGTTTTTAAAGAGTAAAGAGTAATTTTAATTTAATTTAAATAATTTTAAAGACTAAAGACTATATACTAAGGATCAATTTTGCAGGTGCTATATAACAATAGTCACTACAAGAAAATTATAATTTAGTGACGAGATTTGTGACGGGGACCCACCCGTCACTCATTTGTGATGGGTTTAGTGACGAAAATCTGTCACAAAAAACATGGTACAAAATTTGGTGACGGGACTACAATGCCCGTCACTGATTAGTGACGGGTGTGCCTTGCCCGTCACTGATTAACGACAGGACTGCCATGCCCGTCACTGATTAGTTATGGGACTACAATGCCCGTCACTGATCAGTGACGATCGTGCCTTGCTCGTCACTAATCAGTGACGGGACTGCCATGCCCGTCACTGATTAGTGACGGGACTGGCACGCCCATCACTAATTTAAGTTTAAAACCCCCATCCCGAACAACCATTCTCCCTCTTCCCCTCTCTAGTTCTCACTCCTTCTCGCCCCCTTCCCCCTATTATGATGCCATTTGTAATACCCCATGTTCACGTAATTCTGATGAGTTTAGAATACCGAAAAAGTGATTTTATAGCAATTTTAGGTACAGAATCAACTGCAGGGAATGGCTCGAAGTGAAATTGTCTAAGGAAAATTATATGGTCTCGACGAGCGTTCCAAAATAGGATTTATAGTATCAAAAGAAATCGAATTTTGAACAGTTTTTGGTACAGCTAAAATACACCTATTATTTAGACTGTAAAACCGAATCGTCGTAGGAGACTCCCGAAAAATCAACGGAACCCTAGGGGGTCTCCGATTTTGCTTAACAAGCAACCCTTCAGTGGTTACGGGATGAAATAATAGCCCGGTGAGGACACTGGAGCAAATCGTCCTTTTTGACTAAGTTTTTAATTATTAATTTTAAATTTTCAGTATTATAATACAATTTAATTCAATGTTTAAGTGCATAATTGCAATAAGGGAATTAATTAAGTGGGATTAAGCTGAAAATTGAAATTTAAATGTGTAATTTATCTTAATTAATAGTACAATTTATAGTTATATAAATATATATATATAAGATGCGTGTGCATTTGATTGTGTGTGCGTGAGTACTAGCGGCTGCTCTGCAAATTGATTGTGCACGCAACTTCATGCCCGAGATTTATGGGAGCTCTGCAAATTGATTGTGCACGCAAACTCTATGCCCGAGATTTACGGAGATTTTACACGCCAAGAGGGTCTGCACGCAATGGGGTGTGGCTAGTGAGGAGAGAAAGCAGCCGAGCGCCTATAAATAGGCATGAAGCTTGGCAAATGAGGAGCAGCAGAGAGAGAGAGAGAGAGAGAAGCACCCAGCTCGCGGCAGCCATGGCCGCGAGCTTCCAACAAATTCGAGCGGCCATGGCCGCGAGGCAAAGGTCTCAAGTTGAAGCTGAGCGACGCACGAATGAACCAAGGAGGTGGCGACGGAGGCCGGTGAAGCCGGTGCAGCTGCTGGCTGGGCCGAAGGCAGCCTAGTTTGGCCGCACAGCAAGCGGCCATGGCAGCCGCTGCAAATTTGCAGTGCGCATGGCTGCTGCAATGGAGTCTCGCGGCGAGGAGGCAGCAGACCATGGTGCATGCCGGCGACGGCGGAGGGCCGAGAAGCGACCGACGGAAGGCCAAGCAGCAGCGGCCGCGGGCGGTGCTGGTTCGGCCATGGCTGTCCGTGCGCTGGAATAAAAGAAGAGGAGAGGAGAGGAAGAAGAAGAGAAGAGAAGGAGGAAGAAGAAGGAGAAGAAGAAGAAGAAGAAAGAAATAAAGAAGAGCAAGAGAGTTTGGCAGGGGGTGTGCACGCAGAGGAGAAAGGAAGCAGGAAGAAGATGAATAGTAGCGGAAAAATGAAAAAGAAAAAAAGAAAAGAAAAAGAAAAGAAAAAAAAGAGAGAAATGGAGAAAAATAGAAAACAAATAGAGAAAAATTCTAGAAAAATCCTGAAAAATAGGAAATTATGTTTCGGTGGTATCCTGGAGATTTTGGTGAGAAAAAAAAAATGGCTCGGGCACGCTTTTTGAGAATATTGCACGCAAATCGAGGAAATCGGAGATGCTAAATCGAGGTGAGTAAAATTCTCTAGAAAATTTTAGAAATTCCAAAATATTATTTTATGAATTTTCACAGTGAAATATTTGAGAAAATATTTCTAGAAATATTTAATTTGAAATTTTTGAGGAAAAATAGGAAGAAATAGAGAGAAAATTAAAGAAAATGCTAAAAATTATGGAAAAATAGGATTTAATATTTATTTAAATACCTATGGTGATTAGGATGCTTTGAGGTTTAATTTGAAGAGACTCGTGCAAATTTTGAGGATGGCACGCAAATCGAGGCAATGCAAGAGACAAGACACGAATTTTGAGGTGGCCCGATAAGCTTGAGAAGGTAAGTGGTACTTCCTCGAAAATGTTTTCATCATATTGACATGCCCTGATATGTATCTATCACGTAGAATGCATACATAACTATGAAATGCATAATTACACGTTGATATCATTGATCACACGCATATGAGGCCGTAGGGAGTACGAACTGGCACCGCTGCCTTACCAAGGGTGCACCCATACACTCCGGCTTCGAAAGAGGTGGCCGCTAAAATAGTAGGTAGCATGAGGGGTGCAGTTGACACCTACGAGGAAAGACATTGCATACACTCATGATATAGCATTACGTACCCTTACTTAGATGGTTCATCATTTAACTTGGGTTCGCCCCTGGAACATTCAACGTTCCAGTCGGGACTTGCAGTGATGTTATCGGGGTTGAAGATGTGTAATGACGCGAGACGTCAAGAAACGAGGAAATGAGCCATGCCATGTTGTAATATGAATTATGTACATTGTATTTATTGTCAAACGCTTATGAATTAACTTTATAATGAATTTCATGTCCAGTTATTATTATATGCATTACCGTGAGCATGTTCGATTCAGCTTCCGCTTTGTATTTATTTTCTAGTGTAGATATCTCACACTAGATAAGGACTTAGGGAATTTCGGGTATAACGTAATTAAAAAAAAAATATAGACCAAATTTCCTAAGGCATAACACGCCCTGAAAAAGTGGGCTGTTACAGTTGGTATCAGAGCTTAAGATTATTGGAAGCCCTAAGTGACTCGGATATAGTTGATTAGACCTTATTTGAAGGGAATAGTAATTTGGAGAGAATCTGGTAGAGCCAGTTAGTAGGAACCCAAAGTGGAGACTTAGGGGAAAGAAACTAAGGGTTCGTAAAATGAAATCCCTATTTGGAGATTTGAGAATAATCGATTGAAGTCTTAGAGGTTATTGATTTGAGGATCTAATCTTGCTAAGCAATAGAACGACCAGTCAAGATAATCTAGCTCTTGATGTTAGGATCTGATGATATGATTCGGGTGTAAGGTTGACTCGTTAAACCATGAGTATGGATCTGGTTAGGATCTGATGATATGATTCGGGTGTAAGGTTGACTCGGTAAACCATGAGTATGGATTCGAGAGATTTAGAGACTATTGATTTGAGGTTATTAGTCAAATCATGGCATGAAATGATAGGGTAACTGTGGTTATTAAGGATGATCGAATCATGGATGATTAGTCTAATGTGGCACTTAGTTAAAAAGTTAGGATCAAATTATAAGTATTTCGAGTATCATTTAGTATCTCGAAAATAGGATGTGTAGATCAGAGATCCGACGGAGGCCGAAGATGGTCAAATGATGGCGTATGAGTTGTGTTAATCGATGAGCTGGCAGTGGTGTAACCAATATAAGGAACCCTATCAGTGTGGTGAAACTACTGGTTCGGTGTTCGCAGTAACAGATCTGGATCTAAGGACCCGCATGCAGATAGTTGATGGATGACGTGCGATAAAATACGGGAAGACCGTTGATCGAAGCATCATATCAGACTGCCTGGGAAACGATCAGATGCTAAAGATTTGGGATAGCCCAGTAGGATCTGTACCTTGTATGGGTTTAAGTCTCAATAGTCTAGGGTGCGAGGTGTGCCACTAGCTGATTGAAAGAGGTTGGAAGCCTAGGGAATCAACTTGAAATGGAATAAATTGAATATAGACCAAGTGTCGTAGGGTTCGTAGTCTTCTTGGGAAATTGGTGACACGACGCACAGTGTGAGGCTCAAAGGATAGAATACCCCAGTATCTAGTATGGCAGTAAGATCAAGAGATAGTCGTGTGCCAATAGTCAACTGGGCCTAAAAAATGAAAAGCGAGAGTCAGTGGGTTCTCGGTAAAAGAGATTTCAGGTAGTAGAGCGTGGCTAGTCCAAAACTTTGATAATGAGTTGTGAGATGGCAATCTCAGTTCGAGGAAAAGATACTTGTAGGTCGTATTGACCCCAAGGAAGGATGATGAGAAACCTAGCCAACAGAAGTTGTGACTACGATTCAATGTGCCAAGTAGGCTTGAGGAATCGAAAGTCTTAAAGACAAGTCATGCCTTGTGCATCAGTATGGAGACCTGAATCATTAATTGAGGTTTAAGGTATCCTTAGGTAAAGAGTTCCGGGAAGTTTTAAGGCTCGATTCTTTATAAGAAATGAGTGGAGCTAATTAACGCGATCTGGTCCGGGATCTTCAAAGATGAATCGATTTGAGATTTTCGATGAATTTCCCCCTAAGGGATGAGAATCTAAGGACATGTGATGAGACTTTAAAGTTTTCAAAAAAAAAAAAAAAAAGATTGGAAGGTCCTTAGGTAATCTCGTTAAGGAAATATAGATTGATGAATTAGTAAGAATCAGGGTACCATGGAAGACGTAAGTACCTACCCACTTCAGTTAGCGAGATGATTATGGATAGATGTCTTTGAGAATCTTTGACATGCTTGAGAGAGACAGGTAATGGCAAATGTGCCAAGATGGCAGACTGCAGTAGGAAACGCCGCGTTCTTAATAAATTGGAGATCGGGAATTTTTGATTTGGGAGAATGGAACTCCTGTTGGGCTAAGCGGTTAGTCTAGATAACCTTAATAGGCAAATCAGGAGATGTGTAGCTAGACGATCACTAAAGTGATGTAAGCAAGTTATGAAAATAAAGAGCTTGTCAATATGTGGTACGACCACTTGTGGTCAATGAAGAGCCGTGAGAAAATTGAGGAAGTGAGAGAAATATCAGAATGTGCTCTCGAAAGATTTATCGGGATTATTTCTTAGTGATGAAATTGCCAATAAATAGCTTGAGATTATTAGACGCTTAGTTATAAGTAGCTTAATTGAGAACGTAAATTATTGAGTTTTGAAAGATGTGATAATTAAGAGTCGATATCTTTACCTCAAATTTGATGAACAGTTACAAGAGGATGGGGTAATTGTGATTGATGAACGATCGAGGGAATGAGGCATTCCGGAGATCGGCAATAGAGTCATGATTTGATGATTTGACCAAAGTATCGTCTGCATTAAAGACACTTTCGTAATTGTGTTTATCGAGGATATATTGGTATACTCCTCAAATAGGGAGACGCATGAGAAATATTGAGGATAATGTTAGGGAACATCACGATAGATGTTGAGACTGAGACTTGCTAGGTCGTGAGCCAATCGAGAAAGAAATGATGAGAGCATGAGGCTCCGTGTCAGGAACGTGAGATCAAAGTTGGTTGTCGTAAGCACCATAAACTTATTAAGTTCCGAAAAATAGGATGTCTTGATAGGTTTCTGGAGACAAATCAAAAGTTAATTCAAGCAAAGATCGATAACTTGAGTGAGTACCTCCGAAAAGAATCGAGCATATTTAGAGCTAATTGATATGAAATGTTATCACTCGGGGATTAATTCAAAAAAAAAAAAAAATTTGATATGATTGGCATAAGAGGGTGCCTTGAGGATCGAGCATGATTAAAGTTAGTTAACATCACTCGAGGATTAATTCAAGCAAATATGAGGATCAAATGATTAATCTAATGATATAAAATGTTATTTGAGGATCACTTCGAAAAGTGTGAGGAGTTATGGATGAATAAGTATTAGTTTGGTGACCAAGTAACAAAAGAGCAAACGATGCAAGGATATTAGTATTGCTAGACTTGGAAGACAACGTTAAATTTCGATCAAAGTTTTGGAGACAGATAGAATCTATTAATAAAGATTTCTTGAGAAAATAGTACATGATTAGAAGATGATTGTGGTCAGTTGGTAGAAACTTGAGATTATATCGGGAGATGAATACCTACAAGAATGAGTAAACAATAGAAATCTCGAATAGATTAGCACAAGTAAAGATTAAGCAATGATTAAGTTTATGATGACTCAAGGTAAGGCATAGGTGATTTCGAGGACAAAAATCATTTGAGCACGAGATGATAGGGTAGGACCAGTGACTTGTTATGACAGTCCGAAAGCCTATGAAACAACCTAGTAATGACAAGATATGTGATGTTTGAGGATTCAAGGATACGTGAAATAGTTTGACGATATAAAAGTATTTCCTTGAGGATCGATTTGATAAAAGTTAACATGTATCGAGATCAGAGACTTTGTTGGAAAATTGTCAAAGCATGATTGATTGATTCAAAATAAATGACATCGTAAGAAATCAAAATTAGAGAAGTGTCATGATTAAGGATATCGACTGGATGACCTAATGAAAAGCAAATTGAAAATTGATGATGTGGATATGAGAGTTGCAGGCTCACTACAATGATACATGTAGAAGTTTAGGTTAAGATTCGTGGCCAAGTTATGCAGTCATGATTTGAAAGATATGCATAGTTGACAAGTGTACTTGTCTAGAGATTGATAAGTGTGGTCAGTCCAAGAGTTTTAATTTTGAGATTTAGGATATGTGGCAAATTTCGAGGACGAAATTTTTGTAAGGAAGGGAGAATGTAATACCCCATGTTCACGTAATTCTGATGAGTTTAAAATACCGAAAAAGTGATTTTATAGCAATTTTAGGTACCGAATCAACTGCAGGGAATGCCTCGAAGTGAAATTGTCTAAGGAAAATTATATGGTCTCGACGAGCGTTCCAAAATAGGATTTATAGTATCAAAAGAAATCGAATTTGGAACAGTTTTCGGTACAGCTAAAATACACCTATCATTTAGACTGTAAAACCGAATCGTCATAGGAGACTCCCGAAAAATCAACGGAACCCTAGGGGGTCTCCGGTTTTGCTTAACAAGCAACCCTTCAGTGGTTACAGGATGAAATAATAGCCCGGCGAGGACACTGGAGCAAATTGTCCTTTTTGACTAAGTTTTTAATTATTAATTTTGAATTTTCAATATTATAATGCAATTTAATTCAATGTTTAAGTGCATAATTGCAATAAGGGAATTAATTAAGTGGGATTAAGCTGAAAATTGAAATTTAAATGTGTAATTTATCTTAATTAATAGTACAATTTATAGTTATATAAATATATATATATATAAGATGCGTGTGCATTTGCTGGTTGTGTGTGCGTGAGTACTAGTGGCTGCTCTGCAAATTGATTGTGCACGCAACTTCATGCCCGAGATTTATGGGAGCTTTGCAAATTGATTGTGCACGCAAACTCCATGCCCGAGATTTACGGAGATTTTACACGCCAAGAGGGTCTGCACGCAATGGGGTGTGGCCAGTGAGGAGAGAAAGCAACCAAGCGCTTATAAATAGGCATGAAGCTTGGCAAATGAGGAGCAGCAGAGAGAGAGAGAGAGAGAGAGAAGCACCCAGCTCGCGGCAGCCATGGCCGCGAGCTTCCAACAAATTCGAGCGGCCATGGCCGCGAGCTTCCAACAAATTCGAGCGGCCATGGCCGCGAGCTTCCAACAAATTCGAGCGGCCATGGCCGCGAGGCAAAGGTCTCAAGTTGAAGCTGAGCGACGCACGAACGGACCAAGGAGGTGGCGACGGAGGCCAGTGAAGCCGGTGCAGCTGCTGGCTGGGCCGAAGGCAGCCCAGTTTGGCCGCACAGCAAGCGGCCATGACAGCCGCTGCAAATTTGCAGCGCGTATGGCTGCTACGATGGAGTCTCGCGGCGAGGAGGCAGCAGACCATGGTGCATGCCAGCGACGGCGGAGGGCCGAGAAGCGACCGGCGGAAGGCCAAGCAGCAGCGGCCGCGGGCGGTGCTGGTTCGGCCATGGCTGTCCGTGCGCTGGAATAAAAGAAAAGGAGAGGAGAGGAGAGGAAGAAGAAGAGAAGAGAAGGAGGAAGAAAAAGGAGAAGAAGAAGAAGAAAGAAATAAAGAAAAGAAATAAAGAAGAGAAAGAGAGTTGGGCAGGGGGTGTGCACGCAGAGGAGAAAGGAAGCAGGAAGAAGATGAATAGTACAGGAAAAATGAAAAAGAAAAAAAGAAAAGAAAAAAAGAGAGAAATGGAGAAAAATAGAAAACAAATAGAGAAAAATTCTAGAAAAATCCTGAAAAATAGGAAATTATATTTCGGTGGTATCCCGGAGATTTTGGTGAGAAAAAAAAATGGCTCGGGCACGCTTTTTGAGAATATTGCACGCAAATCGAGGAAATCGGAGATGCTAAATCAATGTGAGTAAAATTCTCTAGAAAATTTCAAAAATTCCAAAATATTATTTTATGAATTTTCGAAGTGAAATATTTGAGAAAATATTTCTAGAAATATTTAATTTGAAATTTTTGAGGAAAAATAGGAAGAAATAGAGAGAAAATTAAAGAAAATGCTAAAAATTATGGAAAAATAGGATTTAATATTTATTTAAATACCTATGGTGATTAGGATGCTTTGAGGTTTAATTTGAAGAGACTCGTGCAAATTTTGAGGATGGCACGCAAATCGAGGCGATGTAAAGAGACAAGACACAAATTTCGAGGTGGCCCGATAAGTTTGAGAAGGTAAGTGGTACTTCCTCAAAAATGTTTTCATCATATTGACATGCCCTGATATATATCTATCACGTAGAATGCATACATAACTATGAAATGCATAATTACACGTTGATTTCATTGATCACACGCATATGAGGCCGTAGGGAGTACGAACTGGCATCGCTGCCTTACCAAGGGTGCACCCATACACCCCGACTTCGAAAGAGGTGGCCGTTAAAATAGTAGGTAGCATGAGGGGTGCAGTTGACACCTACGAGGAAAGACATTGCATACACTCATGACATAGCATTACGTACCCTTACTTAGATGGTTCATCATCTAACTTGGGTTCGCCCCTGGAACATTCAACGTTCCAGTCGGGACTTGCAGTGATGTTATCGGGGTTGAAGATGTGTAATGACGCGAGACGTCAAGAAACGAGGAAATGAGCCATGCCATGTTGTAATATGAATTATGTACATTGTATTTATTGTCAAACGCTTATGAATTAATTTTATAATGAATGTCATGTCCAGTTATTATTATATGCATTACCGTGAGCAGGTTCGATTCAGCTTTCGCTTTGTATTTATTTTCTAGTGTAGATATCTCACACTAGATAAGGACTTAGGGAATTTCGGGTATAACGTAATTAAAAAAAAAAATATAGACCAAATTTCCTAAGGCATAACACGCTCTGAAGAAATGGGCTGTTACACCATTTCTCTATTCCCCCTTGATTCTCTTGATTTTTCTGCAGCTATTGTCTCCCACCGGTATTGTTACTGCTCTAGTGCTATTGCTGTCACTCTTTCAGTCAATGAGGTAATTATTTTGTGTTGTTTAGTTTTAGTTATTTTGTGCTGTTTAGTTTTAGTTATTTTGTGTTAGTTTAGTTTAATGATTATTTTGTGTTAGTTTAGTTTTAGTTATTTTGTTTTAGTTTAATTATAGTTATTTTGTATTAGTTTAGTTTAATGGTTATTTGTGATTTTTTTATATTTTTAATTGAAAAAAATTTACTTTTAATTAAAATATAATATTATAATTTTAAATAAAATATATAGGAAATGTTGATGTAATACTGTAATTTTTAATAGTTTACTTTTAAATGTAATACACGTTACTTTTATTGTTATAAATAAAATAAACACATTAAAAAATACAAAAATTCCTATTTGACATAAAACATTAAAAATAATAAATAAAATTTCAATTCAAATATTTAAAACTAACATATGAAATAAATTAGATAATTATTTTAATTCAAATATGCAGGTAATTAAATACTAAAAATTAAAATAGTATTTAAGAAAAATATTATTTTATTTTTATAAAATATGTAGAGCACACTAATAGATTTTAAGATTTTTATCTAAAATAAAACAATAAAAAGAAGAAATAAAATTTCAATTCAAATATTTAGAATTAATATTATAAATTAGATAAATATTTATTTTATTTTATTTCTAAATTAATTTTAATATTTTATTTTTTATTTTTTTATTATTTAAAACGATCTGTGACTAGGCTCTATACCCTGTCACAGATCTGTGACGGGAAAGTTTGCCCGTCATAGATTTGCAACGGGATTGCTCAACCTCGTTACTAAAATTCAGTTACGCCCTTTTTGTGATGGATTTTTACCTCGCCACTAAATCCGTCACTAAAAATTTAGTGACGGATTTTTTATTTTTAGTGACGAATTTTTCCGTCACTAAAATTGATTTTTCTTGTAGTGAGTAGTATGACTTTATGTACATTGTAAGATGAAGATGTTGAGACTGTCATTTCGAATGAAGTATCAGTATAATAATACTTATACTTCCTGTTACATTATAATAATATTATCAAAATTAGTCTCTTTCAAATAATAGTAATGACAACATTTCAAATAATAGTAATGACAACATTACTATTATTTGAATGGCTTTAGAATGATAACATTAGTGGGGTTTAAATAATACCACCACTAGTATTCAAAGAAACTTATGTTCATAAACAAACACTGTTTTGTTTTGTGCAATTGGGCAAACATAACAGTTGATTATAATATACTTATGTTGAAAGCAATTTCTCATATATGAGAAGATATGTTTTGGTTTTGCACATGATTTTGAAAAATATATGTTTTTATTTTATGAGTGAAAAATATACTTTATTTGTCATGCATTTTTTAAGTATGACTTTGAACAAAATGAATTTGTTCACGGGTCCTAATCCTATCACAACTCAAGTCTTAAAGATCCATTTGACTATGTTCAAAAGAAAACTATTAAAATCAGAAATAGAATAGACATGAATAAAAAAAAATATAAAACAACAAAATAAAATACAAAATTAAAAAAACAAACTCTCCATGTTCGAATCCTCTATTTTGGGGTCTTGAAACAGACCATATAAGTCAGCTGGCCAATAGGAAAAAATGGATTGACCGATTAATGTCAAGAAGAAATCATTTAATTAAAGGATTGATGCCAAGTTGCCAACAGTGTACACAAAGTTGAGTAGCATATCAAAACTAAAACGGAAAAATCAAAATAAATCAAAAAATATCTAGGAGTGGATGGACGATAGTCGGAAGGCGGACAGATGATGGATGGCCAGTGGACAGTCGGCGAATTGAAACTGATATCTGCATAACCAAAAAGAAAATTAAATACCCGCGAGAGAGAGAGAGAGAGAGAGAGAGAGAGAGAGAGAGAGAGATGCGATGAGAGACTCACCTACCTTTGTAACTATGTCGATATCTAACAGTAGTAATAGCAAACCGATTAATCGAGGGCGACAAACAGCGGCGAGGGACGGTGGCAACAACGACGATCGATGTTCAGAAGGGGGTTATTAGGTTAGGGTTAGGGTTTCGCTCTCTTTCTCTTTCTCACTGCTAGGGATTTGGTAAGGAAGGAAGTCTCTTGAGTCGAATGAATGTCGCAAATAGAACATAATCGATAAGGCTGGGGTTTAAACGCAAAACGATGTCGTTTTCCTAATCGGTCGGTTCAGTTTCTTCGGGTAATCGGTCGAGGTGAACCAAACCGATTAATCGAACCGGTCTTGCGCGATTCTTCCAACTGAACCACTAACCGATTATCCAAATAACTGAACCAAACCAGCCGATTTGATCGGTTCAGTTTGGTCCATTCAGTTTAACCGAACAAATGCACACCCCTACTAAAAAGTGTAAATTTCTCCTTATTTGGGGGTTCAACGCAACACGCAAACTGAATAACTTCGATATCTACAAATCCTCTTGAAGGTCTTATAAAAAAGATATACATTATCCTTTAAGAATCCTAATAAAATCTTGATACAAAAGGAATAAATATTATTTATTAAAAATCTTAATTAATATTAAAATAAACATTACTTATAAAAAATCTCAAATTAGGGAGATTTAAGATTGCCTCATTATTCTTTATAAATAAATAGACATTTAATTAAGAAAAGATACGCCTTTAATCCGGGTGAGAATTCTGCTCTACAATTTCTAGTATATTTAGTATTTGATTTAAATATTAGAGTGTTTGTGCGAAAATATCTCTACGCCCTCTTGACTACTTTCTTCCTAAGAGAGTCAAGACGGTCAGACGACAATGTTTTCCATTAAATAAATTCATTGTTGTATTTTAATAACAAGAATAACATTTCTATTTTGATGTATCATATTATATGATTAGTCAATGTATGCATACATTACACAAACTGTCGCTCTTTAATGTATGCATATATTAATACGTTATTTCAACCGTATTGTTCATTCAAACACTAGGTAAACTTAAAAACATAATTTATTTTAAGTTCCAAATTCCAAACTAAATTATAATTAAATTAAGTTTAGAATTATTTAGAACCCAAATCAATCCAACAATGCAACATCAATGGAAGTATAGATGACAAAAGAGAGTTTCCCTTTCGGCACTCTGGCCTTTTGTCTTTCTTTGCTTCCCAACACTCCTGATGAATGAACCTAGACATGTTCAAGGAATGATTTTAGACTTAGAATAACCCAACCCAGCTACCCTCCTACATCATCATCAATGAAACTGTCCTTATCCTATTCCTAAAGGATAAACTCATGCACAGATGTCATAACAATATACAATAAATTCATACGATGTCAATAAAAATGTCACAACTGATCCACTTCTTGTCTTGTCTCGTACTATGATAAGACACTATGCAAGTGAAAAATACCGAGAGAGTGTAGAGTGCTTGAAACTACTGATCAAACCAATTGTTAATTCAACTAATGGTTTTTTTTTTTTTAACATTTTAAAAACATAGTAAAAGGAGAAGTGCCTAAGATTAGTGACTATGAGTCCATATAGGCTTAATGCTTTATTTTGTTTTTAGATTAATCAAAAAATAATTTTAAGGACCTCAAGTATTTTGCACTAATTGTTCATTACTGGACCAAATATTTTTGTGCATTTTTCATCTTGACTTAACTATCGTTAAAAGATGCGTTAACTTTGTTTCGTCAACATTGACACTTTATCAAAATTATTCCTGTCAGCTTCTTTCCCTAATTTTAAAAAAACAAAACAAAAAAAGAAGACTAATTTATTCACCCATCTCCCACATTCATGACCCGCCCCATATATCCCTTACCCATCGACTACCAATCTTGTGGCCTTCGTGAAGCAATTGTCGGCCACTCTCTGTCGTTCTTCCCGTCGAATAGAGCAATCGATCCTTAGCATCAGATCTGGCTAGCTTCTCCTTGGAACTAGTCACCCTTTGACTTTCCTTAAGGAGGAGTTATGCTCGGATAGGTTGACAACAAGAGAGGTAGCCTCATCATCACTAGAGAACGCCTTGAATATGTCTTTGCCCTGTTCAAAAACCAAAGCCCTATCCATCGCTAGTTCCATTATAAACGTTGATTTCCTTGTGTGAGATGGAGTTTTCAAGTATTGAGGACTAGAAAATAACTCATTTACAGCCTAAAAAGTCAAAGAAACAAAAGAATCAGGTAATGGGATGGTCAGTTCCTTACTTAATCTCGGGACCCTTATTTTTCTTTCCTCTATTTTGGACACTGTGGAATCATCTTGACCCTCCCCCACCTAACCCTTTCTCTTTCTCTCTCTCCCACCCAACCCATCAGTTTGCTCTCTCCCCCAAAACCAAATCTGGCCCACGGCAGTGACAACCGATAGCGACGAAGACCTCCAGCGTCGTCGTCGTCGTCTTCTTCTTCTTCTTCTTCTTCTTAAATGAGCTGATGCTATTGCTGCTGTGTAATATTTTGTGTGATTGATATTGCGTATATCTTGTTATTGATTTGTATATTTAATTATTAATTTTGTATATGTGTTTATTTAATTATTTTATGTATTTGATTATTAATTATGTAAAATAATATATTTGATTATTTTTTTATTAAATGATTGATATTGTGTGTTTAGTTATTAATTTATATAGTTAATTATTGATTTGTATATTTAATTATTAATTTTGTGTATGTGTGTATTTGTTAAATTTTTTGTATTTAATTATTATTTTGTATATTTGATGAGGTGACAGTGTTAACGAGCAATGTTTTAAAAATCGGATTGAACCGACTGATTCGACCGATTGAACCGGGAACCGGTCTGCCATCCGATCCGGTTATATATATATATATATTGTTGACTTTTATTTAAATCAATTAAAACTAGGATAACCTGGTGAACTAGATCAGAATCGGGTTGACTCCGATTTTTATTGCAGGGTATTAAAGAAGCCTAGGAGTGCAGTGCGTTGGGACGAGTTGCTGTGCGAATTTGTGATTCTGACATCCAAGAAGTTCTATTCCCTATTTAGTGACTATTTGCCATGTTGGTGAACGATGAAGGGGAAATGGTAAAACAATTGGAGTGTCCGATTTGCCATAGATTACTCTACGCGTGGTGCTACATGCCTTGGCACGACAAGATCACGTGCGAGGAATTTCAAGGATTGAACGAAGATGAAAGAGAGAGGATTTGATGGCGAAAGAATTGGCCAAGAGTGAGAGTCAGAAGATATGCCCTCCCTGTAAATACTATGTGGAGAAACAGAAGGTTGCCTTAATAATGGTGTTGTATGTGTGTGTCTAACTATAGAGTTATATATATATATATATATATATATATGATATCATCTAGACCATTCCAGTTCAACCGATTAGACCAATTGACCCATGACCTAATTAATAGATCAGTTTGTTGTCCGGTCCAATTTTTAAAATATTGTTAACGAGACAAAGTTAGCACACCTTTTAATGACAATTAAGTCAGGGATAAAAAATATATACAAATATTTAATCTAGGAATAAACAGTGAATACAAAATATTTGAGATCCTTAAAAGTCATTTTTTTTTATTAGTTCTGGGAATTAAGCCGTCCATGGTAACTAATGATCTGTCTAGCACATGAATTGAATCAACCTTTTATGAAATAACTTGCCTTGTTCACACAAACATCTAAAGCAGTGAAGCTGTGCGGGTCATCATATTATGAAAACAATCAGCTTAACTTCATTAGTACACCAAATCTACTGGCTGAAACTTCAACAAAGCAGAACAGCATATCTACATATGGGAAATAAGGCAAAAATTGCAGCCAAGGCACGAAAAATTGGTCCTCCGACACCGACATGACGCATGCCAGGACATCATCAACACATGGGGTGAAGATTTGAAATGAAAATTAAGATATATATATATATATATATATATATGAATAAATACAATAGCATCTGTGGGGGTCACAAGGAAGAGATAGATATATATGCACAACTAGGAAATGGCTACTTGCTCTTGGTATAAAAACATGGAACGGAGTAAACCAAGATTGTTGCAACGTGTTCAAAGTGAACATTTTCATCAACCACTCCCGGAAGACCGTAGGACAAAACCTTAAAAGACTTCTAAAACAGACATGGCACATTATGTAATATAAAGCCTAGCCACACATATATGTATTGTGCCATATACTGTTATGCCTGGTTGCCACCGCCCCGACTACGGCGGCTGCCCATCTGTCCCCGGCCACGTGCATAACCATAACCTCTGCCCCCTCCGCCTCGACCTCTCTCATACCCGGCACCTGCCCAAGACAGCGGGAAAACAAGCAGTTGTGTTATTGGTTCAGATTATAATTCAGTGTGCAGTGCAAGAATATGCACCTAAAGGACTGATATACAGAGGACTGGAGTAAACATGAATGTCTGGCGGTTTCATGGATTTGACATTTCATGAATTATCCCCGACCAGATTCAAAATGGTTAACTGGAAAGAGGGGAAAACAGCAATTAGCCTGAAAATGAGACTAGCTTGCTGCATTCCACCAGAAAATCTAGCCAAGAACATATGGATACTAGCAGATTCATAAATAGCATACTAACCACGATACCCCCAACCTCTACCACGGCCACCACCTCGATTCCAGCCTGCATACCCATCATTTTCTATTGCCAAGGAAGTGCAGCCGAAAACAAAGATGCATAGTAAAGTGAGTGAATATAAGAATAATAATATAACTTGATTTGGATTTCTGGACTACAAAAACAAATTCCACGAGCCAATACCTTGGTAGTATCCATATCCACCACCCCGATTCCATCCCCGTCCACGTCCTCTGCCACGGCCTTGTCCTCGACCATATGACTCTAGACAAAGGAAAACATTTAAAGAAAAAAAAAGAAAAAGAAAACAAAGACAGTAGACAGCAATTATCCATCATCAATTTCAGTTTTTGCCGTTGGTATCACCTTCATTAACAACATTAAAAGGTAAACGTGCTTGTCTTGGTTGCTGCTGCTGATAGTTGTGCTGTGGTTTTTGTTGCTCCACAGGGAATGGAGCTTGGTACCTATGATAATGAGCTCAAGTCAAGGCCATAATCTAGTCAAACTACCAGAAAATAGAGGAACTCAATTCGCAGTAAAATGAAACATATCTAGCTCTTGTCCTTTCTTCACATTACCAGAAAAAAAAAAAAAAAAAGAACTAGGACAACCTCGTCATTGGTCAAACCAACTCAGAAGCATATATTTATTGACCAGGATAACAGGCAACAAATAAATGTTAAGCTCAAAATAGAAGTTTAAGGAGTTCCCAGACTTTCCAGATCCAGACACTTTTTTCTTTTTTCACATCACAAAGAAGAGACCCCAATATACCAATGTGGCCTAAGATTTAGGAATCCCAAAGTTACCCAGGAGAGTTCTTGTTTAGCTCCTTGGTTGACAACGTAATAGAAATCATTGATACATGGCGAGTTTGCTCCACTCTGTATTAAAAGTCAAAGCTAGTATTAGAGATATGGTCTCGGTATGGAAGTTAAGTTGCAGGTGTTGGAGAAGTTTAGACACTCACGGCAAAAGGCCCTCTTCAATTGGTTCAAAAACATCAGTAATGCTTACTGAACTGATGGCAGTATCTTGATGCAACCTGGGAATTCTTTTCTGTTTCAGAATAATACTTGGTTAGTTTTCTAAAACAAAAGGGGAACATAAACAGCCAGCATGTGACAGATTTTAACAGACCAACCTTTATAATCTCTGCAATGGCCACTGTTTTGCTAATTGCCTGTCCCATTGCCCTCAAGACAATCTCTCTCCCCCGTCTCTCCTACATAAAGGACCACAAAAAATCATACGCTATGGCAGCCCATACATCATAAGCTTAAGAACCATTAAGTCAGACACAAAAGATATGAATATACACATAACACAGTACAAGCAACCAATTTTTCTATACAAAGAGCACGACCTCACAGGTGGCATCAAAGCAACCTAAGACTGCTATTTAGGAGGTGCAGGCCAAAAGAGTGATCAAGGTTGTTAGAGGCAAATGGTGCTACGACGTTATATTGCTTGAGGTGCTAGGCATCCAGAGCAAGCACTCGACTGAGAGAAGCAAGGACATCAAATATCAAAAATAAAATAATTATGATATAGGCACCAAAGGTGTGTGCCTTGCTTCTCCTTTTTTCTTTTTTTTTTTTTGGGGGTGGGGGGGGGGCATGCACCTTATAGCCTAGGTGCATTTCTTATACAGCTAGGCGCCCTCAGCTGAGCCTTGAGCTCAGGCACACTTTTGAAAATGAGATAATGTATACAAGACTTCTAAAATAAAGTGTATTAATAATGTTCAACAAATAATTTTTGCATCTTGCAAAAAATGGATAATGCTCAAACATACTTTTGGGATCTTGCAAGAATGATATTTCCAATCTTGATCTTTTTTTCCACTTCCAATTAAACAACAACATACCAAGACTATGCAGAAAAGCTGTGTGTGGGCTTGTGGCCTGCCTCAATGAGTTTGAACCCTAGATGCAAAGGAGTGTTTCCCACTTCCACTTGATGAAACAAATATTGAAATCATTTGTCATAGCAGTAGTAATACTACTAAAGAAAATTAAAAAATGAAATGTAAATAAAGCAAATAAAGAATGAATAGAAACTACACAAATTGCATATTATGATAACCATTAATAGCCTAGTTATGAGCCCTAAGAAAGCAGTACACTAGAATTCCAGAGAGATGAAACATAGAGATTAGATGCTAGTTGCATCACAAGGCCACAGACGCCAGACTGGAGGGGGAACGGGCATCAGAGGGATTGGTTATTACTGGCAAGGACAAAGAGCAACAACTAGAAAGGTTATCACAGGCAAGGACAAAGAGCACACTCTCCAGGTTCACTGACTCGACAAAGCCCCTCCGCACATGAGAGCTCTGGTGACTAAATCAACCCACCTCCTTATGATCTATATCAAAGTGACCTTTTCAGTTACGAAGAAGAGAGAAGAGAAGACAATAAAATGAGAAGCCAAGTTATGGTATCACGTAAACAGTATACTAATCTATGCCCATATAATATCGCAGTGACAGTGTAATCTAATATTGAATGATAGCTTAAAATAAGGTTTCTAGATGTTATTGCAAGGTTGGAATTACATCACCACAACATCAAGATTAAGCCCGTTCAGAATATAAATTGCTAAACAATCTACAAATGACATGGTCAAAAGAACAAAGGAAAATAACTTATGGCAGTTGAACGATAGCAGACAGAGTTAGAAAACCCACAAATGGAACTAAATAGGGTCATCAACTGACACATCAACGGAACAAACGAAAAATGCAGATAAAGAAGAAGCTGCAATTCAACTGCCTTCCAACTCGTGCTGAGGCATTTGGTAATATCAGCGTACGCCGCAAATTCATTCCTCAATTAACCACGATAGGAATCATAATCAAATACAATTCGTAAAAGAACAATACAAAATACCAATTGGCTCAACACAAGACCAGACATATATCAAACAAAAACCCATTGACGATAATTGATAAGAGACGATAAAGTGTGGGAAACCAAAAACAGACTGCAAGGCAATAAAATTGAAACATCGAGGGACGAATCGAAGCAAATGACGAAAGAGAGATGCCTGGAGAAGAGTGGTGGCATAGCTGATGTAGTTGCGAACCAAACCCTGTGCTGTGATTCGGATCTCGTTCTCGTTTATGGGTGCTTGGGGCTTAGGTTTTTCAACTTTCTGGTATCTATCCATGGGTTTGGAATTTCAGAGATTCAGAGACAAACCCTAAAACCCTTCTTGGCGGAGACTAAAGGGGGTGAAAAGCCCTCTTAGCACTGAGGTTTTAAACTACAATTTTCCCAATTCTGAAGGAATTGATTTCACTCGCGTTCTTTTCGCGTGCATTACACGAAGGAGCACGATTAGCAGACGGATGTGAGCTGAATAGTTAGGGCACCATCCTGTTGGGTCCTGTAGGCCTAAAATGTTGTGTATTCGGCCCAATTATTTTGGCCCAGGCCCACTTCCAGGGGAGGCTGAAAGAAAAATCGCGCTTTGCAACCTTCGAATTACATATCGGATGGCACTAATTTCGGGTCAGGATCGGATCAGATATTTTGGGCGGGTCGGGATGAAATATTGTGCGCATTTACCCCCTAAGAGAAGATAGGAGCAACCCTGCATCTGATGTTTCATTTTACATGAAAGAAACTTGAATTATCTCCTAAAATCCTACTAAATGTGTATTTTTTTTTGGTTGAATGAAAAAAAAAAAAAATTCTAATTTTAATTTTAAGAGACACAGAGTAGATTCATTTTCTCTCCCAACCATTAAGTTTTGGTTACATAGCATAAATAATTATTGAATCTTGTACTAAAGTATAAAAATACCATTAAACTTTAATTTAATATATAATTTCATAATTACAGTTAATTATCATTAAAAAAAATTAATGAAATGCTAACATTTTTATATTTTAGTATATAATTTAGTTACCTTTTTGTATTTTAGTTATAAAATTTAGTGATCTTTTTATATTTTAATACAAAATTTAATGACTATTTATACTATTTAAGCGTTTACATTGTTAATTACGTTAACATTCCGTTAGACTCTTTTAATAATAATTGACAATAATTATAAAATTATATGTTAAATTAAAATTTAGTAATTTTTTTATACTTTAATATAAAATTTAATAATCATTTATGTTATTCAACCTTTTCTACTCAATGAGATCATCTGAGCCAAGTTTATACAATCTGTTATGTTTATACCTAGATATTTCCCGTAAAATGAATAATACTCTTTGCTAAACTTTAATGTTAGCATCATTAATTGCTCTATCCTTAAGACATAAGTCTATGGCCAACAACCAACCAACAGAGGGTGATAAAAGAGAGATTTTTGGTCCCAACATTATTAAATAGAGGATAATTAAAAGAAAAAAATCAGTCTACACAAGAGAGAACCCCTGACAAGACCAGGGGGGAAGAATTATAAACAAATTGTCAGTGTAACCTTTCCAAATGTTTACTTGGGTACATCTGGTTATCCAATTACATGATTGTGAGCATAAATTTACAGCCAAGATTGCCATCACCATAATATAAGAATACAAAAACCCAGAAAAAAAAGTTCAATTGATACAAAGAGGAATTCTTAATTATAAGCATACAAAGGAGAGTTCATAGATAATCCTGAAATACACTAGCAGCCTGGTCACCCTTGTGAGAATTATAAAGATGTCAAAGAATGGAACTGATTACCTCCTGCATAGCAAAGGCTAGTAGGCTCAAGGGCTGTGCAGAAGACCAGGGACCTGCTTTTCCAGTAAGATTTACATGGCCATTGCTAGTACTGAAATACAAGTTGCTTATTCTTTCCATATGACCTTCATGATTCCATGAATGGGATACTCATGAATATTTCTATTGCTGTCAAACAAGCAATATAGAACAAATGTCAATAAGATAAGACCCAATTTAATGCTAAACATAACAACAGAGTTTAGCAAAATTCTTTGTAACACTGTGGTTTAATTATTTTGTACACAGACTTTGACAAGTAATTGAGATACAAGTTCAGTTCTATAGTCTAATTCCAATCTCCTCTGCAACGCAAAAACGCAAAGCAAGAAACAAAATCTACTGTATTTTGCGTAAAATGCCCACAAGAAGAGAAAAAAATTGAGTCAAGATGATATTGCAGAAGAAATATCAGCCAGATTAGCAAAAGCATCTCCAATATGACATCTGCCAGTGGTTTACAAAGGGACTGGGTTGAATGATTGTCTGAATTAGGGTACCATCTCTCTGGCCTCTTTCATTCATAGCACTAACAAATCCCCTTTATTTCTGTGGTAAACGCCATCCCAGAACTGGATTGACAGTGAATCTGGGAGGTTATTTTTGACGTGGAGTAACATTTTAAGTATGCGGAAGGGCAATGACAAGAGACTAATCAGGATCTTAATTGGGGATGCTAAACTATGACAGCACCAAGTATGGAAACAGCTGATTCATGTCAACTTATCTGCTACAATATTGTACTGGTTTTTGAGCTGGAATGAAACCTAAAGGCATCCAAACTTGGAATGCTTCAGGACTCTGATAATCCTCAGACCACCGCAAACTAGAGGTGTGCAAACGGTGGAAAATTCAATAACTGAAAAAGACCGAACCGCTGTACGAAACCGAACTGAACTGACTGAACAAACCCAAAAATTGAACTAACTGAAAACTGAAAAAACCGAACAAAATTCGTAAAAACCGAACCGATTGAATAAACCGAGAAAACCCAAAAATAACCTAACAGACCAACTCATTTTCGGCCGCCACTGTTGCCGCGACCACCTAGCCAGCCAGTGAATCCAATGATTGGAACCGATCATTGGATTCCCCATTCTCGGTGTTTCATATATCCAAAAATGAGTTTGATCTAACAGTTACTTTTTTGTAGATCTAAAAATTAATTTTATTGTCCAAAAAACTCAAAACTCGTTTTTGGAAAAATGTCACCAACCACCATCCACTGCGGATTCCGATGATCGGAATTGACTATCAAATTCACATTCGCTCAATATTCAAAAATCAAAAGGATCTAATAGTTGGATTTTAGTAGATCTAGGTTTTAATGTAGAACACTCACCCACAAAAAGGTTGCTAGAAAACTTATCGAAGAGGTGGTTTGAGGCGATGGTGGCTGCTGAGGTGGCATGGGCGAGCACCAAATTGGAGAGAGAGAGAGAGATGCTGGTAGCAACACCAATTTCCATTAGGGATAGCGAGGCCAATAGATAGTGAGACGAAGGGGAAGGGAAAGCTGAAAAGTACAAGGACAAAGGGGAAGCGATTTGCATCAGGGATAGCGATGTCGGTTCGACATTGGTGTTAGCATCGCCGGAGAATTGAGACGAAGGGGAAGGGAAAGCCAGAAAGGGCCGAAGGACCAAACATCAGTTCAGTCTTCTCCTTCTGCCATTCTGTCTGTTTCTTTTTCTTTATACTACATCCAAAACGATGTCGTTTTGTAATTTCGGTCAGTTTAATTTGTTCGATTATTTCAAACAAAAAATCGAACCGAAAACCAAAAACTGAACTAATTGAAAAAGGTAACCAAACTGAACCATTACAAGAAAATAAACGAACTGAATTGACTAGTTCAGTTGGTTTAATTCGGTTAATTTAGTTTAACTGAACTTTTGCTCTCCCCTACCACAAACTACCAAAGCTTCAAATCGTCCCAATGATTAAGAAGTCTGCTTTCATCATCAAAATGTCTTTACAATCTTAAATCTGGGAAATGAGATTATTGTTCCTAATCCACAAACCAAAGGTGCAAAAAAGTCATACTTTCAGAACTAATATAGAAAGAAGGAATAGGATAAACAATGGCCCATACCATCCCTAGTTACCAGGAAACTCAATGTTGGTAGAGAAGCATTCCCCCAGAAGCCCTTGTCCAAGATGGGTACGAAACTTTAAGAAAGATTTAAGGAAACATTTTGAAAGCTTTAGAGAAATGATCAGAATACATTCAAAATACCAATAAGAAATTCCTAAAAATCTCGAGGAAACCTTGTAAAAAAATCTCTTGAGAAAATCATTTAAAAACTTGATCTATTAATGTTTATGTTATTTTTCTTTAAGTTTTAAATAAATGCACAAAATGATTTATTAAAATACTCTGATAAATTTAAAAAAGATATGTCTATAATATTACAGGGTTGTGTTTCCATATTGTACTTGTTGGTTTCACCATGTCAACTAAGTGATGGAACACAACTATATCAATTATCTTCATTCACCACCATCTCATGAAACTTCTCCATATGAAGATGGTGTTGAAACTTCATTTCATCATTACTCCGCCAGGGGATATTATCCACTGCCGGTCCCAAGCCCGGATAAAGGAGGAGGGTTGCGTTAGGTAGCCGACAGCCAGCGTAAAACCTTGTCGGATCCAAATATGAATTCTAGACAAACTATCTGTTGGGATATAACCCACATAGAAATCTAGAATTCATGTAGCCAACCCCACATAGTGGGATAACGGCTGGATATGTTGTTGTTGTTTATGTCTATAATATTATAGAACCTTCTTTCTTTCGGATAAGATTCCTATTAAGTTTCTCATTTGATTCACAATTACCTTTTGTTTTCATTTCTCTTATATTGTTTGTGAGTATTGCTCACTTTATTTTCCCATATTGACTCCTATTTTCAATTTCTGTTTTGGCAACTATGGTCCAGGCCGAAGAATGATTCACAGAAAGGAACAAAGAGTAAGAGACCAACAGTGCAGAATGTGTCGGAGAACATTGCCACATTGACCAAATATCATGGAAAAAATTTGCAGATTCAAGGCAATTTTTGAACATAAACAGATGTCAAAAAGAGAGAAATCTATTGTAGAACTCTTAATGGTAACTCCCCCTCCACAAATAAACTTGTGGTATGGCCATGGCAGCTGCGAGCACAAGAAACCAAATTAAGTGAGATCTCTAAGTCATCTAGACAAAAATTGCAAGGTGATATA
Source organism: Diospyros kaki (assembly GCA_036245055.1). NCBI lineage: Eukaryota > Viridiplantae > Streptophyta > Magnoliopsida > Ericales > Ebenaceae > Diospyros > Diospyros kaki. Next base: position 42,155,805 of record BSEG01000007.1, on the reverse strand, counting down.
CAGCAGTTTGTAACAATGAGTTGAAAAGAATAGACATGCAATGAGAAGATAGAAGGGTACTGTAGAAAGTTTAGTATATGGAATCATAAAGCAACAAACAACAATCCACAATCAGAAGATTTAATACCACTAAATGGTCGACTACATGAATTCTAGACCTATATCTGTCTCTATCCAAAGCCACATACTTTCTTTTGTCACATATCCTATATCATCTTCAAGGTTTTTCACCAAGCTTTCTCTTGTCTTCCTCTCTTTTGTTACAAACTTCTTCTATTTCATCATCACCAAATAGGTGCATCTATTTGCTTAATTGAAGAGGCACTATATGATCTCATTTCTCATTTTGTTTCTCTTCATGACTGCATATCCACCGTAACATTTCATTTCACTATTTCAGTTTTGCTCATATTTTGGTGCTTAACTTCCCAACATTGTGAGCCATATAATAAGGATAATCTAATAATTGCTTAAAAAAAAATATCATTTAGCTTTAAAGAGAGTTTATCACATAAAATGCTGGATCCATTTCTTGAGTTTCCTTTTAGTAATGGAACCATGAAAGTAAACAACAAAATTTGGAGTTTGCACATTCCATATAAAGTTCACACTAACCTCATTCACCAGGGAAGGTCATGCGCCTTTGTAGTAATGATAAGATTGTTTTCTTTGTGACTGATAGGTCATGGATTTAAGTTTTGGAAATAGTCTGTTGAGTTGTATATTGTTGTGTGTGTATATTTCTCCAAGGGTTAGCCTTACGTTTATATCATGACCTATGATTATGTCATGGCTTATGTCATGACCCATGCATTTGTATATATATAGGTGTAGAACCTATTAATTAGTAAGAAATATAGAAAATAAAATTTTCTCTCTCTAGCTTCACATGATCAGAGCTGCCATTCAAATCCAAACCCTAGATCTATCCACGGTGACATCTCCTGAAGCATCCTCCATTTTGCTGGCCACGCCATCTCCTGCTTTAGAGCCACAGTAGCACCTAGATTCAGCCGCCATTGCAGTCATCTCGTTCACCCAGATCCAGCTGCATCCACTCAGATCTCCACTGTCTCCAGTTGCCATCACCTAGATCTAGCCATTGTTGTCACTGCCGCTGTTGCCGCCTGCCATCGCCGTTGCTTGGTCTTCTGACCCAACATTGGCCATCACTAACCTCACGAAGTCGCTGCCACTGCCATATCTAATAGATTTGGCTGCGACCACCTCACCGCCCAGATCCGGTTGCGCCTCCCATAGATCTGGCATCCATCGTTCAGATCTGGCCACGCCTTGCTCAGATTTGTCCGTCAATCTTCAGATCCAGCCTCCACTATACAGATTCGACCGCGCCTTGCTTAGATCTGGCCATCAGTCTCCAGATCCGGTTGCGCCTTACTTAGATCCGATAACATTCGACTAGATCCGCCCGTTAGTCTTCAGATCCAGCCATCTTCTTCTTGGCCGACCTTAGATCACGCTCATGTTCTACTTCCAGCGCAACTCTCAAATCTTGCGGCCTCTTCTCCGGATCTTGTGCATCACACAAGTCTCGCGTCACCGCTACATCATCGTCTGCTACCATCGACGTCAACCTTCATTGATGCTCCGAGCAAATCTCTGCCGCTCCGTTTTTTGGCTTATTTTAACCCCTTTTTTGCCTCATATTTTTTGCTCTTGTAAGCCTTTGACCTAACATGGCAGGTACCAGTAAATCCACCTCCTTCTTCGGTATCTTGTCTCCCTCTCCAATCATCGCTACTGAGAAGTTAATGGGTAGTTCCAATTATCTCTCTTGGTCTAAGATAGTTGAACTGTGGTGTATGGGTCAAGGTTTAAATGATCATTTGAATACCAAGGGTGAGGATGTGACCACAGACAAAGTTGAGTGGAAGAAACTTGATGCTCTATTATGAAGTCTCCTGTGGCAATCGATTGATCCCTCTCTTCACCCAATCTATACCAACTATACCACCTGTTGTGAGTTGTGGAGTTAGGCTAAGGCTCTCCATACAAATGACATCCAATGCTTGTATTCGGTAGTGTCTAATTTGATTAATTTAAGACAATAGAGTTACTCTTTCTAATTTCCTTGGTTGGAGGGCTTCTATTAAGGCTGGATACAACTCCCTTTTACCTGATGGTAAAACTGCTACATAGGATCTTGCTCAGAGAGATAAATTCATCATGGTCTGTACCCTTGCTGCTATTGGTCCTGAGCTTGCTCATGTTCGTGATCAAATCCTTGTTAGTCCTAACATCCCTACGATGGATGAAGTATATTCTTGTCTTCTTCGGGTTTCCTCTGTTCCTACCGTAATTGTCCCTTCCACAGGTGATAATTCAGTTATGGCTTTGTAGATTCAGAGTCGTGGAGCACCAAGAGGAGATTGTGTTGGTAATCGGGGTAGACGCTCCAAGTGTAACTACTGTCAAAAGTGAGGGCATACTACGGAACAATGTTATAAGCTACATGGTTGCCCTCCTCGTACTAATGTTGCTTTTATTGATGAATCTCGGTTTGAATCTTCTAATGGACATCCATCAAACTCTTTACTTCTCACTGGGGCTGACTATGACGAGTATCAAGGTATAAGACATCCCAACAATCTTCAGTTGCCTCTATCGCCCACTCTGGTGACTCCACTGCCTATTTTGCTCAGTCATCCTCTTTAGGACTGTGGGTCCTAGACTCAAGTGCTTCTAACCATATATCTGATAATCCCCATCTTTTCTCTCATTTTACTAGTTCTGTTTCTTTACCTTTTGTAACTTTGGTCAATGGTTCCAAAGCAGTTGCTAAAGCTATTAGCACTGCCAAACCCCTTACCCTTTCTACTTTTAGATTCTGTCCTTTATCTTCCTCATTATCTTTTTAATCTTGTATCTGTCAATAAACTTACACATGCCTTAAATTGTTCTATCACCTTCGATGATAATTCCGTTACTATCTAGGATCGCAATACAGGACAGATGCTTGGCATTGGATGTGAGTCGCAGGGTCTCCTTCACCTCAACCTTCCTAAATCTCCTGTTGCTTGCTCAATGAGTGAGTCTCTTGCTCTTCTCCACAACCATTTGGGGCATTTTAGTTTGGCTAAGTTTTAGAAGATGATTCCCAATCTGTCTACGTTGTCATCTTTCCATTGTGAGTCATGTTAGCTTGGGAAACGGTCTAGAACTTCTTTTCCAAAGCGTGTCAATAATTGGGTTATGTCCTCATTTGCTTTAGTTCATACTGATGTTTGGGGTCCTAGTCGTGTCGTGTCTGTTTTAGGTTTTCAATATTTTGTCACGTTCATCGACGATTATTCTCGATGCAAATGATTATATTTAATGAAAAATCAATTTGAGTTATTTTCAATTTTTGAATTTTTTTGTGCTGAAGTCAAAAACGCAATTTCATACATCTATTCAAATATTGCACAGTGATAATGCCCCTGAATATTTTTTGCCCCCTTTACTACATTTATGCCATCTCAAGGGATTTTACATCAGTCGTCTTATGCCTATACAACACAATAGAATTGGATTGCTAAACGTAAAAATAGACATTTGATTGAAACTGCTCGCACCCTTCTTTTACACTATCATGTTCCCCTTCATTTTTGGGTTGATGTTGTCCTCACTGCTTGCTATCTCATTAACATGATGCCTTTCTTTGTTTTCAGCACAACATTCCTTACTCTCTCTTGTTTCTTGATCAACCATTATATGTTCTTCCTAGCCGTGTCTTCGGTTGCATGTGCTTTGTCTATAACATGTCTCCTGGTTGGGATAAATCGTCTGCTTGGTCCATCAAATGCATTTTTCTTGTTTACTCCCAACTTTAAAAGGGTTATAAGTGTTACTCTCCTGACACCCGGTGCTATTTTCTTTCTACCGATGTTACATTTTTTGAATCATCCCCTTTCTACTCATCACCCCCTTCTGAGTGTCATCCCATATCCGAGGCCATCCCTATTCCATCTAGTCTTCTGTTCCTATTATCCTTGTTCCCTTTTCTACCCCATTATAGGTTTATCATCGGTGTTCTCTGACTCAGTCTCATGATGGTCTTGATGATGTCACTGTGCATACTCCAGCTTCTCCTATTGCCCCAGTGACTCCTGTTGCCTCACATCCTACTCCAGCATCTCCACTTGCTGTGATCCTATCCCCTGAGGATGAGTTTCCCATTGCCATTCGGAAAGATACTCGTCCTACTCGCAATCCCCATCCCATTTATAATTTTCTTAGTTATCACCATTTGTCTTCCCCTTTTAATGCTTTTCTTTCTTCCTTATCCTCTGTTTTTGTTCCCAAGACTATTAGCGAGGCACTTTTTGATCTGGGGTGGCGATAAGCAATGGTAGAAGAGATGACTACTCTACATTCCAATGGTACCTAGGATTTGGTTCCCTTACCCAAAGGGAAATCTCTTGTTGGATGTTGGTGGATCTAGACTGTCAAGGTTGGTCCTGATAGGTAGATTGATCGGCTTAAGGCCCATTTGGTTGCCAAGGGGTACACCCAGGGGTTTATGGCCTTGACTATGTTGGTACCTTTTTCCTTGTGGCTAAAATGTCTTTTGTGCATTTGTTTCTCTCTATCGTCGCTATGTGCCAGTGGTCATTATATCAGTTGGACATTAAAAATGCATTCTTACATGGTGAGCTTCAAGAAGAAATTTATATGGAGCAACCTCATAGGTTTGTTGCTCAGAGGGAGTCTAGTTTGGTTTGTAAACTCTGTCGCTCACTTATATAGTTTAAAACAGTCTCCACAAGCCTGGTTTGGTCGCTTTAGTGCTATTATTCAGGAAGTTAGTATGACCCGCAGTGAATTTGATGATTCAGTTTTCTACAAACACACATCACAAGGGAGGTGTATATACTTGGTCGTCTATGTGGATGATATTGTCATTACAGGTGATAATCAGAATGGTATTGCTCAGCTGAAGAAACATATTTTCCATCATTTTTAGACTAAGGAGTTGGGGTTACTTAAGTACTTTCTTGGTATCAAAGTTGCCTAGTCTAGTTCTGGTACAATTATCTCTCAATGAAAGTATGTGTTAGACATTCTGGAAGAAACTAGGATACTTGATTGTAAATCTATAGATTCTCTTATGGATCCTAATGTAAAGCTTTTACCAGGATAGGGAGAGCCTCTTCCAGATCCTGGGGGATACCACAGACTGGTTGAAAAATTTAATTATCTCACTATCACTGGGCCTGACATTTCTTTCTTAGTCAGTGTTGTCAGTCAATTTTTACAATCTCTTTGTGATAGCCACTGAGATGCAGTTGTTTGGATTCTCAGGTATATCAAAGGAGCTCCAGGTAAAGGGGTCATGCTCAGGTAGTCGGATATTCTAAGTCTGATTGAACAACTTCTCCATCTAATAGATGATCTACTTCAGAATATTGTGTTTTGGTTGGAGGAAACTTGGTATCTTGGAAAAGTAAAAAGCAAGATATTGTTGCAAGGTCAGGTGCAGAAGTAGAATACCTTGCTATGGGCTTGGCAACATGTGAATTTATATAATTAAAACAATTGCTTCAAAATCTCAAGTTTGGAGAGATATTGCAGATGAGGTTAATTTGCGATAATCAAGCTGCATTACATATTGTCTCCAACCTAGTCTTTCATGAGAGGACCAAACATATCGAGATAGATTGTCAATTCATTCGAGAGAAGATTTTATTTGAGTGTATTATCACAAATTTTATCAATTCAAATGACTAGTTAGCAGATGTCTTTACTAAACCCATAGGGGTCCTCGAATTGGGTATATTTATAACAAACTCGATGCATATGATATGTATGCTCTAGTTTGAGGAAGAGTGTTGAATTGTATATTGTTGTGTGTGTGTATTTCTCCTAGGGTTAACCTTACGCTTATGTCATGACCCATACATTTGTATATATATAGGTGTAGAACCTATTAGTTAGTAAGAAACATACACAATATATTTTTCTCTGTCTATCTTCACATAGTCTCTTTGCAAAAAAAGCAAGTGAAAGGCTGTGTACAAATACAATTCTCTTTCGATTCACATGAAGCATGGAGCCCCATGTACTGGGCAGAGGCGTGACCAAAATAACTAGACACATGCACCTAATGACCCATTGGATATGGAAAGAAAAGAGCAATTTTGCAACAACTCTCTCAAAATAACTAGGCAGATCTTATATGGTAATCTAATACCACTTAAATTCTATGTTATAATCTATTAAAAATCCTAAAACACTATGCCACATCTTGATAAATTAAAGAATTCAACTATAAATAAGGTTCCAAATAAATAAAATCCTAACACAACTACAACTATAAAATAAAAAATAAAAACTCTTTATCTCCATTACATTGCTATATTTAGTAGGTATAGTTCAAAAGGAAATATTACCAATTTGAACTTCTGTATATTATGATAACATATTCAGGGAAAAAGCAAGGGATCCATATTTGCGCAACACAACTAAATATGTCTCCAACCCCACAACCTGCACCTTCTCAGCAGAATTCACTCATCACAGGCCATAGAATTGTTCATCTATCTTTTAAGAGAAACAAATTCCCAAATTTGGTAAGCCAAGCAACCATGTGGCAGCTTAGTTTAAGCATATAACTAACTCTTCAATAGGCAATTCTCAAGCATAAGTTAATCACAATATGGTACCCGATATATTAGGTCATTCACCTATCAATTTGCTAAACAACACATTGAACAGAAATCAATCCTACCAAGCATAGAAGCCGTTATCCTTGAACAGCCTCCTCCAAACCAAGTTCTTCCCCTTGTGATCTAAGAATATCATCGAGTGAGACAGTTGAACAAAAGCTGATGACCTTGTGGAACTTCTTTGCAGGGGCGGGCAAATTGGGAACCCTCCTCCAACGGCACTGACCAGAATCACTGCTAATTTCACAAACACAAGCTGGGTAGTTCCTGTGATGCTCTTCATTGAACACATATATTAGGTTACCTAGTCCAACACATTTCAGACTTGCAAACTTATCTTCCCCTTCGCTATCAAACAAACAATAAAGTAAGTCCTGAGGCATGATTGCTATCTCACTGAACTCCATGCTTTCCTCATCAATCCTCCACAAGTTAAACAATGGTCCACGATGGCCATTGCACAGTCCAGCCAAAACAAGCTGGTCCTGACAAGCAACCAAGAACGAAAACAACACCCCTGGAGGCCGCAGAGTCTGGACCTCGCTCCAAAAGTGCTTATTTAAATCAAATGACGAAACAAAACAAGAATAAATCCCAAATACATAGAACTTTCCGTTGAACAAGGCCGAGGAGAGCCACTGAGACGAGTTCCCTGACCTGAAATCTGCTGGTAAAGGCGGGCAAAGCTCCCAAGAATCCGAATTAGGGTTATAGATCTCAACAGCCAACCTGTCCTCTATATCGACCAACCCACCAATGAACCTAACGCCGCCAACGACAATGAATCTAGGCAATCCAGATCCGTGATTGAACACGCCGACGAGAGGATTGCACCGAGAGAATCGAAGCGGCGATGTTTCTCGCCAGGCGCCTTTGAGGATGGGCGTGTAGCTGAACCTGGAAGAAGTAGTCGCGAAGAAGAAGCCGGCGCAGCCGATGAAGGACTGCTCGTGGGAGGAGGGCCAAACGGTGGGAAGCCTAAGCCAGGCATCCGCTTCGGGATCGAAAGCGAAGGCCTGGTTGTTCTTGAAAAAGATGTTGTTCTGGCCGTAGAGAAAGAACCAGGGCTTCTTCGCGGCGGAGACACGTGCAGCGAAGGAGGCGGTCGTGATAATGGAATGCCAGAACTTGCAGACCGCGGCGGCGCGGACGATGCAGCGGATGGGGAGGTAGGAGAGGATGAGTTCGGTGAGGTCGGAGCCGAGGTAATGCTCCCAATTGAACGAAGAATCGTTGAGGTCTTTGCTGAGTTTTGTGTCTTCCATGAGATTCATCAATCGGCTTTGCAATGCCCAATCCATTGACTGGATGGATTACAGGCGGAATGGAAATCAAATCAAAGTTCGGTTGTAGTCGGAGAGTAGCGGTAGCGAGAGAAGAGAGAAAGACAAATAGCGACACGGTGTTTGTCCTTTTGCGGAGGAGAAGGTGGAAAGGACTGGTTCGAATGGAGACCACCATCTGCCGGTGAGAATGTTAGTTGGTTGACCGCTAGGCCGTGGACCTCTTCAGTATTGGGCTTGATCATGGAAGTATCAAATGGGCTATGAGCTGCGCAGACAGACCAGGCGAGCCCAGCCTAAAGGCTCTTAGCACCAGTCAGTGCAGCCCATAGGCCGAGAAGGCCCATTTTAGGATTTACTAGAGATACAGATTGATCTGAACTTCCAATCCCATGTCTCGGCCATTCGGCGTGGCGGTCAAGCGATTGGCAAGTGAGCATGGATGGGATGCTGAAGCAATAAAAAATTATTTCTTTCTTAACTGGGGGAGAAAGAATCAGTGCTTTCGTGGTTCAAGTGAAGGAAAAATTCCACTATGAATAGAACTATTTAAGGTGAAGCCGTTGACCGTTTAAGTGGATAATATTCGTTTCGTTTCAATAGAACATATTATAGGCTGATTGTTAAATCAAGCCTGTGATTCAATAACCTTTTTAAAGGCTTAGGCTTCTGCTCTACTTGAACAGCAAATGCAGCGGAGGATTTGGGTCCCACAAGAAAGCAAAGAACATGCAGTTGCTGTATCAGTGTTGCAAGTCAGGAATATAGGCTCTCTCTTTATAATCCCAACTTCTGCACACCAAGTGGTCGATAAACTGCCGGGTGGCCAAAGTTGAGTGACTGAGCCAACGACATTAAGAGCAAGCGGAGAGATGAGCCAGTGGGTGATCGACAACCTCGACAATGTTGACCTCGACAATGCTCATGACCTCGACAATACTCAAAGCCAGGAAGAGCAGAGCAGGAAGATGCAGTCCATCTACAAGGTCCCTCCCCTCATCTCCGACCTCAACAAGAAAGCCTACCAGCCCCACGCGGTGTCGTTCGGGCCGTACCATTACGGAGAGCCTCACCTGAAGCCCATGGAGGTTTACAAAGGACGCGCTCTGCTCAATTTCCTCCATAAATCGGAGGTGCCCTTTTCCACAATCTTCGACTCCATGGTCGAAGTGGCTGAGGAGCTCCTGGGTTCGTATGCCTCGCTCGACCCCGAGTGGCGATGCGATACCAGGAAATTTGTGAAGCTAATGATTGTGGATGGATGTTTCATATTTTCAATATTTTGGTCGGCAAAAATGCCCTTTGATGGTGATATTTTTGTGGACGATCCCTTTTCTGGCGATAACGAAATACAATATGTCATATCATTTATTAAGTAAGATATGTTATTATTGGAGAATCAATTACCGATACGCGTGTTACTGGTGTTACTCAAGATCATAACATTTACATTAGGCGACGAGAAGGTATAAATAGATGAATTTAACTTCTCTTACTTTACTTGATAATATTAAATTTCATATTTAATAAAATTTAAATTTTTAATTAACATTAAAAGGTTAAGATTTAATTTATCATATAATTCATTATTAAAATACTTTTTCTTAATCAAAGAGCTAGGATTAAATTCTATCCTTCCATTCTTAGTTAGAGTGTTACCATTTAATTAACATGATCTCTCATGTTACTAAATTTTCTTTTATGAGAATAATGTCAACCAAATTAGCTGCCTCATTTTTAAGATAAGAGATAGATTTATTATATTTAATTTTAAAACCAAAAAGATTAAACTCATTGTCCAAATAACATTTGGGTTAATGTAATATTTATTTTTATTTAATTAAACTTGCATTGTTCATCCAGAAGAACTTGCGGATTTTGAACCGGAAAATACCCTCATTCTATGGCCATAACCCTCTTGGCCCCGAAATGGGCACATGCCTCCATGTCCTGGACTTCTATCACAAGAGCTTGGTCTACAAGGGGCTCACACCCACTGAATCCTCCAAGCTAAACAGCAGCCTGGGACCCAAAGAGTGGCCCATCGTCATCCGCTCAGCCACGGATTTGAATGAAGCCAACATCAGTTTCAAGGTGAGCGAAAGCAGAAGTTTCAGTGACATCTCCTTCGACGACGGCGTCGTGAGGCTCCCCAGATTCGTTGTCAATAATGACACCGAATCGATATTCTTGAACCTCATTGCATTTGAGCGGTGCTACATTGAAGCCGGACAAACCATTATTTGGTTCATCTGCTTCATGAACTTCATTGTCCACAAAGATCGCGACATCAGCTTGCTAAGCTCCAAAGGGATCATCCTCAACTTGATAGGCAGAGACAAGGCTGCGGTCCATTTGTTCAATATGTTGTCGAAGGATTTGATCTTGGAATCCTCCAGCGAACTTGCAATGGTGATTACGGGAATTGATACCTACTACAAGAAGCCGTGGCATAAATGGCGCGCCGACCTGATTCATACTTACTTCAGAAACCCATGGGTGACTGTTTCTGTCATTGCCGCCGTCATTCTCTTTACCCTCACTACATTGCAAACTGTCTTCGGTATCTACGATTTCAAACATAAATAATTGTGGTTCAATTAATATACTAAATGAATGTACTGTGTTTTGAATTATTTATTTATTTAATTAATAAATTTATATTGATATTAAAAATAAGATATCATAAATGTATGTAATAATAATTAATATTATCTTTTAATTAATAATATTTTTGTGTTAGAAAAGCTATTTGTGAACATAATATTTCTGTCATTTGTGAACATAATTTATTGTGAACATAATTAATAAAGGCGCCTGGGACGTTTCTCACCAGGCGCCTTTGAGGATAAGCGTGTAGCTGGACCTGGAAAAAGTACTCGCGGGGAAGAAACCTTCCATGAGATTCATCAATCGGCTTTGCAATGCCCAATCCATTGACTGGTTGGATTACAGACGGAATGGAAATCAAATCAGAGTTCGAATGTTGTTGAGAGTAGCGGCAGCGCGAGAAGAGAGAAAGAGACAAATGGCATACAGTGTTTGTCCGTTTGCGGATGAGAAGGTGGAAGTGAGAATGCTTGTTGGTTGACCACTAGGCCGTGGACCTCTTCAATATTGGGCTTGATCATTGAAGTATCAAATGGGCTATGAGCTGTGCAAACAGACCAGCCCAGCCCAGCCCAGCCCATCGGCTCTCAGCGCCAGTTAGTCCAGCCCATAGGCCAAGGCGGCCCATTTTAGGATTTACTAGAGATGCATATTGATCTGTACTTCCAATCCCATGTCTCGGCCATACGGCTCGACTGTCAAGCGATTGGCAAGTAAACATGAAACACGAGGAGAGGGGGGGATGCTAAAGCAATAAAAAATTATTTCTTTCTTAACTGGGCGAGAAAGAATCAGTGCTTTCGTGGTTAAAGTGAAGGAAAAATTCCACTATGTATAGAACTATTTAAGGTGAAGCCTTTGACCTTTTAAATGGATGATATTCGTTTCGCTTAAATAGAACATAGTATAGGCTGATTGTTAAATCAAGCCTGTGATTCAATAAATAATGGAATAAAGGCTTACGCTTCTCTGCTCTGCTTGAACAGTAAATGAAGAGGAAGATTTGGGAAGAAAGCAAAGAACATGCAGTTGCTGTATCAGTATCACTATCAACATTGCAAGTCAGGAATATAGGCTCTCCTTATAATCCCAACTTCTGCTCACCAAGTGCTCGACAAACTGCCGGGCGGCCACTTCCTTTATAGACACCAAGCTGAGTGACTGAGCCTACGACATTAAGAGCAAGCGGAGAGATGAGTCAGTGGGTGCTCGACATCAATGCTGAACTCGGCAACCTCAGCAATGATCAAAGCCTAGAAGACCAGAGCAGGAAGATGCAGTCCATCTACAAGGTCCCTCCCCTCATCTCCGACCTCAACAAGAAAGCCTACCATCCCCACGTGGTGTCGTTCGGGCCGTACCATCACGGGGAGGATCACCTGCAGCCAGGGTCGGCCCAAGGCCCAGTGGGGCCCTAGGCGAAAATAGTGTGGGTGGGGGAGTATGTTTTTTTGGAGGCCCCAAATTCTGTGTGTGTGGGTTGGGGGGGATTTTTTTGGGGGCCCCAAATTCCTGGGGAGGGGGGGGGGAGGAGAGATTATTTTGGGGGCCCCAAATTTTCTGTGTGTTGGGGGAGGAGGTTGTACTGCTGGGCGGTGGCTTGGGGGGGGTTGTTTGGGGCCCCAAATTTTTGGGGGCCCTAGGCATAGGCCTCAGTGGCCTATGCCTTGGGCCGGCCCTGCCTGCAGCCCATGGAGGTTTACAAGCATCACGCTCTCCTCTATTTCCTCCATACATCAGGTTTGCCTTTGGAGATAATCTTCGAGTCCATGGTCGAAGTGGCTCAGGAGCTCAAGGATTCGTATGCCTCGCTCGAGCCCAAGTGGCAAAACAATACTGAAAATTTTGTGAAGCTAATGATTGTGGATGGATGTTTCATGTTGTCAATATTTTGGTCGGCGAAACTATACTTGGATACTGATTATTTCCTAGATGATCCATTTTTTGGTGATCGTGAGATACAATATGTCATACCGTTTATTAACCGGGATATGTTATTGTTGGAGAATTAGTTGCCGATGCGCGTGCTATTCGTGCTACTCAAGATCATCAAATTCGGACTGAGTAACGAGGAGGTATAAATAAACGAATCTAACTTCTCTTATCTCTTTTAGTGATATTAAATCTTGTGTTTATTAAATTTAAAAATAAAAGGTAAAGATTTAATTTATCATGTAATTCATTATTAAAATATTTTTTTTCTTAATCAAAGAGTTAGGATTAAATTCTATCCTTCCATTAATCTTAATTAGAGGGTTAACATTTAATTAACATGATCTCTCGTGTTACTAAATTTCTTTTATGGGATTAATGTCAACCAAATTAGTCTCACTTTTAAGATGAGAGATGCATTTATTATATTTTATTTTTAAAGCCAAACGGATTAAACTCATTGTCCAAATAACATTTGGGTTAATCTAATATTTATTTTTATTTAATTAAACTTGCATGGTTCATCCAGATGAACATGGTTCTTTTGAACCGAAAAATACCCTTATTCTATGGCCATAGACCTCTTGGCCCCGAAATGGGCGTGTGCCTCCATGTCCTGGACCTCTATCACAAGAGCTTGCTCTACTCGATACCCACACGCACAAAATCTTCCAAGATAAACAGTAGCCTGGAACGCAAAGGCTGGCCCATCGTCATCCGCTCAGCCACGGAGTTGAATGAAGCCAGCATCCACTTCAGGGTGAGCGAAAGCGGAAGTTTCAGTGACATCTCCTTCGACGACGGCGTCGTGAGGCTCCCCAGATTCGATGTCGATAATATCACCGAAACGATATTCTTGAACCTCATTGCATTTGAGCGGTGCTACATTGAAGCCGGGCACGACATTATTTGGTTCATCTGCTTCATGAACTTCATTGTCCACGACGAGGGCGACATCAGCCTGCTAAGCTCCAAAGGGATCATCCTCAACTTGATAGGCAACGACAAGGCTGTGGTTGATTTGTTCAATATGATGTCGAAGGATTTGATCCTGGAATCCTCCAGCAAACTTGCAATGGTGATTAGGGGAATTGATTCCTACTACAAGAAGCCGTGGCATAAATGGCGTTTCATACTGTTTCATACTTATCCATGGAGGAGTGTTTCTGTCGTCGCCGCAATCATCCTCTTTGCCCTTGCTATATTGCAGACTGTCTTCAGTATCTTAGGCGTAAAACATAAATAACTGTGGTCCAATTAATAGTAAATTAATGTACTGTGTTTTGATAATTTAATTAATTAATAGAATTATTTTAATATTAAAAATAATACATAATAAATGTATCAAGTCTGTGTAACAATAGTTAACATTATCTTTTAATTAATAATATTATTTTTGTGTTAAAAAAGTTACTTTATGAACATAATGTATTGTGATTTTTTTGTTTTTTTCCCTATAAAAGTAGCTTAGTTTTAGAAAGTATCCTCATTGTAGGATGGAGTATTACCGAATTACAATATAGCTGAAACCCAATACTTCAAAAATTCAACCAAATGAACTCCAATTTTAATGGTTTTTTTTGCAATTAATTTTGATTTAGATTCTCTATCGAATTTGCCATGTTATATATACAAAACTGTTATTTGAACATAAAATTTTAATATTTTATGTAACAATCAATATTAATAATTAAAAAATTATGGCTAGTAAATAATTATGGATAATTTTCTGAACATTAATATTAATTAAGTGACACGTAAAATGTCAAAATTCTATTTCCAAATACCATTATATATGTTTACAATTGATATGATAATTTTCTATATATGAAAACATTATTTAAATATTTAAATTTAACATTTATAAATTTGCATAAAATATATCCACTAATCCACCACTGAACCTTGTGATTCACCCGTCAATTTTACTGACTTGGTAATTATATAATTTTTTTATTCTTTTCAACATTTTAATTACATTACCGTTTAGTTTTCATATTTTGTGTGCTTCTGTTCTCCAAAATCTCGACTAGATCGTGAGGGAGAAAGACAACTCAAATGTGATTATTGATTAAAATAATGATGTTATTTATTTAGATTATATTTGCTAACTATGATATAAGTTAAAAAAAATAAGATTTTAAAAGTATTTTAAATAAAAATATTTTTTATTATATTTATTAAATTTTATCTAATAATCTATTAAAAAGAAGGAACATAATTTTTTATTTAAATTTTGTGAATAAATTTATTTGAAATGAAAGAGATGAATTTATTTAAAATTTTATAGATAAGAAAAAATGACTTATATGATCTCATCTCATGAAATAATTAAAATTATCAAATTTGATAACTTAATTAAACCGAACTGAATTAATAATTTTAATTAATACAATTTAATTATGTGAGTTAAACCAAACTTTTGTTTAAGCTTAATTGATAAGCATGCATGTGGCAAAGGAGATATTTTAGGAGGCTGGCAAGTGGTGGTGGGCTGAGTTGTGAGTTAATTAAGTGATATTTGTAATTAATTAATTACTTATAGTATATGTCTTTGTAATTAATTAAGAAACACGGTTGAATATTAATTAAATTTTAGGTTAAAATTTATTAAATCATTTTAAATATTACCATTTGGGATAATTAACTGAGAGCCCTCTGACATCATTTTTTAATTAAAAAAGTTAAGTTTATATATTAAAAAATAAAATAATTATAATAGTCTAATTAATTTTAAACAATTATAAATAATTCTATTATTATAAACTAATTAAAATTTAAAATGTCAAATTTATTCTTGAGTGGAGGAAAGTGGTGTCAATTGATGATTTGAGAGGAAAAATAGGGAAAAGAAGTGAAATTTAATTATTTTTGAATCAAAAAATAAATTAGTTTCTAATTTATCACACTTTTTTTTTAATTTTATTAATTTTATAATAAATATGATTTTTCTTATTTGTGCTTCTAATTTCAAAAGTTGAAGTTTTTTTTTTATGTAAATAAGAATTTGATTGGAAATAAACCAATAATTAAAGGCAAGCTAGGTAAATTTGATATAGAATTTTAAAAATACAATTATTTATTTTTTAGGGATGATAAATATTTTTGTTTTAACAATATAATAAAATATTTACTTATTAATTTTTACAAAAGACTTTTCTGAGTAAGCATTGACTCTCATATCCTTGATTAAGTACTTGAATATTTTTAATAAATACTCAATTATTTCGAACAAAATACTTGATGAAAAGATTATCAAACTTAATAAGAATTCATAAAAGGTTTTAGTCATTATCAACCAAATTTACTAAAAAAAATTCTCATTAAATTAAAATACAAAATTTTCAACAAATCATCGATTAGTGAATAATTATTGATAATTTTTTAATAATTAATATTGAGTGACATATAAAATGTCAAAATTCAATGTCCAAATACCATTTTAAATATATATACTATAATTGATACGATAATTTTATATATATATAAATATTATTTAAATATAGAAATTTCACATTTATATGTAGGCATAAATATATTTTGAGCAATCCATCAATGAACCTAACACTGCCAATGGCAATGATTCTAGGCAATCCAGATCCGTGATTGAACACCTCGACGGGAGCGGAGCATTGCACCAAGAATCGAAGCGGCGATTTTCTTTTTAAGTACAGGTCTGAATGGAGACCAGCATCTGCCGGTGAGAATGTTAGTTGGTTGACCACTAGGCCGTGGACCTCTTCAATATTGGGCTTGCTCATTGAAGTGTCAAATGGGTTATGAGTTGTGCAGACGGACCAAGCCAGCCCAGCCCATAGGCTCTCAGCACCAGTCAGCAAAGCCCATGGGCCAAGGAGGCCCATTTTAGGAATTACCAGAGATACCGGTTGATCTGAACTGCCAATCCCACGTCTCGGCCATATGGCGTGGCTGACAATCGAACATGAAACACGAGGATGGGATGCTAGAGCAATAAAAAAATATTTCTTTCTTAACTGGGGGAGAAAGAATCAGTGCTTTCGTGGTTCAAGTGAAGGACAAATTCCACTATGTATAGAAACATGAAACACGAGGATGGGATGCTAGAGCAATAAAAAAATATTTCTTTCTTAACTGGGGGAGAAAGAATCAGCGCTTTCGTGGTTCAAGTGAAGGAAAAATTCCACTATGTATAGAACTATTTAAGGTGAATCCTTTGACCATTTAAGTGGACAATGTTCGTTTCGTTTCAATAGAACATATTATAGGTTGATTGTAAATCAAGCCTGTGATTCAATAACTAATGGAATAAAGGCTTACGCTTCTGCTATGCTTGAACAGTAAATGAAGAGGAAGATTTGGGTCCCACATGAAAGCAAAGAACATGCAGTTGCTGCATCACTATCAGCATTGCAAGTCAGGAATATAGGCTCTCTCTTTATAATCCCAACCTCTGCACACCAAGTGCTCGACAAACTGCCGGGCAGCCACTTTCCTTTATAGACACCAAGCTGAGTGACTGAGCCGACGACATTAAGAGCAAATGGGCGACTGGGTGCTCGACTTTGAAGCTGAACTCAACAACCGCCGCAATGCTCAGAGCCAAGAAGAGCAGCGCAGGAAGAAACGGTCCATCCACAGGCTCCCTCCCCTCATCATATCCGACCTCAACAAGAAAGCCTACGAGCCCGAAGTGGTGTCGTTCGGGCCGTACCATTACGAGGAGCCTCGCCTGAAGCCCATGGAGGATCACAAGCACCGCGCTCTCCTCTATTTCCTCGATAGAACGCGAGTGTCTCTGAACACAATCTTCAAGTCCATGGTCGGAGTGGAGCAAGACCTCAAGGATTCGTACGATTCGCTCCAGCCCGAGTGGCAAAACGATACTAAAAAATTCATGAAACTAATGATTCTGGATGGGTGTTTCATGCTAGAAATATTGCGGGCGGCGGCACAGGAGGCTAGGGGTGATTATTCTCTCGATGATCCCATATTCAGCCCCCACGGAAAACTCCATGCCATGCCGTTTATCAAGCGGGATATCTTGTTATTGGAGAATCAGTTGCCGATTCTCGTGTTAATCAAGCTCACAAGTTTTGAAGAGGAAATCAAGGTAAAAATAGACGAAACCGACTTCTTTCACTTCACTTAGTAACATCAAATCTCATGTTTTTTAAATTTTAAATTTTTAATTAAAAATAAAAGGTTAAGATTTAATTTATCATATAATTTATTATTAAAATATATTTTCTTAATCAAAGAGTTAAAATTAAATTCTATACTTCCATTTTTTATTAAAGGGTTAAAATTTAATTAACAGATGTTACTAACTTTCTTTTCAAGGGGATAATGTCAATTAAATTATTCTCATTTTTAAGCTAAGAGATGTATCTATTATTTTTTATTTTTAATTATATAATATTTTTTTATTGTTAAAATATTTTATAATTAAAAAATATATTAAATACATATTATTTAAAATTTGCGATGATTAATTATCCTTCTTGGCTTTATGTGAATATCCGTTCATTTATCACCTCAAATAGAATTCAATTAAATTAGATTCATTCACGTATCTTAAATTAATATAAAAAATAATTTTTATTTAATAATATTTTATTTTTATATTAATATAACACAAAATATAATACATAAACACATAAGCTTCACAAAGTATCACATAATTGTGATAAAATAATTTGGATAGAGGGAACTAAATGCTGATTTTTTTTATCAATTAAGGATTTTTTTTTATTGACTTTTGAATTGAATTGAATATATTATCATAACTTTCTTATAATTGTAATCCCTTTCCTTTTCAAAGATAATGTTACCAAAATTTGATAATAAAATATATTTTATGTCAAGACAAATGTAGTCTGAGGAAAATGCTATTTGTACACTAAATTGTGACATTTTTAATAATGATCGTGTATTGATATAACATAAAATATAATATATAATATATTAACAAATATCACCAAGAGTTTGACGACTCAGTATCCAAATAACATTTAGTTTAATATAATATTTATTTTTATTTAATTAAACATGCATGGTTCATCCAGGGAGACACGGAGACTTTGAACAAGTTGATACTCAAATTCTGTGGCCATGACCATCATAGCTCAGACATGGGCAAATGCCTCCACATCCTAGACCTTTATCGCAAGAGCTTGCTCTACAAGGACCCTAAATCCGCCAAATCTACCGGGCAAAATGATGGCTCGGGACTGAATAGTGCTACCATCAAGGGCGGATCCAGTGATGAATCTGGGGAGGGTTGGCCCCCAGATCTAGAAACCATTTCATCCTCCAATAGTACAAATTTCAGGACAGATTTAGGAGAGGACTGGAGCGGGCACGGGCTAGCGCGGGCTGTAGCCCGTGCCTGCCTCCCCCAAATCCGCCCCTGGCCACCATCGTCCGTTCAGCCACGGAGTTGAAAGAAGCTGGCATTTGCTTCAAGAGGAGCGGAAGCAAAAGCCTCAAGGACATCTCTTTCAAGTGCGGCGTCCTGAGGCTCCCAACATTTGTTGTCGATGACGCCACTGAATCGACCTTCCTGAACCTCATTGCATTTGAGCGGTGCCATGTTGGAGTTGGCCACGACATTACTTCGTTCATCTGTTTCATGGATAGGATTATTGACCACGATCGCGACATCAGCCTGTTAAGCTCCAAAGAGATCATCCTCAACGTCGTCGGCAGTGACAATGTTGCGGCCGATTTGTTCAATACGATGCCGAAGGATTTGGTGTTGGATCCCTTCAGCAATCTTAACAGAGTGCATGATAACATCGTTGCCTACTGCAAGAATCCCGGGCCTAAATGGCGCGCCACGCTACAGCATACTTATTTCAGAAGCCCATGGGCGATTATTTCTGTTGTCGCCGCCGTCATCCTCTTCATCCTCACTACAGTGTCAACTGTCTATGATGTCAAGGGCAAATAATTGTGGTCTAGTTAATACTAAGTTAATATATTGTGTTTTGAATCATTTAATTAAGTAATAGACTTATTTTGATGTCATCAATAAGATATAATAAATCTACCATGTTTGTGTGACAATAATTAACATTATCTTTTGATTAATAATATTTGTGTTAAATAAAACATTACTTTGTGAATATAATTTATTGCGATTTTTTTTTCCCTATAAAACAATCTTAGTTTTAGAAAGTATCCTCCATGTAAAAAAGTACTTTGAGAAGAAAGCATAACTTAAACATTAAACTCATATAAGATCCGATTATCACCAGGTTACAAGAGACATGAACACAATACTTCAAAAAATCACCCAAATGAATCCCAATTTGAATGGGCTTTCGCAATTAATTTTGGTTTATACACACAAAAATGTCATTTGAACATAAAATTATGATATTTTATGTGACACTTAATATTAATAATTAAAAAATTACCACTACAATTGCATAGTAATTAATTATCGATTAGTGAATAATTATCGATAATTTTTTTATCATTAACTTTAAGCGACACATAAAATATCAAAATTTTATATCCAAATACAATTTTAAGTATATATATATATCTATAATTGATGCGATAATTTTTTATGTAAAAAATATTATTTAAATATTTAAATTTGACAATTATAGATACATATAAATATAGGGACCAATTCTCCAATGAACCTAACGCCTCCAACAACACTAAATCTAGGTAATTCAAATCTGTGATTGAACATGCCGACGAGATGATTGCACCGAGCTAATCAAAGCGGCGACGTTTCTCAGCCAGGCGCCTTTGAGGATGGGCATGTAGCTGAACATGGAAGAAGTAGTCACGAAGAAGAATTCGGCGCACCCTATGAAGGACTCCTCGTGGGAATAGGGCCAAATATCATTTAAAAAAAAAAAAAAAAGATTCTGGTGGGGTGAATTCTATTATATTCTAGAAAAGAATGAGCCTTGAAGCTACCAGAGGCATACATATACCTTCTGCAGGCAAATCAAGAAGTTTCCAATCGTGTGCTTTGCTTTCTCCCTAACGTAGTGAATTAACATAGTGTATTACCATCTCCTTTATATTTTTCTAACCAACAATCTTTATAATTAACTTCTTCCAATTTTTGAACCTCTTAACCATGAATATTTTAGGTTATGATATATTACTTTTAAATAAATAATACAAAAAATAAAATATACTTTCTTTCACTGTAGAAAACTCAAGTCATGGATGTTGTGTGAACCAAATAAATTGAAATCGATGATTTTGAGCCCCAAATTTTATACAAAGATACTCATAAATAGGTTGACATAGTCCCATATTGATATATGCTCTTTGAACCTCATCTTATTTGTATAATGGATATTGTGATATTGGGATTCACTTTTAAAGATTACGTTAATAATATGAGGTATTACTTTCAAGTGGTTCAATAGTACATTTATCTTAAAGTTTGGATCTTTTAGTTTTAGATAAGGATATAGAACTTGAAAAATGAGCATTGCAGGGACTAGTTGGGTTACTTGATGATTGATCATCGATTTTTTTAGTGAAGTATTGAAAAATATTTCAATTATGCATTTTAATATACCTATATATATGTCACAATTAATAAAATTCCAACTAAGTCAATTCAAATATTCAATCACAATTAACAAATCCCAACTAGAATAATTCAAATATTCAATCACAATTAACAAATCCCAATCAAGGCAATTCCTTACTAAATGCAATAGTCAAATAACAATTAGCAAAAAGCCAAATGCAGTATTTAAACCCTAAAGTCTTAATTCTTAAACCCATCTTAAATTAACCAAAACAAAATCAAATAACTCATTAAATAGAACATAATCAAGTAAAATAACTTACCTCTAGTCTCTTAATCTCTAGAGTATGAAGGGATGCCCACTGTCTACCTGCCAAAAACAAGAATTTTCAGCAATCAACTCTTGTATATTACTATTGTTACCAAATATTCTTAGGCTATTAGCAGAAGCAACTTTCTTTATTTATATCTTAAATGATGTGTTGAACTTTTATAGATGAAATAAAGAAATTTAATGGAGATGATCTCTGTTTAGACAAAATAAAAACAAAAATGATCTCTTTCATTTTGCCCTTTTTTTTTTATTCAATGCAAATTTCACATAATATATAGGAAAAATAGTAAGCAAGCAAGTAACGGTGCAGATCTAGTTTTTTTTTTTTTTTTGGTGTAAATCAGATCCAAACATCCACTATTGAGTATTAACTATTAACTATTAAGTATTAAGCATTGCTAGTTGCATAGCGAATTAGCGAACGCGAAGCAGTAGCAGCGCTGTAGCGATGCAGGCTACCGGCGCCAAAAGCAGCGGCAACGCGCAACAGCCGCTCGACGTGGCCATCCCCGGTTAAACACCTCCAACGATGCAGGCCGCTGGGGTCGGAACTCGGAAGTAGAATCGAAGATTGAAGGAGTAGAGAGAACATATTTTGAAATATATAAATGGAAGAAGTAGAGAGAAGAGATGGCTTACCTCAGGAAGCTGAAGATTGGAGAGAGTTGACTGCTGATTGCTGAGGCAAGAAGAAGAAGATCGTCGCAGTCTACATAGTTAATTTGAAGGATTGAGTTTAGGTTTAATTTTAAGATTTGAGAGTTAAAAAGATTAGAGATTTATTGTAGATTTGTGCTGATAATATATTTGGGTTGGCCAGTTGGGGTGTGGGTTTGAAAAAAAAAAATATTTTAGACTTACAAATCCACTTTTTTAAAAAATTGCCGGGAAGGGTCCACCTGACACTGCCCATGGGTTATCTCGAGTTCATACAATGACTCATCACTCAGTTCATACAATGACTCATCACTCATCAATTCGAGTATGAGCTTAGTGAATCTTGAGTCAATTACAGGGGTAAATCCAGTGATGGATGTGGGAGAGGGTTGGCCCCCAGATCTAGAAACACTTTCAACCTCCAATGCCCAAATGTTGATCTTGAGTCAATTTTATGATCATTAATGTTGAGTGACACATAAAATGTAAAAATTCAATGCCCAAATACCATTTTAAATATATATGTATCTGTAATTGATATATAAAATGTCAAAATAAATATTACGGCGTGGCTGTCAAGCGATTGGCAAGTGAACATGAAACACAAGGAGAGGATGGGATGCTAAAGCAATACAAAATTATTTCTTTCCTAACTGGGGGAGAAAGAATCAGTGCCTGCTTTCGTGGTTCAAGTGAAGGAAAAATTCCACTATGAATAGAACTCTTTAACGTGAAGCCTTTGATCGTTCAAGTAAAGAACATGCAGTTGCTGTATCACTATCAGCATTGCAAGTCAGGAATATAGGCTCTCTCTTTATAATCCCAACTTCTGCACACCAATTGCTCGACAACCTGCCCGGCGGCCACTTCCTTTATAGACACCAAGCTGAGTGACTGAGCCGACAACATTAATTATAAGAGCAAGCGGAGAGATGAGCCAGTGGGTGATCGACATGAAAGCTGAACTCGACAAGCTTGGCAATGCTCAAAGCCAAGAAGAGCAGAGTAGGAAGAAGCCGTCCATCTACAAGCTCCCTCCCCTCATCCTCGACCTCAACACGAAAGCCTACAAGCCCGAAGCGGTGTCGTTTGGGCCGTACCATCACTGGGATGATCGCCTTAAGCCCATGGAGGATCATAAGCAACGCGCTCTCCTCCTTTTTCTCAAAAGATCGCCGATGTCTCTGGACAAAATCTTCGATTCCATGGTCAAAGTGGCGCAAGAGCTCAAGGATTCGTACGACTCCCTCCCCTACCAATGGGAAGACGAAACTGAAACTGAAAACTTTGTGAAGCTAATGATTCTGGATGGGTGTTTTTTGTTAGAAATATTGCGGTCGTCGTTATCGGAGTTTAAGAGTGATTATTTCTATGACGATCCCATATTTGGCCCTAAAGGAAAGCTCCATGTCATACCATTTATTAGGCGAGACATGTTATTATTAGAGAATCAGTTGCCAATGCTCGTGCTATTCAAACTCAAAGGCATTAAAGGAAATTACGAGGTATAAATATATGAATTTGACTTCTCTACCTTTACTTAATAGCATCAAACCTCATGTTTATTAAATTCTAATTTTTTAATTAAAAAAATAAATTTAATTTATTATATAATTCATCATTAAAATATATTTTCTTAATCAAAGTGTTAGGATTAAATTCTTAACGAATGATTAAAATTTAATTAACATGACCCCTTGTACTATTAAATTCTAAATCTTAAAACCAAAAGATTGTTTCTTTCTCTTTTATATATCACTAGAATTGGTTTTAAGGGGGGTAATGACAACCAAATTAGTGTCATTTTTATGATAAGAGAAATTTTTATTGTGTTTTATTTGTAATTATAAAATAATATAATTAAAAATAATATACAGTAAATAAATATTATTTAAAATTGGCAATGATTAATTATCCTCTTTGTAATTAAGCTTTGTATGAATATCTGTTCATTTATCGCCTCATATAGAATTCAATTAAATTTAATTCATTCATGTATCTTAAATTAATATAAACAATATTTTTTATTTAATAATATGCTATTTTTATATGAATTTAACACAAAATACAGTACATTCATACATACATGAGTTTCACAAAGTATCACATAATTGTGATAAAATAATTTGGATAGAGGGAACTAAATGCTGACTTTTTTTTTATCAATTAAGGATTTATTTTGACTTTTGTATTGTATTAAATATATTATCACAACTTTCTAATAATTGTATCCCTTCCCTTTTCAAAGATAATGTTACCAAAATATCATAATAAAATATTTTATATCAAAAGAAATGTAGCCTAACAAAAATGTTATTTGTACACTAAATTGTGATATTTTTAACAAATATCTCCAAAAGTTCGACAACTCGATGTCCAAATAACATTTGGTTTAATGTAATATTTTTTTTATTTAATTAAACTTGCATGGTTCATCCAGGGAGACGCGGAGACCTTGAACGAGCAGATACTGAAATTCCATGGCCGTGGTGATCTTAGCCCAAACATGGGCATATGCCTTCACGTCCTCGACCTTTATCGCAAGAGCTTGCTCTACAAGGAGGCCACCAAATCTACCAAGCAAACGCCGGCATCCGCAACCGTCGTTTTCTCAGCCACGAAGTTGAAAGAAGCTGGCATCCGCTTCAGGAGGAGCGAAAGCAATAGCCTCAAGGACATCTCTTTCGGTCAAGGCGTCCTGAGGCTCCCGGAATTCGTTGTCGATGGCGCCACTGAATCGACCTTCCTGAACCTCATTGCATTTGAGCGGTGCCACGTTGGAGTCGGCCACGACATTACTTCGTTCATCTGCTTCATGGACACAATTGTTGACCACGATCGCGACATCAGCCTACTATGCTCCAAACGGATCATCCACAACCTCGTCGGCAATGACAAGGTTGCAGCCGATTTGTTCAATGCGATGTCGAAGGATTTGATGATGGATCCCTCCAGCCACCATAACACGGTCCTTGAGAGCACCTTTTTCTACTGCGCGACGAGGTGGCATAAATTGCGGGCGACATTGATTCATAATTATCCATGGACAGGTGTTTCTATTGTCGCGGGCGTCATCCTCTTTGTCCTCACTACATTGCAGACTGTCTTCACTATCTTCGATTTCTTACGTAAATAACTGTGGTCCAATTAATACTAAATTAAAATTATTGTGTTTTGAATGATTTAATTAGTTAATAGAATGATTTTGATGTTAAAAACATGATATAATAAATGTACAATAACAATAATTAACATTATCTTTTAATGAATAATATTTTTGTGTTAAAAAAGTTGTTTTGTGAGCATAATTTATTGTGATTTTTTTTTATTTTTGTTAAAACTAACCAACCAACTTGTTGGTTAGTAGCTGTAGCTGAGTAGTTGTTATTAGCATAAAATTATTATAATAATATAATACATACGATTTTGGGGAATAATAATATTTTTTCTTCTAGTTGCTCTATATTCTTTTCTCCTATAAAATTTCTCATGGTATCAGAGCATAGGTCTGACGCCTTGATTTTGTTTCCTCTTTGGTTATCACAAGCACAAGAAGATCTTCAAATTTGATTTCTTCTATGTTGTTGTTAAAGTTGTGTTATTTTGCAAAGATGATTAATAACACAGAAAGACACGAAGAAGTTATTGACAATCGGACCAGTGCTCCAACAATCGGCGATGCGTTGTATCTGCACAGTGCAGATCATCCAGGTGTTCAGCTAGTATCTTTCCCTTTGAATGACACAAATTATAGGTCGTGGTCTAGGGCAATGCGAATAGCCTTAGGTGCCAAACTTAAACTCGGATTCATTGATGGATGAGTTCGAGCTCTAGATGAAGATGTAGAGATATTCAAAGCTTGGAAGAGGTGATATTATATGGTATAATCTTGGATTTTAAATGTTATTTTGAAGGGTATAGTTGAATCTTTCCTGTACACTACAACTGCGAAGGAGCTCTAGGACAAGATAACTGATAGATTTGGAGAAAGTAACGGTCTGTTAGTTTATCAACTCCAGCGACAGATTTCTTTTTTTTCACAAAGATAATTTGTATATTTCGACCTATTATACAAAGCTCAAGAAGTTGTGGGATGAGCTAACAGTTCTGGATCCATTGTCGTTATGCATGTGTGGAGCAACACATGCGATGGTAGATTTACTCAATCAAAGTAAATTGATGCAATTTCTAGTGGGACTTCATGATGGATATGACTAGGTTCGAAGCTAGATTCTCTTACTTGATCCATTACCTAGTGTTAATAAGGTCTATTCCATGGTCTTACGGGTGGAGTCACAGAGGCATGTTGCCTCTTCTTTTATTGAAGAAGGTGATGGTTCTGTCTTATTTGCTAGAAATTCTGCTTCTATTAGTAATAATCAATCAAAGTGGGATCAAAAGAGAGGGAAAATGACTAAGAAACATTGTGTGTACTGTAAACGAGATGGACACACTAAGGAGTAGTGTTTTAAACTCATTGGTTATCTGGAGTGGTATAAGATCAACAAAGACAAGAAGGTGAATCACAGTGTAACAATAGCTCAGGTGATTGCTAAATAAGAGGTTACATGTAATACCCCATGTTCATATGAAATTGCCACGTGGTTTCGATGAGTTTAGGATACCGAAAAATTGGTTTGATAGCAGTTATACATATCGAATCGACTGCAAGGAATGCCTCAGATTGAAATTATTTAAGAAAAATTATATGGTCTCGACGAGCGTATCGAGATAGGAATTATGGTATCAAAAGAAATCAAATTTGGAACGATTTTCGATACAGCAAAATACAGCTACCATTTAGGCTGTAAAATCGAATCGTCGTATGGAACTCCCGAAAAATCAACGGAACCCTAGGCGGGCTTTAGTTTTGGGTAACGAGCAACTCTTCAGTGGTTTCGGGATGAAACAATAGCCAGTGAGGATATTGCGACGAATCGTCATTTTTTACTAAGTTTTGAGTTATTAATTTTAGATTGTTGGTATCGTAATGCAAATTAATTTGAGGTTTAAGGGCATAATTGCAATTAGGGAATTGCACAAGTGTAATAGGGATGAAATTTAGAATTTAATGTGTAATTTTCTTTAATTTAATGTGTAAATATAGTATAAAATATATGTAATATATATATATGGAATGCGTGCGTGCTGTGTGCCATGCCCTGCAAATCCATCTCATGCCCTGTGAATTAGCCATCCGCGATTTGCGCAAATCAGCCACGCGTCTGCAACCGAAGCTCACGTCTGCAAAGTTTGGAAGATCTTGCACGCCAAGTTGAGTAATGCCCAAGCCACATTTGCCTATAAATGGGCAGCAATCTTGGCCGAATGGATGTAGAGATCCAAGAGGTAGGAAGAGAGAGATCGGGAGGGAAGGAAAAAGAGAAGAGGAGCAATGGCCGAGAGTTGTAGCATGGCCGAAAGCATCTTGCGAGCTCGAGAGAGATGAGAGAGATAGAAGAGGGTTCAGGAAGTGGTTGGAAGAAGAGAAGCCGCAGCCATGGCAGCCATGGCCGCATGCTCCAGCAAGCTGTCGCGAATAGGGGGCCACGACCGTGGCCGTGTTCGGCCAGCAATAGCCAAGTCGAAGGCCGACGGGGGCATGGGCGACGGCCAGCGAGGCTGAGGAAGCTGGGGCGTCGGAGTGGGCGGCCAAAAATCTCGGCAGTGGCCGCGACGGAGGAGGCCACGATGGTGGCCGGTGCGGAGGCGACCAGGAGGCCGAGGCGACCAGCGGCATAGGTGCTGGGAGGCGTTGGCAGCTGTAATACCCAGAAAATTATTAAGAGTATAAATGATATTTAATAAAGGGTATAACTGAAATTATCGAAAGAATAAGGCTATATGACACATTAACGCAGTTTTAGACAATCAAATCAGTCGGAGGGAGTAACCCGGACCTTAGATAGTTAAAGATAATTGTACAGTATCGACAAATGATTCGAAGTATGATTTTTAGTGATGAAAGAAATTGGTTCGGAAACAGTTTTCGGTACAGCTGTCGACTGGGTTGAGAAAACCGAATCGACGTTAGAGATATCCAAAAAGTCAACGGAACGTGTTAAGGACTAATATTTAATGTGTACAACAACCCTTAAGCGATTTCGAGTTAAATCAAATGGATTTAAGGTCAATTTGACCAGCCGAGCCTAAGTGTAATTTTCTAAATTTGCCTAAGGGAGGTCAGAATGATAGTTTTTCTAGAATTTCAAGGGAGAAATGAAGAGTATGAAGTTCGTGGGGCATGGTGGTATGTTTGGATAGTTTGGGGGCTTAAGGAAAAGGGCAGAAATGATATTGGAAGAATCTAGGGGGTAAAAGTGCAATAAAATGAAAGTAATAGTGTGAACACAGTGAGGGGAAATCAGCCGCCGCCTTCATCGCACGTGGTCGTCATTTTCAGGCGATGGAACGGCCGAGGGTGGCTCGGGGGAGGTGGTAACCGGCGGTGTGAGACTTGGGGACCAAGCCATGACCGTTGATTGGCTGAAATCCGATCGATTTTTTAGTATAAATTGGGGCCGAGGGTTTCGAATTTTGGAGCTCAAATCGAACGCGTTTTTGGATGTTTTTGAGAGAATGATTAAGGGGCTTTTGATCCTTGCATCGAGGAGAATAGTTTGGGAGCAATTTGGAGGATTTTTGTGTTCGTTTGAGACTGGTTCGAGCTCACCCGAGGAAGCGAGGCGGTCCGCCTCGCCGGACCTGCAACTGCTGATTTGGCAGCTTTTCTGGCGTCCTTTCGACCGAAAAATGGCACCAATGGGATCGACTTCTCAAGGGCTTCAAGGGGGTACCTTTTGTTTGGGCATCGGAGACGTCGGCGGTGACCGAAATTTTGGGGAAGATGGTGGCGCGTGGCTGCACGCGCCACACACCAACCGCACCCACGCGCTAGGCGCGTGAAGGCGCGTGAGATGGGCAATTTCGGTAATTTTCCTTCTAGTATTTTTATTGATTTAATTTAGGATTTATCATATTTAAATATTTGAGAAAATATTTGAGGAAATAATTATTTTGAATTATCGAGGTGAAAAATAGGAGAAAAATAGAGAAAATTATGAAAAAATTGAGGAAAATAGATTTTAATGCTTTCTTAATTAAATATGATGTTTAGGAAGTATCTTGGCTTGAGGTTTAGTACAAGCTCAAATATTTGGGGTTTGGCACACAAATCGAGGCCATGCACGAGGATCAAGGCCATCCGAATTCATTCGAGGTGAGTGGTTTGACTCTAGTTTACTCTTGTTTGGAAAATTTCTTGGTGTGAGTGTAGCGGGTTCAGGTGAGCAGTCTCACCAGAACTCGGGATGCTATGCTTATGCGTTTCACTTATGTATTTATGTCATCAATTGCATATTGAACATGTAATATATTGCATCAACTATTTTTACTTACAAAAGAGTCGGTGCATGGCTTGTGATTTTCATATCATCGAGGTATTGATATTCGTGTCAATGTTGTTTTCTGTGTGGGACGGGACGGGGTCTTCTTGAGAATGGGACACGGTTAGTCCTGACGATCGGGTGACACGGTAGGGCATCCGGGGCCGGTACTGGTGATCGGGTGACACGGTAGGGCATCCGGGACTAGTAACCGAGTGACACAGTAGGGCACACGAGGATTAAGTATGTCAGGGAGATTTCTCAAGTTAGACGTGTCTTGCATATTTACGGTTGTCTGAGTATGCCATGCTCGTGTCTATCCTGCATTGTATAAACTGTTTTATGCCGTCACTTAGATGTTTATCATCTAACTTGGGCTATGCCCCTGGAACGTTTAATGTTCCAGCCAGGGACTGCTGCGAGGGCAAGGATGTGGCCGGTTGAGGGCCAATGGTGCTTAGTTTGTTAAGTCGTTGTAACGTTTGGAGGCTTTAATACGCATTTCAGGTTGTAAATGAACTGTTGTATAATAGCGATTTTATCATTAGGTCTGTAATACGTAAATACAATGTAAGAACTATGGTGTTTTGGTATTAATGTATTCGCTGCATTGTATTAAGACTCGTTTAGTTTAAGATTATTGATCTTGATAGTTAAACAGGCAAAGCTGGGGTTTGCGGGGTTTTGTATCTGCATGTGAAGATTGTTCTTTATATACCGCGTGTGTTGAGTTTGAAGAAAAAAAAAAAAGAAATCCCGAGAATACCCTTATAGTGACACGCCTGGCGAGACAGGGTGTTACAGCAGCGGTGGCTGCAGCGGGAAGAAGAAGAAGCAGATGTTGTTCGCGCATGAAGGAGAGAAGAAAAGGAGAAGAAGAAGAAGACAAGAAAAAGAAAAAAAAAAAAGTTGCAGGCGGAAGTTGCAAGTCGCGCGGAGGAAGAAGAAGAGAGGAAGAAAAAAAAAAGGAAAAGAAAAAGAAAAAGAAAAGAAAAAAAAGAAAAAATAGAGAAAAATCTTAGAAAAAATTATGAAAAATAGGAAATTATGTTTCGATGGTATTTCAGAGATTTTGGGCGAGAAAATAGTTTGGGCACGCGTTTCAAGAATATGGCACGCATATCGAGGAAGTCGGAGATGCTAAATTAAGGTGAGTAAAATTCTCTAAAAAATTCTATAAATTATAGAATATTATTTTATGTATTGTCGTAGTGAAATATTTGAGAAAATATTTTAGAAATATTCCGTTTGGATTTATTGAGGAAAAATAGAAAGAAATAGAGAGAAAATTATAGAAAAATGTCAGAAATTATGGAAAAATAGGTTTTAATGTTTATTTAAATAATTATGCTAATTAGGATACTTTGAGGAATAAGTTGAAGTGACTTGTCAAATTTTGAGGTTGACACGCAAATTGAGGCAATGCATGAGGCAATGCACGAATATCGAGTTAGCCCGATAAGCTCTAGAAGGTAAGTGGTACTTCCTTGAAAATGTTTTCATCATATTGACATGTCTTGATATGTAACCATCACGTAGAATGCATACATGACTATGAAATGCATGAATACACGTTTATATCATTGATCACACGCATATGAGGCCGTAGAGAGTACGAACTGGCACCGCTGCTTTACCAAGGATGCACCCATACACCCCGACCTCGAAAGAGGTGGTTGCTAAAATGGTAGGTAGCATGAGGGGTACAGTTGACACCTACGATGAAAGACATTGCATACACACATGCATATCAGGATGTACCCTTACTTAGATGTTTCATCATCTAACTTGGGTTCACGCCTGGAACATTCAACGTTCCAGTCGGGACTTGCAGTGATGATACTGAGGTTGGAGATGTGTAGTGACGCGAGACGTTAGGAAACTAGGAAATGTGCCATGTTATGCTTAAGAATTATGTACATTTGTTTTATTTTCAGAAGTTTATGTAATAACTTTGTAATAAATGCTATGTCAAGTTATTCGTGTATGTATTGCAATGAGCAGATTCGATTCAGCTTCCGCTTTGTATTTAATTTCTAGTTTAAACATCTCGTCTAGCACTAGATAAGGTCTTAGGGAATTTCGAGAATAATAGATTTAGAAAAAAAAAATAGACCTAATTTTCTAAGGCATAACATGCCCTGATAAGGTGGGCTGTTACAGTTGGTATCAGAGTTTAAGATTATTGGAAGCTCTAAGTGACTCGGATGTAGTCGATATCAGAGTTAAATCCTATTTGAAGATTAGGGAATAACAATTTGGAGACTTAAGGGTATCCAGTATTGATGGAACCAGTTAGTAGGAACCCTAAGTAGAGGCTTAGGGAAAAGAAACAAGGGTTCGTAAGACGAAATCCCTATTTAGGAGATTCAGGGATTTCTGATTGAAGGCTTAGAGATTGCTGGATTTCAGTGTTAAGTAGTGGAAGTGCATGTCTAGGCAAGTTCTGGCTAAGGAAAGACTTGGTATTTAAGTGTGTCCATTTGTGATCCACCTCTATTTCCTGGGAACTTACCTGGTGTACTATTCAGACACTATTCCAATACACGATTACTATTCTCGATGAATAGTAAAAGCCTAATGGAAGCTAGTACAATGACTTAGCTATTGAAGTTAGGATCAGATGATAGGATTCAGGTGTAAGGTTGACTTAGTAACCATGATTAGAGATCCGAGAGATTCAGAGACTGTTGATTTAAGGTCATTGCGATGAATGATAGGATAGTTGGTAGTTATCAAAAATGATTAAGTCATGGATGATTAGTCTGATGTGGCAGGATCAAATGATAAATATTTTTCGAGGATGATTTAATGTCTCAGTAATGCGATGTAAAGATCAGGGATCCAACGGATTAGGTTAAGCAAGAGGCCGAAGATGGCCAAATGATGACGTATGAGTTGCACAAATTGATGAGATAACGGTGGTGCAATCGCTGTGACTCGCAGAGACGAGATAAGGAACCCAACAACGTGACGACACTACTGGTTTGGTGTTCGCAGTGACAGATCTGGATCCAGGGACCCACGTGCCGATGGTTGATGGATGGCTTGCGATAAGGTACGGGAAGCCCGTCGATTGAAGCATCATAGTAGACTGCCTGGGAGACAATCAGATGCTGAAGATCTGGGGCAGCCAGTAGGGTTTGTACCTTGTATGGGTCTAAGTCCCAATGGTCTAGGAGCAAAGTGTACCACTAGTTGTGATTGAATGAGGCCGAAGAATCAACCCGAAATGGACTGAGTGTCCTATTTAAAGAATTGTATCAGGATTCGCGGTCATCTTGGGAATGGGTGACATGACGAACAATGCGAAGCTTGAGAAATAGAACACCTCGGTATTTAGTAGGGCAATAGGATCATGAGATGGTAGCCTCGGTTCAAAGTAAAGTTTTGGTACCGGAAAATGAAAGAGTTACTTACTAGGTAGTATCGACCCTAAATGAATGTTGAGCAGACCTAGTCAACAAAGGTTATGACTACGGTTTAGTGTGCCAAGTGAGCTTGAGGATTTGAAAGTCTGTGGGAAGAGGCACGTGAATAAGTTATGCTTTGTGCATTGCGTGGGGACCTGAATCGTTATTTGAGGTTTAAAGTATCATTCGATACAGAGTCCTTACGGGTTTGAGGTTCGGTTGTTTTTAGGAAATAATTGGAACCAGGTAACGTGATCTGAATAGAGATCTTCAAAGATGAATCGATTTGAGATTTTCAAGGAATTCCCCTAAGAATTGGAGTACCATGGGAGATGTAAGTACCCACCCACTCCAGTTAGCGAGATGGTTACAAATAGATGTCTTTAAGAATCTTGGGTGTGCTTGAGAGAGATAGGTAATGACAAATGTGCCAGGATGTCAGATTGTAGTAGGAAACGCCGCGTTCTTAATAGATCAAAATGAAGATCCGGGATTTTCGATTTTGGGAGAATGGAACTCCTGTTAGTTTAGATAACCCTGATAGGCAAATCGGGAGATGTGTAGTTAGACAATCACTAAAGTGATGAAAGTAAATTATGAAAATAAAAAGCCTATCAATATGTGGTATGAAAGATGAGGAAATGAGAATGTGCTCTTGAAAGATTTATTGGGATTATTTCTTAATGACAAAATTGTCAATAATAGCTTGAGGTTATTAGATGCTTAACCATAAATAGCTTGATTGAGGACATAAATTAACAAGATTTGGAAGAGGTGAAAATTAAAGAGTCGATATGTTTGCTTCGAATTTGATGAATTATTAAACAGTTACAAGAGGTTATGATATTTGCTAGGATTAATGCGTGACTGAGGAGTAAAACCTTTGTAATATTAAGGTTAAATGTGACGCTCTTCATTGTGATACGTGAGGGTAAATGATCCCGAGATTTTGATTAGATGATAATGATGTCATAAATTGTATGGGTTAAAATAGTACGAATAAAGTTAATAGCACTATTACCAAGACAAGTAGACAATAGAGTCGATGAGCAAGTTTGGAGATTGCGAGTTAGTAAATGAATCTGTGCTACGATTTACTAGAAGTCAAAAGAGCCGATGGTCGAATGCGAGGAAAGTAATCAGGTGATTTTTTTATGGTAAAGTATGATTATAGTTGGCATGAGATGGTGCCTTAAGTATTGAGCATGATTAAAATTAGTTGACATGAAAAGTTGAGGATTAAATGGTTAATCTGATGACATAAAACATTATTTGAGGATCACTTTGGAAAATATAAGGACTTATTTGGGTTATGAGTATGGATGAATAGATATCAGTATTGCTAGATTGGAAGATAACGTTAGGTTTTAATTGATATTAAAAGTTAGATTGGGAGACAGATAAAATCTATTAATTGGAAAAAATTTCTTGATGAGATAGTTATACGACATGATTATAAGATGATTGTGGTCAATTATCAGAAACTTGAGGTTATATCAAGTGATGAATACGTACGAGAATGAGGAAACAACAGTTATAAGAAACCTCGAATAGGTTATAGCTCGAAAAAAAAATGGAGAAAAGAAAAAAAAAATCATTCGAGGACATGTGATAAATAAGATGATATGGTAGGACCACTAACTTGTTATGGCAATCTGGAAGCCTATAAAAACAACCTAGTGATGACAAGATATGTGATGTTTGAGGATTTAAGGATATGTGAAATAGTTTGATGACATAAGAATATTTCTTTGAGGATTCATTTGAGAGAAGTCAAGATGTATTAAGATCAGAGATTTTGTGCTAAGTTTGGAAGATTATCAAAGCATGATTGATTAGCTCAAGAGAATTGACGTCGTGAAAAATCGGTAATGGAGAAGTAACCAGAATAAGGATGAAATTTTGAGATTTAGAATGTGGCGAATTTCGAGGATGAAATTTTTGTAAGGAGGGGAGAATATAATACCCCATGTTCATATGAAATTGTCACGTGATTTCGATGAGTTTAGGATACCGAAAAATTGGTTTGATAGCAGTTATACATACCGAATCGACTGTAAGGAATGCCTCATATTGAAATTATTTAAGGAAAATTATATGGTCTCGACGAGCGTATCGAGATAGGAATTATGGTATCGAAAGAAATCAAATTCGGAACGATTTTTGGTACAGCTAAAATGCAGCTACCATTTAGGCTGTAAAATCGAATCATCGTATGGGACTCCCGAAAAATCAACGGAACCCTAAAGGGGCTTCGGTTTTACGTAACAAGCAACTCTTCAGTGGTTTCGGGATGAAACAATAGGCAGTGAGGATATTGCGGCAAATCGTCATTTTTGACTAAGTTTTGAGTTATTAATTTTAGATTTTTGGTATCGTAATGCAAATTAATTTGAGGTTTAAGGGCATAATTGCAATTAGGGAATTGCACAAGTGTAATAGGGATGAAATTTAGAATTTAATGTATAATTTTCTTTAATTTAATGTGTAAATATAGTATAAAATATATGTAATATATATATATGGAATGCGTGCGTGCTGTGTGCCATGCCCTACAAACCCATCTCATGCCCTGTGAATTAGCCATCCACGATTTGAGCAAATCAGCCACGCGTCTACAACCGAAGCTCACCTCTGCAAAGTTTGGAAGATCTTGCACGCCAAGTTGAGTAATGCCCAATCTTGGGCAGCAATCTTGGCCGAATGGAAGCAGAGATCCAAGAGGTTGGAAGAGAGAGATCGGGAGGGAAGGAAGAAGAGAAGGGGAACAATGGCCGAGAGTTGCAGCATGATCGAAAATAGCTTGCGAGCTCGAGATAGATGAGAGAGATAGAAAAGGGTTCGGGAAGCAGTTGGAAGAAGAGAAGCCGCGGCCATGGCAACCATGGCCGGGTGCTCTAGCAAGCTGCCGCGAACAGGTGGCCACGACCGTGGCCGTGTTCAGCCAGCAGTAGTCAAGTCGAAGGCCAATGGAGGCATGGGCGACAGCCAGTGAGGCTGAGGAAGTTGGTGTGTCGGAGTGGGCGGCCGAAAATCTCGGTAGTGGCTGGTTCGATCGGGCATGGCTGATGCGCAGCCAGCAGGTGCAAACGCAGGAGTGGCCGCGACGGAGGAGGCCGCGATGGTGGCCGCGGGAAGAAGAAGAAGCAGAGGCTGTTCGCGCATGAGGGAGAGAAGAAAAGGAGAAGAAGAAGAAGAAGAAGAAGAAAAAAAGTTGCAGGCTGAAGTTGCAGGTCGCGTGGATGAAGAAGGAGGAAGAAGAAGAGAGGGAGAAAAAAAAAAGAAAAGAAAAAAAAAGAAAAAGAAAAGAAAAGAAAAAAAGAAAAAATAGAGAAAAATCTTAGAAAAAATTATGAAAACATAGAAAATTATGTTTCGATGGTATTTCAGAGATTTTGGGCGAGAAAATAGTTTGGGCACGCATTTCGGGAATATGGCACGCATATCGAGGAAGTCAGAGATGCTAAATCAAGGTGAGTAAAATTCTCTAAAAAATTCCATAAATTATAGAATATTATTTTATGTATTGTCGTAGTGAAATATTTTAGAAATATTCAGTTTGGATTTATTGAGGAAAAATAGGAAGAAACAGAGAGAAAATTATAGAAAAATGTCAGAAATTATGAAAAAATAGGTTTTAATGTTTATTTAAATAATTATACTGATTAGGATACTTTGAGGAATAAGTTGAAGTGACTTGTTAAAGTTTGAGGTTGACACGCAAATTGAGGCGATGCACGAGGCAATGCACGGATATCGAGGTAGCCCGATAAGCTCTAGAAGGTAAGTGGTACTTCCTCGAAAATGTTTTCATCATATTAACATGTCCTGATATGTAACCATCACGTAGAATGCATACATGACTATGAAATGCATGAACACACGTTGATATCATTGATTACAAGCATATGAGGCCGTAGGGAGTACGAACTGGCACCGCTGCCTTACCAAGAGTGCACCCATACACCCAGACTTCGAAATAGGTGACCGCTAAAATGGTAGGTAGTATGAGAGATATTGCATACACACATGACATATTATGATGTACCCTTATTTAGATGTTTCATCATCTAACTTGGGTTCGCCCCTAGAACATTCAACGTTCCAGTCGGGACTTGCAGTGATGATACCGAGGTTGGAGATGTGTAGTGACGCGAGACGTCAGGAAACGAGGAAATGTGCCATGTTATGCTTAAGAATTATGTACATTTGTTTTATTTTCAGAAGCTTATGTAATAACTTTGTAATAAATGCTATGTCAAGTTATTCATGTATGTATTGCAATGAGCAGGTTCGATTCAGATCTGATCAATTCTTTCCTCGGGCTTCTCAAAAATAACTTGTCTATGGTGAAATATCCCAGATTTTTAAAAGGGTTCATGAATAATTTTAACGTGAGCCATAAGTGAAATTATCAAAAGATTTGAGATTTTAGTATAATTTCTTACAGTTATCAGTACCGAATCGACTGCAGAGAGTACCTTGAATCTTAGATATATAAGGAAAAGAATATGGTGTTGACAAGCATCCCGAGATAGGATTTATGGTATTAAAAGAAATTGGAATCGAGACAGTTTTCGGTACAACTTCGATTCAGGCTGAAAAATCAAATCATCGTAGAGGACTCCCGGGAAGTCAAGGGAACCTTGAGAGGGCTTTGATTTTAGGTAAAGATTAACCTTGAAGTGGTTTTGGGACGAAACAAAGGTCTGGTAAGGACGCAGGGGCAAAATCATTCTTATTGAGTAAGTCTTGAATAATTAATTTTGAATTTTCGATATCGTAATGCAAATTAATTTGGCGTTCAAGGATGTAAATGTAATTAAAGAATTGTCTAAGTGAAATAGAGATGAATTTTGAGATTTAAATATATAATTTTCCTTATATATTAGTGTAATATATATATATATACATGTGTGCCAACAAAGGCAGATTTGAATTGCAAAGAAAGACATGGTTGAGATTTGCGCAAGATTTGGGTAGATTTGGCAGCGAGATTTGAGGAGAGAAATCCATAAGAAATCTGAAAGGAGTATGGAGCAAGATTGTGATGTATAATTTATACATATATATATATATATATACACCGTGGAGAGCAAGCAACAACTTGTCTATAAATTGGGAGAGATTTTGGCTGATTGAGAAGCAACAAATGGAAGGGGAGAGAGCTGGGAGGTGGAATGGTCGAAGGCAGCCATGACAGCCTAGTACAAGAAAATTAGTGTTTAGTGACGGAACTATTCCGTCGCTAGTTAGCGACGGATAGCGACGGAATTTCCGTCGCTAATTTCTATAAATATTTTTTACTTTAGCGACGGAATTAGCGACGGACTACCCGTCACTAAATTTAGCGACGGAATCAGCGACAGATAGGCCGTCGCTGAAAAAGAAAAGAAATTAAAAAAATTAAAATTTAGTGACAGGGACAAACCTGTCGCTAAAAAAGAAAAGAAATTTAAAAAAAATTAAAATTTAGCGACAAGGATAAACCACTCGCTAAAAAATAAAAGATATTAAAAAAATTAAAATTAAAAATAAAATGTAGTGACGAGAATATACCCGTCACTAAAAAAGAAAAGACATTAAATAAAATTCAAATTAGAATTAAAATTTCGTGACGGGATACACCTGTTGCTAAAAAACAAAAGAAATTAAAAAGAAATCTAAATTTTGCGATGGGGACTAGTCCGTAGCTAAAAAATAAAAGAAATTAAAAAATTAAAATTAAAAATGAAATTTAGCGGCGGGAATGGACTTGTCGCTAAAAAAGAAAAGAAATTAAAAAGAAAATTTTAATTTAGCGATGGGGACTATCCCGTCGCTAAAAAAGAAAAGAAATTTTAAAAAAATCAAATTAAAATTAAAATTTAGCGACATGACATACCCGTCACTAAAAAATAAAAGAAAGTAAAAAAATTAAAATCTAGTAACAGGGCCGATCCTGTCGCTAAAAAAGAAAAAAAATTTAAAAAATTAAATTAAAATTAAAATTTAGCGACAGGACATACCGTCACTAAAACATAAAATAAATTAAAAAATTAAAATTAAAAATAAAATTTAT
The DNA here is from genome assembly GCA_036245055.1 of Diospyros kaki. Classification (NCBI taxonomy): domain Eukaryota; kingdom Viridiplantae; phylum Streptophyta; class Magnoliopsida; order Ericales; family Ebenaceae; genus Diospyros; species Diospyros kaki. The sequence goes on along the minus strand of BSEG01000007.1, from coordinate 42,116,965 downwards.
GTACTCGTCGCTAAAAAATAAAAGAAATTTAAAAAGATTCAAATTAAAATCAAATTTGGCGATGGGTTGTACCCGTAGCTGAAAAATAAAATAAATTAAAAAAAATTAAAATTTAGCGACGGGTAGCCGTTGCTAAAAAATAAAAAAATTAAAATTTAGAGACGGGTTTGGCCTCGTCGCTAAATTCAAATTTAGAAAAGAAATTAAAATAAATTCAAATTTAACGACGAGGCTGAACTTGTCGCTAAAAAATAAAAGAAATTAAAAAAATTAAAATTAAAATTAAAATTTTGCGACGGGCCAAATTCGTCATGAAAAAAGAAAAGAAATTAAAAAGAATCAAATTAAAATTAAAATTTAGCAACTTGTTAACCCCATCGCTAGAAAGGAAAAAAGTAAAAATTTAATTAAAAACTTTACATTTAAACATAACATTTAATGCTAATATAATAATTAATAAAGTTTGAATTGAATTAATAATTAAATAAAATTAAAATTAATATTCATTTCCGTTTACTAACATTAATATTAAAATTAATATCATTAAATAAGTTTGAAAAATTTTAGTGTATAAATATAATTTTGAAATATATGAAAAAGAATACTATAAATATATTTTATATACATCAATAAATAGGAAAACTTCCAGATTTATAGCTCGTGTGCGAAACTTGATTATGAGAGGTTGGAAGTTTGAATCCAGTAAAAAGTCTGAGATAATAGATGGGAATAATATTCCAGCGTTGTCATGTGGCGAGGAGATTTGTTAAAAAAGAACTAAAAAATAAATTTAAAATTATAAAATAGCAACGGGAATGCATCTCCGTCGCAAAAAAAGATAAAAAATATAAATTTAAAATACAAAACTTTAGCGACGAAAACAAATATGTTACAAAACTTTGGTAGTTCGATTTCATGGTGCAACACTTTTAATTATTGCTGGGATTAATATCCCAATGCTATCACGTGACCTGCTCATGAAAGGAGGATAGGACTGACACGTGTTTAATTTTAGAAAATGAATTGAATTTAGTGAAGGAATTCGTCGCTAAAAAAAATAAAAACATAACAAACTTTAGCAATGGAATAAATATGTCGCAAGAAAAAAATAAAATAAAATTAAAAACTTGTAATTCCAAAACATAATTTTTACACTTTAAAGAATGTGTAAAAATTTGAAAAAAATTTATAAAATATGAAATTCAAATTTTAATTTCACATTTTAATAATTAAATTTATATTGTTGACGTAATTTATTTAAATATACATTTTTAATTGTGATAACTGATATATTACGTTATTTTGATTATATCTATTTACTTGTATTTTTATCTTCTTCTTTTTTTACACATTAAATTAAAGTGGTTGAATTAAATTAAAAATACATATATAAAAATAAGTTTAACTTAAAAATATAAATAAATAAGTGTAATTTAAAAATAAAAAATTAAAATGATTGTACAAAAAAAAAAAGTAATAGTACATAAATTAAAATCTAAATGTGCCCTATATACACATACATTTTTTTAAAGATATTGATCTTCATTATTGAGTAATATGTTATTCTTTAGCGAATACCTATTTTTTTAAATGAATAATATGTAGATAAAATAAAAATAATAACCATAATATTTAGATGATACGTACGTTTCACTTGTTTTAAATTTCATCTTTAACTATATGATGTCATATTATATAATTTAGCAATTCAGTAATGTTGCTGAAATTAACATTTAGCAAAATATTAATAAAAATTTAATGTGAAATTTATAAAATATTTAAATTAAATTTAAATTTTGATTTGAAAATGTAAATTTCTCAATTGAGATAATTAATATGAGAATTAAACTTCTCAGTGACAATATTTGTAACAACCTACCTTCTAGGGCATGTTATGCCTTAGAAAAGTTGGCCTATTTTTTTTTTTTATAACGTTATTTAAAATTTCCTAAACCATATCTAGTGTTAGATGAGATATCTAGGCTAGAAAATAAATGTAAAGCGGAAGCTGAATCGAACCTGCTTATGGAAATGCATAATTTAATAACTGTACATGCCATTTAATACAAGTTAATACATAAAGCGTTTAGTATATACAATTCTTAAGCTAATCCTATTACAACATGGTACATTTACTTCCATCTTGATGTCTCGTGTCACTACACATCATCAATCTCTGAACCATCTCTGCAAGTCCCGGCTGGAACGTTGAATGTTCCAGGGGCGAACCCATGTTAGATGATGAACCATCTAAATAAGAATACAAAATGCAATGTTATGAGTGTATGTAATGTCTTTAATCGTAGGTGTCAACTACACCCCTCATGCCGCCTATCATTTTAGCGGCCACCTCTTTCGAGGCCGGGGTGCATGGGTGCACCCTTGATAGGTCAGCGGTGCCAGTTCGTACTCCCTACGGCCTCATATGCGTATGGTCAACAATATCGTTATGCATGTATGCATTTCATAGTCATGCCATTGATGTAGTCTACGTGATGATTTCATATCATATCATGCCAATATGATAAAAATAATTACATTTATAACTGAATTAAATTCAGGCAGTATACTTACAGTTAATTTATCTCGAACTACGTGCCAAGGGGCTATCCCTTAATCTCCTTGCTCACAAGGACCCCTACAACATAGATTTATTTTTAGAATACCATTTGCTAGTTTTTCATAATTTATTTCATTTTTCTTTTATTCCTAAGCTTTATTTCTTCCAAAATTACATAATAATTATCTAGGCTTCATAAAAATTTACTTTCTTTTTACCAATATTCCTTAAATAAAATTCTTAGAATTCTGGAATTTTTCTTGTAATTTTCTAACTTTAATTCCTAGTTTCCCTTATTTCATAATAGCTAAATATGTAATTATTACATAATAATTACCTAATCTTTCAATTTATTAATTTTACCTTCACTAATATTTCTTAAATAACACTTATAACATTTTTAAATTTTCTTGGAATTTTCAGAATTAAAATCCTATTTTTCTTTATTTCTATAATAGAAAAATCTACTTAAATTACATAATAATTACCTAATATTTCATTTTATTCCATTTACTTTCACTAATATTTCTTAAATAACACTTATAACATTCTGAAATTTTTCTTGGAATTTTCAGAATTAAAATCCTATTTTTATTTATTTCTATAATAGAAAAATCTACTTAAATTACATAATAATTATCTAATATTTCATTTTATTCTATTTATTTTCACTAATATTTCTTAAATAACACTTATAACATTCTGAAATTTTTCTTGGAATTTTCAGAATTAAAATCCTATTTTTCTTTATTTCTATAATAGAAAAATCTACTTAAATTACATAATAATTACCTAATATTTCATTTTATTCCATTTATTTTCACTAATATTTCTTAAATAACATTTATAACATTCTGAAATTTTTCTTAGAATTTTCAGAATTAAAATCCTATTTTTCTTTATTTCCATAATAGAAAAATCTACTTAAATAATTAATAATTTTGGCATTTTCAGAAAATTTCTTTACCAATATACCATAAACAACATTTCAAATTTAATAAATTTTTTTCAAAGTTTTACTCTTTTTTTTTTTTTTCTGTTTCCTGATGGGCGCGTGAGCCGCACGAGCCTTCTTCCCACTCGCGGGCGCGTGCAGCTCACGCGCCCAGCTGGTTCTTCTTCTCCGGCGAGACCTTCACCGCCAGCCAGCCATTTGACCTCTAAACTCGATTTTTCTACTTCTAATCTCTAGATCTTGTCATTACAAACATATTGGTACAAAAATTACAAAAAAATCGGATCGAACTTACCTCGAATCGGCCGAATACCCCTCGGCTCAGGTGAGTCGCGCGTTTTCCGATGAAACTTCAATTCGCCTTCTCATTTGCTCCGTTGGCCTCCAAATTATCTAAAAACGAAGCCCACGACTTGAAGATCAGAACCCCACTCTCCAATCTCACAAAATCACTCCCAATCGACTGATCTAAGCCTCGAAATTTTCGGATGGGTTGGGCAGCGGGAACTTGGCTATTTATAGCCCATTTTCGACGTGCTTTGCTTCCCCATCGACGGCCACGCATCCCAGAGGCCATTCCCTGGTCATTTCAGCATTTAAATTCCCTCATTTGCCCTCAAGAAACCATTTGCAGGCGCGACCATGCTCTGGCCGCACACTGCTCTACAAAATCCGATTTTCGAATTTTTTTTTAATATATATATGTATATATATTTACATATATACACGACATACATACATAAAATTATGATTTTCTTTAATTTTAAATCATATTATGATTTCATTTAATCATTTTAATCTTAAATCATATTTATATATTTATTTATATTTTTCATAAGCACACTTTAGGTAAATTTAATTAACTAAATTAATTATATATACCTAATAAATCATTTAACATAACTTAATTAAATTTATTTATAAAACTTAGGGTATTACAATATTTCTCAATTGATTGAAGGCTTACAAAATAAACATATAATAATGAATGCAACAATAGTAATTGAAAAATTGTGTCAATTTAAAGCATTAGAGATAAAATATAAGAACTCGTAAGTTAGAACACTTGAACATTTATAATGAATGTTCTCTAACCCATAATTAATTAATGCTGCAACATCTAAGTATTTATAGTTGACAGTTAAACTATTGAAGACAGTTAAATTGCATTAAATACACTTAGAATAAATAATTACTTTTTAGTATTTTATTTCTATTATTTTTTTCCTTAGTTCTTTATCTTTCATACTTATTTTTTTAATTAATGTGAAGTCGTAAAATCAAATATATATAAAAGAACTATATTTATTTTATTAGTTAAAAAAATAAATTAATTTTTAAAAATTTATTTTCCAACGACTAACAATCACTCGACACTAATTCTCCATTTGCGATAGGTGACTGTCCGTCATATATAATTGTTGATTTTAGTTTCCTCTCAAAATACTAATTATTTTTAGTTTATAAAATATATGTAATTTTTGATTTAAATTAATTAGTAAAATTATATTTATTTATAATATAAATATTATTAATCGTTTAAGAATTATGTAGATAATTTACAAATTCTTAAAAAATATTTTATTTATTTTTTAGTCATTATTCTTTAAATAATTTTAATTGATTTATTTTTATTAATTTTTTTCATTTTAACTCTCTTGATTGTAAAATATTTTTTTCTTGATTATTTTAATGTTGTAAAATTAAATAACTATAAATTAATTATATTTTAAATTATTTTAAAAATATATATATTTTTTATTCATATATGTATAAATATATATTAATATATTTAAAATAAACCTGCATTGCGCCCCCTCTGCCCAAGGCGCCTTGGGCAGAGGGGGCACTACGTCACTAGTCGTCGCTGACTTTGACGGGCACTGCCTCCCCCCCCCCCCCCCCACCTTCCTTTTGAAGGTCTATTAAATTTTTTTAAATTTCAATAATACCCTTTGAATTTTTTATTTACAAAAATTTATACAAATATATGTGTATAGATCTTTTTACGTATTTCTTGCATTGTAATACTATAATATTTGTGCACTAAATTGTGCCATTTTTAGTAATGTTGACGTGACAAAATATAATATAATAACATATATCACCAAAAGTTTTGATAACTGGGTGTCCAAATAATATTTTGATTAATAATATAATATTTCTTTTTATTTAATTAAACTTGCATGGTTCATCCAGTATAACGTGGACTCTACGAACATGCTGACACTCAACTTCTTCGGCTATGGCACTTGTGACTTAGAATGGGCAAAAGCCTCCACATCCTGGACCTCTATCGACAGAGATTGCTTGTAAAGCGGTCCAAACCCACTAAACGTAGTAATTTCGAGCGAATCCATAACCAGATAGTCCCCCTCAACCTGTCAGCCACGATGTTGATTGAAGGTGGCATCCGCTTCAGGAGGAGTGAAGGCAATAGCCCCATGGACATCTCCTTCGACGGCGGCATCCTGAGGCTCCCCAAATTCGTTGTCAATGATACCACTGAATCGACCTTCCTGAACCTCATGGCATTTGAGCGGTGCAACATTGGAGTCGGCCACGACGTTACTTCGTTCATCTGCTTCATGGGCAACATTATATACCACGATCGTGACATCAGCTTGCTAAGTTCCAAAAGGATCATTATCAACTTCGTTGGCACCGACAAGGCTGCGGCCAATTTGATCCATACGATGTCGAAGGATTTGATGATAGATCCCTCCAGTGACCTTAACATGGTGACTGTGAGAATGGCCTCCTACTGGGGGAAGCCGTGGCCTAAATGGCGCGCCGAACTGACTCGTACTTATTTCAGAAATCCATGGGCGACTGTTTCTGTCATCGCCGCCGTCATCCTCTTTGCCCTCACCATATTGCAGACTGGCTTCACCGTCTACGATGTCATGCTTGTGGTCCAATTAATATATACGAAATGAATGTATTGTGTTGTGAATTATTTATTTAATTAATAAATTTATTTTGATATTAAAAATAAGATATAATTAATAGATGTGCTCTGCCTAATAATAATAATAATAATTAATATTATCTTTTAATTAATAATATTTTTGTTTTAGAAAAGCTACTTTGTGAACATAATTTATTGTATTGTTTTTTTATTTTTTTTCCCAGTAAAACAAGCTTAGTTTTAAAAAGTATCCTCCAATAAATTAAAGGGGTACTTTGAGAAGAAAGTTGAACTTAAATATTGAACTCATTATTTATAAGATTGAAACATAATACCTTAAAAATTTAACCAAATGAGCTCCAATTTGAATGGGGTTTTGCAATTAATTTTGATTTAGATTCACTATCAGCTGTCATCCTGCATGTACATAAATGTTATTTAAATATAAAATTTTGATATTTTATGTGAACTCAATATTAATAATTAAAAAATTACCATTACGATTGCATTGATTAGTGAATAATTATCGTTAATTTTTTGATCATTAGCGTTGAGTGACACATAAAATGTCAAAATTCAATGCCAAAATATAATTTTAAATATATATGTATCTGTAATTGATACGATAATTTTCTGTGTATTGAAAAATTATTTTTAAATATTTATGTTTTACATTTATAGGTATGCATAAATATATCGATCAATCCACCAATGAACCTAACGCCGCCAATGATAAATCTAGAAGAAGTAGTCGTGAGGAAGAAACCTTCCATGAGATTCATCAATCGGCTTTGCAATGCCCAATCCATTGGCTGGTTGGATTACAGACGGAATGGGGATCAAATTAGAGTTTGGTTGTAGTTGAGAGTAGCGGCAGGCAGCGAGAAAAGAGAGAGAGACAAATGGCGACATGGTGTTTGTCCCTTTGCGGACGAAAAGGTGGAAAGGAGTTACAACAAGAAAAATGATTAGTGGCAAAATTTAATATTGCAATTATTTTGTTGCTAATTAGTGACGAATAGCAATAGAAATTTTATCGCTAATATTTTTAAATATTTTTTTAATTTATTAACAGAATTAGCAACAAAAATTTCATGATTAAAAAAATAAAAAAAATAAAATTTAACGACTTGTCATATCTGTCTCTAAGAAGTAAAAAAAAAATATATATATAAAATATAAAATTTAGTGATAGGATCACCTCGTTGTTAAAAAATAAAATAAAATTAAAATTTAGCGACGAGATTACATCGTTGCTAAAAAGTAAAAAAATTTGAATAAAAAATATAAAATTTAACAACGAGATTACATTCATCACTAAAAAATAAAAAATTAAAATTTAGCGACTGGATCACATTGTAGCTAAAAACTAAAATAAATTAAATAAAAAATATAAAATTTAGTGACGGGATCGTGCCCATTGCTAAAAAATAAAAATAAAAAATTAAAATTTAGTTATAGGTTTAACCCATTGCAAAAAATTTTAAAATAAATTAAATAAAAAATTAAAATTTAGTGACAGGATCACACCCGTCTCTAGAAAATAAAAAAAATTAAATAAAAATTTAAAATTTAGTGAATGGATCACCCTATAGCTAAAAAATAAAAAAAAATAAAAAAGATAAAATTTAACTTAATTAATTTAAAAAATAACTAAAAATTAAAATCATTTAGCAATGAAATATTTTGTCGCTAAATAATTAAAAAAATTAAATTATTTAAGAAATTTAAATATTTAAATTTAAATTATTTAAACAAATATAAATATAACTTTTATGATACTCTAAAATAACTAAAAATTACATTTAAACATATCATAATAATTTTTACTAATATTAATATTATTAAAAATTAAACTAATAATTTTTTAAACATATAACAAATTAAAATAAAAATAAGAACATAATTTTCATTGCTAATATAATAATTTATAAATTTTTATTTGAATTAACAACGAAATAAAATAAAAATAATCTTCATTTCCCTCTACTAACATTAATTTCAAAATTAATATCATTAAATAAGTTAATTGTATTGTGATGGATATATGAATATATCTTTCTATTAAAAATAAATATTATAATTTATAGTTTGATTTGCATTTTATAACTTAAAAAATAAAACAAAATTACATTAAAAATAGCAACTGAAACTATACTCTTAAAAGTTTTAATATGTTATAAGCCAAAATTTTTAAAAATAACAAAATAGGTGAAAGATAAGAAAAGACTGCTGTTAAAGGAACACCATGAATATTCCCCCTCTCGAGGGAAAAGCCAAAGGATTAAATAAATTTATTTTTTGTAACACCTGAGAATAATTTTGAGGATAAAAATGATATTTGATAAAAGGCATAATTGGAATTTTGAGAAAAATAAGACTATAGGGCACACTAACACAGCTTTGGACGACCGAATTAATCAGAGGGAGTATCTCGGACCCTAGATAGCCAAGGAAAATGATAAATTATCGAAGAAAAATTAAAATTATGATTTTTTGTGATAAAAGAAAGAAGATTGGGAACAGTTTTCGGTACAACAAAAATACAGCCGCCAATTAGGTCGTATTACCGAATTGCTGTAAACGACGTCCAAAAAGTCAACGGAGAGTGTCAAGGGCTAGTATTCGATGTATAGAACAACCCTTAAGTGGTTTCAGGTTGAATCGAGTGGATTTAAGGTCAAATAAATCAATCGGGCCTAAGTGTAATTTTCTAAAATTGCCCAAGGGAGGTCTAAACAGCAATTTTTTGAAATTTTGAAGAGAGAAATGAGAATTATTAATCTTGAGGGTCTTAGTGAGGGTGTTAGAAAGATCAGGGGCTTGAGGTTAAGGGCCAAAATGCAAAAGAGAAATTTCAGGGGGTTAAAGTGTAATTTTCAGAAAGTTGCTTAGAGATGGCAGATTTGGCCAAGATTTTGGCCTGATTTTCCGGCGATTTGGGAAGCCTAGGGTCGTCAGGGAGTGGCCTAAGGGGGTCTAGGAAGCGTGGGGAAGAAGCCTTGGCCGGAGATCGGCCACGTGGGGGTGGTTTTTGGCTATAAATACCGAGGGCTTTCGATCGATTTTAAAAGCACAAATCAAGCTCGTTTTTGAACGATTTTTGGAGCTTTGATAGAGGGCTTTTGGTCTCTAGGAGTCAAGGATCATTTTGGGATCGATTTGAGGTGTTTTGGAGTAGGTTTGAGAGTGTTTCGAAGGTGGCCGGAAATGCCCTAGGCGGACCGAAACCGAGACCTGCAACTCGAGTTTTAAATGAATTTCCGGCGTCCTTTCGACCTGAAACCGGTGGGGCTAGGATCGACTCTTCATGGGCTTTCAGGCGGTACCCGTTTCGTGGTGATCAGAGCACCCTACGGCGGCCGGCTCAAGGTTGAAGAAGGTGGCGTGTGACTGCCACGCACCAGCACAAACCAGCCAGCCACGCGCCCGCGCATGAGGGCGCGTGAGACCCCAGGTAATTTTGAAATTTTTTTATTTATTTTAAGAAAAATAAATTATGAATTATGGTGCAAGAAAATTTAAAAAAATGTTAGAGAAAATGGTTATTTTGTAATTTTCAAAATAAATAAGGCTTATAAAAATAGGAAGAGGAATTAGAAAATCCTTAGAAAATTTTGGGAGTTAGGAATTAATTATTTATGAATTGTTATGAAGAGAAATCAAGGAAAAATCTTGAATAGGCATTTATTAGAATTTTTGAGGAGAAATATAAAGAAAATAGGAAGAAATTATGAAAAATAGATATTGATATGATTTTGAACAAACGTGATGACTAGGGTATCGTTGAGGCTCGAGGTTGAAGTACAAGAGCGTCAGGGGTGAGAATCTAGGCTAGGCACGCAAACTGAGGCAGATACGCAAATCGAGGTAACTCGCGCTCTTCAAGAAAGTTGAATTACAAGTGAGTGTTCACTCCCAAACTTTTTTAACCTTTGGGTTCTTGTGATGAATTGACCAAATGATTGTTTACACGTGCATTACACGTTGATTTTAAGTGTTGATTTTAAGTGACGCATGTTGTGATTTCAAGTGATGCATGTTATGATTTTCGACCATTGGCTTGTTTTGTGTCGGCCATGTGTTATGTGGGTTGTTAACCTGTGACGTGGCCCAGAGTGACAGCACTCGGGATGCGTACCTAGGATTAATGCTAGGTGACCCACTTGGGACGGGGCTGAGACAGACTTCACCCTACGGGACCCAAGTGGCGGGGCTGAGAGTGAACACCACCCCGGTTGTTGGCTCAAGTGGCGGGGCTGCGAGTGGACACCACCCCAAGTTCCTTTGAGCAATAGCATTAATGCCAAGGTGACGTCGATTTCGAGGATAGTGCTGATGTGACACTCTTGGGGCTAGGGTTGCGATGGGTTTTGGAATGCTTTTGAGTGGAGCGTAAAGCCTAACGATGACAATGGGGTGATTCCCAGGTTCATATGTCGAGGTTGTCCCTCTTAAGCAGGATCGGTTTGCCAATGAGTCGATGTGGTCGTGTTGCCTTTAGAGAGATTTCATTTTCCCTAGTTAAGGCTAAATGCTGTGTGGGATCTCTTAGGCTGGTGCATATTGGGATTTATCGATTTTGGAACATGACTTTGCATACAATCATGAAAATGTTTTTGAACTCTCACTTAGATGATTCAGCATCTAATTTGGACTATGTTCCTGGAATATTCAAACGTTCCAGGTGAAAGCAGTGGCGTCAAGGGAAAGAATGTTGTCAGGATGTAGCAGTTACATTTGGTTTTCGTAGATTTTGTCTATGATTACAATGTTCAGAGATTATGTAATATATTTTCATGTGAAACATCGATTCAGTTATTGTAAAAGAAATTTTCAGTTATATGTATATATATTTGAGGTTTCGATCTTGCTTCCGCTGATGTGATTGATAATGCCTATTTTAGTCTAATTATTAAATTTTGTTATACTGAGAATGTATGATCGGGATTGTCGGGAAACGATTTTGATGAAAATACGCCTACCTCGAGATTTAAGTGATGTTTGATTTAAATTTTTCCCGAAATCTCAAGTTAACACACACTGAGAGAAAAGTGAGGCGTTACATTTTTCCTTGTCCAGTATCCTTTCACTTGTTTTGAATAATTGACTTTTTTTAAAATTCTCTCTCCCCCCCCCCCCGGCGCAACAAGGGAAAAGCCAAATGTGTCTATGAGAATTGCATTAAATAAATTTATTTTTTCTTGTCCACTATTCTTTCCCTTGTTTAGAATAATTGACTTCTTTTAAAATTCCCTCATCTGTTCAAACAAGTTTAAATAATTTATAACCCCAATTATATTTTTTCTCTTTATCATTCATACAAAACTAAAATTTTATGTATTTTATAATTATTTTATATATAAATAATTATGTATATTTGTATGCTATTATTTATTTATATTACTTGAAGTGAAAGGTAAAAAATTATGTGTAAAGTTGTACAAAATCTTAATATTATATTTAAAAAAATAAAAAATCATATACTCGTGTGCATGAACTCTGCTATTTTAATATGTATTAAGATTAAGATATTAAGATAAGATGTAAAGAAAAGATAAGATTTTATACAAATAGATAATTTTTTATGAGTTAATTAATAGTTTAAGTTGTCTATTTACATTTCTTAGAAATAATATTTATTTTTGATTGATTGAGATTGATGAGAAGATATGATCGAAAATATTTATTTTTGATTAATTAATAACATTAGAAAATACAGGTAAATTTAATGCAAATTTTAGAGGCAACTTTTTAGCTAAAAATTTTGTGTAGAAACTTTGCTATTTTAATATATATTAAGATTAAGATTAAGATAAGGTATAAAGAAAATATAAGATTTTATAAAAAAGACTATTTTTTATGACTTAATTAATAATTTAAGTTGTTTATTCATATTTCTTAGAAATAATATTTATTTTTTATTGATTGAAGGATTAGTTGATGAGAATATATGACATAAAATATTTATTTTTAATTAATTAATAGCATTGAAAAACTCATACGAATTTTAGAGGCAATTTTTTAACGAAAAACTGTGTACAGGAACTCTATTATTTTAATATATATTAAGATTCAATATGACTAAAATAACTTCAAATGAAAACTGACCATCTTTATCTTCTATTCTTCTAAATATGCAACCGCAACTCACCCATTATCATAACCACTTTTTTCGTTACTTTTTCTATTTTTCTTTATTCTTTTTTTCTTTTATGTTGAAGTGAGTTGTGCCATGAATTATTACATTCAAATGATGATGACAAGGTAGGAGTCAGATGAGGAAGAGAGTGATTTGAAAAAACATTAGTAAAAATTGATCGAAAATGGATTCCTGTAGCTTGTTGAGGTATGCCGCGAGCTTTCTTTTATTATCTTATTGAGTTCAAGAGGTTAGGAGATTTGCTTTCTCCCGAACTAGAGGGTTTGGGAGGTTTGCTTCTCCCGAACTCTAGTTTTTTCTATTTTATGTTTTCTTTGCTTTTTTTTTTTTTTTATAATGAAAATTTAGATAATGAAAATACTTTGGTAACTGAGAAGTCATTTTATGTTATTCAACCTTTTACTACTAATAAGGTATAGACCATTTTTATTAAGCTTTGATTTAATTATAATTTTGACTAGAGACAAATATATCAATTTAATTACATATTAATTTAAATTTTCTTGATGTCAACGGTTCAGCATCACTATCACTACGTGACAATGTCATTGCATGAGAACCACTGAAAATGAATAGGATACCATATATCTCGAGACACATTTGTTTTCACGCATCCACATTCTAATTGAATCCAGTTGATATGATGTGATGAAGAGTATACAATGCAGCCTACAAAACATAATAACGTCAAATATATTTAAGAACAAAAAATCTAAAAAGTAAAAATTATAAATGAAAAGCACTAATTTGCGAACGACCAGGAAGAATTACAGGCCATATGATTGCCATTAAAGACCTAGAGTCTCTTTAATTCATTATGTGTCAATTAGAGAATTCCTTTTCATCATTAGTGTTTTTTTTAAATTTGGTGTGCCTCAACAGGACACACCCGAATGTCAATTAGGGTTCGGAGCACACCCGAACCTAAGGTTTCTGGAGTGTTGCATGCACCCACACCTTGGGGTCTGGGTGTGTTGTTTTTCGGCATGTTGTCGTCTTCTTCGACGTGATAGGCGGTAACGTTTGTCGATCCGATGTGTTGTTGGCTTCTCCGGTGTGATGGGTGGCCACCTGCATTTTGCCTTTTTTTTTGTTCGATTTTGCTGTTGTGATGGGCCACTACGATGGTTGCAGCCAATGAAGGTACGTTTGAGTCGCCGACGATCGCTATGGTGGCGTCCCTTTGCCTTCCACTTGTTATTGTTGTCTTCTCCACGTGGATCTCGCCATGACCACCGATTTATTGCATTTGTTGTTGGTTTGATTGATTTGTTAGGATTTGAGAGAAAAAGTTGTGGGATGACTATGTGTGGGATGGTTGTATGTAAGATAATAATTTAAGAAAAAAATAGCTACAAAGAGTAATTGAGCATGACTGCAAAGAGCAAGTGTAGAATATTATTGTAGAGAGTAAAAAGAGATGGTTACCTATAAAATTTCTCTTATCTAAAATCTTAGTGACAATCAAAGCCAGTGGTTGAGATGACCAATCTACCCCTACGTGAAAAAAAAAACAAGGGTGACATAAATGGAGAAAAATGGTTGTGACACTCAAACTAAACTCCCAAATATTGTGACATTTTCTTTGGGGTCGGGCATGGGCATGTCAATTTGTTATGAAAATTTTAGGAGTTAAAATAATAAATTGTATGAAGTGATTTAAAGAATCAAAATTTGAAATATAAATTTTAATACATCAATTACACAAATTTATGTTGGAAGTGAGTGTGTGTGTATGGCTTTCCTTCCTTGCTAAGTCTTGCTTATAAGGCTTTGGAAGTCTTCCCTTCGTTGCTAAAGTCTTTGCAAGTATTTCCTTCTTTGCTAAGTCATTCCAAATCTTTCCTTCATCTCAAGTTTCCTTCATTGTTAAGTTGGTGATCAAACCTGTGATTCAATAATTAATGGAATAAAGGCTTAGGCTTCTCTGCTCTGATTGAACAGTAAATGCATAGGAAGATTTGGGTCCCACAAGAAAGCAAAGAACATGCAGTTGCAAGTAAGGAATATAGGCTCTCTCTTTATAATCCCAACTTCTGCACGCCAAATGCTCGACAAACTGCCGGGCGCCCACTTCCTTTATAGACACCAAGCTGAGTGACTGAGCCGACGACATTAAAAGCAAGCGGAGAGATGAGCAAGTGGGTGTTCGACATCAAGGCTAAACTCAACAACCACCGCAACGCTCAATGGCAAGAAGAGCAATGCAGGAAGAAGCGGTCCATCTACAAGCTCCCTCCCCTCATCTCCGACCTCAACAGGAAAGCCTACTGGCCCCAAGTGGTATCGTTCGGGCCGTACCATCACGGGAAGCCTCACCTGAAGCCCATGGAGGATCACAAGCAACGCGCTCTCCTCAATTTCCTCGGTAGATCGTTGGTGTCTCTGGACACAATCTTCGACTCCATGGTCGAAGTGGCACAAGAGCTCAAGAATTCGTACCACTCGCTCAGGCGCGAGTGGCAAGACAATACTGAAAGATTTGTGCAGCTAATGATTGTGGATGGGTGTTTTATGCTGGAAATATTGCGGGTGGCGGTAGCAGAGTTTCATAGTGATTATTGTGCATACGATTCCATATTCGGCCATCACGGGATGCTTTATTTCATACCGTTTATCAGACGGGACATGTTATTGTTGGAGAATCAGTTAGCAATGCTTGTGTTATTTAAACTCAAAAGGAATAAAAAAAAATGATATGGTATAAATAGAGAAATTTGATCATTTTTCCTACTTTACTTAGTAACATCATTTTATTTTTTATTTTTATCTAATTAAACTTGCATGGTTCATCCAGGAAGGCATGGAGAGTTTGAACAAACTGATACTCAACTTCTGCGGCCGTAGTGCCCATGGCTCAAAAATGGGCAAATGCCTCCACGTCCTGGATCTCTATCGGAAGAGCTTGCTCTACAAGGAGCCCCCACTCACCAAATCTGCCAAGCTAGAGGGTAACCAGAGACACGACAGCCCTATCGTTGCCTGCTCAGCCACGGAGTTGAATGAAGCCGGCATCCGCTTCAAGTGGAGCAAAAGCGACAGCCTCAGGGACATCTCCTTCGACGGCGGCGTCCTAAGGTTCCCCAGATTCGTCGTCGATGACACTACCGAATCAGCCTTCCTGAACCTCATTGCATTCGAGCGGTGCCACGTTGGAGCCAGCCACGCCATAACTTCGTTCTTCTACTTCATGAACAAGATTGTCCACCAAGATCGCGACATCAGCCTGCTAAGTTCTAAAGGGATCATCCACAACTTCACTGGCAACAACAAGGCTGCTGCCAATTTGTTCAATAAGATGTCGAAGGATTTGACAGTGGATCCCTACAGCGAACTTGGCATGGTGCATATGAGCATTGCTTCCTACAACAAGAAGCCGTGGCATAAATGGCGCGCCATACTGATTCATACTTATCCATGGATGAGTGTTTTTGTCGCCGCGGCCGTCATCCTCTTTGCCCTCACTACATTTGCCTCCTCCAAACCAAGTTCTTGCCCTTGTGATTTAAGAATATCATCAAGCAAGACTACAGTTGAACAAGAGCTGATGACCTTGTGGAACTTATTTGCAGGGGCGGGCAAATTGGGAGCCCTCCTCCAACGGCACTGACCAGAATCACTGCTAATTTCACAAACCCAAGCTGGGTAGTTCCTGTGATGTTTCTCATTGAACACATATATCAGGTTACCTAGGTCCAACACATTTCAGACTTTCAAACTTATCTTCCCCTTCGCTATCAAACAAACAATAAAGCAAGTCCTGAGGCACGATTGCTATCTCACTGAACTCCATCCATGCTTTCAAGTTTCCTCATCAATCCTCCACGAGTTAAACAATAGTCCACGAGGGGCATTGCACAGTCCAGCCAAAACAAGCTGGTCCTGACAAGCAACCAAGAACGAAAACAATACCCCTGGAGGCCGCAGAGTCTGGACCTCGCTCCAAAATTAATGTTTATTCAAATCAAATGACGAAACAAAACAAGAATAAATCCCATCTGGTTTTTGTTGAGGTTGATCAGACGGCCATCGATCTTGGCTTGGTTTTTCTGTCGCCGACGGTGGCTGTTACGTCTCGTGTCACCGATCGGCCGTCGGTTCAAGCTCTTCGCCTTGGCTATCGGATTTGGGTTTCATGTTGGTCCTTGTCCTTCGCCATGACAGTGGGTGTCGCTCATAGTGATCAGCCGACCGTCGCATCTGGCTTCGCCTGGTTGCCGGCATCACGTGGCCGTTGAAAGCCCCTGTCGCGTGATCGAAGGAGGAGGAAGGCCAGCAGCCAAAGCTGTCGGCGATGAATCTTGCGGATGAAAGACGTGGAGAAGAAGGAGGTGGCGGCGGCGGCCATAAAGAGGAAAGAAGCCGGAAAGATTGGATCCGCCCATCAAGTGTCCGGGTCAAGTAACCGGACCCACTGAGCGGCTTGGATCCCCATTTATCGGGACCATTAACCGGTTTAGATCTGCAATTGCGAGCCGCCCCATAACGTTTCCGACCCACGCGGTCTCGACATTGTCCGATCCAAATCCAGACCTAATAACAGTTTTCCATTAAAAAAATTTAAATAATTATTTATAACTTGAAATTTATATTAAGAAAAATTTATTAGTCACCAAAGTGTTCAAAATTTTAAAATAAATAAATTTTGAATTATAAATTATTTTCAATTACCTATAAACCTTATATTTGATTATGACATTAAACATGATATTTATTTGTGGGTAACTTAAAATTTGCTTTATAAGATACTTCAAGATTAACCCAAAGATTAATTATCTGTTCTTGTAATTGTCAAATATGAATGCCATAATTAATATGTTCTATTAATCTTACTTTGCATATTTAAAGATAGCAAAATAGATCTAATTAGTGTACATATAATTATCAATTATTGTTATTTTATATATCTTAGTATCATCTAAAGAAGAACTTTGATGTATATTATGTTGAATATTTGAATTTGAAGTTATGTGAAATTTTAAGATTCAAAGTATTAATGTATGAGTATTTTAATTGTAAGTATTTGTACCTGTTTTAATGCATTCATGCATTTGCACATTTCAACTGTTCCTTTATTTAACGGATTAAATTCTTTTAGTGGAGTGAACAAATTTAGTTTCACTTAGGTGTTCTGAATTTTAACTTGGCATTCTGAACTAAAAAACTTGATAATCTCATTGATAAAAGTAACAATGATTAAAGAGTTTTTTATAAAACATGAAAAAGATCGGACAGATTGAGACTGATGTTTATGCGGATGACAATTGCAAATAACTTAAAATCAATTCTTCTTGAAATTTATAATACTAAGGAATTTATGAAATTTGTGGAATAACATTTTAAGACTGCTAATAAATCTTTTGTTATTACATTAAGAAGTACTTTGACTATTATGAAATATGATGATTTTTATACTATGTATGAGTATGCTCTTGAGATGACGACGTTAATAGTAAAATTAAAGATTCTAGGGATAAATTATAATATTATAATATCGTCTATCACTTAATTTTGATAAAATAATTTAGATAAAGTGATTTGAGTGACATTGTACGATTGTTTTTCTAATAGATCGTGTGTCACACTAAGTGGTGATATTTTTAATAACTTTCGTGCAGATAAAAAATATAATATATTAATATACAAATATAACCAAAAGTTTAATAATTCCATGTTCAAATAATATTTTCTTTAATGTAATATTTATTTTTATTTAATTAAAATAAAATTTGCATAGTTTGTCTAAGAAGGCGTGGACACTTTGAACAAGCTGATACTGATCAAATTCTGTGGCAATGGCGCTGGCGCTGCTGGCTCAAATATGGGCAAATGCCTCCACATCTTGTACTTTTATAGCAAGAGCTTGCTCTACAAGGAGCCTGAAGCCACTAAATCTACGAAGCAAAAGGACAGCTAAGGACTCGACAACACCACCGTCGTCCGCTCAGCCATGGAGTTGAATGAAGCTGGCATCCGCTTCAAGATGAGGAAAGGCAAAAGCCTCAGGGACATCTCTTTCGAGCGCAACGTCCTAAGGCTCCTAACATTCGTTGTCAATGATGCCACCGAATCGACCTTCCTGAACCTCGTTGCATTTGAGCGGTGCCAAGTTGGAGCCAGCCACGACCCACGACATTACTTCGTTCATCTGCTTCATGGACAACATTGTCAGCCATGATCGAGACATCAGCCTGCTAAGCTCCAAAGGGATCATCCACAATGTCGTCGGCAGAGACAACGTTGTGGCCGATTTGTTCAATACGATGTCAAAGGATTTGATGATGGATCCATCCAGCCACCTTAACACAGTGTATATGAGCATCCTTTCCTACTACAAGAAGCGATGGCATAAATGGCGTGCCATGCTGATTCATACTTACTTCAGAAGTCCATGGGCGATTGTTTCTCTCATCGTCGCCGTCATCCTCTTTACCCTCACTGCAGTGTCGACTGCCTACGATGTCATGGGTAAATAATTGTGATCCTCCAATTAATACTAAATTAATGTATTGTGTTTTCAATAATTTGTGTGATAATATTTAACATTATCTTTTAATTAAATAACATTTTCATGTTAAATAAACATTACTTTGTGAACATAATTTATTGTGATTTTTTTTTTCCTTGTAAAATAAGTTTAGATTTAGAAAGAATCCTCTTTTTAAAAGGGTACTTTGAGAAGGAAGAAGAAATTAAATATTAAACTCGTGATTTATATGGTTGGATATATATGACCAAGTTACAAGAGACCTAAAATATAATATCTCAAAAATTCAACCAAATGAACCCCAATTTGAATGGGTTTTCACAACTAATTTTGATTTTGATTATCCGTTGAACATAAAATTTTGATATTTTATGTGACAGTTAATGTTAATAATTAAACATGACGTCTCATGACCACTTGCCCGTGGAGCTAGCGCCACTGACGGACTTAGAGAAAACATGTCAAATGGATGGCAGGCAAGAGAGTTAGCCAAAGGGAGTAATTGGTTGGTGATTGAACCTCTTCAATGTTGGGCTTGGTCATTGAGGTATCAAATGGGCAATGAACTGTGCAGACACCAGGCCAGCCTACCCTATGAATAATGAGATACAGATTGCTCTGAACTTCCAAACCCATGTCTCGGCCATACGGCGTGGCTAGTGAACATGAAACACGAGGAGAGGATGGGAAGCTAATTAAAGCAATGAAAAGTTATTTTTTCTTAATTGGGTGAGAAAGAATCTGTGCTTTCGTGGTTCAAGTGAAAGGAAAAATTCCACTATCAATAGAACGATTTAAGGTGAAGCCTTTTGCCGTGGATAGTATTCATTAAGTCTCAATCGAACATATTAGGCTGATTGTAAAATCAAACGTGTGATTCAATAGTGGAATAAAGGCTTAGGCTTCTGCTTGAACAATAAATGCACGGGAGGATTTGGGTCCCAAAAGAAAGTAAAGACATGCAGCTGCTGTATCAGCATTGCAAGTCAGGAATATAGGCTCTCTCTTTATAATCCCAACTTCTGCACACCAATTGCTCGACAACCTGCCCGGCGGCCACTTCCTTTATAGACACCAATCTGAGTGACTGAGCCGACAACATTAAGAGCAAGCGGAGAGATGAGCCAGTGGGTGATCGGCATCAGCGCTAAACTCGACAGCCTCGGCAATGCTCAAAGCCAAGAAGAGCAGTGCTGGACGAAGCGGTCCATCTACAAGCTCCCTCCCCTCATCTCCAACCTCAAGAAGGAAGCCTACCAGCCCCAAGCGGTGTCGTTCGGGCCCTACCATCACGGGAAGCCTCACCTGAAGCCCATGGAGGATCACAAGCAACGCGCTCTCCTCCATTTCCTCAAAAGATCGCCGGTGTCTCTGCACAAAATCTTCCACTCCATGGTTGAAGTGGCGGAAGAGCTCAAGGCTTCGTACGACTCGCTCGAGGCCGAGTGGCAAGACAATACTGAAAAATTTGTGCAGCTAATGATTGTGGATGGGTGTTTCATGCTGGAAATATTGCAGGAGGCAACACAGGAGTCTGGGAGTGATGCGGCAGCACATAAGTACATCAGTGATTATTCTAACGACGATCCCATATTTGGCCCCCATGGGAAGCTTTATGCTATTCCTTTTATTAGGCGAGACATGTTATTGATAGAAAATCAATTACCGATGCTTGTGCTATTCAAACTCAAATGTATCAAAGAGAATGTCGAGGTATGCATAGACCAATCTAACTTCTCTCACTTTACTTAATAATATCAAAACTTCACTCAGTAAAATCAAAGTTCATGTTTATTAAATTTTAAATTTTTAATTAAAAATAAAGTGTTATGATTTAATTTATCATATAATTCATGATTAAACTATATTTTCTAATCCTCAATTCTTAACGAAGAATTAAAATTTAATTAACATTACTTCTCATGTTAATAAACTTTAAACATTAAATCTTAAACCATAAAGATTGTTTCTTTCTCTTTTATATATCACTAGAATTGCTTTTAAGAGGGTAATGACAACCAAATTAGTCTCATTTTTAAGATAAGAGACGTATCTGTAAAATAATTTAATTAAAAGATATAATAAATAAGTATTATTTAAAAATGGCAATGATTAATTATCCTCCTTGTAAAATAATTTTTATTAATTAGTACAAAAAATAATTTGATGTGTCATAAGCATAAGCCCACCAAAAAAAAAAACCCTTGCCCAAAGGCCCAATTAATGCACAAATATGAGACAAAAGTCTTTGGAAAACTTGTAACAGATAAGGTTTATATATAAAAAATGTAAATTCTAGTCAAATTTGGAATAATATGAGACAAAAATCTCAGGTTTTTTTATAATTAGATAAGCCATCATTCCAAAAAAGGTATCCTACTAATATTATTGATTTCAAAGCTCTGCATCCTTTTTAAGTATTCTTAATAATCTAATTTTAGTATAGAAGTGTTAATTTACTCAGTGATTGCCCTACACTCTTTGACGGTGTTTTTACTTGTGAGAATTTATTGGTTTGAAGACTATTTCTCAATATATAAATTATATCGTTGTATCTAGATAATAACAACATTAATACATGAGTTTCACAAAAAATATAAAAAAATATTGTTCAGATATGGTCTATCACATGATTTTGATAAAATAATTTAGATAGAGTGAACTAGTGATACTATATGAATGTTTTTCTAATCAATAATGTGTCACACTAAGTTGTGATATTTTTAATAACACTCCTGCATTGATATAACCCAAAATATAATATATTAATACACAAATATCACAAAAAGTTTGACAACTCGGTGTCCAAATGCGACAGTTGGGTTAATGTAATATTTATTTTTATTTAATTAAACTTACGTGGTTTATCCAGGAAGACATGGAGACTTTGAACAAACAGATACTCAACTTCTATGGCCATAGTGCTCATGGCTCAAAAATGGGCAAACGTCTCCACATCCTGGACCTCTATCGCAAAAGCTTGCTCTACAAGGGGCCCAAACGCACCAAGTCTATCAAGCTAAAGGGTGACCAGGGACCCTACAGCCCCACCGTCATCCGCTCAGCCACAGAGTTGAATGAAGCTGGCATCCGCTTCAAGAAGAGCAAAAGCGAAAGCCTTAGGGACATCTCCTTCGATAGCGGTGTCCTGAGGCTCCCCAAATTCGTTGTCGACGACACCACCGAATCAACCTTCCTAAACCTCATTGCATTCGAGCGGTGCCATGTTGGAGCCGGCCACGCCATTACTTCGTTCATTTGCTTCATGGACAACATTATCGACCACGATCGCGACATCAGCCTGCTAAGCTCCAAAGGGATCATCCACAACGTCGCCGGCACTGACAAGGCTGCGGCCAATTTGTTCAATACAATGTCGAAGGATTTGATGATGGATTCCTCCAGCGACCTTAACATGGTGACTATGAGCATCGCTTCGTACTGGAAGAAGCCGTGGCATAAATGGCGCGCCATGTTGATTCATACTTACTTTAGAAGCCCATGGGCGATTGTTTCTGTGGTCGCCGCCATCATCCTCTTTGCCCTCGCTACACTGTCGACTGTCTACGATGTTATGGGCAAATAATTGTGGTCAAATTAATATTAAATTAGTGTATTGTGTTTTGAGTCATTTAATAAACTAATAAAATTATTTTGATGTTAAAAATAAGATATGATAAATGTATCATGTCTGTTTGACAGTAATATATTAATTTTTTTAATTAATTGTTTTGTATTGAATAAAACGTTTACTTTGTGAACATAATTTATTGTGATTTTTTTATTTTTACTTCCGTAAAAAGAGTTTAATTTTAGAAAATATCCTTTGTATAAAAGGGTAGTTTGAGAAGAACATTAAATTCATCATTTATACTATCAGATATTACCAAATTACAAGAGACGTGAAGCATAATACATAAAAAATTCACTGATATTAATCACAATATATTACTTATCCATCACTTGACCTATTAATCACAACATATTACTTATCCATCACTTAACCTACCTTGGGATAATATTATTGCTTACATCTGATATTAGAGCTTATGGTTTTAGAAACTTGGGTTTTTTCTGTTTAAAGTTGTTTAAATACTGTATATGCGTAAAGAATTAACAAAACTTACCGAAAAGCTTAATGGCGGTTGACAGCGGAAACCGATGGACTGACGGCGGTGAAAGCCGCGACCCTCCGTCTTCTTTGACCTCATCACGTGGGTTGTTATCGCCGTCGACGGTCGTGGCTGAAACGTCTGCCGCATACTCCACTGTCTTCTTAATTGGCCGTGGCTTTAAGCTTCGCCATGGCCGAAGATGCGTCGCCGTCCGATCGCATATATAGTACGAGGGAACCGGCATAATGAGTGGCCGGTGAGTCCCTGTCGCGGCCGCGTTGCCGGAGGCCATTAATGTCCGGTCTTGCGGCTATATCACCACTCTTACTACCGCTGCAGCTACAGGTATAGAATTTAGACACGATCCCTAATCACAAAAGATGTAGACAGGTAGTGAGTGCAACCCAATGAAAATGAATGAAATGGAGATGCCTTGGATGCAGCATTGCGCGGGGCGGCAACCTTGAAGGCAAGAGCACTGAAAGAAGTGTGGAACGTTGCCGCAACATTACCAGTAGATGAAGGGAGGGGGACAGGGACGGGAAGGGAATGAAGATGAGTGGAAGCATTTCCAACGATCATATAAATGGAAACTGTAACAAAGGGGCTGTTGCTGAAGGGAATTGCCTAGATTCCTGTAATCAAGAACTCCTCGCCAGGGCCGCTGAGCTTCTCAAACGAACCCGCAAAGGTTCATATTTACATGAATTAGCATTTGTTCATCTCCTCGATCTTATTTTTATGGCAGCAAGTGAATGATTTAGGGGTATTTTGATGTTGCAGGCGATCTTCATTGGAGATCGGTCATTCATTATTGTCCAAACGGAGCTGCCATGTCATTTACTCTTTTTTTATTTATTTTTTATTCATATCCACCTCCATAGGCTTGGCAACCGGTCATTCTCTAGGATGACCGGTTACATGATAACATGATAGCATTAATGGGTTTTTTCATATTTTACCATTTTATTGATAAAAAGTGAATTGATAGAATTAAAAAAAAAATCGAAAAGTATATGATTTTTGTTATCATTAACCGTTCTGGCCGTGGAGAAAGAACCAGGGTTTCTTCGATGTGGAGACCAAGGCGGCGAAAGAGGCGGTCCTGATGATGGAATGCCAGAACTTGCAGACGGCAGCGGTGCCTAACCCATAGGCTCTTCATTATGGATAATGCTATACGGACGAATGGCTAGACGCACGGCTTGACAAACCCAAATTATCACGAGATTTTAGTGTCAAAATCTCGTGATAATCTGGTTTCAATTTTGAATTGTTTTACAGTTGCCCGTTCATTTATTTTCAAACCCATGCTCTCTCTCTCTTCTCTCTCAAAACCATCCCCTCACCGTGTCTCTCCCCCACTCTTTCTGTCTCAAAACCAGCCCCCCTCAAATTCAATCTCTCTCAAACCTCCACCCCCTTGGTTGCAGCGTCCGCCGTCGTCCCACCCTTGCCCCGCCACAGTGATGAGCACCGTCGTCGCCTCCCATCCAGTCAAGCATGGTCTGCTGTCGCCTCCCCGCCGCGAGCACCGTCCTCCGTCGCCCCGCGCTCTGCTGGTCGCACCGCCTTGCCCCTACCCGTCGTCACCCCTCTCTCCTCCGCAAGTAATTGCCTGCACGCACTCACCACAACGCCGTTTGAACGGGCACCGCCAGCCCCTCATCGCTGCTCGGATGATGTTTTTTTGATGTGCTGCTGCTGATGATGATTTAGTTGTAAAAATAAAAAAATTCAAAATATGTTTTTTTATTTGATAGTGTGAGGTTCTGGCCCATAGATTCTAGAGGGTAGATTGTTTTGTGTATGAAGTTGGCACTACAAGACAAACTGGTAGTGTACATGTGTTTATATATGGTTTTGTTTACATCTTCATAAACTGATGTCTTAGTTCATACATCATAAATCCTTGCCATTTCTATGGAGGCAGCAGAGTTTCAAAGTTGTGATTTATATTTTGTTGAAATTTCTTTTAAAAACAGCAGCGACAACAAAATCCTTGATTTTTATTGGCATGTGGATAAACAATCAAATTCAAGGGTGTCAAGACAAATGAAAGAATGAACTGATTAAGACTATTGGGATAAAAGCAAAGCTTCCGGTGTGTTTCATCACATTTATAGAATATGAAGTTTCAGGTATGAAACAAAATTTGAAACTGAATTTATTTAAAAAAATTTAGTAACAGATTTGAGTTGGCTAAACGGCTTATTTGCAACACGATGGTAAATAAAGGTTACATGTAAGGAAAACCTTTTTTTGATCCTCACAAAGTGGAGCTTCCTTCTCTCTGTATGTTAGTCCATAAAGATGTAAAATTTTTTGCTTGCCTGCATTGGCTCAAGGTGAGTTGAATGTGAAAAACAACTAAAGTTGATTATAGTTGAGGCATTACTGAAGCAAGAAGATGCTGAGAAGTGTTAGATTTGTTTTTATGATTATGCACAATAGTAAGTAAAGTAACGGATTAGAATGATTTCTTTGGGTTAGGGGGATTGGAATTGGACAATCTCAGCAAGAAAAATTAATTATATTACATAAATTTTACAATATAAAATTAATTACAAAAGTTTGAAAAAAATTTCAAGGACAGTGGGCGGTGCTCATGCTATTGGCGGGGGGAGACGGCTGTGCAAGCGAGGGGGTCGACAGTGGGCGGTGCACACGGTGTTGGCGGGGAGACGGCGGGAGACGATGGTGGCGCCATCCTTGGGCGACGGCGGTGCGAGCAACGATGGAGGGGTAACCGTGACGGCAATGCGAGAGCGATGTGGAGGGCAGACATAACAACTTGCGGGGGTGGGTTTGAGAGAAAGAGTGAAGGAGAGATACAGGGTGGGTTTGAGAGAGAGAGAGTAGGGGAGAGATACAGTGGGTATGAGAGGGTGATTTTGAGAGAGAGAGAGAGAGATAATGAAAGTGAAAGAGAGACTAAGAGGTGAGAGTCCAAGAAGTGGGCGTGCGAGAGTGGTTTTGAGAGAGGGTAAGAGGTGAGGGTGAAGATGTCTTTTAAATTAAGGGTTAATATAGTAATTTTATTGGGTTTGCCAAGCCGTGCGTCCAGCCGTTCGTCCGTATAGCATTATCCCTTCAATATTGGGCTGGGTCATTGAAGTATCAATGGGCAATGAGTTGTGCACACGGGCCAGCCCAGCCCATAGGCTATCAGGACCAGTCAGTGCAGCCCATGGGCCAAGGCGGCCCATTTTAGGATTTAATAGAGATACAGATTGATCTGAACTTGCAATCCCATGTCTCGGCCATACGGCGAGGCTGTCAAGCGATTGGCCAGTGAACATGAAACAGAGGAGAGGATGGGAAGCTAAAGCAATAAAAAATTATTTCTTTCTTAATTGGGTGAGAGAGGATCTGTGCTTTCGTGGTTCAAGTGAAAGGAAAAATTCCACTATCAATAGAACGATTTAAGGTGAAGCCTTCTATGTTCCAATAAAATATATTATAGGCTGATTGTTAAATCAAACCCGTGATTCAATGACAATAATTAATGGAATAAAGGCTTACGCTTCTCTTCTCTGCTTGAATGGTAAATGCACAAGAAAGCAAAGAACATGCAGTTGCTGTATAACTATCGGCATTGCAAGTCAGGAATATAGGCTTCTCTCTTTATAATCCCAACTTCTGCACACCAAGTGCTCGACAAACTGCCAGGCGGCCACTTCCTTTATAGACACCAAGCTGAGTGACTGAGCGGACGACATTAAGAGCAAGCGGAGAGATGAGCAAGTGGGTGATCGACATCAACGCTAAACTCGACAACCTCGGCAATGCTCAAAGCCAAGAAGAGCAGTGCTGGACGAAGCGGTCCATCTACAAGCTCCCTCCCCTCATCTCCGACCTTAAGAAGGAAGCCTACCAGCCCCAAGCGGTATCGTTCGGGCCCTACCATCACGGAAAGCCTCACCTGAAGTCCATGGAAGATCACAAGGAACGCGCTCTCCTCAATTTCCTCCATAGATCGCCGGTGTCTCTGGACACAATCTTCAACTCCATGGTTGAAGTCGCGCAAGAGCTCAAGGATTCATACGACTCGCTTGAGCGCAAGTGGCAAAACAATACTAAAAAATTTGTGCAGCTAATGATTGTGGATGGGTGTTTCATGCTAGAAATATTGCGGGCGACATCACCGGAGTTTGAGAGTGATTATTCTAGTAATGATCCCATATTTGGCCCTCACGGAAAGCTCTATGCTATGCCGTTTCTCAGGCGAGACATGTTGTTGTTGGAGAATCAGTTGCCGATGCTCGTATTGTTCAAACTCAAAGGCATTGAAGAGTATGCTGAGGTATAAATAGGCAAATCTGATTTCTCTCACTTAGTAGCATCAAAGTTTATGTTTATTAAATTTTAAATTTTTAACTAAAAATAAAATGCTAAGATTTAATTTATCATATATAATTCATTATTAAAATATATTCTCTTAATCAAAGAGTTAGAAATAAATTCTATCCCTCCATTCTTAATTAAAGAGTTAAATTATCAATTAATAATTTATTATGACATTTAAATCAAATAATTAATTATCATAACTTTATTGTAAATATAATCCCTTGCCCCTTTTAAAGATAATGTTACCAAAATATGATAATAAAATGTTTCATATAAAAACAAATGTTACCATAAAAATACATTGGAAGTGTAGTTTCGCTATTTTCGTAACATTTCTTATATAGAAAAGTTGAGAAAATAAAAATTTCTAAGGCATTTTTATAATTTTAAAAATATTTTGGAACCATGTTGTAATTTAAAAAAATATCAAAAATACGTTTCCATCCAGAAAGAGATTAGAGATGGAAAAATTTTTCTTATATTATATATTATATTTTTATATATAATTTTCTATATTAAACATTATATTTACAAAAATATCCCAATATATTTTTTATTTACATGTTTTCTCCACTTTTTTGTTTTCTACTTTTTGAAAAAATATTATTTTTTCGTTTCCATTTCGTATTGTATCCATTTATCTTATCGCTAGCTTTTTTAATTTATAAGTATAACATTATTACAAAATTCTATACAACAAATTAAAAAATACCCTTTGAAGCTCTGTCAAAATTTTTTAAATTTCAATAATACTCTTTGAATATTTCATTTAACAAAATTTATACAAATATAAGGTGTATAGTACAGTCACATCTTAATTCTTTTTAAGTATTTCTTGCATTATGATATTATAATAAAAATGCTATTTATACGCTAAATTATGACATTTTTAATAATGCTCTTGCATATATAATATATTAACAAATATCACCAAGAGTTTGACAACTCAGTGTTCAAATAACGTTTGGGTTAATAATGCAATATTTATTTTATTTAGTTAAACTTTCACGGTTCACCCAGGATGACATGGAGACTTTGAACAAGTCGATACTCGAATTCTGTGGCCATGGCGCTCATGGCTCAAAAATGGGCAAACGCCTCCACATCCTAGACCTCTATCGCAAGAGCTTGCTCTACAAGGGGCCCAAGCCCCCCAAATCAACCAAGCCAAAGGGCAGCCAGGGACACGACAGTACCACCGTCGTCCGCTCAGCCACGGAGTTGCGTGAAGCCGGCATCCGCTTCAGGAAGAGTAAAAGCGAAAGCCTTAGGGACATCTCCTTCGACGGCGGTGTCCTGAGGCTTCCCAGATTCGTTGTCGACGACACCACTGAATCAACCTTCCTAAACCTCATTGCATTTGAGCGGTGCCACGTTGGAGCCGGCCACGTCATTACTTCGTTCATTTGCTTCATGGACAACATTATCGACCACGATCGCGACATCAGCCTTCTAAGCTCCAAAGGGATCATCCACAACGTCGCCGGCACTGACAAGGCTGCAGCCAATTTGTTCAATACAATGTCGAAGGACTTGATGATGGATTCCTCCAGCGACCTTAACATAGTGACTATGAGCATCAATTCGTACTGGAAGAAGCCGTGGCATAAATGGCGCGCCATGTTGATTCATACTTACTTTAGAAGCCCATGGGCGATTGTTTCTGTGGTCGCCGCCGTCGTCCTCTTTGCCCTGGCTACACTCTCGACTGTCTACGATGTCATGGGTAAATAATTGTGGTCCAATTAATACTAAATTAATGTATTGTGTTTTGAGTCATTTAATTAACTAATAAAATTATTTTGATGTTAAAAATAAGATATAATCAATGCATCATGTCTGTTTGACAATAATGTTAATTTTCTTTTAATTGATTTTTTTTTTGTGTTAAATAAAACGTTACTTTGTGAACATAATTTATTGTGATTTTTTATTTATTTTTTCTTCCATAAAACAAGCTTAGTTTTAGAAAATATCCTTCGTATAAGAGGTACTTTGAGAAGAATGTAGAATTTAAACATTAAATTCATTATCTATACGATTGGATATTACCAAGTTGTAAGAGACATGAGACACAATACCTAAAAAATTGAACCAAATGAACCCCAATTTGAATGGTTTTCGCAATTAATTTCGGTTTAGATTCTCTACTCAATTGCCATCTAGTATGTATGGGGAAATATTATTTGAACATAAAATTTTGATATTTTTTGACATTCAATATTAATAATTAAAAATTACCATTACAATTGCATAGTGATTAATCACCATTTAGTGAATAATTATAGATAATTTTTTGATCATTAATATTGAGTGACGCATAAAATATTAAAATTCTATGTCCAAATAACATTTTAAATAGGGCCAGTTATGAAAATAATCCGATTATGAATTTGTAATTTTATCTAATATTTCTGGAGAGAATGTGTTCATATTGAGTTGGGATACTAGATGTCATATAATAATAATATATGAGGGATTCATATGTACACATAAGTAAAAGAAAAAAAAATTATAAAAAAAAGAAAAGAAATAGAAAAATAGCAATCAGATTATATGTAATAAGTTATATTTTTTTAATTATACATACATGTGAGTTTCACAATTATTATTATTATATGACACAATACATCTCCCCTAAATTAATTTTATATATTGGATAATGTTGAGCCAATTTGGACTTCACTGACAAAATTAAAATGATATGAAATTACAAATTGACAAAAAAAAGAATTGAATTATTTTTTCTTATAAATATATATATCTTTATTTGGTACTATGATTATTTATATATAAAAATATTATTTAAATATTTAAGTTTGAGATTATGTGTCACAGAAGATTAGCACATAATGTAAAATAGTAATTGCAGTGTATCCAACAGATTCTCCGTCAATCGAACTGTCACTTTCATGCATGAAACACGGGAGAGAGAGAGAGAGAGAGAGAGGGGGGGGGGGGGGGACTGATTAACGTTGGTCCTGAGTCATGAGAGAGCATCGACTAAAGTAATTTTTGTTCCTTGGCAAGGAGGAAAAGAATAGGTGCTTCTTGGTTTCTGATCCTCGTAGTATTAATATTGTATGCAGAAACTCTTATGGTGTCCACAGTCCGG
The DNA here is from genome assembly GCA_036245055.1 of Diospyros kaki. Lineage (NCBI taxonomy): Eukaryota > Viridiplantae > Streptophyta > Magnoliopsida > Ericales > Ebenaceae > Diospyros > Diospyros kaki. The sequence goes on along the minus strand of BSEG01000007.1, from coordinate 42,086,309 downwards.
ACACACCATTACTCGGCTCCTCAGCTAGCTAGCAAAGGGAGAAATTCCGAACAAGCAAAGCCGTGATACTCCAATGCCGGGCTGCCAAGACCAGCAGCACTTGAAGAAGAGTTCCATCTACAGAGTCCCTCCCCACATCTTACAGCGTGAAAAAGAAGCCTTCCAGCCCAAGTTGGTGTCGTTCGGGCCGTACCATCACGGCGAGCCTGACCTGATGCCGATGGAGGCTCACAAGCAACGCGCTCTCCGCCAATTCCTAAGTAGAACCCGGAAAACTCAAGACGAAATCTCCAAGTGCGTGGCGCGTGTGGCGCAAGAGCTGCAGGGCTCGTACGATTCACTCGACCCTAAATGGCAAGACCAAGACAACACCAAGGAATTCTTGCAGCTGATGATCTTGGACGGATGTTTCATGCTTGAAATACTGGCCTCCCCGACGTCTTCGGAATTATTTGGTAATCTTGGTTATCTCCAGGATGACCCCATCTTCAGCGACCATGGGAATGTCTGTGTCATGCCGCTCATCAGCAGCGATATGCTGTTACTGGAAAATCAGTTGCCGATGCTGCTTTTACTGGAGCTCAGTGTCATCGCAACGGGGAAGGCCAAGGTATATATAAACATATAATTACCCTCAGCTCAGTAGTATTTGCTTAGTAATTGAACTCACCCAAGTCTTGCTCAGGAAGTGGTGTCTGAGTCGTTGAATAAGATGATAATCAAGTTCTGTCTACCTGATGCTTATAAACACGACCCTACTAGTACTAGCAGCAATACCCTGCACGTGCTAGACCTTTGCCGCAAGAGCCTGATTTACGAACCCGTCGAACATCACGACGTTGAAAAGGGTAGCAACCATGGCCCGAGAGTAGACACCAGCGCCTACAGTGTCCTCCGCTCGGCCATGGAGCTGGGTGAGGCCGGCATCCGCTTCAGGAAAAGTAAGACCAATAGCCTTAGGGACATATCCTTCGGCTTCCCCGGAACCCTGAGTCTCCCTGAGATCGCAATTGATGACGACACCGAATCAATGTTCCTCAACCTCATGGCGTTCGAGTGCTGCCACGTCGGTGCTGGCCATGAAATCATTTCCTTCATCTGTTTCATGGATCGAATCATCGACGATGGCAAGGACGTCGGCCTCCTAAGAGACAAAAGGATCCTGCGCAACCTCACTGGCAGCGACGCCGATGCCGCTGAATTGTTCAATAGGATGTCCAAGGACTTGACGTTCGATCAGAAAGACAAAAAGCTTCATAAGGTGTGTGAAGACATGGCTAATTACAGCAATAGATATGTCAACAAATATTGCTGGGGCATCCTATATGGAACCTACCTGAAGCATCCGTTGGCGATTATCTCTACCCTTGCCGCCATCATCATCTTCGTCCTCACTGCACTGGAGGCTTCCTACGCCGTCATGAGTTATCATAGGGGTAAATGAGTGATCTCCTAAACAAGCTTAACTTTTTCCCAAAAATAAAAGAAAAAAATAATGAGATCTTATTATCAATCTTAATTTTATGGTTAAATTTGCATTAAAAAAAGCCAGTAATTAAGTTACGAATAAAACCATGATTTTATTATTGTGATGGTTTTGAATGTTGAGTGTGCGTATACATATACATATATAATATATATGTATGTATACTGTGTTGTCTAATATTGGGTTGCCCAAGGTCAAGGGCGAGCTGTTTGAACGTTGTTGTGTTTGTAATTCCATGAAGAATAGTGTTTTGAAGCTTAATGGGCCGTCAAATTTGTATGACGTGTTAAGTTTTAATTTTATAATGGGATAAAGGTTAGATATGTTATTGTTGTCGTTGTCACCGTCAAGTTTTAATTAATTTATTAAATATTAAGATATCAGATATTAAATTTAATTAATTAAATACTATTACTTAAATAGGTTTGGAGAACCCAATAGATTTCTCCAAACTTTGGCTTTGTTTAAGATATATGTTAGACTTTTCGGGCCCAATCTCGGCTCTCTTCGGGCCCAATTTTGACTCTTTCTTGGGACCTAATCTCGGCTCTCTCTTTAGACCCAATCTTTGTCTTCCTTCTAGACCCAGTCTCAGCCCAACACCAGCCTGCCACAGTATCATTGTGAGTCCCACAGGGTATCCACGCGACTACCTCAGATCTCATCCTCATTAATAGCGGATCTCATCCACATTAATGAGGGTCTTATCGCCACCATGCTATCACTTGGGAACCTCTACCAGGGCCGGATAGTAAGTCTTATCACTTGTAAACGCACAACACATGCATGCAGGAGGACATCTCCTCCTCCTATATTAATAAACTCTCATCAGAGTCAAGGTATGTTCTGACCCCTAACCTATTGATTTAGTGTCTCTCCTTACTCTCTTACTTACTTGAGTGCCAGAGTACTTGCAGGTGTCAACTGCCCCCCGAACTGACCCGTCTCCGGAGCCTGTGCCCCGCCTCCGATCGTCTTCTTTTGATCAAGAAGTTACATCTGACGCCCACCGTGGGCCTCGAACCCACGACCACAAGGTTAAGAGCCTTGTGGAGTGCTTGCATGTGCTTCGGATAATCAGTCTCTTCACCTGCAAACGCACGATGCATGCATACAAGAGAACATCTCCTCCTCCTATATCAACCATCTCTCCTTAGAGGCAAGGTATGTTCTAACCCCTGACCTACTAATTCACTGTCTCTCCTTACTCTCTTACTTACTTGAGCATCGGAGTGATTACAGGTGCTAGTCGCCCCTCGGACGGACCCATCGTTGGAGCCAGCACCTCCCCTTCGATCGTCCTCTTTTAGTTAGGAAGGAACATTTGGCGCCCATCGTGGGACTCGGTAAAACTTACCTACCCCTAATGTAAGATCCCATTTTACCGAGTGAGTGAAGACCGAAATGGGCTGCATCTAGTTGGAGATGGCTATGGCTACCAAAGATGCAAGCCTAAGCTTTTAGCGAGCTCGGCCACGGCATCCGAGCAAAGTAGCAACGACAGCGTGTGTACGAGCAGGCAGAGGAAGGCGGCAGAGACGACCGGGGGCGTGACCATAGCAGCCGCAAGGCTGCTGTTGCAGTAACCAGGCGCGACAATGGCCGCGAGCAGCGAGTAGAGGGGCCGCGATGGCTTGCATTGTAGGTGGTGGTCGGTTCCGGTGGTTGCGTGGCGACCGTTAGAGGGCGGCGATGGCGGGAGTAAGACCGGCGGAGGCCAGTTGGTGGCAACAAGCGCCATGTGCGAAGGCTATGCACGGGTGCGTTGCAGAGAAGAAAGGTTGAGGATTAAGTGAAAAAAAAAAAGAAAATAAAAGAAAATGGAAGGAAAAGGAAAAATGAAGAAATAAGGAAAAAGAAAATAGAAGAAATATGGAAAAAATTATAGAAAAATAGGAAATAGAGATTTATTGATATTTCAGAGATTTTGGAGATAAAAATGTTCGGGCACGCATTTTGAGACGGTGCATGAAAATTGAGGCAGTGCACGAAAATTGATATGGTGTGCAAATATCGAAGTAGTGTACGAGAGTTAAGGTCAGGCATGAGAATCGAGGTAAGGCTTGACAATCGAGGTTAGGGCACGCATACCGAGAAAGCTTGAGAGGCTAAGTTAGGGTAAGTAAAAAGTTCTTAAAAATTCCAGTAAATTAGGAAAATTATTTTATGAACTATTATAGAGAAATAATTGGAAGATAATTGAGGAATATTTAGTTCGGATTTATTGAGAAAAATAGGAAGGAATAGAGGAAATTAGGAAAGAAATGGAATATTGATATTATTGAATGAATATGATGGCCAGGGTATGTTGAGAATTGAAATTGATTACGTTAGAAGCCTGGTATGAGAATCAAGATGTTATGAGATGCGAATGAGGTAAGTGGTACTTCCCAACTGAATTTAGATTTATGGAAAATACTTGGTTTTTACAAAAACACGATTTGATGAAAATGGTTTTATCATATTATCATGTCTTGATGTGAATATGTCATATATATTGCATTTACATGTATTGATGATGAAATATGCATACATTCATGATGATATTATTGATCATGCATCGCATAAAAGGTTTGAGATTATGGACTAGTGTCATTGCTCTACCAAGGATACACCCATACATCTCGGACCGGGAAGGGGGTTGTAAAAATGGAGAGCAGTAGTTGGGTGCGGTTGACTCAAATAAAAAATGACGACATTTTTCATTTTGTATTTATGCACGAAAATAATTTTTTGTATCCTTACTTAGATGATTCATCATCTAACTTGGGTTTTACCCCTGGAATATTCAAACGTTCCAGATGGAGATTGTAGCAAATACGAAGATGAATGAGGCATGAAATAGCACTTAGCAAAGTCCATGATGAATGAACGATGAGATGAATATATGTAATGTAGTCCATGTGTTTAAGTTCTACTACTTTGAAATCTGAACATTTTGGAAGTCCATGATGTAAGATATGATTTATGATTGACGATAAAGAATGATGATGTATAACCTTATGGTTAAATGACGATGTATAACCCCATTTAGGGCTAATGTTAGTTGAGAATGTATGTTATGTTTTAAGTTATGTCGAGGAACTTGTGTCCCTTGATGAATAACCTTGTATTGAGAATTAAGTTCAAGAAACGGTAATGTAAAGAATTTATTTATGATTAATGTTAAAAGTAAAATGTCAGGTCGATTCTAGCTTCCGCAATAGATGCATGTGATGATTCTCTTTAGAGATAAAATGTATGAAAATTTTGGGATGGATGTGAGAAATGATGTGGTTTATTATTAGTTCGAAAGGGAAAAAAAATTATTTTCCTAGAATTGTCCCAAGTCATAACGTGCCCGAGAAAGCGGGGCGTTACACATAATCTCATAAGAGCCTCTCAACCCAACCCCTTCACCTTACCATAGTTCAAGCCAAAAGCGCCCCTGCCTAGGAGCCAAATGACACCAACCACCTTTTGTAAAACCTAGTCGTCACGGAGGTCTTCCTTTAGACTGTCCAATAACTTTAAAACCAAGTCACTAAGTTAACCAAAGACCAACAGCAACCTCCAGGACTTCTGTCAGGAGCTTGACATTCACTAGGCCTTCGCCTCAGTCGAACACCCTTAGACTGACAGCCAAGCAGAAGCCGCCAACAAGGTCATCTTATCTGGTCTAAAAAAACGAATCGATGACGCCAAGGGCACATGGCCAAAAAGAACTCTCCATGGTGTTGTGGTCGTACCACACCACAGCTCAAACCTCGGTCATTCTCCCTGAAGATAGTCTTGTATCAAACAGGCATTAACAAACCTCAAGCTTCCTCGATCTAGCCTCGACCTCGAGTAACCTCGGCCACTCCCCTAACTTAGCCTTATATCAAACAGGCAGAACATAAACAGATCTTGGGTCACCTCGAACTCACTCGACCTGCTAAATATAAGGTACCCAAGAATTTTTTATTTTATTACTCGTAACTCATTCAATACAAGTATTAGGAGGACCTCGGGCATAGCCCCGTCATTGCTCTAGGTGCCCTAAGCCCACCTCGGCTTTGTATCAGACGGGTAGGCCAAACCTCTAGCCCGCCTCAGTCCTCTATTCATAGTGCTCTGGACCAAGCTCGACGTAGTCCGTCACAAGACCTCGAGCCCGCCTTGGTCCCTCATTAGTAGTGCTTCGAACCTAGGATGACGCGGTTCGTCATAGGCCCTTTAGCCCGCCTCGGTCCTCCATTCATAGTGCTTCGGACCTAGGTCGACACGGTCCGTCACAGGACCTCTAGTCCGCCTCGGTCCTCCATTCATAGTGCTCCAGACCTAGGTTAACGTGGTTCGTCACAGGATTTAGAGTCCACCTTGGTCCTCCATTCATAGTGCTCCCGATCTAACTCGATGCGGTCTGTCACAGTGCTCCGGACCTAGGTCGACGCGGTCCGTCACAGGACCTCGAGCCCACCTTGGTCTTCCATTCATAGTGCTCCAAACCTAGGTTGACGCGGTTCGTCACAGAACCTCGAGCCTATCTCAGTCCTTTATTCATAGTGCTCCTGACCTAGGTCGACGCGGTTTGTCATAGGACCTCGAGCTTGCCTCGGTCCTCCATTCATAGTGCTCTAAACCCAGGTTGACGCGGTCCGTCATAGGATCTCGAGCCTGCCTCGGTCCTCCATTCATAGTGCTCTAGACTTAGGTCGACGCGGTTTGTCACAAGACCTCGAGCCCATCTCGGTCCTCTATTCACAGTGCTCCGGACATAGGTCGACGCGGTCCGTCACAGGACCTCGAGCCCGTCTCGGTCCTCTATTTACAGTTCTTAGACCTAGGTCAACGCAGTCCGTCACAGGACCTCGAGCTCGCCTCAGTCCTCTATTCACAGTGCTTTGGACCTAAGTCAACACGGTCCGTCATAGGATCTCTAGCCCGTCTCAGTCCTCTATTGACAGTGCTCTGGACCTAGGTCGATGCTATAAGACCCCGTTTAGGCATAAGGTTGCCACGTAATTTCAGTAAGATTAAAATATCTAAAAGTGGGTTTGATGGTAAAATAAATCGTCGAATCGACTGCTGGAAATGCCCTGGAGTGTAAATGCCTAAGAAAAATGATATGGTCTTGATGAGCATTCCGAAATAGGATTTATAGTATTAAAAGAAATCGGAACTGAAATAATTTTTGGTACAGTTAAAATGCAGCTATGATTTAGGCTGAAAAATTGAATTATCGTAGGAGACTTCCGGAAAGTCAATGAAACCCTAAAAGGGTTTCGATTTTTCATAAAGATCAACCCTGAACTGGTTTCGGGACGAACCAAGGGTCCGGTGAGGTTTTTGAGGCGAAATCGTCCCTATCGAGTAAATTTGAAATTATTAATTGTGAATTTGAAGTATCGTAATGTAAATTAATTGGATGTTAAAGGGTGTATTTGCAATTTAAGGAATTCTAAGTGTAATAAAGAATAATTATGGAGATTAAATGGGTGAGATATATATTGTATGTATTTAGATATATATATATATATGCACGCGTGATGGGACAGGGGCAGCCGATGCTGTCCGCGTGCGCGTGTGAGGCGGTCAACAAAATTAGCAACAGGATTTGAGGGAAAGTGGGCAATAAGATTTGAGGAAAATCCTAAGAAATATGAGATGAGATAGGATGACAAGTTTATAATATATATATATATATATATGTATGTATGTATGTGTGTGTGTGTGTGTGTGTGAGCTGTGGGCGCCTGGCAGAGAGTTTGGCCAAGTGAAATAATGAAAACGAAAAATGCGAGAGAGAGAGAGAAAGAGCTTGGGTTAAGCCTGTAGAGGCATCGCGAGGGAGAGAGAGAAACCGAAAGTGAGGGATTGAGAAAGAGAGAATGGGCCGAGGCAGTGGCCAAAACCAGCAAGCGGCCATGGCTGCGAACAGCAAGCCGCGACCATAGCAGCTCGGCAGTGGGCTGGTCGCGAGCAGCGACAAGGAAGGACGCGGCAGAACAACAACCTAGTGGCTCGTGGTGGCACGAAGAGGCACTCAGAAGCAGCTAGAGCATGCTGCAGTAGCTTGCGACAACCATGGCTGAAGCTTCCAACAAGCTTGCTCGGCCATGGTTGCGAGCACCAAGTCAGATAGCGGAGCTGGGCGGTTGCGAGCGACGAAGTAGGTGGCCAGCGAGGCGGAGAGAGGTCCGGGAGGCTGCCAGCGTGAGAGGTGGTGGCCGGTCGTGCAAGATGCGTGAGCTGTTGTGCGCGACCATGGAGGAAAGAAGAAACAAATGAAGAAGACGATAGGTGGAGAAGAAGAAAGAAGAAAATAAAGAAAAATTAAAAAAAAAGAAAAAAATGGAAAGAAAAGAAAAGAAAATGAAAAAATAGGGAAAAATTTCAGAAAATAGAAAATGGACATTTATTAATATTCCAGAGATCTTGGGAAGAAAAATGGTTCGGCCACAGGTTTTGAGGTTTAGGCACGTATACCGAAGAAGTCTGAGAGGCTGAGTTAAGGTAAGTAAAATTTCTTAGAAAAATTTAAAAATTCAGAAATGTTATTTTATGTATTGTCATAGTGAAATATTTGAGAAAATAATTGAAAAATATTTAGTTTGAATTTATTGAGAAAAAATAGGAAGAAATAGGGAGAAAAATAAAGAAAATGCATGAAATTATGGAAAAATATGTTTTAATATTTATTTAAATAAATATGATGATTAGGGTGATTTGAGATTTAAGTTGAAGTGATTTGTGCGAATTTTGAGGTTAGCACGCAGATTCAGATGATGTATGTAAATCGAGGCAGTTGCACACTTAAGGTTAAAAACACGCTTCTCGATCTTTAAGCAGATTTCAAAGATAAACTAGTTTTCTCAAACTTAATTTATTTATGAAAGGTATTTTCTAAAAACGTGCTCTATTGTTTGAAATAGTATGCCTATATGTTTGACATGATGTATGTTTCAAAGTATGTTTTGCCATGTTGACATGTTATGATTCGATGTGCTTTCACGTAGATGCATCGACATGTTTTGTTGGGATGCATACATACATAAACGTTATCATCCATCATGTATTGCATATGTTTGAAAGTACAGATAAGCAACGTCATCTTAGACCGACATGAAAGTTGTTACGTCGATTCAAGCCGATATGAAAGTTGTTAATGGCTTATCAACTCAAACGGCCAAGTGGTAAAGGATATTGTTGCATTTTGCAATCACACATACAAATTATAAATGTATCCTTACTTAGATGATTCATCATCTAACCTGGGTAATGCTCCTATAATATTCAAATGTTCTAAATGGAGGTTATAGCAGGAACGAAGAAAATGAAAACATGTAATGGCACTTATGAAAGTGCGTAAATGTATCGATTATATGTATAAGCATGCTATGTTTAAGTTCTACTATGTTATCTATAACGTTGATTATGTTATTCTGATAGGCACACCGAACCTCAAGTCTACCTCGCTTCGACTCTCGAGTCTGCCTAGGCCTTGTCAAGTCGTGCTTTGTATCTGACAGGCATGCCGAACCTCGAGTCTACCTCGTTTCGACTCCCGAGTCCGTCTTAGCCTTGTCAAGTCGTGCCTTGTATCAGATAGACATGTCGGACCTCGAGTCTACCTCGTTCCGAGTCCGAGTCCGACTCGACCCTATCAAGTCATGCCTTGTATCAGATAGGCATGCTGGACCTCGAGTCTACCTCACTCGGACTCTCAAGTTCGCCTCGACCTTGTCAAGTTATGCCTTGTATCAAACAGGCACGCTGGACCTCGAGTCTACCTCAGTTCGACTTCCGAGAACGCCTCGGCCCTGTCAAGTCGTGCCTCGAATCAGACATCCGACTTTCCAAAACTAGCACATGCAGCAAAAATTTCCCAAGCCTCATTTCTCTAGCTTGAACACTCGTTACTCGAGCATCCGACCTGGGGGGTTGTGGACTGTCCAAGCCCAATTTCAGTCCTTTCCTTGGGCCCAATCTCGGCCTTTTCTTTAGACCCAATCTCGGCCCTTTTCGAGCTCAATTTTGGCCATTTCTTTGGACCCAATCTCGGCCTTCTCCTTAATTTTGGTCCTTCCTCTTGATCGAGCCTCGCCCCAGCACCAACTTGCCACGACATCATTGTGAGTCTCACTGGGTATCCGCGTAGCTGCCTCAGATCCCATTCTCATTAATGGTGGATCACATCCACATTAATGAGGGCCCCGTCGTTACCATGATACCACCTGGGAACCTCCACCACCATTAGATAGTTAGTTTCATCACCTGCAAATGCACGATGCATGCATATAAGAGAACATTTCCTCTTCCTATATCAACTAGCTCTTCTTAGAGTCAAGGAATGTTCTGACCCTTGACCTACTAATTCACTCTCTCCTTACTCTCTTACTTACTTGAGTGTTAGAGTGTTTGTAGATGCCAGCCGCCCTCCAAACGGACCCATCGCCAAAGCTTGTGCTCTGCCTCCGATCATCGTCTTTTGGTAAGAAAATGACACATGTTGTATTGATAAAAGTAGATCTAGCCTCAAGATAGGTTGAAGAGGATGAATCCTAAAGAAGGAAGCTTAAGAAACTAACAATATCTAGAAAATCTCCAGGTAGCCATGCTTGGGTATCTCAAAAAATCCTCTCAAGGGCTTTTTTGGGTACCTCAAGAGACTTTTTCAAGTCCAAGAACACATCAATAACTTTTAAGATCTTTGCTTGGGGATTGATAATAGGCAATCTCAAAAGACATTTGATAGCTTCAATGTTTATAATTAAAAAGTGATTTCTTTGATCGAGATACGAGCAAAACTTCACTCAAATTATATTTTAATTACTTTTACATACTCTTTCAAAAGTTGACTTAAGCATCGAAGAGCTTACGCAAGAAACACTTCGAATATCTAATCGTATTCTATTTTGTAGACATCCTAAAGATTAGAATCTCGCAATAGACGCTGACTTGCAATTACAAGTTTATTATTATATCTAGTATTAGTTAAAATAGTCTCCAGGTTAATCATAATAATGTGTTTAATTTTTAGAAAATATTTTTCTTCTATGTATATTGTTTTTATTTATATTTATTTTGGAAAATATCTTTCACATATATATATATATATTCTTTGTAAATATATATTTAACTTATATTTAGATAAGTTTATTTTTTATTTACATATGATAGAAATTGTGATTTCTCTAATTAAACAATATTTTTTTGTATATATATATAATTTAGTTTATATTTGTGTTCTAGAAAATATATATTTTAGTTTATGATTATATTTTTGCAATTAAGATGTATTTCTATCATTAAAATATATTTTAGATAAGAGAGGAGAGATAAAAAGAAAGGTGATAGTGTATAAGAATTAGAGAAAAAAATGGTAAATTTACAAGAATTGTTAGCAACGAGGAAGGTTTTCATAATTTTTAAAAATACAGGAGTACTACATATAATTTTACCAAAATCTAAAGAAGTAATTATAATTAACCCTTAATTTGTCTTAGTGCTCATAATTTGTAAAGGCAATCACGATTAGTGTTACTCTTTTGAATAGTAAGTATTTAACAATTAGTAGTTCTGCTGCCTTTGAATTTCTAAATTACTTACGTATATATATATTTGTTATTTAATTTTATGAAATTATACAAGAGAAAATTACCTGCAGATCCCTGAAGATTAATATAATTGCATGTTTGAGAAAATACAATTAGTATTCTTGAAATTTTATGTTATGTTATAATTTTTTTATTTGTTAATTTTTGTTAAATATTCATAAATAACTAAAATGATCTTATCTTTAAAAAACTTCTCTCTCTTTTCTTCCATAAATAAATTGTTCCTCTTGCCATCATCCCTACCATATTTTGGTGTATATTATAAATAATTAAAATACTTCAGAGAGTTGTAGCAATACTTATTTCTATTATAAATTGATGTATTAATTACTCTAGATAGGGGTGAGCAGAAGTTCGGATAAACCGAACTAACCGAACCTGTAACGCCCCGTTTTCCGGGCGCGTTATTTCTTGGGACAATCTTGGGACGATAATTTTTTTTCTTTCAAACTCATACTGAATCGCATCATTCCTCGCATCCGTCCCAGAATTTCCCTGTATTAATTTACTCTCGAAAGGGAGAATCATCATCACATACATACCTCAATTGCGGAAGCTAGAATCGAACCTGACATCTTACTTTAACATTAAATCATAAATCAATTCTTTACATCACTGTTTCCCAAACTTAATCCTCAATATAAGACTTAAAACATAATATACGTCTCAATTAACATTAACTCATAACATGCATTCTTACTAACATGAACCCTAAATGGGTTATACATCGTCATCATCAACCATAAGGTCACATCATCATTCCTCATACATCAATCATAACTCATACCTTACATCATGGCTTTTCAAGCATTCAGATTTCAAAGTAGCAGGACTTAAACACATGGGCTACATTCAGGAGCGGCTCAAGGGCTTTGGGGGCCCTAAGCCATCACTAATTTAGGGGCCCCAACTCTTAATAAAAAATTAAAAATTTATTTTATTAAAATAATTATTTATTGAGCTGAAGGGGTGGGCCCTAGGCAATTGCCTCACCAGCCTACCCCTTCAGCCGGCCCTGGCTACATTACATCATTCATCTCATCATTTATTCATCATGCACTTAGCTAAGTGCCATTTACTTTCATTTCAATTCATCGTGCACTTTGAAAGTGCCATTTCATGCCTCATTCATCCTCGTACCTGCTACAATCTCCATCTGGAACGTTTGAATATTCCAGGGGTAAAGCCCGATTAGATGATGAACCATCTAAGTAAGTCGTACAAAATCGTTTTCATGCATGTATGCAAAATGCAAAATGTCATCATTCATTATTTCCTTCCGTGAATCGACCGCACCTTATGCTACCCCCATTGCTACGGCTTCCTTTCCATGTCGAGGTCAATGGTGCAGCGGTGACGATCCGCATTCCCGTTTGCACCTTAATGCTACCCCTCATTGCTACGGCTTCCTTTCCATGCCGAGGTCAATGGGTGCAGCGGTGCCATCGTAAACTCATATGCAATGCATGATCATTAACATCATCGTGAATGTATGCACATTTCATCATCAATACATGTAAATGCACTCTACATGACATAATCACATCAAGACATGACAACATGATCAAATCATTTTCATAAAACTAAATTCATTTTCGGTAAGTACTACTTACAAACAAAACATTTTCTATAGATTCAAATTCATTTGGGTAATACTACTTACCTCATACGCATTCTCATAACACCTCGATTCTCGTGCCAGGCTCCAACGACTCAATTCTACTCCTCAACATACCCTGACCATCATATTCGTTCAATAGTATCAATAATCTATTTTCCATAATTTCCTTATAACTTCTCTCTATTTCTTCTTATTTTCCTCAATAAATCCATACTAACTATTCGTCAAATATTCTCCTGAAAATTTCTTAAACATTTTCCTCACTAAATAAATTCTAAATAAATAATTCCTAAGTAAATAATTCCTAAATAATAAATAATTTCTAAATAAATAATAAATAATTCCTAATAATAAATAATTCCTAAATAAATAATTTCTCAATAATCCAAACTAAGCAGCACTCAATTATTTCTTTGAATATTTCTCAATCACGATTCATAAAATAATATTCCTAGTTTACTAAAATTTCTAGGGAATTCTGTTTACCTTAACTTAGCCTCCCGACTGCCTTGATATGCGCGTCATGACCTCGAAATACGTGTCTGACCTCAATTGTCGTGCAAATCCTCGATTCTCGCTCATTATCTTGATTCTTACACATTACTTCGCTTTTCGTGCATTTACCTCGATTTTTGTGCGGCATCTTAATTTTTGTGTGCTGTCTCGATTTTCGTGCATTGCCTAAAAACGCATGCCCAAAACCATTTTTCATACCAAAATCTCTGGAATATCATTACACATTCGTTTCCTATTTTTCAGGATTTTTTCTAGGATTTTTCGATATTTTTTTTCAATTTTCTTTTCCTTTTTCTTCTTTTCTTTTCTTTTCTATTTTTCTTTTCCCTTCCCTGTTCATCTTCTCATTCCTTTTCTCTGCAACTCCTCTTCCTCTTCTTCTTCTTCTCCTTCTCCTTCTTTCTTTCTTTTCTTTTTCCTTTCTTTTCTTTCTTCTTCTCTTCTTCTTCTTCTTCTTCTTCGCGGATTCTCCCTGCAGTGACCCGCGCCTCCCCTGCAACAATCCGCCTGCACGCACCAGCTGCTGCACAATCGGTGCAGCCCAACACCACCTTGCACGCACGCCTCCATCGCTGCCGCTCGCGGCTGCTTCCTCGTCGCGCCCAGCTCCGTTGCGGCCTCCCTCGAACCAGCCTTGCGGGGTTGCTGCCGCCATGTGCGTTGCTGCCATGGCTGCGCATGCACAGCCCAGCTCGGCCGTGGCCAGCTTCCTCGCTTCCGGTTCCGCCATCTCCCAAGCCGGCAACGCCTCGGACCTCCTGCGAGTCCGCCCACATCGCCTTGCTCCGCCTGAGCTGCTGCTCGGCCTCCGCCAGGCTGCCATGGTCGCGGCCTGGTTGCCTCCTACGCAGCCTGCTCGCTACCGCGAGCTTCTTCGCGGGACAGCCATGGCCGTTGCATCTTTCGGCCATCTCTCTCCCTCTATCACTTCCTTATCTCACTTTCCCTCTCTATATATATTGACTACGAAACTTGGGCGCCACTTCTCTTCCCGACAACCCCCTCGAATCCTCACGAAACTCTCAGCCCAATTCTCCCAATAACAGAACCAATTTCCAGCATGCTCCTTCATGCGCGCGCAGACCACAATTTGGAAGCTCTCCCTGCTCCCCACGCGTACACATTTATATATATATATATATATATCTACATTATACAATTAACACTAATATAATTATAAAAACTACACATTTAATCCTCATATTATCCTTAATACACTTAATGAATATCTTAATTACGAATATACCCTCAAAGACCAATTAAAAATGCATTACGGTGCATTAAATTCAAATTAATAACTTTAAATATACCTGATAAAATCAATTTCGCCCCCGGGTCCTCACCGGGCCCTTGATTCGACCCGCAACCACTTAAGGGTTGATCGTCACGCAAAACCGGAGCCTCCCTAGGGTTCCGTTGAATTTTTGGACGTCCCATGCGATAATTTGGTATTTCAGCCTGATCCGAAGCTGCATTTTAGCTATACCAAAAATTGTCTTAATTCCGATTTCTCTTACCTCCATAAATCCTATCTCGGAATGCTCATCGAAACCATGCCATTTTTCTTAGCCAATTACACTCCGAGGCACTCCCTCCAGTCGATTTGGTGATTTATTTTGCTACCGAGCCTATTTTCGGTATTTAAATCTCAGTTAAATGACGTGGCAACCTTACACCGAAACGGGGTATTTCAGAACCAAACCGACCAAATTGGTCGGTTCGGTTCGATTTTTTTGATGAAATAATTTAGTTCGGTTAATTTGGTTCGATTTATTTTATTAGACGGTTCGGTTCGGTTAATAATATTTTCAAATTTTCGGTTCTTCGGTTAACCAAATTAACCGAGTCAATCGAACCGCACCCAACCCGGTTCAGCATAACTGCGCCCGCCCCCCCCCAAACACAAAACCCACGCGACACTCACACTCCCCCCTCCCTTCTCTCTCTCTCTCTCCCCCTACCCTCGCCTGCGACTGCGAGTTCGTGTACACCCCCCTTCTCTCTCTCTCTCTCCCCCCACCTTCCCACTCGCAGGCGACACTACGAGATTAGTTCAAGCGGCCCCAAACCCTTACCCCACCATCCCTCGCTGAATCGAACCCTAACCCCCACCCCACCATCCCTCGTCGAATCGAACCCTAACCCTCATCCCACCATCCCTCATCTTCAATTCTGGAACCCACACCCGACTGAATGATCAAACCCTAACCCTCACCCCACCATCTCTCACTCACCTGGAACTGAAAGGCTGGACCGAGATGGACGCGAGATGCCGAGAGAGATCCTGCGAGTCCGTCGCCATCAGTGTCGCCTCCACCTTCGACGCCTTTCTTTTTTCCGTCAACAGCTGGCCACCCCCCGCCTTTCCCTTCCCCGATCGTCGTCATCTTCATCAGACCCAAATCGGCGCTTTTCCCTTCGCTGATCGCACGAGGCTTCATCGCTTTATTTCTTCTCCTCCTTGTGCTTGGATGATCGACCCATTATCCAGACCAAGTACCAACGATGACCGACCGTCAGACAGGTTAGTTACATTAGGTTAGGGTTTTAATTTTTCAATTTTTGTTGACTCAGTGAGGTTAGTTTCTTACATTAGGTTAGGGTTTTAATTTCTGTATCAATTCAATGGAAGTTCTTCTTGTATTTCATTTTTGCAAATCCATTTGTTCATTTACTGATTTTGCCCAATCGGTTATCGGTTACCGGTTCGGTTAACTTAGTTTAGATTTCGGTTAGTTCGGTTTTGGTTAGTTCGGTTAGTTAGAATTAATCGGTCGGTTTGGTTCGATTACTATATCCAATTCGGTTCGGTTTGGTTAGGATTTTTTGGTCGGTTCGGTTCGGTTATAACTGAATGCACACCCCTAACTCTAGAGAGTTGTAGCAATTATCTTTCTTTAAAATTGTTGTTGATGTGTCTTCGATAAAAATTCATTAAAAGACTAAAAAAGCTCAAAATAATAATTTGAGCTGAAAATATAAATTTTCACTTAATTATGTATTATCCATAAGAATTTTGTCAAAAAATAGATATTATTCATAAGAATTCTAATTGTAGTGGATAATAAAATATCAAAATGTCACGATAGACGTTATTCATAAAAATCTTAATTTTAGTGGATCTCAAAATATCATGAAAGACGTTATTCATAAAAATTCTAATCCTAATGAATTTCAAAAGATTAGGATAAAACATTATTTGAAAAAATTCTTAATAGTACGGGATTTGAAAAACGTTCATGCTACTCTATAAATTAATAGATGAACTCTTATTTTAAAAAAATATACGTATCTAATATTAGTTTCAATATAATATTTAAATTTTTAGTATTTGGTTTAAATATCAAAGTGTTTGCGTAGCAATTTCTCTCTCCTTTGATTGTTCTTTTTCTTGCAAGGTACAAGCAAATCGACGATGATATTTTTAATTAATAAATTCATTGTTGTGGTTGAATGACAATAATAATGTTACTTACTTTATTAATATTATTATTATTATTGGCGACTTTTACACGAGTACATTTTTTTTATTTATATTGAGGCGCAACAAACATTCTCCTTTCGTTTTACGATTAGTTGGGAACTGGTTAGAGTTTTGATTGGCTTGCAGGAAAGGCCATGTTTGGCTAACACTTAATAGATGCTGCACTTCACATCCTGGAATTATTCCTACATTTGACTAATTCCTGCATCCTCTTCAACGGTGCTGGTAGCTAATTAAGCTGGATATGAACAACAAGACCCATTAAAACAATTAACTAATTTTGCATGCAGTACACCAAAAATTCATCTTTGGAGGCTGATGATCTTCAGAGCTCCAGCACCACAACTGTACCGACACAAAGAACCAAATACTTGTTAACTTCTGAAACAAGAAGAAGAAGAAGAAGAAGAAGAAGAAGGGCTTACAGTCAGAGTCTGTGGTGATCCAATTCCCTCTTCTTGAGCTGCCCAATTCTAAGTCATGGAGAGGAGTTGACCTCAAAGAAGAGAGGTTAATGGGCCGATCATTAAGAATGTTAATCTTGGAATGAGAAGAAGCCATTGAGATCGCAGAGCAAACAGAGGAAGGGGTAGAACAGCTCTCTACTTCCCATCTGAAGCTGATCTTCGGAGACTCATTATTGCTGAACTGGTCATCATCAGGCACTGCTTTTAGGCTTGCCCTATTCCTCAACTGCAGCACCTGTGGCAAAGCATTAATCAGAGACCAAATCATCAATCATTTGCGAACAAATTCAATCAAAAGATTTGAACTTTACCTTTTGACGTAGATAGTTTCCTCTCTCAGATTTAGCAGCAGCAGCCCATCTCAAGAGCTCCTTCATTCTAGAGCTGCTGCTGCTTCTGCTATTCTCAACCTTGGCGGGCTCGTCTCTCTTTTCTTCTATCTCACGTTTCTCCTTCTTCCCTTGCGCCGACAATGCCGGTTCGCTGATCGGGAGCACCTTGCTCCCAGCTGCTGTATCCGCCTTGTTGCCGACCCCCAGCCCTCTGGCAATGCCTTCTTTCTTCATTTTCATGGAGTAGATCCGACTCTGCCGCCTGTTGAAGCTCCCCAGCCTCTTGAAATTAAGCGTGCTGTAGAAGCAAGTCTTGGCAATGTCTCTTCTGCGCAAGAAGATGGTGAATGGGTTCACTTTTGGGTGGCGCAAGTTGGCTTCTTCCGCTGATCTCTTCAGCCCGCGGTTAGACTTGCAGTTCCTGAAGCAAACTACTACCTTTGACTTGGCAGCCCTTTGATCTGGAAATCAAAAGACAAGCAATTCAATGCTGAGATAATTGGCTCTGGATTAGTTGACTTGAATTGAAGAGATACAACTATAAGACATCTCTTACCATTACTAGTAGCAGTAGTGGGCTGTCTTGATTGTTCATCTGCTGCCTTGAACAGCCTCTGAAGTATCTGTCATATATGCATATATATAGATGTATATGCATGGGACTGAACATGAGAAATTGATGATTTCACCTATGATTTGGATCCAATGAATTGCAATTGAAAAAAAAAAAAAAAGAAAAAAAAAAAAAACCCACCTGCATGTTAGGGTCTGCTACTAAAAGTTGGACTTGGACTTGGACTTGAGCGAAAGATGTTATAATTTGGTCAAATGGACAGCCCAGAAGAGATCTTTCTGTTCTGTCTGGATGCCTCAAAAGATTCTCGTCTAGCTAGCTAGAAGAAGGGTTTTTTTTAATGAGAAGATGGGAGTTGAGGTGAGGAATCTGAGATCTGAGATGGGTGGATGAGATGGGACAGGGAGGCAGTGAGTGGGGGCTGGTTGGCTTGTGGCTCTCAGTGGTAATGTGGTTGGATTATTCTCACGCACACACTCATATATAAAAATATAAGCTGCCCATGTGGTGGCTAATGGCTATGGGGGGGGGGGGGGGGGGGGGATAATCTGATTAGCCATGTTGGCCTCTGTCTCCGCCCTACACTTGTAGCTTCCTGCTTCTTCCGCTGGATTGCTGGTCTCTAGCTACTTGATGGGGTCCTCTTTTGTGGCTTGGATAAAGCTTAGCCTGTTGAGTAAATTGCCATTTCATTGGGTTTGTAGCTCCTGTACGTGGAACACTCGAAGTCCTTTAATATGGCTTTGCATTTATTCCCAAATCCCAAGATTTAATTGAGTTGGTTAGCATACGTGACAATATGGGTGAATTTATTGGCGTTATAAGAACGTGCCGGGGGATTTTCGAAAATTATAATTACTCCTTTTACGCTTTATTCAAGATCTAAGGGAAATTTTATATATTTTTAATCTAAAAAATTATTCAGAGTTTTGAATTTTTTTTTATCTTTTAATGAGTTTTTGAGAGGTAAATCATACTAAATGTCACAAAATTTTGATCTCTTTTTTAATTTGGTTACTAAACTTCAATTCCTTATAAAGTGATAACAAAACTTTAAAATATTTTGCAATATAGTCACTAAAGTGATTTTTGGACAATTTCTTACCAAAATTGTTGACGTGACAATGGCCACATCATTACCACGTCAGTGCCACATCATCGTCACGTCAGCAATTTCAACTAAGAACCATAAAAAAATTACTTTAGTGACCACATTGCAAAATATTTTAAAGTTTTATGATCACTTTGTAAGAAATTAAAGTTTAGTGATCAAATTGAAAAAGAGGTCAAAATTTTGTGACATTTGGTGTGATTTATCCAAATTTTTGGCTATGACACATTAGTTAGACAGTTACATTCTATTTTTTTTTCAAATGTATATATAATGAAACAAAGTGCATTTATTGTATTTTATTTTTTATTTTTAAACATTTTTATTATTTAATGATAAATATATCATATTTTTAATTATTTAATTAATCAATAAAATTGCTTGAATATTGAAAATAAGATACAATAAATATATATTATTTAAAAACAAGATATATTTATTACTATTTAACCATTAATTTTAGAACAATAGTTAACATTATCTATACATAATAAAAAAATAAAGAACTTTGCATCATCCAAGTATTAATTTAAATGTAACCCTAATGGACTGCATATATAATGTGTGTGTAAGTTGATAATAGGAGCGAGCATTGATTGGTCCAGTATCAAATTGACCAACCGAAATAATAAAATCAAATAGACTGAAATTATATAAAAAAAATAAACTTAACCAACCAAACAATTCAAAAAATCAAGAAAATTGAAAAAAAAAAATCGAACCTATTGAGAAAAATAAAAACTAAAAATCCAAACAAATAGAAAAAAACAAAAAAAAAGAAAAAAAATAAAAATTTCAGTCAATTTGGTACAAAATCAAAAAGAAATAAAATAATTAAAAATTTCAAATTTAATAATTAAATTAAATCGACTCTTAGTTGAAATTGAATCAAAGTCACAATTTCAATCAATTCAATTTAATTATTTTAATTAAACTAGACTTTTATATATGGATAAGCATGCATGTGAGAAAGGAGATATTTTAGGAGGCTGGCAGGTGGGGGTGGATTATGCTAATATTAGATTGCAGTAATGAAGTGGGCACAGGCAAAGATGGGGCTGGGGCTCACATGGTGGTGGTGATGGTGGTGGTGGTGGGGGCTGAGTTGTGAGTTAATTAAATGTTATTTTATAATTAATTAATTACTTATAGTATGTGTCTTTGGTAATTAAATTTTAGGGTAAAATTTATTAAATCATTTTAAATATTATCGTTTGGGATAATTAACTGAGAGTCCTCTGACATCATTTTTTAATTAAAATATTTAAGTATATATATTAAAAAGAAAATAATTATAATATTCTAATTAATTTTAAATAATTAGGAATAATTCTGTTATTATAAATTAATTAAAAATAAAAAAGTCAAATTTATCCTTGGAGGAAAGTGGCGTCTATGATATGAGAGGAAAAATAGAAAAAAAGATGAAAAATTGTAACCATTAAATCTAACCATTGTTAAACTCAAGTAAAAATTGAATGATATTTTAAAAATTTATAAATAATTTCATGACTACTATCGATTATCATTAAAAGAGTCTTACGAAATATTAATATTTTTTTATTTTAATATAAAAAAATTCAATAACTATTTATATTATTTAATGGTTCACGTTATTAACTACATTAATATCCTGTTAGTTTATTTTAACCACAATTAACAATAAGTATAGAATAATATATTAAATTAAAATTTAATAACTTATTATAAATTAAAATTGTATAAAATTAAACTTTTAATTACAAATTAAAATTTAATATTTTTATATATTTTAATATAAAATTCAATAATTATTTATAGTATTTAATAGGTGAAAAATGATATTTGTACCAGAGACGTTGAGAGAATTAATTTGAGGCCCGCTGGTGGGTGCCAAGATATAGCTAGTTTGCGTTTCAGCTTCTCCAACCTTCCCCCCCCCCCCCCCCCCCTCTCTCTCTCTCTCTCTCTCACACACACACACACACACAGGCATTGCAGATGTGGTGACGTGTCCTATGTTTATTTTTTAATCTTAAATAATTTTTTATTTAATTTAATATTATTTGAAATTAAATAATTATTATTATTAATAAAATAATAACATAATATACATTTTTTAAAAAACATTTGGATGATATATTTGCATATTTTTTAAAATTTTATATTTAAAATAAAAAAATATTTAGAATCAATTAAGATTGGACTAGATCAAAATCGATTTGATGAATAAACACTGTATAGAAAATTATCTCTTCTTTTTTTTGTGAGTAGGGATCAATAAATTTATTGAGTTCACAAATTTAATGAGGTAATAGTTACGTCTCACATTTTAATTATTTTATTAGGTATTAAATATTAATGTTCAAAATTATTACTAAATACTAAAATTTATTAAATCCTAACTGGACTTCTTAGTCTAGTCAAAATTGTAACTATAATGTTAGTTAGGCATTTAATTGAGACACTTTTGATTAGTGTTTCAAATGTGAAAAAAAAAAATAAAACGTTTTTAAGGGAACATTTATTAAGTATCTTTTGATAGTAATTATTTAAAATTTAATTGTTTAGACAAAATTTTAAATAAAAAGAGTTTTAGCACAGTGATCATCTTCAAGGTTAGTTATTTTTTAAAAGTTAGTTATTGATCTAATTTTTTTATATGAAATTCTTAAAATTTTCATTTTCCATCCGTTCCAATTCAATCAAGGATTGATTAAATAAAAATTAATTTGTGTTTTAAATTTATATATATTAAAAATTAATCTGTATTTTGTACAGAATATATATTTTATATTTTAAATTAAAAATAGAAAATAATTTTTCTAATTTGAGCCTTATATATTTTAAATTTTGTCAACAACAATTTTTTTCCTACCATTTCGTTTGTGTATCTACCCACCCACTAACCACACTGTCATCTCCTCTTCCCCACTACCTTCTTCTTTTACCATCCTCATCCCTACCATTGCGACGGCGAGCACCACTAACACCCTTTTTTCGTTGCCCTGTTTCACTCTTTTTGTTATTCTCATCTCTCTATTAGCACCACCATATCTCTACCACAACGGTAGCGACAACTCCTTTTTTTCTCAAATTGCTTTGACCATTTATATCTCCCTTTATCGTTGATCTCTATATCTCTTCTTTTGCATGATTTCGAACATATTCTTTTATTTTTTGAAGTTTAAAATTGATTTCATATTTAATAGAAATAAATACGTTTTTTATTTTTATTTGACTTTTTATAAAAATGGAAACATGAAAATAGAGATAAAAACTGAAGATAAAAAAAAAAAGAAAACATTCTAAATATATTGTGTTAGAGAAAAAACATCAAATGGATGGTAGGCAAGAGAGTTAGCCGAAGGGAGTAATTGGATGGTGATTGGACCTCTCAATATTGGGCTTGGCATTGAAGTAATCAAATGGGCAACGAGCTGTGCAGACAGACCAGCCCAGCCCATAGGCTCTTAGGGCCAGTCAGTGCAGCTCATGGACCAAGGCTGCCCATTCTAGAATTAACTAGAGATACAGATTGATCTGAACTTCCAATCCCATGGGCCTTACGGCGTGGATGTCAAGCTACTGGCAAGTGAACGTGAAAGACGAGGAGAGGAAGGGATGCTAAAGAAACAAAAAATTATTTCTTTCTTAAATGGGTAAGAAAGAATCAGTGCTTTCGTGGTTAAAGTGAAGCAAAAATTCCACTATGAATGGAAAATGCAGAGGCTTTGACCGTATAATGCTATATGGACGAACGGCTGGACGCACGGCTTGACAAATCCAATAAAATTACTATATTAACCCTTAATTTAAAAGACATTTTCACCCTCACCTCTTACCCTCTCTCAAAACCACTCTCGCATGTCCACTTCTTTGACTCTCACCTCTTAGTCTCTCTTTCACTTTCATTATCTCTCTCTCTCTCTCAAAACCACTCTCTCAAACCCAGTGTATCTCCCCCCCACTCTCTTTCTCAAACCCACCCTGTATCTCTCCTTCACTCTTTCTCTCAAACCCACGCCCGCAAGTTGCTATGTCCGCCCTCCACATCGCTCTCGCATTGCCGTCGCGGTCATTCCTCCACCGCTACTCGCACTGCCCTCGCCCAAGGATGGCGCCACCGTCGTCTCTCGCCGTCTCCCCGCCAACACCGTGAGCACCGCCCACTGTCGGCCCCCTCGCTTGCACAGCCATCTCCCCCCGCCAATAGCATGAGCACCTCCCACTGTCCTTGAAATTTTTTTCAAACTTTTGTAATTAATTTTATATTGTAAAATTTATGTAATATAATTAATTTTTCATGCTGAGATTGTCCAATTCCAATCCCTCTAACCCAAAGAAATCATTCTAATCTGTTACTTACTATCGTGCATAATCATAAAAACAAATCTAACACTTCTCAGCATCTTCTTGCTTCAGTAATGCCTCAACTATAATCAACTTTAGTTGTTTTTCACATTCAGCTCACCTCGAGCCAATGCAGGCAAGCAAAAAATTTTACATCTTTATGGACTAAAATACAGAGAGAAGGAAGCTCCACTTTGTGAGGATCAAAAAAAGGTTTTCCTTACATGTAACCTTTATTTACCATTGTGTTGCAAATAAGCCGTTTAGCCAACTCAAATCTGTTACTAAATTTTTTTAAATAAATTCAGTTTCAAACTTTGTTTCATACCTGAAACTTCATAGTCTATAAATGTGATGAAACACAACGGAAGCTTTGCTTTTATCCCAATAGTCTTAATCAGTTCATTCTTTCATTTGTCTTGACACCCTTGAATTCGATTGTTTATCCACATGCCAATAAAAATCAAGGATTTTGTTGTTGCTGCTGTTTTTAAAAGAAATTTCAACAAAATATAAATCACAACTCTGAAACTCTGCTACCTCCATAGAAATGGCAAGGATTTATGATGTATGAACTAAGACAACAGTTTATGAAGATGTAAACAAAACCATATATAAACACATGTACACTACCAGTTTGTCTTGTAATGCCAACTTCATACACAAAACAATCTACCCTCCAGAATCTATGAGCCAGAACCTCACACTATCAAATAAAAAAACATATTCTGAATTTTTTATTTTTACAACTAAATCATCAACAGCAGCAGCATATCAAAAAAACATCATCCGAGCAGCGATGAGGGGCTGGCGGTGCCCGTTCAAACGATGTTGTGGTGAGTGCGTGCAGGCAGTTACTTGCGGAGGAGAGAGGGGCGACAACAGGTAGGGGCAAGGCGGTGCGACCAGCAGAGTGCGGGGCGACGTAGGACGGTGCTCGCGGCGGGGAGGCGACAGCAGACCATGCTCGACTGGATGGGAGGTGACGACGGTGCTCGTCGCTGTGGCGGGGCAAAGGTAGGACGACGGTGGACGCTGCAACCAAGGGGGTGGGGGTTTGAGAGAGATTGAGTTTGAGGGGGGCTGGTTTTGAGAGAGAAAGAGTGGGGGAGAGACACGGTGAGGGGATGGTTTTGAGAGAGAAGAGAGAGAGAGCGTGGGTTTGAAAATAAATGGGCGGGCAACTATAAAAGTTAAAACAACTCAAAAATGAAACCAGATTATCACGAGATTTTGACACTAAAATCTCGCGATAATTTGGGTTTGTCAAGCCGTGCGTCCAGCGGTTCATCCGTATAGCATTATCCAAGCAAAGAACATTCAGTTGCTAATTAAGGAATATATATAGGCTCTCTCTCTATAGTCCCAACTTCTGCACACCAAGTGCTGGACAAACTGCCAGGCGACCGCTTCCTTTATAGACTCCAAGCTAAGTGACATTTAGAGCAAGCGGAGAGATGAGCAACTGGGTAATCGACATCAATGCTAAACTCAAAAACCACCGCAATGCTCAAAGCCAAGAACGGTAGCACAGGAAGAAGCGGTCCATCTACATGCTCCCTCCTCCCTACTCCGACCACAACAAGTTCCAAGCGGTGTCGTTCGGGCCCTACCATCACGGGAAGCCTCACCTAATGCCCATAGAGGATCACAAGCTTCGAGCTCTCCTCCATCTCCTTGAAAGATCGCCGGTGTCTCTAGAAAAAATCTTCAACTCCATTGTCAAAGTGGCACAAGACCTCAAGGATTCATATATGGGTGTTTCATGCTTGAATTGCTACGAGCCGAGTACCAATTTGAAGACTATTATTTTAACGACGATCCCGTCTACAGTCGACATGGGGAAATCTATGTCATGTCATTAATCAAGACTGACATGTTGTTGCTAGAGGATCAGTCGTCAATATTGCTTTTGGTAATACTCAAAATATTCAAAAGAATGCTATGGTATACATTGAGCTCTGTTCTTATTATTTCTAAACATAAATGAGATTTAAAAGTTAGTCACTAATTGAATACATAAGGTGATGTTCTTTTCGTATTTTAGTTTTCAGTTTTAAATTCATTTTCAGTTTTGTTTTTTTGAGTGTCTGTTTTGAAATTTTTGAAAACACGTTCTTTTTTATTATTATAAAAAACTGTTTCTTAAAATAGAAAACTATAAAACACATTTATTTTGAAATTTTTAAAAAAATATTTTATAATATTTTATTCAATGAATTTGATTATTAAATAATAAAATGAACTCTTTTTCATATAATATTTTATATTAAATATTATTATACGTAATTGATGATGAGATTCGAGAAGAGGGGACCGAATGCTCATTTTCTACCTCCTTCGGGGTACCTGCAATGGAGACGGGGACTTTCTCCCCCGGTCGATCTCCGATGGTTAAGTTAGTCCTCCTTCACTTTCTAGCACTATCTCGTAATGAAAAAGAAGACCCCTTTACTTACCTCGTGTGCTTCCTTTTATCCCTTCCTCTAGATCAGGATTTCCCCGGGATCTTCGGGTTTTTTCTTGATAAGGATTCTATAGTGGCGTCCTCTTCCGAGATCTTCGGGATAGACCCTATCTCCGCAGCCCTCGGCAAAGTAATCGAGCCCGAGGATCTCGGGCTTTCTCCACCGCGTGCCCCGCCACCTATCATGGCGATGGTCTTCTACCACGCGTTCTTTTAGTCCTCAAGGAAATAGTCATATGCCTAATTATGCATGAAGCAACACGTGTCCCCTTAGCATTTTGGCTGTTTGTCCTGTGCGTTGGCATAATTTTGGGACCCGAGGTTCTTTTCCTCATGACTTGCCCCCCACTCTTTGAGTTCCTCGGTTCGGAGGACAAAAAGAGTGGTAAAGCTCCCGAGGTCTTTCCTCTTGACCTTTTTTGCCAGTTGTCGTCTTATGTAATCTGAGGGGTTTAACCGTATTTTTCTCCTTGCGCGTGTTTTGGGAGGGCACGAGAATTGATTTGTTTTCTACGGCGATATCCCTTCCCGATGCGTTGTCTAAGACCTTTCCGTCTTGCCAGCCTGCGGTAATTAATGTCCATCATTGCTCACTCTTTGGCCTCCCCATGGTTTAAATAGAAGTTCTTCATTCGTTCAGTCACTTTTTCACCCGACTTTCCTTCGACCTTCAACTTTTCTTGTGGTGACGACCTCTTTCTCCTCTTTCCTCATTTTCCTCTTCTACTCTTCTACCATGGCGATCACTGGTTCTGGGAAGTTAAACTCCACCGGCGCAGAGCTCATTGAATGGGAAAACCATCCAGCCGCGTCTATTTCATGCCAATGGATGAGCCAAGCGGAATGTCAGCAGTTCAAGGAGAAGTACCATATCCCCGAGGAGTGGGAGGTCGAGTTCAACAGCCACCTACGGGCGTGCCACCCTGTTACTGGTCGGCTTTGCATTTACAAGTGTGCTTTTGATAGGGGTTTCCGGCTTCCCCCCCGAAGAAGAGTGATGTCGCTACTTCAACATCTTACCATTGCCCCTGCCCAACTATCCCCCTTCGAATGGCAGTATTTAATGGGCTTTCTTATCATTTGCCATACTGGTAAGATTGAACCGTCCGGGAATCTCTTTGACTATTTCTTTACCACCAACTGGGATCCGGGAGGTTGGATTTCCATCTCTCCTCGGATCGTGAAGGATAAACACATTCTTGCTTCAAAAGAGCGCCCCGGGCTCGAGATTGGTTCTTCGACCCTTATGCAATCTGGTGGGTCAAAAGATTCTGACGATTGGAAGGAGCGCTTTGTTTTTGTCCGCCCCAAGCCCTCTGGCTCTTCTCAGGAGGTTTGGGCTGTTTGCAACGAATGGACCTTGGATACGAAGCACAAGCGTCCGAGTGCCGAGGCTCTCGGAGAGTCCGCGGGTCGGATTATGAAAAACAGCAAGAATTGGGAGGAGGGGTGGCTTTCCAACCCTAGCCTCACCAAGGCGGGCTTGGACGGTGAGAATTGTAAGTTCTTTCCCTTTTCCTTCTTCCTTTTTCTTCTTTTTCTTCGTTTAATTTCTATCGTTTCTCCTTCTCAGTCGAAGATCTCTGGGAGATTTCATATTCTCCCATCACCGAGGGAATGATTTTGGATTTTCCCGGGAGCAAGGGCCCTTCGGCCCCTCTCAGTGTTCCTAGGGTGCCTGAGCGGGTGATTCTTTTCGAGCGAGCCCCAAGGAGTAGAAAGAATAAGAAAGCTCCGACATCGTCAAGGTCTCGAATAACGGCGGAAGGAGATCCCCAAACCTTCCAAGAAGCTCCTAGGGACGGTGTAGATGGAGGTCCGAAGGTTCCTCCTCAGCCGACACTTTCTGCTTCACCAACCCCGTTGCCGATCCCCTCCGAAGATGACTCGGCAACCATTACTCAAGTGGTTGCTGCAGTTCATACGGAGGCGCAGGAGAAAATCGCGTTGGCAGGTACGAAGCCCCTTGCCACGTCTTCCAGCATACCTGTTGGTTCTGTTTTTAAACGAATATTAACGCCTTTTGCCCCAACGAGGCGCTCGGACCTGACAGGGGAGGCTTCACTAGAAGAGGCTTCTACCTTGTCCGCGAAGGAGATCCTTGCGCGCCGAACAAAATGTCGTCGGACGGAGGCTACCTCTCCAGCTACTACTCCTCCCGAAGCTCCAATTCCTGAAACCGCTATTACTCCTCCCGCTGTTCTGGCTCTTCCTGATATCCCTCCAACGCCGAGCGAACTAGATTACTGTGCCGAGATTCTGAGGGTACGAGCCTAATCTTTCTTCTTTTCGATTTCCTCTATACCAGTGAATCTTAATCTCTGCTTTGTCTTTATTTCTCCAGAGCCTTGCAGGGTTCCAGGGTTTGGTGTCTCGGCGAGAGTCTGAACTGCGTACCCGGATCTCCTCCCTGGAATCAGAGGTTGAAAGACTTCGGGGGCTTGAGCCCCTTTCTTCTCGGCTGTCGGACTTAGAACATCGTGTTCATATATTGACTAAGTCTGTTGAGCTGGCCCAGGAGGACGCCAGACTTGACAATGAGGCCGAGGCTCAAATGCGCGAGGATCTGGAGTTAGTCTAGAAGAGCATGCTCGAGGCCAATCAGGCTAATTCTCGGCTTGGGGAGGAGTTGGACGTCGCGCAAGGCACCAATAATCACCTTCGAGAAGTCAATAATCAGCTGCAAGAGGATCTACGGAGGCTTACTCTGGAGCTGAAGGAGGCCAAGAAAGGGCAAGTTGAGGCGTTGGAGTCTTATGCCCGGTGTAAGGAAGATCTTCGTTCTGCTCATGCTCAGCTTCAATCTACTCTCAATGACGCCCAAGTGGCCTTCCAGAATGGCCGTGAGGACTTCCGAGGTTCCGAAGCTTATGCCGCCGAACTAGAAGGAGTTCTCCGAGGCAGCTTTGAGCATATGAAGAAACTTGTTAAAGAGCGCTTCCCTCAGCTGGATGTAGACTCCATTCCTTTTGACGTAGCCGCGGCCTTGTCTTCTTTAGAGTAGATGCCTTTGTATTTGAATCTTGTTGCTATAAAAGATTTATAGAAAAATTTGTTTTTCCATCACTTTTCCCTTGTTATTTCTTCTGTCTTTTATTAAAAAGATCACCGGCGATCGGGCTTGACCCTCCCAAAGCTCTACCGAGGATCAAGTCTGATCTTTTGTCGTGACCAAGGGTTTGGGCCCCCCGAGGATCAAGTCTGATCTTTTGTCGCGGCCATCTTGGTCGAGGGTTCTGGCCCCCCGAGGATCATATTTGATCCTTTATTTTGGTCGAGGGTTCGGGCCCCCCGAGGATCATATTTGATCCTTCATTTGGGTCGAGGGTTCGGGCCCCCCGAGGATCATATTTGATCCTTTATTTTGGTCGAGGGTTCGGGCCCCCCGAGGATCATATTTGATCCTTTATTTTCTTCTGCTAAGAAGTCTTTGGAAGTGACGAGTTCTTACGCTTCGGAGAAAAAGTAGATTTATTCCTAAATGAAAAGAATAAAGAGAATACTACTGACAAGATATGCAATAATGAATTTTAGACTAACACATAATAAAGAATAATTACTGATAGAACTTTCTCAAGTTCTGCACGTTCCATGCATTTTTTACTGGTGTCCCTTCGAGGGTTTGTAGTTTGTAGGCACCAGGGCTGAGGACTTCCGCTACTTTGTAAGGACCTTCCCAATTTGGTGTTAGCTTGTTGGCCTCCCGAGCCCCTCGAACGTCCGCTCGCCTTAACACCAAGTCTCCTGGTAGAAAATGTCGTGTCCTCACCCTTCGATTGTAATACCGTTCTATGCGCTGGTTGTAAGCAGCCTGTTGAATCTTCACCTGATCACGAAATTCATCTAAGAGATCGAGGTTGTCCCTCAGATCTTGTTCATTGGATTCGGGGCTGAAAAGCTCCACTCTCATCGTGGGTACCCCGATCTCGACTGGAATCAATGCTTCCGAACCGTAGCATAAACTGAAAGGGGTTTCACCTGTGGAAGCTTTCGCCGTGGTTCGATAAGACCACAAAATGCCCGGCAGTTCTTCTACCCAGCTCCCATTCGCCTTGTCCACTCTCGCCTTTAAGCCTTTCAACAAAGTCCTATTAGCGAGCTCAATTTGACCGTTAGCCTGAGGATGGGCCACCGAGGTAAACTGCTGCCTAATTCCCAATTCTTGGCACCATTCTTGAACAGTTCGATCAGAAAATTGAGTACCGTTATCCGAGATAAGTACTCGAGGAATTCCAAAACGACAAACCACGTTCTTCCATAAAAATTGCTTTACCCTCCGGGCGGTGATTGAGGCTACTGCCTCAGCTTCGACCCATTTTGTGAAATAATCTATAGCAGCCATGATGTATTTGATTTGTCCTGCTGCCGGGGGAAAAGGTCCCAGGATGTTGATGCCCCATTGAGCGAAGGGGCAAGGTGCGGCCATATGGGCTAGTGCGACTGCCGGCACATGGACTAGGTTGGACGTTCGCTGGCATCGGTCATAGGTCCTGACCAACTGTTCTGAATCTTGCACCATTGTTGGCCAATAATACCCCTGTCGGAGAGCCTTTTGGCTAAGAGCCCGAGCTCCAATATGACCTCCACATATACCTTCATGTATCTCATGTAGAATATAATCTGCTTCGGGAGGTCTGACGCATTTAAGCAGTGGTTGCAAAAAGGATCTTCTGTATAATTCTCCCCCAATTAATACGAAGCTTCGGGCTTTACGCCTGATCTCCCGAGCTTCCGAATCTCTCTCGGGGAGTTTTTCTTCTTTCAAATATGTCAGCAGCGGATCCATCCAGCTGGGCTCGTCCTCCACGCATAACTGATCATCAACTTCTTCGATACTTTTTTGCGGAAGGGACTCAATCCGAATTTCCTGAGAACTTATAGGGAAAGAGGAAGAGGCGATTCGGGACAGCAAGTCTGCCTCTGTGTTCATTGCCTGGGGGACATACTCCACTTTTACGTGGTGAAAACGGGTCATCAACTCTCTGACCATGGTCAAATACTTCGCCATGTGTTCTTCTCGAGCTTCATACTCTCCGTTCACCTGTTGTACCACCAGGTTAGAGTCCGAGCTTACCTCAACGCACTGAGCTCCCAGTTGTTCGGCTAATCTCAATCCTGCCAGCAAGGCTTCGTATTCTGCTTCGTTGTTGGATGCTCGGAATTCGAAGTGTAAAGCATAAGGCCATATCTGCCCTTCGGGACTCTTAATCATCAATCCTGCCCCTCCACCTCCCAAGGTCGAGCTTCCATCTACTGCCACCATCCATGGCCTCCGATCCTCCTTCAGACCCTCGGGAGTCCCAATTCCTTCAGCGATAAAGTCCGCCAACGACTGAGCTTTAATAGCCGGCCGCGGCCTATACTCAATGTCGAAGGCGGTGAGCTCTACCGCCCATTTCAACATTCGCCCCGAAAGTTCTGGTTTGCTAAGGACCTGTCGCAAAGGCTGATTAGTAAGCACAATAATTGTATGAGCTTGAAAGTAAGGTCGGAGTTTCCTGGCTGATATTATTAGGGCGAAGACCAATTTTTCCATAGAGGGGTATCAAACTTCGGCTCCTGTGAGTCGTTTGCTTGCATAATAGACAGGCCTCTGGGTCTTGTCTTCTTCTCGTATCAGTACCGAACTTACGGCCTCCTGGGCTATTGCCAAATATATATATATAAGGGCTCTCCTGGCTTCAGTTTAGTAAGAACTGGGGGCGTAGCCAGATGCTCCTTCAGCCTTTCGAAAGCTCTTTGGCATTCAGAATTCCATTCGAAGTTGTTTGCCTTCAATAGGACCTTGTAAAAAGGAAGGCCTTTTTCCGCCAGGCGAGATAGGAACCTGCCTAGGGCGGTCATCCTGCTTGTGAGGCTCTGTACCTCTTTCACGCTCCTCGGTGCGGGCATATCCATGATAGCTTTGATCTTCGCTGGATTCACTTCAATCCCTCGGTGATGTACTATGTAGCCTAAGAATTTTCCTACAGAAACTCCAAATGCACATTTGACAGGATTAAGCTTTACATGGAACTTACGAAGGGTTTTGAAGCATTCCTCCTGATCCTCTGGGTGACTTCCTGCCTCCAGGCTTTTTACCAACATGTTTTCAACGTATGCTTCCATATTCCTCCTGAGCTGATGTTGGAAAAGCTTATTCACCAAGCGTTGATAAGTGGCACCTGCATTTTTTAGCCCGAAGGGCATTACAGTGTAGCAGTAGGTTGCCTGACTGGTGATGAATGTAGTCTTCTCCTGGTCTTCCGGGTGTAATGGAATCTGGTGGTATCCCTGGAAAGCGTCCAAAAAACTCATGAGTGAACAACCCGCCGTCCCGTCAATTAGGGCATCGATCCTCAGGAGTAGGTAGCTATCCTTCGGGCAAGCCTTATTAAGGTCGGTAAAATCGATGCAAAGTCTCCACTTGCCTTCCCCTTTAGGGACCAACACAACATTTGCTAACCAATCTGGATAATCCACCTCCCGAATATATCCAGCTTCGATCAACTTTGCAACTTCCTCTTTGATCGCCTGGGCTCTCTCCGGGGCAAAACTACGCTTCTTCTGCTTGACCGGCTGGAAACTTGGCCGGATCCCCAGCCTATGTGTCATGACCGCTGGATCCACTCCTGGCATATCTTGAGCAGTCCATGCGAAAACATCCGCATATTGCCTAAGGAGCGCCACTATCTGACTTTTGAGTGGATCTTTTAATTATACGCTTTCCTTTACACAACGATCTGGGCGGTCTGCCTTTAAAGGTATCTCCTCCAACTCGTCCACCGGTTCTGCTGTTTTTGGATCTTCAGGTCCTTCTAACAGGAAGCTGACCTCCTTCGGGGGGTCTACTTTGGGGCTTAGATCATCACTTTGCAAACCTGCCCCCTTGTCCCTTGCTATGCCTATAGAGGCCATATAACATTCACGAGCAGAGCGCAAATCTCCTCGTACTTCTCCCGTCCCCCTATCAGTGTGGAACTTCAGCATCATATGATATGTGCTCGGAATGGCCCGAAGGGCATTAAGGCCAGACCTGCCAAGAATCATGTTGTATGCCGAGGGTACATCTGCCACTAGGATATCTAGTACTACTCGAGAAGTTCGAGAGCCTCTCCCTACCGTCAGTGGGAGCTGGACGATCCCTTCTGAATATACGGCCTCCCCATCAAATCCCACCAAGGGGACTCTTGCTGGTTTTAACTGGGCCATCTCATATCCCATGCCGAGGAAAGCCTGTCGATATAAGATTTTCGAAGAGCTCCCCGGATCTACGAGAATTCTCCGAAGCTCCCACTTCCCAAGTTCGGCTGTTATCACCAACGGATCATTCCGATTCGGGTATCCTGGGAGGTCGTTATCAGAGAAAAAGATTGGCTCCACATTACGTGACCTCTTTAGCCGTGTAGGGCCACCCCCTTCCTCCTTCATGACTGGGACCTCTCCTGCTGCCAGCGTATGAAATACTGGAGGCTGAGGATGATCCTCCCTTCCCAGGTGCAATCTCTCCCGCTGGGCTTGATCCCAGTCGTCTGCGCGGTCCCTCTTAGGGGGGCTCCGTGATCGGGATCGTTGATCTTTGCTTCTCCGAGAATCGCCTTCCTTTGCTACATAACTCCTCAAGAAACCTCGATTGATAAGCTCCTGGATCTCCTCCTTTAGTTGGTGACATTCCTCGGTATCATGGCCATGATCTCGGTGGAAGCGGCAATATTTATTCCGGTTCCTTTTGTCAGACGGAGCCTTCATTGGCCTCGTCTTCTTCAGATAATCTTTACCTTCAATAGTGGCAAGGATTTCTGCCCTCGGGGCATTCAGGGGGGTATATCCACCCAACTCCTACCGAGGACGGGATTTCTCTCTTCGGTCCTCTCCTTTCCTTTCCTCGGGAGGCTTCTTCTTATCTTTTTTCTCCACGTATTCCGCCCTTTTAGCTTGCATGACTTCCTCAGCGTTTATGTACTTCGTAGCCCAGCCCAGTATATCCGTGAACGTGATTGGGGACGTCTTGGCTAATGACTGAGCAAAAGAACCAGGCCGTAAGGCATTCTGGAATGCCATCATAGCCACACTGTGGTCAAAATTCTCTATACTTAAGGAAATTTAGAAATTTTTTAGAAATTTTTCTTACCTTGGACGCGCCCTCACGCACCTCTCGAAGTTGTCTCACGCGCCTCCACTCTCTGCGCGTGTACTGCACGCGCTTCGTCTTTTTCCTCCAGCAGTTCGCCAGACAGCCGCGCCTCGCCTGGTTTAATCGCGATTTCTCCCTCCTCCGAACTCCGTTTGACCTCCCGTTTGAACCTATGGCTTCCTCTCTTCATCCTCTACAAGACTATGGCTTCAAATCGATCGATTGGAGCCATTTTTTAACTGCTCAACTCGATTTTCCGGCGAAGCTCGATTTTCCGTCGAAGCTTCATAACTCCCTCATCTTTCAACGAAAATTCCTCAAATTTCACAAGAATGATCCTCTGGACATGGGCAACAAAAGCCCCTTATCCTTTTCTCTCAATTTATTCAAGAATTTGCAGATCTAAGAAAACTAATTTTCCAAAGCTTTCGGCTATTGCTATTTATAGGCAACCCGAAGCTCCAAACGCTCAAGGCTTGCTAACCCGACCCCTTTGAGACTTCTACCTCCCCTGGATCGACCCAATTGCTGTAAAAACCGACCGTAATCATCACTTTTGAAGCTCTCAAGATCCGACCGAAAACTTGGTCGGAAATCTTCATTTTCCGGCCAGCCCATGCTCCCTTGTCGACCCAAACCCGACCCAAAGGCATCCCCGACCCATTTGGCACAAATCCCCATTGTCGGTAGGCACTGGTCGGCGACCAGAATGGGTCTCTCGGCCATGGCAGGAAGCTTCCTCCTCAACTTTGAAATATTACACTTTCACCCCCTAATTTTGGCATTTTCACTTTGGCCATTTTCCACTAAGCCCCTGAACTTTCTAATATTTCCAATACATCCCTCAAGTCATAAAAACATTCTTTCCTTCTTGGAAGATCCCAAAAACTCGCCATCTTGACCTCCCTCCGGCCAATTCGGTAAACTGCACTTTGGCCCGAAACTTTGTTTTGGCCCCAAATCCATTAGTTTCTTCCTGAAACCACTGAAGGGTTGTTCTACACATCAAATTTGAATACCCTCGGGGTTCCGTTGTCTTTCCGGAGGCCCCCTACAATAATTCGGTTTTACAGCCTATCCTAAAGCTGCATTTTTAGCTGTACCGAAAACTATTCCCGACCCAAATTCTTTCAATGCCATAAATCATATCTCAATTTACTCGACACTACCATATCATTTTGCTTTAGGCATCTCGGCTCCAGGGTACTCCCGGCAGTCGATTCGGTCTGATTCTCGGGCTATTCTGATAACTATTTTCCTCAAAATTCGATTTTTCTAATAAAATACTATTTCTTAAATAACCCGACGTTCTCGGGTATTACACGGGCCTCCGCGGATTCGCCTCCGGCAAAGAGGACTCATCCTCCCGCGGGGGTTGCTGTCGATCCAAGAAGCTCGTGAGTAATTCTGTTAACCGTTGTACATGGCCTTCTAGGAGCGCTATCCGATCAGGAGGTGGCGGAGGGCCTTCTGGGCTTCGGTCCCTCCCCACCGGACTTCTAGGTGGGTTCTGCTGACTGGGTTCTAGGATATGGTTGCCCCCCACTGCCCGAGATTGCTGTCTTCTGGTTGCCATTCCATACGAAGAAAAGATTATCGAAAAATCCCCCTAACCTGCTGCGTTGGAGAGACAGAAAAGAAAAATTGCCTCGGCCCCACGGTTGGCGCCAATTGATGATGAGATTCGAGAAGAGGGGGTCGAATGCTCCTTTTCTGCCTCCTTCGGGGTACCTGCAATGGAGACGGGGACTTTCTCCCCCGGTCGATCTCCGATGGTCAAGTTAGTCCTCCTTCACTTTCTAGCACTATCTCGTAATGAAAAAGAAGACCCCTTTACTTACCTCGTGTGCTTCCTTTTATCCTTTCCTCTAGATCAGGATTTCCTCGGGATCTTCGGGTTTTTTCCTGATAAGGATTCTATAGTGGCGTCCTCTTCCGAGATCTTCGGGATAGACCCTATCTCCGCAGCCCTCGGCAAAGTAATCGAGCCCGAGGATCTCGGGCTTTCTCCACCGCGTGCCCCGCCACCTATCATGGCGATGGTCTTCTGCCACACGTTCTTTTAGTCCTCAAGGAAATAGTCATATGCCTAATTATGCATGAAGCGACACGTGTCCCCTTAGCATTTTGGCTGTTTGTCCTGTGCGTTGGCGTAATTTTGGGACCCGAGGTTCTTTTCCTCATCAGTAATATATGTAATACACTTAATAATATACTATATGTTTTCTTATATTTTTAATTATAATATAGATATAGATATACTACATTTTTAAAATTTTAAATAAATATATAATTTTATTTTCAAAATTTAAGAATAAATTTTTCTTTTTTTCCCCCCTTTTTTTCTCTTATTTTTCTTCTTCTATTCTCTCTACTGCCTGCATCTTCTCCACCGTCGGCGACCACCGTCAGCTGAAGATTCACACGATCAGAGCCTACCATTAAAAACAGCAAACAAATGTGGTTAACATACACAAAAATGTACTAGATTTAATAGTTGAATTTTCATAGAATTAATTTTTAATTTTTGGCCAAAATTAAAAAATCCATTGTCAGTCACCACCGGCCACGGTGGCCGGTGGTTTCTGGCAATCAGAGACCTCTTTTCACGTCGCCAACTATGGCCTTATACATTGCCATGGTCGTCGATCTTTATTGTTTTGCTATGGCCGTCGTTTCTTGCCCTTGCCATGGTAGTGGATGTTACTTGGCCATCGGCATCGATCATCAAGCCATCATCGTCGGCTTCTTGTGGTCGCCGACAATGGAGAATGAAGGAGAAAATAGGAGTCGATAACTGTGGTGATGGCGGTGGCAAGTGCAGTCGACAGCAGCTTGAGAAGAAAGACAAGAAAAGAGAAAAAAAAAAAAAGAAAAGAGATTGGAGAAAGAGACGAGAGATCTATCAATTTTTTTTTTTGGGAGGAGGCGGGTTTCGCATTTTGATGTTTTCAACGTGCTTTGGCTGAAAACACCCAAAACAACAATGTTGTTTTGGGTTTCCTTTCCAATTTTTTTTTTCTTGTTTTCAAAATTGTGTTTTTGAAAATAGCAAAATAAACACTTTTTTAGTATTTTGAAAAACTGAAAACTCAAAACAGATTGAAAACAGCAAAGAGAATGCAGTTTAAACTTTCATATGAGATTTGGACAACATTATGAATTGATCTAAACTTAAGATTTTTGCAAATCAAAACAAAAGTAATTATCTCAGGACTTAACCAGAAAGATGCCATTCCATTACTTAAGCTAGAAAAATTTTTGGGAGACAGCTTATAGGTATGTAAGAGGAGTTCTATTACAAGGCTAGAAAGCCTCATCGAGAGGCTTACATAATAGGGTCAAAAAGACTAAAATACCCTTGCCCCCAATACAAATTTACAAGGATGCCACTGCACAGCCTAGCCTCTCTCTTCTCTTCCTTCAACCATGGCATGTACAGAACCCTC
Organism: Diospyros kaki; assembly: GCA_036245055.1. Classification (NCBI taxonomy): domain Eukaryota; kingdom Viridiplantae; phylum Streptophyta; class Magnoliopsida; order Ericales; family Ebenaceae; genus Diospyros; species Diospyros kaki. The sequence continues at coordinate 42,048,776 of BSEG01000007.1, read as the reverse complement.
GCCTTCCTCCTCTCTTCCTTCTCCCATGGCTGCGTGATCGTCGACCACTGCGCCTCGTCGACAGTAGCTAAATGCAGCGACGGTCGATAAGGTGAAGCGAGGCGAGGTGCAGCAGTCGGTGGTCGCGCGACCATGGGAGAAAGGAGAGAGGAAAGAGGTGAAGACTCTATGTGCAACCATGGGAGAAGGGAGAGAGGAGAGAGGCGAAGGCTGGATAGGGCATTTGAGTCTTTTCAACCCTATTCGGTAAGCCCGTCTGTAACCCCTTCGAGCAAAGTAGTGTTTTCCATATAAGAGTAACGTAGAATATCATATATTTGGCTCACCCCTCAACATTTTTCTATATCTTTCGAGTTGAGCTTTGTAACGAGGATTATAATGGGGATTAGCTGGCCCTGCCCATGTAGTTGATTTCTCTTACTTTCATTAGTTCGAGATTAATTTGAATTGAAACTACAAAATTATTAGGACATGTGACATAAACGGATCTTGAGATGCCTACCCTATGTTTCTTCATACTAGACTTTGATTTATCTATGAACCCTAAATCCTAAGTATTGCCTCATATTGAGGGATTTTCTAATTAAAATTATCTCTTAAGAAATGCTTTACATATTAGTACTTCGAAACTTTTTCATGCTTGAACTATGCATCTAACAATTATTCTTATCTTACCCTTAGGATATTTCACCTTATTTATCTTCAAGTAATTCGAGAGTACAATTTATTCAAAATTTGGGTTCTTTGTGCTAATTAGGTATTTAAAGTCAAATCATAAGTTGATCAAGAGTTTGACTTTCTAGAATAGCTTTTGTGACTTGATATTTTGTTTTACATGAATTTTCATATTGTTTTCAACATTATCAATAAGATATTATTATGTTTACTTATAAAATACAAACACTTACTAGGGTTTCTATATTGGTGTAGACACTCCAACATATATAGGACAAACTCACATGGCATATCTGACACTATCTTAAAATTGGAAAATGCTAGACGAACGGAAGGACGAACCGAAAGTTAGACAACTCTATAAAATTACCATATTAACCCTCTAATAAATTTACCAATTTACCCTTGATTTGGTAAACCCTCACCTCATCTTTCTTTCACTGAGACGCTGCTCACTCTCACTCTCTCTCTCTTTCTCTCTCTCTCTCTCTCTCACTCTCTCTGTATCACACTCAAACCTCCTCTAGATTGGAAACCCACTTCTGCTAACCATTTATACCACTCTCCCACCTCTGCAACAAGAAGACCCCATTTCTGCCCTCTCACTCTCGACGGGGAAACCCATTTCACCCTTGATAAAGATCGGTCACCGCCGTCGTCTATCAGAGGTCAACCTGACCACCACCTCCAAGTTGACCACCGCTAGGTCTGTCAGATCTGCCCTCCACCGATGGTTCATCGTCGGATAAGCCACCTACATTCTCACCCATTGGTACTTCACCGATTTCTCACAGCAATAGGAAGTCCCTATCTGACTGCAGTTCCTAATCTCTTCACTGGTATGCTTGTTATGTACAAATGTAATGGATTTTAGTCATTTTAAGTCTGATTTAAAATTTTAAATCTCATTTTATGTATCTAATTGCTTTCATTTTTTATTTTGTACTTATCTATTCTTGTATAATGAAGCGTCGTTTTCTTGTAATTGAGGGTTTTGGAGAACAAATTGGCCTTAAAAAGTACCGACATGGCTAACTACATTGTCCAAACATGAAAACAAACCTTTCTAGGTATTCCAATATTCTAAGATGGACACCAATTTGGCTTCTAGTGCATGGCCAAGTTCAAAATAGTTTCTCCAGCCTCATAGAAATTAAGGAAATTAGTATTTGATGGAAAGAAATAATATTGCAATTGCTAATGAAATCATACCAGTGAAACCATTAGCTTCTGAAAGCAAAATTTGTTGAAAAGTCAATCCCATTGAAGGAAAGAGTTAAGCACTCACTATTATGGCCAAATAAAGTGAAGCTTAAGGTACTTTAAATCTTATGAAGTTTTCATATAAGTTTATGGTATGCCTGATACTAAAAACATAAAAAGATGCTTGAGACTAAAAACATAAAAAGGAGAGAAAATTAAAACAGAGAAACAAAAAAAATATAAATGAAAACTTATAGAAATATTGCACACACACACATGCATATGCAGAAGAAAGGAGAAGAGAATAATTTAAGTAATTAATAGTTTCCAAAGGCAGTACAACGTTAAACATAGCTGCTAGAATAGAAAGAAAAATATATCAAGAGATCATTAGATTTTGTTGCCATTTCCAATTATCAGTTTTCCCCTCAAAATTTTAAAAAAAACGAAAATTAACAGCATTTCATATGTTTGTTTAAAAAAATAGTTCTCATTTTTTTTGGAAAAATGCAAACACTGGAAAGGTATTTCTAAGTTGCACTTAGTTCACGGATTTCTTTTCTTGTTAATCCTACAGGAAAGTGCTTGAATTTGGGCCTTGTTCATCTTTATTTTTGGTGATGTGATTTTTGTTTGTCATAGTAGAGATTTGTGGACATAATTAGAGCATTACATCAGTACATGATGGGTGTAGGGTTCAACTATAGGGTTGATGCATGAGTGATGTTAATGGCCAAATTTTGTGTTCAATTGCTATTATTTTTCATATTTTATTACTGACAAGGAATTATATTTTAGAAGACAAAGGAAACCAACAATGAGTGACATAGGTATGTTTGATTTTTTTTTTTCAAATTTTGCACATATTTCTCACACTACAACTATATAAAATAAGCTTGCTAAAGGAATGTATGTGGACAATGCAAATTATAAATCTAACATTATATTATCATATTATTGTACCTTGTTTTGATTCAGAAAATCATATTGTGCTTGTAGAATCATTTGAAGATAATGAGAGAACTTTGGTTGATAATGAGCAAATTATTGAAGATAATGAGTGTCCTACATTAAACAACGAACTGCCAGAAGATGACAATGAGCTTATCCCTAAGGTTGGAATGAAGTTCAATGACGAGAAGGAAGTTTTTGAATTTTATAAAAGATATACTTACCATGTGGGTTTTCCTGTTAAAAGGAGTTCGAAGAAGGGAGATGATGGGTTGGTAAGATATGTGGGATATGCATGTTGTTGAGAAGGCAAAAGAAATATTAAAGATAGCACCTCCCTGAACCCTCAACCAACAATGCAGCTAGGATGTAAAGCTAGAATGACAGCATGTTCAGATGTTTTAGGGACATGGCGAATAAACATGGTCCATCTTGAGCATAACCATAAAACAAGTCCAACCAGGTCTAGGTTATATCGATGTAACAGGCAATTAAGCGAACATGTTAAGCGACAGGTTGAAGTGAATGACATAGCTGGAATTCCATTACACAAAAGTTTTAACTCAGCTATTGTTGAAGCTGGTGGATATGAGAACCTGACATTTGTGGAAAAGGATTGCAGGAATTACATTGATCAGGTGAGGAGGTTAAGACTTGGAGAAGGAGATGCTACTGCTATTCAAGCTTATTTTTCAAAGATGCGAGCTTTTTGTCCTGGTTTTTATTTTAGTGTGGATTTGGATGAAGAGTACCGATTGAAGAATGTCTTTTGGGCTGATAATAGGTGTAGACAAGCATTCAAGGAATTCGGCGATGTTGTCACATTTGGCACCACATACCTGACAAATAGATATGACATGCCTTTTGCTCCATTTGTTGGTGTAAATCACCATGGCCAATCGACACTGCTTGGATGTGGTATAATTTCCAACGAGGACACCAAGACTTTCGTGTGGCTCTTTAGAACATGGCTTGAGTGTATGGAGGGTCAGGCCCCAGCAGGAATAATCACTGATCAAGATAGGGCCATGCAAAATGCTATTGAGATGGTCTTCCCTAACACAAAGCATAGATGGTGCTTGTGGCATGTATTAAAGAAGTTGCCCAAAAAATTTGGGAACCATGGCTGCAAGGCTTATATTCTTTCAGTCGTACATGACGTGGTGTATGAATCACAGAGTCCTGGAGAATTCGAGCAAGCCTGGAATTCAATGATTGAGTAATATGCATTGCATGACAACGATTGGTTGCATGGACTTTACAGAGAAAGAGAGCGATGGGTCCCATGTTTCTTAAAAACTAGGTTTTGGGCAGGGATGTCTACAACGCAGCGAAGTGAGGGTATGAACGCATTCTTCGATGGATATGTACACTCGAAAACCTCATTGAAGCAATTTGTTAAACAAAATGAGCAGGCAATGAGGTGTAAGGTAGAAAAGGAGTTTTAGGCTGACGTTAAGTCATTTTCTCAAATGATCCCATGCGCATCGAGGTATCCCATGGAGAAACAATTTCAGGAAGTCTACACAATGGCAAAATTCAGGGAGTTTCAAGAAGAGTTCACTGGGATGATGTATTGCACGATTGTGTCTGCCAAAGAGGGATCGTTGGGTACGATGTATGAGGTACGAGAAGATATTATATTTGACAATAGAATAAAGGAAAAAAAATATTCGATTGTTTTTGAGAAAGAGAAATGTGATATTGTTTGCAGCTATCACTTGTTTGAGTTTAAGGGAATCATTTGTAGACATGTTGTGACAACATTGATCCACAATAGTGTCAAATCAATTCCTGAGAGGTATATCTTACGACGATGGAGGAGAGATCTTAGTAGATCCTATATGAGGGTTAAAATCAATTATAATGGTTGGATTAGTATGCCTAGCTAGTTAAGATACGATGAGTTGTGTAGTCAGTTTTTCAAGATAGCCGACTTGGTAGCAAATGACGAAGAATTAACTCGGGCAACCATGGAGTGGATGCAGTCTCAATTGAATGCATTGAGCATATCCCATGCGAAGCCAAGCTGTGATAGTAATATCTATGTTGAACACAGTGTGCAAGAACAAATCCTTGATTGTGGAGAGACATCAACAGCTTCAAGCGGGCAAATAATGGATCCGAGATACTCCCAGACAAAAGGAGCCCCTAGGAAGCTTCGCAAGAAAAGCTCATTGGAAACAAATACTAAGAAAGTGAAGGTATATTTTGTTATATTTTTTACTTGCCTCAAATTGATGATGTGCTCGATTTCTCGATTGTAATGGTTATTACTTGCATTTGATGGCTAGGTGGGATCCTCGAAATCAAGCAAAGGCAAGGCCCCTAGGCAAAACATTGTTCAAGATGCTCAAACATTCAATCAAACTTTTCTACAAGATGCACAATATCATGCGCTCCCACCAAACTCCTACACACAACATATGTTGGTAAGTAGTATGATAAGATTAAGCTAATAATATAACTTAGATTTGATGATTTTTCGCAATGTATTTTTGATTATATCCTATGCTTTGCATTTATATTTTTTTTCATCTAATTAATATTAAAGCAGGCTACACAATATCAAACTTGGAATGCTGCTCACGGAATGCCTATGGTTCCAACATTTGGCACGACTCAGCCTTTTATGCCAATGCACCCGCCCTACCGACAGCCGAATGACAACTCAGCAGATTTTTGAGATTGTAAGACTTTGCATACAACTAGATCTGTGTATAAAGAATCCTTCATTCTTATATGAATGAATGTTAAACCTTCAGGACATGAGTGTATTTAGAGCACTCATACATTTATTTGTTCTAAATGTGTACATGGCAGGAAAGTTTTTATAGCTAAAAATAATTATTTTTTTGAAACAAACCTATTTTCTAATCTTTTGAAACATGTGCATGCATGATTATTATGTTGTGGATTTATATTTCATTGTTTTGAGTCTAATAATCGCAACTAACACGTACGTTAAGTAGATGGAAGCTTTAGGTGGAATCCAAAATCTTTTTCAGCTACTTCCAAAAACTTGACAAAAGACATGCAAGAACAGTTAGTGCAACCTTGAACTTCATTGCTTTGCAGTTGCCGTAGCTAGCATAGGGAAGTGGCAGTTGTTGCCTACTAACAAAGCAGTTGTTGGCTTCCTTTACCTACTAACAAAGCTGTTGTTGCTTTTGATTTTGAATTTAAATTAATCCATGTACTGTAAGCTTTTCTTTTTGGCTCTTTTCTCCACCAATCCAAGGGGTGGTTTCTTTTTTGTGTATTATTTGTCGGTTGTAACTGGAATTTTAAAATGGATATATATGGAATCAAAGTATATGGATCTTGTAAAAGTGAGTCAACTTACTATGGATCTCCATTTGGGGGTGTTTGTATCATGTCAATTTTTTCCTTTTACCGAAGAGGCTGCAACAGGAGGATACACACCATCACCGGTTTCTTCTCATTCTTCCTATCAACGAACGGACAGGGAAATTGATGGCCAACAAGAGATGGACACCAGCTGCGAGTTGAGGGGGCACATGTCAGAATTTGATGAGACCGATAATGCCTATTACAGTGAAAACAAGGACGAAACGGAGAGTCTAAACGATATAGAAGAGTGTTTCTTGAGGCAATTGGACGAGAAAGACAATGCCAAGGCCATGAAAAAATCTGACCAAGATTCGGCAAGAGGGCATGCGAGTCCCAAAAGTGACTCAACATCTTACAAAGTTGAGGCCTCTTTATCTGGCAGCAAAGTTGGAAGCATTATTTTACTTAGCTAAAAAAATGGTTTATCAAGTTTTTCTCAAGGGAAATGAAGTAGCATAGCTATCAGATTCTAAAAAATTCCCTTTCATTCTTCAACCATGCGTGAATAGATGAAGACAAAATTTCAGATGAGCTTGATTATGTAGCATGAATCCTATTATGATGAAATGAGTTTGCAGATTGCCTGGAAACGTAGTATCTAAATGTAAAGACTGATGTAGTATATTTTACTTAGCTTATGGATGGAATAAGAAATAAAAAGAATTATATCAAAAGATTTCTATAGCTATTGTTAGCTGCATAATGAAAAAGTGAGTCAAGGAGATAGTGCTGATATTATTGAAGACCTGACTGCTGCATTTGGATGACAAAAAAATTTATCAGCAACTGTAGTAATTTGCATGTGTAATGAAGTAACTTATGGAATGTAAAACAGGTGACAACTTCAAGAGGAGGCGATCAAATTGATTATATACATAATTAACAATCAATAAACATACTTTCATGTTTGCTACATGTTTATATACTTATTACACTAAAGCCAAATACCTAAAATTACTATCATCATTTTTCATCAAATGTACAATCAACAGAAAACAACTAAATCCTGACACTATTAGAGCCCTAACAAACTTAACATTTTTCATCGTACACTCTTGGAGCTTCATTTTCAATAGAAACTTTTCTTCCCTTATACACCTACAATCTTACTCAAGCTTTAATATCCTTTCTTTTCTCCTTGCGGCCTTCCCTTTAAAAATTCTCACTTGTTCTTCAAGTAATCTCAAACTTTCTTTTCTCCTTGCTCAAACTTTTTCTTTCTTGATAAGTTTCAACTGATCCAGTAAAACTCCACATAATGCTTTCTCACGACTTGTACGTTCATCATCGATCCATTGAAACCATCTGCAATCATCATCCTGTCACCAAACCATCCAACAATCAATTCCATGTTAATTAAATTTTTTTTCATTTATAAGATAACTTACCTTCCAAAATCGACATCGCAAAAATTTCCTCCCAGGATAAAATTTAGTCCATGATGTATAGCACCAAATAGGTACACCATGCTCACACATTATTCCTTGATGAGAGGTAGAAGAGTTGATTGAAACTTCACTCATTTCCACATTAGAAGTCATCTTAATTAAAAACAATCAAATTTGAAAAATATGATTTTCTGAAATGATTGTACCTGAAATGTTTTAACATTGTCAATATCATCCCAATTATATGCAAGTAAACTATGTAAAAAATATAATTAAACATTACATGAGACAAGAAAAAAGTATATAAAAAAACCAAAAAATAAATGCGTCAATAAAACATAGAAATAATCCTATGATGTCACTTGTTAGGAACCATATATATAATCGCTTCATTAAAAAATTAAAATATTCCCCACACATTATTTCCACATTCAAAGGCAAAGGTATCTATAACTGTATATCTTACTGTATATATAAGAAATGCAGAGATTGAATCTAATATAAACAAGCCATAGTAGTAGAGGTTTGTTTCTTTTGCTTGTCAAATTGAGACCCATAGCAACTTTAATTAACATCCTTTTAGCCTTTAGGAATGGGAACAGAAAATGAAAGGAGATGAAGGCAACTATTGTACACACAAATCATCGTGTGAAATCTAGCTATTAACTCTCTCCTTAAGACATTTCTCTTTCAGTCACAAACTTTAAAGTAGACATGGGGGCCTCCACCCCACCTCCTAACAATAACTATTTGCCCACTTCATTTTCATGCCATTCAGTACGTACGTTTTTTTATTGATTACAAAACATTATACTATATATCTCTCATCACCACCAACACCAAGGCAAGCCTTTTGAGCAAAATGCCTTCATATCATAGCTGATATATATAACAATATACAACAATATCAAAGAAATTAAAGAACTTTCTCCAGATCCTAACAAATCAAATTAAAGAAATTATATAGAGTGAATACAGAGTGAACTTTCTTTGATATTATATAGAGTGAACTTTGTACAGAACTTTCTCCGGATCCTAACAAATCAAATTATATAACAATATCAAAGAAATTAAAGAAAAATATCTTTCTTAATTTCTAAAATCATTGGCGAGAAGTGAATACCAGCATGAGGGAGTTCTGGTTTTCAATATACTAACTGCAACACTAGTGGTTAGTTATAGGCTTCTAGAACTAACCATTATCATATATATTTCAAGTATTTCCGAAGAAAAGATTGTGTATTGTGAGATTAACCCAGTAACTACAAACCAACAAAGATTCACATTCAACAATCAACGAACAGAGCTAAAACAAATACAGAGTGAATACATATTTGGATGATGTAAAATCACATACCAGTGGAGAGATCAGAAATCGTAGATAATGAAGAGGTGCTGCTGTTACATTCAATGGAGAGAGAGATGGCAATGGATGGCGGATCTGGCGGTGGCCGACTTAGAGGAGGCAGTGAGGCTGACCTCCGATCTCGCGTTACAGAGAGAGCGAGTGAGAGAGATAGATGAGAGTGAAAGAGAGTGTGAGAGGTTGCTGGTGGGTTTCCAATCTAGGCTCGTGAAAGAGAGAGTGAGGGTTTGCAGGTTGCTAATGGGTTTCTGATCTGGGCAAGATAGCGGGTTTTTGATCTGGGCAAGAGGGAGTGGGATTTCTAAGCTCTGTTCATGAAAGAGAGTGAGAGGTGAGAGAGGAGGTTGCAGATTGCTGGTGGGCTTTCAATCTTAGCAAGAGAGAGTAGGGTTTCCAATCTCTATTTGTGAAAGAGAAGGTAAGAGGTGAGAGAGTCAACAAGGGTGGGCTTTCAAAAAATTGAAATACTCGCGATATATTTATGTTAAAATATCACGAGATTATAGAGTTGTCTAACTTTCGGTTCGTCCTTCCGTTCGTCTAGCATTTTCCCTTAAAATTTTAGACAATGCTAGATGAACCATTTGGTGGACAACTTTGTTGACAATGTCAATTTATTATGATATTTTGATATTAAAATATCATGATAAATGAAACTCAACAAATTAGTGATTTGAAAGATGAAATATTAATTCTTTGTCGCCCAAATTTCACTCCCTCACCCACACAGCTGCCCAACCCATTCTCTCTCTCTCTCTCTCACCCTCGGCCTGGAGGGAAGACCGCGCCACCACCGTTGCCGTGACCCTCGCTAGCGTTGCTAGCATTATTGTCGCCCCCCTAGCATAGCTGTCGTCATGATCCCCCCCGCTAGCACAGTCGTCTCCATGACCCTGCTAGCGCTGCTTGCCGTCTCCCACACGAGCCGACCTCGACCTTGAGAGAGAATGGTGCCACCGTCGTCACCTGCCATCTCTCCCGCCAAAGCCGAGAGAACCTCCTGCCACCAACCCCCCTGCTCGCACTGCAGTCGTCCCTCCCTCAGATCGCCCCCCCAGCCCCCCTCATCTACTCTTTGTCTCTCCCTCTCTCACTTACTTGGACCGACCCACTTTGGGTTATTCTTCAATGGGTTGATTTGGGTTGTTCTTGTGCTGATGCTGTTGATTTGGGTTATTCTTGGGTTATTCTTATTATTCAACGGTGTTGAAGATGATATGATAGATGGGTTATTTTAAATTTTTTTTAATGATAACTTCATTATAAGTTGTATACAAATTTTTTATCAAAATTAAAAATATATTCATGCTGGAGCCATTTTAGTTTTCTAGTATATGGCCCTTGATTGTATCATCAAGCTCTTCTTTTTCTTTTAATCACTGAATTCAGTTATTTTATTTTTCAGAAAAAGACTTAGATAATATAAAAATATTATTTATTATAATAATTACATAATTCAGTAAATGTGTATGAATGCAAATTTATTATATAATGTTATAATGTCATTAAAACACTGATATTATACATATTCTACAAATTTATTGTTTAATATCATTGAACTTCTCCTAGTTTTTCTTATTCATATTTTCTAAATAAAAATATAAACTAAATATATTTTATCTAAATATAAATATTCACAAATTAAGTATATATATTATATAAAAAAATTTATATATAAATATATTTTTTAAATACAACTAAAAATTAAAAACATATTATGTAAAATCATCTTGACCAAATTAAACTCATTTTGCAACTTTTAAAAATTTTTACTTCAAACTTTTAAGAGCATAGTTTGATTTGTTATTTTTAAAAAATTATTTTGTAATTTTGTTTATTTTTTAAGTTATAAAATGGAAATCAAATTATGTGTATGTATGTAGTGTGTATATATATATGTGTGTGTGTAATATAGATTATTTGATGGCGGTGGCGACACTGGAATGGCGAAAAGCGATTGAGGCGTCGGCAGCGGCTCAACAGAGGTGAACGGCAGGGAACGACGAATGGCCATAGGAGAGGAGAAGTCGCGGGTAGATTATTTGTGTTGTGTGCTGGATTTAATGCGTTTCTCATTCAAAAATTGATTTAATGGGGCAGTCCGCATATTGAATCACCATCGCTGTTGGTTTTTCTCTGCGCCCTTTGAACAATGAAGACAGGGAACAATGAATAAGAAAATTAGTTCAACAAAGGCGAACGACATGGAACAATGAAGATAGCATTGACTTTAAGGGTGTTGAACAACGATGGAGGCGGGTGCAACGACGGCAAACGGTGACCAGAAAGAGCGTAGCAGGCGAGAGAGAGTGGGGAAAGGAGAGAGAGAGAGAGAGAGAAAAGGGGGAAAAGTTGGGCGGCCGGAGATGGATGTAGTGGGAAGAGAGAGAGAGTAGGTAAGGGAGCTGGGCACATAGTGGGGAGAGAGAGAAAGTAGGTGAGGAAGCTGGGCACACAGTGGGGGGAGAGAGAGAGTAGGTGAGGAAGATGATCCTTTTGGGCGGGTGATTTGAAAAAATGAGGATAAATCTGTAATTTAGGATGGGGGCAAATATGTAATTTTAATTGAATTGTCAACTAAATTGTCACACAGATTGGCCATCTAGCATTATCCTAAAATTTTTCACAAGGGTATGGGAAGGGACACTTGTAAGACACCGTGTTATATATTTCTTACTCTTTAATTTTATTGACTTGGTAATTATATGATTATTTTACTTTTTCATGTTTTAATTGCATGACTGTTTAGTTTCCATATCCTTCGTGCTTCTTCTGCTCTACTTGATATGTGATAGTTAAATAAAATATAATACATTATTTTATTAAGACTTAATACATAATTTAGTCCCTGAACTAATAAAAAAAATGGCTTTAAAGATATCAACTAAATTGTACTCACTATTCATGTCTGGACAAAATAATTTATACATTTTAGTCCCTGACTTAACCGACGTTAACTGAGACGTTAATTTTGTCTCGTCACGCTACCATGTCACTCCTCAGTACTGCCACGTCACCACGGCTTAATGCATTTTTTAGTCTCTTGACTAATAAAAAAAAATGACTTTAAGGATATGAACTAAATTGTGCTCACTATTCATCTTTGGACCAAAAAATTTTATACACTTTTAGTCCCTGACTTAACCGACGTTAACTGAGACGTTAATTTTGGCTTGTCACGCTGCCACATCACTCATAACATCCACATCTATTGTCCATATTCTTATAAAAAAAAACATCTCCACAGTTGGGCTCCCCGACCATGGCCATGGGGAGGTTGGGTTCCTCGACCCAATCGTGGCTAGGACCGGGAACCTAATGGTTGGGCGACTGGTCGCCATGGTTGTTAGCTGTTGGGGGTCAGGGAACCCCAGAACCTTGGTCCCTAACCCCTCGCCGTTCCCTGATCTCTGGGTTTAGGGTCCCCGACCCCCAATAGTTCTGAGGCGACCGGCAATGGCTGAATCGATGACAGGTGCTGAGGCAAGAGTGGTCCAAAACAAGGGGAGAGGAAGAAGGGGGAAAAATGGCTCCCCATGGCTGCTAGCAGCCATGGCTGGATGTGTGTTGAAGTTGTTTTTTTATTTTTAATAAAAATATGGATAATAGAAGTGAATATTATGAGTGACGTGGTAGTGACGTGATAGCGTGACAAGACAAAATTAACGTTTTAGTTAATATCGATTAAATTAGGGACTAAAAGTGTATAAAATTATTTTGTTCAGGGATGAATAGTGAGCACAATTTAGTTGAAATCCTTAAATCCATTTTCTTTATTAGTCTAGGGACTAAAAAATACATTAAGCCGTGGTGACGTGGTAGTGCTGAGGAGTGACGTGTCGATGACGTGGCAGCGTGATGAGACAAAGTTAACGTCTTAGTTAACGTCGGTTAAGTCAGAGACTAAAAGTGTATAAATTATTTTGTCTAGAGATGAATAGTGAGTACAATTTAGTTGATATCTTTAAAACTATTTTTTTTATTAGTTCAAGGACTAAATTATGTATTAAGCCTTTTATTAATTAGCATTTCTCCACAATGTCATGTCTTACTTAAGTAGCATCTCAAGTGTCCTCATGGCCCGCATCTATGTCCAGCGTTTCATGCTTGTTTTATCCCTCACATTATTTGTGCATCTTGACATTGAAGACTTGAACGGGGATATATTCTGGTTTCTCAACTATGACATTAAAAACTACGAAAAGATGGGCCAATGTATGCACGTGCTTGACCTCTACCACAAGAGCCTACTCTACAGAGACAACGAACACGGAAATGCAGCCCCCCAATCCACAGAACAAGGAGCCCCCCAATCTACAAATCAAGGAGAAGGCGACTACCTAAAGATAGGCAAATATTTGCACGAAAAACCCGGAGATGTAGACCCCCACTCTCTAAACCAGGAGCCCCCCAATCTCTAAATCAATGAGAAGGAAAGAACAATGGCGTTGGCCATACTGTTTGGCTTAGAGGTTTGACCGCTTATAAGCTACATAAGTAGCGTTTGAGCTAAGCAACATTTTTGAGTGAAATGTTTGACAACTCAAATTAGCTTAAATGCTACTATAATAGCGTTTGAGAAAAGTTGGTACTTCCAAGCTTTTACACAAAATGATATCACCTTGACCAAGTAAAAAACTATCCTACTCGACCCCATCATCTTCCCTTTGCTTCAGCCATTACTGTCGCTGTCACCGTCGCCCTTCCTCCATAACCAGGTCGCTGTCGTCGAGTTGGGCCACCGCAAGCAGTCGAAGTGTTGGTCACGCCATCGCTACATAACCAAGTTCCAGACCTGCCGCCACAAGTCGCCGACTACCATCGACCCTCCTACATTATCACCGTCACCATTAGGTGCCACCTCCAATTTCGATCGCGGCCTCCTCCTTCATCACCAGTAGTGCCCCCGACCTGTTGAAGCCAGAGTATATATATATAATATATTACACCTATAAGTGTAGTATCATTATGTAAGTGTAATATTAATATATTACTATATATATATTACACATGTAAGTATAATATTAATCTCTAGAAATTAATTTATAATTTTTTTATAGAAAATAGTATTTTTATAAATTTTATTTGTATTATTTAACATTATGTCTATTTTAGTCTTTTTGTCAGTTTTGACAACTTATCAGCTTTTACAAACCAAACACATAACTATTAACTGATATCTTAAAAGCACATTTATTCAAACATGTTATCAACTTAAACATTATACAACTTTTTATGCTAACCACTAATTAACTTAGAAGCTACAATTAAAAAGGGTAAGCCAGACAGCCTCAACGTCATCTGCCCGCCACAGAGCTCCAAGAGGCTGGCGTCTGCTTCATGTAAAGCAAAAGCAAAAGTCTCTTGGACATCACCTTCAACGACGGTGTCTTAAAACTTCCCAAATTCATGGTTGCTGACTTTACTAAATCAAGGTTCTTGAATCTCATAGCCTTTGAGCGTTGCCACATCCCCACTGGCAGAGACATCATTTCCTTCATCGTGTTTATGGACTACATCATCGACGACAGTCGGGATATCAAACTTTCGAGCTCAAAAGGGATTATCAAAAACTTCACTGGGAGAGACATCACTTCATTCATCGTGTTCATGGACCGCATCATTGACGACAGTCGGGATATCAAACTTTAGAGCTCAAAAGGGATTATCAAAAACTTCATTGGGAGCGACGAGGCTACAGCCGAGTTATTCAACACAATGTCCAAGGATTTGCCCTTTGATTCCGATGACAAGCATCTCCAGGTGTACAAGAATTTTATCGATTACAGCAACAAGCCTTGGCATAAATGGCTCACCAATCTAATTCAAACTTACGTCAGAAGTCCGTGGATAATTATTTTTGTCATCGCACCCTTCCTTCTCTTAAGATTATTGCCCTTGTGAGGTCTCCTGTCACTCATGCCCTCAATTTCGATAGAAAAATTAAATTGCAAGTAGAAATTTTGTGTCACTATATAGGGCGAGGGGTCAAAACCATGACGTACTGGTGTGAATCTCAATTTTTCATAAACCAATCACTCGCCATATGCTCTGAGAGCGCAGCCTTCCTTTTTTTCTCTCTTACTACAGTGCAAATTATCTTCACCATTCTAAATTAATTTGAAGTGTTATTTGTAAAATTTTAATGACATTCATATAAATATATAATAGATTAATGTACAAGTATTATTAAAAATATCTTAATTAATGTCCAAATAATATGTCTATAAATTAATTGTTGAATCAGGAATAGCAATAAAACCTCTTGAGTGAGTTTCACTTTTCCATTTTTCATTCTACCTTTTTGTATTTAATTGATACATATCAACATTTGTATCTCATTTTTTTAAATTAAATGCACTAACATGTAGATATGGTGTTTATTCGGTCTAATCTACTTGGGATCAAACCGAATTGGGACTGAAATTTTAAAAAATCTCAAATTGGAACTGGTTTGATCGGGCCAATCATACTCATGAATGACACAATTATTTGAGTCCACTAAAAGTTGGCTTGAATTTTTCTATAATTGCTTGGGACAAATATAAAATGATCATTCAATGTTTAAGTTAGTATTTGATGAGAGAACATTTAAGGGGTGAGATATTAAATTCTCTATGGTGGACAACGGATCTTGACCTGTCACATGTGTTGATCCCTTGACACACACAATGGCCACTCAAGAGGGGGGGTGAATTGAGTGATTAAAATTAATTAAATCAAATTCTTCCCTTTTAAAATTCTTGAGATTTTCTTATAAATAAAATATCCTTGTTATAAATATATATGTTGTTTGAAAATGATAGCAATATAAATATACAAACAACCACAATGATACAATATATAAGGCAAATATGTAAATACAATGATACAATTTTTACCCACTTGGAGAGAATATCTTCTTCTCCTTTGTCTTGGGCTCCAATGGATGTATCTTTGAGCTTGAGCCTTGAATTACTTTGAAATGAATGCTTGAGAGCTTGGAAGTGCTTTAGGATGATAGATCTTGATTGTACATTAGCCTTCTCTAAAAATCTCACGTTGATATTTATACTAGAGCTTCCAACGGATTTGTAACGGGTAGGAAAAATTCGACCGTTGGAGCCAAGAGTCGACTTCTCTAAAACAGGAGTCGACTCCTATTTGAAGTAGGAGTCGACTCTAGTTATACAAGAGTCGACTTCTCTAATGCTAGAGTCGACTCTTTGAAAAATACCATGTTGCTAGGTCGACTCTGCATCAACTGCTCTCGGCTGGGTCACCTCTCACTTTGCAAGAGTCGACTCCAGCTGAAGGGGAGTCGACTCTAGATATATAAGAGTCGACTTTTAGACCAGATTTTATAGAAAATGGATTTTAAACATATAACAATTGTTTGAAGGCGTAATCTATATACCATGAATACACTACAAGTAAATGTCCTCATTTTATTTTATTTATATTTTACCTTCCATTTACTTTAATACATAAATGTAAATTACAAAGTACCCCCCATTTGGATTCAATAAAAATATCTAAAAATTCAAAATCCAAATAGATAAGAAAGTAGATTTTGGGTTTTAGTACAAAATCGGAATTTAGCGATTTTATCACCCCTAAAATAGATGCCTTTTATTTCTTAAAAATTCGTTAAAAATCATTTTAACACTATTGAATATTAGATATGAAAATACCGAGAGTTAGTTTTCAAAATGAAAACATTTTCTAATATGTTCCCTTATAGCGTGCTAATATTCCAGACTTAGAAAAAATAACATTACTTAGTTCATTTTGATACACAAAATAATATAATACATAAGACATATCAAAAATACATTAGAGGTTTTAAATATACCAAAAATGATTTTATTAAAATTATATTTTGTTAATCATCAAAACACACAATAGGTTGATTGGAGCAATTTGGCTCAACAACATGTCCCTATTACCAAATAATAAAACAATAACATGTGTCATTTTAGTTGACCCACAATCTCAATTTTGAAAATTTTGAGACAAATATAAGAGATTCACTGTTAATCATAATCTAACCTGAACAAATCCTCTATCAACTCGTTATTGTCGAGCCCAAGAATCTCGAAAATAAACAATGAGTATCTAATCTCACCCAACCTGCATAAGAACTAGGACCTCCACGGGTAAGGACATATAATTTATCTTGTTTACCATATACTTGTGATTATTCATATGAACTTAGACATTGAAAATTATACTAAGAGATTCAATACCACTTCTTTTTATAATATGGACATCAATTTAAATCCTGATAATTAGTCCCAACCATTATCGATATCTAAATTCACAAAAAGAGATGCCAACCACTATGTCTTGTGACTGGTGAACACCATTGCCTTCTTGGCTACATCTCTTCAACTAATAGGCTCAACCAAGACCGTGGCTTAGGCCAAGATGATTACCTTCTTGTTGACCAAGCAGGGACTGTGAATTGACATGGCTACGAGGGCGGCTAGGGACGATGACCCTAGTTGTTTTTCAAGTGTCATGGCACGAAATGATCGCTTTGCAGATGGCGTTGTTGCTGCAACCCACCATTCAATTTGTAGTATAGGCAGTGTGCTTTTCAAAACGGATCAAGTGTGGAGAGGTTCGTAGTGTTTGTTGGGCATAACATAATTTTCTAGTGGGGAGGTCTTATGAAAAGGCTATGGCGCCCCTAGTCCCACATCCTGAGTGCCAACATAACTCTCAGTTACAATCGTGGTCACTGGCTGAACAGAAGGACAGTTATGCCACTAAAGGTTTGGGCGTCCTAGATGTGATCCAAATTTTACTGTCCTTCACTCATCAAAAACTCAAGTCCCAAAAGTAAATAGGTAGTGGAAAGCACTCGAATCTTGATCAAGTCACATGTTTTACGAGACCTTGGGACGAAAGGAAACCCTTTTAAGCAAAATCCATTTTCCAATAAAGTAATTAAAATTTCCAACCTCAAACTTAAAATTTGTTCACCCCACACACATTTATTACAAAGCTTAACCGTTTGACTCATATTCCAAATAACCAAAAACAAGCAAGAATTAAAAATAAAACTCATTAACAGCTAGGCCGCTCAGAACAAAACACTTCTTTGGCCTAACATGGCTCATCATCTGCATCCATCGATGATTACTCCACCATCACTGTCTTTTTCTTACTAGGTCTCGATCTTTCTGTATGATTAGTTATAAGAGGTGAATCTTAAGAGTTAGTAAAAGTAATATGCAATATAACAAATTTTAGTTCATAACAAAGATAGAAAACATGAAATAAACATGCACACAGACTTGTCCACCTCATCCAAATCTATCTCGGGGTCTTGGTGGCCCATATAATTTCCTTGAACCTTAATACGAGATCTACTTAGTCAAAAATTCATAGTCTTATGTCTAGACATTCTCATGTATTCTCATGCAAGCAATGATCATATAATTTACACAAAAACATATTAAACCTTAACGAATTTGTTTCTTGTTTTTTATGGTCTTTCTTGATACTCTTTTAAGTCTCCCCAAAGTGACAAGATCGCTTCAAAGTTCCCTTAGCAAAAATTAAGCATAATAGGTAAAAAAAATATATATTTCAAGATAGGAGTTACTTTGACAAGATCGCTTCAAAGTGTGTGAATGTTATTTTTCATGGTAAAGTGTGTGATTTGTTGTAAGAAAAGATAGCATGATATATATATATATATATATATTGAAGCATGGTTTAATGACGAAGACATGATTTTAATGATCTTTATATATGCGAGTAGTGATTTTTTTCTTGACTCTTATATTATGCATGTTGAAAAAAAGGCATTATACTATGGTCTAAGTGTATGAATGTTATTTTTCATAGTAAAGTGTGTGATTTGTTGTAAGAAAAGACAGCATGATATATATATATGTATATATTGAAGCATGGTTTAATGACGAAGACATGATTTTAATGATCTCTATATATGCGGGTAGTGATTCTTTCCTTAACTCTTATATTATGCATGTCTTTGTATATCGACTTCTTTACTATTTCCTTTGTTTGTTATATGCTTGTTGAGTCTTATGACTCACTTGTTTATTTTTTGTCATTCCAAGTAAGGACAAATTTGTAATAGAAGGATAGTCTAGTGGGGCTGAAAGTTGATTTTAGACATGTATAGAGATCTCTCTCAACCTAAAAATTTTAGGATTTGTGTGAGGGGTTGGTGTTGAAGATTATTTCTTTTTTGTATGTTATTATCCCCTTTGTTTATTTTGAGAATGTATGGCTTTCAAAGCCTTAAGAAATGATGTAAGATTGACTATCGCTTCTACTTAAAGTGAACATATTTATTATATAAAGTTTTTGTTATGTTTGTTTTGTATCTCATTTGGAATGACCTTCTCTTAGATATTCCTATACTAGCGGACATATCTGAGAGCGGACCTTGACACAAAACCTATTTAGTCAAAAATCTACTATTTCATACCTAGACATCCTCACATAATTTCATGCAAGCCATAATCATGTAATTTGTACAAAATTATATTAACTTTTGACAAATATGCTTTTAACTTTTTATGATCCTTCTTGACGTTCTTTTTAAGTCTCCCCAAAGTGAAAAGATCACTGAAGCTATGCTTCAACAAAAATTAAGCATAATAAATAAATAAAAAAACACTATTTCAAGATAGGTGTTACAATCAAGGTCAGTTGAAGAGGTAAGTTGGTGAGGCAATTGTCTAGAGTCCCAACCCCTTCAGTTTAATAAATAATTATTTTAATTTTATTATTAAAATATAATTAATAATTTTTTAATTTTTCATTAAAGATTGGACCCATAAATTAATTATGGCTTAGGCCCATAAGCCCTTGAGCCTGTCCTTGTTACAATAATCAATTTCAACCCAAAATTATGCTTTTCTCACTTACCTTAGGTTCTTTAGTCTCGCGTTGGCTTTACTCAAGCTGTTTCCAATTTTTTCCAATTCCGTCTACGTCTCAATTTACCTTCCATGGTGTGTATATATATATATATATATATATATATATGTAATTAAGCAAAGTATGTAGCTAGGCAGAAATGTAAGGGTTCCGTGGGCTGCCCAATAGCTATGAATTTCCATCATGGCCTAGCCCCTAGCCTAAGCTACTCACAATTTTTTTTTTTTTATCAAAGATAAATATGTGTATTAATCAAAAGAAATAATACAGACACACTGGACATACCTAGACAAACACGATCGACAAGCTTCTATTGATCCATAACTTGATTCAAAAATTGGGATAAAACATCAAGGTACAAAGAAAAATAACTCTATATATATGTGTTTTAATCTTTTTAACAATACAATCTCTAGAAAAACTTTGATCATAAAAAATAAGAGAGTTTTTTTACTGTCCAAATGAAATAAACAGCACAAGCAAATGCAATCTTTTTGGCATTAGGTTGCCACGATGAACCATGAGCCTCCTTCTTGAATCACTTGAGAGCACTAGGAATCGAATTCGAAGACATGTATCTCCTAATGCCAATCCACCCTTTAATATGGACCCAAATTTCTGAATTTACTGAACATTGAAAGAATAAGTGCTGCGTAGATTTCTCACAGGAACCACACAAACTGCAAGTTCTGTCCATATCTAAGAAGTGCAGTTTATCTTTTGTCAAAAGCTTCTTTTGAACACTCAACCACAAAACAAAAGCATGTTTTGGTGTTATAGCAGAATTCAAACCTCCTTGGCCCATATCTTCATCATGTCCCTGGGTCGAAAATAATCATAAGCGCTGGCTACAATGAAATTCTCTCCCTTCTGCCAGCCATTGAGCAATCTAATAGCAGCATCCACCGATCCCTCCGAACTGCACATCAAATCCTTAATTCCGAGAATTTTTTTAAATGAAGGAGAATCAATTTTGCCCCAAGATAAGTTGTAAAATCCTCAGTCCAAGTGCTTGGCCCAATTGCGCCCACGTCTCCTCTTGATTCCAGATGTTTTTACAAAGATAGATGGGAAATTGTGCTGTAAAAAACGAACATCGCAACAGGTGGCAACAACAAACTAGGTGGCGGCAGCTGCAGAAATCGCTCGGCGGGGGTGTGGCCGCCCATGGTACATGCTGCCAAAACAACGTCGTTTTGCCTATCTGCTTTTCCGACAAATGTAACCTTTTGCTTGACTCAATCCCACGAGGTAGGGCCGGCCCAAGGCCCAGTGGGCCCTAGTCAAAAATAATTTTTTGTCTGATTTATTTTGTGTGGATGGAGGAGGATTTTTTTGGGGGTCCCAAATTCTGTGTGTGGATTGGGGGGCGAGGGAGGATTATTTTGGGAGGTCCTAAATTCTCTGTGTGTTGGGGACGGAGGGGGGGGGAGGGGGGGTTGGGGTGTTTGGGGTCCCAAATTTTTGGGGGGCCTTAGGCATAGGCCTTAGTGGCCTATGCCTTGGGCTGGCCCTCCCACGAGGTGTTAGTTTTGAGGTCCTAACTTGGCTGGCGAGGCCACGGGGCTATCACTAAGGTCATATTTAAACTTAGAGGTGTTGGTTTTGAGGCCCTAACTTGGCTGGCGAGGCCAAGGGCTATCACTAAGGTCATATTTAAATTTAGAACTCTATACACGTTTTGACAAGATGATAGATTCAATAACTCAATCAGATTTTATTTGATGATAAAGTATAATCGAATTTCATATATCAGATTTCATCATCAATTATCAAAACATTTCTGCCATTAAATCCTCAAACCCACTACTCTCGTATCCAACTACAAATAAATTATCTTAAATTTAGAAATTAATCTTTCAAAATATCGGGGCATTATAGAGACGTTAAGTGGTATAATTCTATTGTATCCAATCTCATTATAAATACTTTGAAATAATTTTACTTTTAAACTTTGTTAGAGAGTTGCATAATTAGTAAATTATGGACAAAGCATCAAATAAATTATTCTATTTAGCTGGAGAACCAAATTGCTTATAATAACTTTAAAGGTGTGTTTGATAGTATGGAAAATGCATGGAAAATATCCCATCTAAGAAATTAAATTCCATCTTGGGTGTTTGATATACTATATTTTCCATGGAATTGAATTTCATGGTACAACCATTAAAGCTTGTTTTTTGCTCTTTTTCATGAAAAATTCTATCTAGGAAGGAGATGGTTTTTGTTTTCTATATAAGTTGGAAAACATTTTTCTTTCCACCTAAATGCTATCAAACACACCCTAATATTTGTCTGGAATGAGTGAATTTCACCAATTTGGGTTCATTTTTAATGAATTATACATAGAATTCATTTCATTTGTAAATGATCCTATGCTTGAAATGATAGTAACTTAAAATATGGAATTCAATTGAATTCTGTAAATTTATATTTGGAATTAACTCATACTTTGAAGTTTTATTTTGTTCTTATTTTTTAAAATACACTTAATATAATAATTTTATTAAAGTAAAAAAACTATTAGAAAAAAAAAACATATATACATAATTTTGTATTATGTAATATATACACATATATATTAAATTTAAAAATTAATCCTAGAATTAAGAATTAACTAAATATACTATATTCAATAGTTTAAGTAAAATTAAATATAAATAAAATAAAAAGGTAGAATAAAGTTATACCTCAAAGGGTTCGGGTTGCAATTCAAGCAATAGTGTGAAGAGTCAAAACGAATGTATTGGAAATGGATATGGGTGGCAGGGAGGGATGGAGGATAAGGGTATTTTAGTCCAAAAATAAATTTTATACTTTAATTGTAAATTTCATTTTCAAATTCTGCCCATTTTATACTTCAATTTTGTACTCAAAATCATATCCCCCATGCATTGGACAAAACAATAGTTGTGATTTAGGACTCATAAGTTTTTAGGTCGTTTACTACTACGTGAATTTCTTTAAATTTGAATTTGGGCTTTATCTAGATTTTAGTTAAATTTAAGATTTTAAAACGCCAATAAAAACATTAAGATCACATATACCATAATGGGTAACGTGACATCAAGTTTAGAAAAATAATAATTTATAGTCTTTTTTAAGTAATTTAATCTTAAATCTAAAAATATAATACTTTATTTTATAATTTTTAAAATGAAAGAACCCAATTTAACTCCCAACCAAAGCTGAAGAAAATAAATATTTCAAAGAATTTGAATTTAATCTCCTATCTTAAAATTGGTCTGGTCAAGATTGAATGAACACCTGTATAAAAAATAGTATCATTTTTGTTATGAGTAGGAATCAATAAATTTATTGAGTTCACAAATTTAACAAGATAACAATTACGTGCAATATTTTAATTAGTATAATAAGTATTAAATATTAATTTTCAAAAATAGTTACTAAATATTAAAATTTATTAGAACCCAAATAAAATTTACTAAATTCTAACTGAATTTCTTTTGCTAGTCAAAATCATATGGAAAATGTTATCTAGGCACTGATATATTAATCTATTATACATTTATATTAATATAACATAAAATATAATATTATTGTAAAAATATAACTAAAAAAATATTATAATTAAGTCTCCAAATAACATTTTTCAAACCATTTTTATTTTTTGTCTACTTTCTCTCAATAACAATTATAATTGTTAGAGAAGGTTGGAGAAGTTGGTTAAACTGTTGGTTAGCGTTTCTCAGGTGGCGTTTGATAGTAATTGTTTAGATTAAATTTTAAATAAAAAGAGTTTTAGTATAGTAATACAATTATCTTTAAAATTAATTATTATTTAAAATTAGTTATTGATATCTGATTTTTTATTTAAAATTCTTAAATTTTAATTTAGGGTTGATCAGGATCGATTGAACACTCTTGAATTTTTTTTTTAAAAAAAATATACTTATTGACCATAATTTATTTTTTTTTCTTTTAGCATCAATCATTTTATTTTATTTTATTTTTTACAAATTATATTTTTCTTTTCTTGTGTATACATGTAAATTTTATAAATATTGTTATTATATGGCAGCTGATATGTGAAATTAATATGAATATACTCTTTTGAAATTAATTTTATATATTAGATAAAATTATATCTAAATTAACTAATTTAAACCAAATTACTAAAATTAAAAAAATTAATAAAGTTACAAATTGGTGGATTGTTTCATTTCCCGATTAGCCCATAAAATAAAATAAGCAGCTTCCATGCAGAAAGGAAGGCGGCCTCCTGGCATGTGATGTGGGGATCCAATCATGCAAGGATGTTATTATGTCAAAAATATATATTAAAATTGATGAAGAGTGTTGTAATAATTAGAATAAATTCGTATTTTTTTTAAGTTTGTAAAATCGAGAATTAAGATTATCTAAAATATTTTCAAAACTGGGAGCCATTCAATGACTTTGGTGGGAAGGTAGGGATAGCGACGGGGGTGGGGAGAATTAATAGTACCCACTCGTCAAAGGGCGTGTTTGTGTGAGTGCACACCCAGACCAACATGGAGGCTAAATAAGAATTTGATTGGAAAGAAACCAGTAAATATCTACAGCTTAAAGATAAGGTATGCCTTAAACTTTACAATTAAAATAAAAAATATAAAAATATATCTAAACTACTAATATATATGTTCAGTCTACTTAACATTAAGAATATATACATATACATATACACACACACGAATGTCACAAAAAATCTTCATAATATTTACTGTCTTAATCTATCCACCATAATACTTCCCTAAGCATTATTTGGGCTTTCAAAGTTCTCTTGTTTCTTGTTTGGCTTAATGGTTACATATTTTTCTACTTTTTCTCTAGTTTTCGCTCTCAATTTACCAATTAATGCCTTTTTTTCTCCATTTAAGAGTATATTTGATATTTATGTTTAATTAATTTACAATAAATAGTACTTTCTCTCTAGTTTTCTCTGTTTGGCATTGTGGTTTTTTATTTGGGGCATGTAAATTTAATTTTTGTCTAAAAAATAATGTTAAAAAAATTTCACCCTTTTATCCTTGAATCAAAAAATAAATTAATTTCTAATTTATCTTTGAATCATTGAAGTAAATTCATTTCCAAAAACTTGATTGAATTTTCAAACAGTTTTTTTAATTTTTTTTTATTTTTTTCAATAAACATGGTTATCTGTTGAATTTTTAAACATTATATTTGCACTTCTAATTTCAAAAGTTAATTTTTTTTTTATGTAAATAAGAATTTGATTGGAAAGAAACCAATAAGCGTCTACATATTAACATAGGACATACCTCAAACTTCACAACTAAAATAAAAAATACAAGAAAAAATATAAACTACTAATATATAAATGTAAATTTGCAGTATGGTGACCACGTGCCTTAACTTCTCCAAATTTGTCAAAACAAAATCTACGTCATTAAGATATCTCAGGTCTATCAAGACTGTTTTTTCATAAAATAAAAAAAATTTAGATCAATGAGATAGATATTTCAAGTCTACGAAGACCATTTCTCCATAAAATAAATAAAATTTAGGTCAATAACAAAGATATCTCAGGTCTGAAGACCATTTCTCCATAAAATAAACAAAATTTAGATCAATGATGAAGATATCTCACGTTTATGAAGACCATTTCTCCATAAAATAAATTTAGGTCAATGACGGAGATATCTCACGTCTATGAAGACCATTTCTCCATAAAATAAATTTAGGTTAATGACGAAGATATCTCACGTCTATGAAGACCATTTCTCCATAAAATAAACAAAATTTAGGTCAATGATGAAGGTATCTCACGTCTATGAAGACCATTTCTCCATAAAATAAATGAAATTTAGATCAATGATGAAGATATCTCAGGTCTATGAAAACATTTCTCCATAAAATAAACAAAATTTAGGTTAATGACAGAGATATCTCATGTCTATGAAGACCATTTCTTCCCAAAATAATAGAGTTGGTAGGTGACATGTCATGTCGATGTTCAATTTTAGTCGATCGTAATTTGTTTGGGCCGTCATGAGTGAATGCGAAATGCCAAGAAGAAGAAAACAAAAATTCTAGATATGAGTAAACACAAACAATTTTCACGTGATTTGGCCAGAACGATACCTACTCCACGACCGTACTGTGATTATTCTTCCAGAGTTGCGATATCTGATTATTCTCCCCGCCTCCCTTATGATATATTTGACCCCTATTAATAATGAGAGGCTTTACAATTTGGATAAAATATAAAAATATAAAGCTGATATAATTGGGGACAAACAATCCTTATCATCTGCATAAAATCGGGAGTGGAATCCTCATTACAAGGAGTACGGTCCGTTTCAGATAAAGTAAGTGGGTCCTGCTTCTGGCCGTTCAGAAACTTTGTCATCGATGCGAGCTAGAAGTTTTAGGCCAACGAGCTGAATGGTCCAGCGAACTGAGGCTTTACTGGGAATTCGTTAAGTCGATCGTTGGGAGCTCGCTAGAAGCTTCGCCTGAAGCTCGCAAGGAGCTCGTTTTATGAGTTTCGGATTTTGGGGGTGTATGAACTTTCTTTGATGAGGTCGTCTGGATCTTCTGGGCCCCGGACGGTTGGGCCGACCTACTGGACTGAATATAACCCATAAAGAGTGGTGCGAGAAATACATAAAACATGTCACATTTTAGATTATAAAATACAAAATATGTTATAATTAGTGAGATATGTGATAACTTGTGATTCACTTTTTTTTAGAAAAATATTAAAAATGAATTTATAAATAAACATAAAAAAAATGTTATGTATACAAATAAGTCCGACAAATAACTTCTACAAATTTTAATATGAAAACATAAATTCATAACAGTTTTACTCAATTCATAATAATTTTACTGAAAATTGATAATAGGTTATAGTAATGAGTAGAATTATTGTAATTTTAAATAAAATTATTATGAAGTTAGGTAAAACTATTATAAATTTGTATGGAATTATTATAAAATTAAGTCAATTTATAGAGATTATTTATCAAACTATTTCTTTTTTTTTTTTTTTAGAATATAACATCTCCCGGTAAACATAAACACAGTACCAACTGGCAGCATCAACGACCATAAGATGACCTCGACTTAACCAACTTGCCGTGCATTTATAGTTGTATAATGGTACAGTTCATCAAAGATGACAAATCTGCAGTGCATTTTGTTGCGGAATATCTCTTCAAAACAGATTAGGTTAGTGCGATATGTTGAATCAAATATAGATCAGAACTGAAATGTAAAGTAAAACACAATACAAACTCTGATTTCAAACGTTCAAGGCTCGGATCTGAGAGACCAGTTACCCCTCTTGGTAACGCCAACGAATAGGAACCACAAGCCACTATCGAAGCCCTCAAACCAAAGCCCAGAAAAGCCCCAACCCTTCTCGGCCAAACCAGCTAGGTAAACCCTCTCTCGCTCAACCGAAGGCAACCACTCACACAGCAGTAAATTGGTGGTAAAAACAGCAAGATCAAAGGCACAAAGCAAGGAGATCGACTTACCCAAAGAGAGAAACCCAGATTTGGATTTATAGGCGTTTCCCTCGACATCTAAGAGACTGTCTTTCGCACAAAAGGAAAGGCGGCTGAAACCATCAAAGGAAACTAAACTCACAGAAGGCAAGATGGACTTCATCACTATCGAAGGAACAAGGATTGAAACGATGAAGCAATCGGCCAAGGAAGGAAACTCGAGGGAGAGAGAGAGAGAGGAAACTAGGGCTCGGCCGAGACAAAGAAGAGAGCAAACAGATGCGCCAGCAAAAGGGCCTAAGGCTCTTATATATGTGGGCTTTAAAGGAGATGGGCCGGCTTAAGTGGGCTTCGGTCACCATTTGAGCAAATGGGCTGAGGCCCATTTCTCCTCTAAAATGGAGAGTGGGCTTGTGGCCCGTCTTCTAAAATGGGCTGCCAAAAGAGGACGGTAATTTGGTCTTGGGTCCTTCAATCCCGGGCCGAAGTCTATGAGGACCCGTCCGAAAAAAATCGTCATTGCCTTGGGTCTTATTAGGGAACAAAAAACAACAAATCTCCACCTTGTTTCCTAATAAGACCAGCAGAAATATAAACAGAAAAAATAACATACAGCATAAAGCATAATCAGTAGGTAAAAGAAATACCTTACCATTTTCACGTAATCTTACCAATGCTTAGAAGTTCTAGGCACCTTTTGAATTTTTCAGCAGTAAGTACCTTTGTTCCCATATCAGAGGGGTTGAAATCTGAATGCACTTTTTCAAGTCTAATAATATCTTGAGATATAATATCACGAATAAAATGCAATCTTATATCAATGTGTTTAGTGCGTTCGTGAAAAACAGGGTTTTTACACAAGTGTATAGCTGACTGACTATCAGAAAAAACAGTAACATTTTCTGTTAGGACACACAGTTCATTAAGCAAACCTTTAAGCCACAATGCTTCTTTAATTGCTTCTGTAGCAGCTATATATTCAGATTCAGTAGTGGATAAAGCAACAATGTGTTGGAGTTGAGACTTCCAACTAATGCATGAATTACATAAAGAAAAAACATAGGATGATGTTGATTTTCTATTGTCTCTATCACCTGCATAATCTGAATCTGTAAACCCCATTAAACTCATTTTATCTGAATGATGATTATACACTAAACCTACATTAGAAGTACCCCTCAAATACCTAAGCAACCATTTCAAAGCTTCCCAATGGACAGGTCCTGGGTTTGTCATAAATCTACTTAATGTGCTAACTGCATGAGCTAAGTCTGGTCTAGTACACACCATGAGGTACATAACCGATCCTATTGCATTTGAATAAGGGACTTTACTCATGTACTCCTCTTCTTCTTTGTTAGCTGGAGATTTTTCTTTTGACAGTATGAAATGGGCTCCTAAAGGTAAAGAAACTGATTTACTTTCATGCATGCTGAATCTTTTTAAAATTTTTAACACATATGAAGTTTGATGCAAGAATAACATGGAATTTGACCTATCTCTTATAATTTCCATACCTAGGATTCTTTTAGCTATACCTAGGTCTTTCATGTCAAATTCTCCACCTAAAGCAGATTTTATGTTATTTATTTTTTTAACATCAGGGCCAATAAGAAGCATGTCATCAACATAAAGTAAAAGAAATACACATTCATCTTTATTTTTATGCTGAAAATAAAGGCAATGATCAAAATCACTTCTTTTAAAACCAATTGATTTAACAAATGAATCAAAACGTTTATACCATTGCCTAGGAGATTGCTTTAAACCATATAAAGATTTTTTCAAGAAACACACAAAATCTGGTTTTGCCTTATCTTCAAAACCTTTGGGTTGAGACATATAGATTTTTTCATCTAAGTCACCATGCAAAAAAGCAGTTTTAACATCAAGTTGTTCAAGTTCCCAGTCAAAATAAGCAACAAAAGCCAGCATGACTCGAATGGTGGTATACTTAACAACTGGTGAAAAAATCTCATTGTAATCTATCCCTTCCTTTTGTGTGAAACCTTTGGCTACTAACCTAGCCTTAAATCTTATGGGTTCTTTTTCACTTGTACCTTCTTTAACCTTAAATATCCACTTGCATCCCACAATTGATTTATCTTTTGGTCTAGGTACTAAATCCCAAGTATGGTTTTTATTTAAAGAACTCATCTCCTCTCCCATTGCTTCTTTCCAGTTTTTAGAGTATTCACTTCTAATTGCCTCTTCATATGTTTTTGGCTCCTTATCGGCTAGATCTTGATAACTAGCAAAGGCTAAATCAAAATCAGATTCTAGCCTTTGAGGAATCCTATGAGATCTCCTCTCCCTATCTCGGGCTAGTTGGTAATTAGATAGAGGTGGCTGTTCTATAGGGGGCTGATCTTCTACTATCTCATCTTCCTCATTTTCTTCAGCCTGGTTTTGTATCTCCACCTCACTTGAGGTGGTGGGAATGTTGGTGCTAATATTCCTAGATTCTTCTAGGGAATCCTCACCCTCATTATCTTGTTGATTGTTACTGTTTAATTGTAAACAAGGCATTTCAGCTTCATTAAATGTGACATTTCTACTTATAATTATTTTTACTCCCTTTTGACTTCTATCCCAAAGTCTATAACCCTTTACCCCTTCAGGATATCCTAAGAAAACACATTTTCTTGATCTAGGTTCCAATTTGCCTTCATTCTGATGAGAATAGGCAGCACATCCAAAGGTTCTAAGGGTTGAGTAATCTGCACATTTTCCATACCATTTCTCATAAGGAGTGTCACCATTTAATGTGGCTGATGGGGTTAAGTTAACCAAGTAACAAGCAGTCATCACTGCTTCACCCCAAAAAAATTTAGGTATATTAGAACTAATCATCATACACCTAACCTTGTCTAAGAGAGTTCTATTCATCCTTTCAGCCACCCCATTTTGCTGTGGGGTGTAAGGAACTATTTTATGCCTTGTTATACCACATTCTTTACACAAATCATCAAAGTCCTTGTTACAAAACTCTAGGCCATTATCAGTTCTTAGATACTTTATTGTCTTGCCTGTTTGATTTTCTATTTGAGTTTTCCAAGTTTTGAAACTTTTAAAGGTTTCTGTTTTGTCTTTTAAGAGAAAGACCCACACTCTCCTAGAAAAATCATCTATTATAGACAAAAAATATCTATTCCCACCAAAAGTGGGATTTGTTGCTGGTCCCCATAAATCTGAATGGATATACTCTAGAACCCTTGAGGCTCTATGCACATTTGAAGAAAAAGATAATCTATGATGTTTGCCTAACACACAATGGTCACAAAAGGGGATGTCGGACACACAATCCTTACCAAACACTCCCTTATTATTTAGGAACTTAAGTCCTTTAATACTAACATGAGCTAACCTATTGTGCCATTTTTGAGTGACATTAGAATTGATTGAATCAAGATGAGAGCCTGAGCTACTCATTACCTCAGCAGTTAAGGCATATATCCCATTTCTTCTAACTCCCTTACACACCATCATTGCCCCTTTAAACATTTTAATCATTTCATTTTCTATTTTTCCTGTAAAACCATTCTTTTCTAATTCTCCTACTGAAATTAAATTTCTAGCCATTTCAGGGATGAATCTAACATCTCTCAATTTTAGGACATATCCTGATTCTAACTTAAGAGTGATGTCTCCAATCCCTATAACCTTATAGGCTATATTGCTACAAACTATGGCATGGCCACCCACGGATTCACGCATATTTTCAAACCAATGTCTTTGGGATGTGACATGGAATGATGCACCTGAGTCAAGAATCCATTCTTGCCCATGTGCCCCAAGAGTAGCATTAATTTCAGCAATGTTAGAATCTATAAGCATGTAAACTTCACTAGGGTCAAAAGAGGTTATTGAATTTGCTTCTTCTTGATCCTTTAATTTTTCTTTTTGCTTATTTTTCTCAACATAACAATCTTTAATATAATGACCAGTTTTGCCACAACCAAAACACTTACCCTTCCCCTTTCCTTTGGTCTTAGACTTAGACCTACTTCTACCTTTCTTTTTACCACCTCCCTCATGTCCTCTAGTTTGAGACCTACCTCTCATAAAGTGGACCTCTCCATGTCTTTTCTCACTTTTTAACTCCATATCTTTGCTCCTAAGGGAATCTATGACTATTTTAGGTGTCAAGGTATCTCTACCATACTTAATGGCATTTTTAACTTCCTTATATGCATCTGGAATTGCATTTAAAAGAATTATAGCTTTGTATTCTTCAGTTACCTTTTCACCACAATTTGTTATATCTTGCACCAGCTTATTAAAGATATCTAAATTGTCATCAAGATCCCTAGAGGAGTCTATCTTAAAACTGAAAAAACTTTCAAGTAAGAAAAGTTTGTTGGGTGTGGATTTTTTCACAAAGAGTTTTTCCAATTTTTCCCATAACTCTTTTGTAGAATCAAGTTTTCCTACCTTTCTTAAAACAGAATCAGAAAGATGTAATATGATAGAAGTATAGGCTAATTCATCAGCCTCAGTTTTCTGTTCAGTAGTATAGGATTCAGGGTATTTGCCATCTAGGGCTTTAGAAACCTTTTGTTGTACCAAAATTCCCCTCATTTTTTGTTGCCAAATTGAGAAATCCCCTTTTCCATTGAAAACCCCCAATTCAAAATGATGTGCAGACATGTTCACACAAAAGAATATGCTTAACACACACAAGCAGAATATTTCTAGGGTTTTAAAGTTCAACCTACCAGATAGGAACAACTTAAGGCAGATTTCACATGCAGCACAATAGCAATACTTAACCGTATCAAAACAAGTTATGCTAGTACAAGATAAAATTACAGATAACCCTAAGTCTAGCAACAAGCAATGGTTACCACCACAGGGTAACCCCCAAAACCTAATGGCCACCCCCACACGATGACCTGCTAATTGCTAGAAAAAAGGAATACAGAGAAGTTACCGGCACAGATCTCACAACTGAGATCTATAGAAGATGCAGGCTCAGATCTGGAGCAGAGGAGGGGCAACCCCGGCCTCCACGCGCTATCTCACGCGCTGTCGCCTACACGCTCACGCGCCGCTGGTCGGCAGGCGAGTGAGCAGCCACGCGCTGCTCGGAGTGGATCCCCGCGACTGACTGAGTCCGGATCTGGGGTCCTTGCAACCCACCTTACAACCTGCAAGGGTCAATCGAACAAACCGAGATCAGATCTGAAATGGAACAGACTTACCGAGATCGGATCTGAAAACGATAGGGCTTTTCAGATCTGATTCGAACAAGGCACTATCCAGGAGCCACACAAGGCTCTGATACCATTTGTTGCGGAATATCTCTTCAAAACAGATTAGGTTAGTGCGATATGTTGAATCAAATATAGATCAGAACTGAAATGTAAAGTAAAACACAATACAAACTCTGATTTCAAACGTTCAAGGCTCGGATCTGAGAGACCAGTTACCCCTCTTGGTAACGCCAACGAATAGGAACCACAAGCCACTATCGAAGCCCTCAAACCAAAGCCCAGAAAAGCCCCAACCCTTCTCGGCCAAACCAGCTAGGTAAACCCTCTCTCGCTCAACCGAAGGCAACCACTCACACAGCAGTAAATCGGTGGTAAGAACAGCAAGATCAAAGGCACAAAGCAAGGAGATCGACTTACCCAAAGAGAGAAACCCAGATCTGGATTTATAGGCGTTTCCCTCGACATCTAAGAGACTGTCTTTCGCACAAAAGGAAAGGCGGCTGAAACCATCAAAGGAAACTAAACTCACAGAAGGCAAGATGGACTTCATCGCTATCGAAGGAACAAGGATTGAAACGATGAAGCAATCGGCCAAGGAAGGAAACTCGAGGGAGAGAGAGAGAGGAAACTAGGGCTCGGCCGAGACAAAGAAGAGAGCAAACAGATGTGCCAGCAAAAGGGCCTAAGGCTCTTATATATGTGGGCTTTAAAGGAGATGGGCCGGCTTAAGTGGGCTTCGGTCACCATTTGAGCAAATGGGCTGAGGCCCATTTCTCCTCTAAAATGGAGAGTGGGCTTGTGGCCCGTCTTCTAAAATGGGCTGCCAAAAGAGGACGGTAATTTGGTCTTGGGTCCTTCAATCTCGGGCCGAAGCCTATGAGGACCCGTCCGAAAAAAATCGTCATTGCCTTGGGTCTTATTAGGGAACAAAAAACAACAAATCCATGAGGGCTTAGGCCCAAAGTGGACAATATCATACCAATGTGGAGATTTAGGAGGTCTACAATCACAACAAGTGGTATCAGAGCCCAGGCCCAGACTTAGCTAGGAGAATGTGTGGAAGAAATTCTCAAAATGCCAGACAAAGGTGGTGGGCCCAGTTAATCTCACGATTGGATCCATAGTTGGGCTCTATTTGGAGCAGGCTCTTGAGACAGGGAGTACTCTAGAACTTCATAGACGTGTTGGCTGCCCACGGTGAAGATGAGTAATTGATCTCGATGGAGCAGACAAGATGGATAATCGTTGAAGGAGAGGCTCAGAAAAATATCACAATGATGTGGTCCTTTGTTTGAGGGGAGGATTGTTGGGTGTGCAAACTAAGTCCCACATCGGCTAGATAAGGGGAAGATCATGGGCATATAAAGTGTGGACAATATCTCCATTGGTATGAGGCCTTTTGGGTAATATCCAAAAGCAAATCCATGAGGGCTTAGGCCCAAAGTGGACAATATCATACCAATGTGGAGATTTAGGAGGTCTACAATCACAACACATTTGTAGTTATATTCTAATTTATAGTTGACCTTGACTTAACGAGCTTGCAGTGTATTTATAGTTGTCCAATGTTAACAGTTTATCAAAGCTGACAAACAAATATTGCAAGCAAGAGCTAGCCAACGGAGGAATGGGCAGTTGGGTGGTGGAGATGCAAGCTACAAAGTCCATCTACAAAGTCCATCCCTTCGTCTCAAACATTAACAAGACAGCCTACCAGCCCCGAGTCGTGTCGTTCGGGCCATACCACCATGGGGAGCCTCATCTGGCATGGATGGAGACTCACAAGAAACGCACTCTCCATCGCTATATCCATCGATTAGGGGTAACCCACCAAGAGGTCTTTCGCCTCGTAGAGAAAATAGCTCAAGAGTTGAAGGAATCATACGATTCCCTAGACTTTAAATGGCAAAATAACACTAAGAGTTTTGTGCAATTGATGATCTTGGATGGGTGTTTCATGCTTGAATTATTAGATGTCTACAAGAATGACAGCTATTATTCTGACAATGATCCTATCTTCAGCCGACATGGAGAGCTCTATGTCATGCCATTTGTCAGGGCTGACATGTTGATGCTAGAGAATCAGTTGCCAATGTCGCTTCTGCTCAGACTCAAAGATATTCGAGAGAATGTTGAGGTATACATTGAGCTCTTTTCTTATTATTTTCTAAATATAAATGACATTTAAATGTCAGTCACTAATTCAATTCATAAGATTTCATATGAGATTCAGACTACATTATGAATTGATCAAAACTTCAAATTTTTACACAATCAAACAAAAGTAATTACCCCAGGACTTGATTGGAAAGATGCCACTCTGATACTTAAACTAGAAAAGAATTTGGGAGATAATTTATAAGCATATAAGAGCAACGTAAAATATCATACATTTGACTCACCCCTCGAGATCTATCTATACCTTTCAAGTTGAGCTTTATAATGAAGATCATAAGGGGAATTAGCAGGACCTTCCCATCTAGTTGATTTCTCCTACTTTTGGGAGTCCGAGATTAATTTGGATTGAAATTATGAGATTATTAGGACATATGACATAAAGAGATCTTGAGATGCCTGCTTTATGTTTCTTTGTACTGGGTTTGGATTTATCTGTGAACCTTAAATCCTAAGTATTGCCTCATATTGAGGGATTTTCTTATTAGAATTACCTCTTAAAAAAGGCTTCACATATTAGTATTTTGAAACTTTCTCATGCTTGAATTATGCTTCTAACAATTATTCTTATCTTACCCTTGAGGATACTTTTGATGTCTATTTTCTACATGACTTTGGCTATTTCACCTTATTCATCTTCAAGTAATTCAAGAATACAATTTATTCAAAATTTGGGTTTTTCGTGCTAATTGGGTATTTAAAGTCAAATCATAAGTTGGCAAGGAGTTTGACTTTTTAAAATAGCTTTTGTGACTTAGCATTTTGTCTTACGTGGATTTTCTTATTTTTTTAATATTATCAACAAAATATTATTGTGTTTACTTATAAAGTACATACACTTTCTATAGGTTATCATATTGGTGTCAAACACTATAACAAGTATAAGACAGACTCACATAACGTGTCTAATACTTAAAATTTTTCATAAGGGCATGGGAAAGGACACTTGCAAGACACGTGTTATTTATTTCTTACTCTTCAATTTTATTGACCTCGTAATTATATGATTATTTTGCTTTTTCATGTTTTGGTTTCACGTTTGTTCAATTTTCATATCCTTCGTGCTTCTATTTTTCAAAACCTCGGCTAGATATGTGATTGTTAACTAAAATATTGAAGTTATTCATTTAGAATTTTGATTTTTGAATTTTAAATGTATATTTACCACTTCAAAATATACTTTCGAAATCTTTTGAGACTTTGTTATATTTTAAAATATAAAACATTATTTTATTTATTAGCATGTCTCGTGTGTCCTCATGTCCCGCATCCACGTCCAGGGTTTCATACTTGCTTACCCCTCACATTAGTTGTGCAACCTGACATTGAAGCATTGAACGTGAGCATACTTTTTTTTCTCTATTACGACATTAGCGAGTACTCAAATATGGGTAAATGTTTGCACGTGCTTGACCTCTATCGTAAGGGCCTACTCCACACACACAACGAACATGGAAATGCAGCCCCGCAATCTACAAACGAAAGAGAAGGCTTCTACCGAAAGATGGGCAAATGTTTTCACGAGCTTGAGCTCTGCTACCAGCGCCTGGTCCACACACAACACACACCTGGAGATGTAGCCCCCCAATCTGCAAATGAAGGAGAAGGCTTCTACCCAAAGATGGACAAATGTTTTCACGAGCTTAAGCTCCGCTACCAACGCCTGGTCCACATACAACACACACCTGGAGATGCAGCCCCCCAATCTTCAAATCAAGGAGTTAGAAGGAGTAAGGGGGTCGGCCACAACGTCGTTCGCCCAGCCACAGAGCTCCACGAGGCCGGTGTCCGCTTCATTAAAAGCGAAAGCAAAAGTCTCTTGGACATCACCTTCGACAACGGCACCTTGAAACTTCCCAATTTCATAGTTGCTGATTCTACTGAATCAATGTTCTTGAATCTCATAGCCTTCGAGCGTTGCCACATTCCCGCTGGCAGCGACATCACTTCCTTCGTCGCATTCATGGACTGCATCATCGACGACAGTTTAGATATCAAACTTTTGAGCTCGAAAGGAATTATCGACAACATCATTGCGACTGACAAGGAGGCAGCCGATTTGTTCAACACAATGTCCAAGGGTTTAGTCTTGGATTTGAACGAAAACCTTGGCCACGTGTACACGAATCTCATCCACTACTGCAACAGGCGTTGGCATAAATGGCGTGCCAATCTAACTCAAACTTATTTCAGAAACCCGTGGGCAATTATTTCTGTCATCGCAGCCTTCCTTCTCCTCTCTCTTACTGCGATGCAAACTATCTTCACTATCCTAAATTAATTTGAAGTGCTAGTTGTAAAATTTTAATGACATTTATATGAATATATAATAGATTAATGTATGAGTATTATTAAAAATATCATAATTAATGTATAAATAATATGTCCAATCAGGAAGTGCAATAAAACCTCGAGGGAGTTTCACTTTTCTATTTTTTATTCTAATTTTTTTAATTGATACATATCTACATTGTTGTATGTGAAGCTTCAAACGACATCGTTTCTAGTAGGAGGTGGAGGGTAATTTTGGCAACCATTTTGCGGCCCAAAAACGGCAGCGTTTTTGGGGCTCTTAATGGAGGGCCAAAACGGCAACCTCTCCTGCCGTTTTGTGTGGCATGCTGATGGCTGTCCTTTTGTCTGCCTCTTCATCTCTCCCGATCGTCGATGCTCTGCTCTCTTCTTTATACGACTCAATCTCCACCACTTGAGTCTGCTTTATATCAGCTACAGTCGCCTCGGGATGTGGCAGGGAGACGGCCTCCGATATCCGTTGCTGCAAGGGTATGTTCTGATCGATATTTTCAGCTCTCATTTTCCCTTTGATGTTCTGTTTTTCATTAGTTTTGAGTGTAAGCCTCTGATCTTGAGTTTGTGGTTATGGGGCGGAGTTAGATCATTAAGGGTTTTTCGTTTATGTACAGTGAGAAAGAGAGCTGTTTATTGATTCTTTGTTTTGTATTCGATGGCTGTAAAACTTTATCCCTATAGTGTAGTGATCTCTCTTTTGTCGGAGCTCAACGTGGACGTAGCCCACTTTATGGGTGAACCACGATAAATCTCCATGTGTTGATATTGTCTACTTTTGTTTTATGTTTATACATGTTCTCTGTCTATTTGATTTCTGTTAAGTTTTTTATCAGTCACTCGATTGAGTTTATAAGGGTTGATTTAGGGTTTAAGCTTTGGCTTATCCCAACAGTGGTATTAGAGCCTTTTAAACTCATAAGTACTCTTAACTGAGACGTGTCTCAGCTAGGGTTTACTGTTGTGGTGTTGATTTTCTTTTGCCTTTGTTTCCTAGGGTTTACTGTAAGTCTCACGTCAATCTATTTGTTTGTTGAGTGAGTCTAGTCAGTGTCTAGGGTCTTAGGGTGTCTTTGTGCAAAGCGAAGATGACATCAACCCGATTTGAAATCAGAACATTCGATGGTAAGAGTGATTTCGGTAGTTGGAAGAAAAAAATGAGAGTTCTGCTCTCTCATCACAAAGTGCTTATTGCACTTGAATCCAACGAAGAGAAATGGACAGCAGAACAACTCACAAGAGCTGCTGAGGTAAGGGAAGAAGCATTCAATCTTATATTTCTGCATCTTGGTGATAGTGTAATACGTAAAGTAGATGGCATGAATACCCCTCTTGAACTATGGAATAAACTTGATTCATTATACTCTGTTTTGTCTGCTCCGAATTTAGTTTATTTAAAGGGTATGCTATTTAATTTTAAGATGAATGTTTCTAAATCTATGGATGAAAACATAGATGAGTTTACAAAACTTAGCTTGCTGTTAAGAGGAACTGATCAAGCCCTTGGTGATACCAGTGAGGCCATGATCCTTTTAAATTCTTTGCCAGATGAATACAATGTGGTTAAACATGCGTTACAATACACTGATATTGTACCTAGCTTAGACCTTGTCATCTCAGGGATTAAGACAAGAGAATTAGAATTAAATTCATCTAAGAAACCAGTTAACAACTTGTTTGTTAAGGACAAACCTGATAAAAGAAATGTTATAGGGCATAGTAATCAAACGATAGGTTCAAGACTTAAGGGTAAGGGTAAAAAGAGTAAGCAAAAGCCCAAATGGAAATGCTACCATTGTGGGAAGGAGAGTCACATAAAGAAGTACTGTTATGACTTGCTAAAGAAACAAAAACATGGGGGGGATGCATCGGTAGCTGCAAGCAGCTCCAATAACCTAGCTGAAGTACTCACTGTTTCTAGTTCAACTGTTGCTAATGAATGGATAATGGACTCTGGTTGTTTATTCCACATGTGTCCAAACATTGATTGGTTTCAAAATTTTAGTAACAAAGAAACAAGAACTGTTTATATGGGCAACAATCAAACTTGTTGTGTTCAAGGCATAGGTGACATATCTTTGAAAATGCATAATAACCAGACCAAGATTCTAAAAAATGTTAGATATGTGCCTGAATTAAAAAGAAACCTAATATCTCTTGGAACCTTAGACGAATTAGGTTACTCTTATAAAGCTGAAAATGGAAATATGTATGTCTTTAAGGATAATCACCTAATTCTTACTGGTACTAAAAAGCATGGTTTATATGTCGTAAATGGTTATTCATTATTCCCTGTTAATGTTTCAACTACATGTATGGCAAAAGCTGATAAGACAGATATCTGGCACCTAAGACTTGGTCACATGAGCCAGAAAGGTCTGAAGGCTCTATCAAACCAAGGTTACCTTGGTTTAGTGCCTTCAGACCCTCTGAACTTCTGTGAATCATGCATCCTAAGCAAGCAACACAGGATGAGTTTCCACAAAAGGACTCACCTGGTGAAGGTATGCTTAGAGTATGTGCACGCTGATTTGTGGGGTCCCTCTCAAAAGCCCACTCTTGGTGGGAACAAATATTTTCTATCTATTGTGGATGACTTTACAAGGAAGGTTTGGGTTTTTCCCATTAGAACTAAGGATCAAACTTTAGATAAATTTAAAGTATGGAAGGCCTTGGTAGAAAATCAATCTGATAAGAGGGTTAAAACTCT
The DNA here is from genome assembly GCA_036245055.1 of Diospyros kaki. Lineage (NCBI taxonomy): Eukaryota > Viridiplantae > Streptophyta > Magnoliopsida > Ericales > Ebenaceae > Diospyros > Diospyros kaki. The sequence continues at coordinate 42,009,048 of BSEG01000007.1, read as the reverse complement.
AAGAACTGATAATGGTTTAGAATTCTGTAATAGAGAGTTTGATGAGTTTTGTGACTCTCATGGCATTGTTAGGCATAAAACCGTGAGAAACACACCCCAACAAAATGGGGTGGCTGAAAGAATGAATAGAACCTTGCTAGAAAAGGTTAGATCCCTTCTGTTTACTGTTGGCTTGCCTAAAACCTTCTGGGGAGAGGCTCTCTCCACTGCTGCTCACTTAATAAATCGTAGCCCTTCCACTGTGTTGAATCTAAAGTGTCCTGAAGAATTATGGACAGGTAGGAAATTAAACTTTAATTACCTAAAGGTTTTTGGCTGTGAGGCATATGCCCACCAATCAGTGGGAAAGTTGGATCCTAGATCCATTAAGTGTGTTTTTGTGGGGTACCAAGATGGAACTAAGGGATACAGACTGTGGGATAAGAGTTCAGGTGGAGTTAAGATAATAATTAGTAGAGATGTTATATTCAATGAATCTAACTTCCCTTGTAAATCAGAAAATTTAGAAAATTATCCTACACCTTATAAACCAGATGAGTTCCCTATAATTGGTAATACCCAAAATGAGGTGGAGCAACCAACAGAGGTTCTTGATCTGCCGGCTACTCCTTCCTTAGGTGTGTCAAACCCCTGAAAGTGACTTACCCTCTGATCATGAAAGTGATCATGAGGAGCCATCTGTAGCTCCTGAAGGTGAGGAAGAGCAATATGACTCTCCACACCAAAACCTAAGGGACTACAAGCTGGCAAGGTACAGAGGCAGGAGGACTATAAGACCTCCTGCAAGGTACTCTTATTTGGATCTGATTTACTGTGCTTTAGTGGCAGGTTTGGAGATAAGGGGTAGTGAGCCCACATCCTATGAAGAGGCTGTCAGCTCTCATGACCGTTTGAAATGGCAGCAAGCCATGGACGAAGAGATGAACTCTTTGATGGCAAACAACACTTGGGAACTGGTCCCAAGACCTCAGAAACAGAAGCTGATAAAATGTAAGTGGTTGTTCAAAATTAAAGAAGGTATGACACCTTTTGATCCCTTAAGGTTTAAAGCTAGACTTGTAGCTAAAGGTTTTACCCAAAGGGAAGGAATTGATTATACTGAAATATTTTCTCCTGTTGTTAAATTTAAAACTATTCGAATGATGCTTGCAATAGTTGTTCAGTATAATTTAGAATTAGAACAGCCAGATGTTAAAACTGCTTTCTTACATGGAGACTTAGAAGAATTGATTTATATGGATCAGCCAGTAGATATATTAATAAAAATCACCCTGATCATGTTTGTTTATTAAAGAAATCTTTGTATGGGTTAAAACAATCCCCACGTCAATGGTATAAAAAGTTTGACAATTTTACAACTGGGATTGGTTTTAACAGAAGTGAATATGATAATTGTTTCTATTTCATGCTATCTGATATTCCTGTGTACTTGTTGCTGTATGTTGATGACATCTTATTAATTAGCAAGTCTAAGTCCAAAATCAGTGAGTTAAAATCTCTGTTAAATACAAATTTCGATATGAAAGACTTAGGACCTGCTAGAAGAATTTTAGGAATGATTATTGAAAGAGATAGGAACAAGTCTTGTCTGAAAATTCACCAACATGATTATTTATTGAAAGCTGTTCGAAAGTTTGGCATGACAGGTTGTAAATCAGTAAATGTTCCCTTAACCGGTCACTTTACCTTGTCTAAAAATCAGTGTCCAGCATCTAATTCTGAAATACTTAAAATGGAAAGAATCCCATATGCAAATGTCATTGGAACCATAATGTACTCAATGATTAGTACTAGGCCAGACTTAGCTTTTTCAATTTCTCTACTTAGTAGATTCATGTCCAACCCTGGTAAAATTCATTGGGAAGCACTAAAATATGTGTTACGGTACATTAATGGCTCTGCTAATACTGGGTTAATTTATAAAATGAGTAATGATGTTTTTGATCTTGTTGGATATGTGGACTCTGACTTTGCTGGTGACAGGGACTCTCGAAAGTCTACAACTTCTTTTTTCTTTACCCTAGGAGGAAACTACATCAGTTGGAAGTCTCAGTTGCAGCCTTTGGTTGCACTGTCTTTCACTGAGGCAGAGTATGTGGCAGTCACTGATGCCTTCAAAGAAGCTATCTGGCTCCAAGGTTTGTTAAAAGAAATTCATATAGTATTTTCTGATAGTCAGAGTGCCATACATCTATGTAAGAACCCTGTATATCATGAGAGAACCAAACACATAGATGTAAAGTTCCATTTTGTAAGGGACCAAGTAGCTAAAGAAAATGTTTTTATCAAAAAGGTCCCAATAGAAAACAACCCTGCTGATATGGGGACAAAAATTGTGACTGTAGCCAAGTTCAAACACTGTTTGGACTTGCTGCATGTCACAGTTGGTTGAAAGACCAAACATTTTGAGTGATGATGACTTAGGTTGTAGCTTACTGCACTGATAGTGGATTGTCCCTTAAAGATTGAAGCTTCAAGGTGGAGATTGTTGTATGTGAAGCTTCAAATGACACTGTTTCTGGTAGGAGGTGGAGGGTAATTTTGGCAACCATTTTGCGGCCCAAAAACAACAGCATTTTTGGGGCTCTTAATGGATGGCCAAAACGGCAACCTCTCCTGCCGTTTTGTGTGGCATGCTGATGGCTGTCCTTTTATCTGCCTTTTCATCTCTCCTGATCGTCGATGCTCTACTCTCTCCTTTATACGACTCAATCTCCACCGCTTGTGTCTGCTTTATATCAGCTACAGTCGCCTCGGGATGCGGCAGGGAGACGGCCTCCGATATCCGTTGCTGCAAGGGTTTGTTCTGATCGATATTTTCAACTCTTATTTTCCCTTTGATGTTCTGTTTTTCATTAGTTTTGAGTGTAAGCCTCTGATCTTAAGTTTGTGGTTATGGGGCGGAGTTAGATCATTGATGGTTTTTCGTTTATGTACAGTGAGAGAGAGCTGTTTATTGATTCTTTGTTTTGTATTCGGTGGCTGTAAAACTTTATCCCTATAGTGCAGTGATCTCCCTTTTGTCGGAGCTCAACGTGGACATAGCCCACTTTATGGGTGAACCACGATAAATCTCTCTGTGTTGATATTGTCTACTTTTGTTTTATGTTTATACATGTTCTCTGTCTATTTGATTTCTGTTAAGTTTTTGATCAGTCACTCGATTGAGTTTATAAAGGTTGATTTAGGGTTTAAGCTTCGGCTTATCCCAACATACATTAATTTGTATCTCATTTTTTTGACTTAAATGCACTAATAGATAAGGTATTTATTCAGTTTGAGTTAACCTGGGACTAAACCAGATTGGGATTGAAATTTCTAAAAATCTCAAATTGAAAACTGGACTAGTTTGATTTGGGCCAATCCTAACCGGTTATGAATAATTTTTTCTTACACATTTTTTTATATATATCACTCAAACAAAAATTTTCATTAAAAAATTTAAACAAAAATCAACTAGCTAACATTATAATAATACATTATATGTATATCATATTATTTTATTATTAATAAATAATATTAATTATTTTGAACCAATTGACTCTTAGACTGATCTCGAACAAGACTGGATCAAGAACTAGTTGAAGTAAAAATGTGAAACAAAAACCAAATTGGTTGGTTTGGACCAATTTCTAGTTCATGTCAAAATTGGAACACCCCTGCACCTACATATGATTATTTTGATCTCTTATTGAAGTGTATATTTTCTAATTTCAAAACTTATCACTAGAGTATCGTGATCATAGTCAAGTATTTTGATTATGGCATACGGAACAATTTAATTCTCTAACAAGTTGAGTAAGATCCGAAAGCTTGTTTACCTTTAAGGAATTTAGAGTTTATATGGCCCGATTTAAGATGTCTTAAGCAAAATTTATGCTGGAACCCTTATTTGTGATATGACTCTAGTGTATAGTTTAAGAGTGATACCAAACTCATATAGTTAGGGCCATCTTGATGACCATGCTCCTAAATGGTCATATACTTAGGGCCATCTTGATGACCATGCTCCTAATGGTCATAGAAGAGGGTAATGACATATGGTGATTCGAATACTCTCTAAATATGTTATATGTAAGAGTCTTAAAACTAATTCACATGTCACCGTAAAATTAGCTAGTAATTGATTTAATAAGCCATCACTAGTAATAACAGCCACGCTTTGCTTTGCTTTCTTAACAAAACAATTGTTGTGATTTAGGATCTTAACTCTTGAGGTTGTTTACTGTTACGTAAATTCTTCAAATTTGAATTTGGGCTTTATCCAGATTTTTGTTCAATTTAAGTATTTATAACATCAATGAAAACATTAAGATCACATACACCATAATGGTTAATGTGACATCAAATTCAAGAAAACAATAATGTATAATCTTTTTTTAAATACAATAATTAATTTGATCTTAAATTTAAAAATATAATACTCTATTTAATAATTTTTAAAATGAAACAACCCAATCTAACTCCCAACCAAAGCAGAAGAAAATAAATATTTCAAATAATTTGAATTTATTCCCCTCTCTTAAAAGTTATTTTATTTGGCTAAAGTTGCTAACCGGCTATTTCAAACATATTGGGTTTACATCACTAGCTTTCTAGTGGGTCAAATTCATATTTTTTTTTTTATGCACTTTCACGTTTTCTTTCATATGGTCACTTAAATTTTTTATTAATTTGATTATACTTTTGGATAATGTATTTTTAAATAATTTAACCCATATATTTTAATTTTTTTGTGTGACAAATTAAATTTTTTGTTGTTTCAATTATACCATTAGATCATGTATTTTTGAGTCAATTACAGACTTCAAAAATGCAATTGAAAGAACAAAAATACAATTAGATCATGTATTGATGAGGTGTGCAATTGACTCTAAAATGTATAGTCCAAGTATGTAATCGAAATAATGAGAAGTTTAAATTGTTATATAAAAAAATGATGGATTAAATTATCAAAAAACATATTATCTATAAATATTATTGAAATAACAAAAACAAATTACGTATGATCGGATAAGAAAATGTGAAACTACAGAAGTTAAATTATGGATTTAGCCCATTGGACTGGGAACATAAATTACCGTCCAGGTTTAGTTGCGTTCCTTCATTTGGCTAAATTGAGAATTGATTTGAAATAAAATGATTGGTTTAATTTCTTTTTTAGTGTAGTTTGAATTAGAATTTAATTCTTTTAATTTAAAATATTATTTGTACCCTTAAATTTGACTAGTTATAATATAAGATATCAATGTAAAATATTATAATAAATATAAAATTTAGATATTTAAATAATATGTTTAATAAATTAATTATTTAGACATAATAATTATCTTTTAATATGAAATAAATAGAATCCTTTACGTAACATAATCATTTCACCATGACTTCATATAAAGGAAGATGCTTCTAAGAGTAAATGCTATTTAAATATCTAAGTGTGATATTTTAATTAGTGTAACATAAAATATAAAACATTAATATAGAATATCATTATAGGTGTCATAAAAAATAAGTATAGAGACTTGTAATTTTGTATTTATTACAAGTTTGTTTTAGTTAATTAATAAAATAAGTATAGAAACTTGTACTTTGTTCTCAGATTTATTACACGATTAAAGAATGTAATTATTTGATTAGTATATCATTTAGTTGATTAATTTTTTAATTATTTGATTAATATTATTTCATCACATAATCGAGTAATATAAGTGTATAATCAATTAATCCCTTAAGTTTTAGGTCTTAGTCGATTAAAATAACGATTAGTCAAATACAACCTTTGTTATTCAACTAAAACATTTCCTTATTTGATTAAAAAAATATTGCTCTACTAAATTTAAATGTTAGTTGATTAAACTTCAAGTGCATTAAAATTTTGTATTTAAATTCTCATTATCAAATTATCATCAAAATCGAGCACAATGCAAATTACAATAATCAATATATTAACAATAAAGAAAAAAATTTCTATATTCCATAATGGATATGAGCTAAGCCAAACTCAACTCAAATGGGTAGATTTGAAAATTTTAACTTGCGTTTTCTTTGGTGTTTTCAGATTATTTTTAATTTTCAGATTTTTAAAACAATAAAAATGAGTTTACTTTGTCATTTTCAAAAATAAAAAAAATAAAGAAATCCAAATGTTGTTTTGGTTATAACCAAAACAATCTCTAAATCCAAAACATAGAAAACACAATCCATTTTTCATATTTTGACTCTAAAAAAGAAAAGGGAAAAATTATTCTTAAATTTTAAAAATAAATTATATTTATTTAAAATTTAAAAAATATAGCATATCTATATTATAATTAAAAATATAGGATAACATATAGTATATTATTAAGTATATTACATATATTATTTATAATAATATTTAATATAAATTATCACTTAGATGTCAATAATTTATTAATCAAATTTATTATTTTATTTTAATAGTAAAATTTTATTAAAAAGAGTTAATTTTATCATTTAATAATCAAATACATTGAATAAAATATCATAAAATAATTTTTCTCAAAATTCTAAAGTAAATGCATATTTTAATTTTCTGTTTTAAGAAATAATTTTTTAAAATCACAAAAGAACACATTTTAGTTTTCTAAAAATAGACTATCAAAATAGAAAATTAAAAATAAATTTAAAACTTAAAATTAAAAATTAAAAATATAAAGAGTACGTAGCCTTAAATTTTCTCGATTTGATGCACACAAATTAAAAAAAATAAAAATAACTTTGAATAAGGTGAGAAAAGGAATGGTTACACGTAATTTTTAAATTGTTTTATTTTATTTTATTACATAAAATATTATTTTCTTATCTCAATATATATTTTTTCAAATAAAAATTTAATCTTTAATTGAGCTCATCCCATTGTCAAATTTAATTTTTTGATACTTTACTATTGATATTTTATTTTTAAAATATTTAGGTTACATTCTTTTTGTTATTTTCAACTCATTTTAAGTTTTTGATTTTTATAAAATAATGAAAACGCGTTCTCTTTTTTATTTTTAAAAATATATTTTTAAAAATAAAAAAAATATATAAAAAAAACTCATAACAACAAAAAGTTGTTTTGAGTATTTTCATAAAAAACAAACTCAAAATTCAAAACACATTTATTTATTTATTTATTCATATTTTATAATTGTAATGAAAAAAAATATTATAAAATTCATTAACTTTAAAATGTATATATTTTTTAATAATATATTAACATTAAATATTTATAATTTACTGAATAATTAAATTTATTGAATAAAATGTCATTAAAAAATTATTTTCAAAATTTTAAAAAGAACGTGTTTTTTAATTTTCTGTTTTAAAAAATAATTTTTTAAAATGACAAAGATAACGTGCTTTCAATTTTCTAAAATTAGACTACTAAAATAAAAAACTGAAAAATGAATTTAAAATTAAAAATTAAAAAAATAAAAAGAATGCAATCTTATTATTTTATTAAATCTTCAAAATTAGTTTATTGTCAATGCCTTGTTGCATTATTTCACTTTTTGTATATTTCAGAAATAATTTGAGATTTTAAAGTATTTATATGATAGAAAAATATGAGATGTGTTAGGGTGTCCTAATTTTAAAATATATTAAAGTTTAACAGGAGTTGGGTTAGGTTTTTGTAAGGACCCGCTCCCGAAAGTCCCGTAAACACAAGAGTTTCGAGAACGCCCTCACGGAAATGGATACAAATACAAATTTCAACAAAACATCTCAAAAGAGATTTTCACTAATATACACAACAGAAGCAAAAATCTTATAATATACATTCTTTGATGACAACATTAGGGCTCACATGCCTGCACACACAAAAACACCGTGTCTAGCATAGCAAGACAATATCCTTCCTGGACTCAAAACAAGACAAAACATCCAAGAATCTTCCAGTTATGGTGCCTCTGTACGCAACATCTAACATAGGGAAAACTAAGTTTGGTCTCATCCTCAACTGCTTTTCCATGCTTACCTGGACCGATGTAAAGCAAGAGTGAGTCACAAAACTCAGCAAGTGTATATATAAAAAAGATAGCAGGGTTGATAGTTGACTCGCCCATAAATATACCAACCCATGATATGTATCGTATATCAAACCATGCCATGTACCACGATGTCAAATCATAACGTAAATGCATCAATGCATACACATAGTCCTTGGGGTCCACATAAGACAAGACACACATTAGCCCCCAAGTCCCGCATACAAACCTGTTGTAATCTAATATAGGCTATTGTAGACTTCCAAGGTATACACCAGATCATTCCCCGAAGTCTAAAAGTACACCCATGGAGTATACACCAGATCATTCCCCACCAGGCCCAAACAACTTCCACATCCAAAGACTCCCGAGGTATACACCAGATCATTCCCCAGAGTCCCATATCCTCAACATGCAATGCAACCAATAAAGAAATGCACGGCTTATGCAGCATAAACGTGATGTCAAGGCCCCCATAAGCCAAACATCAGACCATGCTACGCCCACATAAGAACTCACACATACACATACTCCATGTGTCCATGCTCACCTATAATACACAGGTCGGTACTCACAAGCCAACCATGTCATGCCAATGCTCACGCCACCACTGAACACAAAACATGATCCTAGATGTATGCAAACCCATAGCCCAATGTCCCAATGCATCACCATGCAATGTGTAATAATAAATAAATCAAAATATAACACCACCCAAATAGAAACCATCTGGAACCTACCCCGATAAGGTTCAGCATCATTCCACAAAGAAATGTAGGGAGAAATAACCCTACTTGGCTAGCAAATACAAAATGCATCAGCAATGCTTAGGGAACCTCTTCTATTCTCATAAAGAATTACATCTAAAAGCATTATAATCTTGCCTATCAGTGAATCTCATCATACTCCAATGATGCCCCAAAATAAACTATTTATCTCTCGAACATTGGGGTAAAGCAAATTTCTCAAATGGAAGAACTCCACATTCCATGCTAAGATTGGGTGGATTGCTACGACCTCAAAACATATTCAAATGATCTAAAATACATTCTAAAACAAACCTTAATAAGCCTAGTTTTTTTGTACAAAAAATGGATTTCAAGTTGGACAATGCCACAAATAGTTATGCCTTAAACACCAAAGCATTATTGGGTTGGAATTGAAGATTTTAATTTCTAGCTTCTAGTTTATCGAGCTTCAACTCGTCCAATTTTTGTCCAAATACCCACAAATTATATACCAAATCGATGCTTATCGAATCTAGTTTATGAAACTTAAAACGGTTCGTCAATCAGATATCTAAACAAAAATTTATGACTAAAATAGTAGAGGGTGCGCAATATAGTCTATTGCGGGAGTCGACTTTTGACACCCTAGGAGTCGACTTTAGAGGCACAGTTGACTCCTACATCCCTAGAGGCGATCTAGCTGAGAACTCCTTTATGCAGAGTCAATTATTAACACCCCAAAGTCTACTCTTGAACCTCTAGATCCCAAAAAAGACGAGCAAGACACCCCCAAACTCCTTCAAATCCCTTCCAAACCTTCCAAATACTCCAATAAACTCTAATTCCACCATAATCCCTCATCCCAAAGGGTGCTACAACCTCTATTTCAAGACCAAAATGAAACCAACAAAATCAAACAAAGGGTTTGAGAGATTTACAACAATTTTTACATAGCTTTCCAAATCAAGATTTTCTTGAAAAATACCAAAACTAAAGGAATCAAAGGGAAGAAAAATGAGTTTAGAACTTGCCTTTAAAACCTTTTCCTTTAGGATTCCACTTGAAGAGCAACCACAACAAAAGCAATACTTCACTCTACACCCAAAAACTAAGAAAAATAAGCAAGGAAAGAAGAAAGGGAATAAACCCAACTTGATCAACCTCTCTTGGAAGCACAAAATCAAGAAGAAATAGGAAAAGAGAGAACCCTAGTTCACCTTGGCTTTTCTTCTCTCCCATTCGACTCTCTTTCTCTCTTCTCCAATTTGCTTTTTAATCAATGAAAAACAAGCCCTCCTCACTTATATATATATATCCCATATCTTCATAATTACAAAACTACCCTTACACACAATAACTTAAATGGAAAATGTTTATATGCAAATAATACCTTGGTTTGATTTAGACGCCACAAACTTTTCAAATAATCACCACACACATACCTTGCAAATAATTGTGGGTCTCACTTCTTCTTAAGTCAAGCGTTTGACTTCTACACATTTCTATTTCCTTTGCACAACACCTGAAAATATCATGCATAATTCCTCACAATTCTCTAAGATTATTATCCAAATAAATTAATTAGTTTGAGTTCATACACTTCATTGATAGTCGGAACGGGTCGTTACAGTTTTGGCCCATAATATAAAGGACATGGAATAGGGGTTTTTTTATTTTTTATTTTTGATATACATAAAATAATAAATACCGAATAAAATCGGATAAGGATTGTTGGGAGTTTTAGTGATAAATCTTAATTAGTCTTGAAGATTATTTCCTATTCTTAATTGATTTTTTGTTTAGTCTGTAATCTTATTTTATAGTCAGTTGGAAACTATTGTTAGGTAAGAAAACCTTAGTCTTGGTGGACAAGGAAATCTTAACCTTGTTGAACAAGTCTATAAATAGGATGGTTAGCTTGTTAGTTAAGTGGAGCAAATCACTTGTGAGAGATCGGTGAGAGTTAGGAATTAGGTGTAATTGAGATTTGGGTTTAAAGAGAGAATATTAGGCTTTGTAGTTGTAAACTTTACTATATAGTGATATTTTTTTCTATCGTCCTAACGGCCGTGATTTTTCTTTTTTAGGGTTTTTCAGATAAAATCTCTTGTGTTTGAGTGTGATTGGATCATCTTGTATTTTTTCTCTTCTTATTCTTCAACAAGGATTAAACCGATGTTTTCTAAGTTGAGGGTTTCCCTTTGCAAGCCCTTATCATCGTTTCGTCATAGTTTACTGCTACTCTTTATCTCTCTAGCCATTCCCTTATCATCGTTACCTTTTGTTGTTCAATTGCCTAGTGCTACCGTCAATTCACAACTCCGATTACTTAGTGTCACGGTGCCATCGATTCACAAACATGAATCGACAATTCTGTTCTCGATACTATCATTTTTTAGTAACACGAATCGATTCACAACTCCAATTTCTCGATGCAACAATTTACATGCAATACGAATCGTTGCTACTCTTTGTCGCCGTCGATTCACAAACACAACTTTGATTGTTCGGTGTCGCTTAAACACATGTTTACCTTCGTCATAGCTTGAATAACAGTTGGATTTTGTGTTAATTAATTTAATCTTGTTCTTTCAACGGCTCGGTCTCATATACTACACGTGTGTGTGTGTGTAAAAGAAAAATAATGATGGTTAATTGCCCAAGCTTTTCCTCAATTTCTTTGATCATTATTGAGAGATCTCACCCAATTTCAAAGAGCACAAGATATTAATTGAACCAAAAATATTTAATTTCAACGAATCCCTCTATCAATCAAATAAAGACAAAGCGTGACCATACGCAAATTCTACCCCAAAATAAAAATGGCTATTATAATTTCCCATCTTTACATCTTACATTTCCCCGGGTTTTTCCGTCTCTTATTAATTAGTTTCAATTTGGTCGATCTATGAATGATTCAATTGTTCTTGATGCTGATCTACATGTTTACCTATCTACATATGTCTGTATTGAGTTAATAAATTTGGTTGTTCCACATGGGTTATGGATTTATACCTCCCATCCGTACAAGCTAGGTTCCACAAAAATAGAAACAAGAAATGAATATCACACGAAACAGAAATGGGGAAAATAAAAAAATATATATATAGGAATTTTATATTAATGTAATTTTTAATATAAATGATGATGATTTTTGGGACCGACCACCACGTGCCACCTCTGCGACTGAACCTCGGGAATAGTACCTCGGACTTGGCGATGTCGGACCTCGAGGATAGAACCTGCAAGACAATGGAGGACCGAGGATAGGATCCCCCGAGATGGATTCCAACACTCAAATTAGTAGAGTAAATACAAGTAGAAATAAATGTGAGAGCTGTAGATCTTGGAGATACCTGGTAAGAATCCTTGTCTTTTATAGGCAGACCCATTTTGGGCTACCCAAGATGAGCGAGCACGACTCCTGAGGATCCCGGTCAAGTTGGAACGGGTCTTGTGGTCTGGCCTGGATTTTTCGAGCTCTGTTCCAAATTGTTGACTTGCCACGTGTCGGTCTCTCAGGTGATCCACGTGGCAGGTGAGACTATTAGCGCGTAAAGGTATTCTGGTAATTTTAGGTGGTGCCACATCACTTGCCCCCCACTCCTTGAGCCGGGTTGCAAATCATGTTGGGTCGAGGAGTAGCTTAATTTTACTAGACTGTCGATTTTTCCTAAGATACACAAGATCTCGACATGGCCGAGCTCGGCCATGGCTGAGGCGCCGCCAAGACCGACCTGGCCGCCCTCAGCCAGGGCTGGCCTGACCGAGATCGGCCATGGCCGGCCTCCCATGGGCCCTTGCCCCCATGCTCGCTTTACCTTCTTTCTTTTTTTTAATATATATAAATATATATACATATATGTAGACCATAGGGCTCCTACCCCCTACCTTTCCTTTTTCTAATTTATTTCTCGCTTGTTTTTTTTTATTTTATTTTACTTAATATATATATTGTTAAAAGCAACAAAGAAAAACCCTAACTTGACTAACCTGTTTCTTTGGACTTTTTTATCGTAGGTGTGGCTTGAGATTTCCCAAGGTAGGTCGCGCCTATTGAGCTCCATTTGGCTTGTGCCCAGCTATGGTTTTCCTTCCTTGACCTTCTACATTTCTTTAATTCGAGAACGGTCCAGGGCTTTTAACCCTTGGATTTTAGCTACTTTCGCGAGGGGGTTGATTTTCTTCCAGCCCCTAGACCACCTTCGTCTTGAGGACAGCCTAGGGCTCTTAACCCTTGGATTGTTGCCACTCCCACGCAAATGAGAGTGTTGAGTTTCTTCCAACCATTAGTCCATCTTTGACTTGTGGATGACCTAGAGCACTTGACCCTTGGATTTTCGCCACTCTCACGCAAAGGAGGGTGTTGAGTTTCTTCCGGCCATTAGTCCATCTTTGGCTTGTGGACGGCCTAGGGCACTTGACCTTTGGATTTTTGCCACTCTCATGTGAATGAGGGTGTTGGGCTCTGAATTTTTCCTTAGCCATTAGTCCATCTTCGGCTTGTTGACGGCTTAGGGCTCGTGACCCTTAGATTTTAGCCACTCCCTCGTGGAGGAAGGTGTTGGGCTAGAGTTTTTCCTTGGCCATTAGTCCACCTTTGGGGACGGCCTAGGGCTCGTGACCCTTAGATTTTAGCCACTCCCTCGCGGAAGAGGGTGTTGGGCTAGAGTTTTTCCTTGGCCATTAGTCCACATTTGGGGACGACCTAGGGCTCGTGACCCTTGGATGAGTTTTTCCGTAGCCATTAGTCCATCTTTGGGGACGGCCTAGGGCTCGTGACCCTTGAATTTTTCTTTAGTAAAGTGTTGGCCTTTGTGAGATTGCTATTAGATGGAGAGAATCCAAAGTCTTCCCCTTAGTCGTAAAAAGAAGTACAAATAGGTTCAAGGAATTCCCCTCCTCATTAAAAAAAACTTTCTTAAGTTTTGGAGATTACAGGTATGCTTCAAGGACTTGCCTTCCATGTCTTCTAGTCGATATGCCTCCCGGTATGGTCCATCCCAATTCGAAGTTAGTTTATTCGGGTCTCGAGGATGACTCACGTTGAACCATCGTAATACAAGATCTCATGGCATGAAACTCCTAGCATGGACTCATTGGTTATAGTACCTAGCAATGCGCTGATTACACGCAGCTTTTCGAATTTGCAAGAGATCTCGGAGCTCATCCATCCCCAGCGGTCTATTTTCCTTCTCTCCAGGACGGTGTCCAACTTTGCTCTCAGAAGCAATCCTGAGTAGGAGACCTTATCCTATTATCCGAATTGGACTCAACTCTACCCGAACTCACGCCTTCTTGGCCAAAGAAATCTTGGACGTAACCCCAGTTGATAAGCTCCTAAATCTCTTCTTTTAACTGGATGCAGTCTTCTGTAACATGACCATGGTCGCGGTGGAATCGGCAATACTTTCTTTTGCTTTGAGTGTTGGGTGGATACCTCAGCGATGGAGGACGCCGTAGATAATCCTTATCCTCTAATGCCAGTAGAATCTCTGCTCAACTGCGTTAAGGGGAGTATAACTCATCGGGCTGCCATGGGCACCCCCAAAGCCTAGGCGATCTTGGGTTCGAGAGGGGTGATAATCCGTCTTCTGTTCCACCATTGGTCTTTTCTTTTCCTTTTCTCTTTCTTTTTTGTCAGGTTGTTCAGCCTGCTTCACCTTCATCACCTCTTCCACGTTGATGTACTTATTAGCCCGTGCAAAAGCTTCTGTGAAAGTACGAGGTGGAGTCTTGGCCAAGGACTGAGCAAATGGCCTAGCTCTCAAGCCATTCTGAAGAGCCACCATTGCGATCTGCTGGTCAAACTCGTCGATACTCAATGCCTCCTCGTTGAACCTAGCCACGAAATCCTTTAGGGATTCACCCTGGTTTTGCTTGATGTTTACCAGAGCCATGGAAGACTTTTGGTGGCGCTTCAAGGGAGCGTAGTGGGCTAAGAAACAGGTCTTCAGCTCTTCCCAGTGGTTGATGGAACAATGGGGAAGACGGGAGTACCAAGTCCGAGCATGACCTCCCAAAGTAGTAGAAAATACCCAGCACCACATCGCGTCGGACCCTGATTACACCAGCATGTGAGAGGAGAAAAGTTCTACGTGATCATAGGGGTCTGTGCTTCCATCATAGAGCTTGATGGATGGGATACGAAACCTTTTTGGTGGAACCTCTGCCATGATGCCCTTGCTCAAGGGTTGGTTAGAGCTGAGGTGGGGTAGCTCTTCCTTTCCCTTCTTAAGTTCCTAGACTTGCCTCTTCAGGAAACGCAATCGCCTCTCCTGCGAAGTCCCTCTTTCTCGTGAGGGGGTAGAAGTAGATCCTGTTGCCTCAAAGGAGTGGATTTCCTAGTCCGTCTAACGGGATTGACGTGGCTTCCGAGTAAGAGGAGGTGACTGATGTTTCGCTCGCTGAGAGGGCACATGCAAACGATGTTGTTCATTCTGGTGTAGATAACCAGTCAACAACTCAATTAACTATTGGACCTGGTTTTCCAGCCTGGTGAGTCGGTCCTCGGGCATTGGATGGCCGGAGATGGTGGATTCTCCCCCTACGGCGGGGCCTCTAGATTGGCACCAACCTGACTACGAGTCATGTTTCTTCGAGGAGCCATGTAGTTAGTTATGACAATGAACGAAAGTCATTTGACACTTGTGGAAATACGGAGGTCCAAAGTAAGGAGTTGAAGTCCGAAGCGCGAGGTAGGGAAGGAAAAGGCTGGCTAGTTTGGAAGTCGGCCCCATGGTGGGTGCTAAATTATGATGATTTTTGGGACCGACCACCACATGCCACCTCTGCGACTGAACCTCAAGAATAGACCTCGAATTTGGTGATGTTGGACTTCAGGTATAAAACCTGTAAGACAATGGAGGACCGGGGCTAGAATCCCCTAGGGTGGACTCCGATGCTCAAATTAGTAGAGTAAATAGAAGTAGAAATAAATGTAAGAGCTGTAGAGCTTGGAGATACCTGGTGAGAATCCTTGTCTTTTATAGGTAGACCCATTTTGGGGTACCCGAGATAAAACTCGAGATGAGCAGGCACGACTTCTGAGGATCCCGGTCAAGTTGGAACGGGTCTTGTGGTCCGGTCCAAATTTTTCGGGCTCCGCTCTGAATTGTTGACTTGCCACGTGTCAGTCTCTCTGGTGATCCACGTGGCGGGTGACACTATTCTCACGTAGGGGTATTCTGGTAATTTTAGGTGGTGCCACATCAATAAAGATTATAAAAATAGTTATTCAATCTAAAAATAAATATAAATTTTATAATGTATTCAAATAAATTTTGAAAAAAATAAAAAATTTTGAGTTCGAGACGGAATTTTGTCTCTAAGAGACTGAATTTTTTTTGTCTTTAACCTCTTTATTGATGGAAACACATTAATTTTTAATAGTTTTGAAACCTTTTTAAAATTATAAAAATAATTTAAAAATATTTTTTAGCCTTTTTTATATTTCAAAAATACTGAAACAATATCCTCAAAATGTTTCTTTGCATCATCGCATGTAGCACTCAAAGTCCTTTATGGCTTTGCATTTATTCTCAAATGCCAAGACGTAATTAAATTGGTTAACATATATACATGACATAGAATTGATCTCTTGCTCGCGTCTAGTATTCTTATGTTGCCCGACATGGACCCCTCTCAATACATGCATATATACATATAATTTTATATTTTTGTGAATATTACTATAAATTATTATTTAAATAAATTATTAATTCTATTTTGTTCAGTTAAAGTTATAGTTATTTTAATAATTACAATTATAACTATAATTAATAATTTATTTATTTTTTAATCATAACAGAATTTATACGTATTTTATGTCTTTTTTAACTGTATCTATCAGAGAAGAGTATAATCAAAAAATTGAATAGACTAATTTTCTTTCTAAAACTGAACTAACTCAATCGACTAAATGTTCAAATCATGCATAATAAAAATTTTAAAAAATATTAACTATTTATGTTACCTGACACTGATATAGTCCAGTCAATAACAAACTTAAAGTTTCTATCCAATTAGACGCCCTATTTCCCTCCTCCTCCCCAATTAAATCGCGTTAAACTCCTTTGAGTAATTTGATCGCTTCGATTACACTCCTATCTGACAGATACAGTTAAAAAAATATAAAATATGTATAAATTCTGTTACGATTAAAAAATAAATAAATTATTAATTATGATTATAATTATAATTATTAAAGTAATTATGTAAATAATAATTCATAATAATATTTAAAACAAATATAAAATTATATATATGTATGCATGTATGTAGGGGGGATTGCTTGTACTGGGGGAGAGGGCCATGTCGGGCAACATAAGAATGCCCGATACAATCCAGAGATCAATTATGATACATGACAATATGGGCGGGTTTATTAGATTTATAAATTCAGTAATGTCAAAATCACTTATCATATTTTCGTTAGTTTAATATATATTAATTATTAAAATTCAATTAAAATTTGTTGTATACTATTTTTTTTCTAAAATATATATATAATGAGATAAAGTGTATTTGTTTTATCTTGTTTTTAACTTTTAAATGATTATATTATTTGATTGTAAATGCATCATATTTTGAACCATTTAATCAATCAATAAAATTAATTAGATATTAAAAATAAGATATAATAAATATTTATTATTTAAAACAATATATATTTATTACTAATTAACCATTAATTTTAGAACAATAGTTAACATTATCTATAAATAATAAAAAAAATTATATATAGGATCATCTTTGAAAATCTCAAATTTAATGAAGATTGCGAACTGATGAGGATCAGCATGCGAGTTGTTCGGAGTTGATGGAATCTATTACTGGTGCAAGAATTTAGACGCTAGTAATTTTGTATAAAAGAAAAAAAAAACATATATACATAATTTTGTATTATGTAATACATACATATATATATATATTAAATTTCAAAATTATTCCTAGAATTAAGAATTAACTAAATATACTATATTCATTAGTTTAAGTAAAATTAAATATAAAAAAATAAAAATGTGGAATAAAGTTTTACCTCAAAGGGTTGGGGTTGCATTTTAAGCAATAGTGTAGAGTCAAACGAATGTAATGGAAATGGATATGGGTGGCTGGGAGGGATGGAGGATGAGGGTATTTTAGTCCAAAAATAAATTTTATACTTAAATTGTAAATTTCATTTTCAAATTCTACCTATTTTATACTTCAATTTTGTACTCAAAATTGATGTTTTACATTTGATATGTTTTTGATGATGAAAAATAATTGTATTTTAATAATAAAATTATTTTATTAATCATTAGTGCTCCAATTTGCTTTTATATATTTTATTAAGTATCAAAATAAAAATTAATTTTATTAAGAACATATAATGCCAAAATATTGAGCCAAGTTCCTTTATTTAATTTGTAATTAATTTTTAAAAAATTAAAATAATATTTTGAATAAATATACAAATTAAAATACCTAATTATTTTGGATTAATTTATAAAATATTTTTTTAAATAATGTATGTATTTCAAAAAATATTATTTTCAATAAAATTATTTTTTCAAGTAATTTCGAAATGAAAAAAAAATTAAAAAAATAACTGTTATAAACAATAACTGTAAATAGTAACTGTGAACAGTATTTTTGACCGTTGGAATAGTATCTCCAAATGTCTATAAATACCCCCAAATTCATTTTAAAGACTAGTAAAGTGTCCATTGTGCATATCTAAGGCATTTACAAGCTCCCAAAGGCTCTCAAGTAAATTTTCAAATATTTCAAGGCTTTCGAACCTTCACCGTCCACTCATCAAAGAGTCACAAAGCAAAATGAGAAAAATATTTCAAGTGTATTTTGAATTTCTCCATTGAGGTCACAAAGTTATATTTCATTGGCTTTACATTCATAGTGTATTAAATTACTTTCAAGCCATGTAATTATTTTGAGAGATTGTATATCTAAGATATTCATCTCTTAGAATTTATTTTTTGTATAATATTTTATATTTCCTAACTTGTTACTAGAAGGCCTACTTGTCATAGTATATGCCAAGAGGTTTGTAATTCCTAGCAGATTATGCTAGAGAGTCTATCGGTTGTGATAAAAGGTTTTCTATGGATTGCTTGAAAAATCCTTAATGAATAGTTAAGGCAGTGGATTAAGCTTGATTGGATTGTTTGAAAAATCCTTAATGAACAGTTAAGATAATGGATTAAGCTTGGTTAGTTGGATCACTATAAATCCTTGTATCTACTTCTTTGCATTTACTTTTGTTTCATTTATCTTGTTAGTTCTATCACTTGTTTATTTTTCTAAAATCTCATTTATTTGTTTCAAAATTTTATTTTCTAACAAAGAGAAATTCAAAAGTTCAATTAAAATTTTTAATATAACTCAATTCACCTCCCTCTTGTATTGTAGTGCCATTGTTATACAATTATAACAAAAATCATATTCCCGATGCATTGGACAAAACAATGGTTGTGATTTAGGATCCTTAACTTTTTAGGTGCTATGTGAATTTCTCAAAACATTAAGATCACATATACTATAATGGATAATGTGACATCAAGGAATACATTCACTGAATTATCGGGACATTGAGTAAAATTCAGTGAATATATAATAACAATCCAAAGTTCAATAAATAAATAATTATATGTTTAAAGTTCGTTAAATATATGTTAAATTTACCCAATGCAGGACATACCTCAAACTTCACAACTAAAATAAAAAATATAGGAAAAGATCTAAACTACTAATATATATGTTCAACCTACTAACATTAAGAATATATATATATATATACACATGTCACTAAATATTTTCATAATGTTTATTGTCTGAATCCATCCAGCATAATACTTCTCTAAGCATTATTTGGATTTTTGAAATTTATTATTTCTTATTTGGGTTAGTGGTTAGATATTGTTCTACTTTTTCTCTAGTTTTTGCTCTCAATTTACCAATTAATGCCATTTTTCTCCATTTAAGAGTATATTTGATATTTTATGTTTAATTAATTTACAATAATATAATTTAATATAAGATTAATGGGGCATTGTGGTTTTTCTTGGTCATGTAAATTTAATTTTTTTTCTAAAAAATAATGTTAAAAAAATTGTCAATCAAAAATAAAAATTAAATATCTCAAACTATAAATTTTAACCTAGATCTTATCCAAACATAATGATGAAAAAATTATATGAGTGGTGGACGTTGAGAGGAATTAATATGGGGCTACTGTTGGGGACAAAGATATATAGAGCTAGTTCGTGTCTCAGCTTCTCCAACCTTTTCCCCTCACACACACACTCCCACAACAAAGGCATTGCAGTATGGTGACGTGTCACCCCGTACGTCATCACCAGCTGAGGCTATCCGCGGGCCTTAACTTCTTCCAATATTGTCAAAACAAAATTAACGTCAATGATGGAGATATCTCATGTCTATATGGACCCTTTTTCCGTACAATAATGGAGGCAGTAGGTGACATATCACGCTTTAGCAATAAAATACAAAACATGTTATAATGGATGACATTTTGTTATGTTTTAAAATATAAAATAAAACACTATTTCATACTTGCTTTATCCCTTACATTATTTGAGCAGCCTAACATTGAAAGATTGAACAATTATTTGTGCAGCCTGACATCCCAGCTGGCAACCACAGCACTATGGTTGCTAGCTGGAATATTAGGATATTGCTACACGAACTGAAACTTGGACTAAAAGTTGGACAACTTTAAATTTGAGTGTAATTTGTTCACCCCCTTTAACGAGGTGAGCATCACCCTCACAATTTTTGTGAGGGTGAAAAAGTAACAGAACGACATAATTTTTGTGATTGTCGTTTTGTTACTTTTTCACTCTCACAAAAATTATGAGGGTGATGTTTATCCTTGTTAAAGGGGTGAATAAAATCGTACACCATTTTCAAACCACTCTTCCTCTCTCAAAACCCTCCTCTCTCAAATCCACTGTGTCTCTACCACGTACTTTCTCTCAAAACCACTATCTTTGAAACCCACACTCTCTCTTGCCCACTTTTTCTCTCAGACTCACACCGCTGGTTGCAGCATCTGTCGTTGCCCAACCCTTGCCAAGCCACTGCTCCCTATCTAGTCGAGCACAGTCCGTCGTCTCCCTCCCGTCGCGAGGACCGTCCGCCGTCTCCCCTTCCTCTGCCAGTCGCACTACCTTACCCTCACCACCAGCCACAGACTGTCATCGTCCCCTCCCCATCGTTGGCTCCTCATCGCTGCTCGAACGGCTACTCGCTGTTGCTGTTCGCCCCCGTACATACATTTATATATTTTTCTTTTTTCTGTTTTAGTTTTTCTATTTACTTTGTTGGTTGTTTTTTTGATGTGCTGTTGCTGCTGATGATTTAGTTGTGAAAATAAAAAATTAAGAATATGTTTTTTTATTTGATTGTGAGGTGTTTGAGGTTCTGGCTTATAGATTCTGGAGAGTAGATTATTTTGTGTATGAAGGTGGCACTACAAGACAAACTGATAGTGTGTATATGTGTATATATATGATTTTGTTTACTTCTTCATAGGCTACTGTTGTCGGAGTTCATACATCATAAATCTTTGTCATTTCTATGGAGGCGGCAGTTTCAGAGTTGCGATTTATATTTTGTTAAATCCAGTTGTTGTCCGTCTCTGCTTCCGCTGTCCTGCGGCCGACACCTCCATCCCCCCCTCTCTCTTTCTCCTTCCCCCTCTCTCACCTCATTCTTTCTCTGTGCTCATTCTCGCCGACACATCTGACGCCTCCATCACGGTCCGTCTCTGCCATTCGCAGCCAACACCTCCATCTCCTCCCTCTTTTTGGGTCAGTAACACAAATATATAATATATTTACTAAAAATATATTTGAATATAACTGGGTTAAATATACATATTTTTTACATAAAAATATAGACTAAGCAAGAATAAAAATATATAATATATTTTGAGTTCAAATATTTTTTGTATGAATGATAACTAAAAAAAATATAATTATATTGTGATAAATATAAGAATATATATTTTTATTAAAAATAAATATAATAATATTATGATTTATAATTTATAATTTAATTTGTATTTTATAACTTAAAAAATAAAATAAAATTACAAAATAATTTTTTAAAAATAACAAGTTAAATTATACTCTTAAAAGTTTTAATATCTTATAAACGAAAATTTTTAAAAGTAACAAAATAGATAAAAGATAAGAAAAACTCTTGTTAAATCAACGCCATGAATTTCACTAGAAAATTCTCCTCTCCCCCACCCAAGACAAGGAAAAAGTCAAATGTGTCTATGAATTGCATCAAATAAATTTATTTATTTATTTTTGTTCAGTATTCTCCATTTCCACTTATTTAGAATAACAAGTTTAAATAATTTATAATTCTAATTATATTTTTTCTCTTATCATTCATATAACACATAAAATTTTATGTATTTTATAATTATTTCATGTATGAATAATTATGAATATTTGTATGTTATTATTTATTTATATTGCTTGAATTGAAATTACATGTAAATTTATACAAAATTTTAATATTATATTTTATAAAAATTACAAATTATATTTAAAGTTAAACAAAATCATAATATCATATTTCAAGTAATATAAATAGATAAGAAAATAAATAATATGTAAATAATATATAATATTATATATCATATATTTATATTTGTTTAATAGAGAGAGAGAGAGGAGATGGAGGTGCTGGCGGCAGCGGTCATGGCGACGGACGTCGGCTAAGGCGGCTGTGTCAATGGCAACGACGGCGAGAAACGAGAAGAAAGATGAAAGAGGGGGGGAAAGGAGAAAGAGAAAGAGAAAGTTGGAGGAGCGACGACGGGTGAGGGCGAGGCGGTGCGAGCGGCTGGAGAGGGGGTGATGGCAGTCTGAGCAGCTGTGTGGGGGGGACGACGACGGTCTGTGGCCGATGGTAGGGGTAAGGCGGTGCGACCGGAAGAGGGAGGGGCGATGGCAGTTCCTACAACTTGCGGGGGTGGATTTGAAAAAGAGTACGGGAGATAAAAATGGGTTTGAAAGAAAGTAGGGGAGATAAGAATGGGTTGGAGAGAGGGTGGTTTTGGGTTTTAGAAAGGGTGGTTTTGAGAGAGAGAGAGTGTGTGTGTGGGTTTGAAAATGGGCGGGTGAAGATGAAAGTGAAAGAGAGAGTGGGAGGTGATTGTGAAATAGATCAAGGATAGAGTTGTGTTTTACATTAAGGGTTAATATGGTAATTTTATTGAAGTTGTTCAACTTTATGTCCACCCTTACGTTCGTGTAGCATTATTCGGGATATTAACTTCATTGGGATCGAGAATGAGGCAACTCATTTGTCCCAACACAATGTCCAAGAATTTTATCATGGAGATGACCGACAATCTGAACTAGGTGGTGGACAAGTAGGTGGATAATTTCAAAAAAATTACAAATCTAATCCCCAGTGTAAAAGACTTGACCTCTTAGTCTTTCTTTCACTCTCTCCTTTCATTTTTTTTTTTCATCTTTCGAAAACCCCATTTTTGAAAATCTCATTCTTCACCTCTTACTCTTTCTTTCACTCTCACCTCTCGGAGACCCATATATTTTCACTATATTATCTATTCCCTTTGATGCTATATATTGTAATCTTTTTTGGTAATTTCTTTGTATTTTTATTTTTTTAGCTCACTTTAGATTTCTGACCCTTCAGTTTGTATGTTTTTATCACTAGTTTCTAGCATTCAAAGTCTTTCTTCCGATGTACAAAGCACTCCAAAGAAAATGAATACTTAGATGATGCTTTGAGAAATTCAGAACTTTTACAAGAATTTCTAAAATCATGTACCAAAAAGAACCTTTCAAGGGCTTGTATTGATAAAGAAAAGAAATACACAATTTTATCTAAATGCAAAATGATCGAACAATCTCTAAAGACTAAAAAGAAAATTTTGAAAGATCAACCTTTTTTTAGAAAACATAAGAGAAAGAAAGAAAACCCTATTCGAATTTCACTATTTTTAGAATAAAATTTTAATGTTTGGCATTCACATACTTAGATCTATAAGAATGCTGCATGTAGAATTATTATGTCTATGAAAATAGGGGCGTTTGTTGGCAAAAGAGACAATAATAAGTGCTTTCACAGACTGATAATGAGAGTTTTTTAAGTGAGAGTGTCTCAGAGTAAAAAAGAGATATGGTAAAAATGAAAAAAAAAAGGTTAAAGACTGAATTTTACATCTTGGACAACTATTTAAAAATATGTCAAGTTCTAGCGATATTTTAATATCAAAATATTGCAATAACTTGGAGTTTTTCACGAAGTTATCCGCTCTGTTGTTCGTATCGCACTGTCCCTCATCCACTACTTCAAAAGCCCATTTATTTAGGATTTGATCATGGAAATGACCCCACCTGGAATAACTACTGCAACTGACCGCACCTGGGAAGGCAATTGCTGTTTTGCGAAGTTAAAGGTTGAAGATGGGATTTTTTTTAATGTTATTTAGACATTTTTAATGTTTATTTATTAACGTGTTATATTTTATATAAATATATAAATATTATAATTAAATATAAACATATTTTTCTTTTTCATTTTCTGAGCTCTCGAAAAATCCAAGTAAAAACGGTGCAAACAGTTTCCCCGTGACGTTTTTTACTGGTTGATTTGCTTCTTGCTGGGCCCACCCCTATCCTTTTGCAACTGACGTTTCTTACTGGTTGAGCGAGTTCCACTTTTCTATTTTTTTATTTTTTATATTTAATTGACATGTATCAATATTTTTATTTTATTTTTTGAGTTAAATGCACTAACATGGAGATGTAGATAGGGATCGACATAGAACCAGATTGAATGGGAACTAAAATTTTTAATAATCTTATACTGAAGACTCAATTGGTTCGATTTGGACCAATCCTAATTAGTCTTAAATATATTTTTTTACTTTTTAATTTATTTTTTTAAAAAAATGCATATTTATATTTATATATATATATATATCACTCAAACAAAAATTTTTATTTAAAAAATCTAAACAAAAATCAACTACCTTACATTTTAACAATACATTATGTATATCTCATATTATTTTTTATTATTAATAAATAATATTAATTATTTTAAACTAATTTTTCATCTTTGACTAATCTCGAATAAGACGAATCAAAAACTAGTTGAAGTAAAAATGTAGAATGAGAGCCAAATTGGTCAGTTTGGACCAATTTTCTAGCTCATGTCAAAATTTGAACATCTCTCAACCTAGATATAACTATTTTGGTCTCTTATTGAAGTCTATTTTAGGTGATGTTTGATAGTAATTGTTTAAATTTTAATAGATTGTCCAAATGACATATGGAAAACGTCATCTAAATCATATCAAAAATATTATCTAGGCATTTAATTGTGACACTTTTAATAACACTCTTGTATTAATCTATTATACATTTATATTGATATAATATATGCTATGACTATTTTCTGGACTATTCCTTATGGGTTGGATTCGACTCAATTAGCCGACCCAATCGTTTCAAGCCTAGTAGGCTCGATCCGAACTCGTCAGAGTAAGCTCACATCGCTGAAACCCGAGCTCAAATCGCAGGACTAGGCGAGCTCCCATTGATACTTCCAACAAGCTCTCATCGATGCTCCTAACTTGTTAGTCTAATCCTTTAGTTCGCATAGACAACAAAACTGCTGAACAACCAAAAGCAGGGATCCACTCACTTTATCTGAGACAAGCTAGATCCCTCGTAATGAGTAACTCACTCCTAATTTTATGCAAATGATAAAGACAACTTATCCCCCATTATATCATCTTTATACTTTTGTATCTTATGCAATTGTAGAGGCCTCTCACTATAAATAGGGTTCAAAAAATACCATTATAAAAAGAGGAGAATAATAAGAATAATAACATACTGTTACTCTGTCGGAAGATCTAGAGAACAATCGTAGAGTGGACATCATTCTGGCTGAACCATGTAAAATGTCTCTACGTACCATCTATCTTTGTTTTTACCTGGTTCTTCCTCTTTGTGTTTGGGCTCACGCGGGCCTACAAATCACGATCGACTGATTCCGAACGTCGATAATATAAAATATAATATTATTATAAAAATATTACTAAAAAATATTATAGTTGAATATCCAAATAACATTTTTGAAACCATTTGTATTTTTTTTCTATTTACCCAAACAACAATTATAATTGTTAGAGAAGCTTGGGAGAAGTAGGGCCTCAGCCTCAGCCTCAGCCTCAGCCCCAGCCCCAATATATATAAATGTTAAACTGTTGGTTAGCGTTTATTAGTCGCATTTGATAGTAATTGTTTAAATTTTAATTATTTAGATAAAATTTTAAATAAAAAGAGTTTTAATATAGTATTAAAATCATCTTTAAAGTTAATTATTATTTAAAATTTAATTATTGATATCCGGTTTTTGATTTAAAATTTTTTAAAAATGTCATTCTCGATCCATTCTAATTTAATCTAAGATTGATCAGGATTGATTGAACACTCCTAATTATCAAAATATATGCAGCTGACTTGTTATTGCCTTTCAAATATTTAACCAAAAAAAGAAAAGAAAAGAGTTGTCCAATTCCATCCTCAATTATATATTTTTGTTTGATTGGTTTATGTGAACTAACTAAAATTTGTTAACTACTTTTTTTAGTTTTTTATCTTACAAAAAATAAATAAAAAATCTCATAATATAAATATATATGAAAGAAAGCATTATTGGCTTAAAGAAAAAATAAATTAATAAATGAAGGACTAGTCATGAAAATAATTCATTCACTTTTACCAATTTGTAATTTTATTCAATTCTTTTAATTTTGTCTATTAGTTCCAAATTAGTCTAATTGGAGGCAATTTTATCCACATGTATTGATTTGGGATGTCATGTGTTATATTATAATAACATTTTTGTAATTTTATCTAACATGTGTTGATTTAGCAACAATCAATTTATTTTTTTCTTTTTATTAGTTATATTTTTTGTAAACTTTATTATTATTATATGATACTTATTAAGTCAACATGAAAACACTCCTCTAAATTAATTTTACATGTTAGATAAAATTATATCCAAATTAACTAATTTAAACCTAATTATTAAAATTAAAAAATTTAATAAAATTACAAATTCGCAGACTGTCATTTCCCGATTAGCCCATAAAATAAAATAAGTAGCTTCCGTGCAGAAAGGAAGCCGCCTTCCTTTCTGCATGTGATGTGGGGATCCAATCATGCAAGGATGTATGTCAAAAATATATATTTTAAATAAAAAATTAATCTGTATTTTTTTATCAAATATTATTAATTAATTATCACGTCTAATGGGATTCCACACCGTTCCCGTGCAAGAAATGGTAATTAATTAAACTGATAGAATTCATCTCAATAGAATTGATGATGTCGGAGAAGATCCCACGTCATCAACTCTACTGCATAATCCCCTTTTTTTTTTTTTTTAAAAAAAAAAAAAGGGACTATACGGTAGAGGTTTTTTATAAATGTGAATGGAGTTTTATTATAGGGTCAGAAAATCTCACTGAGAGTTACATAATAAGATTGAAAAGACTAAAATATAAATTTGCTAGAGATGCCATTGTCAGTCTTTGTCTCTCTCTTTTCTCCCCTAGCTGCGTGACTATCGATCGCCGACACTATCACATCGTCGTCTGGCTGCTATCGTCTCGCCTTGTCACCCATCACTGGTTGCAGTGACAGTTGGCGAGACAATGACAGCGAGGTGGCAACGTCAATGATCATGCGGTCATAAGAAAAGAGAGAGAGGTGAAAGTTAGACGAGAGCATTTAGGTCTTTTTAACTCTAAGTCCGTCAGACAAAATAAAATAATCCATGTTAATGATTGCGTTTAGAAAAGGGATTATGCAGTAAAGATTTTTTATAAATGTGAATGATTACATAACGTCGAAAGTAAAAGTGTAGTGTGAATGATCACATAGCGTTAAAAGGACAAGTAAAGTAAAGTGTGAATGATTACATAATGTCAAAAACACAAGTAAAAATAAAAAAAATTATTATTATTATTTTTTTTTGATTTAGGTGCCCTAACTTTGTCTGTCTAGTTTTGAAAAAAATCAGTTTTTTCTCATATTTAATTAGTTTTTGAATAAATCGAGTATAATTACAATGTATTTTTAAGCAAACACATGGTTAGTCTTTACTAAATAAGGTATTTTTGTTTTTACTAAGAATTGATCCCCTAACATTCTCAAAAAAATTTAAAAACTTAACTATTTGTGCCATCCTTCAAGTGAGAATTGTTATTGTTGTTCGACACTGTTTGTGTGTGTTCCTTTTTCTTTTTTAAAGTTGCAAACATGTCAATACTTGAATTTATATGAACTTTTTCAATTTAATGTTTCATTTAATTACGGTTAAAGTTGAAAAAATAGTGAATTTACTATTATGATTACGTTTAATTGTCTAAAATGTATAATGCATGCAACCACCATCTAACCACAATTCCAGTTCATAATCATAAATGACAAGCGAATCTAACTCAAATCTTATTTAATTGTCCAATCAGACAGCGCACCACTAATCAACCACCGTTCCAATGTAATCCGAACACTTGTCCTGAACACAGTGGGGTGAATTCACATCACTCTGTCTATAGCAGGAGAAGATGAAAGTCGCCCCACCTGTTTAAAGTAAGGTACCATCACAAGAGGTTAAATTACCTGAGAGTCCCTGGCAATCATCCACTACTTCAAAAGCCGATTTATTCGGGATATTTGTTGAAATTTGACGCCCAGTTGAACATGCGTAAAAGAGTTTTTTTTTTTTTTTTTTTAAATTCGTGACAAAGCATTTTTTTTTTTAAAAAATTATATAGTAAGTTTTTTATTTGTAATTTAAATGATCATACAGTATAGTATCGAAAGCATAAGCAAAAAGAAAGAGAATTATTTTTCTGTATATGTCCATTCATCCACGTGACGTGCCATTTTATATTCTCACTCAAGTGGGCTAAGTTAACCTGAGATCCTACAATTTCAACTACAGAACCTATTGTGAAAAGTTTTTCTCATAATTAAACATACTTAATATAAAAATGACAAATATAGTATAAAAGTAAAGGATAAAGACACAGTTTTTAACACAAAAAATGAAATATGGTTTAGAAGTACAGCACCCTCCATAATACAGCACCCTCAACTCAATTGATATATACTATTCAAGTTAGAACTTAATTCTGTAGACAATTTAATTTGATTTCAGTTGAGTTGAATTGATCTAATTTTGTTTTATAATTAAATATATTAATCTATAAACTTAAACCTTACATTTAATTCCATTTTACTAACGTCCCAATCGCATCAAATGACAAACTTTTTGTCGGTGAGGCCGCGCCGCAAGTGCTTGATCCCCACCGCAAGGGCCTACTCCACACACACACAACGAACACGGAAATGCAAGACCAGCTGTATTTATAGTTGTCCAATCTTACAGTTTATCAAAGCTGACAGACAAATCTTGCATGCTCCCCGATCCCACGTCGAGAAGAGCAATCGGGAAGCATGCCACCGTCCATCTACAAAGTCCCTCCCCTGATCTCAAACAATAAGGAGAAAGCCTACCAGCCCCGGGTGGTGTCGTTCGGGCCATACCACCACAGGAAGCCTCACCTGGTACCGATGGAGGTTCACAAGCAACGCGCTTGCGATAGCTGCATCAATCGATTAAGGCGATCCATGGAAGAGTTCATTGACTCCGTAACGCCAGTGGCTGAACAGTTGAAGGATTCGTACGATTCCCTCGACCCCAAATGGAAAGATGACACCAAGGGATTCGTAAAAATGATGATCTTGGATGGGTGTTTCATGCTTGAATTACTATACTTCTACCAACTTCAAAATTATGCTTCCAACGACGATGATCCCGTATTCAGCTCCGTTTATCAGAGATGACATGATACTGTTAGAGAATCAGTTGCCAATATTGCTTTTGCTTAAACTCCAAAATATCCCTGAAGTATATATTGAGCTCTTTTCTTATTTTTTTTTAAACATAAATAAGATTTAAAAATCAGTAAATTCATAAGATTTCATATAAGATTTGGATTATCCGATGAATTGATCAAAACTTGAGATTTTTTTACAATCAAAACAAAGTAATTATTGCATGACTTGATTGGAAAGATGTCACTATAATACTTAAACTAGAAAAGAATTTGGCCAGGAGATAGTTTATAGGCAGGGAATTGGAATGTGATTGTTAACTAAAATATTCAAGTTAATTTATTTAGAATTTTAACTTTTGAATTTTAAATGTATATTTATCACTTGGAAATATAATTTTTAATCTCTTAAAAATTTGTTATCTTTCAAAATATGAAACATTATTTTATTAATTTACATTTCTCCACAATCCATGTCTTTACTTAAATAGCATGTCTCGTCCTAATGTCCCGCATCCATGTCCAAAATTTCATACTTGCTTTACCCCTCGCATTATTTGTGCAGACTAGCAATAAAATTGACGCATTGAACAAGGACATACTCAGCTTTCTCTTCTTCAACAATGAGGAGTACAAAGGGATGGGCAGATGTTTGCACGTGCTTGACCTCTTCCGGAAGGCCCTACTTAGCACACACAACCAACCCAGAGGTGAAGCCCCCGAATCTACAAATCAAGGAGAAGGAAAAGCGAGATCGAAATCAAGGGTCGGCCACGACGTCGTCCGCCCAGCCACAGAGCTCCACGAGGCCGGCATCCGCTTCAAGAAAAGCGAAGGAAAAGGTCTCTTGGCCATCTACTTTGATGAAGTCAGCGGCGAATTGAAACTTCCCAATTTCGTAGTTAATGATCATACTGAATCAAGATTTTTGAATCTCATAGCTTTCGAGCGTTGCCACATCCCTGCTATTAGCGACATCACTTCGTTCATCGCGTTCATGAACTGCATCATCGACGACGGTCGAGATATCAAACTTTTGAGCTCGAAAGGGATTATCAACAACATCCTTGGGACCGACAAGGAGGCAGCTGATTTATTCAACACAATGTCCAAGGATTTGGTACTTTGGAACGACTCCCTTTTCAACGTGTACCAGAAGCTTGTTGACTACAGCAAGAAAACTTGGCCTAAGCATCGCGCCAATCTATCTCAAACTTACTTCACAAACC
Organism: Diospyros kaki; assembly: GCA_036245055.1. Classification (NCBI taxonomy): domain Eukaryota; kingdom Viridiplantae; phylum Streptophyta; class Magnoliopsida; order Ericales; family Ebenaceae; genus Diospyros; species Diospyros kaki. Next base: position 41,978,153 of record BSEG01000007.1, on the reverse strand, counting down.
CGTGGGCAATTATTTCTGTCATTGCAGCCTTCATTCTCTTCTCTCTTACTTTATTGCAAACTATCTTTACCATTCGAAATTAATTTGGACCGTGATGTACTGACGAGATGTATCAGCCCGATAATCTAATCGAATTTCATCCGACAATAAAGTATCATGGTCAAGTATTTTGATGATTGCATATGGAATTAGTTAATTTTCCAACAAGTTGAGTAAGATGTTGGTTTACTTCTAAAAAAGTTAGGGAATATATAGCCCAATTTGAGATGTCCTGCGCAAAATTTCTATTAAGACTTTTATTTGTAATGTGACCTTAATGTATGGTTCAAGAGTGATACCAAACTCATATACTTGAACCATGTTGATGACCATGCTCATAATGGTCATAGAAGATTTTAACGACACATGGTGATTCAGATGCCCTCTGTTATAATTTGTGAAGCTTCAGAGGGCTGGAGGTCGTTTCAGCAACCCTCAGTGTATAATTAAAACGCTGCCGTTTTTCTGTGAGCTGAGTGGAGGGTTGAAACGACCTCCTCCTCTATCGTTTTGGTCGACGTACTTATTTGTCGCCTTGCCTGATGGATGCCCGATCATTGATGCTCTGCGATGCTTTTTGCTCTCTTGATCTTCACCGTTCGAGCTGTCTTTATAATCTCTACAGTGGCCTCGAGATTAGCAGCAAGCGCAGCTTCCGATTACCTTCTTTTTACAGCGTTGGTTTGATCTGATTTCCTCTGTTTTCATTCCGTACATTTTACGCTTGTTTTCTCTCTAGGGTTTTGGCCTCTGATCCTTAGTCTTGTGGTTATGGGGCCGATCTTAAGGTGAGTTATGTTTTTGTTCTTGTACAGTGAGGATTGAGAGATTGTTTTTGTACTCTGTGATTGTAATCGGTTTTAAACACAATAGTGGAGTGAGCTCTCTTTGCCGGAGCTCAACGTGGACGTAGCCCTTGTTAACGGGTGAACCACGGTAAATCGTTTTTGTGTTCTTTTGTGGTTGTTCATTTTTCGTATACTTGCAGAGTCATATTGTTTGCTGTGTTGCTGTGAGTGTTTGAAATCGGCTTATCATTTCGTAACAGTGGTATCAGAGCCATTTCTCTGGTATTCACAGTTAGGGTTTTCGAAGCCTGTGCTATTTTTTCTATTGCCGAACTTATATTTCATCTTTACCTTTGTTGGTCTAAGGACCTAGGGTTTGCTGTGAGTCTCAATCAGTCAAGGGTTTACTGTGTGAGTCTCTGTCAGCGTCTAGAGTTTTAGGGTTCTTCGCACAAAGCGAAGATGACAACAACCGGATTTGATATCGGTACATTTGATGGGAAAAATGACTTCGATAGTTGGAAAAAGAAGATGAGAGTCTTGCTCTCTCATCACAAAGTGCTTATTGCACTTGAGCCAGACGACAGAAAATGGTCTTCAGACCAGTTGGCTAGATTTAATGAGGTAAGGGAAGAAGCTTTTAATCTTATCTTCTTACACCTTGGTGATAGTGTAATTCGTAAAGTAGATGGTATGAATTCTCCTATTGATTTGTGGAACAAGTTAGAATCTCTGTATTCAGTTCTGTCTGCTCCTAATTTAGTTTACTTAAAAGGTATGTTATTCAATTTTAAGATGAATGCTTCAAAGTCTATGGAAGAAAATATAGATGAATTTATCAAACTTGCTCTATTGTTAAGAGGTACGGATCAAGCCCTGGGTGATACCAGTGAGGCTATGATCCTTTTAAATTCATTGCCTGAAGAATATAATGTAGTTAAGCATGCTCTTCAATACACTGGAATTGTACCTAGCTTAGACTTAGTTATATCTGGAATTAAAGCTAGAGAACTTGAATTGAACACATCCAGGAAAACAACTAATAACTTGTTTGTAAAGGGCAAATTTGAAAAGAAAAACAACTTAGGCAATGGAGACCAAACTTTGTGTAAGGGTAAAAGTAAAGAGAATAAGGGCAAACAAAAACCTAAATGGAAATGTTACCATTGTGGGAAAGAGGGGCATATCAAAAAATATTGTTATGATCTTTTAAGAAAACAGAAACAAGGAGGTAATGCAACCATAGCTGCAAGTAATTCAACTACTTTAGCTGAAGTTCTAACTGTATCTGATGAAACTGTAACTAATGAATGGATTATGGACTCAGGATGCTCTTTCCATATGTGTCCAAATATTAAATGGTTTCAAAACTTTAGTAATAAAGAATCAGGTACTGTGTATATGGGCAACAATCAATCATGCAGTATAAAAGGAATAGGAGACATAACCCTTAAAATGCATGATAACAAAGTTAGGATGCTCACTAAAGTAAGATATGTGCCAGGTCTAAAACGAAACTTAATTTCCCTTGGTACCTTGGATGAATTAGGATACTCTTATACTACTGTAAATGGTTTCATGCATGTATTTAAAAATGATAACCTAATTTTAACTGGTACCAAAAGGCATGGCTTGTATGTATTAGATGGTTGTTCTTATTGTCCTGTTTCTTCTGCATGCACTGTTAAAACTGATAAGACAGATCTCTGGCATTTGAGACTTGGTCACATAAGCCAGAAAGCTCTCCAGGCACTGTCAACTCAAGGATACCTTGATTCAGTGTCTGCAGAGTCCCTAAACTTTTGTGAGCCTTGTACTCTTGGCAAGCAACACAGATTGAGCTTCCATCATGGAACTCATCTGGCGAAGGCATGCCTAGAGTACTTGCATGCAGACCTTTGGGGTCCCTCCCAAACACTAACACTCGGTGGCAACAGGTATTTCTTTTCAATTGTTGATGACTTCACTAGAAAAGTGTGGGTCTATCCTCTTAGGACTAAAGACCAAACATTAGAAAAATTCAAGGTATGGAAAGCTTTAGCAGAAAATCAGACATCTAAGAGGGTTAAATTCCTAAGAACAGACAATGGTCTAGAATTTTGTAATAGGGAATTTGATGAATTTTGTAACTTACAAGGCATCACAAGACACAAGACTGTTAGAAACACACCCCAACAAAATGGGGTGGCTGAAAGAATGAATAGAACCCTTCTAGAGAAGGTCAGGTGTCTAATGTTTACAGCAGGAATGCCCAAAACCCTCTGGGGGGAAGCCCTATCCACTGCTGCCTACCTTATTAATCGAAGCTCTTCATCTGTGTTAAACTTTAAATGTCCTGAAGAGAAATGGTTAGGCAGAAAACTGAATCTAAATCACTTAAGGGTTTTTGAATGTCAAGCCTATATTCATCAATCTATAGGAAAATTAGACCCTAGATCCTCAAAGTGTGTCTTTGTAGGATATCAAGAAGGAACTAAAGGATATAGGTTGTGGGACAAGAGTTTTGGAGGAGTTAAAATAATTATAAGTAGGGATGTTATATTCAATGAGAATGTTTTCCTTTGTAAAATAGGAAATACTGAATCAGAACCCAAACCTAATAACTTGGAAGACTTTGTGATAGGGTCCAATACCCATTTTCAGGTGGAGCAGCCATCAAGAATGTTTGATGTGCTAGCTTCCGCATCAAGTGATCCTTCCTCTGATCATGAAAGTGATCATGAGGAAGCAACTGATGCCCCTAAGGCTGAGGTGGAGCATTATGACTCCCCTCAGCAAAACTTGGGAGATTATCAGTTGGCTCGAGATAGGAGCAGAAGGTCAGTGAGACCCCCTGCTAGGTATGCCTACTCAGATCTTGTATATTGTGCCTTGGTGGCAGGCATGGAACTAAGAGGCTGTGAACTTGTCTCTTTTGAAGAGGCAGTCAGCTCTCAAGATAGGTCTAAGTGGCAGGATGCCATGGATGAGGAAATGACATCTCTGATAACAAACAACACTTGGGACTTGGTCCCAAGACCCAAGAAACAAAAGTTAGTGAAGTGTAAATGGCTGTTCAAAATCAAAGAGGGCATTTTGCCCTCCGACCCTCACAGATTTAAAGCAAGATTAGTTGCTAAAGGGTTCATACAAAGAGAAGGGATAGATTATACATAAATATTCTCACCAGTTGTCAAGTTTAAAACTATCTGTTTAATGCTTGCAATAGTGGTTCAGTATGATTTAGAGATAGAACAACTTGATGTTAAAACTGTCTTCTTACATGGAGACTTAGAAGAAACCATTTATATGGAACAACCAGTTGGATATGTTAACAAACAACATCCTGAATTTGTTTGTCTGTTGAAAAAATCCCTTTATGGTTTAAAACAATCCCCCCGCCAATGGTATAAAAAATTTGACAATTTTGTAAGTGGGATTGGTTTTATGAGAAGTGAATATGATAATTGTCTTTACTTCATTCTCTCAGATATTCCTGTATATTTGCTGCTGTATGTGGATGACATATTATTAATCAGCAAATCCAAGACCAAGATCAGTGAACTAAAATTAATGTTAAACACTAATTTTGACATAAAGGATTTAGGATCTGCTAGGAAAATCTTAGGGATGGTAATTGAGAGAAATAGGAGTAAAAACTACCTAAAGGTTCACCAACATGACTACCTATTAAAGGCTGTACAGAAATTTGGAATGGCGGATTGCAAACCTGTAAACACACCTTTAGGAGGTCATTTTATCTTGTCAAAAGCCCAATGCCCAACATCTGAGTCTGAAAGATTAAAAATGGAACCCATTCCCTATGTAAATGTAATTGGTACTATCATGTACTCCATGATCAGTACCAGACCAGATCTTGCCTTCTTAATCTCTTTGCTTAGTAGATTTATGTCCAACCCTGGAAAGCATCACTGGGAAGCCCTAAAATATTTATTAAGGTATATTAATGGCTCCTTGAATTTTGGATTAAATTACATGAAAAGAACTGATACACTTGATTTGGTAGGGTTCGTAGACTCTGATTTTGCAGGTGATCGAGATTCAAGGAAATCAACTACACCTTACTACTTTACCCTAAGTGGTAATTTTATAAGTTGGAAATCCCAATTGCAGCTACTGGTGGCTCTATCCTCAACAGAGGCCGAATATGTTACTGTAACTGACGTCTTCAAAGAAGCCATCTGGCTTCAAGGTATCCTTTCAAAAATTAAGCTTTTACAAGGTAAGGTAATAGTTTTCTCTGATAGTCAAAGTGCTATACATTTATGTAAGAATCCTGTTTACCATGAAAGGACAAAACATGTAGATGTCAAATACCATTATGTAAGGGATCAAGTGTCTAAAGGTAAGGTAATTATACAAAAGGTCCCTACAGAAAATAACCCAGCTGATATGGGTACAAAGATTGTGACTGCAGGCAAGTTTAGACACTGTCTAGACCTGTTGCATGTTACAGATGGTTGAAGGAACAACCATCATGAGCCATGAAGGCAAAGATTGAAGCATGCTCCATTGTTGTGTTTGTGTCCCTGTATGTCTGAAGCTTCAAGGTGGAGATTGTTATAATTTGTGAAGCTTCAGAGGGCTGGAGGTCGTTTCAGCAACCCTCAGTGCATAATTAAAACGCTGCCGTTTTTCTGTGAGCTGAGTGGAGGGTTGAAACGACCTCCTTCTCTGTCGTTTTGGTCGATGTACTTATTTGTCGCCTTACTTGATGGATGCCCGATCATTGATGCTCTGCGATGCTTTTTGCTCTCTTGATCTTCACCGTTCGAGCTGCCTTTATAATCTCTACAGTGGCCTCGAGATTAGCAGCAACATCAAATGGCAACAAGGAAGCCTATGAGCCCCAAGTGGTGTCCTAATTGGGTCGTACCACCTCCACAACCACTCTAATCTCAGCCTAATGGGGGATCACAAGCAACGCGCTCTCCTTTATTTCTTGAACACATCAAAAACAACAAGTGTTGGCGCCTCTCAAGGATGTGGAGCAAGACCTCAAGGACTCTTAGTGGTTGGGCAATGCAAGCACCGACCAATTCGTGCGAATGATGATCCTCGATGGTTACTTCCTAATGGAACTAGAGCGGATGGTGCATGGAGCAATTCTAGAAAAACAATCGGCTTTTGGATTGTTCCGATATGTTGAATTCACATATTAATAATGTTTTGATGATGATGTTATTAATAACATATTAATGCAAAACTTTAATTATATATCAAATATTTGAGTAAGCCCTTATATATAATTTAAAGTGAATTCATAACTACTCGAGTAGGAGCTTTACAAATATTCGAGTAAATGAAGTATGGAAGGCTAATTTAATTATCTTTCAAACCTTATTTTTGGAATCGAATAGAACATATTTGGCCTTACATAATCGAGTAGTAAAACAAGCTCGGTAAGGCTCAAGTTAAGTATTAGCTTGATCTCAAATGACCTTGTAAGTTATTTAATCAAGTTCCCAAATAACTTTTGAGTATTGGTGAGTAATTGAGTTAATTTTATTCACGATTGAAAATAAAATGTTAAAAATATCAAACTTTTGTGCTTACATGAAAAATCAAGTGAACTACTCATTGTAAGTTATTCAATCAAGGGCCCAAATAAATTTTGAGTATTGGTGAGTAATTGAGTTAATTTTATTCACGACTGAAGATAAAATGTTAAAAATATCAAGTTTTTATGCTTGCATGAAAAATCAAGTGAACTACTCATTAATGACGCAATTATTTGTGTCAACTAAAAATTGGCTTGAATTTTCCTATAATTGTTTGGGGCAAATCTGGAATGATCATTCAATGTTTAAGTTAATATTTGATAAGCAACATTTAAGGGGTGAGATATTAAATTCTCTCAATCTTAACCTATCACATGTCCCTATTATCAAATAAAAAAATAATAACATGTGTCATTTTGATTGACCCAGAATCTCAATTTTGAAAAATTTGAAACAAATACAGGGACCCAGAATCTGAGCAGAACGAATCCTCTATCAACTTGTTACTGCTGAGCCCAATAATCTTGAAAATAAACAATGAGTATTTGATCTCACCCAACTTACATAAGGACCAGGACCCTTCACAGGTAATCTTGTTCACCATATAGTTGTGAGTTTTCACAAGAACTTGGATATTGAAAATTATACCGAGAGATTCCATCCCACTTCTGTTTATAATATGGACATCAATTTAAATCCTGATAATTAGTCCCAACTGTTATCAATATCCAAATCCATAAAAAGGGAGGCCAACCGCTATGTCTTGCGATTCCTAGGGTTGCAAATGAGTTGAGTCGCTCGAGAGTGGTTTGGTGCTCAGCTAGTTAAAAGTTCGTTTGAGTTTGTTTGATAAAGTAGGTAGGTCGAGTTTGAACTTAACTTTTAAACTCAATTTGTAAACAAATTAAGTTTGAATTTAGTAAAATTTGACTTGGTAACTTGCAAGCTGACTTGATTATAGGCTCTCGAGCAAGCTCAATTAGAAGCTCACGAGCATACTCAATTATTGGTCCGTGAGTAGTTCATGAATAATTTGTTTATAAATGTATTAATAAATGTATTCATAATTTTATAAAATTATTAATTGTATAGTTATTATACAGATTATATTATACATAAAAATTAATTAATATTAATAAAGGGGTAATTGTATAATATTAATATTGTATATAAGAAGAATTAATTAATATTAAAAACAAGTTAAAAAAGATAAAACTAAGAAGGGATTGATGGAGAAGACTGAAGAAGAAATTGAAATTTAAAGGGGGAGAAATGTTCTCCCGCAGCTTCCGTGATTTGCTTATATATATATATATATTTATATAATATTAAATGATTTATTTATATATATATATATTAAGGTTGAATCTAATATCTTCTTTGATGAGTATTTTATTTTTTTTAATTTTGCAATAATTTGTAGATTTTATTTTATTAATTAACTATATATACATTATTTAAATATAGTTAAGTGAATACATTGAATCTATTTAATCTAATTAAATTTTATTTTATTAATTAATTTTATGTACATTCTTTGAATGTAATTAGATACATATATTAAATCTATCTAATCTAATTTAATAATATTATTGAGCCTAATAATTTTTTATTCTACTTGAACTTTACACATCAAAGTAACACTTTATAAATGAAGAGCTATTCGAGTAAATTTTCTTTGATGAGTGTTTCATTTTTTTAATTTTGTGATGATTTCTAGATTTTTAAAATTTTAAATTATTTATAATTTAATCATAATTATTTTATTAATTAACTATATATACATTCTTTAAATGTAGCAATCTGCATATATTGAATCTATCTAATATAATTTAATAATATTATTAAACTTAATAATTTTTTATTCTACTTAAACTTTACACATCACCATAAAAGAGGACATACCCTTTTGAAAAGCCACGTAATGGTTCTAAAATTTTATATACAAGGGTAGCAACAGCCTGTTGAGTAATGTGTCTTTTATGATCATTCTCTGCTGCTCTTCTTCCCTTTGTCTATGCAAGAAGCATACGATAGAAGAGAGGTTTTTGAGAAGTTTATCTTCTTCGCTGTATGCTTCTTCATTAAAAAGCTGATATTTGTCTATAAAAGAGTGGTTTGCTTATATCTTGTTGTCACTTCTAACATAATTTGAAAGATGATAAAAAGCTGCATTACATTCTATCATTTTATTATCTTAGCTTATCCTTCGCAAGTTCTCCAAGAAAAGACATTCTCTCAGAAAAAGAAATTCTCCCAAAAAAAAAATTAGCAAGGAAGTTCTCCTAGAAGAACAATGAGGAGTTCTTCCAAAGAGATATACTGCACATTATAAGCTATTCCGTCACAAGTCATTTTCTCCAGGAGACTCTCTCAGACAATTATAGTCTTCTTTCAATTACTCATTAGCTCTCCCGAACAATAAATCAAGCTCTTATCGAGCGATTGCTCTTCTCCCAAACAACCTTGTTCTTCATCTAACTCTACCAACTTCTCGAGTTTTATTAAATAAATAAATTTTAATTGTAATATTCTAATCAACAATAAATACTTTAATAATTAACAAATAAAATGTAATAATGAGAAATGATAGTTTAAAATTGAAACTAAATAAAAAATTAGATGTTCAATTAATAAAATTAAAGCTTGAGTTTAAAATTAAAAATACGGTGAACGTTAGTTCTTTTCAGTAATTTGCCCTAAAATTAATTGGATTTATTTAAAATGTAGAGCACAATGAAAATTACACGTGATGAGGTACACATCTGGTCATCATTATTTATGTGCATCTTTGGTAAAATTATTATATCTTTTCTGATTTTCAATAATTCTTAATTAATTGAGTTTTATTTCTCTTTGTCTGTCTTTGCTACCTGTTTTATATATTGGTGTTTAACTATCAACCATCTTAGCAACATAATAAAACTAATTTTATAATTATCTAATAAATTTTTTTATTTAATTTTAAAAAAATTTACAACCCTCCTTCTATATGATTTAAGGATCAATAAAAAATAATAACAACTAATTTATAATCAATATATCAATCATCTACACAAAAAATAACACAATTAATTTAATTCTACGAACAATATCAAAAATTGAAACATACAGCTACTTCAATTTTTGGTATTAAAACGTTTAAACATTTACTTATTAAATATTATTATTTTGTTTTTTTGGTAATTAAATATTTTTTTTTGTTGTTTTTAAAATTTTTGGTAAAATCTTAGCATTTCCTGAGAATTGTGCAGAGGTCATGATTTTACTTTACCATCGTTTACACGAAGAACTAAAAATTGAATCATTTTACCATCATTTTTGGGATAATTAATTGAGATCTCTCTGATATCATTTTAAATGAATTAATTAATTGACATTAATTTTTGAAAATTTTAAATTGGATCTCTTGTGGATATGATTCACCACCATCTAAAAGATCTTGTAAAGGGATAATAATCACACATGCACCTATAAAACCAACTATACTTATTATTATTATTATTATTATTATTATTATTATTATTATTATTATTATTATTATTATTATTATTAGCTTAATGTTCAATATATCTTTTAGTTTTTGGGAGTCAATTAAGATTTATTTATAAAAGTAGTTATTGACCAATGCATTAAATAAAGAAATTGAAAAGGGCAAAAATGGGTAATCATGACCGAGTGCTCAATTATTAATTATGTGAATGATTATATAACGTTGAAAACATAATTAAAAGTTAAAAATATATTATTTTTTTTTTGAGAATCATTGGGTGATATGAATGACTCGGGGGTTCAATTATTAGTTGTGTGGGTCATTACACAGTGTCGAAGGCCTAATCAAAAGTTAAAGACAATTATTTTTTTCCTCTTTGAAAATTAATGGGTGATCATAACTCGGGGGCTCAATTATTAGTTATGAGAATGATTATATAGCGTTGAAAACATAATCAAAAGCTAAAGACTATTATTATTATTATTATTATTATTATTCTTTTTTTGAGAATCAATGGGTGATCATGACTCTGGGGGTTCAATTATTAGTTGTGTGGATGATTACACAGCGCCGAAAGTATGATCAAAAGTTCAAGATAATTATTGTTTTTTTCTCTAGAACTAATGGATGATCATGACTCGAGACTCAATTATTAGTTGTGTAGATAATTACACAACGCCGTGGACCTAATCAAAAGTTAAAAGATAATTATTTTTTTTAATTAAGAATCAATGAGTGATCGTGACTTGAGAGATCAATTAAATTCACGTGGACTTCTTTTATGAGTATACTATGAAAAGTTTTTTTCATAATATAGTTTGGAAGTACCCTCTATAATACAGCACCCTCAACTCAATTAATACTATTCAAATTACAATTTAATTCTATAATTAATTTAATTTAATTTAATTTCGGTTGAGTTGAATATTTGATCTAATTTTGTTTTATAATTAAATTAATAATCTATAAACATAAACCTTACATTTAATTCCATTTTTAGTAACGTCCCAATCACATCAAATGACAAACTTTTGTCCGTGCCTAATGTTCAATATATCTTTTAATTTTTAAGAAGTCAATTAAGATTTATTTATAAAAGTAGTTATTGACCAATGCAATGCATTAAATAATGAAATTGAAAAGGGCAAAAATGGGTAATCATTGCTGAGTGCTCAATTATCAGTTATGTGAATGATTATACAAGTTGAAAACATAATCAAAAATAATTTTTTTTTTTTAAATTAATGGGTGATCATGACTCGGGGTTCAATTGTTAATTGTGTGAGTGATTATACAGTGTCGAAGATCTAATCAAAAGTTAAAGACAATTATTTTTTTCCTCTTTGATAATCAATAGGTGATCATAACTCGATGGCTCAATTATTAATTATGTGAATGATTATACAACGTTGAAAACATAATCAAAAGGTAAAGACACTTATTATTATTATTCTTTTCTTGAGAATCAATGGGTGATCATGACTCTAGGACTTCAATTATTAGTTGCTTGGAAGATTACACAGCGCTGAAAGTATGATCAAAAGTTCAAGATAATTATTATTTTCTTCTCTAAAACTAATGGATGATCATGACTCAGGCTCAATTATTAGTTGTGAGGATAATTACACAACGACGAAGACCTAATCAAAAGTTAAAAAATAATTTTTTTTTTCATTAAGAATCAATGGGTGATGGTGACTCGAGGTCTCAATTAAATTCATGTGAACTTCTTTTACCAGCTATATTGTGAAAAGTTTTTTTCATAATATAGTTTGAAATTACAGAACCCTCCATAATACAGCACCCTCAACTCAATTAATACTATTCAAATTACAACTTAATTCTATAATCAATTTAATTTAATTTTGGTTGAGTTGAATATTTGATCTAGTTTTGTTTTATAATTAAATTAATAATCTATATACTAAAACCTTGCATTTAATTCCATTTTTATTAACGTCCCAATCACATCAAATGACAAACTTTTGTCGGTGCTTAATGTTCAATATTCTTAGCTTATTATTATTAGCTTAATGTTCAATATATCTTTTAATTTTTAGGAGTCAATTAAGATTTATTTATAAAAGTAGTTATTGACCAATGCAATGCATTAAATAATGAAATTGAAAAGGGCAAGAATGGTTAATCATGACTGAGTGTTCAATTATTAGTTATGTGAATGATTATACAACGCTGAAAACATAATTAAAAGTTAAAAATATATTTTTTTTCTTTTGAGAATGAATGAGTGATCATGACTCGAGGGTTCAATTATTAGTTGTGTGGGTGATTACACAATGTTGAAGGCCTAATCAAAAGTTAAGGACAACTATTTTTTTTCTCTTTGAGAATCAATGAGTGATCATGATTCGAGGACTTAATTATTAGTTATGTGAATGATTATACAACGTTGAAAACATAATTAAAAAGTTAAAGGCAGTTATTATTATTATTATTATTATTATTATTATTATTATTATTATTATTATTATTATTATTATTTTTAAAATCAATGGGTGATCATGACTCTGGGGGTTCAATTATTAGTTGCGTGGATGATTACACAGTGCCGAAAATATGATCAAAAGTTCAAGATAATTATTATTTTTTTCTCTAAAAATAATGGATGTTCATGACTCGAGACTCAATTATTAGTTGTGTGGATAATTACACAGCGCTGAAGACCTAATCAAAAGTTAAAGATAATTATTTTTTTTTTCATTAAGAATTAATGGGTGATTGTGACTCGGGTTCAATTAAATTCACGTAGACTTCTTTTACGGGATATACTGTGAAAGGTTTTTTTCATAATATAGTTTGGAAGTACCCTCCATAATACAGCACCATCAACTCAATTAATACTATTCAAATTACAACTTAATTCTATAATCAATTTAATTTAATTTCGGTTGAGTTGAATATTTGATCTAGTTTTGTTTTATAATTAAATTAATAATCTATATACTAAAACCTTGCATTTAATTCCATTTTTATTAACGTCCCAATCACATCAAATGACAAACTTTTGTCGGTGCTTAATGTTCAATATTCTTAGCTTATTATTATTAGCTTAATGTTCAATATATCTTTTAATTTTTAGGAGTCAATTAAGATTTATTTATAAAAGTAGTTATTGACCAATGCAATGCATTAAATAATGAAATTGAAAAGGGCAAGAATGGTTAATCATGACTGAGTGTTCAATTATTAGTTATGTGAATGATTATACAACGCTGAAAACATAATTAAAAGTTAAAAATATATTTTTTTTCTTTTGAGAATGAATGGGTGATCATGACTCGAGGGTTCAATTATTAGTTGTGTGGGTTATTACACAATGTTGAAGGCCTAATCAAAAGTTAAGGACAATTATTTTTTTTTCTCTTTGAGAATCAATGAGTGATCATGATTCGAGGACTTAATTATTAGTTATGTGAATGATTATACAACGTTGAAAACATAATTAAAAAGTTAAAGACAGTTATTATTATTATTATTATTATTATTATTATTATTTTTAAAATCAATGGGTGATCATGACTCTGGGGGTTCAATTATTAGTTGCGTGGATAATTACACAGTGCCGAAAATATGATCAAAAGTTCAAGATAATTATTATTTTTTTCTCTAAGAATAATGGATGTTCATGACTCGAGACTCAATTATTAGTTGTGTGAATAATTACACAGTGCTGAAGACCTAATCAAAAGTTAAAGATAATTATTTCTTTTTTCATTAAGAATTAATGGGTGATTGTGACTCGGGTTCAATTAAATTCACGTAGACTTCTTTTACGGGATATACTGTGAAAGGTTTTTTTCATAATATAGTTTGGAAGTACCCTCCATAATACAGCACCATCAACTCAATTAATACTATTCAAATTACAACTTAATTCTATAATCAATTTAATTTAATTTCGGTTGAGTTGAATATTTGATCTAATTTGTTTTATAATTAAATTAATAATCTATAAACATAAACTTTACATTTAATTCCATTTTTACTAACGTCCCAATCACATCAAATGACAAACTTTTGTCAGTGCTTAATGTTCAATATTCTTAGCTTATTATTATTAGCTTAATATTCTTAGCTTAATTACGACAAAAGTGAGAAAAAGTGGTGTTTGTAAAAGAGTGAAGTGAAATGAAAGGGACACACAGTGGAAGTGGAGTGAGAGAGAGTCAAATTGTAATAATGGGAGAGTAAGATGGGATTGGAACACAAAAAGACAACAGGCGTCGATGATGCTGGCGTTCACGGACAGAACGCATCATCAACGACAGCATCATCGACCATAGTCCGAGTATCAAACTTTTGAGCTCAAAAGAGATTTGTTTAATGCAATGTCTTTTATGGATTTGATCATGGAGATGATCGGCAACCTTGACCAGGTGTCTATTGCAACACACATTTTGTAATAAATGGGTAGAACGCTTGTCCCTTGTTCGTTCAAAGGACTTTGAATCCAAACGTACCTAACAAAAGACTTTGAATTCACACTGGCCTAATCAAATTTCACTCTTTTTTATTCATTATTATAATAAGATAAGTGTTAATTATAAAAAAATATAAAAAAAATGAAATTTAGATTACATTCTAAATTGATCTAAACTTAAGATTTTTTCACAATTAAAATAAAAGTAATTATCCCAGAGGTGACTAAAAAGATATCACCCTGATACTAAGTCAGAAAAGAATTTAAAAAATAGTTTATAAGCATGCATGAGTAACGTAGAATATTATTCATTTGGCTCACCTCTCAGACCTTTCTATATCTTTGAGTTGAGCTTTATGATGAGAATAATAAAGTCATCTCCACCAGAGACGTCAAAACGACAAAATTCATCAATTTTGTTGTTTTGCTGTCTCTAATCAGACAACATTTCATCACACTAAAATGGCATTTTTGTAATAAGGATCACAAATTTTGCATGATGAACACTGGAAAACCATTTTTAGCATTCCACTGTTCACCCATGACTTTTTTGTCATGGGAAATTTATCCCCAAATTGCCTCTATTCCAATATGAAAAAATGTTATCCCCATTATATTCCCTCTTAATTTTGTTTTAGTATATATAATTATTGATTTTAGCCTTAATTTGTATATTTAATTTGATAATTATTTTTAACAACATAATAAATTAAAATTAAGCAAAAAATTATAATTATTTAACAAGATAAATAAATTACTTCATAAATCTTAAAAAGTTGTGAACAACATGAGTAGTACAATGACATGAACATTGAAAATTAAAATATAACTTACACTAAATGAAAGATAACTATTTAATATTTTAGTAGATCATTTTCAGGTCTAAAACCATCAAAATAATGACCAAACGGAGTTGAGGAACTCTTGAGTTCTTTGTCCTACTATTCAACTCTTTTCTTCATGATTCTTCTATGTTCTTTTTGTATAAACTCGCATAATTTCGTATCTGAAATGGAGCTCAAAGCTTTTAGTAGAATCTTATTTTTAGAATAAAATTTTGTCGCATTGGCTTTTTTTAGATTACTTTTAGTTCGAGCCCTTTGAATTTCATTAATTTTTTTGCCTATCCTCAATTCTCTTACGTATGACTTCAACGAGTTGACATTGTTTTTTCATATTTTCTACAATCATTTTTGAAAACTCTTCTTCATTTTTTTCTTTTGGCTTCACTTTTTTTATCCCAATAAGTCATTAACTTGAATTGTCACTGGGATTTTTTTTATTTATATCAAAAGAAAATAAAGACAATCCAGGAGTTGCTGAGGTAGGAGTCTCTAAACTTGGAGACTCTATTTGTGACGATGCAAAGTTGCCACTTTGTCTTTGAAAGCTTGATAATTTTACTTGCACGTTGTTTTTAAATTTTTTAGTGTCGTTCGAAAAGAGCCAAACATGGTCAATATAATAATTCTAAGAATTAAATGACACGACTAATTGTATTTTTTGTTTGTAATATTTTTTTATTCAAGTAATCCCATTTGAATCTTATAGTGTTAAATCATAAATCTTGTAGATTGTGATATTATATATAATATTATATTTAATTTTTTAAATAAATATAATATTTTATGTAAATACATGTAATTTTTTTTACATATTTAAGCTACAATTATGTAAATAATTAAATAATTTTTAAAATAAATTAGTTATTATGAATTAAAGAAATAAGAAAATAGAAATAACACTATTTATTTGGTGTAATAGGTTGGAGATGACTTGTTAAGATAGTACGAAAGTTGCACCATTTTAGTTGGATTTATCTTTGAACCCTAAACCCTAAGGATTGCCTCATATTGAGGGATTTTCTTATTAGAATTACCTGTGAAGAAATATTTCACATATAAGTACTTCAAAACTTTCTCATGCCTGAATTATGCTTCTAACGATTATTCTTATCTTAAAATAATTAGGCTATTTTACTTTATTTATCTTAAAATAATTCAGAAGTATAATTTATTTGAAAATTGGGTCTTTCATGCTAATTAGGTATTCAAAGTCAAATCATAAGTTGGTCAGGGGTTTGACTTTCTAGAATAGTTTTTATGACTTAAAACTTTGTTTTAAGTGGATTTTTTTATTTTTTACAACATTATCGGTAAAATATTATTATGTTTATTTCTAACTTATAGACACTTTTTATAGGTTTTCGTATTGATGTTAAACACTCCAACACATATACGACAGACTCACATGGTGTGTCTGAAACTTTTTTAAAATTTTTTAAAAGTGGAGGATACACTTCCAAGACATGTGTGTTATTTATGTGAACATACATATTATTTATTGCAAAATTTTTGATATTTTGATTGCATGACCATTTAATTTATATATTCTTCATGTTTCTATTCTCCAAAATCTCCATTAGATCTTGAGGGACAAAGGCAATTGGAATGTAATTGCTAACTAAAATATTTATTTTATTCATTTAAAATTTTGACATTTGAATTTTAAATGCATATTTATCCATGCTCAGGGTTTCATACTTGCTTTATCCCTCATGTTATTTGTGCAGCCTAACATTGAAGAATTGAAGGACTTGACCAAGCGCACACTTTGTCTTATCATCAACTTCTACCCCTTTATCAAGAACTTCGACGGCATTATCAAGGACTTAGAGACGACCGCATGTTTGCACGTGCTTGACCTCTGCCGCAAAAGCCTACTCCCCACACACAGCGAACATGGAAATGCATCCCCTCAATTTTCAAATCAAGGAAAAGGAAGGAGCAACAGGGTCAGCCACAACGTCGCCCACCTAGTCTCGACGTTCCACGATGCCGGCATCCGCTTCATGAAAAGTAAAAGCAAAAGTCTCCGGGACATCACCTTCGACCGCGGCATCTTAAAAATTCCTAATTTCATAGTTAGTGACTATACCGAAACAATGGTCTTGAATCTCTTAGCCTTCGAGAGTTGCCACCTCTCTGTTGGATACGAGATCACTTCGTTCGTTGCGTTCATGGGCTGCATCATTGACGATGCTTGGGATGTCAAACTTTTGAGCTCAAAAGCGATTATAGACAACTTCATTGGACCAGATAAGGAGGTAGCCGATTTGTTCAACACAATGTCCAAGGATTTGGTCATGGGGAAGGACCTTTACAAGGTGTACACGGATCTCATTGACTACTACAACAAGCCTTGGCCTAAATGGCGGGCCAATCTAATTCAAACTTATTTTAGAAGCCCGTGGGCAATTATTTCTATCATCGTAGCCATCCTTGGCTTATCTCTTGCTACAGTGCAAACTATCTTCACCATCCTAAATTAATTTGAAGTGATATTTGTAAAATTTTAATGACATTCATATAAATATATAATAGATTAATATCTAAGTATTATTAAAAATATCATAATTAATGTCTAAATAATGTGAAGTGCAATAAAACCTCCTGAGCAAGTTTCACTTTTTCATTTTTTTAAATCTAATTTTTTGTATTTAATTGGTGCATATCTCTATTTGTATCTCATTTTTTTGAGTTAGAGTAACTCCAAAGGGATTTGCTATTTTGGGGTACTAAATTACCCATTTACAATTTTGAATAGTGTTATGACATCTCTAAATTATAAATTTGTTCCAATAGCAGGTGCTAAAATAGGGATGTCATTTTAATATTTTATCAAATTTTAAATTTCAAATTCAATTTCAAAAGTATTAACAATTAACTAATATATTTATTTTAAATTAAAATCAAATATATAATTCTAACATAAAATAATTAATTTAAATTCTAACAATTAATTAAAATAAAAACACTTATTTTAAATTAAAATCAAATATATATATATATATACCCTCTCCATAAAGTTCCACACTTTCTACCTCTTTGTCTGTGCGTCCTTCCCCTGGCCAGTAGTTACTCTTTGAGCGTCCTTTCCCTTGTTGGTTGCCACTTGTGCCTTCCCCGGTCGATCGTCGCTCGCGCCTTACCCTAGCTGGCTATCCCCTTATTGCTTGCCTCACTTTCGCTTGCTATCTCTCTCGACTCTCTCGCTCTATCGCTGCCTTGGCCTCGCCCTTACCCTCACCGGATCGCTCCATCAGCCCTCCCTATCGGCCCTCTGTCGCTCACTAGTTGATCGCTGGCTCTTTGGCTTTCTTTCACTCTGTCAAACATCTCACCTGAAAACCCTTACTTCAGGTAATCTGTATTTTATAGAACTTGAAATAGAGCTGTTAGAAATGGCAAGTGGAGATGACATCTCTCCCTTTTTCTCTTTCTAGAGATTGAAAAAATGGCATCCCAAGAAAATGGTAGCCATTTTACAACCTTAGATGCCATCTCTGTTGGGGATTCAAATTTTGAATTTAGAGTGCCATTTAGACAGTTATGAAGATGGCACTCCCCTTTGGAGTTGCTCTTAAGTGCAGTAGCATGTGGATAAGGTATTTATTCAGTTTGAATCGACTTGTGACCAAATCAGATTGGGATTGAAATTTTTAAAAATCTCAAATAAAAAATTAGACTCGTTTGATTTGGGTCAATCCTAACTGGTCAATGATATTTTTTTTTTTACTTTTTAATATAAAATTTATAAATATGTCACTCAAACAAAAATTTTCATTAAAAAAATCTAAACAAAAATAAATTAGCTTACAGTTTGATAATTATATGTATGCCATATTATTTTTTATTATTAATAAATAATATTAATTATTTTAAACCAATTTTTCATCTTGAATTGATCTCGAACAAGATTGAACCGAAAACTAGTTGAAGTAAAAATATGAAATGAGAACCGAATTGGACCAATTTTCTAGTTTATGTCAAAATTAGAATACTCTACACCTAGATATAACTATTTTGATCTCTTCTTGAATTGTATATTTTTTAATTTCAGAACTTACCATAAGAGTATCATGGTCATGATCAAGTATTTTGATTTTCTAACAAGTTGAGTAAGATATGGGAGCTTGTTTACTTTTGAAAAATTTAAGGAATATATAGCCCAATTCGAGATGTTCTAAGCAAAATTTCTGCTAAACCCTTATTTGTGATGTGACCCTAATGCATGGTATACAAAACTCATATCTTTGAGCCATCTTGAATATTGGGCTTGGCCATTGAAGTATCAATGGGCAATGAGCGGTGCACACAGGCCAGCCCAGCCCATAGGCTCTCAAGACCAGTCAGTGCAGCCCATGGGCCAAGCCGGCCCATTTTAGGATTTAATAGAGATACAGATTGATTTGAACTTCCAATCCCATGTCTCGGCTATATGGCGTGGCTGTCAAGCGATCGGCCAGTGAACATGAAACACGAGGAGAGGATGGGAAGCTAAAGCAATAAAAAATTATTTCTTTATTGGGTGAGAGAATCTGTGCCTTCGTGGTTCAAGTGAAAGGAAAAATTCCACTATCAATAGAACGATTTAAGGTGAAGCCTTCTATGTTCCAATAAAACATATTATAGGCTGATTGTTAAATCAAACCTATGATTCAATAATTAATGGAATAAAGGCTTAGGCTTCTCTGCTCTGCTTGAACGGTAAATGCACAAGAAAGCAAAGAACGTGCAGTTGCTGCATCATTATCGGCATTGCAAGAATGTAGGCTTCTCTCTTATAGTCCCAACTTCTGAACTCAACAACCACCGCAACACTCAAAGCCAAGAAGAGGAGGGCAGGAAGAAGCGGTCCATCTACAAGCTCCCTCCCCTCATCTCCGACCACAACACGAAAGCCTACCTGCCCCAAGCGGGCGTCGTTTGGACCATACCATCACAGGGAGCCTCACCTAAGGCCCAAGGAGGATCACAAGCGACGCGCTCTCTCCTCCATTTCCTTGGTAGATCGCCGATGTCTCTGGACACAATCTTCAACTCCATGGTCGAAGTGGCGCAAGAGCTTAAGAATTCATACGACTCGCTCCCTCCCATGTGAGAATACAATACTGAAAGATTTGTGTAGCTAATGATTTTGGATAGGTGTTTCATGCTGGAAATATAGTGGGTGGAGGTATCGAAGTTTGAGTATATGATTATTCCAGCGATGATCTCATATTCAGTCCCAAAGAGAAGTTCTATATCATGTAACGGGACATGTTATTCTTGAAAAATCGGTTGTAGATACTCGTGCTATTCAAGCTCAAAAACATCAAAGAGAATGTTAAGATAAATACACAAATCCAACTTCTCTCACCTCCCTTATTAACATCAAAGCTCATGTTTATTAAATTTTAAATTTTTAATTATACATAAAAAGTCAAGATTTAATTTATCATATAATTCATTATTAAAATATATTTTCTTAATCAAAGAGTTAGGATTAAATTTATTAAATTTTAAATTTAATTAACATGATCTCTTATGTTAATAAATTTCTTTTAAGGGATTAATGTGAACCAAATTAGTCTCATTTTTATAATAAGAGATGTATTTATTATATTTTATTTTTAAAGCCAAAAGGATGAAAGTCATTGTCTAAATAATACTTATTACTCAATTAAAATATTTTCTTACTTGATTAAAAGGATATTACTCTATTAAATTTAAATGATAGTTGATTAAATTTCAATTTTTAGCATATCTTATTATCAAAACATTCTAATAGAAAAAGTGTATTAAAATTTTGTATTTAAATTCTCATTATCAAAACATCCTCAATGTAAATTGCAATAATTAATATATTAACAATAAGAAAAAAAATCTCAATATTCCATAATGGATATGGGCTAAGCCAAACTCAACTCAAATGGGTGGATTTAGAAATTTAAATTTTCTTGGTTCGATAAACACACATAAAAATAAAAATAAAAACAACTTTGAATAAGGCGTAGAAAAAAATGGCTATAAGGTCTCTAACCCTAGTTGACTTACACATAATTTTTAAATTATTTTTATTTTATTACGTTAGATATTATTTATGATACTTTACTATTCATATTTTTTATTTTTAAAACATTTCTTATATTATTGAATCTTCAAAATTAGCTTATTGTCAACGCCTCGTTGCATTATTTCACTTTTGTAAATATTGAAAATAATTTGACATTTTAAAGTATTTATATAATAGAAAAATATGAGATGTGACGTCGGGGTGTCCCAATTTTAAAATAAATTAAAGTTTAACAAGAGTTGGTTGAGCCTTGACCCATATATAAAAGAAAGTTTAACGGGAGTTGGGTTGGGCCTTAGCCCATAATACAAAAGAAATAAATAAATGTTTAGCTTGAAGTTAGGTTAGGCCTTGGCCTATAACATAAAAGACAAGAGATAGCCCATTTTTTTAGAAATGGTAAAATTCTCAAATTTTCTTAGAAATGGTAGGAGACCAAGTTTTGATGAAGGCAAAAATGTCTCATTCAGTAGGGACTAACTGCATGTCTGCTTAGAAGTGTATAAACTTACAATCGTATTCGATTTACTTGGAGACCGAATCAAGGGAAAATACCAGTCTCTTTCAGGATTAAGCGAGTAAAGTCTAGACACATGAATTATCAAAAAAAAAAAAGAAAAAAAAACAAGAGACATAGATAAATAGAAAGGTCTTTTTATATTTAATTTTTGATATACGTAAAATAATAAATACTAAATAGAATGGGATAAAGATTAAGGCTGTAACGCCCCACTTTTCCCAAGCGTGCGTTAATTCGAGATTTCGAGAAAATTTAAATCTTCACCACATGAATCCCTCGATAGCCATCCAAACCGTTTTCCCGACAATCTCGATCGTACCTTCTTAGTATAACAACATTTAATAAATAAACTAAGACAGGTATCATCAATCATATCAGCGGAAGCAAGATCGAAACCTCAAATATATACATATCTGATGATGGTATTTGGGACCGACCACCACGTGCCACCTCTGCGACTGGACCTCGGGAATGGAACCTCGGACTTGGGGATGTCGGACCTCGAGTGTAGGACCTCGGACTTGGGGATGTCGAACCTCGGGTGTAGGACCTCGGGTGTAGGACCTCGGACTTGGGGATGTCGGACCTCGGGTGTAGGACCTGCAAGACAATGGAGGGCCGGGGCTTGGATCCCCCGGGGTGGACTCCGACGCTCAAATCAGGGATGGGTGACCCCTTGGGAAGTTCGTGTAGGCCCATCAGGGTAAGTTGTTCCGGACCTTCTTATCGCTCGATGCGGGGTGTTACAAAAATGTGTGTCAACATTTGGCGCCGTCTGTGGGAAACCCCATAATGGTCCCTACAACCCCGGATAAGGGAGGGGCCGATAGAGCCCCACCACACATGCCGGGGGGGATGGTGTGGATGCACCGGGTATGTCCCAGATCGGTTGCCCAGAGGGCAACTACTAAGGGGCTCATAAGTGCGGTGGGCCTACTGGTCGTCGAATGGCGATAGCTGAGAGCTAACCCGCAGTTGTGGGCCCCACGATGATGACACGATGTGTGTAATACCCTAAGAGCCCAGAGGAGGGTAGTATATATCGAGAATAAGTAAGGAAGGAAACAACACCAGCTGGATACCTTTTGGGCTGAATGTAGGCAGAGAACTCCCAAGTTAAGCGTGCTTGACCTGGGGTAATCCAGGGATGGGTGACCCCCTGGGAAGTTCGTGTAGGCCCATCAGGATAAGTTGTTCCGGACCTTCTTATCGCTCGATACGGGGTGTTACAAAAATGTGTGTCAACAATATCACTGACAATTTCTTTTACAACAACTAAATCGATGTTTCACATGAAAATACATTACATAATCTCTGAACATTGAAAACATAGATAAAACCAACTGCTACATCCCGACGACACTCTTCCCTTGACGTCACTGCTTTCAACTGGAACGTTTGAATATTCCAGGGACATAGTCCAAATTAGATGCTGAATCATCTAAGTGAGAGTTCGAAAACATTTTCATGAATGTATGCAGAATCATGTACACAAAATTGATAAATCTCAACATGCACCAGCCTAAGAGAATCCCAACGCATTTAACCCTAATCGGGGAAAACGCAATCTCTCTAAGGCGACACGACCAAATCGACCCATTGGCAAACCGATCCTGCTTAAGAGGGATAACCTCGACACATGAACCCAGGAATCACCCCACGGTCATTGTCAGGCTTTACGCTCCCACTCAAGCATTCCAAAACACAACCCTAGCCCCAAGAGTGTCACGTCAGCACTATCCCCGGAATCGACGTCACCTCGGCATTAATGCTACCGCTCAAAGGATCCTGGGGTAGTGTCCACTCGCAGCCCCGCCACTTGAGCCAACAACCGGGGTGGTGTCCACTCGCAGCCCCGCCACTTGGGTCCCGTAGGGTGAAGTCCGTCTCAGCCCCGTCCCAAGTGGTCACCAAGCATTAATCCAGGTACGCATCCCGAGTGCTATCACTCAGGGCTTCGTCACAGGTCAACAACCCACATACCACATGAACGACACAAACAAGCCAATGGTCGAAAAATCATGCATCATTAAACTCATACATGTGTCATTTAGATCAATACTTAAAATCAACGTTTAATGCACATGTAAACAATCATTTGGAGTGAACACTCACAGTAAAACTATTCATATGTTATTTGAAATCTTTCGGGCAGAACAACTCACATTTAGACGGATTTCCAACTGTCAAGCGCGGTCAACCTCGATTTGCGCACCTGCCTCGATCTGCATGCCTAGCCTCGTTTCTCGCACCTGACGCTCTTGTACTTCAACCTCGAGCCTCTAGTCATCATATTTGTTCAAAATCTTATCAATATCTATTTTTCTAATTTTCCATAATTTCCTCCTATTTTCTTTATATTTCTCTTCAAAAATTCTAATAAATACCTACTCAATATTTTTTCTTGATTTCTCTTCATAAAAATTCATAAATAATTAATTCCTATCTCCAAAAATTTTCTAAGGATTTTCCAATACCTTTTTCTATTTTTCATAAGCCTTAACTTTGAAAATTACAAAATGACCATTTTCTCCAACAATTTTCTAAATTTTCTTGCACCATAATTCATAAAATAATTTTCTAAAAATAATTAAAAAAATTTCGAAATTACCTGACGTCTCACGAGCCCTCACGCGCGGGCGCGTGGTTGGGCAAAACCTGCAGGCGCGTGGCAGTCACGCGCCACCTTCTTCAACCTTGAGCCGGCCGCCGGAGGGTGCTCCGATCACCACGAATCGGGTACCGCCTGAAAGCCCATGAAGAGTCGATCCTATCCCCACCGGTTTCAGGTCGAAAGGAATTTCTAAAGCCGTTTAAAAGTCGAGTTGCAGGTGTCGGTCGCAACACCCTCAAATCTACTCCAAAACGCCTCAAATCGGTACCAAAATGATCCTTGAATCTAAGAGATCAAAAGCCCTCTATCAAACCTCCAAAAATCATTCAAAAATGGGCTTGATTTGGTGCTTCTTCCTCGGCCGAACCCTCGGCTATTTATAGCCCAAAAACGACCCCACGTGGCCGATTTTCCGGCCATGCTTCTTCCCCACGCCTCCTAGGACACCCTAGGCTACTCCTTGACAAGACTTGACGGCCAAATGGCCGGATTTTCCGGCCAAATCGTGTGGCCAGATCTGCCATGCGTGATTGAAGTTTCTGAAAATTGCAGTTAGGCCCCTGAAATTTCTCTTTTGCATTTTGGCCCCTTTTCTCAAGCCCCTGATCTTTCTAACACTATCACTAAGACCCTCAAGGTTAGTATTTCTCATTTCACCCTTGAAACTTTCAAAAAATTGCCGTTTAGACCTCCCTCGGGCATTTTTAAAAAATTACACTTTGGCCCGAATGATTTATTTGACCTCAAATCCACTCGATTCAACCTGAAACCACTTAAGGGTTGTTCTACACATTGAATAATATTCCATGACACTCTCCGTTGACTTTTTGGACGTCGTTTACAGCAATTCGGTAATATAACCTAATTGGGCAGTTGTATTTTGCTGTACCGAAAACTGTTCCCGATCTTCTTTATTTCACCACTAAAAATCTTAATTTTAATTGCTTATCGATACTATACCGTTTTCTTGGTCAATCTAGGGTCCGAGGTACTCCCGTTGGCTAATTTGGTCGTCCAAAACTAGGTTAGTGTGCCCTAAAGTCTCATTTTTCTCAAATTTCCAACTTTGCCCTTTACCAAATATCATTTTATCCTCAAAAATTTTCTCGGGTGTTACAAAGGCAGTGTTTTCTGATTTGAGGGTTGCCCTCAGCGAACCCTTTTCTCTCTCAGGTTTACCTTCGTCACAACTTACAAGTACTATCTCTCTAACTGTCACCTTGTTCTCGTTCCCTTTTGTTGCCCGAATGAGTTATTTGTTGACGACGCTTACAAAGAAAAGAGAGGTTGATTCCATCATCAGAGACACCGTTGACAAAGTTCTTGTCGTTCACTTTGGTCAGTCCACCGACCACGTTTGTCTCCATCTTGACGACATCGTATGATCCCCTTCCATTTTTTTCTAGGGTTTTTTTTTCTCTGTGTACTGTTTTGTTTTTTTGTATTTTTGTTTTTTCCCTCAATATGGCCTTCAAATTCGGTTTCGATTTTTCCTTATCCTTCCTTTTGGTTTTTGGGGACTTACGAGTGTTTGGCTTACCCATTTTTTTCATAACTTTTAAGTTATATATCTTTTAAGTTAAAAGTTGAGTAGTGTTTAAACTGATAATGTGTTTGAATAAATATGTTTTTAAGCTGTTAATTAATAGTTATATGTTTAGTTTGAAAGAGGTGATAAGTTATCAAAACTTGATAAAAAGATCAAAATAGATATGGTGTTGAATGATGTAAAATTTTACCATTAGATGTTAATAAATTATATATAATTATTAAAAAAATATGTATTATATATTATTGTGTATATATAATATATTTTTATATCTATATCCATTATGTTTATTGTTGTTTTATATATATACATACATACACACAACAGTGAGAAGTATAGATGGAAGAGAAAATGGTGGAGACAGCGGTGGACAAAGGGCGATGAGGCAACAGACGACTGGTGACAGAGGAGAAGTTGAAGGCGATGGGGGCAGCGGCCGTTGGGGGCAACGATGATGGCCGATGGTGGTGGTCGAAAGAGCTGGGGTGACACCGTCGCCCCCAACGGCCACCATCATCGTCTTACAGTGATGGCACGACCCACCAACCCGACGGCGACTTGTAGTGGCCCAGCTAGACAACGACGATGGGGTATTTAGGGGAGAGGTGACGACGATAGTGGCGGTAATAGCAGAAGCGAAGGGAAGATGGGAGGAGAGCAATGAAGAATAAAAGGTAACGTTAATAGCAAGGACATGGGATGTAAATATTGAAAATATTTGAGGGCAAAATAGTAAATTAGTTAGTCAATGCAATAAGCTGGTGATAACATTTTTGCAAAAGCTAGGGGGCACAACTTTTTTTCAAACGCTATTATAGTAGTATTTAAGTTACATAGCTTTTAAACTAATTGGTGTTACCAAACACTTAAAAAGAAAAACACTACATACCGGTCAAACCACTTAGCCAAAACCCTCCTATATGCATACCTGATGCGAAAACCTAATGCAAATCACAAACTCACGTGATTGAGAAACTCAAGGCTGTTTGTGTTCCGTAGTGATATCCAAATAATCATCAAGTAATCCAGTTTTAGTTCCTGATAATCAAAGCAAGGTGTAATTAAAGATGTATTAAGTGGTTTGAGCGTTGCTTAAATCACCCGGCAAGGTTACCATTTTCTTTAGTATGAGATCTATGATCTGATCAATGACAAGTTTCTAGATTGTTTTGTGAATCTACAGAGATAATCGGATGCTCTGTTAATGGGAACAGTCAAATTTCATTTGTTTATTTCACTAAAAGTAGTTTTCTCTTTATTCTGTATTTAATTAGGAAGTTCATCCATGGTTCGGCTAATTATCTTGATTGTTTTGCTCTGTCTATCTCTTTTGTTGACAACAGCTTTCTAAATCAGCGAGGGAAGTATCCAAGTTTGCTACAATAGCTTTGGTAGATATTGATTCAGAGGATATTTAAGTCTATATCAAGTACTTCGACATCACCTTGATACCATCTACAATTTTCTTCTTCAATGCTCATCACATGAAGATGGATTCAGCGTACAACCTTTTCTTATAATCCAGTGCTTCTTTGAATTATTCTGTTACATCGTTACTTTATGCTTAATTTTATCTGATAGTTTTCTTTTCAATAATCAAGTAATGGTTCTAAAATTTTATATACAAGGTAGCAACAGCCTGTTGAGTTATGAGTTTTTTATGATCACTCTCTGCTGCTCTTCTTCCCTTTGTCTGTGCAAGAAGCATACGACAGAAGAGAGGTTTTTGAGAAGTTTATCTTCTTCGCTGTATGCTTCTTCACTAAAAATTGTACAACTGATATTTGTCTATGAAGGAGAGTGGTTTGCTTATAACATAATTTGAAAGATGATAAAAAGCTGCATTATTACATTCTATCATTTTATTTTTACTTTGAAGGGAGAGGAATTTGTGTTGTTTTCCAGAGCAAACAGGACTTCATTCATGTTGTTGAATCCTTTACGTAATAATTTAATAGGAAATTATTAAATTATTTAAATAGTATATTTAATAATTTAATTATTAAGACAGACATAATGATTATCTTTTAATAGGAAATAAGTAGAATCCTTTGCGTAGCATAATCATTTCACTATGTCTTCGTACAAAGAAAAATGCTTTTAAGAGTAAAATGTTATTTAAATATTTAAGTGTGATATTTTAATTGGTGTAACATAAAATATAAATTTAATAACGTGAAAATCAGGTGTCATTTTTTTAGATTAATATATATTAATTATTAAAATTCAACTAAAAGTGTTATATATATTTTTTTAAAAATATATATATATATATATAATGAGACAAAGTGTATTTATTTTATCTTATTTTTAACTTTTAAATGATTATATTATTTGATTATAGATATAACATAATTTGTTATTATCTTACCTTATCCTTCGCAAAGTTCTCCAAAAAAAGACATTCTTTCAGAAAAAAAAATTCTCTCAAAAAAAAAAAAATTAGCAAGGAAGTTCTCCTAGAAGAACAATGAGGAGTTCTTCCAAAGAGATATACTGCACATTATAATCTATCCAGTCACAAGTTATCTTCTCTAGAAAGAACAATGGAGACTCTCTTTGTAATATATCGTATCGAGTGATAGGAAGGATTGAAACAACTTATCCTAATGAGTCTACGCGAACTTTCTAGGGCGGTCACCCATCCTCAGATTTCCTCAGGTCAAGCACGATTAACTTTAGAGATTTTTTACCTACATTCAGCCCAAAAGGTATCTAACTAGTGTTGTTTCTTTTCTTACTTATCCTCGATATATACTATTCTCCTCTGGGCTTTAGGGGTATTACATTCTCCCTTCCTTGAGCACATGACGTCCTCATCATGCGACCTTACAACTAGTCCTAAACATTTCCTCTTTTGGAGGCTGTCATCCTAGAAGCCTTCCAAAAGCCACTCCTTGATCAGGCCTCGCGCCCCCACGCCATTCCCTTCCCTCATTGGACCGCCTTCTCCAAGGGTCAGCTCTAATACCACCTGTAACATTCAGCATCGAGCGATAGAAAGGACCAGAACAACTTACCCTGATGGGTGTACGTGAACTTTCTAGGGGAGTCACCCATCATTGAATTTCCCCAAGTAAAGCACGTTTAACCCTAGATTTCTTTATTTGCATTCAGCTCAAAAGGTATCTAGCTGGTATTGTTTTCTTTCTTACTTATTCTCGATATGTACTATTATCTTCTGGACTCCTAGGATACTACACTCTTAGACAATTATAGCCTTCCTCCAATTACTCATTAGCTCTCCTGAACAATGAATCAAGCTCTTATCGAGCAATTACTCTTTTCTCAAACAACCTTGTTCTTCATCTAGCCCTACCAACTTCTCGAGTTTTATTGAATAAATAAATTTTAATTGTAATATTTTAATCAATGATAAATACTTTAATAATTAACAAATAAAATGTAATAATGAGAAATGATAGTTTAAAATTGAAACTAAATAAAAAATTAGGTGTTCAATTAATAAAATTAAAGCTTGAGTTTAAAATAAAAAATAAGGTGAACGTTAGTTCTTTTTGGTAATTTCCCCTAAAATTAATTGGATTTATTTAAAATGTAGAGCACAATGAAAATTACAAGTGATGAGGTACACATCTGCTCATCATTATTTATGTGCATCTTTGGTAAAATTATTTTATCTTTTGTGATTTTTAATAATTCTTAATTAATTGAGTTTTATTTCTCTCTGTTCTGTCTGTGCTACCTATTTTATATGTTGGTGTTTAACTATCAACCATCTTAGCAACATAATAAAACTAATTTTATAAAAGTAGTTATTGACCAATGCATTAAATAATGAAATTGAAAAGGGAAAAATTGGATAATCATGACTAAGGGCTCAATTATTAGTTATGTGAATGATTATACAAGGCTGAAAATATAATTAAAACTTAAAAATATATATATATATATATTTTTTAGAATCAATGGGTGATCGTGACTCGGGGGTTCAATTGTTAGTTGTGTTGGTGATTACACAGTGTCGAAGGCTTAATCAAAAGTTAAGGACAATTATTTTTTTTTCTTTGAGAATCAATGGGTGATCATGACTCGAGAGCTCAATTATTGGTTATGTGAATAACTTGAAAACATAATCAAAAGTTAAAGATTGTTATTATTATTATTATTATTATTATTATTTTAAAAATCAATGGGTGATCATGACTCTGGGTTCAATTATTAGTTCTGTGGATGATTACACAGCGTCAAAAGCATGGTCAAAAGTTCAAGATAATTATTATTCTTTACTCTAGAACTAGTGGATGATCATGACTCGGGGCTCAATTATTAATTGTGTGGATAATTACACAGCACCGAAGACCTAATCAAAAGTTAAAGATAATTATTTTTTTTTCATTAAGAAGTAATGGGTGATCGTGACTCGAGGGCTCAATTAAATTCACGTGGACTTCTTTTACAGAATATACTGTAAAATTTGTTTTTTCATAATATAGTTTGGAAGTACCCTCCATAATATAGCACCCTCAACTCAATTAATTCTATTCAAATTACAACTTAATTCTATAATCAATTTAATTTAATTTCGGTTGAGTTGAATATTTGATCTAATTTTGTTTTATAATTAAATTAATAATCTATAAACTTAAACCTTACAAACGTGTTGTAGTACTGGTTCTCAATCTCACCTCGATTACTCAGGGAGCAACTATTGAGCTTATAAATGCGGTGGGATTCTTATCTTTTGAGAACAAATGTTGATCCGTGACTATAGATTGGTGCTGATGCTTTGCATCAATATTTGACACTGTTTATGAAAAATCTTGAACGTTAGGCCTTGGCCGAATCATTCTCTGTCACCTTGAGATGCTGTAGCACCAATTCTCAATCTCATATGAATTGTCCAAAAAATAATCACTAAACTTATAAATGCCGTGGATTTTTTGTCCATTGAGGACAAACGCTGATCCGTGACTATTAACTAATGCTATGCTTTGCATCAACAACTGGAGATGAGCAATACGTGACATGGAAAGTGAATTGAGTGGATACTTTTTAAATCTGTTGAGACTTTGTTATGTTTTAAAAAAATATAAAATAATATTTTATTAATTGGCCTTTCTCCACAATGTCATGTCGTACTTAAGTAGTGGTGCCCTCATGTCCCGCATCCATGTTCAAACATTGGACAAGGACATCCCCACTAATATTAAAATTGATGAAGAGTGTTGTAATAATTAGAATAAATTCATATTTTTTTAAAAATTTGTAAAATCGAAGTTAAGATTATTTAAAATATTTTTAAATTCATTGTCTCAAACTTAAGTTGATAAGAGTGATCAGCCAAAGAATAGTGATAATTATACCATTTTATAAAAAAAATAGAAAATACTATTTTAACGTTTATTTATGATATTTATATTTTAATGTGTTATATTTTATATCACATTAAAATAAATATATAACATGTCCCCCAAAAAAATGAATGTGATTCAAATTATAATAAATAGGTTTTTAAATAATATTTCCAAATTTTATAAGGTGGAAACATGCAGGGCTACAACTTAGCCAACAAAGTATGGTGTTTAAAATGGAGCTTAATTGTGGGGTTATTTGGTAGTATTAGTGTTAATTCAAGCTTGGAATGGAGGGGCAAACCTTATCGTTCAGTTGTCAAAGCAGATCACGTTAAATAATGTTAAATGATGCTGGACCACTAGCATAATTATGTTATGGACTTGTGTTTATATTAATTAATTCAATTTATCTAGTAACTTAGCTTTTCCTTGGGTGTCAAAGATGAAGTCTCCAACCTTAAGAGCCCCCAATACATTGCTCTACGTATGTGAAAGGGATAAATCACGGTATATGATAGTCTCCAAGACAGGAAATATAGTGCATGGTGCCCATAAGAAATCACCCATACAAGACAATAAAATTCTCACACTACGACTGTCATGATTTAAATTTACATCTTTAAATGTAATTCTATTACCCAAGAACCACCATACTACGCCACTGGGGGCCGCTTAGCTTTTCCTGATTTCGTAAGAAAGTGACAAATTGACAATGGTTCAAACATGTTTTAGTACATTGAACTTGTGTTAATAATTCATGGACCGTCTCAACCTCATGATTCTTTCCTTCTTTTTCTACCTCGTGAGTCTTTGACTTTTTTTGCCTTTGAATTTTACTCAATTTTCTTGTGATTCAAGACATTTATAAAATCATTTCCTGTCTTTTAGTTTGGCTTTTCGTCCATGTTTATATGACTTTATACGTCCTTGAAAATTGTCCAAATTACATAAGGGTCTCCATATAATAATTTTTTTTTTCTCTTTCATGTTTATAACTAGAAGATTATGAACTTTTATGAAAATATTTTTTTATAAATTAAAAAAAATATTACATATGAATACGAGTCTACTCCAATACAATGAATATTGTCTTTTTTACTCCAGGATAATAGATCAAAACATTTGCAGTGTTTCCCATATATGTTTGTTTTGTCTTCTTTAGAATTTGTAAGTTTATAATTTCATTTTTAGATTTTTATTTTTGTTTTTAAATTTTTTATAAATAAGAAAGTAAAGCAAAAATAATGAAGCCCATTCAACTTGCAATTATAACTAAAGAAAGAAAATAAAATATTTTAAAATATGTTAAAAAGGCTCTTCGACTTGACAAAAGCAATAAATACATTTATTGTGAAAACCAAAACATGAGATAAATAGACATTTTGTACATTTAGCCCCCTTGATTTTAAAGACAGAAATTAAGATCAAGAAAATCTGCATGTGATTTTTTAACATTTATAGAAGATTAATTAAAAATATGAAAGTTGTAAAGTAATTGGTTTTAGCTAGGAGTATTTACTAATGAGGAGGAGGTTAGCCGGGCCGTATATGAACATGATGGGCCGGGGCACCAGCAGCAGCTAGTTACTCCATATTTGGATCATTGAAAAGGGGGCCCAAGGCTTAAGTTCACCAGAACTATCTTGGTCAGTAATGGGCCAGATCTATAACAAAATATGATATATAGAAATAATATTAAAATGATTTTTAAAATTATAATCTGCTTTTATGGATTTTTTTCTCAATAAATATTGTCATTAACAACCCGTAATATTCTATTAAAAATTCTATATAATTTCTTTTATTGTATATCCCAAGTTTAAGAGTGTGGAAGAAAATATTAATAGATATCATTTTCATGTATAAATAATTTCATTTTCTCGATATGATATTACCAAATTAAATTTCCACCACAGAGAAAAGATAATTAGTAATAATAAAAAAAACAATTAAAAAAAACTTTAGAACTCGTCATTTTCATTATCTGTTGCTATTATTATTTGGTGCAGAGCCCCCTGTGGGCTGGGCTTGAGAAAGTCTTCCATCAGCACTCATGATAAGAAATGTTGGATTGGACAGCTCATAGCTCATCCAGTTCCTGCCGCCGCCGCCACAACACCTCTATTTATCTTCCCTTCTTAATAAGCTTTCATCAATTATTCTTGTTAGAATATAGTGAAGCTTGACGCGCCGTAGTTTTGGAGACTGAGAGGGATGGAAGGTCGTTTGGCAATCGCTCATGGCTAGCTCCAAAATGTGATTGCGTTTTGGAGCCCGGGAGCTGGAGGATCAAAACGTCAACCTCCCCCTATCATTTCTTCAATTGACACAATTAATATTGCCTTGTCATTTTGTCTGCTGCTCTAAGAGCCGTTGATCTGATTTTATCCCAACCGTTACTTTGCCTATTTAACCTTTTTTTCTCCTTGAGATTCGAGCATCACAACCTTCGATTGAGTATACCTCATTAGGGTTTCATTCTCCTCAATTTTACAACATCTTTTTGTACAGTTTCTTATTCTCTATATTTTCTTAGGTTTTATCTCTAATCTGTATTTGTTGTGGTTATGGGATATTTTTGTTAGAGATCTATTGTTCATACAGTGAGTGAAAGAGAGAGATGTATATAGAAACTGTAATCATTTTTTCGATTAATGTAGTGAGCTCTTCTTGCCGAAGTTCAAAGTGGATATAGCCATATTTAAAAGGTGAACTACAGTAAATCACTTTGTGTTCTTTTCGCATTCTTATTTCCTTATTTTTGTTTATGCATATGTATTTATCTATCGAATGTTATGTTTATTTGATGTTCTGTTTTGCCTCTAAGTGTTAGAGGTGGTCAAGACTTGTTTCGACTCAATAGTGGTATAAGAGCCATTTCTCCAGTATTCACGTTTTAGGGTTTTACTCTATCAGAGTCTATGCTATTCAAATCAAAAGGTTTTTTGTGTTGTTCAAGTTGATTCGATTCTCTAGGGTTTGCAGAGAGTCTTTGTCAATTGGGTGTTTTATTGTGTGAGTCTTTGTTAATGTCTAGGGTTTTAGGGTACCTTCATGCAAGGTGAAGTTGACATCAACCCGATTTGAAATCGGAACATTCGATAGGAAAAGTGATTTTGGAAGTTGGAAAAAAAAAATATGAGAGTTATGCTTTCTAATCACAAAGTGCTTATTGCATTGGAGCCCGATGATAAAAAATGGACAGTAGATCAATTAGCAAGAATTGATGAGGTAAGAGAAGAAGCCTATAACCTCATATTTCTACATCTTGGTGACAGTGTCATTCGCAAGGTTGATGGTATGAACTCTCCTATTGATTAATGGAATAAGCTTGATTCCTTGTAGTCTATTATGTCTGCTCCTAATTTGGTTTATCTTAAGGGCATGCTATTTAATTTTAAAATAAATGTATCTAAGTTTATGGGTGAAAATATTGCTGAGTTCACCAGACTTGCTTTGTTATTAAGAGGTACTGATGAAGCTTTAGGTGATACCAGTGAGGCTAATATTTTATTAAATTCTTTACCTGATGATTATAATATTATTAAGCATGCTTTACAATATATTAGAGTTGTGCCTAGCTTAGATCTTGTTATTTTTGGAATTAAAGCCAGAGAGTTAGAGTTAAATACCTCTAAAAAACCTAGTAACAACTTGTTTGTTAAAGAAAAATTTGACAAAAGAAATAATGTTGGTAATGGTGATCAATCTGGGGGTTCTGAAACTAAGGGTAAAAATAAAGAGAAGAAAGGTAAACAAAAACCTAAGTGGAAATATTATTATTGTGGGAAAGAGGGACACATAAAGAAGTATTGTTATGATTTTATAAAGAAACAAAAACAAGGGAGAAATGTAACTGTAACTACTAGTAGTTCTAATACTTTAGCTGAAGTGCTTACTGTTTCTAATTCATTTGTTGCTAATGAATAGATAATGAACTCTGGGTGTTCATTTTACATGTGTCCAAACATTGAATGATTTCAAAATTTTAGTAATAAAGAAACTGACATTGTTTATATGGGAAAAAATCATTCTTATAGTGTGTAAGGCACAGGTGACATTTCTTTAAAAATGCATGATAATAAAGTTAGAACACTCATTGATGTAAGGTATGTGCTTGGATTAAAAAGAAACCTAATATATCTTGGTACCTTAGATGAATTAGGTTTTTCTTATAAAACTGAAAATAGTTTTATGCATGTTTTTTTTTTTAAATGATGACCTAATTCTAATTGATACTAAGAAGTATGGCTTATATGTTTTAAATAGTTGTTCCTTATTCTCTGTTGATGTTTCTTTTGCATGCGTAGTTAAATCTGATAAGACAAATCTCTAGCACTTGAGACTTGATCATCATATGAGTCGAAAGAGCTATAGGTACTATCAAACCAAGGGTACCTTGGTCCAATATCTACAAACTCCCTGGACTTCTATGAGCCTTATACTCTAAGTAAGCAACATAGGTTCAACTTCCGCAAAGGAACTCATCTGGCGAAGACATGCCTAGAATACTTGCATGCAGACATGTGGGGTCCCTCAAAAATGCCCACCCTTAGTGGTAATAGGTATTTCTTACCCATTGTTGATGATTTCACTAGAAAAGTTTGAGTGTTTCCTCTTAGGACTAAGGATCAGACCTTAGAGAAATTTAAAACATGGAAAGTCTTAGTAGAAAACTAAACTAACAAGAGGATTAAAACCTTAAGAATTGACAATGGATTAGATTTTTGCAATAAAGAGTTTGATAAGTTATGTAACTCACATGGCATACTTAGGCACAAAACAGTTAGGAACACACCCCAACAAAATGGGGTGGTTGAGAGAATGAACATAACATTATTAGACAAGGTTAGGTGCCTATTGTTTACAGTTGGTATGCATAAATCTTTTTTGGGGGAAGCCCTCTGTACTATTGCTTAGCTAGTTAATCGTAGCCCTTCTACTATTTTAAACCTTAGGTGTCCTAAAGAGAAGTGGATAGGTAGGAAAATGAACCTAAATTATCTCAATGTTTTTGGGTGTGAAGTCTATGTTCATCAATTAGACCCACGGTCCATAAAATGTGTATTTGTGGGTTATTAAGATGGGATTAAAGGCTATAGGCCGGATAGAAATTCAGGTGGAGTAAAAATAATTATAAACAGGGATATCATATTTAGTGAATCTATTTTCCCATGCAAATTAAAAAACCTGGAAGTAGATCTCAAACCCAGTACCCCATATGACTTTGTTGTAACAAGTAATGCCCAGATTCAGGTAGAGCAACTGGCAAAAGGTGATAACCTGCCAACTACTCCTGTCTCTTATGTTCCTAACCCAAAAATTAATCCAACCTCTGACTACGAAAGTGATCATGAAGAGCCAATTGATGTCCCTGAGGTTGAGATAGAATAGCATGACTCTCCTCAACAGGACTTAAAGAACTATCAGTTAGCTCGTGATAGAAGTGGGAGGATTGTAAGACCTCTTGCCAGATATGCTTATTCAGACTTAGTTTATTGTGCTTTAGTGGCAAGTATGAAGATAATGAGCAGTGAGTTATCCTGTTATGAGGAGGTTGTTAGCTCTCATGATTGCACTAAATGGTAACAAGCAATGGATGAAGAGATAGCTTCTTTGATGACTAATAATACATGGAAATTGGTCCCAAGGCCTGAGAAACAAAAGCTGGTAAGATGTAAGTGGCTGTATAAGCTCAAAGAAGGTATGTCTCCCTTTAACCCTATAAGATACAAAGTTAGACTAGTGGCTAAGGATTTTACTCAAAGGAAAGATATAGATTACATTGAAATTTTTTCACCTATAGTCAAGTTTAAAACCATTCGTATGATGTTTGCTATAGTTGTGCAGTTTGACTTAAAATTAGAACAATTACATGTTAAAATTGCATTTTTACATGGTGACCTAGATGAGTTTATATATATGGAACAACCAGCTGGTTATACTGACAATCTTCATCCTGAATGTCTGTTTACTTAAAAAATCATTATATGGATTAAAACAATTCTCAAGTCAATGGTATAAAAAAATTGACAATTTTGCAACTGAGAATGGATTTGTTAGAAGTAAATATGACAATTGTTTTTACTTCATACTCTCTTATGATCCTGTTTATTTGTTTTTTTATATTGATGATATTTTATTAATTAGTAAGTCTAAATCAAAAATATGTGAATTAAAATCACTGTTAAATACAAATTTTGACATGAAAGACTTAGATCCTACTAGAAAAGTTTTGGAAATGATCAATGAGAGAGATATGAGTAAGTCTTGGCTAAAGATTCATCAACATGATTATTTGTTAAAAAATGTACAAAAATTTGGTATGTTAGATTGTAAATCTGTGAATGTTCCCTTAGTTGGTCATTTTATTCTGTCTAAAATACAATGTCCTACATCTGATTCTGAAATGCTAAAAATGGAAAACATCACGTATGCTAATGTGAGTGGAACTATCATGTACTCAATGATTAGTACTGGGTATGATTTTACATTTTTAATTTCTTTACTTAGTAGATTCATGTTTAATCTTGGGAAAACTCATTGGGATACTTTAAAGTTTTTGTTAAGATATATTAATGGTTCCTTAAATATTGGCTTAAATTATAAGAAAAGATGTGATGCACTTGATCTTGTGGGTTTTGTAAATTCTGATTTTGTAAGGGATAAAAATTCAAGAAAATCCACCACTCCTTCTTTACCTTAGGGGGTAATTGTATGTATTGGATGTAATATTTCAGAAATTGAAAAATAAATAATGATTATTAATTTGATGTTTGAAGTCATTACGAAATATTTGAGGAATTAAGGAAAAGTTTATTTATGTTATTTTTAGGAAATAATTATTTAATTAGAGAGTATTTAGGAAATGATTAAAATAAAGTAGTTTGAGAGAATATTAAATCTATTATATTTTTGAATAGGAATTAAATCACCATTAAGTGTTTATAATTAATAAAGAAGAATAATATTAATAAAATTAGAGAAGTTGCCGTGAATGGTGATATGTATATATGTAATGATAGTATGTTAATAGTGATTATTAACTTGAAGTTAAAGGAGGTTTATGCTAACGTCACCTTATATTAATATATCATGTGTGTGCTTATGTCCTTAGCTATGAAGGCCAAATGTTGTGCTGAGAAGAATGAGAGAAAGGTCAATAGAAAGGGAATTGGCAGGGGCACGTGGCTGCTTTTGGCGCTAGGATTTTCCAGCAAATGGGGCACCAAAACGGTGCCGTTTTGGAGGGTGAAGGCAGTGCTGATGACTACCACGTGGCTGTTCCCCTGCCCCTCTAATTTTGCACGAAATTTTAGGCCAATCTGGCCATTTGTTTTAGCCGATTTTCTCTTGTGTATTGGCTGCTATTTATGCTTCAAATTGAAGCTAAATTAGAGGAAGCAGAAAGCGAAACAGAGAGCTCGGGAGAAGAAGAAAATGGCGCGTAGATGCTGGAAATGGTGAGGAAATTTGGGAGAAGTTAAGGATTGAGTCAAGTTTAATTGCGATTGAATTTCTCGGGTAAGTAAATAATTATGTATTAATAATTTTGTTCGGTTAGAATTTAATTAAAAGTTTGATTTTAGTCATTTTGGGCGATTATGCTATGTTACGTGTAATAATTTGTTATGTAAGTATATATATATCTACACGAGTGCACTGTGTGCAAGGGGTGAGTTTACTGTGTGTGAATTATTTTGATTGTGAGGGTTTGTGTTGCAGTGAGTGTGACGTGCGCCAATTTATATATATCTATGTATATATATGTGTAAACACAGTGTGAGTGAATCAGTGGGTGAGTGCAATGAAATTAGGATAAAAGAAAAGAAAAGAAAATGAATGCCCTGGCCGTGTATGCATATTGGCGGAGAGATGTGCATGATGTTGGTATAGTAGGATGCATTAAGTTAATATTATTATTATATATTAATTATATGATTTGAGGATATTATTGGTGTGATATAATTTAAATAAAATATAAGACTTGTTGGGGTTTTATTTACGGTGTGCCTACGTGAAATTTTAAACGGTTAAATTATTTATATTACACGGTTAGATTTAATTAATGTGAGCTACAGGATTTATTAATCACTATTAAACGTTTTACTTCACAGCTGAAGTGCAAGAAGGGAAGGAAACGGCTATGTAAAGGCAAGCTCCTAACCCTCTCCCCGTGTTCTTTAATTCCCGTGAGAAATCCCGTGATTTCCCGTATTTTATCCCCTCCCTTACTCTAATTCGATGCCTAGCATTGTTTATTGGGTTATTATTCAAATATGTAATTTAAATTTACATTCGAGTCTTCTAGAATTTTAATTGTTGGAAGTTTACGGGGGTTTGTGTCGCCCCCATTTATTTTGAAATGATGTCGAACCCAATTTGGGGACTAGGTTCCTAGACGTGCGGGTTTATTTACGATTTTATCGAGTTTATTTCTAGTTTTTCTAGGATTTATTTATGGTTCGATTAGAGCTATCGAGCAGTGGGGCAGGGGTCGGTTGTTGGTGACGTTGGGGTAGACTATTGTACGACCCTAATGTGGACCGTCGGGTGGACACTCCTAGTCACTGACTGTTGATCGGAGCCGGGCACTGCTGACTAGCTCTGCCGGTATGTGATTTACTGCATGATTAGATACATTGTATTACTATTCATGATTTGATATGCACATGGGTATGGGATGCATGTTGGGATATTCATTTATTGAGTATGCTTGGACACGGACATTCTAGTATGGTTAGGTTGCATCTGGCACCGGCATATGCATGGCGTGTGCTTTACTATGTGGGCAGAGCATGGCCTGATGCCTGGATGTATGGGCGCCAGTGTATCACGTTGATGCTCACTACGCCATTGCATTTCTATGTGCATTGCATGACTACTGGTAGTTATTAGTTCTCGGACGGGAGTACCGTTTCGAGGGAGCCTATGGCTTGGGTGTCGGGAGTACCGACATGGACGGGTGACGGGAATACCGACCCAGGATCGCGCGCACAGATTTGTGGAGATATTTGTTGCCTTTCAGGGCAGCGGCAGGTTGGTATGGGACTTGGATGCTGTGTGTCTTGTGTGGGCCCCAAGGACCAGTATGTGCTTTTATTATGTTATACTATTGTGTTGTAGCGTCTCATGGTTTATGTGTACATGGAGTTTTATTCTGTGAAGAGTTTTCTGGATATGTTCAACTTTCAGCCTTTCTTTCCTGATACTTGCTGAGTCTCTCAACTCACTTTGCTTTCCATCATTTCAGGTAATGGCGGCGTGGGCCATGGCAATGGAGTCATCTTTTAGCGACAAAGTCGGTATGGTGTACAAGTAGTCCCATCAATCCCTGTCAATTCTGATGTCTGAGTAGGATTAACTTTACTATTTTGTACTGTGCCAAGTCTTTCCTTGATTCTCGTGTATGTCAGCACAAGAGTCTGTGTTTAGTTATTTATCATGTGACCGCTGTGCTAGCGGGGTACCCGCAGTGCATGTATGTGTTTAGTTTCGCTTCCATTGTTCTTATTTTTATGAATGCATACCAGGGTGTTTTTTTTTTTTTTTTTTGTCTTGTGTCTCATTCTTTCCCCTTCCACAAGCATTCCCGTTCGGGTAGTCCGAGCGATTGGGGATATCTAGGCAGGGGTGCTTACATTGGAAGTCACAATTGTAGCTTCTGGTTGCACTATCTTTCACTAAAGCAGAATATGTGACGGTAACAGATACTTTTAAAAAAACCATCTGGCTTCAAGGTTTCTTAAAGGAAGTTCATCTGTTACAACGTAAGATTGTGGTATTTTTAAATAGTCAGAGTGCTATCTACCTGTGTAAGAACTTAGTATATCATGAAAAAATCAAGCATGTGGATGTGAAATACCATTGTGTGAGAGATTAGGTGGCAAATGGTATTGTGGAATAATGTTATTTATTAATAAAATAATAATACAATATACATGTTATTAATTACTTAAATTTTTCCTAAAAAATATTATTTGGATAATATATAACCATATTTTTAAAATTTTATATTAAAAACGAAAAAAAATATTCAAAACCGATTATGAATAGACTAGATCAAACTATCCCGACCAAACTAAGTGAACACACGTATAGAAAATCGTCCCATTTTTATTGATTAGAGGTCAATAAATTTATTAAGTTCACCAATTTAATTAGATAAGAGTTACGTGTCATATTTTAATTAGTTTAATAAATATTAAATATTAATGTTAAAAATTAAATATTAAATATTAAAATTTGTCAAAACCCAAATAAAATTTACTAAATCTTAACTTAATTTCTTTCGCTAGTCAAAATCTTATCGAAAATGTTATTTAGCATTCATGTGTGACACTTTTGATAATAATCATGTGTTAGTTTATTATACATTTATATTAATATAAAAAAAATATAACATATTATTGTAAAAATATCACTAAATTTTTTTATAATTAAGTGTAACGGCCCGCCTCCCAGAGCCCCCGAGCACCAAGAGGATCCGTGAGAGGGTCATTATTGAAATGATATCGAACAATGGCGCACCTACAACACACACATAATCCTTTTAGAAATCATAATTTTTCTTTATTATAACATCTCATCATGATCCTTACAAACCATTCATCACTTTGGCCCACCTGGGCTTACATAACATACAACAAACTCCGAAAACATAAACATTAACCTTATCAAAGACACGATGACACCTAGGATCTAGTTTCGGGAGAGCTCTGCACTTGCTATCATGACTCGACTTTAATGAGCGTACCTGCGATCTCAAGATATGCTGACCTAGAATGATGTAAAGCAAACGTGAGTCGCGAGACTCAGCAAGCTCATGAAGGAAAGGCTGAAGGTTAAAGATAGGACTCTCCCCATAACACCCCTGCAATTCGTGCCAATGCAACGTCATGTCATACCATGCCTAATACCTGTCTTATTTCTAGATGCATAAACATATAATAAACTTCACATAACGGTCCTTGGGGCCCACATAAAACACACATTGGCACCCAAGTCCAGCATATATACCTGTTGGTAGTCCTTTACATGCTGCCTCCATACCATTTCTCTTACATGCACATTCATGTCCCTCACAACATACTTTGTTGCCGTGGGTCTCACCCCAAGGTCTTTATGTTGCCGTGGGTCTCACCTCAAGGTCTTATCGTGGACCACGCCGCCGTGGGTCTCACCCCAAGGTCTTACCGTGGCCACCTCGTGGATCACGCCGCCGTGGGACTCTAACCCCCGGTCTTACCGTGACCACATCCACCACCCATACTCAACATTTAGAACCGCACATTCTCACCATGCAGTGCAACAAATAG
The DNA here is from genome assembly GCA_036245055.1 of Diospyros kaki. NCBI lineage: Eukaryota > Viridiplantae > Streptophyta > Magnoliopsida > Ericales > Ebenaceae > Diospyros > Diospyros kaki. The sequence goes on along the minus strand of BSEG01000007.1, from coordinate 41,935,675 downwards.
AAAATGCAATGGCTTTTGTTAACATAAACGTGATGACAAGGCCCCCATAAACCAAGCATCAGGCCATGCTAACGCTCACATAGGAATACACACATATGAAATGCTCTAAATACACCGGCTCGCCTAAAAAAAAACCCAAGTTAGCTCTTAGACCAACCGGGTCATGCAAATGCTCACACACCCCAACACACACAAAGCATGTCCCCACATGAATGCAACCCAGCCCCTTGTAGCACACACATCATGAAATGCACAAACCAATGCGGGAATCTGGAGTACCAGCTCTTCTGGCCGTCTAGCGCTTATCGTAACAACCGATAACTGGCGCCCATACATCCAGCCATCAACTGCCACGACCCACGATCAACAGTCAGTGGCTTTGTACCCATACCCTTAGACACACTTACCGACACTATTGACTTTATATCTTCCCAGCTTAACTTTACATAACATTTCTCCATAACTCATAACACTTCATGTACATATCCACATATCATCACATTACCATTCTCATTCCTTTTAATTCACATAAAGCCATCTCAACATACATAATAAATTATTAATAAAATCCCATTAAACCATAAATAACTTTTCTAAGAACCTAGCCCAACAGGTACGGCATCATTCCCAAGGGAAGCGGAGCGATACGAAGCTCCATAACGGTTGACATAAAAGACGCCATGACATCTTTACTTAGCTTATCCCATTAACAATAAACTCATTAATAAAATAAAAGTTGTAAGATGGTTACTACGCAGATTATTATTATTTATGCGTAGAACCGAGTCACGGTGAGGGAGGGTTTAGAGTACAAAAAACCTCGAAGACTTTCACGAGAAATAAATGACGTGAAGAGAGGGTTATGAGCTTGCCTGTAGATGGTCGATCGTAGCTTCTCTCATACTCCCGCTGCGAAGTAAAACCTTTAACATAAAATAATAAGTTTACGGCCTATTTTAATCAAATCTAACCGTATAAAATCTATGATTTAAACGTATAATACTTATAATACTTTTACCCACTTACCTGACCAATTTAATCAAAAAAATAATCTCAAAATCTTCTAATTTTTCTCCTTATTCTCCCATTTTCGTGCTGCTCGCGGCGCCTGCCTCTTCCTCCCATTTCTTCTTCTTCCTTCGGCGCTTCAGAAACGGCCAAATTTGGCCTCCATACTTGCTGCCCAAGCTTTGCCCTATATATATCAATTTAAGTGGCTTTTAAGCCACAAATTGGAATGGCCAAGAATGAGCCACGCCACGCACACATACAAATATCTATCTATCTATATATATATATTAACTAATTAGTTTAATTTAATTTAATTTGATTAAATTTTTTATTATTATTATTTTTATTATTATTATGATTTATATTATTATTGTTATTATCATTTATTTTATTATTTTCATAAATACATCCAATTAATTTAATTAATCATCTTAATTTTCCATTTCTTCAAAATACCATAAATAAATATTTTCTCAAACTTTTTTTTTTAAATATTCTAAAATATCTTCAAACACCCAAATTAATTATTTTTACTTGTCTCCAAATTTTTAGGATGCTACATTAAGTGTCTAAATAACATTTTCTAAACTGTTTGCATTTTTTTTTCTATTTTACTGTAAGCAACAATTCTATTTGTTGGAGAAGCGGGTTATATAGAAACGCTAAGTGTTATTTGAACACTTTCAATGACATTAATACAAATATATGATAGATTAATTTAAACGGAATGAATATTACTAAAAATATTATTATTAATATCCAAACAGTGTGTTCATAAGTTAATTGTCGAATCAGGAAGTGCAATAAAATCTCTCGAGTGAGTTTCACTTTTCCATTTTCTATTCTAATTTTTTGTATTAAATTGATACATATCTATATTTTTATCTCATTTTTTGAGTTAAATGCACTAACAGGTCAATAGGGGTATTTATTCGATCTTATTCAACTTGGGACCAAACTGGATTGAGACTAAAATTTTTAAAAATCTCAAACCGCAAACTGGATTAGTTCGACTTGTGCCAATCCTAGCCGATCTTGAATTTTTTTTTTTTTTTCCATTTTACTCTTAGAGTAACAATTCTACTTGTTGGAGAAGCTTGAAGAAGTGGGCCCCAGCCTTTGCCCCAATATATATAAATGCTAAACAATTGGTTAGCGTTTATTAGGTTGCATTTGATAGTAATTGTTTAAATTTTAATTATTTATATAAGATTTTAAGTAAAAAGAGTTTTAGTACAATAATAAAATCATTTTAAAGTTAGTTATTGTATAGAAGTTCGATATCTGGTTTTTTATATGAAATTATTAAAAAATTTCTTTCTCGATTCATTCCAATTCAATCTAGGGTTGATTAGGATTGATTAAACATTTCTAGTTATCGAAAATATATACCCGTGACCTGTTAATGCCTTTCTAAGATTTATCAAAAAGAAAAAAAAGAGTTCTCCAATTTCGTCCTCAATTATATATTTTTGTTTGATTAGTTTATGTGAACTAACTAAAATTTGTTAAATATTTTTTTATCTTACAAAATTAAATAAAAAATCTCATAACATAAATATATAAAAAATAAACCATTATTGGCTAGAAGAATAAATAAATAATGAGTAGTTTTCATAAATAAATAAATTATTGTTAAATTTTGTTAACAATATTTTTTTTTTCTTAATGTTTTCATTTTTATGTACCTACCCACTCACCACACTTTCCTCTCCTCTTCCCACTATCTTATTCTCTTATCATTCGCATCCTTACCATTATGATGATGAGCACCACATACATATTTTTTCCTATTGTCCTCTTTCTTTCTTTTCGTCGTTCTCATCCCTCAATTAACGCTACCTTACCTCTCTCTACCATAATGACAATAACGTATCAGTTTCTCTTCAAATTGCCCTCACTATTCACCTCTCCCCTTGTCATTGATCTCTATATTTCTTCTTCTGTATGATTTTGAACATATTTTTTTATTTTTTGATTTACTAAAAATTAACATGTTTTTTATTTTTGTTTAATTTTTTATAAAAAATGAAAACATAAAAATAGAGATAAAAAATGAAGTAGAAAAAAAGAAAATATTCTTCACTAATAAATAAATCCTAAATAATAATTTGGGATTAAGACAAGGCGAGATCAGCGGAAGCACTAAGGCGGTTTGAGCTTAATTATATAATTGGACCTATTTAATCTTGGATTAGAGAAAAAATGTCAAATGGATGGCAGGCACGGGAGTTAGCCGAAGGGAGTTATTGGTTGGTGATTGGACCCCTTCAATATTGGGCTTAGTCACTGAAGTATCAAATGGGCTCAGTTACGCCTTAAATGAGATGTGCACGCAGACCAGCCCAGCCCAGCCCAGCCCAGTCCATAGGCTCTCAGGACCAGTCAGTGCTGCCCATGGGCCTAGGCGGCCCATTTTAGGATTTATTAGAGGTACAGATTGATCTGAACTTCCGATAATCCCATGTCTCGGCCATACGGCGTGGCTGGGAAGCGATTGTCAAGTGAACGTGAAAGATGGGATGCTAAAGCAAGAAAAAATTATTTCTTTCTTAACTAGGCGAGAAAGAATCTGTGCTTTCGTGGTTCAAGTGAAAGGAAAAATTCCATAGAAGGATTTAAGGTGAAGCCTTCTATGTTCCAATAAAACATATTATATAATTATATAGATTGTATCCACATTTAGGTTAGGAAGTATTAAGGGGAAAGGTCACCCATTTTGGGAGATTAGTCAGACAAAATTTAGACACCCTAGATGAATTAAAATAAATAAATAAAACATATTATATAATTTTATAAAATTTATATTTAACATACATTTAACTTTAGAGACAGTCAAGCGTAAGTCTTAAATTTAAAAAAAAAAAACAGAAACATAACTTTTAAATAGTAAAGGTAACAAATTTAATTTTTAAAAAGTAAAAAGTAGTGATGTTTAGCTTTTTATGGGTATTCAATTAGTTTCATGGATTATAAAGTAATTTAATAATTGAACCAAATTAATAAATTTTGTATATACAAAATGAATATTCTGAAAGTTTATATAAACGTCTAAAATCATGTGTTTTGGATTATTCTGTTTATTCATCTAAAAACTAAAATATTAATGTCCAAAATCTAATACAAGCCAATAGTTTTGAAAATAAAAATCAAACCTAAATTAATAAATTTAATTTTAAAAATTCACACTTACCTAACCAAAAAGCATTTCAAAGCTGATAGACAAATCTTGCAGTGTATTTATACTTTATCAAAGCAGAGACAGACAAATCTTGCAAGCCAGAGCTAGCGAAGGGAGAAATGGGAAGTTGGGTGGTGGAGATGCAAGCTACAAAGTCCATCCCTTCATCTCAAGCATTAACAAGACAGCCTACCAGCCCCAAGTGGTGTCGTTCGGGCCGTACCACCACGGGGAGCCTCAACTGGCATGGATGGAGGCTCACAAGAACCGCGCTCTCCTCCGCTTCATCGATCGATCAGGGCGAACCAAGCAAGAAGTCATTGACCCCATACTGAAAATGGCTCAAGAGTTGAAGGATTCGTATGATTCCCTTGACCTTGAATGGCAAAAAACACTGAGAGATTCGTGGAATTGATGATCTTGAATGGGTGTTTCATGCTTGAATTGCTATATATCTACGCTGTTGGCGACTATTATTCAGAAAATGATCCCATCTTCAGCCAACATGGATGACTCTATGTCATGTACTTTATCAAGTCCGATATGTTGATGCTGGAGAATCAGTTGCCGATGTCGCTTCTACTTAAGCTCTTACATATTAGACAGAATGCTGAGGTATATATTAAGCTCTTTTCTCATTTTTTTCTAAATATAAATGAGATTTAAAAGACAATCACTAATTGAATTCATAAGATTTCGTATGAGATTTGGACTACATTATGACTTGACCTAAACTTGAGATTTTTGCACAATTAAAACAAAAGTAATTATCCCAAGACTTGATCAAAAGGTGTCACTCCGATACTTAAAACTAGAAAAGAATTTGGGAGATAACTTATAGGCATGTAAGAATAATGTAGAATATCATACATTTGGCTCACCCCTCGAGATCTTTCTATACCTTTTGAGTTGAGCTTTACAACGAGTATCACAAAGGGAATTATAATTAGTTGCCCTGCATATATAGTTGATTTCTCTTATTTTCTCGAGTTCAAAATTAATTTGGATTAAAATTACAAAATTATTAGGACATATGACATAAAAGGATCTTGAGATATGCTTGCCCTATGTTTTTTCATATTGAGTTGGAATTTATTTGTGAACCCTAAATCCCAAGTATTACCTGGTATTGAGAGATTTTCTATTTAGAATTACCTTAAAAGAAAGGCTTCACATATAAGTACTTTAAAACTTTCTCATACAGGAATTATGCTTCCAATGATTATTTTTATCTTACCCTTAGGATATTTTTGGTGCCTATTTTTTACATGATTTAGGCTATTTTACCTTATTTATCTTCAAGTAATTTGGTAATACAATTTATTCAAAAATTGGGTTCTTGGTACTAATTAATTGGGTTTTCAAAGTCAAATCATAAATTGATCAGGAGTTTAATTTTTCAGAATAACTTTTGTGACCTAACACTTTGTCTTACACAGATTTTTTTTTTATTTTCTCCAACATTATCAATAAGATATTATTGTGTTTACTTCTAAAGTACAGACATTTTTTTGGGATTGTCATATTAGTGTTATACACTCCAATACTTATAAGATAGACTCACATGAGGTGCCTTACACTTTTTTTAAAATTTTTCATAAGGGCATGGGTGATAACACTTGCAAGGCAAGCGTGTTATTTATTTCTTACTTTTCACTTTTATTGACTTGGTAATTACATGATTAGTTTGCTTATTCATGATTTAATTGTATGATCTTTCAGTTTTTATATTTTTCATACTTCTATTCTCTACAACCTCGACTAGATTTGTGATTGTTAACTAAAATATTGAAGTTATCTATTTAGAATTTTGATTGTTGAATTTTAAATGTATATTTACCACTTTGAAATATACTTTCCGAATCTTTTGAAATTTTGGTATGTTTTAAAATATAAAACATTATTTTATTAGTTGGCATTTCTCCACAATGTCATGTCCTCGTCATGCTCTGCATCCATGTCCAGGGTTTCATACTTGCTTTACCCCTCACATTATTTGTGCAGCCTAACATTGAAGCATTGAACAAGGACATACTCAGGTTTCTCTTCTTCAACAATGAGGAGTACCCAACGATGGGCAGATGTTTGCACGAAAATGCCTACTCCATACAGACAATGAACACGAAAATGCAGCCCCCAACATTGTCCGCCCAGCCACAGAGCTCTGCGAAGCCGGCGTCCGATTTATGAGAAGCAAAAGCAAAAGTCTCCTGGACATCACCTTCGACGACGGTGTCTTGAAACTTCCCAATTTCATAGTTTATTATGATGCCGAATCAATTTTTTTGAATCTCATAGCCTTCGAGCATTGCCACATCCCCGCTGGCAACAACATCACTTCGTTCATCGCGTTTATGAACTATATCATCGATGACAGTCAAGATATTAAACTTTTGAGCTCAAGAGGGATTATTGACAACTTAATTGGGAGTCACAAGAATGCAGCCAATTTGTTCACCAAAATGACCAAGGAATGTGTTTTTGTTTTGGACGGCAAGCTTGGCCAGGTGCACAAGCAGCTCATTGGGTACCACAACATGCCTTGGAATGCATGGTGTGCCAATCTAATTCAAACTTACTTCAGAAACCCATTATGTCATCGTAGCCTTCCTTTTCTTGTCTCTTGCTACAGTGCAAACTATTTTCACCATCTTAAATTAATTTGAAGTGTTATTCGTAAAATTTTAATGGCATTCATATAAGTATATAATAGATTAATGTATGAGTATTATTAAAAATATCATAATTAATGTCTAAATAATATATCTATAAATTAATTGTCAAATAGAAAGTGTAATAAAATCTCTTGAGTTTCATTTTTGTATTTAATTGATACATATCTACATTTGTATCTCAATTTTTTAGAGTTAAATGCACTAACATGTAGATAGGGTGTTTATTAGTCTGAATCAACCTGGGACCAAACCAGATTTGGATTGAAATTTCTAGAAATCGAAAACTGGACTGGTTTGATTTGAGCCAATCGGTCATGGATATTTTTTTTTCTTATTTTTAATATAAAATTTAAAAAAATGTGCATATGTTTTTTTATATATCACTCAAAAAAAAATTTATTTACAAAATCTAAATAAAAATCAACTAGCTTACATTTTAATAATACATTATATCTATGTCATTATTTTTTATTATTGATAAATAATATTAATTATTATAAACCAATTTTTCATCTTGAACTAATCTCGGACAAAACTGAATCGAAAACCAGTTGAAGTAAAGATGTGGAATGAGAATCAAATTGGATCAATTTTCTTGTTCACGTCAAAATTTGAACACTTTACACCTAGATATAACTATTTTTCTCTCTTATTGAATTATTGTACATTTTGTAATTTCAAAACTTACCACGAGCATCATGGTCATGGTCAAGTATTTTGATTATTGCATATGGAACAAGTCAATTTTCTAACAAGTTGAGTAAGATCCAGCTTGTTTACTTTTCAAAAATTTCGGGAATATATAGCCCAATTTGAGATGTCCTGAGCAAAATTTCTGCTAGGATCCTTATTTGTGATGTGACCCTAGTGTATGGTTCAATAGTGATACCAAACTCGTATACTTGAGCCATCTTGATGACCATACTCATAATGGTCATAGAAGAGGGAAACGACACGTGGCGATTCGGATGTCCTCCAATATCTTCCATGTAAGAGTTTTAAAATTGATTCACATGTCACCCTAAAATTAGCTAGTAATTGATTTAATAACCCGTCACTAGTCACAACTGACACACTTAACTTTGCTTGGTTAACAAAATCCTTTCCCTAGCATGCAGACAAGCAATGAAACACTTGATTGAGAAGAGGAAGAATTGGCGGCAGACATTTGCCGAGAAGTGTTGTCGCCTTGGACGGTGGTCATCCAATAGAAACTTGCTGACATCAAGCAAGGAGCAGGATCAGTCGCTGCTTCCCGGGCCATCATCCACAGAGTCCCCTACTTCATCTCAAATGGCAACAAGGAAGCCTATGAGCCCCGAGTGGCGTCCTTGGGGCTGTACCACCTCCACAACCACTCTAATCTCAGCCCATTGGAGGATCACAAGCAACGTGCTCTCCTCTATTTCTTGAATAACACATCGAATACAACAAATGTTGGCGCCTCTCAAGGAGATGGAGCAAGACCTCAAGGACTCTTAGCGGCTAGGCAATGCAGGCACCGACAAGTTCGTGCAAATGATGATCCTCAATGGCTGCAATTCCTATTGGAACTGGTGCGGATGGTGCATGGAGCAATTCGAGAAAAACAATCAGCTTTTGGATTGTTTCGATATGTTGAGTTCACATATTAATAATGTTTTGATTATGATGTTATTAATAGCATATTAATGTAAAATCTTGATTATATATCAAATATTTCAGTAAACCTTTATGCATGAGTTAAAGTGAATTCATAACTACTTGAGTTGGAGCTTCACAAATATTCGAATAAATGAAGCGTGGAGGACGCGAACTTCCAAAATCCCATGTCTCGGCCATACGGCGTGGCTGTCAAGCGATTGGCAAGTGAACATGAAACACGAGGAGAGCATGGGAAGCTAAAGCAATAAAAAATTTATTTCTTTATTAATGGGGAGAGAGAGAATCCTTGCCTTCGTGGTTCAAGTAAATGGAAAAATTCCACTATCAATAGAACGATTTAAGGTGAAGCCTTCTATTCCATGTTCGAAAAGGATGAAATTCATTGTACAAATAACACTTCTTAGTCAATTAAAATATTTTTTTACTTGATTAAAAATATAATATCTCGAAAGTCCAGAGAAGTTAGTATATATCGAGGATAATGTAAGAAAAGAAATGACACCAGCTGGATATCTTTTGGGCTGAATGTTGACAAAGAACTCTCAAGTTAAGCGTGCTTGACCTGGGGTAATCCAGGGATGGGTGACCCCTCTGGGAAGTTCGCGTAGGCCCATTAAGTTGTTCTGGTCCTTCCTATCGCTCGATGCAGGATGTTACAGGTGGTATCAGAACCGACCCTTGGAAAATGCGATCCGATGAAGGCGGGAAGTGGCGCCAGGGCTCGAGGGCCTGTACAAGTAGCGGCTTCTGGCAGGTTTCTAAGATGGCAGCCCCCAAGGGGAGAAGGTCTGGGACCAGTTGTAAGGTCGCATGACGAGGACGTCATGTGCTCAATGGGGGAGAATGTAATATCTCGGAAGCCCAGAAAAGTTAGTATATATCGAGGATAGTGTAAGAAAGGAAACAACACCAGCTGGATACCTTTTGGGCTGAATGTTGGCAAAGAACTCTCAAGTTAAGCGTGCTTGACCTGGGGTAATCCAGGGATGGGTGACCCCCCTGGAAAGTTCGTGTAGGCGCATCAGGGTAAGTTGTTCCGATTCTTCCTGTCGCTCGATGTGAGATGTTACAAAAAAATATTATTATATTAAACTTAAATGATAGTTGATTAAACTTCAAGTTCTAATATACCTTATTAGTAGAACATTCTAATGGAGAAAGTGTATTAAAGTTATGCATTTAAATTCTCATTATCAAAACATCTTTAAAATCAAACTCCATGTAATTTGCAATAATCAATATATTAACAATAATTAAAAAAATCTCAATATTCCTTAATGGATATGGGCTAAGCCAAACTCAACTCAAATGGGTGGATTTGGAAATTTAAATTTTCTCCATTCAATAAACACACATAAAAATAAAAATAAGAATAACTTTGAATAAGACAAGGAAAAGAATGGTTATAAGGTCTCTAACCTTAGTCGGACTTACACGTAATTTTTAAATCACTTTTATTTTATTCTATTACGTAAAATATTATTTTATTATCAAATTATATGTTTTCTAAAATAAAATTTTAATTAATCTTTACTATTATTATTTTATTTTTAAAACATTTATTATATTATGGAATCTTCAAATAGCTTATTGTCAATGCCTTGTTTCATTATTTCACTTTTTGTTAAGTTCCAATTGAGCTGAGATTTGAGCATAAACTCAAGCTCAATTAACATAGCCCGAGCTCGAGTTTGGGCTCAGGAGAGTGAGCTCGGGCTTGCCACCATGCTCGAGTGAGGCTTAGGCTCGGGCTCGAGTTTGAATTTATCAAATTTTTGTTTAAAAAAAATCTAATAAATAGATGTGTATTAACGGATACCAACATAATAATCAACAAATATAAGTTTGAATCAACCCAACCTAATAATACATAGTGAAGCAGTGACAGAGAGGGAGAGGGCATAGAGAAAGGAGGTTGTGCGGCTACAACGACAGAAAATGAGGGGTTATGCAGAGGCGGCAAGCTTCAGAAACGGCAGTGGCGAGAGGCGGTGAAGATGGTCGCTGTGAAAAATGACAAGAGGCTTCACAGGGGCAGTGGCTTGCTTTTTCTCTGAAACCGGCAACGAGAGGCTCAAGCAGTGAGAGGCAACAAGAGGCAGCAAGCGCAAGTTGTGGGTCTTTTCCATTCTTCCCTCTTTAATGCACAGTCAACCAGACAATTGGAAGCACAAATTAGCAATTAAGGTTTCTAGAACATTAAGTATTTATAGGGTGTGCTTTACAATTTATTAATATATAAAATATAAAAAATTTTAATCTGCATATCAGTCAAAATATGTACAAATTTTCATATATTTTAAATAATTACTATTTTTCATAATACCATTATTTATATATATTGATGTAATATTACATAATTAATACTAGTTAGTCTTATTTAAAATTAATAATAATTCTAATAATTATTATGAGCTATTATTGATTTTAGATAAAATTATTATAAATTTTGCAGTGCCATGTCAGTTTATATATTTTTGTGTGTAGATAAAATACTTAGAATCTGCATTTAATATTGTTTGTAACTATTAATTTTTTAAAATTTAATATAAGATTACTCGAATAAACTAAATATTACTCGAGTAAGATATACAATTACTCAACATGAGCTCAAGTAAATCTTTTTGATACTCGAGTAAACTATGACTTTACTCGACTATAACTTTCGTGTAGTCAATTAATAATTCAAGTATAAAAACTCATACTCTATCTGATAATTTTTAGTTTTTTACTTGACTAAAGTACTACATAGTCGATAAACTCTTTAGTTATTCAAGAACAATGATTATAGTATCATATATTCATATGAAGGGGCTCAAGAAAAAAATTTAGTTGAATTAGAAACATGCATATAGATAATGGATTGTAATATATAGTTTGACTGACTTAATCATTTTAATTTATTAATTGATTTTTGTGATCCATATATATGGTTAACAAGCATTAAATATATCTTTTAAATAATACATTTATTATAATAAAAATAATTAATAACAAATAGTTAGACGTAAAAATAAGATATAATAAATATGTATTGTTTGAAAATTAATGTATAGTAGTGTTGGTGTGTCTTACAACATATAATATATAAAATCAAGACTAAATAATTTTATTAATATATTTATAAACAAACCTATTCACGAGCTATCCACGAGCCAATAATTGAGCCTACTTATAAGCCTATAATCGAGCCAATTCATGAGCTCATAATTGAGCAAGCTCGCAAGCTACCAAGCTGAGTTTTACTAAACTTAAGTTAGGTTATTTACAAATCAAACTCTAAAAATAAGTTTAAACTTAACGAATGAACTCAACTGAATTTTTAACGAGCCAAATTGTTGATTTGTGTGATTCAAAATTGCTTAAATGATTTTTCATTTATATTTTGATTTATCAAATCTGATTGCATAATTTGTATATGAAATTGAGTTGCATTTAATTTCCATTTGATTTGGATTTAAATGTTGTCTATATATTCTATTGATATATACATCGTGTGGGCTATTGGTTATATGTGGGCTGAGTTTATTATGGGCCGAGCCCAGGTCCATACGCCTTTTCGTGTTGCATTTGTTGTTGGCCTAGCCCATTCATCGATCCATTTGGCGCTGCTATAAAAGGGTAGTTCGATGCCCTAATCTCCAGATGTTTTCTCATTATCTCTTTTACTCTCTTTCTAAAACCCTAAATCGACGCCTCTTGAAGCAAGACACTTCATGTGAATCCTTCTCTCTTGTTCGATCAATTGGTTGTTTTCGTGGTAAGATCGTGTGGTAAGTGAAAGGCATTGATTTAATCTATATGTTATTTTAAGCATCTGAGGCGTGAAAGATTGGTTGGCTGAAAGAACAGATCCTAACCTTGATCGTGAGATCGATTTTGAACATATCTATACTTGTTCTTATTTTTGCATTCTATTTCAGTTGTTATTTTTGCAATATTGTTTTACTTCCGTTTGAGATCTTGTAATTGATTGTAACTTTGAGAAATTAGTAAATTGGCTAGAGACGGAGCCTCTGCCTTGAGTAGAATCTATTTTGATCCAAACACGTATCTCCCTGTGTCGCTATTTGTGTGTGTGAGTTGTGGTTGTATTTTTCATTTCTGTATTTTGTTTACTGCGTTTGATCTGTGTTTGGTCGAGAAATAGGTTGGTTCTAAAACCTACACAAACACTGAGTTGTTCGCAAGCGGCTAGGCTAATTTGTGACCCTACTTTTTGTATAAATGGGAAATAATTTGAGAATTTGAAATATTTATATGATAGAAAAATATGGGATGTGACAAGGTGTCCTAATTTTAAAATAGATTAAAGTTTAACAAGAGTTGGGTTGGGCCTTGGCCCATAATACAAAAGAAAGTTTAACCGGGAGTTGGGTTGGGCCTTAGCTTATAACACAAAAGAAATAAATAAAAGTTTTAACTTGAGTTGGGTTAGGCCTTGGCCGATAACATAAAAGACAAGAGACGCAGATAAACTAATATACATAAAATAATAAACACTAAATAGAATGAGTAATGCTATAGAGGTGATAAGACAGTCCATATTAACTCGTGTTTGTTTAGAGAAGACGAAAGATTAAATAGATTTTATTTTTTATATTTTAAATAAATGTATAAGACAAACATAAACTATTACATTACCACTGTTTAATTTACTAAAAATTAATAGTATTACTCAAATACAATGGGATAAGCATAAAGACGGTGTTTTCTGATTTGAGGGCTGCCCTCTGCGAATCCTTCTCTCTCTCTCAGGTTTACCTTTGTGATAGCCTATAGCTACTCTCTTTGTTTAACCGTCACCTTGTCATCGTTCCCCTTGGCCCCTGAATGATTTATTTGTTGACGATGCTTACGAAGAAAAGAGAGGTCGATTCCATCATCAGAGACACCATTGACAAAGTTCTTGTCCTTCGCTTTGGTCGTCCCACCGACCACGTTTGTCTCACCTCAACGACGTCGTATGATCCCTTCCCTACTTTTTCTAAGATTTCTCTTTCTCTGTGATTCATTTTGTTCATTTATTTATTTCTTTTTTCTCTCGATGTCGCCTTTAGATTCAGTTCCGCTTCATAGGATATTTGTATTAATTCAAGGGTAACCCTAATGGACTACATATTATATATATATATATATATATATGCACAAGCAAAGTGTTATTAATTCATTACTTATAGTATGTGTCTTTGGTAATTAAATTTTTGGGTAAAATTTACTAAATCATTTTTGATATGCCCTACAAAAAACTTAATTGGAATATATGCCTATTAATTCCAAGCCACCCCCGAAAAGCCATGGCTAAACAGAAAATCAAAATCATATGAAGCTTGGCAATTGAAATATTTAATTGATTAAACAATTAAATTGTGTGTTGGCAATTGAAGTTGAAGCCTTCACGTGAAGACAATTCAAGCAACATGGATATTATTAAACAATTGAAAGTGAGCATAGGAAGAGATTAAACAATTGGAAGCCCAGAAGTTATAAATATTATATATATGTAGCAGGCATGGGATTAGACGCAATTGGGTTGGACATTGATTAAATAATTTGGAGAAACAGCAATTAGGGAGCAAGGCCCCCACTCGATTGAAATTTGGCCACCCTTGGGTGGCCAAAATCGAGACCCACTCGATTAAACCGAGTGGCGTCTCGGTTCTGATTGGGGGAGCCGAGAGGCTCCCCCTCTCATTTTATTAAGGGGGCAAATGCCCTCAATCGATTCCTTGGAGGAACCGAGACCCACTCGGTTCCTTTAAATCGAGTGGGTCTCGGTTATTATTAAAAGGAACCGAGACCCACTCGGTTCCTTTGAATCGAGTGGGTCTTGATTTTTATTAAGGGGCCTCTCGGCCCCCCTCTCTTGGTTCAAAAGATGGCCACTAAGTGGCCACCATCGAGAACCACTCGGTTCTTTATGAAGAACCGAGTGCCACTCAGTTCTCCCTAAAAACCGAGTACCACTCGGTTTGTATAGTGCTGGTGAGTTTCAATTAATCGAGTATTAATTAGTTGTTAAGAACCGAGTGCTACTCGTTTCTTTTGAATCGAACCCCGGCCATCTCTTTTGAGCTTCAAGGAGTGTTCAACAGTTGTAGTCAAGTAGTTGCAGCCATCATAATAGCCTCGGTTATTTAGAACCGAGTGTCACTCAGTTCTTCCCAAGAACCGAGTACCACTCGGTTCCTCATAAGAACCGAGTGCCTCTCGATTCTCAAGAAGAATCGAGTGCCACTCGGTTCACACGAGCCTGGCCTATTTGCATTGCTAAGGCCTGTTCAACTCACAAGGCCCCGATGACTGCCACGTGTCTCCCCGAAAGCCCGGGATGAAGACCACTTTGTCCCTTCCAAACTCTCCTATAAATACAAGGCTTCAATGCTCAATGAAGTAAGTTCATTCTGAATACAAAAGCTCATTTTTCTCTCTAAAGAAGGAACTAATTTAAGCATCGGAGAGTTTGTGCGGGTTGCCCGCACCTCTCATGTTTGCTCGTTTTGTAGGTCGAATCGGGTCTTCAGGGAAATCGGTTATTCAAGGGAGTCGGTTTAACCCGGAAGCAGTCGGTTCTTTTATTATTCAACTTCAACAAAGAGGCAGTCAGTTTAACCTGGAGGCAGTCGGTTTAACCCGGAGGCAGTCGTTTCTTTTATTATTCAACTTCAACAAAGAGGCAGTCGGTTTAACCCGGAGGCAGTCGGATTAACCCGGAGGCAGTCGGTTTAACCCGGAGGCAGTCGGATTAACCCGGAGGCAGTCGGTTTAACCCAGAGGCAGTCGTTTCTTTTATTATTCAACTTCAACAAAGAGGCAGTCGGTTTAACCCGGAGGCAGTCGTTTATGCTATTATTCAACTTCAGTAAAGAGGTAGTCGGATTAACCCGGAGGCAGTCGGTTTAACCCAGAGGCAGTCGGTTTAACCCAGAGGCAGTCGTTTCTTTTATTATTCAACTTCAACAAAGAGGCAGTCAGTTTAACCCGGAGGCAGTCAGTTTAACCCGGAGGCAGTCGTTTCTCCTATTATTCAACTTCAGCAAAGAAGCAGTCAGTTTAACCCGAAGGCAGTCGGTTTAACCCAGAGGCAATTGTTGCTTTTATTACTCAACTTCAGCGAAGAGGCAGACGATTTTAACCTTGAGACAGTCAATTTTAACCCGAAGCTAGTCGTTTTTTTTGCGTTAACCAGCATGTACACGTTTCTTTCAACAACACATTCCTGATGTACTATTCACAAATAATGAATTATCATCACGGGATTCTCAGATTATTTCTCTGATTATTCATGGACACCAAAGTTAATTCTGTATTTCTCACATTATAAATTCATTGTTGTAAGTTGGTCACAACAATTTTAAATATTAGCATTGGGATAATTAACTAAGAGCCCTCGGTCTTTGTTTTTTAATTAAAAAAGTTAAGTTTATATATTAACAAAAGATAATGATTATAATGGTCCAATTAATTTTAAACAATTATACATAATTCTATAATTCTAAATTAATTAAAAATAAAAACGTCAAATGTATCCTTAAATGAAGAAAGTCCGTACTTAAAGCCTCAATTTAATGATGGAAAATGATATTTGTGGCATACATTGAGAGGGAATTAATTTGAGGGCTAATGGTGGGTGTCAAAGATAGAGCTACTTTGTGTCTCAAAGACAGAGATGTCTAATTTTGCTTTTCATGTGTCAAAACAAAATTAACGTGAATGATAGATTAAAAAAGTATAATTTTTTTCTTTTTAGAGAGTTTTGAACAAAGTGTAAATAAAATAATTTTAATATTTAATTTTTAAAAAAAATTACAAAAAAGATAAATATTATTTATAAATATTTTAATTCTAATAAATTTCAGAATATCAGGATAAACATTATTTGAAAAAAAAAATTAATTTTAGAAAATTTGAAAAAACTTCATACTCATCTATAAATAGATGAACTCGTATTTCAAAATATGTACATCGTATCTGATACTAGTTTTATTATGATCTTCAAGTTTTTTGTGTTTGACATAAGAATTGAAATTCTTGCATGAGAACTTTTTTGTACCCTCTAATTGTTCTCTTTTTTTATAGAGTTCAAACTACTTAACGACGATAATTTTAGTTAATAAATTTATAGTAGTGTTCGACGAACACAACAACTTGAAATTCAAAAGTTAGTTTGTACTCAATGATTTAGTTTAGAATTGATCCCATCTTGATTTCGTCCTTGGTTTATATATTAATTTTAATTAATTTTTAATTTAATTTAGTTTGAGATCAGTTTAAAATTAAAAAATAGTTTAAATTAAATGAAAGAAAGTAATGTCATTAAATTATTAATTTTAATTAAATGAAAGAATGTTACAGTTCATGGTTGTGCCAACTGGCAGCTTCAACAACCATAAGATGACCTAGACTTAATCTGCTGGCGGTGCATTTATAGCTTAATGTTACAGTTTATCAAAGATGGCAGACAAATCTTTAAATCGTTAATTGACATCAATTTAATGATGGAAAATGATATTCGTGTTGGACGTTGAGACGAATTAATTTGAGAGCGGCTGGTGGGTGTCAAAGACGGAACTAGCTAGGTTTAATTAATTTAATCACTAGTTGAATTTACGTGTGTCATGTCAAAGTTTTTGTTTTTAATAGTATTTTAATATTATTATATTAAAATAATAATATAATATACATGTTATTAATTGCTTAGATTTTTTGATAAAATTTTTTATTTGGATTATATATATATATATGTGTGTGTGTTTTTTAAAATTTTGTATTAAAAACAAAAACATATGACATGCTATAACTGATAAGATATGTGACACGCTTTGATGCACTTCTTTTTTTTCACAAAAATATCAATAATAAACTTATGAATAAATATGAGAAATGCTATGCCTACAAATATGATAATGGAATAAACAAATGAATTGCTAATTATTAGGGAGGATAAGAAGAATTGTAAATTTATTTCGTGTAAGCACCCTCGCTCGGATATCTCAACCACCTGATCTATTCGAACGAAAGCGTTTACGGAAGGGAAAATAAGGATAAAATACAAAACGAGAATTTACCCTAGCATGCATGCATGAGAAAAACAACAGCGGAAGCAAACTACAAATATTCACGCATACAAATACCCCGCTGGAACAGTGGTCATGGAGTATGATAATACATACAGACGTTTGTGCCAACAATAGAAGATACAAGAAATAACCCGGCACAGCCAAAAATAAAAGACAAAAATACCGACAAAATATTAGAGATAATGGGGGCAGCTAACTGTACACCGTACCCACGCGACCAACTGCTAGGCAGTGTTATCTCCGCCCTCGACCTTCGATTTACCCTTACCTGGAATGATGAAAAGCAAGGTGAGTCGCAAGACTCAGCAAATTTATAAAAAATAAAAGGCTATAAATAGAAGATAAGATCACCTCAAACATAGTCCTTCACGTACACATAAGCCATGAGACACTATAATACAACAGTGCAGCATAATGAAAGCACATACCGGTCTTTGGAGCCCACACAATACACATGGCACCCAAGTCCCATACCAACCTACTGTTGGCCTGAAAGGCAACATATATCCTCAACAAACCTGTGCGCACTGTCTCGGGTCAGTACTCCCGTCACCCGTGTGTCCATGTCAGTACTCCCGACACCCAAGCCATAGGCTCCCTCGGAACGGTACTCCCGTCCGAGAACTAATAACTACTAATAACCATGCAATGCACGTAAAAATGTAATGGCGTAATGAGCATCAACGTGATACACTAGCGCTCATACATCCAGGCATCAAGCCATACTCCGCCCACATAGTAAACTACACGCGATGCATGTGTCCGTGCTGTATGCATCATAACCAAGCTAGGATGTCCGTGACCAAGTATAACCAGATCATGAAAACCCTAATATGCAGCCCGTACCCATGTGCACACCAAAACATGCAACAAGAAATAAATGATACCAGTCACGCTATAATCACGTAACGGCAGAGTTAGTCAACAGTACTCGACACCGGTCAACGGTCAACGGTCAGTGGATAAGAGAGACCAGCCGACAGCCTAAGATAGACCGTACGACAGTCACTCCGTCATCGAATCGCCAATCCTAGCCCCCACTGCACAACCGTTCTAGCCTGTAAACAACCAAAATCTACAATAATACCTAAACAACTAAGAACCTAGTCCTGGGTGAGTACGACATCATTCCCATAGGCTTGGGGTGGCACAAACTCCCGTAGGTAACCAACGAATCAAATCCACGGGACTAGTTTAATAAAATAAATTTTTAAAACTAACCATTTAAAACTCCATAATTAATTAACGACCTAAACAAATGAAGTGAGGTTAAATAAATTGGCAACGAAAGAACAGACGAGGAGTGTATAAAGAACTTGTCTTTACGAAGATATCCTTAGGCTTGTTTCGCCCTAACGCGGTAAAAATTATACAAACTGCAGTATCCAATAATTTGTCAAAATTAACAAAATTAAACTCTAAACGAAATTTCAACCGTATAGAATGTAGTACTCGGCGCCCTGAATTACCTGGTACTTTCGGATTGCGGTTAAAAGTGAGATTTTCTAAAAAAAATCTCAATTTCCTTTGATTTTTCGTTGTCGTGCGCCGCTGCTTCTGTCCAATTTCTCCTCTGATTTTGCTTCAAAATTAAGCGTTTAATGAGCACCAGACGCTATTAATCGGGCTATTAAAACGTTGGACCTTTTTGCTTAATTTAAAAGAGCAACAAAACTTGGTGGAGGGGCAGCCACGTTGCTGCCGCCACCTTCCTCCATATGGCATCATTGGCATCATTTAATTTTGTATTACCCCTTAAACTTATATGTTAACTTAAGTTTGCCTTGCAACTGGGCACTCCAGCGCCTCACGCACTGCACCCCCAATTCCTTAATCTTATACTTTATTATTTTTATTATAATTGTATTATAATTGTTAGATGAATTATTCTTAATATATTATTACTCCTCATAATCTATGTTTATATTGCATACGCAGGATCCCCATAGCAACTATGGTTGACTATTATTATTATTCATAATCTTATTATTATTATTATTGATTAATATTCCTTTTAAATTAAATTAACACAATAACTAATAATTAAATTAAACTATAATTTACGGGTCGCTACATTCTGCTTGATCAATCCAGTTGCTTGGATAGGATTGGAGTTTCATTAATAATAGACTTTGATAGGGTATATTAACCTTCAATTTTGAATTTCGATATAGTTTTGGACGATTAAATTAATATTTGAAAAGGAATTAAGATAAATATGAGTGTGTCTCGAAAGTTAGATGTGTTTAACTTCTAAAATATTACTTATTATACATGTTAAAGTATAATAGTTGTACAAAATTCTCATTAAAATCTCTCAACCAGGATTTTTAGATTCCTAGACAAATATCTTGAGTATGTGTAGACTATTTCTCCTTATAATAGTACAGCTAGTAGATAACATGTCACATTTTGACAGACAAATTACATAACATATTATAATTAGTAAAACACATGACACGCTGTGATTCACTATTCTTTAAAAAAATTATAAAAAATAAACTTATAAATAAACTTGGGAAATGTTATGCCTACAAATAACTCAAACAAATCATTATTAGAAGATTGATACAAATGATTGATTCAAATTCTTTGTAGTTGGTGGGTGGGTTTAGGTAGAAAGAGTCATTAATTATTAGACTACTTTGGTACAATTATTTCTAAGTTATAGTGTTGTTAGTTCGTTTTATTTGAATTGTTAATAAATCTCTCACATGAAAATAAATTATATTAATTTATCTAATCTTTCTTTTATCTTTATTTCCCAGGTGCTTGACATGCATAAGTAACAGAGGTTTAGTTTATATTGTGTTAATTTTTGGCTATTTTTATTTCAGAATTTAATATTACTATTATTACATATATATATTGGTATTATGTACTAGTTACATTCAAATCAATTGGAGATTGTGGTTAATATTAGTTTTATTTTATTTGATTAATTAAATTTTTTTGAAGTTATATATTGTGTTTTAAATTTCATCTAAATTATATGTGTTGGTGTAAGTTTAGAGAAAAATAATATTCCCAAATTTATTTTTTACTAAGAAATTGAATTTAGTGGCATCGTAGTTATTTATTAGTTGTATATAAAATTAACAATGAAAATTTAATTATTTATTACAAAACATTTTGTACAAAAAAATCAGTCGGCTACGAAAATTTGTATAATCCGCTATGATTTGTTAGAGTGAAAAACAAGTATTTTTTCTAAAATTTAACATTCATAGTGAAAAATATATTATCTACTATAAAAATTGACATCACCGCCTACGAAAATTGGTATAATTAGCTATGATATATGTCGTATTAGAAAATTAATGCTTTCTCTATATTTTTTTTATCGTAGTAAAAAGTATGTTATTTTTTATAAAATGTTAAATCATAACTAAATACTATTAGTTACGAGGATTTGGCTACAATTCTCTCTACGAATAAATTTTTGTAGCTGATTTTTTGCTGTAAAATTGAATTTTTTGCTACAAAAAATTTTGTAGAGAAAATCAAATTTTGTTGTGGTGATTATTTATCAGACTATTTCTTTTCTTTTCTTTTCTTTTTTGTTGGGATATAACATAACATCTTCCAATAAACATAAACGTGGTATCGGACTGGAGTCTATGGCTAATCAAACGAAATATTGCAGCGAATTTAATCGGGAAGAGGGGTGGGCTCGGCTTAACAACCATCATTAAGATGACCTTGACTTAACCAGCTTGCAGTGCATTTATAGTGGTCCAATGTTACAGCTTGACAAATCTTGCAATAAACCTAAATTCGCTGCAGACTATTTTTTTTTTTTTTTTGTTGGGATATAACATAACATTTCCCAATAAACATAAACGTGGTACCGGACTGGAGTCCATGGCTAATCAAACGAAATATTGCAGCGAATTTAATGGGGAAGAGGGGTGGGCTCGGCTTAACAACCATAATTAAGATGGCCTTGACTTAACCAGCTTGCAGTGCATTTATAGTGGTCCAACGTACCTTGACTTAACCAGCTTGCAGTGCATTTATAGTGGTCCAACGTACCTTGACTTAACCAGCTTGCAGTGCATTTATAGTGGTCCAACGTACCTTGACTTAACCAGCTTGCAGTGCATTTATAGTGGTCCAATGTAGCTTGACAAATCTTGCAAGCAAGAGCCAGCAAACGGAGAAATGGGGCAGTTGGGTGGTGGAGATGCAAGCCAGGCTCAACAACCCCGGCAATGGCCTTATTATTATATTTGTAACTTCAGCTTAGCCTTTCTCCAATTAGATAATGTTTTAACCTTCTGCAATTAGATAATATAACTTCTCCCAGTAAACATAAACATGGTACCGGACTGTAGTCTTCTGGGATGTAATTTTAACCAGCTTGCAGTGCATTTTTTAATTAAAAATTTAAAATAAAATTTTGAATTAAAAAAGTGTAATTTTTTTTATTATGGAGGGTTTCGAACAAAATGTAAACAAGATAATTTTGACATTTAAAAATCTCTCTGAGAATTATACGAAAAGGATAAATATTATCTATAAATATTTTAATTCTAATAGATTTTGAAATATCAAAATAAATGTTATTTGCAAGAATCCCAATTTTAGGAGATTTGAGAAAAAATTTATACTTTTCTATAAATAAATGAGCACTCATTTAAAAAAAAATGTACATCCCTGATACTATTTTCAATACGACCTTCTAGTTTTTAATGTCTAACTTAAATATTTGAATGAGTGCATGAAAATTTTTCTGCACTATTTGATCATTCTCTTTCTTGTAGAGTTTAAATTGAAAAGTTAGTTTCCACTAAGTGATTTAGTCTAGAATTGATCTCAACTTGATTTAGTCCTTGGTTTATTTATTAATTTTAGTTAATTTTTATTTAATTTAATTCAAGATTAGTTTAAAATTAAAAATTAATTGAAATTAAATAATATTATTTATTAATAAAATAATAATATAATATACATGTCATCGCTTACATTTTTTGATAAAAAATTTTATTTGGATGATATATATATGCCCATTTTTTCAATTTTTATATTAAAAACAAAAAAAAAAAAAACATGTTCAGAATCGATTAAGATTAGATCGGTTGTACCTTGACTAGATGAACATCTATATGGAAAATCGTCCAATTTTTGTTATGATCAGAAAGGATTAATAAATTTATTGAGTTCACAAATTTAATAAGGTAAAGTTACGTGTCACATTTTAATTAGTTTAATAAGTATTAAAAATTAATGTTTAAAATTAATTAATAAATATTAAAATTTATTAAAACTCAAATAGAAATATTTTTGTAATATCTCGCATCGAGAGATAAGAAGGATCAGAATAACTTATCTTGATGAGTCTGCACGAATTTTTTTGGGGTCATCTATCCTTAAACTACCATAACTCAAAAACGTTCAATTCGAGAGATTTTTATCCATATTTAATCTAAAAAATATCTAATTAGTGTTGTTTTATTCCTTTTTATTCTCGATATATATACTAGTTTCTTTAAAATTCATTCTTGTATCTGATATTGGATTCTTTGAAGTATTACAATTTTACTTTAAGCAACAATTCCAATTGTTGGAGAACTGGGGCCTCAACCTCAGCCCCAATATATATAAATGCTAATTGGCTGCTTCGTGTCCCAAACGTGGAAAAAATTAAAAGTTTTTAAAGGAACCTTTATTAGTGGCATCTATAATGCACATAGATGTTTTGAAGCATCATTTCGATGATTTTAATTTTTTTTTATTTTTAAAATGTCAAAAAAGTATTTTTAGGTTATTTATATAATTTTAAAAATATTTTAACTGAATTTATTTCCCTAATCAAAATCATGTCAAAATTGTTATTTAAACATTTAATTGTAATACTTTTAATAACACTCGTGTATTAATTCATTATATATTTATATTAACATAATATAAAAATATAATTTATTATTATAAAAATATTATAATTGAGTGTCCAAATACCATTTTTCAAACTCTTTTGCCTTTTTTTTTTTCCATTTTACTCTAAGCAACAATTCTAATTATTGTAGAAGTGGGGGCTCAACCTCAGCCCCAATATATATAAGGGAAATTCTATTTAAAACCTGTGTTTTTACTCTTCATAACCCAAATCTCATAAAATTTCACATTAATTTTAAAATTTTTATTTTACCTCTCCCACAACCCACTTTCTTCTCCAATTGTCAGCCTCCGCCTCACCTCTCTATTTCTCTCCCGCACACAAACATACACACATACTAACACACAAAAGCACACACTTATATATATATATATATCACACACACTAACACACAAAAGCCTGACTGCAGCCATGGCAACTGCGGCCATGAAAACCTCCGCACCTCGCGATGCGGAGGCTGTTGAAATCCTCGCACCTTGTGGTGCGGGGGTTTCAACAGCCTGCGCATCGCGAGGCGCGGGGGTCTCAGCAAGCACCACACCACAAGGTGCGAGGATTTCTCGAACCTCCGCATCTCACGGTGCAGAGGATTCTCAAACCTCCGCACTGCGAGGTGCGGAGGTCTTTTAAATTTTTTATTTTTTTATTAATACATTTATTTATTATTTTTTTAAGTTTAGGCCTTTTAAATTTTTTTACTCGTTTTTTTAAAATATCATTGATTTCATTCTCACACATATATTTAAAATGTGAAATATAAAAATATAATTAATATAAAAAATAACAAATATAATTAAATTGCCAAATATAAATTGCCAAATAATATAAATAAATAAATTTTAAATATTTGTATTTTAAGTAATTATAATTTAACTAATTTTAAATTTTAAATCATCTTGTTGAATTTTTAATACTTAAAAAAATTTAAAATTAATTAATTTATCTTATTGAATTACTTAAAGATACACATATCTGAAAATCCTACCATCATTTAAAATAATTTTTTTTAAATATATGTATCTTTACCTAATTCAATAAGATATATTAATTAATTTTAATATATATATATGTATCTTCGCATATATATATAGAGAGAGAGAGAGAGAGAGTGTGTGTGTGTGTGTGTGTGCGCGCGCCCGTGCGTGTGTTGGGGAGGGGGTCGGTGTGTGTATATATATATATATATGTATGTATGTGTGTGTGTTTGTGTGAGGGAGAGAAACAGGGAGGCAAGGCAGAGAAGAAAGTGGGTTGTGGGGGGGGGGGGTAAAATAGAAATTTTAAAATTAGTTTGAAATTTTATGAGATTTGGGTTATGAAAAGTAAAAACATGGGTTCTAAATAGAATTTTCCTATATATAAATGCTTAGTTAATGTCCCAAATGTGAAAAATTTTTGAAAGGAATATTTAGTAGTGACATCTATAATGCACGAAAATCTTTCAAAGCATCGTTCCTGGCCTTTTGACGATTTTGAAACGTTTTCATATCTAAAATGCCCAAAAAAATATTTTCGAACTATTTCTGTAATTTTGAAAAATATTTTAGATCCATTTTGTAATATCAAAAAAATGAAAAGATTAAAAATTCCATTTCAGGTTAGAGTTGGAATTTTTTCCATCTCTAAGTCAAAAATTTTAAATTTTTCTAGAATTTGTTTGAATCCATTATAGAATTTATGTTTATTTTTAAATTAAATAACTATTTTTATAATTCTTTATACTAAAAATTATATTTATAAAAAGGCTTATATATTTTTTTATTTATGTGTTTCCTTTAAGTTTTTGTTTCCTACTTTTTTGAAAAATGTTATTTTCTTATTTTCATGTCATATCGTATCTGTTTCCTTTTCTATTTCCATAAAACCTAAGGTGGCTTAATTGTTTAAATTTTAATTTTTTTATATACAATTTTAAATAAAAATAATTTTAGTACAACAATAAAATCATTTTAAAGGTAGTTATTGTTTAAAAGTTAGTTATCGATAGAAAATCATTCATACCTTAAAAATTTCATTTTTGATCTATTTCAATTCAATCTAGGGTTGATTAGATCAGTCGAATACTCTTAGTTAAGGAAATATATACCTGTGACTTGTTAATGCCTTTCAAAGGCTTAACAAAAAAAGAAAAAGAAAAAAGAAAAGAGTTTTTCAATTGTATCCTCAGTTATATATTTTTGTTTGGTTGGTTTACGTGAATTAACTAAAATCGAATTTCCCACCACTACTATTAGAATTGACTAAGAGTGTTGTGATAATTGAAATAAATACGTATTTTTTAATTTATAAAATTGAAGTTAAAATTATTTAAAATATAACTAAAATCATTGTAATGCGTGACGATTCAAGAAGAATGAAGAAAAGTTGGTAAAGTTGTAATTGAAATGAGGTTGGAAAAAGAGTGTAGGGAATTATATTTATATCTTCAGCTAAGCCCTTCTCCAAACAGATAATATTTTAACGTTTTGGGTCTTATTAGGGTCATAGAACTTTAAAAGTCCTAAAAATTGTCTTATTTGTTTTATAAGTGTGGATAAGACAAAGAATAAACAAATGAATTACGAATTATTGGGAGGCTAAGAAGAATTGTAAGTTCATTGCGTTTGATCAATCCAACTGCTTGGATAGTATTGAGGTTTCATTAATAATAGACTTTAGTAGGGTCAACTCATATTAATCTGTAGATTATCAAGCATATATTAATATCTAGTTTTGACTTTTTTAGAATTATATAAATAATTTAATTTTTTAGTTTTTTAATATTTTTAAAATAAAAAATATATAAATCATTGAAACGACGCATCTAAAATATTTTTTTATGTCATAATTTTGTATCATTCAAGTATTAATTCAAATATAACCTTGATGGATAGAAACATGCTCTTGATATTTTATTAATAATATGAAATGGCCCTAAATATTTTTAAAATTATAAAAATAATACAAAAATATTTTCTTAGCTTTTTAGTATTTTAAAAATGCCGAAACAATATCCTTAAGACATTTTCGCATATCATAGCTTTGTATTATTTAAGTATTAATTCAAATATAATCTTAACGCATTTAATATATATATGTGTGTGTGTGTGTGTGTGTGTGTGTGCGCGTGTGGATAAGCATGCATGTAGGGAAGGAGATAATTGATGAGGCTGGCAGGTGGTGGTTGAGTGTGCAATATTAGATTGCAGTAATGAAGTGTGGCGCGAGCAAAGATGGGCGAGGGGCTCACATGGCGGCGGCGGCGGCGGCTGCTGAGTTGTGAGTTAATTAAGTGATATTTTTTAATTAATTAATTACTTATAGTGTGTGTCTTTGGTAATTAAATTTTAGGTTAAAATTTATTAAATCATTTTAAATATTACCAATTGGTCTTCTTTTTTTAATTTAAAAAGTTAAGTTTATATATTAGAAAAAGAAAATGATTATAATGGTCCGATTAATTTTTAACCAATTACACATAATTATGTTATTATAAATTAATTAAAAATGGAAACATCAAATTTATCCTTAAATGAAAGAAAGTGATGTCATTTAATTATTAATTTTAATCCATACTTAAACTCAAGTTAAATCTCAATTAAATGAAAAAAATAGTTTACAAATATTTTTTTCCTCCAAAAATTAATCTACCAAACTATTTTTTGTCTCTAAAATTTGTATTAAATTTGCAAGGGTTTTTCAATACTATTAATTAATCAAAAATAAATATTTTCTGTCATATCATCTCATCAATCAATCCCTCAATTAATCAAAAATAAATATTATTTATATGAAATATGAATAGACAACTTAAACTATTAATTAAATCATAGAAAATCATTCATTCGTATAAAATGTTTTCTTTAAATCCTATATATCCTATATAATATATTAAAGTAAGATAGTCAGCCAAAGTATTTTGTCAAGTGGCAATCAATAGTAAATTTTTTTCCTTCAAAAACTTGCATCAAATCAAAGGTAGTGATTAATTAATTATTAATTTTAATTTAATAACTATATTATAGTTTTAAAAATATGATACATTGGGTTTTTTAATGCTAATTAATTAATATTTAAGGTAACACATTTTTAAGACTATAGAAGAAATCAAAATCTATATATCATATTTTCAATACTAATGCATGGGTTTTTCGATACTAATTAGGATGTAAGATATCACATTTTCAAGACTATGGAAGAAAATTAATGCATACTAAAAGAAAAATAAGTCAAAATCTATATTTTTAACGTTTTGTTATCACTACAAAAATTAAATTTTAAGATAAAAAATTAAAAATTTTAAGAGAATTTTTAATTAGTATTAGAAAACCCATACTTCCTCTCATTTAGGAGTTTTAATTTATATTTATATTTATTATAAATTTATAAATAAATATATAATATAATAAATAGTTTTACTTTAATAATTAATTAATCATTACCTTTAATTTAATGCATGAGTTTTTCAATGCTAATTAAGATTTAAGATATCCCATTTTCAAGAATAATGAATGAATTTTTCAATACCAATTAAGATTTAATATATCATATTTTCAATACCATGGAAGAAAATGAATGCATTGTGAAAGAAAAATAAGTTAAAATTCATATTTTCAATGTTTTGTTATCATTGCATAAATTAAAAATTTTAAGAGAATTTTTAATTAGCATTGAAAAACTCATACTTCCTTATGTTTAGGAGTTTTAATTTATAATTATAATTATAATTATAATTATAATTTATAAATAAATATATAATATAATAAATTATTTTACTTTAATAATTAATTAATCACTACATTTAATTTAATGTAAATATTTAATGATTTGTTGTTCAAATGTAATAGCTTTTGTGTATAAATAGGAAATTTATGTCAAGATTTTTCATTTTATATAATGTTGTACAATTTAATAAAAACCTTTTTAAAGTAACTTTTTAAAATATAAATGTTAAATGTTCGAGTTATGAGACTTTGGGAGATTTTATATTTTGAAGATAGGTCAAAAACTTATAACATTCCCATTGAGATGATTTTCATAGATGAACATATGTTTTTTCCCCTAATAAATTTATTGTTAATTATTTATATAGATTTTTCCATCAAATTTATAGGGTGAAAGGATTCAGGCAACAATTAAGCGTTAGTTGGTTTGATCTTTCAAAATATTGATTTGTGATGAACAATTATGTTTTATGTCTAATTTTATAATTAGATACAACAATATGAAATATAAAACTATAAGTCATAAATACAAACTAAACTTAATATCAAATACTATTGTTGTAGATGTTATGAATGAAAGTTTTTTAATACAAAATTTTATCTTTAGGTCATTTACTAATATTTTAAGTGTAGTTGAACTTGACGAACATGAATTATTTGGTAAGTATAAAGTTGATTATACAATTATTTATGCCTTTATAACTGATTTTTTTTAATTAAAGATATAATTAGAGAGGTCATTGACAAAAATAATGTTAAGTGCCAAGAATCTTGTGAAATGACAAGCAAAAAATGTGACAATTTACTTAATGTGTTAATTATTCTTTAGCACATTGAATGACGATATATTGATTTAAAAATGTTCTTTATTAGCACATTAAATAGCGAATAATTAATTAAACTTAAATTTTGATAAAAGGTTAAGTATTAAAATAAAAAATATACATTTATCGATTCTATTATGATTATTTAAAATAATGACTTTAATTTTTAATTTTTAAATTTATAAATCTATTTTAATTACATCTTCCGTGCATCGCACGGGTTTAATACTAGTTTTAATTACATGAAAGAATATTACAGTTCATCAAAGATGACAGACAAATCTTTAAATAATAGAAGGTGATGTCAATTAATGATTTAATTATTAATTATTAATTAAAAAAGTTAAGCTTATATATTAGAAAAAGATAATGATTATAATGGTCTAATTAATTTTAAACAATTACATATAATTCTATTATTATAAATTAATTAAAAATAAAGAAAATTAAATTTATCCTTAACTGAAAGAAAGTGATGTTATTTAATTATTAATTTTAATCCATACTTAAAGTCAAGTAAAATCTTAATTTAATAATGGAAAATGATATTTGAGGCGGACATCAATAGGAATTAATTTGAGGGCCAATGTGCGTGCCGAAGACTCTTTTCTTTTCTAAACATAAATGAGATTTAAAAATCAGTCACTAATTGAATTCATAAGATTTCATATGAGATTTGGACTACATTATGAATTGATCTAAACTTGAGATTTTTGCACAATCATAACAAAAGTAATTATTCCAGGGCTTGATAAAAAAGATGCCACTCCAATACTTGTTAGAAAAGAATTAAAGAGATAACTTATAGACATGTAAGAGTAGTGTAGAATATCATATATTTGGCTCACCCCTTAAAATCTTTCTATACCTTTCAAGTTGAGCTTTATAATGCGCATCACAAGGAGAATTAGCCAATCTTGCCCATGTACTTGATTTCTCTTACTTTCACAAGTCCTAGTTTAATTTGGATTGAAATTACTAAATTATTAAGACATATGACATCAAGAGAATTTGAGATGTGCCTACTCTATATATATGTTTCTTCATATTGTGTTTGGATTTATATGTGAACCCTAAATCCTAAAGATTGCCTCATATTAAGGGATTTTCTTAGTAGAATTACCTTTCAAGAAAAGTTTCACAAAAAAATACTTTAAAATTTTCTCATGTTTGAACTGTGTTTCTAACGATTATTCTTATCTTACCCTTGAGAATATTTTGTGTGTATATTTTTTACATAAATTAGGTTATCTCACCTTATTTATCTTCAAATAATTCAAGAGTAAAATTTATTTGAAATTTGAGTTCTTTGTAATAATTGGATATCCAAAGTCATATCATACGTTGGTAGGAGTTTAAATTTCTAGAAAATACCTTTTTTGACCTGACACTTCTGGAATAGCTTTTTTGATGTGACACTTTGTTTTAGATGCATTTTTTTATTTTTCCAATATTATTAATAAAATATTATTATGTTTGGTATTAAAGTATAGATACTTTTTACTAGTTATTGTATTGAGTAATGTTATCCGACATGACTGATGACCGTCATCGGTCTACGTGGCATGGATCACATTTATTAATTTATTAGTAAAAGGAAAAAGCAAACCCACAATGTCCCTAGCTTTCTTCAATTTTCTCTCTTAACTTTTTCATGCCTATTTCTTCTTTCATACTCACATTTTCTCTCTCCCCTCTAATAAAATTTCCTCTCCAACTTCTTTCACGCTAGTTTCATTCATTTAAATCAGTTTTTTCCCTCTCTCTGCTCTCTATCGAGGGTCACAGGAATTGCTGATTGCTGCCACAAATTATTTCGTGACCACTGTCTTACCTTACACCATGACTGACTATACCTGTTAGAATTTTTTTTTAAAAAAAAATTGATATATAAAAAATTTTAATTATCATTAACCTTGTATTAAAGCATACAAATCAAGTGATAAAACCCACAATGCTAGTTTTAATTGCATGTGTCTTTTATCACTTGATTTGTATGCTTTAATACAAGGTTAATGACAATTAAAATTTTTTATATATCAATTTTTTTATTAAAAAATTGACTAGATAGTGAGGGACAAAAGCAACTACAATGTGATTGTTAACTAAAATATTGATGTTATTTATTTTGACTTGACTTTTTAATTTTAAATGCATATTTACCACTTCCAGGTATACTTTATCTTTGGAGACTTTGTTATGCTTTAAAATATAAAATATTATTTTATTAATTAGTATTTCTCCACAATGTCACGTCTTACTTAAGCAGCATGTCTGGCGTCCTCATGTCTCGCATGCATGTCCAGGGTTTCATATTGGCTAAATTGGGTAAATACATATTGAGCCCCTTCACCTTTCTAATTTAACTATTTTGCCCCTTAAACTTAAGAAGAGACCTATTAGCTCTCTCAATTTTTTATTAAAGATCTATTAAATATTTAAAAATTCAAAATCACTATAAGATACACGTATGTGACACGCATGTGCATTTATTTAATATTAAATTTTATATTAATATGATATATATTAATAAATTATAAATTATTATTTTATTATTGATACAATGCAAATATATTGATGTCTAATAAAATTTTATCTGTTAATAAATTATATATTTTTATTTATTAAAATTTTATATTAAGACAATATAAATATATATGTTGATGTCTAAATATAAATATGTGCTCACTGTGTAGGTTTGTATTAATATAAATTTTATATAAACATATATAAATATATGTATTATACACATTATAAATATATATGTTCACTGTGTAGGTTTGTATCAGTATTAATATAAATTTTTAATAAAAAATTGTGTATAATTTATCAATATTTAATAATAAAAATTTATCATTTAGACGTCAACATATATATTTATATTGTCTTAATATAAAATTTTATTAGACATTAATATATTTGTATTGTATCAATAATAAAATAATAATTTATAATTTATTAATATATATCATATTAATATAAAATTTAATATTAAATAAATGCACGTGCGTGTCACAAACGTGCATCTCACAGTGATTTTGAATTTCTAAGTGTTTAATAGGCCTCAAATGGAAAGTTGTTGAGGTTGATAGGCCCTTCTTAAGTTTAGGGGGCAAAATGGTTAAATCAAAAAAGATGGAGGAGCTAAATATGTCTTTAACCGTTTCATATTTGCTTTACCCCTCACATTATTTATGCAACCTGACATTGAAGACTTGAACAAGGACATACTTAGGCTTCTCGACTTCGACATCAAGGATAACGAACCCAAAAATGTAGCCCCCCAATCTCCAAATCAAGGAGAAGGCGACTACCCAAAGTTGGGCAAATGTTTGCACGTGCTTGACCTCTACCGCGAGGGCCTACTGCACATAGACAACAAACTCGAATATGCAACCCCCCAATCTCCAAATCAAGGAGAAGAAAATAACAAGGAGGACGGCCACAACGTCGTCCGCCCAGCCATAGAGCTCCACGAGGCCGGCATTTGCTTCAAGAAAAGCAAAAGCAAAAGTCTCCGAGACATCACCTTCGACGGCAGCATCTTGAAACTTCCCAATTTCATAGTTGATCACTCTACCGAATCAATGTTCTTGAATCTCATAGCCTTCGAGCGCTGCCACATCCCCGCTGGCAGCGACATCACTTCGTTCGTCGCGTTCATAGACTGCATCATCGACGATGGTCGGGATATCAAACTTTTGAGCTCGAAAGGGATTATCACAAACTACATTGGAACTGACAAGGAGGCAGCTGATTTGTTCAACACAATGTCCAAGGATTTGGTCATGGAGATGACCGGGAACCTTAACCTGGTGTACAAGGATCTCATCAAGTACAGTAATATGACTTGGCCTAAATGGCGCGCCAATCTAATTCATACTTACTGCATAAGTCCGTGGGTAATTATTTCTGTCATCGGAGCCTTCATTCTCTTCTCTCTTGCTGTAGTGCAAACTATCTTCGCCATCCCAAATTAATTTAAAGTGTTATTTGTAAAATTTTAATGACATTATTGTCATAATCAATGTCCAAATAATATGTCTATAAATTAATTGTCCAATTACGAAGTGCAATAAAACCTCTTGAGCTAGTTTCACTTTTCCATTTTTTTATTCTAAATTTTTGTATTTAATTGATTCATATCTACATTTGTATCTCATTTTTTGAGTTAAATGCCCTAACATGTAGATAGGGTGTTTATTCAGTCTAAATCGACTTGGGACCGAATCATAGGGGTGTGCAGCGATTCAGTTAGACCAAACTAACCGAACCGACCTGACCCGACCGAACCTATCGGTTCGGTTCGGTTAATTTATACTCAATTACTAGTTCGGTTAAAACCAGTTAAATTTCGGTTTATAAAAAATTGGTTTGGTTTTACTGGTTCGGTTTACTTGGTTAACCGAACCGATCAATAATCAAAGCAACATCGTTTAGTATATGATAAAAACGACGTCGTTTGACACAAAAAATCAAGTCACAGAGAAGATATCGCATGGAGAACAGGGGGTACGCACTCATCCATTCGGACCAATCCATTATAAGAGAGAGAGAGAGGGGGGAACAGAAACCCTAGCGTCGTCGTTGCTTCCAACCATCACCATCGCTTCCAACCGTCGCCGTCGATTCCTTCCGTCGCAACATCATCTTTTCCTTGGCCGTCAAACGTCGACAAAGTCACAGAGTTGAGGTGAGTTCCTATTCGTCATCATACTGCTTTTTATGTTCTATTCTTTGAGCATTCGAACCCTAATCCATCCTAACCAAAACTAAGAGAAAGAGAAGCCCTACTGTCTGTCGATTCATCGTCGTCGGTTAGGTCCTTGACTCATAACCGAAACCCTAAACCTAAACCTAAACCCTAGCCCTAATCGAAATCCTAATTTTTAATTTTCGTTCTACTCCTAGCCCTAACCGAAACCCTAAACCTAAGCCTAAATCATAATTGATTAGACCCAAACCATATCTAGTCACTGACGATCGACCCACACGCCCACACCTACGACCAACACAAAGGTTAGGTTAGTTTCGAATTTTCTTTAGGTTAGGGTTTTGGATTTTTTAATTTTTTTAGACTTTTAGACTTTTAGTTACTGGTTTGGCCGGGGTGTAGAATCAGTTAATTTTTTTGGACTTTTAGTTACTGGTTTGGGGGTTTTTTGTTTGTTGTTGGTACCATTATTTTTCTCATTTCTTGTTTCTTCTTGTTGCCATTCTTCGTTATGTTATTGCCATTCTTTGTCATATTGGGATTCATTACCTGTTCTTTTTTAAACATCTCAACTTGTTGTTCTTTACTTCTTTTCGCAAATTTTCAGGCATGTATTTTTTATTCCAACATTATTTAGTTGTGTAATGTGGTAGAAATGAATTACATGTTGAATTAGCTGCTTTATAATAAAAGGGAAAAATTATAAACCAAACACATTTTCATTTTCAAATAATTAGTAGAAGTGGACAGAATGGGATACCCTGTCCCATTCTGTCCCTTAATTTTTCATTTTAAATTACAGCCCCTTAGAAGTGAATTCTATTTTTCAGTATTTATTTTCATATAATTAGTAGAAGTGGACAGAATTAGGAGGATGATATAATTTTAATTGCAGCCCCTTAATTTTTCTTTTAAATTACAAGGTTGTAAATTAATCACAAGAAGACATTTTAATTCACTGTTTTAATACATATTAATTACAATTGTATTAATTTTAGATGGCTAGAGAAGAAGACACCAGTCATGCCACAAACATCCCTACTAGTAATAATATGGATGATAGTTCAAGACCTGCACCAATAATACCAAGTCAAGGTAGTCAATCTCAAGCTGATAGAGGTGCAACATCACTAGGAAAGGCAAAGAGAAAAACAATAAGAGCTAGGTCAGATGTGTGGGATCATTTTACTAAGTTTACAAATGCAGAGGGTCAGATTAAAGGGAGATGCAACTATTGTTCTAGGGAGTTCCACTGTGATTCCCAAAAAAATAGGACTACGGCTCTAAGGAATCATATAGGAACATGTAAAAAACACCTTCATGCTTTGGAAACCCACCAAATGTAATTAAACTTGCAACCAACTTCAACAACAATGGGGGCTGGAAGAGAGGGGGAAAGTATGGGATTGGTAAATTGAAAATTTGATCAATTGCTTGCTAGAAAGGCTTTAGCTCGCACGGTGATGATAGATGAGATGCCTTTCAAATTTGTTGAGCGTAAGGGGTTTAGGCACTTCATTAATGTGATTTGTCCAAAATTTCGGATTCCTTCACGTTGTACAATTTCTCGTGATTGTTTTGAATTATTTAAGGAAGAAAGGTCGAAATTGATGAATGAGGTAAAAAATGCATGTCAAAGAGTTTATTTAACCACTGACACATGGACCTCCATTCAAAGGATTAATTATATGTGCTTGATAGCGCATTATATTGACAATAATTGGACATTGAAGAAAAAAATTTAAAATTTTTGTCCAATATATAGTCACAAGTGTGATGCTATTGTTATGGTAATTGAGAAGTGTCTAATGGGGTGGAAACTTGATAGAGTTTTGACTTTGACAGTAGATAATGCTAGTTCAAATGATGTTGTTGTGGGTAACTTCAGGAAAAAAAAATGGCAAAATGGGATGCTAGCATTATGAGTGGCAATTATTTACATATCAAGTGTGTGGCTCATATAATAAATTTGGTTGTGCAACATGGGTTGAAAGAGCTATATGAATCAATAACAAGAGTTAGGGATGCAGTCAGATATATTAGACAATCTCCAACAAGATTAAGAAAATTCAAAGAATGTGTGGAAATGGAAAAAATAGAATCTAAGGGCCTATTGTCGTTGGATGTTGCAACTAGATGGAACTCCACATACTTGATGTTAGAGATTGCTCAAAAGTTTGAGAGCGCTTTTGAGAGATTTGATAAGGAAGAGCCATGTTTTATGCTTGATCTTGGTACAAGTAGTTGGAATATTGACCTGCAATAGGTTATTACTATTGATGGAGACCCAAGCTAGAAGATTGGACGAGGGTCAGAATGTTCGTTAAAGTGTTGCAACAATTTTATGAGCTTACTTTGCGGGTTTCAGGTACTTCATACGTCACCTCCAACACTTTTTTCCATGAGATTAGTACTGTTCATTGTCTCTTACATGAGTGGCAGGAGGGTGACGATCTTGAGTTGAGTGAGATGGCTGGAAAAATAAAAGAAAAGTTTGATAAATATTGGGGGGATCCAAAAAAAATAAATCACTTGCTTTACATTGCTGTGGTGCTTGATCCTAGGCACAAGTTAGAGTTTATGGAGTATGCACTTCAGGAGATGTATCCAGGTGAGAAAAGGAATGTTGCAGTTTTGTCTTTGAAAAATGTCATATATGCTTTGTATGAAGAATATAAGAAAAAAGTGGCACCTCAAGGTGAAGTAGGAGAGCGGTCTCAAGTGTCTACTCCACTTGTTGTGGAGAATGTTGAGAAGGGAAAATCTGGCAGACCAAACTTGCTTAGTTCTCGTTTCAAGAAGTTTAAGTATGCCAGTGGTAGTGGGTCTACAAGTGTGCCTTCAGAATGGGATAAGTATTTAAGTGAAGTGTGTGAGGAGGAAACTGATGACTTTGACATTTTGAATTGGTGGAAAGTTAATTGTCATCGATTTCCTATTCTATCTTTCATGGCTCATGATGTGTTGGCAGTTTCAGTTTCTACTATTGCATCCGAGTTTGCTTTCAGCACAGGGGGTGAGTACTTGAATCATTTAGGAGTTTTCTTTCTCTTGAAGTGGTTGAAACTCTAATTTGTATGCAAGATTGGTTTCGGTCATCTACCACCCCAATAAGTGTTGAAGAAGATTTGAATCATGTTGAACAACTTGAAGAAGGTAAACTCATTGTCACTCTTTTTTTTTTTTTTTAAATTTTAGTTCAATACTTGTTATTTTTAAATTATTTAATTAATTTTGTATATTGTTTTAGAATTGGCAAAGGTTATTATTGACAGCTCCGTACCTATGGAAATTTAGATTTTGAAGACTCATGCATTTGTAAGTAAGAGAATTTGAACCTCTTAGTATTTCAATATCTATTGGTTATTTGGTTTGCTTTAGTTGACTATGTTTGAGGTTTTTTTTTTAAATTGCCAGCACTCTATGCCATAACCTGTTCTAAAAATTTGTTTTTAATTTCTATCACTCTATGAGTATTTGGAATGTTTGCTGCTGTTTCTAATGTTTTTAAATTGTTTTATTGATTTGCAGCCTTGAGAACACACTGAATTATGATCTTGAAAGAGTTTGGGCTATTGGATATATGAAAGGTTCGCGCAGGTGAGTTTGGGCTATTAGATATAGAGTTTGGGCTATTAGTTTTCTCTAAATGCTCTCAAAATTTAAAAAAAATATATATATCCCTTGCCCATAACACATTGCTACTTTAATATGATACACATACCTATAGCTAGTATGGACAATAATGGAAAATCATATGGGCTAAGCATAATGAAATATAGACTATTAACATTAAGAGTGTTGGAGCAGATTATGAGGTTTGATTCATGGATCCTTTTTCATCTCAGGTTACTGATAGAGAGATTACCTTTGGCAGTAAAGGAATTGGGGACCTGTAGCTGTGATCTTTACCCACAAGTGAGTTGGTTTTCCTTTGCCCTCTGTAGGCTATAGCAGGGTACTAGATATTATTGTATTTTAATACTAATGAGCTGGCTATGGGGTGTTATGGGGTGTTATTTTGCAGAAATGTATGGGGTGTTATTTTGTAGGCATGTTTTTCTTATAAGTTATAACCAGCATTATGGTATATTACTGTTTAGGACTATGTTATGCTTGGTTTGTTTTGTTGATTGAATCTGTCAACTATGAAACAATTTGACATGCTTATACAATTTGAGTTCTCAATTTATTTCAAAAGTTGGTGATTAAGAATTTTTGTTTTGCTTGGTCTCAATTTCTATTTGATGATGGTTTATAGCATGCTTGCTGAATACAACCTATCTTGTTTGAGTTCTCTTGCTGAAAAGTATAACTGTATGAGTTGTATCTTCCTTCCAGCTATTTGTTGTAACCTATCTAGCTAGCCTTCTTATTTGAGATTTGGGGTTGTTAAAAGCCATTATTTTGTAAGTTTAAAGGGTGAATTCATTTATGACACAAGATTGGCTTTGGCTATATGTCTACTTAAAAGTCCTTAATTTGCTCATTGCTGTGACATTTGCTTGTATTAGAAATTTTACCTCACTGCCGTGACATTTGCTTGTGTTAGAAGTTAATGTACATCTTCAATGATTTATCCATGTGTTGCATATAGGTCTTTTAGGAAAGAAATGTTGTAAGCACCATCGCCCGAATATCCCAACCACCCGGTCTATCCGAATGGAAGCACTTACCTAAGGGAAGAGAAACAAACACAAGATAAAAATTCTCTGACATGCATACATAAAAAGAAATACCACAGCGGAAGCAAAATGATATACATGCATGTCTACAGGTACCCCGTTGGAACAGCGGTCAAGGAGTATATATAAAAATATACAGACACCCGTGCCAACAGATGAAAGATACAGGGAATAATTCGGCACAGTAAAAAATGAAGACAAAAATACTGACAAAATACCAGAGATAACGGGGGCGACTAACTGTACACCGTACCAATGTGGCCAACTGCTAAGTGGAACGATCCTCGCCCTCGGCCCTCACCTTACCCTTACCTGGAATGATGAAAAGCAAGGTGAGTCGCAAGACTCAGCAAGTTTATACGAAATGAAAGGCTATAAATAGAGAAAAGACCATCCCAAACACAACTCCGCACGTACACACAAGCCATGAGACGCTACAACACGACAGTGCAGCATAATAAAAGCACATACCGGTCCTTGGGGCCCACACAAGACACCACCCAAGTCCCATACCAACCTGCCGCTGCCCTGAAAGGCAACAATATCCTCAACAAACCTGTGCGCAATGTCCCGGGTCGGTACTCCTCTCACCCGTAACCACGTTGGTACTCCCGACAACTGAGCCATAGGCTCCCTCGAAATGGTACTCCTGTTCGAGAACTAAATACTACTAGTAGCCATGCAATGCACATAAAATGCAATGGCGTAATGAGTATCAACGTGATATAAGGCGCCCATACATCCGGGTATCAGGCCATGCTCCGCCTATATAGTAAGCCACACGCGATGCATATGCACGTGCTGGATGCATCATAATCAAGCTAAAATGCCTGTGACCAAGCATAACCAAATCATGTTAATCCCAACATGCAGCCCACGCCCATGTGCACATCAAACCATGCAACGAGAATAAAATATAAGCAGGCATGCTATAATCACATAACGGCTAAGGTAGACAGCAATGCCTGGCATCGGTCAACGATCAGTGGGTAGGAGAGACTCGTAGGAAGCCTAATGTAGACCGTACGACAGTCACTCCATCACCGAATCGCCAATCCTAGCCCCCACTGCACAACCGCTCTAGCCAGAAAACAACCAAAAATCCAATTATAATACCCAAACCGCTAGGAACCTAGCCCCGGGTGAGTATGACATCATTCCCAACAGGCAAAGGGGTGGCACAAACCCCCGTAGGCAGCCAACGAATAAAATTCTCGAGACTAGTTTAATAAATTAAATTTTAAACTAACTATTCAAAATTTTCATAGTTAATTAATAGCTGAAATAAGCAAAGGGAGGTCAAATAAATTGCCAATGAAAGAACCGACGAGATAGGTAAGAAGAACTTGCCTTAACAGAGATATCCTTAGGCTCGTTTGGTCCAAAAGCGGCAAAAATTATACAAACTGCAATATCCCAATTATTTGCCAAAATTAACAAAATTGGACTCAAAACGAAATTCTGACCGTACAGAATATTAATTACTAGCTGCTCTACATACCTGGATAATTAAATCGCTGATTAAACCTAATTTAATCCAATTTTTCAGCACTAAAATCTCCCAAATTCGCGTCGCGTGCGTGCTATTTTCTCCCAAAATTTGCTGTTGTTCTGACCCAAGAGAAACGCCCAAAAACAGGCTCAATTTAAGATAAAAATGAAAGGAGGAGGAAGGTCCACGTGGCAGCGCTGGGGCATTACAAATGTAGCTGACTGGTAATATGATTCTCAACCAATAATAATAGGTCTTTTAGGAAAGAAAAACATTGATAAGGCCTCACGTTAAAAGGCCTTACAGAAAGTTAGGCTAATAGTTGACCTTACATTGTGGGATAAAGCCATGATATCTTGTTTTTATCTTACCCTAGTGGTGTAGAAAATGTTTCGTCCAACTATTTACCCAATGGAGTAATATTTGTTTAAGTCACCATGTGGTCCAACTGTTGGTTAAAATATCTGCATGGATGGGAAATTTTATTTATCACAAATCCTTTTATAGTAGTGGATAGGATATAGATCCTTAATCCTTATATGGATATTGACATATTGTTATGTTGTGTTGGGATTGCATTAATGTCCATACATTGCAATACGGCAGGCTGTGATCAAACTAACCGAATAAAATCGGTTAGACCGAACAAACCTACCTAATCTGTCGGTTTGGTTCGGTTATCGGTTTGGTTAGTATTCTAGGGAAAATTTCGATTATGCCTTCGATTCGGTTAGAACAATTTAGTGTTCGGTTATTTCGGTTTCGGTTAGTTTGGTTTTATTGCGGTTGTTGGTCGGTTCAATTCAGTTATTGGGAACGGTTCGGTTCGGTTCAGTTAGTCGTTTTTGGGCGGTTCGATTCGGTTATAACCGATTGCTCACCCCTACCGAATCATATTAGAATTGAAATTTCTAAAAATCTCAAATCGAAAACTAGACTGGTTTAATTTGGGCTAATCCTAACAGGTCATGAATATTTTTTTTCTTACCTTTTAATATAAAAATTAAAAAAATGTGCATATATTTATATATATATATATATCACTCAAACAAAAATTTCATTAAAAAAATCTAAACAAAAATCAATTGGCTTACATTTTAATAATACATTATATGTATGTCTATTATTTTTTTATTATTTGTTACGAGTAAAACAGAGATAGTGAGTCTCCTTACACAGTCAAAATCAAATACTGCTGAAACAACTCAAATGGCTGAGAGTATAAATACAACATAGCAGATATTAAAATAACATAAACGAAACATGAGACATAAGGTTTATAGTGGTTTACCCCAAATAGGGACTACGTCCACTTGAGCTCCAATGAGAAGAGCCCGCTCCACTATATGAATCAATCTGATTACACTCATACACAAGATCAAACAGAACAACCCTGGTTCTCTAAACAAAACACTCAAAACCACTCAATATAGGTTATGAGCTTACCTTAAACGAACCAGAGAACACATATGAACAAAGATGAAGACGAAAACTATACAGAGGATTTACAGAGAGAGAAAGAGAGAGAGAGTGTGTGTAAAAACCATAAAATGAAAGACTCTCGGCCAACCCCTCTCTTTTCTTTCGTCTTCTCCCGATCATCTTATCAATCTCGAGGCGTGCGATAAATAATGCAACTGGACGACTGTGATAGAAAAGGATAAAGGCACAAACAACGGCTCAGATGAAATCGTGCAAAACGATCTGCTGCAGGCAAGCTGACAAAAGGCAAAAGGAAATGGGCTTCGACTTGGGCCAAAGGTGGCTACCAAAGTGGCCCTCCAGTGGGCGCCCAAAAGGCAGCCCACGGTTGCCAAGTGGCCCCCCCAACCTTTGGGCCTCATTTGATACTTCATAAAGAACAACAAACTCCACCTTGAAGCATCAAATGACTAGGAAATCAGATCTAACATATGAGTGCAACATGTTATAATTCTCACCTTCACTACTCTCTAGATGGCTGAAGAATTAACCATCATCGATATGCAACAAATTCAAGCAATGCTTGAACTTGGTTGCAGTCAATACCTTGGTGCCCATGTCAGCAGGATTGTTGGCTGTAGAAACTTTCTAAATACCCACAGTTCCATTGGCTATCCTTTCTCTTACATAATGATATTTCACATCCACATGTTTGGTTCGATCATGATACATAGGATTTTTGGACAAGTGGATGACACTTTGGCTATTCGAGAAAACTACCACTTTGCTTTGAAGCAAGTGAATTTCCTTGAGAATACCTTGAAGCCATATGGCTTCCTTGAAGGCATCAGTTATAGCCACGTACTCCACCTCAGTAGAGGACAGGGTAACAAATGGCTGCAGCTGAGACTTCCAGCTGATACAATTTCCACCCAAGGTAAAATAAAAGGCAGTGGTGGATTTTCTGGAATCTCTATCTCCTACAAAATCAGAGTCAACATACCCAACAAGATCAAGTGTATCAAACCTTTTCTTAAAATTTAAACCAATACATACAGAACCACTTATGTACCTAAGCAAGTGTTTTAAAGCATCCCAATGAAGTTTCCCAGGGTTTGATACTGAGTAAATAAATTGAATATGCAAGGTCGGGCTTGGTACTTATCATTGAATACATAATTGTTCCAATTACATTTGCATAAGGGACATTTTCTATTTCTACAATTTCAGAATTGGATGTGGGACATTGTGATTTAGATAAAATAAAATGTCCAGCTAAGGGAACTATAACAGTTTTACAATTTTGCATTCCAAATTTATGAACAGCTTTTACCAAATAATCATGCTGATGTATTTTGAGGCTATTATTGCTTCTATTCCTCTGAATTTTCATTCCTAATATTTTCTTAGCAGGGCCTAAGTCTTTCATATCAAAGGTTACATTTAGCATTGATTTTAGCTCCTTAATCTTTGACTTAAACTTGCTAATTAGTAGGATATCACCTACATACAACAGTAGATAAACAGGAATATCAGAGAGCATAAAGTAAAAGCAATTGTCATATTGACTTCTAACAAAACCAGCCACTAGAACAAAATTATCAAATTTTTTATACCATTGTCTTAGGGTCTATTTTAAGCCATACAAAGATTTTTTCAACAAACAGACATGATCAGATTTATCTGAAACAACATAACCAGTAAGCTGAACCATGTAAATGTGTTCATCAAGGTCTCCATGCAAAAATGCAGTTTTAACATCTAACTGTTCAAGTTCTAAATTAAATTGAACTACAACTGCAAGCATCATGCAGATTGTCTTAAATTTTATCACAAGAGAAACAAATTTTGTATAGTCTATTCCCTCCCTTTGAGTAAACCCCTTAGCTACTAGTCTTGCCTTATATCAAATAAGGTCATTAGAAGATATACCTTCTTTTAGTTTGAACAACCACTTACGCTGGATCAACTTCTAATTTGCTGGACGAGGGACAAGAATCCAAGTTCTGTTGGCCATCAGGGAGGCCATTTCTTTATCCATGGCTTGCTTCCATTTTTGACTTTCCTTAGAGTTGATAGCCTCCTCGTAAGAGGAAGGCTTAATGCTCCTTATTTCAACACCTGCTACTAAGGCACAATATATTAAGTATGAAAAAGCATACCTATGTTGCTCCACCTCAACCTCAGTTTCACCATTTTGTTCCTCATGATCAAAGGTCTGGTCTAAGTTTGATATGGGTGAGGGATCACCTTCTGGTTGAGGTTGTGGTATAACTGGAGCATCAGATGGGTTATCATTTATAGTTGGGTGCTCTACCTCAATTTGGGTTCCTCTTAAGCTGATAAAATTATCTGTGTTACTATGTTAGTTTATTTCTTTTGTTTTAGATGATTTACAAGGGAAAACAACTTCATTAAATATAACATCATGGCTAATAA
The DNA here is from genome assembly GCA_036245055.1 of Diospyros kaki. Taxonomy (NCBI): domain Eukaryota; kingdom Viridiplantae; phylum Streptophyta; class Magnoliopsida; order Ericales; family Ebenaceae; genus Diospyros; species Diospyros kaki. The sequence continues at coordinate 41,891,906 of BSEG01000007.1, read as the reverse complement.
TAATTTTAACACCCTTAGACTGTCTTTCCCACAGCCTATATCCCTTAGTTACTTCTGATACCCAACAAAAACACATTTTGTGAATCTAGGTTCCAACTTACCTTTAGATTAGTGAGCATAAGTGTAATACCTCATGTTTAGATAAGATTTCCACGTAATTTTAATAAGTTTAGAACACCGAAAAAATGGATTTTATAGCAATTTCAAGTACCGAATCAACTACAGGGAATGCCTAAAAGTGAAATTGTCCAAGGAAAATTATATGGTATCCACGAGTGTGTCGAGATAGGATTTATGGTATTGAAAGAAATTAAATTCGAAACAGTTTTCGGTACAGCTAAAATACAGCGGTCATTTAGGCTGTAAAACTGAATCGTTGTAGGAGACTCCCAAAAAAATTAACGGAACCCTAGGGGGGCTCCGGTTTTACGGAACGAGCAACCCTTCAGTGGTTTCAGGATGAAACAACAGCCCGGTAAGGACATTGGGGCAAAATCGTCCTTTTCAACTAAGCTTTGAAGTTATTAATTTTGTATTTTCGGTATCGAAATGTCAATTAATTCAGTATTCGGGAATATTATTGTAATCAAATAATTATTCTAATAAATCAAGGTCGAAATTAGGGTTAATACGTAATTTTTATATATATTAAATATAATATACAAAATATAGTATATATATATATATGTATGTAATTGTGGCTGTGTGCGTAAGCTGGCTTCGTGAAGCATTAATGGCCGCGAAATTTGGGCTGCAAATTGAGATTTTGGCCACGTGAATTCCGACTAAGTGGCGTATGAATCTTGGAGCAATTAATGTGCATTTAATATAGAGATTTTCGCATTAAATGTCATGCGTAGCGGGCAAGCATGAAACAGTGTATATATATATAGATATGCATGTGCGCGAGCAATGGCCAGCTCTGTGAAGCTTTAAATGGCCGAAAGTTCAGCTGTAAAATGAAAGATGTTGGCAGCGTGAAGTGAGGAAAATTAATGAGCAATTAATGTGGAGATCGTGGCAGCGAAGCGGCTGAATTAATGGAACAATTAATGTATAGATACATATTCACGCAATGGCTGCCTATAAATTGGCAGCCATCTTGGCCGATTGAGAAGCAGCGAGGGAGGGAGATCGACTGAGAGCAATGGCCGAGAAAGAGATCGAGGAAGCTCGCGAGAGAGAGATAGAGAGAGAGAGAGAGAGTGAGCTTGGGCAAGATGCGGCCATGGCTGCCATGGAAGCCACAGGCCGAGCAAGCAATGGCCATCGAACGCAGCCACGGGCAGCACACCAACGCGAGGCAGCAAGTTGAAGGAGCTGTTGATGGTGGTCATGTGACGGCAAGGATTGACCGGCGACGACAAGGGAGGCCGAGAGGCGGCCAGAAGCAGATAACCAGCGGCCATGGAAGCCATGGCCGCGAGCTCACCGAGCTAAGCGCGAGGCAGGGGCAGCCGGCAGTGCGGCGCAGAGAGCGTGGCAGCGGCCGGGGAGGTTGGTGCGGCAGTCGGGCGAGGCCGAGGCGGCCGGTGGTGGGCAGCGACGGCGACGGGAGGTGCGGCTGGTGCAGGGGCAGCGGCGGTAGCGCTGGTCCGCAGGCAGGAAAGGGAAGAAGAAGAAGAAGAAGAAGAAGAAGAAGAAGAAGAAAAGAAGAAGAAAGAAGAAGAAGAAGAAAGGAAGAAGGAAGAAGAAGAAGTTGCAGGCGGCGCTGGAACAAGGGAAGGAAGAGGAAGAAGAAGGAGGAAGAAGAAGAAGAGAGGAGAGAGAAAAAAAGAAAAAAAGAAAAAAAAAAGAAGAAAGAAAAAAAAATGAAAATAGGAAAAATTATGGAAAAATTCTAGAAAATCCCGAAAGATAGGAAATTATGTTTCGGTGATATCCCGGAGATTTTGGTGAGAAAAACGGCTCGGGTACGCTTTTCGAGAATATCGCACGCAAATCGAGGAAATCGGGGATGCTAAGCCCAGGTGAGTAAAATTCTCTAGAAAATTTCAGAAATTCTAAAATATTATTTTATGAATTGTCGTAGTTAAATATTTGAGAAAATATTTCTAGAAATATTTAATTTGGAATTATTGAGGAAAATAGGAAGAAATAGAGAGAAAATTATAGAAAATGCCAGAAATTATGGAAAAATAGGTTTTAATGTTTATTTAAATACCTATGATGATTAGGATGCTTTGAGGTCAAATTTGAGGTGTTTGGCGCGAATTTTGAGGTTGACACGCAAATCGAGGCAAGGCACGGATTACGAGGTAGCCCGATAAGCTCTAAAAGGTAAGTGGTACCTCCTCGAAAATGTTTTCATCATATTGACATGCCCTGATATGTATCTATCACGTAGAATGTATACATGACTATGAAATGCATGATTACACGTTGATGTCATTGATCACACGCATATGAGGCCGTAGGGAGTACGAACTGGCACCGCTGCCTTACCAAGGGTGCACCCATACACCCCGGCTTCGAAAGAGGTGGCCGCTAAAATGGTGGGTAGCATGAGGGGTGCAGTTGACACCTACGAGGAAAGACATTGCATACACTCATGACATAGCATTACGTACCCTTACTTAGATGGTTCATCATCTAATCGGGCTTTGCCCCTGGAACATTCAAACGTTCCAGATGGAGACTGTAGCAGGTACGAAGACGAATGAGGCATGAAATGGCACTTAGCTAAGTGCATGATGAATGAACGATAAGATGAATGAATGTGATGTAGCCCATATGTTTAAGTCCTGCTACTACGAAGTCTGAACGCTTTGAAAATTCATGATGTAAGATATGATGATGATGTGATATGAATAGTTAAGGATTATGTATATATGTTTTACTTTTCGAAGGTTATGTAACAACATTTGTAATAAGTACTTGTCTAGTTATTCATGTATATATATTGCCATGAGCAGGTTCGATTCAGCTTCCGCTTTGTAAATTGTATTTATCTCTAGTGTGAAAATTAAATACTAGATAGGCCTTAGGGAATTTCGGGACAATGTAAATAAAAAAAAAAAAAATAGACCAAATTTCCTAAGGTATAACACGCCTGAGAAAGCGGGCTGTTACACTTGGTATCAGAGCTTAAGTTGTATTAGAAATCTTAAGTGACTTTGATACAGTTAGTATAAGAGCTTAAGTTACTGGAGATTTATAAGAAGTCTAATTTGGTGACTTAGGGATTGCTGATGATTTAGAAATTGTTAATTTAGAGCAAGAAGATTTATGAGAAGTTTGATTTGGAGACTTAGGAAAAGTTGAATAGGAATTGAGAAACCTATGATATTTCGGTTAACATTTTTGGAGAATAAAATTTGAAAATTTCGATGTTTGATTTTGATTGAGGTAAAGTTATCTCGATAAGGGAAACGATAGGAATTTGAGGATTAATATGTCAATTTGAGGTTATACGATAAAGGATAGTTAGCAAGAATGGTTGAATCATGATCCCTACTTAGAGATTTGGGAATGGTCGACTGAAGTTTTAGAGGCTATTGATTTGAGAATCTAATCTTGCTAAGCAATAAAACGCCATTCAAGATAATCTAGTTATTGATGTTAGGATTTGACGATATGATTCGGGTGTAAGATTGACTCGGTAAACCGTGAGTATGGATCCGAGAGATTTAGAGACTATTGATTTGAGGTTATTAGTCGAATCATGGCTTGACATGATAGGGTAACTGTGGTTATTAAGGATGATCGAATCATGAATGATTAGTCTAATGTGGCAAAACCTAGTTAAAAAGTAAGGATCAAATTATAAGTATTTCGAGTATCATTTAGTATCTCGAAAATAGGATGTGTAGATCAGAGATTCAATGAATTAAGTTAAGCGAGAGACCGAAGATGGTCAAATGATAGCGTATGAATCAATGAGCTGGCAGTGGTGTAACCGATGTGACTCGCAAGGACGGGATAAGAACCCTAGCAGCGTGATGACACTACTGGTTCGGTGTTCTCAGTGACAGATCTAGATCTAGGGACCCACGTGCAGATGGTTGAGGGATGGCTTGTGATAAGGTACGGGAAGCCCGTCGATCGAAGCATCATGTCAGACTGCCTGGGAGACGATCAGATGCTGAAAATCTGGGACAGCCCAGTAGGGTTTGTACCTTGTATGGGTCTAAGTCCCAATGGTATAGGGTGTGAAGTGTGCCACTAGCTAAGGTTAAAAGAGGCCGGAAGCCTAGGGAATCAACTCGAAATGAAATTGGACTAAGTGTCCTATTTAAAGAAGTATATTAGGATTCAATGTCATCTTGGGAGTAAGGTAACATGACGAACGGTACGAGACTTGAGGAGTAGAATACCTCGGTACCTAGTATGACAATGAGGTCACGAATGGTCGTACATCGATAGTCAGCAAGATCTAAAGAGTCAGTAAATTCTCGATAAACGAGATTTTTTGGAAGTACAACATGGCCAGTTCAAGGCCCTGTCGATGAGTAGTAAGATAGCAACTTCAATTCAGTGTGCCAAGTGGGCTTGAGGATCCGAAAGTTTGTGAGAAGAGACATGTGAATGGGTGGTGTGGAGACCTGAATCATTAATTGAGGTTTAAGGTATCCTTAGGTAAAAAGTTCCGGGAAGTTTTGAGGCTCGATTCTTTAAATAAGTGGAGCTAATTAACGCGATCTGGTCCGGGATCTTCAAAGATGAATCAATTTGGGGATTTTCGAGGAATTTCCCCTAAGGGATGAGAATCTAAGGACGTGTGATGAAACTTTAAAGTTTTCAAAAAAAAAAAAAAAAAAATTGAAAGGTCCTTAGGGAATTTCGTTAAGGAAATAGAGATTGATTTTCTTAAACTATGAAAGTCAAGAATCGGGGTATCAAGGAAGACGTAAGTACCCACCCACTCCAGTTAGCGGAATGGTACGGATTGATGGCGCGTTTGAGAAAGACAAGTAAGGACAGATGTGTTAGAATGAAAATTTATTGGAGATCTAGAATTTTCAATTTTGGGAGAACGAAAATTTTGTTGGGCTAAACGATTAATCTAGATAACCCTGATGGGCAAATCGGAGATGTATAGCTAGACGATCACTAAAGTGATGTAAACATGTTATGAAAATGAGGAGCTTGTCAAAATGTGGTACGACCACTTGTGGTCAATGAAAAGCCGTGAGAAAGTTGAGGAAGTAAGAGAAATATCAGAATGTGCTCTCGGAAGATTTATTGGAATTATTTCGTAGTTGCCAATAAATAGCTTGAGGTTATAAGTAGTTCAATTGAGGACGTAAATTATTGAGCTTTACAAGATGTGATAATTAAGAGTCGATATCTTTACTTCAAATTTGATGAACAGTTACAAGAGGCTGGAGTGCGATCGAGGGATGAGACATTCTAAGTATCAGTAATGGAATCATGATTTGATGATTTGACCAAAGTACTAATTGCATTAAAGTCACATGGTAATTGTGTCAATCAAGGATATATTGGTGTACTCCTTAAATAGGGAGGCGCATGAGAAACATTGAGGATAATATTCGGGAACGTTGCAATAGATGTTAATACTGAGACTTGCTTGCTAGGTCGTAAGATGAGAGCATGAGGCTCCGTGTCGAGATCATGAAGTCAAGGTCGGGGATTGAGAGTCGCGAAAGTCAAATGTCCCAGTAAGTTTCAAGAGATAAACAAAATGTTTTGAGTGGAGGTTGATACAAGCAAAGGTTGGTAACTCGAGTAAGTAGCTCCAAAAAGGATCGAGCATGATTAAAATGAGTTGACATAAAACGTTAATTTGATGATATAAAATGTTATTTGAGGATCACTTCAAAAAGTTCGAGGAGCTACTTAAGTTATGGGTATATGGATAAATAGGTATTAGCTCGGCAACCAGGTAACAAGGGAATAAGTGATGCAAAGAAATTAGTGTTGCTAGACTTGGAAGACAACATTAAATTTCGATCAAAGTTTTGGAGACCGATAGAATCTATAGTACATGATTAGAAGATGATTGTGGTCAGTTGGCAGAAACTTAAGTTTTATCGGGAGATGAACACCTACAAGAATGAGTAAACAATAGAAATCTCGAATGGATCAGCACAAGTAAAGATTAAGCAATGATTAAGTTTATGATGACTCAAGGTAAGGGTGATTTCGAGGACAAAAATCATTTGAGCACGAGATGATAGGATAGGACCAGTGACTTGTTATGACAGCCTATGAAACAACCTAGTAATAACAAGATATGAGATGTTTGAGGATTCAAGGATACGTGAAATAGTTTGACAACATAAAAGTATTTCCTTAAGGATCGATTTGATAAAAGTTAAGATATATAGAGATCAGAGACTTTGTGTTAAGGTTGGAAAATTGTCAAGCATGATTGATTGATTCAAAATAAATGACATCGTAAGAAATCAGAATTAGAAAAATGTCGTGATTAAGGATATCGACTGGATGACCTAAAGAAAAGCAAATTGGAAATTGATGATGTGGAAAATGAGGGTTGCAGGCTCACTACAATGATACGTGTAGAAGTACAGGTTAAGATTCGTGGCCAAGTTATGCGGTTATGATTTGAAAGGTATGGGATTAATAAGTGTAGTCAGTTTAAAGAGTTCTAATTTTGAGATTTAGGACATGTGGCAAATTTCGAGGACGAAATTTTTGTAAGGAGGGGAGAATGTAATACCTCATGTTTAGATAAGATTTCCACGTAATTTTAATAAGTTTAGAACACCGAAAAAATGGATTTTATAGCAATTTCAAGTACCGAATCAACTACAGGGAATGCCTAAAAGTGAAATTGTCCAAGGAAAATTATATGGTATCGACGAGTGTGTCGAGATAGGATTTATGGTATTGAAAGAAATTAAATTCGGAACATTTTTCGGTACAGCTAAAATACAGCGGTCATTTAGGCTGTAAAACCGAATCGTTGTAGGAGACTCCCAAAAAAATTAACGGAACCCTAGGGGGGCTCCGGTTTTACGGAACGAGCAACCCTTCAGTGGTTTCAGGATGAAACAACAGCCCGGTAAGGACATTGGGGCAAAATCGTCCTTTTCAACTAAGCTTTGAAGTTATTAATTTTGTATTTTCGGTATCGAAATGTCAATTAATTCAGTATTCGGGAATATTATTGTAATCAAATAATTATTCTAATAAATCAAGGTCGAAATTAGGGTTAATACATAATTTTTATATATATTAAATATAATATACAAAATATAGTATATATATATATGTATGTAATTGTGGCTGTGTGCGTAAGCTGGCTTCGTGAAGCATTAATGGCCGCGAAATTTGGGCTGCAAATTGAGATTTTGGCCACGTGAATTCCGGCTAAGTGGCGTATGAATCTTGGAGCAATTAATGTGCATTTAATATAGAGATTTTCGCATTAAATGTCATGCGTAGCGGGCAAGCATGAAACAGTGTATATATATATATAGATATGCATGTGCGCGAGCAATGGCCAGCTCTGTGAAGCTTTAAATGGCCGAAAGTTCAGCTGTAAAATGAAAGATGTTGGCAGCGTGAAGTGAGGAAAATTAATGAGCAATTAATGTGGAGATCGTGGCAGCGAAGCGGCTGAATTAATGGAACAATTAATGTATAGATACATATTCACGCAATGGCTGCCTATAAATTGGCAGCCATCTTGGCCGATTGAGAAGCAGCGAGGGAGGGAGATCGACTGAGAGCAATGGCCGAGAAAGAGATCGAGGAAGCTCGCGAGAGAGAGATAGAGAGAGAGAGAGAGAGTGAGCTTGGGCAAGATGCGGCCATGGCTGCCATGGAAGCCACAGGCCGAGCAAGCAATGGCCATCGAACGCAGCCACGGGCAGCACACCAACGCGAGGCAACAAGTTGAAGGAGCTGTTGATGGTGGTCATGTGACGGCAAGGATTGACCGGCGACGACAAGGGAGGCCGAGAGGCGGCCAGAAGCAGATAACCCGCGGCCATGGAAGCCATGGCCGCGAGCTCACCGAGCTAAGCGCGAGGCAGGGGCAGCCGGCAGTGCGGCGCAGAGAGCGTGGCAGCGGCCGGGGAGGTTGGTGCGGCAGTCGGGCGAGACCGAGGCGGCCGGTGGTGGGCAGCGACGGCGACGGGAGGTGCGGCTGGTGCAGGGGCAGCGGCGGCAGCGCTGGTCCGCACGCAGGAAAGGGAAGAAGAAGAAGAAGAAGAAGAAGAAGAAGAAGAAGAAGAAAAAGAAGAAGAAGAAAAGAAGAAAGAAGAAGAAGAAGAAAGGAAGAAGGAAGAAGAAGAAGTTGCAGGCGGCGCTGGAACAGGGGAAGGAAGAGGAAGAAGAAGGAGGAAGAAGAAGAAGAGAGGAGAGAGAAAAAAAGAAAAAAAGAAAAAAAAAAGAAGAAAGAAAAAAAAATGAAAATAGGAAAAATTATGGAAAAATTCTAGAAAAATCCCGAAAGATAGGAAATTATGTTTCGGTGATATCCCAGAGATTTTGGTGAGAAAAACAGCTCGGGTACGCTTTTCGAGAATATCGCACGCAAATCGAGGAAATCGGGGATGCTAAGCCCAGGTGAGTAAAATTCTCTAGAAAATTTCAGAAATTCTAAAATATTATTTTATGAATTGTCGTAGTTAAATATTTGAGAAAATATTTCTAGAAATATTTAATTTGGAATTATTGAGGAAAATAGGAAGAAATAGAGAGAAAATTATAGAAAATGCCAGAAATTATGAAAAATAGGTTTTAATGTTTATTTAAATACCTATGATGATTAGGATGCTTTGAGGTCAAAGTTGAGGTGTTTGGCACGAATTTTGAGGTTGACACGCAAATCGAGGCAAGGCACGGATTACGAGGTAGCCCGATAAGCTCTAAAAGGTAAGTGGTACCTCCTCGAAAATGTTTTCATCATATTGACATGCCCTGATATGTATCTATCACGTAGAATGCATACATGACTATGAAATGCATGATTACACGTTGATGTCATTGATCACACGCATATGAGGCCGTAGGGAGTACGAACTGGCACCGCTGCCTTACCAAGGGTGCACCCATACACCCCGGCTTCGAAAGAGGTGGCCGCTAAAATGGTGGGTAGCATGAGGGGTGCAGTTGACACCTACGAGGAAAGACATTGCATACACTCATGACATAGCATTACGTACCCTTACTTAGATGGTTCATCATCTAATCGGGCTTTGCCCCTGGAACATTCAAACGTTCCAGATGGAGACTGTAGTAGGTACGAAGACGAATGAGGCATGAAATGGCACTTAGCTAAGTGCATGATGAATGAACGATAAGATGAATGAATGTGATGTAGCCCATATGTTTAAGTCCTGCTACTACGAAGTCTGAACGCTTTGAAAATTCATGATGTAAGATATGATGATGATGTGATATGAATAGTTAAGGATTATGTATATATGTTTTACTTTTCGAAGGTTATGTAACAACATTTGTAATAAGTACTTGTCTAGTTATTCATGTATATATATTGCCATGAGCAGGTTCGATTCAGCTTCCGCTTTGTAAATTGTATTTATCTCTAGTGTGAAAATTAAATACTAGATAGGCCTTAGGGAATTTCGGGACAATGTAAATAAAAAAAAAAAAAATAGACCAAATTTCCTAAGGTATAACACGCCCGAGAAAGCGGGCTGTTACAATAAGCTTCATAACCAAAAGTTCTTAGGTATTTTAAGTTTAATTTTCTTCCAGTCCACTTTTCTTCAAGGCATTTAAAATTAAGGGCAGTAGAAGGACTTTGATTTACTAGGTGTGAAACTATTGCTAATGCCTCTCCCCAGAAGGATTTAGGCAAACCAGAAGTGAACAAAAGGCACATCACTTTTTCAATGAGGGTTCGGTTCATTCTTTCAGCTATCCCATTTTGTTGGGGTGTGTTTCTAACAGTTTTGTGCCTAAGTATACCCTAGGAGTTGCAATATTCATCAAACTCTTTGTTACAGAATTCTAACCCATTATCTATTCTAAGAGTTTTGATTTTCCTATCAGCTTGATTTTCTATTAAGATCTTCCATGTTTTGAATTTCTCTAATGTTTGATCTTTTGTTTTAGCAGAAATACCCACACCTTCCTAGTAAAGTCAACTATAATAGAGAGAAAATACATGTTACCGCCATGGGTGGGAACCTGGAAAGGTCCCCACAGATCTGCATGTAAGTACTCAAGGCATGTCTTCGCCAGGTGAGTTCCCTTATGAAAGCTCATCCTGTGTTGCTTGCCTAGCACACATGGTTCACAAAAATCGAGGGACTCAACAAACACTGAACCAAGGTATCCTTGGTTTGACAATGCTTGCAAACCTTTCAGGCTCATGTGACCAAGTCTCAAGTGCCATAGTTCTGTTTTATCAGTGTTAACATAGCATGTAGAGTTTGATTTAACAAAGGAGTGAAAACAACCATTTAAAACATATAAACCATTTTTCTTTGAACCAGTTAGGATTAAATTTTTTCCTTTAAAAACATTCAAAGAACCATTTTTAGCTTTGTAAGAAAATCCTAACTCATCAAGTGTACCGAGAGAAATCAAGTTTCTTTTAAGACCAGGTACATATCTTACATCAGTGAGTGTTCTTACTTTGTTGTCATTCAACTTAAGAATAATATCTCCTATACCTTGAACACTACATGAATGGTTGTTACCCATATAAACTATTCCACTTTCCCTGTTATTAAAGTTATGAAACCAGTCAATATTAGGGCACATATGAAAAGAACAACCAGAGTCTATAATCCATTCATTTTTAACATAACAAATAGATACATTAAGCACTTCAGCTAAACAGTTAGAATTATTAGCTGCTACAGTTACATTACCCCCTTGCTTTTGTTTTCTCAAATATGTCACTCTTTCCCACAGTGGTAACACTTCCATTTTGTTTGTTTTTGTTTTCCCTACTTGTCTTTCTTTTTTCCCTTCTGCCTTGACCCATTAAATTGTTTAACATTCCCTATATAATTTCTTTTATCAGCATTTCCTTTTACAAACAAGTTATTGCCCATTTTCTTAGATGTGCTAAGTTTCAATTCCCTAGCCTTAATACCAGAAATAACAAGTTCCATACTAGGGACTAAACCAGTATAATGTAAAGCATGATTCACTACATCATAGTCATCAGGTAATGAATTTAACAGAATCATGGCTTCACTAGTATCATCTAAAGCTTGATCAGTACCTCTTAATAACAAAGTAAGTCTAGTAAATTCATCAATGTTTTCATCCATAGACTTAGAGGTATTCATCTTAAAGTTAAACAACATGTCTTTTAAATAAACCAAATTAAAAGCAGACATTACAAAATACAAAGATTCTAATCTATTCCAAAGATTAAGGGGGTTAGATATACCTTCAACCTTACGGATTACAGAATCACCGAGATGGAGGAATGTCAAATTGAAAGTCTCTTCTCTGATTTCATCAGTTCGAGCTAGCTGCTCAGGTGACCATTTGCGATCATCTGGCTCGAGTGCTATAAGCACTTTGTGATGAGAGAGAAAAACCCTTATCTTCTTTTTCCAACTTCCAAAATCACCCTTTCCATCGAATGTATTGATTTCAAATTGGGTTGATGTCATTTTCGTGTTGCAGGAAAATGCCCCAAAAAACCCTAGATTACTGATTAAGACTTGTACAACAAACACCCGCTGACAAAGGCTCCTCAGAAAACCCTAGGACTTAAAACAACACCTTCACATAGAAAGAAAGGAAACCCTAGATTTCGAGAAAAAGAATCAGATGCGATTTTGACTTAGAAAAACCCTAGGATACGCAAACTCACTGTTACTAGTAAAACAAAGATAGCAAGTCTCCTTACACAATTAAAATCAAATACTGCTGAAACAACTAAAATGGACGAGAGTATAAACACAACACAGCATATATTAAAATAACGTAAACGAAACAAGAGACACAAGGTTTGTAGTGGTTCGCCCCAAATAGGGACTACGTCCACTTGAGCTCTGATGAGAAGAGCTCACTCCACTATATGAATCAATCCGATTACACTCATACACAAGATCAAATAGAATAACCCTGGTTCTTTAAACAAAATGCTCAAAACCACTCAATACAGGTTAGGAGCTTACCTTAAACGAACTAGAGAACACATATGAACAAAGATGAATATGAAGACTGTACAAAGGATTTACAGAGAGAGAAAGAGAGAGAGTAAAAACCCTAAAATGAAAGACTCTTGGCGAACCCCTCTCTTTTCTTTCGTCTTCCCCTGATCATCTCATCAATCTTGAGGCACGCAATAAATAATGCAATTGGATGGCTGCGATGGCTAAGGATAAACGCACCAGCAATGGCTCAGATGAAATCGTGCAAACCATCTGCTGCAGGCAAGCCGACAAAAGGAAAAAGGAAACGAGCTTGGGCTTGGGCCAAAGGTGGCTACTAAAATGGCCCTCCAGTAGGCGCCCAAAGGGCAACCCACGGTTGCCAAGTGGCCCCCCAACCTTTGGGCCTCATTTGATGCTTCATAAAGAACAACATTATCAATAAATAATATTAATTATTTTAAACCAATTTTCATCTTGGACAAGACTAAACTGAAAACTAGTTGGAAGTAAAAATGTGGAACGAAAACCAAATTAGTTCGTTTGGACTAATTTTCTAGTTCATATCAAAATTTGAACACTTTACATCTAAATATAACTATTTTGGTCTTTTACTAAAGTGTATATTTTGTAATTTCAGAACTTACCACAAGAGTATGGTCCCGAGCAAGTTAAGTGTTTTGATTATTGCATATGGAACAAGTCAATGTTTTAACAAGTTGAGTAAGATATGACAGCTTGTTTACTTTTGAAAAATTTAGAGAATATATAGCCCAATTTGAGATGTCCTTAGCAAAATTTCTGCTAGAATCGTTATTTTTTATGTGACCTAGTGTATGGATATACTTGAGCCATCTTGATGACCATGTTCATAATGGTCATAAAAGAGTCTAACGACACATAGCGATTAGGACATTATTAAGAGGTTGGGAGGTTCTAGGCCATTATTAATTGAGGGGCCTCAAATCCCTTATTAAGAAATAAAAAATTTATTAACTCTATCTTAATAATAAAATTAAAATAATTATTTTATTTCAATGGCTTTCATCCTTTTGGAGCCCTCATATTTTGGGGGCTTAGGCACATGCCTCATCAGCCTACCCCTTGAGCCAGTCTTGATAGCGATTCGGATGTCCTCCAATATCTTTCATGTAAGAGCTTTAGAACTGATTCACATATCACCATAAAATTAGTTAGTAATTGATTTAATAACCTGTCACTAGTCATAACAAACTGTTGGCTGTGAAGCTCCAAACGGCGTCATTGTTCTTGGCTAATTGGAGGGCCACGTGCTACAACCACAGCTTGCCATTTGGCAGCTTCTGGATGGCAGCACGTGGCAACCATCAGCAGCTCCCTGATGGTGTCAGATCTCGCTTTTCTTTACGCGATCATCTCCCCTGCTCGTCGGCCATTTCTGTTGGAATAATCAATCGTGCTTGCACGATTGAATCCCAGCCTTTCATCGATGCTTTATGAGCGTTCATTCGAGCCATTCATCATCGCTTTTAATACCACCTCTCGGGATGCGAGACATACAGTAATTTGAGATGAAAGTGACAAAAAGCAAAGGAAAAAGAGAAAGATTGAGAATGGGCAAGAGCCTTCGTCTTCGGGGCTAGGGTTCTGGTTTGTTTTCTCTGTTATTCATTCTCTGTAAATGTTGTATAGCTTTGCTTAATTTATATGGTTCGATAGGTTTGCCTCTAATCTGTATTAAGTGATTATTTGGCATTTTTTTTTCTCGAACCATTGTTTGTATTGAGGGTTTGTGAGGGCTTTTTGTGGGTGTAATCTTGGATTCATCTCATAGTGCAGTGAGCTTTTCTCTCTCAGCTCAACGTGGACGTAGCCTCGTTTTGAGGTGAACCACGGTAAAAACTCTCGTGCCTATTTTTGTTTTCTTTTCATTCTTGTTTTCAGTTTTGTGTATGAATGTTTTGCTTCCTATTTTGTCCATCGATAGTCTAAGATTGAAAGTTGTAAAACCCTAAGGTTTTGTTATCGGCTCCCAATAATGGTATCAGAGCCGTGTTAAGTTCGGCTCTTAGGGTTTCTATAAGTTCAATCTGTTCTGTTTTCATTTCTGGGGTTTTGTCATCTATTCTTACGGGTGATCTAGGGTTTCTCTAAGAGAGTTCGTTTTCAGCGAGTGTGTGCTATATTGATTCTTTTCAGTGTCTAGAACCCTCTAGGTTACCTTCGTGCAAGACGAAGATGAATTCTACTCGATTTGAAATCGATATATTTGATGGAAAAGGAGACTTTTGAAGCTGGAAAAAGAAGACGAGAGTATTGGTCTCTCATCATAAAGTGCTTATAGCACTTGAGACAGATGATCGCAAATGGTCTGCAGACCAGCTTGTGAGGACAGAGGAAATCAGAGAGGAAGCCTTCAATCTGATCTTCCTCCATCTGGGTGACAGTGTGATTCGCAAAGTGGATGGTATGTCTACTCCCTTAGAACTATGAAATAAACTAGATTCCTTATTTTCTGTCATCTCTGCACCTAATTTAGTGTACTTGAAAGGCATGCTGTTTAATTTTAAAATGAGTACATCTAAGACAATGGATGAGAATATAGATGAATTCACTAAGCTAGCATTGTTACTTAGAGGTATTGATCAAGCATTAGGTGACTCGAGTGAAGCTATGATTTTGTTAAATGCCTTACCTGATGATTATGATGTTGTTAAACATGCATTGAGATATACTGGCATAGTACCTAGTTTAGACCTTGTTATTTCAGGCATTAAGGCTAAAGAGCTAGAACTAGGAACATATAAGAAATCTGGAAATAACCTATTTGTAAAGAGTAAAAATGAGAAAGAACACTTTACAAGTAATAATGATCAAACCAGTGGGTCAGGGCAAAAGGGTAAGAAGAAAGACAAAAAGGGTAAGCAAAAATGGAAATGCTATCACTATGGGAAAGAGGGACACATCAAGAAATACTGCTATGACTTCATTAAAAAACAAAATGGGGGAATGTAAATGCTAATCCTAATAATTCAAATTTCTTAGTTGAGGTTCTTACTGTTTCAGATTTTTCTATTGATAATGAATGGATCATGGATTCAGGTTGTTCTTTCCATATGTGTCATAACATTGATTGGTTTCAAAAATTTGATAAAAGAGAATCTGGAACAGTGTTTATGGGTAATAACCAATCCTGTAGGGTTAAAGGTATAGGAAACATATCTCTCAGATTGCATGACAACAAAACTAGAACATTAACTTATGTAAGATATGTTCCTAATTTAGGAATTTGATATCTCTTCGCACATTAGATGAACTAGGGTTCTCTTATAAGGCATAAAATGGATCCATGCATGTGTTTAAAGGAGATGAACTAATCCTAACTAGAGTAAAGAAAAATGGATTGTATGTTTTGGATGGTTGTTATTTTTCCTCTGATAATGTTAATTTTGCATGCATAGTAAAATCTGATAAGACAAAACTTTGGCACTTGAGGCTTGGCCAAAGTATAAATCATAATATTATAATATTTATTTTTTAAGATCCATTTTTTGATGCAGCTTTTTTCGGATATGTAATTTCTCAATCCCATTGTTGCTGTTGTTTCATATTAAGCTTAAGGTCAGAAAATATGGATCCCCTTGCAAACTTGTATTTGGGACAACAAAAATCAGAGATGTTACGTAAATTGAGGGTAAATTACGTCAAAGATTACCAAATTTTGGTGTGTTTTTTATTTTGATCACTAAATTTTAATTCTTTTCAATGTAATTATAGAAATTTTAAAAATTTTATAATGTGGTCACATAAAATTTTTCGACCACTTTATAGCTAGAGTGGATGACGTAGTACTAATGTAACAAATAATAAAAATTATTGTGCAATGACAACTAATCAAAACATGTAACATGTCAAACCTATCAACGCCACGTGGCATGTTCTGATTGGTTATTATTACACAATATTTTTATTGTTTGTCACATCAATATCACATGAGCGCCATATCATCTACTCCAATTATAGAGTGGCAAAAAAATTTTATATGTGACCATATTACAAAATCTTTTAAATTTTTGTGATCACATTAAAAAGAATTAAAATTTAGTTATCAAAATAAAAAATACACTAAAATTTAATTATCTTTAGTTTTGATTTAATCCCATCAAATCCATCGGGTTTGTTTTCAGATAACTGGAGTGTGAAGGCAATTCCATTAGTTGGATGGTTATTAGTGCTTTATTTTCAAAAATGGAATTGCCTTGTAATTTTGTGTTATCCTCGTTGCCTGTGGTTAGTTGTACCCTACTTTTGCCAAATAGGGTTTTATTTATCATTTTCTGGAGTTTGTATTATTCTAGTTAGACTTTGCTATCAATATGTCGGTTTTATGTCTCTCCTTAGGAATACTAAATGCATAATGCTGCTGCCATCTAGTGCATGCGCCATGTTTTATGAATGGTGATTATGCATCTAATTATTTTATTTATAATTTTATATTAAAATATTCAAATAATTTTTAGCTACAGAAACGAGCTTTATAAATCAAATTTATAATTTGTTAAGTGTTTTAGTCATTTATGATAGACTAAAAATATGTATTTTTTTTTGTTAAAACTTTAAAAATATGAAATGCAATATACTAAAAAATAAATATAAAAAATAAATATACATCTTTATGATAGGAGAATGGGGGAACAAAGATAGGAGAGGAGAATGGCAGCAAGAACAAGAAGAGAGAGAGGGAGAGAGAGAGATGGAGGCGAACGACGCCAAAAGTGAGAAGAGAGAGAAATGGAGAGAGAGAGAGAGATTAAGGCATCATCGACGGCTAAAACGGTGAAAGCAAACGTCAACTAGCAATGTTGATGGTGGTGAACAATGGCAGAGGTGGTGGCGAACAATGGCAGAAGCACCTGCGTCAGCGGCTACAACGATGAGAATGAGATGTGGGCAAGGGGGGAGGGAAGAGAGAGAGGGGGAGGGGAAAGGAGAAAGAGAGCGAGGAAGAAGCTTGAGAAAAATTTGTAAATTGGGGTCTTCAATTTGAGGGTAAATTTGTAATTGAAATAGAAGATAAGAATTGTCAAATCTCAAATCAATTGTCCAAACCATTGTGCAAGTAACATTCTCTCATCCACTATTTCAAAAGTCCATTTGTTCCAATTATTTGTTGAAAGTTGGGGTCACTTGAATAAGTTAACGCATTTTAAATTCTTGACAAAGCATCTTTTAAATGAAGAATTATACTGTAAGATTTTTTATTTATAATTTAATTTCTTATCAAGATAAATGATCATACAGTGTCGGAAGTAAAAGTAAAAATAAAAAACAATCATTTTTTTTGTTAGGATGGTTTAAATTTACATAGCCTTTCTCAATCCAATGTTTCATTTTTAGTCACGGTTGTAGTTGTAAAAAATAGTAAATTTATTATTATGGTTGCCTTTAATTGTCTAAAGCGTGCATTGCGACTACCATCCAAACATAATTCCAATTCATAATCACAAGAATTCGCAAATGCCAAATCCATGAAATAAATTATGGAATTCATTTTCCAGTTCAGGCAATATTATTATTGTCAGAGGAAGAGCGTATTTTAGTCCAAACATAAATTTTATACTCAAATTGTGAAATTTATTTTCAAATTTCACCTATTTAATTTATACTTCAATTTTATACTCAAAAATCAAATCTCTAATGCATTGGACAAAACAATGGTTGTGATTTAGGATCCTTCAGTTTTGAGATTGTCGGCTGCTACGTGAAATTCTTCAAATCTGAATTTGGGTTTTATCTAGATTTTGGTTCAATTTAAGATTTTGAAATACCGATAAAAACATTAAGGTCACGTATGGCATAGTTAATGTGACATCAGGTCTAAGAAAATAATAATTTAGTCTTTTTTATGTATAGTGACCAATTTGACCTTAAATCTAAAATTATAATATTTTAATTTATAATTTTTAAAATAAAAGGACCCAATTTAACTCCCAACCGAAGCAAAGAAAATAAATATTTCAAAGAATTAAATTTAATCCCCAGTCTTAAAATCGGTCCAATCAAAGACTGGATGAGCACATGTATAGAAAATGGTCCAATCAAATTCTTGATCCATTCCAATTCAATTTAAGGTTAATGAGGATTGATCGAACACTTCAAGTTATCAAAATATATACTCATGACTTGTCAATGCCTTCAAAGATTTAACAAAAAAAAAGATTTCCCCAATTTCGTCCTCAATTATAATATTTTTGTTTAATTGGTTTATGTGAAGTAACCAAAATTCGTTAAATATTTTTATCTTAAAAGATAAATAAAAAATCTCATAACATAAATATATATATATAAAATAAACCATTACTGGCTTGAAAAAAAAAATAAATGAGTAGCTACTATAAATAAATGAATTTTTTTCTATTATTTTCCTTTTTATCTATTCACACACTCACCACACTTTTCTCTCCCCTTCCCACCATCTTCTTCTCTTACTATCTGCATTCTTACCACTACGGTAAAGAGCACTAATGACATGTTTTTTTCCTGTTATTATTTTTTTCTCTTTTTATCGTTCTCATCTCTCAACTAATATCATCGTGTCTCTTTCTACCATAACGACATTAACATATATTTTCTTCTTTAAACCACCCTGGTCATTCATCCCTTTCCTTGCATTGATTTCTACATCTCTCTTTTATATAATTTTGAATATATTTTTTTATTTTTTTATAAAAATAGAAACATGAAAATAAAAATAAAAACTGAAAATGGAAAAAAAAAACATTCATCACTAGTAAATAGGTCATCGAAGCGATGAGGGGGCCGCATTGAGGCGATGTGAGCTTAATTATATGATAATTCAACTTATTTAATATTGTATTAGAGAAAAAATGTCAAATGGATGGCAGGGACGAGAGTTAGCCAAAGGGACTCATTGGTTGGTGATTGGACCTCTTCAATATCGGGCTTGGTCATTGAAGTGCCAAATGGGCTGGGTTAAGCCTCGAGTGAGCTGTGCACACAGACGAGCCCATCCCATCCCAGCCCATCGGCCAAGGAGGCCCATTTTGGGATTTAATAGAGAGACAGATCGATCTGAACTTCCAATCCCATGTATGGGCCATACGGCGTGGCTGTCAAGCGATTGGCCAGTGAACATGAAACACGACGAGAGGACGGGAAGACAAAGCAATAAAAAATTATTTCTTTCTTAACTGGGCGAGAAAGAATCTGTGCGTGCTTTCGTGGTTCAAGTGAAAGGAAAAATTCCACTATCAATATAACGATTTAAGGTGAAGCCTTAGGATGGAGTTAGGATTTTGACTTAGAGGTGAATTTAAATATAAAAATATAATTTTAAAATTAAAATAATAATAATATTATTAAAATATAATTTTTTTATAATTATACTTTATAACTTTTCATATTAAAAATTATAATTATTAAAAAAAATTATCTTAATTATTTGAATCTTTAAACTCAGACCATAAAATGTGAAATCTTGTCATATAAGAAGTCAAACTCAATTAATTAATGTATTTAGACGAATTTGATAATTATACAATATTTGTTTTAACTATTTGAAGAAAAATATCTTAATATTTTTTTTATTCATTAAAGCTTCAAAAAAAATTATACGTCAATTTGTTCAATGCTTATTTTGTTAACTTGTTCATTTTCTTTAATATAAATTTTCTCCATACATACTTTATTTATTTTACAATTTTCTTCAATACTTACTTTCTTTGCATCATTGTAAAAAAATAAAATTATAAGTAAATTATAAAAAATACTATATGGTTACTTAGGGTATTATATACTTACTTTCTTCAATATTTACCTTTTTAATTTTTAGTAATAAAATATAATATAATTTTATTATTTTAATAGTAAAATATTATTAAAAAATAAAATTTTTAAAAAAAATTCTGGCCCAGCCTCACGTGGCTTCAACCTTGCCTCTAACCGTTTAATAGAACATATTATGGGCTGATTGTTAAATCAAGCCAGTGATTCAATAATTAATGGAATAAAGGCCTAGGCTTCTGTGATCTGCTTGAACAGTAAATAAAGAGGAGGATTTGGGTCCCTCAAGAGAGCAAAGAACATGCATTTGCTTTATCAGCATCGCAAGTCAGGAATAATGAAGATAGGCTCTCTTTATAATCCCAACTTCTGCACACCAAGTGCTCCACAAACTGCCGTGTATTTATAGGCTTAACAACCATAAGATCTTATGAGTTATGACCTTGACTTAACCAGCTTGCAGTGTATTTATAATTGTCCAATGTTACAGTTTATCAATCGAAGGTGAGAAATCTTGCAAGCAAGAGCTAGCAAACGGAGAAATGGAAAGTTGGGTGGCGGAGATGCAAGCCGGGGTTGACAACCTCGTCAATGATCGAAATCTAGAAGAGCAATTGGGGAGGAAAACCTCCATCTACAGAGTCCTTCCTGGCTTCATCTCAAACATTAACAACAGAGCCTACCAGTCTCGAGTGGTGTCGTTCGGGCCATACCACCACGAGGAGCCTCACTTGACATCGATGGACGCTCACAACGAACACGCTTTCTTCCACTTCATCCATCAATCTAGGTGACCCAAGCAAGAGGTCTTTGACACCATAATGGGTGTGGCTGAAATTTTGAAGGGCTCGTACAATTCCCTCAACTCTAAATGACAAGATTACGAGAGATTCATGTCATTGATGGTCTTGGATGGGTGTTTCATGCTTGAATTACGAGTCGTGTATAAGTTTGAAAACTATTATTCCAACGAAGATCTTATCTAATCTTTAGCCAACATGGGGAGTTCAATGTCATGCACTTGATCAAGGCTGACATGTTGCTACTAGAGAATCAACTGTCAATGTTACTTCTACTCAGACTTAAATGTATCGTAGAGAATGGTGAGGTATACATTGAGCTTTTTTCTCATTCTTTTTTAAACACAAATGAGATTGTCACTAATTGAATTCATAATATTTCATATGAGATTTGGACTATATTATGAATTGATCTAAATTTGAGATTTTTGCACAATCAAAACAAAAGTAATTATCTCAAAACTAGACCAAAAAGATGTCACTCTGATACATACGTTAGAAAAGAATTTTGGAAATAATTTATAGGCATGTAAGAGTAACGTAAAATATCATACATTTGGCTCTCATCTCTTGAGATCTCTTTATACCTTCTAAGTTGAGATTTATAATGAGGATTTTAAGGGGAATTAGCTGGCCCTATCCATGTAGTTAATTTTTCATAATTTCATGAGTTTGAGATTAATTTGAATTTAAATTACAAAATTATTAGGATATGTGACAAAGAGATTTTGAGATACTTGCCCCATGTTTCTTCTTATTAGGTTTGGATTTATCTATGAACCCTAAATCCTAAATATTGCCTCTTATTGAGAGATTTTCTTATTAGAATTACCTTTCAAGAAAAGTTCTACATACAAGTACTTAAACTATTATTTTTATTGTACCCTTGATGATATTTTTGGTGCCTATTTTCTACATCACTTAAGCTATTTTACCTTATTTATCTTTAAGTAAGTCGGGCGTACAATTTATTCGAAATTTGGATTTTTCGTGCTAATTGAGTAGTTGATCAAGAGTTTGATTTTCCATAATAACTTTTGTGTTCTGACATTTTGTCTTACTTTATTTTCTTTTTTTTTTTAACATTGATTACATGATTATTTTGATTTTTCATGTTTTAATTGCTTGACTCTTCAGTTTTTCTATTCTTCATGCTTCTATTCTGCATATATGTGATTGTTAACTAAAATATTGAAGTTATTCATTTAGAATTTTGATTTTTAAATTTTAAATACATATTTACCACATTGAATTACACTTTATAATCTTTTGAGACTTTATTATGCTTTAAAATATAAAATATTATTTTATTAATTAGTATTTCTCCACCATGTCATGTCTTAAGTAGAATCTCTGTGTCCTCGTGTCCCGCATCCATGCCCAGGGTTTCATACTTCTTCCCCCCTCACATTATTTGTGCAGTGCAGCCTAACATTGATGAAGCATTGCAAAAGGATATACTCAGTTTTCTCAACTACGACATTAGCAAGTACTCAGAGATGGGCAAATGTTTGCACGTGCTTGACCTCCACCGCAAGGCCCTACTCCACACACACAACAAACCTAGAAATGTAGCCCCATCTCCAGATCAAAGAGAAAGAAAAAAACAAGAGAGACAGCCACAAAGCTCCATGAGGCTGGCGTCCGCTTCATGACAAGCGAAAGCATAAGTCCCCGGGACATTACCTTCGATCGCGATGGCGGTGTGTTGAAACTTCCCAATTTCATAGTTGATGACTATACCGAATCAATGTACTTGAATCTCATAGCCTTTGAGCGTTGCCACGTCCCCACTGGCAGCGACATCACTTCCTTCGTCGCGTTCATGGACTGCATCATCGACGACCATCGGGATATCAAACTTTTGAGCTCAAAAGGGATTATCAACAACTTCATTAGGACCGACAAGGAGGCAACTAATTTGTTCAATAGAGTGTCTACGGATTTGGCCTTAGAGATGAACTTCCACTTTTTCAATGTGTACGAGAATCTCATCGACTACAGCAACATGCGTTGGAATAAATGGCAAACGCGTTGGAATAAATGGCACGCCAATCTAATTGGAACTTACTTTAGAAGCCCCTGGGCAATTATTTCTGTCATTGTAGCCACCCTTGGCTTATCCCTTGCAGCAGTGCAAACTATCTTCACCATCCTAAGGTAATTTATAGTGTTATTTGTAAAATTTTAATGACATTCATATAAGTATATAATAGATTAATGTTTGAGTATTATTAAAAATATCATAATTAATGTCTAAATAATATGTCTTTAAATTAATTGTCGAATCAGGAAGTACAATAAAATCTCTTCAGCGAGTTTCCTTTTTCTATTTTTTATTATAATTTTTTGTATTTAATTGATACATATCTATATTTGTATCTCATATTTTTGAGTTAAACGAACTAACATGTAGATGGGGTGTTTGTTCAATCTGAATACCTGGGACCAAACTAGATTGGGATTGAAATTTCTAAAAATCTCAAATCAAAACTGGACTGGTTTGATTTGGGCTAATCTTAATCGGTCATGAATATTTTTTATTACTTTTTAATATAAAATTTTAAAAATTGTGCATATATTTTTTTGAATATATCACTCAAACAAAAATTTTCATTAAAAAATCTAAACAAAAAATCAACTAACTTACATTATAATAATACATTATATGTATATCATATTATTTTTATTATTAATGAATAATATTAATTATTTTAAACCAATTGAATCTTGGTCTGATCTTCGACAAGACTGAACCGAAAACTATTAAAGTAAAAATGTGGAAGGAGAACCAAATTGGACCAATTTGCTAGTTCATGTCAAAATTTGAACGCTCTACACCTAAATATAACTATTTTGGTCTAAGTGTATATTTTGTAATTTTAGAACTTACCACAAGAGCTCAAGAATTTGTACGACTCCCTCCCTCCCATGTGAGAATACAATACTGAAAGATTTGTGTAGTTAATGATTTTGGATGGGTGTTTCATGTCGAAAATATTGTCGAAGTTTGACTATGATTATTTCAACGATGATTCCATATTCGACTCCCACAAAAGTTCTATATCATGCAGGGGGACATGTTACTATAATACTATTGGAGAATCAGTTACCAATACTCTGCTATTCAATCTTAAGGGCATCAAAGAGAATGTTAATGTATAAATAAACAAATCCGACTTCTCCTACCTCATTTAGTAACATCAAAGCTCATATTTATTAAATTTTAAAGTTTTAATTAAAAATAAAAGATTTAGATTTAATTTATCATATAATTTATTATTAAAATATATTTTCTAAATCAAAGAGTTAGGATTAAATTTATTAAATTTTAAATTTAATTAACACGATCTCTTATGTTAATAAATTTCTTTTAAGGGATTAATGTCAACCAAATTAGTCTCATTTTTATAATAAGAGATGTATTTATTATATTTTATTTTTAAAACCAAAAGGATTAAACTCATTATCCAAATAACACTTGTTGCATTTGTATTCTAATTATCAAAATATTTTCAAAATCAAACTTAACATAAATTACAATAATCAATATATTAACAATAAAAAAAATCTCTATATTCCATAATCGATATGGGCCAAGCCAAAGTCAACTAAATGGTGGTATGGGTCAAGTCATTTTCTGAAAGTTCACTTTGAGTGTGTATATGTTTTGATCATATATGAATTTATTGGAAAAGCGAAATAAGAGGAAGGCTGCTTTCTTCCGAGATTAATCGAGTGAAGTTTAGAATCTGAGTTAAAAAAAAAAATGAAGAAAAGTTGATAAAGTTGTAATTGAAATGAGGTTGGAAAAAGCTAAAGTGTAGGGGATGGACCTTATTATGTTTATAAGTTCAGCTTCGCCCTTCTCCAAATAGATAATCTTTTGGGTCTTATTAGGGTCATAGCACTTTAAAAGTCCTAAAAATTGTCCTATTTGTTTTATAATCAAGTAGTGGATAATTAGGCAAAGGAATAAATAAATGGATTGCCAATTATTGGAGAGGCTAAGAAGAATTGTAAGTTCATTGCGTTTCATCAATCTAGCTGCTTGGATAGTATTGAGATTTCATTAATAATAGGCTTTGGCAGGGTCAACACAAAATAATTTGGTAGCATATACTAACGTTTAGTTTGTCGTTTTTAGAATTATAGAAATAATCTTGAAATATTCTCAGCATCATAGAAATAATTTGGAAACATCTGTTTTTGTTTTTTTTATGTTTCGAAAACAAAAATGTGTCAAAAATAGTGAAACGACACCCTTAAGACATTTTCATATATCATAGCTCTGCATCATTCAAATATAACTCTAATGGACTGCATATAATATAGTATTATATATATATAATTTAAATATATATATAAATTATTTCAAAACTTGCCACAAGAGTTCAAGGATTGGTACAACTAGCTCCCTTCTATGTGGGAATACAATACTGAAAGATTTATGTAGCTAATAATTTTGGATGGGTGTTTCATGCTGAAAATATTGTGGGCAGAGTTATCGAAGTTTAAGTATGATTATGATTATTCCAACGATGGTCCCATATTCGACCCCCACAAGAAGTTCTATATCATGTTAGAAAGTTAATTGTTGATACTCGTACTACCTCACTTAGGAACATCAAAACTCATGTTTATTAAATTTTAAATTTTAATTAAAAATAAAATGTTAAGATTTACTTTATCGTATAATTCATTATTAAAATATATTTTATTAATCAAAGAGTTAAGATTAAATTTTAAATTTAATTAACATGATCTCTTATTTTAATAAATTTCTTTTAAGGGATTAATGTCAACCAAATTAGTATCACTTTTATAATAAGAGATGTATCTATTATATTTTATTTTTAAAGCCAAAAGGATTAAACTTGTTGTCCAAATAACACTTGTTACTCAATTAAAATATTTCCTTATTCGATTAAAAGGATATTACTCTATTAAACTTAAATGATAGTTGATTAAACTTCAATTTCTAGCATATGTTATTATCAAAACATAGAGAAAGTGTATTAAAGTTTTGTATTTAAATTCTCATTATCAAAACATCCTAAAAATTCAAACTCAATCTAAATTGCAATAATTAATATATTAACAAGAAGAAAAAAAAATCTCTATATTCCATAATGGATATGGGCTAAGCCAAACTCAACTCAAATGGGTGGGTTGGAAAATTTAAATTTTCTCGGTTTGATAAACACACATTAAAATAAAAATAAGAATAACTTTGAATAAGGTGAGAAAAATAATGGTTTCAAGCTCTCTAACCCCAGCCGAACCTACACATAATTTTTAAATCACTTTTATTTTATTCTATTACGTAAGATATTGTTTTCTTGTCAAAATATATGTTTTGTAAAATAAAATTTTAATTAATCTTTAGTTGAGCTCATCCCATTGGCAAATTTAATTTATGATACTTTACTACTGATATTTTTATTTTTAAAACATTTATTATATTATTGAATCTTCAAATTTAGCTTATTGTCAATGCCTTGTTGCATTATTTCACTTTTTGTGTATATTGGAAATAATTTGAGATTTTGAAGTATTTATATGATAGAAAAATATGAGATGTGACAGGGTGTCCTAACTTTAAAATAAATTAAAATTTAACAAGAGTTGGGTTGGACCTTGCCCCATAATATAAAAGAAAGTTTAAAGGGAGTTGGGTTGGGCCTTAGCCCATAATGCAAAATAAATAAATAAAAGTTTTACTGGAGTTGGGGTAGGCCTTGGCCCATAACATAAAAGACAAGGGACACAAACAGAGGGTTATTTTTATATTTAATTTTTAATATATGTAAAATAATAAATAATAAATAGAATGGGATGAAGATTAAGGCTGTGGCTGGGTGCCAAAGATAGAGCTACTTTGTGTCTCAAAGACGGAGATGTCAAATTTTACTTTTCATGTGTCAAAAAAAAAAAATTATCGTGAATGATGGATTAAAAAAGTATAAATTTTTTTCATTCAAAGAGTTTCAAACAAAGTGCAAATAAGGTAACTTTAACATTTAAAAATCTCTCCATAAGTTCTACAAAAAGAATAAACATTATTCATAAATATTATAATTTTAATAGATTTTAGAATATCAGGATAAACGTTATTTGAAAAAATTCTAATTTTAAAAAATTTAATAAAACTTCATATTTTTCTATAAATAGATAAGTTTTTATTTCAAAATATATACGTCTTTGATATTGATTTTATTATTGTTATGGATATTTTTCGGGCTGCTTCTTATGGGCTAGGCTGGTCTCGACCCAGCGGGCCGGCCCAATCTCCTGAAACCTAGTAGACCAAAGTCGAGCTCATCAGAATAAGGTCACACGTCGCTGAGACCTGAGCTTAGATTACGGAACCAACCGAGTTCCCAGCAATACTTCTAACTCGCTGACCTAACCAAGTGAACTCCCAGCGATGCTCCCAGCTCGTTGGCCTAACTAAGTGATGCTCCCATCTCGCTAGCCTAATTATTCAACTCACATAGCAAGAAGACCACGGGACAACCAGAGAACAGTCGTAGACTAGGAATTATTCTGACTGGTCTGTCCGGGCCCAATTTGGCCCTACATTCTCGACCCATGTCGGTCCCATCCTGGCCCTGTACTAGCCTACAACAACATCATTGCAGTCTCTTTTGGGTATCCAGGCGCTTGTCTCAAATCTCATCCCTCATTAATGGTGGATCACATCCACAGTAATGAGGGTCCTGTCGACACCATGTCGCCACCTGGGTACCTTCATCGGCGTCGAAAAACTCACTCCCATCACCTGGAAACACACGACACATGCAGAGTATGAGCTAACTCTCAAGAGAGAGAGGTATGCTTTTTCCTCTGACCTACTGATACACGACTTTCTCCTTACTGTCTCACTTGAGCATTGGAGTGCTTGTAGGGCTAATTGTCAGAACGCTGACTGAACCATGTCAAATCCCTTGGTGTGCCTTATCTTCTTCCCTTTCGTGTTCATTTCCTCAGTGCGAGTAAAAGAATCATGGTCGGCCAATTCCTAACGTCGACAATTATGATATTTAAATTTTCAGTGTCTGATATAAAAATTAGAGTGTTTGCACGAGAACTTTTTTACATTCTCTAATTGTTTTTTTTTTTTTTTTTGTAGATTTTAAACGATTTGACAATGATATTTTAATTAATAAATTTATTATTGTGTTGAACGAACACAATAACTTTTAATTGAAAAGTTAGTTTGAAATGAGTGATTTAGTTTAGAATTGACCCCATCTTGAATTTGTCCTTGGTTTATATATTAATTTTAATTAATTTTTAATTTAATTCAGTTTGAGATCAGTTCAAAATTAAAAAATAATTTAAATAAAATGAAAAAAAGTGATGTCATTTAACTATTAATTTTAATTAAATGAAAGAATGTTACAGTTTATAGTTGTGCCAGCTGGCAACTTCACAACCATAAGATGAGCTTGACTTAAGTAGATGGCAGTGCATTTATAGCTTAATGTTACAGTTTATCAAAGATGGCAGACAAATCTTTAAATCGTAGAAGGTGATGTCTGACGATTTAATTGTTACTTGACTTGTAACAATTAAATCATTAATTGACATCAATTTAATGATGAAAATGATATTTAATGATGTAAAATCCCAATTTAATGATGAAAATGATATTTGTGGGGGACGTTGAGAGGAATTAATTTGAGGGCGATTGGTGGGTGTCAAAAGATAGAACTAACTAGGTTTAATCAATTTAAACATTTCCCTCTCTCTCTCACACACTCAGAGGGTGATGATGTGTCATTCCGTACGTTATCACTAGCTGAATTTACGTGTGTCATTGGGGAGTTTTTGTTTTTAAAAATTATATTAAAATAATAATATAATATACATGTTAGAAATTGCTTAGATTTTTTATAAAAAAATTTATTTCAATTATATATACGAATATTTTTTAAAATTTTATATTAAAAACAAAAATATCTGTCATCTTATAACTGGTGGGACATGTGATATATGTGATTTACTTTTTTTTAAATAAAAAATAAACTCATAAATAAATATGAGAAATGCTATGCCTACCAATAAGATAAAGGAATAAACAAATGGATTGCCAATTGGGGAGGCTAAGAAGAATTGTAAATTTATTGCGTTTGATCAATCCAGTTGCTTAGATAGGACTGAGGTTTCATTAACAATAGACTTTTGGTAGGGTATATTAACATCTAGTTTTGAATTTTGGTATAGTTTGTAATACTCCAAAAGTTTAAGGAAGAAAATACCATTAGTCAAATATCTTTTAAATTGAATGTAGGTAAAAAACTACTAGGTTAAGCATGCTTGAACTATAAAAACTTAAGGATGGGTGACCCCTAGAAAGTTCACGCAGGCCCATCAGAGTAAATTGTTCCAGTTCTTAATATCGCTCAATGCGGGATGTTATAGATTGTATTAGATCCAACCATTGGAAAAGGCGGTTCGATGAGGGCGAGAAGTGACGCAGGGGCACGAGGTCCTGAACAAGGACTGGTTTCTGGCAAGTTTCTAGGATGGCATCCTTTATAGGGGAAAAAATTTGGAACCAGTTGTAAGGTCGCATGACGAGGACATCATGTGCTCAAGGGGGAAAAATATAATACCCCAAGAGTATAGAGAAGTGTAGTATATATCGAGAATAAGTAAGAAAAGAAATAAAACTAGCTGAATACATTTTGGGCTAAATATAAGTAAAGAACTTTCTGATTAAGCGTGTTTGAGCTGGGGAAGTTTAAGGATTGGTGACCCATAGGAAGTTCGAGTAGACTTATCAGGGTAAGTTGTTCCGATCCTTTTTATCACTCGATGTGGGATGTTACATAGTTTTTAATGATTAAATTAATATTTAAAAAAAATAAGATAAATATGAGTGTATATCTAAAGTTATATGCGTTTATCTTCTAAAATCTTACTTATTATACATGTCAATGTATAACGATTGTACAAAATTCTCAGCAAGATCTCTCAATCAAGATTTTTAGATTCTTAGGTAGATATCTTGAGTCCATGTAGACAACTTCTCTTTATAATAGTGGAGTAGTAGATAGCATGTCACATTTTTACCGCCGAATTATATAACATGTTATAATTAGTGAAATATATGACACCTTGTGATTCACTTTTTTTTAAAAGAAATATAAAAAATGAACTTATAAATAAACATGAGAAATGTTATGCCTACAAATAAGTTTGACAAATAAATCTTACAAATCATTGGCTCAAATTCTTTATAGTTGGTGGGTGAGTTTAGGTAGAAAGAGTCATTATTGGACTAATTTGGTTCAGTTATTTCTAAGTTATAGTGTGGTTAGTTCACTTTATTTGAATTATTAATAAATCTTTTACATTGAAACAAATAATTTTTTTTTTTTTATCTTTGTTTTCTAGGTACTTGGCATGCATAAGTAATAGAGGAAGAAAGACATTTGGAGCTAAATTTTCATATTGTGTTTATTTTTGACTATTTTTATTTTAAAATTTAGTATTGCTAACATTACATGTATATATTGGTATTATCTACTAGTTATATTCAAAACAGTTGTAAATTGTGGTTGACATTGATTTTATTTTATTTAATTGATTAAATTTTTTTTAAGTTATATATTGTGTTTTAAATTTCATCTAGATTGTATGGATTGATCTAGGTTTAGAGAAAAATATTATTTTAAAAAAAAGAGATTTATTTTTTGCTATGAAATTAAATTTAGTGGTTTCTTAGTTGTTTATTACTTGTATATAAAATCAACTATGAAAACTTAACTATTGATTACAAAAAGTTTTATAGAGAAACTCAGCTTGCTACGAAGATTAGCATGATCAGTTATGATTTCTTGTAATGAAAAACAAGAGTTTTTGCTACAATTTGACATTCATTTGTGAAAAATGTGTTATTTGCTACAAAAATTGGCATCACCATATACGAAAATCGGCATAATTTACAATGATATATGTCGTAGTAAAAAATTAATTTTTTTCTATATTTCTCTGATTGTAGCAAAAAGTGTGTTATTGTTTATGAGGGTTTGGATACAATTCTCGTTACGAATAAATTTTTGTAGCTGATTTTTTTCTACAAAAAATTTTGTAGAGAAACCAAATCTTTTTGTAGTGATTATTTATCAGACTATATTTTTTTTTTTTTTTTTTGGGATATAACATAACATCTCCCAATAAACATAAACGTGGTACCGGACTGGAGTCTATGGCTAATCAAACGAAATTGCCGCGAATTTAATGGGGAAGAGGGAGGGGTGGGCTTGGCTTAACAACCATAATTAAGATGACCTTGACTTAACCAGCTTGCAGTCCATTTATATATAGTTGTCCAATGTTACAGCTTGACAAATCTTGAAAGCAAGAGCTAATCAAACGAAATTGCCGCGAATTTAATGGCGAAGAGGGAGGGGTGGGCTTGGCTTAACAACCATAATTAAGATGACCTTGACTTAACCAGCTTGCAGTGCATTTATAGTGGTCCAATGTTACAGCTTGACAAATCTTGAAAGCAAGAGCTAGCAAACGGAGAAATGCGCAGTTGGGTGGTGGAGATGCAAGCCAGGCTCAACAACCCCAGCAATGGCCTTATTATTATATTTGTAACTTCAGCTTAGCCTTTTCTCCAATTAGATAAGATTTTAACCTTCTGCAATTAGATAATATAACATCTCCCAGTAACACATAAACATGGTACCGGACTGTAGTCTTCTGGGATGTAATTTTAACCTTCCGCAACCAGCTTGCAGTGCATTTTTTAACTAAAAATTTAAAATAAATTTTTGAATTAAAAAGTGTATTTTTTTTATGGAGAGTTTCAAATAAAGTGTAAATAAGATAACTTCGATATTTAAAAATCTCTCTAAGAATTATATGAAAAGGATAAACATTTTCTATAAATATCTTAATTCTAATAGATCTTGAAATATCAGAATAAACATTATCTGGAAGAATCCTAATTTTAAAAGATCAGAGAAAAACTTCATACTTTTCTATAAATAAATGAGTCATTATTTAAAAAAATGTATGTCTCTTATAATAGTTTCAATATAATTTTTAAATTTTTAATATCTGACTTAAGTATCAGAATGTTTGTATAAAAATTTCTTTTTACCATCTTATCATTTATTTCTTGTAGAGTTCGAATTGACTAAGTGATTTAGTCTAGAATTGATCCCAACTTGATTTCGTCTTTTGTTCATTTATTAATTTTAATTAATTTTTATTTTATTTAATTTAAGATTAGTTTAAAATTAAAATTAAATAATATTATTGTTAGTCCTTTAGAGTATGGTCATTCAAGAAGGAGGTTGAATCGAGTGATTAAATATTTGCACTTTTGATAGTGAAAATCCTTGATAGATGATTTTATAAAAACTAATCTTGTATAAATGAGATTGTTTGATATTGTTATTATTGCAAGTCACAAGATATAGCACTATAAAAAAATAAATAGCAATAGATAACACATAATTTATAGTGGTTCGGTGTATTCTAAACACCTAATCCACTCTCCCAAGACCTACCACTTTTAGGGTTCCACTAAATCTAACACCAAAGTTTTCCCTTAGCTCACATTAAAAACTATTACACACTTAGATTTAACCAGTTCTAGGCAACCAAAATAGTTCACAACAATGGTTTAAATAGATGTCCACTCTTGGACACAAATGAAACAATTAATATAAACAAATGTACAAAGTAATGATAAAAATTATTGCATTAATTTCGGTTGATAGAAATTTTTAGATTTGGCTTGAGTAGCTCTTCTCGACTTTGCCTTAGGCTCTTGGATGAATGGGCAATGAAGCTTGAGAGCTTTGGATTTGCTTGAAAATTTGTTGAGAGAGCTTGAGAGCTTGTGTGAGCTTCTAGATATTCAGAAATGCAAAAACTTCTCACAATTTTGAGTCCCAAATATTTATAGTTGCTACTAGACAATCTGCATAATGGTCAAATTTTTTGACTGTTAGACTTAGAAAGTTGAATTTTTCAAATAGGAGTTATAACATTCAACATCAAGCGATAGAAAGGACAAGATCAACTTACCTTCATAGGCTTACGCGAACTTTCCAAGGGTCACCCATTCTTGAGCCACCCTACCTCAAGCATACTTAATCCGGAAGTTCTTTATTCACATTCAATCCAAAAGGTATCCAACTAGTATTGTTTCATTCTTTTCTATCTTCGATATATATACTAGCTTTTCTAGAGTCACTTCTTGGACTTTATCTTCAGCTCTCAGGATCTTACATTCTCCCTCCCTTGAGCACATGACGTCTTCATCATGCGACCTTACAACTGGTCTTAGATCTTTTCTCCTTTGGGGGCTACCATCTTAGAAGTATGTCAGGAGTCGCTCATTGTTTAGGCCCTCGCTCCCCAGCACCACTCCTCGCCTTCATCGAACCGGCTTCTCCAAGGGTCGGCTCTGATACCACCTATAACATCCCGCATCAAGCGATAGGAAGGATCGGAACAACTTATCTTGATGGGCCTATGCGAACATCCTAGATGTCACCTATCCTTGAGCTACCCTAGTTCAAGCACTCTTAACCTGGAAGTTCTTTATCCACATTCAGCCTAAAAGGTATCCAGCAAGTATTGCTTCATTCCTTACTATCATCGATATATATATACTAACTTCTCTAGAGTCTCTTCTTAGACCTGACTTTGGGCTCTCGGGGTATTACAGAAGTCGACTTCCATTAGAGTGAGAGTTGACTTCTCAAAAGACAGTTCTCAGTTGGATCGAGTCTGCATAAATTGCTCTCGATTAGGTCGACTAAAGTTATACAAAAGTTGACTTTTGACAAATCAGAAGTCGACTTTCCAAGGCAGAAGTCGACTTCTTAGTCTAGATTTTGAAAAAATATTTTTTATAAATTTTATATTTATCTGAAAGATGGTTTTGATGGAAAATAAGAATTTTGATTATGCATATACTATGAAAAAATACTTTATAAATTAATTAAAAATAATTAGAATCTATAATTTGTATATTAAAAGAATATCCTTTTTAATAATCATCAAAACTTAAATACGAGGTTAAATGGACCAAACTGGCTCAATAATTATTTATTAATAAAATAATAATATAATATACATGTTATTAATTGCTTACATTTTTTTATAAAATTTTTTATTTGGATGATATATATATGCATATTTTTTAAAATTTTATATTAAAAACAAAAAAAACATATTCAAAACCAATTAAAATTAGACTAGATCAAATCATTTCTATTACGACTGAATGAACTTCCATATAAAAAACCATCTCATTTTTGTTATGAGTAGGGATCAAGAGTTCACAAATTTAATGAAATAACAACTACGTGTCACATTTTAATTAGTTTAATAAGTATTAAATATTAATGTTCAAAATTAATTAATAAATATTAAAATTTATTAAAACCTAAATAAAATTTACTAAATCTTATCTGAATTTATTTCCCTAATCAAAATCATGTCAAAATTGTTATTTAGACATTTAATTGTAATACTTTTAATAACACTCATGTATTAATTTATTATATATTTATATTGACATAATATAAAAATATAATTTATTATTGTAAAAATATTATTAAAAAGTATTATAATTGAGTGTCCAAATAACATTTTTCAAACTCTTTTGCCTTTTTTTTTTTTCCATTTTACTCTAAGTAACAATTCTAATTGTTGTGGATGTAGCGTCTCGCATCGAGCGATAAAAAGAACAAGAACAAGTTACCTTGATGGACCTACACGAACTTTTCAAGGGGTCACCCATCCTTAACTTTCCCCAGCTCAAGCACTCAGGAGTTCTTTTTCTACATTTAGCCCAAAAGATATTCAACTAATGTTGTTTTCTTCCTTACTTATCCTCAGTACATACTACCCTTTTCTAGCCTCTTGGGGCATTACATTCTTCCCCATTGAGCATATAACGTCCTCGTCAAGCGACCTTATAACTGGTTCCAGATCTTCTCCCTTTTGGGGGCTGCCATCCTAAAAATCTACCAAAAGTCGCTCGTTGTATAGACCCTCGAGCCTCGATGCCACTCCTCGCCCTTATCAGACTGCCTTCACTATGGGTTGGGTTTGATACCACCTGTAAAATCCTGCATTGAGTGATAGAAAAGAGCAGAATAAGTTACCCTGATGGACCTACGCGAACTTTCCAGGGGGTCACCCATTCTTGAGCTTCCCCAGCTCAAGCACTCTTAACTCGAGAGTTTTTTGCCTATATTCAGCTCAAAAAAAATTCAATTGATGTTGTTTCCTTCCTTACTTATACTCAATATATACTACTTTTATCTGAATTCTTGGGGTATTACAGTAGAAGTGGGGGCTCAACCTCAGCCCCAATATATATAAATGCTTAGTTAGTGTTCCAAATGTGAAAAAAAATTAAAAGTTTTTAAAGGAACGTTTATTAGTGACATCTATAATGCACAGAAATATTTCGAAACATCGTTTCAGGTCTTTCGATGATTTTGAAATGTTTTCGTTTCTAAAACGCCCAAAAAAATGTTTTTGAACCGTTTCTGTAATTTTGAAAATGTTTTAGATCCATTTCGTAATATTAGAAAAATGAAAAGATTAAAAATTATGTCCCGGGTTAGAGTTGGATTTTTTTCCATCTCTAAGTCAAAAGTTTTAAATTTTTCTAGAATTTATTTGAATGCATTATGAAATTTATGTTTATTTTTAAATTGAATAACTATTTTTTATAATTCTTTATATTAAAAATTATATTTATAAAAAGGCTTCTATATTTTTTTATTTATGTGTTTCCTCTGAATTTCTGTTTCCTACTTTTTTGAAAAATGATATTTTCTTGTTTTCATGTCATATCATATCTATATTCTTTTCTATTTCCATAAAACCTAAGGTGGCTTAATTGTTTAAATTTTAATCTTTTTTATACACAATTTTAAATAAAAATAATTTTAGTACAGTAATTAATAAAATCATTTTTAAAGTTAGTTATTGTTTAAAAGTTAGTTATCAATATGATCTTTGATATGAAATTCTTAAATATTTCATTTTCGACCTATTTCAATTCTGATCAAGTTGAATACTCTTAGTTAAGGAAATATATACCTATGACTAATAATGCCTTTCAAAGACTTAACAAAAAAATAAAAAGAAAAAGAAAAGAGTTTTCCAATCGTGTCCTCAGTTATATATTTTTGTTTGGTTGGTTTATGTGAATTAACTAAAATCGAATTTTCCACCACTACTATTAGAATTGACTAAGAGTGTTGTGATAATTGAAATAAATACGTATATTTTAATTTATAAAACTGAAGTTAAAATTATCTAAAATATAACAAAAATCATTGTAATGCGTGACGATTCAACAAGAGTGAAGAAAAGTTGGTCAAGTTGTAATTGAAATGAGGTTGGAAAAAGAGAGTGTAGGGAATGGACCTTATTATATTTATATCTTCAGCTAAGCCCTTCTTCAAATAGATAATATTTTAACCTTTTGGGTCTTATTAGGGTCATAGCACTTTAAAAGTCTTAAAAATTATCTTAAGACAAAGGAATAAACAAATGAATTACCAATTATTGAGAGGCTAAGAAGAATTGTAAGTTCATTGCGTTCGATCAATCCAACGGCTTGGATAGTATTGATGTTTCATTAATAATAGACTTTGGTAGGGTCAACTCATATTAATTTGGTAGATTATCAAGCATATATTAACGTTTAATTTTGACTTTTTTAGAATTATAGAAATAATTTAAAAATATATATATTTTTTATTTTTTTAACATTTCTAAAACGGAAAAGTGTCTAAACCATTGAAATGACATTCCTAAAATATTTTCATATATCATAACTTTACATCATCCAAATATTAATTCAAATATAACTTTAATTATTCAAATATGCTCTCGGTATTTTATTAATAATACGAATGGCCCTAAACATTTTTAAAATTATAAAAATAGTATAAAATATTTTCTTAGCTTTTTAGGTATTTTAGAAACGCCGAAACAATATCCATATTTTCGCATATCATAGCTTTATATTATTTAAGTATTAATTCAAATATAATCTTAATTTATATAATATATATATATGTGTGTGTGTGTGTGTGTGGATAAGCATGAATGTGGGGAAGGAGATAATTGATGAGGCTTGCAGGTGGGGGTTGAGTGTGCAATAATAGATTGCAGTGATGAAGTGGGCACGAGCAAAGATGGGGGAGGGGCTCACATGGCGGCGGCTGCGGCTGCGGCTGCTGAGTTGTGAGTTAATTAAGTGATATTTTTTAATTAATTAATTACTTATAGCATGTGTCTTTGGTAATTAAATTTTAGGCTAAAATTTATTAAATCATTTTAAATATTACCAATTGGTCTTCGTATTTTAATTTAAAAAGTTAAGTTTATATATTAGAAAAAGAAAATGATTATAATGGTCCAATTAATTTTTAAACAATTACACATAATACTATTATTATAAATTAATTAAAATAGAAACATCAAATTTATCCTTAAATGAAAGAAAGTGAAGTCATTTAATTATTAATTTTAATCCATACTTAAAGTCAAGTTAAATCTCAATTTAATGATGAAAAATGATATTTGTGATAGACATTGAGAGGAATTAATTTGAGAGCTGTTGGTGGGCGTCAAAGATCGAGCTACTTTGTGTCTCACAGATAGAGATGTCAAATTTTGCTTTTCATGTGTCAAAACAAAATTAACGTGAATGATGGTAAAAGTTTATTAAAAGATTAAAAGAATAAAATTTTAAAATATTTTTTTGTATTAAAAAGTATAATTTTTTCCTTATAAAAGGGTTCGAATAAATCACAAATAAAACAATTTTAAAATCTAAATATCATTTAAAAAATAAATCTCACTCTACATGCCCTCAAAATGAACCACTCCCATGAACCTTTTTGGCTGGGATATCTCTGTACACAACTAGACCCGGGCTCTAGCCTTACTGGACTCGTGCTTAGCAATTGTTTTTTCCTTACCTGGAATGATAGGAATAAACAAGGTGAGCCACAAGGTTCAGTAAGTATATATTACAACAATTAAAGCAATAGAGTCAAGGCATGGATAAACCAAAGTGGAATAAACCTGACTTCTCAAGTACAAGTAGCATTTCCCACTAGAACCCATATTATTATCATTCCTATGCCATTGTCATTATGCATTTCATGCATCATTTCATTTCTCAATCGTTATTATCATTCCATTTCTCATGAATACCTAATTTCTATGCAGCACATCGGCCCTCAAGGCCTTTCATTCACCTGTATGTGTACATATACATAGAAAAATCATTTAGTCATTCATTTGGCTTAAGCATCACCTATCGGGTTTATGGCCACCTTACCCACGTCAGGCACTCTTTAGGATATCCTTTTCTCACCTCGCGATACATAACCGCCGCGCAAAATAATAAGTGCCCAAATAATAATACCATGCAATGCTCATGTAGGTTTCAAGTAAACATATCAAACATGCTTCATTATTAGCAATGTTCTCCTCATAGCCATCATGAGTACTTAGACATTTCAAGACTATATTCTCACATGAGCTAATAGTATTTTCATCACATGATTTAACATTATTCATTGGGATTCATTTTCATACCATATCTCAAGGTCAAACAAGTTGATTACATGAATTCACCATTAAAAATCGATGATTTTCATTTTTAAGTCCCACCATTAATTAACTTTCCCATTTTTGGGACACTTACATATCCACGAAATGAGCCAACTAAAACATCACAAGAGCTTTGGGGAAGATTTACAAGCATTAGAAAAGAATCAGACCAAAAAGAAAGAATTAATCCATTTTGTTGGTTAACCGAATGAAAGAGTTAGTCAACCAACTGAGGACTTAGTCAACCGACTAAAACACTTGGTCAACTGACTGAAATACTTGGTCGACTAACAGAAGCTTAAATTATTACTTGGTCGACCGACTAAAACACTTGGTCGACCAACTGAAATGCTTGGTCGACAAACAGAAGCTTAAATTATTACTTGGTCGACCGACTAAAACACTTGGTTGACCAACAGAGGCTTATATTATCACTTGGTTGACCGACTGAAACCACTTGGTCGACTAACAGCCCACTTGGTCAACTAAGTGATAATATAAGCCTCTGTTGGTTAACTGCGCTACATTATCACTTGGTTAACTGCGTTAACTGCGCTACATTTACTTGGTTAACTGCGCTACATTCATGCTCGAAGGAGAGGCTGCACGATGGTGGCAATCAGCCCAACGAGCCCTACAAACGACACCCGGGCAGGCAGCACAGGATCTAAGGCCAAGACAAGCTCAGGCGATAACCTGGGAAGCATTTAAGGAAGTTTTCAATGCTAGATACTTTCCCCAAAGCTGGAAGGAAGAGAGAACTTGGGAATTCATGAATTTAAAGCAAACTGACGAAATGTCAGTAACTCAATATGATGTCAGGTTCACTCAACTGATCAGATACGTGCCCATGTACGAAACTGACGAAAGACAGAAGGCGCAGAAATTTGTGAGTGGATTAAAAGTGGATCTACAACAAGCCCTCAGTTCGTGTATCATCAACACTTACAACGAGGCGCTGGATAGGGCTTTGACCACTGAGATGAACCTACTGCGTGTAGGATTGATAAGATCTGATGAAAAGAAGAAAGATCAGAAAGGCACAGAGCATAAGACAGGAGGAAAAAATTTCAAAGATAGCAAGTCGTGTCCCCGATGCGATAAAGAACACCCAGGAAGAAATTGTTCTCAAGAGCATATCACATGTTTTTCGTGCGGCGAAAAAGGACACAAGGAAAAGGACTGCCCTAAGAAGAAAGATGCGCCTCCAACTGGGAATAGAACGGGGATCACATGCTGCTCGTGCAATCAACCTGGTCACTACGCCAATGAATGCCCGAAAAGACAGAAGATAGAACAACCCGGGAAGATAAACATGATGCCAGGACCTCGTACCGGACGAGTCTTTTGCCTAACAAGAGAAAATGAAGAGGTCTACCCTGGCTTAGCAAGAGATGATGAAGAAACCACGACCAAGGATATGCCGGGTTAATTCAATGTTATCAATTTCTGTGCCATCTTGGCAGATGAGTTAAAGTCCAATGTTATCAATTCCTGTGTCATCATGGCATTAGCATTAGAATCGGTTGGGAGTCAAAGAAATGTATTTTGAGGACACAGTTGGATATAATAATAAGTGTTATGAATCATTTTGGGATTCATGTAACTGCCTATACAAAGTTACAACGGGATATTCTGTGAAATAAAAACGGGTCTGGTAAGCTCGGATCCTAAAGAAATATAAGCTATGAATAAATGCTAAGGATAATAAGTGATACCTAGGACATTTCAATTGGAAGATATTAGCAAATATCACAGACCAAATTTTGAGGACGAAATTTTTCTAAGGGGGGGAGGATGTAACACCCGAGAAAATTTTTGAGGATAAAATGATATTTGGTAAAGGGCAAAATTGGAAATTTGAGAAAAATGAGACTTTAGGGCACACTAACCTAGTTTTGGACGACCAAATTAGCCAACGGGAGTACCTCGGACCCTAGATTTCCCAAGAAAATGGTATAGTATCAACGAACAATTAAAATTATGATTTTTAGTGATGAACGAAAGAAGATCGAGAACAGTTTTCGGTACAGCAAAATACAGCTGCCCATTTAGGTCAAATTACCGAATTGCTGTAAACGATATCCAAAAAAGTCAACGGAGAGTGTCATGGAATAGTAATCGATGTGTAGAACAACCCTTAAGTGGTTTCGGGTTGAATCGGGTGGATTTGAGGTCAAATAAATCAGTCAGGCCAAAGTGTAATTTTCTAAAAATGCCC
The DNA here is from genome assembly GCA_036245055.1 of Diospyros kaki. NCBI lineage: Eukaryota > Viridiplantae > Streptophyta > Magnoliopsida > Ericales > Ebenaceae > Diospyros > Diospyros kaki. The sequence goes on along the minus strand of BSEG01000007.1, from coordinate 41,851,437 downwards.
GAGGGAGGTCTAAACGGCAATTTTTGAAAGTTTCAGGGGAGAAATGAGGATTATTAATCTTGAGGGTCTTAGTGATAATGTTAGAAAGATCAGGGGCTTGAGAAAATGGGCCAAAATGCAAAAGAAAAATTTTAGGGGCCTAACTGCAATTTTCAGAAGTTGGCCGCTCATGGCAGATCTGGCCGCACGATTTGGCCAAAAAATCGGGCCATTTGGCCGTCAAGTCTTGTCAAGGAGTAGCCTAGGGTGTCCTAGGAGGCGTGGGGAAGAAGCATGGCCGGAAAATCGGCCACGTGGGGTAGTTTTTTGGCTATAAATAGCCCAAGGTTTTGGCCAATTTTGGAAGCACAAATCGAGCTCGATTTTGAATGAATCTTGGAGCTTGGATAGAGGGCTTTTGGTCTCTAAGAGGTAAGGATCATTTTGGCACCGATTTGAAGCATTTTGGTGAAGGTTTGGTGGTGTTTCGAAGAAGGCCGGATATGCCCTAGGCGGACCGCGATCGACACCTGCAACTCGACTTTTAAACGTCTTCCCGACGTCCTTTCGACCTAAAACCGGTGGGGTTGAGATCGACTTGAAGAGAGCTTTCAGGGGGTACCCGATTTGCAGCCATCGGAGCACCGGCCGGCGGCCGGTTGGAGGTTGAAGACGACTGGCGCGTGACTGGCACGCGCCAGTTCAAACCAAGCCACCCACGCACCGCACGTGAGGGCGCGTGAGACATCAGGTATTTTTGAATTTTTTTTTATTATTTTTAGAAAATTATTTTATGAATTATGGTACAATAAATTTTTGAAAAATGTTGAAGAAAATGGTCATTTTGTAATTTTCAAAGTGAAAAAGGCTTATGAAAAATAGAAAAAGGAATTAGAAAATCCTTAGAAAATTTTGAGAGATAGGAATTAATTATTTATGAATTATTATGAAGAGAAATCAAGGAAAAATTTTTGAATAGGTATTTATTAAGATTTTTTAAGGAGAAATGTAAAGAAAATAGGAAGAAATTATAGAAAATTGGAAAAATAGATATTGATGTGATTATGAACAAATGTGATGACCAAGGTATCGGTGAGACTCGAGGTTGAAGTACAAGAGCGTCAGGTGCAAGAAACGAGGCTAGGCACGCAAATCAAGGCAGGCGCGCAAATCGAGGCTGACCGCGTTTGACAGTTGGAAATCCGTCTAAAGGTGAGTAGTTCTCCACTAAAACTTGATTTACTGTGAGTGTTCTCCCCAAACTCGATTTTGACTTGTGAGTGGTTCTACCCAAAAGATTTCAAATGACATGTAAATGGTTTTCATGCTCGGTTTGTGATGAGATGTCCAAATGATTGTTTACATGTGCATTAAACGTTGATTTTTGATTTAAATGACGCATGTTATGAGTTTAAGTGATGCATGTTATGATTTTTTTGACCATTGGCTTGTTTTGTGTCGTTCATGTGGTATGTGGGTTGTTAACCTGTGACGAAGCCCAGAGTAACAGCACTCGGGATGCGTACCTGGATTAATGCTTGGTGACCACTTGGGACGGGGCTGAGACGGACTTCACCCTACGGGACCCAAGTGGCGGGGCTGCGAGTGGACACCACCCCGGTTGTTGGCTCAAGTGGTGGGGCTGCGAGTGGACACCACCCCAGGATCCTTTGAGCAGTAGCATTAATGCCGAGGTGATGTCGATTCCGGGGATAGTGCTGACGTGATACTCTTGGGGCTAGGGTTGGGTTTTGGAATGCTTGAATGGGAGCGTAAAGCCTGACAATGACAGTAGGGTGATTCCTGGGTTCATGTGTCGAGGTTGTCCCTCTTAAGCAGGATCGGTTTGCCAATGGGTCGATTTGGTCGTGTCGCCTTTAGAGAGATTGTGTTTTCCCCGGTTAGGGTTAAATGCGTTGGGATTCTCTTAGGCTGGTGCATGTTAAGATTTATCGATTCTGTGTACATGATTCTGCATACATTCATGAAAATGTTTTCGAACTCTCACTTAGATGATTCAGCATCTAATTTGGACTATGTCCCTGGAATATTCAAACGTTCCAGGTGAAAGCAGTGGCGTCAAAAGAAAGAATGTCGTCAGGATGTAGCAGTTGGTTTTGTCTATGTTTTCAATATTCAGAGATTATGTAATGTATTTTCATGTGAAACATCGATTCAGTTATTGTAAAAGAAATTGTCAGTTATAGGTATATATGATTGAGGTTCCGATCTTGCTTCCGCTGATATGATTAATGATGCCTGTCTTAGTCCATTTATTGAATGTTGTTATACTAAGAAGGTACGATCGAGATTGTCGAAAAATGATGAAAACATGGCTATCGAGGGATTTATGTGGTATTTGATTTAAATTTTCTCGAAATCTCAAATTAACGCACGCTAGGGAAAAGTGGGGCGTTACAAATCAAGTGTCATTCCTTTGAGAATTTAGGCTGAACTAGACCCTAATGAAAACTCTCAAAAAGACCCACCAATGATAAATCACCAAATTACGGAAATAAGAAAATAATCCACCAATCAATATAAACTCATGATTAGATCTTCTAATAAAATTGAAGATTCGAAGACAAGGGAACCAAGAAGGAAATCAACTTGACCCAAGAGGAAAAGAACCCAAGCTTGCATTAACAAGGAAAAATCAACGGAAACTTGCAATGAAACAACATAGGAGGAACAAGAAATTGCATTTAGAACTAGAACTTGCCTCCAAAATGAAACAAGGAGGTAAGAGAACTTGTCATGTAAAGAAATAGAGTAGAAACTTGCATAACCAAAAAGAAATGCAAGAAGAACTTGCCTTAATGATGATTGGTCCAAAGAGAAGAACAACCAGCTGCACTTCCCACTTAAGCTTCAATGGAGATTGAAAATGGAAGAAGAAGAAGAAGAAGTGGCTGATCGGGAGAGGAGAGAAGAAAAGAGGGAAGAGACATGGAAAAGAAAGAGGCATGGGGGAGGAATGGCCGCCCATCAGCCTTTCACCCACTCCCTTGGCCAAATTACTACTTTGACCCTCTCATTTGCACACACACCACAATTCATTAAACCTATTTTGGTCTTTTACCTCTTTTTCTTTTCTTTTTCATTTTCTTCTTTACCCCATAATATTCATAACTTCATTTTTATTAATACCCATGTATGAAATTCCCATTTCACCCTTACTTTTCACACACACAATGAACAACATCAAGCCCTCATTAGACTTTTCATAATTTATTTATTTTGATTAATTAAAATACATAAAACTTTATGCTCATGGGCCAAGTGCCCATTTCATTAGCCCAACACAATGGGCACAAAAAATATTCTTAGGCCCAAGGGCTTCTCAACCTCATTCTTAAATAAAACACAACCCAATACACTAGGCTTCACCCCAAGTTTTTCTTTAAAAACTCAACCCCTTAAATTAGGCAAATCACAATTTTATAACATTTAATTCTTGAGGCTAATTTATCACACATAATAATTCATAATTCAAGTAAACTCTAGACTCACCAAAGGGTCATTACAAGCTGACAGTGCATTTATAGCTTAATGTTATAGTTTATCAAAGATGGCTTCCAAATCTTGGATTTATCATCTTTGCGCGATTTCTTGTCATTCATATTCTTAATTTTTACAAAAAAAAGTAAATTATAGGTAAATAATTTATCTCACTGCATAGAATAAGAAATCGAACCCACGATCTATTGGTGCGAATCTTAATTTATCGTACCCTAATTATTTAATCTGTGTCTTGAAGACAAAATGACAGATAAATATTTAAATCATAGAAGGTGATATCAGTTAATGATTTAATTGTCCTTAAAAGCTTAAAAGTCAAGTAACAATTAAATCATTGATTGACATCAATTTAATGATGAAAATGATATTTAATGATGTAAAATCTCAATTTAATGGTGGAAAATGATATTTGAGGGGGAGTTGAGAGAAATTAATTTTACGGCGATTGTTGCGTGTGAAAGACAGCTAGCTTGGTTTAATCAATTTAAACATTTCCCTCACTCTCTCACACACTCGGTGTCTTTGCCGGTGAGATGACACGTCATCACTAAGTTGAATTTCCGTGTGTCATGTCGGAGTTTTTGTTTTTAATAATATTTTAATATTATTATATTAAAATAATAATATAATATACATGTTATTAATTGCTTAGATTTTTTGATAAAAATTTTTATTTGGATTATATATATGTGTGTGTATTTTTTAAAATTTTATATTAAAAAAAACATATGACATGCTATAACGGATAAGATATGTGACACACTGATTCATTTTTTTTTTAAATATTAAAAATAAACTTATAAATAAATATGAGAAATGCTATGCCTACAAGTAAGATAAAAGAATAAATAAATGAATTGCTAATTATTAAGGAAGATAAGAAGAATTGTAAATTCATTTCGTTTGATCAATCCAGTTGCTTGGATAGGATTGAAGTTTCATTAACAGTAGATTTTGATAGGGTATATTAACATCTAGTTTTGAATTTTGGTATAGTTTTTGATGATTAAATTAATATTTGAAAAGGAATTGAGACAAATATGAGTGTGTCTCTATATGTGTTTACCTTTTAAAATCTTATTTATTGTACATGTCGATGTATAATGGTTGTACGAAATTTTTAATAAGATCTCCCAATCAAAATTTTTAGATTTTTAGACAGATTTATCGAGTGCATATAAACTATTTCTCCTTATAATAGTGGAGTTAGTAGGTAACATCTCACATTTTTTACAAACAAATTATATAACATGTTATAATTAGTGAAACACATACACCCTGTGATTCACTCTTCTTTAAAAAGTAGCAGCAAAAATGAACTTATAAATAAACATGGGAAATGCTATGTCTGCAAATAACTCAAACAAATAAATCCTATAAATAATTAACTCAAATTCTTTGTAGTTGGTGAGTGGGTTTAGGTAGAAAAGTCATTATTGGACTAGTTTGGTAGAGTCATTTCTAAGTCATAGTGTGGTTAGTTCGTTTTATTCGAATTATTAATAAATCTCTCATATTGAAACAAATTATATTAATTTATCTGATTGCTTTTTACCTTTATTTTTCAGGTGCTTGGCATGTATAAGTAACAGAGGAAGATAGATGCTTGAAAATAAATTTTTATATTGTGTTAATTTTTGGTTATTTTCATTTTAAGATTTAATATTACTATCATTACATATATATATTGGTATTATGTACTAGTTATATTCAAATCAGTTGAAAATTATGGTTGACATTAGTTTTATTTTATTTAATTAATTATTTTTTTTAAAATTATATATTGTGTTTTAAATTTCATCTAGATTGTTTGGGTTGGTGTAAGTTTAGAGAAAAATAATATTCCCCAAAAAAGAGATTTATTTTTTACTACGAAATTGAATTTAGTGGTATCGTAGTTCTTTCTTAGTTATATATAAAATTAAATATGAAAATTTAATTATTGATTACAAAAAATTTTGTACAAAAAATCGGTTTGCTACGAAAATTAGTATGATACACTATGAATTTTTATAGTGAAAAATAAGTATTTTTTTTCTACAATTTAGTATTCATTGTGAAAAATGTGCTATCTGCTATAAGAATTGACATCACCACCTACGAAAATCAGCATAATTAACTACGATATATGTCATAGTAGAAAACTAATATTTTTTCTACATTTTTCTGATCGTAGCAAAAAATGTGTTATTTTTTTATAGAATGTTTAATCGTAACTAAATACTATTAGTTACGAGAGTTTGGCTACAATTCTCACTACGAATAAATTTTTATACCTGATTTTTTGCTATGAAAATTGAATTCTTTGCTACAAAAAGTTTTGAAGAGAAAATCAAATTTTGTTGTAATAATTATTTATCAGACTTTTTTTTTGGCTAGGATATAACATATAACATCTCCCGATAAACATGAACGTGGTACCGGACTGGAGTCTTCAGAGATGGGTAATCAAACTAAATTGCGGCGAATTTAATGGGGAAGAGGCCAGGGGTGGGCTCGGCTTAACAACCATAATTAAGATGACCTTGACTTAACCAGCTTGCAGTGCATTTATAGTGGTCCATTGTTACAGCTTGACAAATCTTGCAATAAACCTAAATTCGCTGCAGACTATTTCTTTTTTTTTTTGTTGAGATATAACATAACATTTCCCAATAAACATAAACGTGGTACCGGACTGGAGTCTATGGCTAATCAAACGAAATATTGCAGCGAATTTAATCGGGAAGAGGGGTGGGCTCGGCTTAACAACCATAATTAAGATGGCCTTGACTTAACCAGCTTGCAGTGCATTTATAGTGGTCCAATGTACCTTGACTTAACCAGCTTGCAGTGCATTTATAGTGGTCCAATGTAGCTTGACAAATCTTGCAAGCAAGAGCCAGCAAACGGAGAAATGGGGCAGTTGGGTAGTGGAGATGCAAGCCAGGCTCAACAACCCCGGCAATGGCCTTATCATTATATTTGTAACTTCAGCTTAGCCTTTTCTCCAATTAGATAATGTTTTAACCTTCTGCAATTAGATAATATAACTTCTCCCAGTAAACATAAACATGGTACCGGACTGTAGTCTTCTGGGATGTAATTTTAACCAGCTTGCAGTGCATTTTTTAATTAAAAATTTAAAATAAAATTTTGAATTAAAAAAGTGTAATTTTTTTTATTATGGAGGGTTTCGAACAAAATGTAAACAAGATAATTTCGACATTTAAAAATCTCTCTGAGAATTATACGAAAAGGATAAATATTATCTATAAATATTTTAATTCTAATAGATTTTGAAATATCAGAATAAACGTTATTTGTAAGAATCCTAATTTTAGGAGATTTGAGAAAAAAATTATACTTTTCTATAAATAAATGAGCACTCATTTAAAAAAAAAATATACATCCCTGATACTATTTTCAATACGATCTTCAAGTTTTTAATGTCTAACTTAAATATTTAAATGTTTGCACGAAAATTTTTCTGCACTATCTGATCATTCTCTTTCTTGTAGAGTTCAAATTGAAAAGTTAGTTTCGACTTAGTGATTTAGTCTAGAATTGATCTCAACTTGATTTAGTCCTTGGTTTATTTATTAATTTTAATTAATTTTTATTTAATTTAATTCAAGATTAGTTTAAAATTAAAAATTAATTGAAATTAAATAATATTATTTATTAATAAAATAATAATATAATATACATGTCATTGCTTACATTTTTTGATAAAAAATTTTATTTGGATGATATATATATATGCCCATTTTTTCAATTTTTATATTAAAAAAAAGAAAAAAAAAAAAAAACATGTTCAGAATCGAATAAGATTAGATCGGTTCTACCTTGACTAGATGAACATCTATATAGAAAATCGTCCAATTTTTGTTATGATCAGAAAGGATTAATAATTTTATTGAGTTCACAAATTTAATGAGGTAAAGTTACGTGTCACATTTTAATTAGTTTAATAAGTATTAAAAATTAATGTTTAAAATTAATTAATAAATATTAAAATTTATTAAAACTCAAATAGAAATATTTTTGTAATATCTTGCATCGAGCAATAAGAAGGATCAGAATAACTTATCTTGATGAGTCTGCGTGAACTTTTCAGGGGTCACCCATTCTTAAGTTACCATAACTCAAAAACGTTCAATTCGGAAGATTTTTATCCATATTTAATCTAAAAAATCTCTAATTAGTGTTGTTTTATTCTTTTTTATTCTCTATATATATACTAGTTTCTTTAAAATTCATTCTTGTATCTGATCTTGGATTCTTTGAAGTATTACAATTTTACTCTAAGCAACAATTCTAATTGTTGGAGAACTGGGGCCTCAACCTCAGCCCCAATATATATAAATGCTAATTGGCTGCTTCGTGTCCCAAACGTGGAAAAAATTAAAAGTTTTTAAAGGAACCTTTATTAGTGGCATCAATAATGCACATAGATGTTTTGAAGCATCATTTCGATGATTTTAATTTTTTTTATTTTTAAAATGTCAAAAAAGTATTTTTAGGTTATTTATATAATTTTAAAAATATTTTAACTGAATTTATTTCCCTAATCAAAATCATGTCAAAATTGTTATCTAAACATTTAATTGTAATACTTTTAATAACACTTGTGTATTAATTTATTATATATTTATATTAACATAATATAAAAATATAATTTATTATTATAAAAATATTATAATTGAGTGTCCAAATAACATTTTTCAAACTCTTTTGCCTTTTTTTTTTTTTTTCCATTTTACTCTAAGCAACAATTCTAATTGTTGTAGAAGTGGGCGCTCAACCTCAGCCCCAATATATATAAGGGAAATTCTATTTAAAATCTATGTTTTTACTCTTCATAACCCAAATCTCATAAAATTCTACATTAATTTTAAAATTTTTATTTTACCCCTCCCACAACCCACTTTCTTCTCCAATTGTCAGCCTTCGCCTCACCTCTCTATTTCTCTCCCGCACACAAACATACACACATACTAACACACAAAAGCACACACACTTATATATATATATATATATCACACACATACTAATACACAAAAGCCTGGCCGCAGCCATAGCAGCTACGGCCATGGAAACCTCCGCACCTCGCGATGCGGAGGCTGCTAAAATCCCTGCACCTTGCGGTGTAGGGGTTTCAGCAGCCTGCACATCGCAAGGCGCGGGGGTCTCAACAAGCCCCACACCACGAGGTGCGGGGATTTCTCGAACCTCCGCATCTCACAGTGCGGAGGATTCTCAAACCTCCACACCGCGAGGTGCGGAGGTCTTTTAAATTTTTTATTTTTTTATTAATATATTTATTTATTATTTTTTTAAGTTTAGGCCTTTTAAATTTTTTTACTCGTTTTTTTAAAATATCATTGATTTCATTCTCACACATATATTTAAAATGTGAAATATAAAAATATAATTAATATAAAAAATAACAAATATAATTAAATTTCCAAATATAAATTGCCAAATAATATAAATAAATAAATTTTAAATATTTTTATTTTAAGTAATTATAATTTAACTAATTTTAAATTTTAAATCATCTTGTTGAATTTTTAATACTTAAAAAAATTTAAAATTAATTAATTTATCTTATTAAATAACTTAAAGATACACATGATTTAAGTATTAAATCATCTTAGGTGTTGAATTTTTTATACTTAAAAAAAATTAAAATTAATTAATTTATCTTATTGAATTAGGTAAAGATACATATATTTAAAAAAAATTATTTTAAATGATGGTAGAATTTTCAGATATGTGTATTTTTAAATAATTTAATAAGACAAATTAACTAATTTTAAATTTTTTTAAGTGTAAAAAATTCAATAGGATGATTTAAATTTAAAATTAGTCAAATTATAATTACTTAAAATGTAGATATTTAAAATTTATTTATTTATATTATTTTTTAATTTTTAATTTTATTTTATTATAATAAAAAAATTAATTAAAATAAAAAATAATAAAACTAATTAAAAAGGGAAACTTGGGTTCCTTGACTACTGGCAGTCGGGGAACCCATCGTTCCCCGGCTCGGGCCAGTTGGGGAACGCTGGGTTCCCCGACTGCTGCCATGGTCGCGACTGCAATGGCCGTGACCATGGTTTTTGTGTGTGTATATACCTTCGCATATATATATATATATAGAGAGAGTGTGTGTGTGTGCGCGCCCGTGCGTGTGTTGGGGGGGTCGGTGTGTGTATATATATATGTATGTGTGTGTGTGTGTGCGGGAGAGAAACAGGGAGGCGAGGCGGAGAAGAAAGTGGGTTGTGGGAGGGGTAAAATAGAAATTTTAAAATTAGTTTGAAATTTTATGAGATTTGGGTTATGAAGAGTAAAAACATGAGTTCTAAATAGAATTTTCCTATATATAAATGCTTAGTTAATGTCCCAAATGTGAAAAAATTTTAAAAGGAATATTTAGTAGTGACATCTATAATGCACGGAAATCTTTCAAATTAAGCATTGTTCCTGGCCTTTTGACGATTTTGAAACGTTTTCATATCTAAAATGCCCAAAAAAATATTTTCGAACTGTTTCTGTAATTTTGAAAAATATTTTAGATCCATTTTGTAATATCAAAAAAATGAAAAGATTAAAAATTCCGTTTCAGGTTAGAGTTGGAATTTTTTCCATCTCTAAGTCAAAAATTTAAAATTTTTCTAGAATTTGTTTGAATCCATTATAGAATTTATGTTTATTTTTAAATTAAATAACTATTTTTATAATTCTTTATACTAAAAATTATATTTATAAAAAGGCTTATATATTTTTTTATTTATGTGTTTCCTTTGAGTTTTTGTTTCCTACTTTTTTGAAAAATGTTATTTTCTTATTTTCATATCATATCGTATCTGTTTTCTTTTCTATTTCCATAAAACCTAAGGTGGCTTAATTGTTTAAATTTTAATTTTTTTATATACAATTTTAAATAAAAATAATTTTAGTACAACAATAAAATCATTTTAAAGTTAGTTATTGTTTAAAAGTTAGTTATCGATATGATCTTTGATATGAAATTCTTAAAAATTTCATTTTTGATCTATTTCAAGTCAATCTAGGGTTGATTACATCAGTCGAATACTCTTAGTTAAGGAAATATATACCTATGACTTGTTAATGCCTTTCAAAGACTTAACAAAAAAAGAAAAAGAAAAAAAAAAAAAGAGTTTTCCAATTGTATCCTCAGTTATATATTTTTGTTTGGTTGGTTTACGTGAATTAACTAAAATCGAATTTCCCACCACTACTATTAGAATTGACTAAGAGTGTTGTAATAATTGAAATAAATACGTATTTTTTAATTTATAAAATTGAAGTTAAAATTATTTAAAATATAACTAAAATCATTGTAATGCGTGACGATTCAAGAAGAATGAAGAAAAGTTGGTAAAGTTGTAATTGAAATGAGGTTGGAAAAAGAGTGCAGGGAATTATATTTATATCTTCAGCTAAGCCCTTCTCCAAACAGATAATATTTTAACCTTTTGGGTCTTATTAAGGTCATAGCACTTTAAAAGTCTTAAAAATTGTCTTATTTGTTTTATAAGTGTGGATAAGACAAAGAATAAACAAATGAATTACGAATTATTGGGAGGCTAAGAAGAATTGTAAGTTCATTGCGTTTGATCAATCCAACTGCTTGGATAGTATTGAGGTTTCATTAATAATAGACTTTAGTAGGGTCAACTCATATTAATCTGTAGATTATCAAGCATATATATATTAATATCTAGTTTTGACTTTTTTAGAATTATATAAATAATTTAATTTTTTTAGTTTTTTAATATTTTTAAAATAAAAAATATATAAATCATTGAAACGACGCTTCTAAAATATTTTTGTATGTCATAATTTTGTATCATTCAAGTATTAATTCAAATATAACCTTGATGGGTAGAAACATGCTCTTGATATTTTATTAATAATATGAAATGGCCCTAAATATTTTTAAAATTATAAAAATAATACAAAAATATTTTCTTAGCTTTTTAGTATTTTAAAAATGCCGAAACAATATCCTTAAGACATTTTCGCATATCATAGCTTTGTATTATTTAAGTATTAATTCAAATATATTCTTAACGCATTTAATATATATGTGTGTGTGTGTGTGGATGAGCATGCATGTAGGGAAGGAGATAATTGATGAGGCTGGCAGGTGGAGGTTGAGTGTGCAATATTAGATTGCAGTAATGAAGTGTGGCGCGAGCAAAGATGGGGGAGGGGGCCGAGGGGCTCACATGGCGGCGGCGGCTGCTGAGCTGTGAGTTAATTAAGTGATATTTTTTAATTAATTAATTACTTATAGTGTGTGTCTTTGGTAATTAAATTTTAGGTTAAAATTTATTAAATCATTTTAAATATTACCAATTGGTCTTCTTTTTTTAATTTAAAAAGTTAAGTTTATATATTAGAAAAAGAAAATGATTATAATGGTCCGATTAATTTTTAACCAATTACACATAATTCTGTTACTATAAATTAATTAAAAATGGAAACATCAAATTTATCCTTAAATGAAAGAAAGTGATGTCATTTAATTATTAATTTTAATCCATACTTAAAGTCAAGTTAAATCTCAATTAAATGAAAAAAATAGTTTACAAATATTTTTTCCCTCCAAAAATTAATCTACCAAACTATTTTTTGTCTCTAAAATTTATATTAAATTTGCAAGGGTTTTTCAATACTATTAATTAATCAAAAATAAATATTATTTATGTGAAATATGTATAGACAACTTAAACTATTAATTAAATCATAGAAAATCATTCATTCGTATAAAATGTTATCTTTAAATCCTATATATCCTATATAATATATTAAAGTAAGATAGTCAGCCAAAGTATTTTGTCAAGTGGCAATCAATAGTGAATTTTTTTTCCTTCAAAAACTTGCATCAAATCAAAGGTAGTGATTAATTAATTATTAATTTTAATTTAATAACTATATTATAGTTTTAAAAATATGAAACATTGGGTTTTTTAATGCTAATTAATTAATATTTAAGGTAACACATTTTCAAGACTATAAAAGAAATCAAAATCTATATATCATATTTTCAATACTAATGCATGGGTTTTTCGATACTAATTAGGATGTAAGATATCACATTTTCAAGACTATGGAAGAAAATTAATGCATAGTAAAAGAAAAATAAGTCAAAATCTATATTTTTAAAGTTTTGATATCACTACAAAAATTAAATTTTAAGATCAAAAATTAAAAATTTTAAGAGAATTTTTAATTAGCATTAGAAAACCCATGCTTCCTCACATTTAGGAGTTTTAATTTATATTTATTATAAATTTATAAATAAATATATAATATAATAAATAGTTTTACTTTAATAATTAATTAATCATTACCTTTAATTTAATGCATGAGTTTTTCAATGCTAATTAAGATTTAAGATATCCCAGTTTCAAGAATAATGCATGAATTTTTCAATACCAATTAAGATTTAATATATCATATTTTCAATACCATGGAAGAAAATGAATGCATTGTGAAAGAAAAATAAGTTAAAATTCATATTTTCAATATTTTGTTATCATTGCATAAATTAAAAATTTTAAGAGAATTTTTAATTAGTATTGAAAAACTCATACTTCCTTATGTTTAGGAGTTTTAATTTATAATTATAATTATAATTTATAAATAAATATATAATATAATAAATTATTTTACTTTAATAATTAATTAATCACTACATTTAATTTAATGTAAATATTTAATGATTTGTTGTTCAAATGTAATAGCTTTTGTGTATAAATAGGAAATTTATGTCAAGATTTTTCATTTTATATAATGTTGTACAATTTAATAAAAACCTTTTTAAAGTAACTTTTCAAAATATAGATGTTAAATGTTCTGAGTTATGAGACTTTGGGAGATTTTATATTTTGAAGATAGGTCAAAAACTTATAACATTCCCATTGAGATGATTTTCATAGATGAACATATTTTTTTTCCCCTAATAAATTTATTGTTAATTATTTATATAGATTTTTCTATCAAATTTATAGGGTGAAAGGATTCATGCAACAATTAAGCGTTAGTTGGTTTGATCTTTCAAAATATTGATTTGTGATGAACAATTATGTTTTATGTCTAATTTTATACTTAGATACAACAATATGAAATATAAGACTACAAGTCACAAGTACAAACTAAACTTAATATCAAATACTATTATTGTAGATGTTATGGATGAAAGTTTTTTAATACGAAATTTTATCTTTAGGTCATTTACTAATATTTTAAGTGTAGTTGAACTTGACGAACATGAATTATTTGGTAAGTATAAAGTTGATTATACAATTATTTATGTCTTTATAACTGATAATTTTTTTTTTATTAAAGATATAATTAGAGAGATCATTAACAAAGATAATGTTAAGTGCCAAGAATCTTGTGAAATGACAAGCGAAAAATGTGACAATTTACTTAATGTGTTAATTATTCTTTAGCACATTGAATGACGATATATTGATTTAAGAATGTTCTTTATTAGCACATTAAATAGCGAATAATTAATTAAACTTAAATTTTGATAAAAAGTTAAGTATTAAAATAAAAATATATATATTTATCGATTCTGTTATGATTATTTAAAATAACGACTTTAATTTTTAATTTTTAAATTTATAAATCTATTTTAATTACATCTTCCGTTAGTTTTAATTACATGAAAGAATATTACAATTCATCAAAGATGACAGACAAATCTTTAAATAATAGAAGGTGATGTCAATTAATGATTTAATTATTAATTATTAATTAAAAAATTTAAGCTTATATATTAGAAAAAGATAATGATTATAATGGTCTAATTAATTTTAAACAATTACATATAATTCTATTATTATAAATTAATTAAAAATAAAAAAATTAAATTTATCCTTAACCGAAAGAAAGTGATGTTATATAATTATTAATTTTAATCCATACTTAAAGTCAAGTAAAATCTTAATTTAATAATGGAAAATGATATTTGTGGCGGACATCAATAGGAATTAATTTGAGGGCCAATGTGGGTGCCGAAGACAGTGATAGATAGGTTTAATCAATTTAAACCTTTCCCTCTGATCACTCTCTCACACACTCAGAGGCATTGCTAGTAGGGGTGGCAATTCGTGTTGGCGGGTCGTAATCGTGTCGTGTCGAGACACACGTATAACACGTGTCAGGTTAACCCGAACACGACCCGTTTAATAATCGTGTCAAATTCCTTAAACCCGAACACGACATGTTTATTAAACGTGTAACGACCCGTTTAACCCGTTTAATTAAATGTGTCGTGTCATGTCGTGTCACCTGTTAACCTGTTTAACTCGTTTAATTTAAATGGGTCGTGTTGTGTCGCCTGTTAAACGTGTTATTTAGTTTTAAACGTGTTATTTCGTGTATAATCATGTTAACGTGTTCAGATTAACCCACTAACCCTTTTAATTAAACGTGTCATTTCATATATAATCGTGTTAACGTGTTCGGGTCAACCCGTTAACACGTTTAATTAAACGTGTTATTTCGTGTCTAAACGGGTTAGACGGGTTGACCCGCCTAAGACACGAAAATAATCGTGTCATAAATGGGTTGACCCGTTTATGACCCGAACCCAATTAACCCCAACCCTAACCCGCTTAACTCTGTGTCGTGTCGTGTCGTGTAATCAGATCGTGTCCAAAATTGTCAGCTCTAATTGCTAATGTGATGACTGTCATCACTAGCTAAGGCTGTCGACGTCACCTTAACTTCTTCCAAATTGTCAAAACAAAATTAACGTGAATGATGAAGATATCAAATTTTGCTTTTTATGTGCCATTAGTAAAAGTTTATTGAAAGATTAAAAGAATTTTAAAATAAGTTTTTAGGTTAAAAAGGTATAATTTTTTCATTATGAAAAGTTTCAAATAAAGTACAAATAAAATAATTTTAATATTTAAAATTTTTTAAAAATTTTATGAAAAAGATAAATATTATTCATTAATATCCTAATTCTAATTGATCTCGAAATATTAGTATAAATGTTATCCAAAAAAATTTTAATTTTAGGGGGTTTAGAAAAATTTCAAACTCCTCTATAAATAAATAAATCTTTATTTAAAAAATATATATCTTTAATATTGTCGACATTCAATTTCAGCCGACCATGATTCGTTTTGAGTCTTGATGAGTAAATCTGAAATGCCAAAAAAATAAAAATAAAGATCTCAAATATGAGTGAACACAATAAATTTTCACGACAATACCTTGCCTTTTATGAACAGACGATCGGATATTCAGCCTGCACGGACTCGACAATACTTTGCCTTTTATCCAGCAGGAGAATGAATTGCATGCTAATTGTTATAGGCTGATTGTTAAATCAAACCTGTGATTCCATAATTAATGCAATAAAGGCTTATTGTTATAGGCTGATTGTTAAATCAAACCTGTGATTCCATAATTAATGCAATAAAGGCTTAGGCTTCTCTGCTCTGCTTTGAACTGTGAATGCAGAGGACGATTTGGGTCCCACAAGAAAGCAAAAGAACATGCAGTTGCTGTATAGGCTCTCTTTATAATCCGAACTTCTGCACACCAAGTGCTCAACAAACTGCCAGGCGGCCACTTCCTTTATAGGCACCAAGCTGAGTGACTGAGCCGACGACATTAAGACCAAGCGGAGAGATGAGCCAGTGGTTGATCGACATCAGTGCTAGACACTACAACCACCGCAATGCTCAAAGCCAAGAAGAGAAGTGCAGGAAGAAGGGGTCCATCTACAAGCTCCCTCCCCACCTCATCTCCGACCAAAAAAAGAAAGCCTACCAGCCCAAGGTGGTGTCGTTTGGGCCGTACCATTATGGGGAGCCTCACTTGATGCCCATGGAGGACCACAAGCAACGCGCTCTCCTCCATTTCCTTGATAGATCGCCGGTGTCTTTGGCCACAATCTTCGACTCCATTGTCAAAGTGGCGCAAGAGCTCAAGGATTCGTACAACTTGCTTGAGCGCGAGTGGCAAGATAATACTGAAAAATTTGTGCAACTAATGATCATGGATGGGTGTTTCATGCTTGAATTGCTACGAGTAGCATACCAACCTAAAAACTATTATTCCCACGACGATCCCATCTTTAGCCAGCATGGGGATCTCCACGTTGTGCCGTTTATCAGGGCCGACATGTTATTGTTAGAGAATCAATTGCCAATGTCGCTTTTGCTTAGGCTCAAAGGTATCTTAGAGAATGTTGAGGTATATATTGAACTCTTTTCTCATTCTTTTCTAAACATAAATGAGATTTAAAAATCAATCACTAATTGAATTCATAAGATTTCATATGAGATTTGGACTACATTATGAATTGATCTAAACTTGAGATTTTTACACAATCATAACAAAAGTAATTATTCTAGGGCTTGATAAAAAAGATGCCACTCCGATACTTGTTAGAAAAGAATTAAAGAGATAACTTATAGACATGTAAGAGTAGTGTAGAATATCATATATTTGGCTCACCCCTTAAAATCTTTCTATACCTTTCAAGTTGAGCTTTATAATGCGCATCACAAGGAGAATTAGCCAATCTTGCCCATGTACTTGATTTCTCTTACTTTCACAAGTCCTAGTTTAATTTGGATTGAAATTACTAAATTATTAAGACATATGACATCAAGAGAATTTGAGATGCCTACTCTATATATATGTTTCTTCATATTGTGTTTGGATTTATATGTGAATCCTAAATCCGAAGGATTGCCTCATATTGAGAGATTTTCTTAGTAGAATGACCTTTCAAGAAAAGTTTCACAAAAAAATACTTTAAAATTTTCTCATGTTTGAACTATGTTTCTAACGATTATTCTTATCTTACCCTTGAGAATATTTTTTGTGTATATTTTTTACATAAATTAGATTATCTCACCTTATTTATCTTCAAATAATTCAAGAATAAAATTTATTTGAAATTTGGATTCTTTGTAATAATTGGATATCCAAAGTCATATCATACGTTGGTAGGAGTTTAAATTTCTAGAAGATACCTTTTTTGACCTGACACTTTTAGAATAGCTTTTTTGATGTGACACTTTGTTTTAGATGCATTTTTTTATTTTTTCCACTATTATTAATAAAATATTATTATGTTTGCTATTAAAGTATAGATACTTTTTACTAGTTATTGTATTGTGTCAAGACACTCCACCATGTATAAGACAAACTTACATGGTATGTTTGACACTTTCTTAAAATTTTTTAAAAAGACAGGGTACACTTACAAGACACGCATGTTATTTATCTGAACATGCATATTATTTAGTTCTTACTTTTTAATTTTTTTAACTTGATAATTACATAATTATTTTACTTTTTCAAGTTTTCATTGCATAATAATTTAGTTTTCATATCCTTCATACTTCTATTCTCCATAATCTTGACTAGATAGTGAGGGACAAAAGCAACTACAATGTGATTGTTAACTAAAATATTGGTGTTATTTATTTTGACTTGACTTTTTAATTTTAAATGCATATTTACCACTTCCAGGTATACTTTATCTTTGGAGACTTTGTTATGCTTTAAAATATAAAATATTATTTTATTAATTAGCATTTCTCCACAATGTCATGTCTTAGTTAAGTAGCATGTCTGGCGTCCTCATGTCCCGCATGCATGTTCAGGGTTTCATATTGGCTAAATTGGCTAAAGATATATTGAGCCCTTCATCTTTCTTTAATTATTTTGCTACTTAAACTTAAGAAGAGACCTACCAGCTCCCTCAATTTTTCATTTGAGCTCTATTAAATACTTAAAAATTCAAAATCACTGTAAGATGCACGTATGTGACACGCGTGTGCATTTATTTAATATTAAATTTTATATTAATATGATATATATTAATAAATTATAAATTATTATTTTATTATTGATACAATGCAAATATATTGATGTCTAATAAAATTTTATCTGTTAATAAATTATATATTTTTATTTATTAAAATTTTATATTAAGACAATATAAATATATATGTTGATGTCTAAATATAAATATGTGCTCACTGTGTAGGTTTGTATTAATATAAATTTTATATAAACATATATAAATATATGCATTATACACATTATAAATATATATGTTCACTGTGTAGGTTTGTATCAGTATTAATATAAATTTTTAATAAATAATTGTGTATAATTTATCAATATTTAATAATAAAAATTTATTACTTAGACATCAACATATATATTTATATTGTCTTAATATAAAATTTTATTAGACATCAATATATTTGTATTGTATCAATAATAAAATAATAATTTATAATTTATTAATATATATCATATTAATATAAAATTTAATATTAAATAAATGCACGTGCATGTCACATACGTGCATCTCACAGTGATTTTGAGTTTCTAAGTGTTTAATAGGCCTCAAATGGAAAGTTGTTGAGGTTGATAGGCCCTTCTTAAGTTTAGGGGACAAAATGGTTAAATAAAAAAAGATGGAGAAGCTAAATATGTCTTTAACCGTTTCATATTTGCTTTACCCCTCATATTATTTGTGCAGCCTGACATTGAAGACTTGAACAAGGACATACTCAGGCTTCTTGACTTCGACATCAAGGATAACGAACCCAAAAATGCAGCCCCCCAATCTCCAAATCAAGGAGAAGGCGACTACCCAAAGTTAGGCAAATGTTTGCACGTGCTTGACCTCTACCGCGAGGGCCTACTGCACATAGACAACAAACTCGAATATGCAACCCCCCAATCTCCAAATCAAGGAGAAGAAAATAACAAGGAGGACGGCCACAACGTCGTCCGCCCAGCCATAGAGCTCCACGAGGCCGGCATTTGCTTCAAGAAAAGCAAAAGCAAAAGTCTCCGAGACATCACCTTTGATGGTAGCATCTTGAAACTTCCCAATTTCATAGTTGATCACTCTACCGAATCAATGTTCTTGAATCTCATAGCCTTCGAGCGCTGCCACATCCCCGCTGGCAGCGACATCACTTCGTTCGTCGCGTTCATGGACTGCATCATCGACGATGGTCGGGATATCAAACTTTTGAGCTCAAAAGGGATTATCACAAACTACATTGGAACTGACAAGGAGGCAGCTGATTTGTTTAACACAATGTCCAAGGATTTGGTCATGGAGATGACCGGGAACCTTAACCTGGTGTACAAGGATCTCATCAAGTACAGCAATATGACTTGGCCTAAATGGCGCGCCAATCTAATTCATACTTACTGCATAAGTCCGTGGGTAATTATTTCTGTCATCGGAGCCTTCATTCTCTTCTCTCTTACTGTAGTGCAAACTATCTTCGCCATCCCAAATTAATTTAAAGTGTTATTTGTAAAATTTTAATGACATTAATGTCATAATCAATGTCCAAATAATATGTCTATAAATTAATTGTCCAATTACGAAGTGCAATAAAACCTCTTGAGCTAGTTTCACTTTTCCATTTTTTTATTCTAAATTTTTGTATTTAATTGATTCATATCTACATTTGTATCTCATTTTTTGAGTTAAATGCCCTAACATGTAGATAGGGTGTTTATTCAGTTTAAATCGACTTGGGACTGAATCATAGGGGTGTGCAGCGATTCGGTTAGACCAAACTAACCGAACCGACCCGACCCGACCGAACCTATCGGTTCAGTTCGGTTAATTTATACTCGATTACTGGTTCGATTAAGACCGGTTAAATTTTGGTTTATAAAAAATCAGTTTGGTTTTACTGGTTCGGTTTACTCGGTTAACCGAACCGACCGATAATCAAAGCAACATCGTTTAGTATATGATAAAAACGACGTAGTTTGACACAAAAAATCAAGTCACAGAGAAGATATCGCATGGAGAACAGGGGGGTACACACTCATCCATTCGGACCAATCCATTATACGAGAGAGAGAGGGGGGGAACCAAAACCCTAGCGTCGTTGTTGCTTCCAACTGTCGCCGTCGATTCCTTCCATTGCAACATCATTTTTTCCTTGGCCGTCAAACGTCGACAGAGTCACAGAGTTGAGGTGAGTTCCTATTTGTCATCGTACTGCTTTTTATATTCTATTCTTTGAGCATTCGAGCCCTAATCCATCCTAACCAAAACTAAGAAAAAGAGAAGCCCTACCGTCTATCGATTCATCGTCGTCGGTTAGGTCCTTGACTCATAACTGAAACCCTAAACCTAAACCTAAACCTAAACCTAAACCCGAGCCCTAACCGAAACCGTAATTTTTAATTTTCATTCTACTCCTAGCCCTAACTGAAACCCTAAACCTAAGCCTAAATCATAATCGATTAGACCCAGACCACACCTAGTCACCGACAATCGACCCACATGGCCACACCTACGACCAACACAGAGGTTAGGTTAGTTTCGAATTTTCGTTAGGTTAGAGTTTTGGATTTTTTAATTTTTTTAGACTTTTAGACTTTTAGTTACTAGTTTGGCCGGGGTGTGGAATCAGTTAATTTTTTTGGACTTTTAGTTACTGGTTTGGGGTTTTTTGTTTGTTGTTGGTACCATTATTTTTCTCATTTCTTGTTTCTTCTTGTTGCCATTCTTTGTTATGTTATTGCCATTCTTTGTCATATTGGGATTCATTACTTGTTCTTTTTTAAACATCTCAACTTGCTATTCTTTACTTATTTTCGCAAATTTTCAGGCATGTATTTTTTATTCCAACATTATTTAGTTGTGTAATGTGGTAGAAATGAATTACATGTTGAATTAGCTGCTTTATAATAAAAGGGAAAAATTATAAACCAAACACATTTTCATTTTCAAATAATTAGTAGAAGTGGACAGAATGGGATACCCTGTCCCATTCTGTCCCTTAATTTTTCATTTTAAATTACAGCCCCTTAGAAGTGAATTCCATTTTTCAGTATTCATTTTCATATAATTAGTAGAAGTGGACAGAATTAGGAGGATGACAGAATTTTAATTGCAGCCCCTTAATTTTTCTTTTAAATTACAAGGTTGTAAGTTAATCACAAGAAGACATTTTAACTCACTATTTTAATACATATTAATTACAATTGTATTAATTTTAGATGGACAGAGAAGAAGACACCAGTCATGCCACAAACATCCCTACTAGTAATCGTATGGATGATAGTTTAAGACCTGCACCAATAGTACCAAGTCAAGGTAGTCAATCTCAAGCTGATAGAGGTGCAACATCACTAAGAAAGGCAAAGAGAAAAACAATAAGAGCTAGGTCAGATGCGTGGGATCATTTTACTAAGTTTACAAATGCAGAGGGTCAGATTAAAGGGAGATGCAACTATTGTTCTAGGGAGTTCCACTGTGATCCTAAAAAAAATGGGACTACGGCTCTAAGGAATCATATAGGAACATGTAAAAAACACCCTCATGCTTTGGAAACCCACCAAATGCAATTAAACTTGCAACCAACTTCAACAACAATGGGGGCTGGAAGAGAGGGGGAGAGTATGGGATTGGTAAATTGAAAATTTGATCAATTGCTTGCTAGAAAGGCTTTAGCTCGCATGATGATGATAGATGAGATGCCTTTCAAATTTGTTGAGCATGAGGGGTTTAGGCACTTCATTAATGTGATTTGTCCAAAATTTTGGATTCCTTCACGTTGGACAATTTCTCGTGATTGTTTTGAATTATTTAAGGAAGAGAGGTCGAAATTGATGAATGAGGTAAAAAATGTATGTCAAAGAGTTTATTTAACCACTGACACATGGACCTCCATTCAAAGGATTAATTATATGTGCTTGATAGCGCATTATATTGACAATAATTGGACATTGAAGAAAAAAATTTAAAATTTTTGTCCAATATATAGTCACAAGGGTGATGCTATTGCTATGGCAATTGAGAAGTGTCTAATGGGGTGGAAACTTGATAGAGTTTTGACTTTGACAGTAGATAATGCTAGTTCAAATGATGTTGCTGTGGGTAACTTCAAGAAAAAAATGGCAAAATGGGATGCTAGCATTATGAGTGGCAATTATTTACATATCAAGTGTGTGTCTCATATAATAAATTTGGTTGTGCAACATGGGTTGAAAGAGCTATATGAATCAATAACAAGAGTTAGGGATGCAGTAAGATATATTAGACAATCTCCAGCAAGATTAAGAAAATTCAAAGAATGTGTGGAAGTGGAAAAAATAGAATCTAAGGGCCTATTGTCGTTGTGTAACACCCGAAAATAATTTGAGGATAAAAATGATATTTGATAAAGGGCATAATTGGAATTTTGGGAAAAATAAGATTATAGGGCACATTAACATAGCTTTGGACGACTAAATTAGTCAGAGGGAGTACCTCGGACCCTAAATAGCCAAGAAAAATGGTATACTATCAACGAGAAATTAAAATTTTGATTTTTAGTGATAAAAGAAATGAGATCGGGAACAGTTTTTGGTACAGCAAAAATACAGCTGCCAATTAGGTCGTATTACCGAATTGTTGTAAACGACGTCCAAAAAGTCAACGGAGAATGCCAAGAACTAGTATTCGATATATAGAACAACCCTTAAGTGATTTTAGGTTGAATCGAGTGGATTTGAGGTCAAATAAATCAGTCGGGCCTAAGTGTAATTTTCTAAAATTGCCCGAGAAAGGTCTAAACGACAATTTTTTGAAAGTTTCAAGGGAGAAATGAGAATTAATAATCTTAAGGGTCTTAGTGAGGGTATTATAAAAGTCATGGGCTTGAGGTTAGGGGCCAAAATGCAAAGGAAAAATTTTAGGGGGCCAAACTGCAATTTTCAGAAAGTTGGACGTACATGGTAGATCTGGCCGAGATTTTGGCCAGAAAATCCGTCCATTTGGCAACCTAGGATCGATTGGGAAGTGGCCTAGGGAGGTCTAGGAAGCGTGAGGAAGAAGCTTTGGCCGTAAATCGGCCACGTGGGGGCGGATTTTGGCTATAAATAAGCCAAGGGTTTCGGCCAAGAATGAAGTACCAAATCGAGCTCGTTTTTGGATGATTTTTGGAGCTTTGATAGAGGGCTTTTGATCTCTAGGAGTCAAGGATCATTTTGGCATCATTTTGAGGCATTTTGGAAAAGGTTTAGTGGCGGATCGAGCTTGGCCGAGGGTTTGAGGCAGACCGCCTTCCGCCACCTGTAACTCGAGTTTTAAAGCTCTTTCCAACGTCCTTTTGGTCTGAAATCGGTGGGACTAGGATCGATTCTCAAAGCGCTTTCGAACGGCACCGATTTTGTGGCCATCGGAGTAGCCGGCTAGAGGTAGAAGACGGTGGCGCGTGACTGCCACGCGCCAGCAAAATTTGTCCAGCCACTCGCCCGCGCGTGAGGGCTCAGGTAATTTTGAAATTTTTTTATTATTTTAAGAAAAATAAATTATGAATTATGGTGGAAGAAAATTTAGAAAAATGTTGGAGAAAATTGTCATTTTGTAATTTTCAAGATAAATAAGGCTTATGAAAAATAGGATAAGGTGTTGGAAAATTTTCAAAAAATTCTAGGAGTTAGGAAATGTTTATTCATGAATTGTTGTGAAGAAAAATCGAGGAAAAACCTTGAGTAGGCATTTATTAGAATTTTTGAGGGGAAATATAAAGAAAATAGGAAGAAATTATGGAAAAATTGGAAAAATAGATATTGATATGATTTTGAACAAACGTGATGACTAGGGTATCGTTGAAGCTCGAGGTTGAAGTATAAGAGCGTCGGGTGCGAGAATCAAGGTCAGGCACGCAAATCGAGGTGACTCGCGCTCTTCAAGAAAGTTGAGTTACAAGGTGAGTGTTCGCCCCCAAACTTTGTTTTGCCTTGTGAGTGGTTCTACCCGAAAAGATTTCAAGTAACATGTGAATGGTTTACTGTAAGTGTTCATTCCTATGGCTTGGGTTTTTGTGCTGGATTGTCCAAATGATTATTTACACGTGCATTAAATGTTGATTTTAAGTGTTGATTTTAAATGACGCATGTTATGAGTTTAAGTGATGCATGTTATGATTTTCGACATTGGCTTGTTTTGTGTCATCCATGTGGGACGTGGGTTGGTAACTTGTGACGTAGCCTAGAGTGACAGCACTCGGGATGCGTACCTAGGATTAATGCTAGGTGACCCGCTTGGGACGCGGCTGAGACAGACTTCACCCTATGGGACCCAAGTGGCGGGGTTGAGAGTGGATACCACCCCGGTTGTTGGCTCAAGTGGCGGGGCTGCCAGTGGACACCACCCCAGGTTCCTTTGAGCAATAGCATTAATGCCGAGGTGACGTTGATTCCGAGGATAGTGCTGATGTGACACTCTTGGGGCTAGGGTTGCGTTGAATTTTGGAATGCTTTTGAGTGGGAGCGTAAAGCCTAACAATGACAATGGGGTGATTCTCGAGTTCATATGTCGAGGTTGTCCCTCTTAAGCAGGATCGGTTTGCCAATGGGTCGATGTGGTCGTGTCGCCTTTAGAGAGATTGCATTTTCCCCGGTTAAGGCTAAATGCTGTGTGGGATTCTCTTAGGCTGGTGCATGTGGGATTTATCGATTTTGGAACATGATTTTGCATACATTCATGAAAATGTTTTTGAACTCTCACTTAGATGATTCAGCATCTAATTTGGACTTTGTCCCTAGAATATTCAAACGTTCTAGGTGAAAGCAGTGGCGCCGAGGGAAAGAATGTCATCGAGATGTAGCTGTTAAGTTTAGTCTTCGTAGGGTTTTGATTACGATGTTCAGAGATTATGTAATATATTTTCATGTGAAACATCGATTTGGTTATTGTACAAGGAATTGTTGGCTAAATTTATATCATTGAGGTTTCGATCTTGCTTCCGCTAATGTGATTGATGATACCTATCTTAGTTTATTAATTATTAAATTTTGATGTACTGAGAAGGTACGATCGAGATTGTCGGGAAATGTGTATGATGAGGGTATGTTTATCGAGAGATTTATGTTGTGTTTGATTTTGAAAAAAAAAAAAAAATTCTGAAATCTCGAGTTAACGCATGCTTGAGGAAAAGTGGGGCGTTACACGTT
Source organism: Diospyros kaki (assembly GCA_036245055.1). NCBI lineage: Eukaryota > Viridiplantae > Streptophyta > Magnoliopsida > Ericales > Ebenaceae > Diospyros > Diospyros kaki. The sequence goes on along the minus strand of BSEG01000007.1, from coordinate 41,825,925 downwards.
GGATGTTGTAACTAGATGGAACTCCACATACTTGATGTTAGAGACTGCTCAAAAGTTTGAGAGCGCTTTTGAGAGATTTGATGAGGAAGAGCCATGTTTTATGCTTGATCTTCGTACAAGTAGTTGGAATATTGACCTACAACAGGTTATTACTATTGATGGGAGACCCAAGCTAGAGGATTGGACGAGGGTCAGAATGTTCGCTAGAGTGTTGCAACAATTTTATGAGCTTACTTTGCGGGTTTCGGGTACTTCATACGTCACCTCCAACACTTTTTTCCATGAGATTAGTACTGTTCATTATCTCTTACATGAGTGGCAGGAGGGTGACGATCTTGAGTTGAGTGAGATGGCTGGAAAAATGAAAGAAAAGTTTGATAAATATTGGGGGGATCCAGAAAAAATAAATCACTTGCTTTACATTGCTGTGGTGCTTGATCCTAGTCACAAGTTAGAGTTTATGGAGTATGCACTTCAGGAGATGTATCTAGGTGAGAAAGGGAATGTTGCAGTTTTGTCCTTGAAAAATGCCATATATGCTTTGTATGAAGAATATAAGAAAAAAGTGGCACCTCAAGGTGAAGTAGGAGAGCGGTCTCAAGTGTCTACTCCACTTGTTGTGGAGAATGTTGAGAAGGGAAAATTTGGCAGACCAAACTTGCTTAGTTCTCATTTCAAGAAGTTTAAGTATGCCAGTGGTAGTGGGTCTACAAGTGTGCCTTCAGAATGGGATAAGTATTTAAGTGAAGTGTGTGAGGAGGAAACTGATGACTTTGACATTTTGAATTGGTGGAAAGTTAATTGTCATCGATTTCCTATTCTATCTTTCATGGATCGGGATGTGTTGGCAATTCCAGTTTCTACTGTTGCATCCGGGCCTGCTTTCAGCACAGGGGGTCACGTACTTGAACCATTTAGGAGTTCTCTTTCTCCTAAAGTGGTTGAAAGTCTGATTTGTACGCAAGATTGGCTTCGGTCATCTACCACCCCAATGAGTGTTGAAGAAGATTTGGATCATGTTGAACAACTTGAAGAAGGTAAACTCATTGTTACTCCTTTTTTTTTTAATTTTAGTTCAATACTTGTTATTTTTAAATTATTTAATTAATTTTGTATATTGTTTTAGAATTGGCAAAAGTTATTATTGACAGCTCCGCACCTATGGAAATTTAGATTTTGAAGACTTATGCATTTGTAAGTAAGAGAATTTGAACCTCTTAGTATTTCAATATCTATTGGTTATTTGGTTTGATTTAGTTGACTATGTTTGAGGTTTTTTTTTAAATTGCCAGCACTCTATGCCATAACCTGTTCTAAAAATTTGTTTTTAATTTCTATCACTCTATGAGTATTTGGAATGTTTGCTGCTATTTTTAATGTTTTTAAATTGTTTTATTGATTTGCAGCCTTGAGAACACACTGAATTATGGTCTTGAAAGAGTTTGGGCTATTGGATATATGAAAGGTTCGCGCAGGTGAGTTTGGGCTATTGGATATAGAGTTTGGGCTATTAGTTTTCTCTAAATGCTCTCAAAATTTTAAATATATATATATATATATATCCCTTGCCCATAACACATTGCTGCTTTAATATGATACACATACCTATAGCTAGTATGGACAATAGTAGAAAATCATATTGGCTAAGCATAATGAAATACAGACTGTTAACATTAAGAGTGTTGGAGCAGATTATGAGGTTTGATTCATTGTTCCTTTTTCATCTCAGGTTACTGATAGAGAGATTACCTTTGGCAGTGAAGGAATTGGGGACCTGTAGCTGTGATCTTTACCCACAAGTGAGTTGGTTTTCCTTTGCCCTTTGTAGGCTGTAGCAGGGTACTAGATATTATTGTATTTTAGTACTAGTGAGATGGCTATGGGGTGTTATTTTGTAGACATGTTTTTCTTATAAGTTATAACCAGCATTATGGTATATTACTGTTTAGGACCATGTTATGCTTGGTTTGTTTTGTTGATTGAATCTGTCAACTATGAAACAATTTGACATGCTTATACAATTTGAGTTCTCAATTTATTTCAAAAGCTGGTGATTTAGAATTTCTGTTTTGCTTGGTCTCAATTTCTATTTGATGATGGTTTATAGCATGCTTGTTGAATACAACCTATCTTGTTTGAATTCTCTTGCTGAAAAGTATGACTGTATGAGTTGTATCTTCCTTCCAGCTATTTGTTGTAACCTAGCTAGCTAGCCTTCTTATTTGAGATTTGGGGTTGTTAAAAGCCATTATTTTGTAAGTTTAAAGAGTGAATTGATTTATGACACAAGATTGGCTTTGGCTATATGTCTACTTAAAAGTCCTTAATTTGCTCACTACTGTGACATTTGCTTGTATTTGAAATTTTACCTCACTGCTGTGACATTTGCTTGTGTTAGAAGTTAATGTACATCTTCAATGATTTATCCATGTGTTGCATATAGGTCTTTTAGGAAAGAAATGTAGCTGACTGTTAATATGATTCTCAACCAATAATAATAGGTCTTTTAGGAAAGAAAAACATTGACAAGGCCTCACGTTAAAAGGCCTTACAAAAAGTTAGACCAATAGCTGACCTTACATTGTGGGATAAAGCCATGATATCTTGTTTTTATCTTACCCTAGTGGTGTAGAAAATGTTTCTTCCAACTATTTACCCAATGGAGTAATATTTGTTTAAGTCACCATGTGGTCCAACTGTTGGTTAAAATATCTGCATGGATGAGAAATTTTATTTATCAAAATCCTTTTATAGCAGTGGACAGGATATAGATCCTTGATCCTTATATGGATATTGACATATTGTTATGTTGTGTTGGCATTGCATTAATGTCCATACATTGCAATACGGCAGGCTATGATCAAACTAACCGAACAAAATCGGTTAGACCGAACAAACCTACCTAATCTGTCGGTTTGGTTCGGTTATCGGTTCGGTTAGTATTCTAGGGAAAATTTCGATTATGCCTTCTGTTCAGTTAGAACAATTTAGTGTTCGGTTATTTCGATTTTATTGGGGTTGTTGGTCGGTTCGGTTCGGTTCAGTTAGTCATTTTCGGGCAGTTCGGTTCGGTTATAACCGATTGATCACCCCTACCGAATCATATTAGAATTGAAATTTCTAAAAATCTCAAATCGAAAACTAGACTGGTTTAATTTGGGCTAATCCTAACAGGTCATGGATATTTTTTTTCTTACCTTTTAATATAAAAATTAAAAAAAATGTGCATATATTTATATATATATCACTCAAACAAAAATTTCATTAAAAGAATCTAAACAAAAATCAATTGGCTTACATTTTAATAATACATTATATGTATGTCTATTATTTTTTTATTATTTGTTACGAGTAAAACAGAGATAGCGGGTCTCCTTACACAGTCAAAATCAAATACTGCTGAAACAACTCAAATGGCCGAGAGTATAAATACAACACAGCAGATATTAAAATAACATAAACGAAACATGAGACACAAGGTTTATAGTGGTTTACCCCAAATAGGGGCTACGTCCACTTGAGCTCCAGTGAGAAGAGCCCGCTCCACTATATGAATCAATCTGATTACTCTCATACACAAGATCAAACAGAACAACCCTGGTTCTCTAAACAAAACACTCAAAACCACTCAATATAGGTTATGAGCTTACCTTAAACGAACCAGAAAACACATATGAACAAAGATAAAGACGAAAACTATACAAAGGATTTACAGAGAGAGAAAGAGAGAGTGTGTGTGTAAAAACCTTAAAATGAAAGACTCTCGGCCAACCCCTCTCTTTTCTTTCGTCTTCTCCCGATCATCTCATCAATCTCGAGGCGTGCGATAAATAATGCAACTGGACGACTGTGATAGAAAAGGATAAAGGCACCAACAACGGCTCAGATGAAATCGTGTAAAACGATCTGCTGCAGGCAAGCTGACAAAAGGCAAAAGGAAACGGGCTTGGGCTTGGGCCAAAGGTGGCTGCCAAAGTGGCCCTCTAGTGGGCGCCCAAAGGGCAGCCCATGGTTGCCAAGTGGCCCCCCAACCTTTGGGCCTCATTTGATACTTCATAAAGAACAACAAACTCCACCTTGAAGCATTAAATGACTAGGAAATCAGATCTAACATATGAGTGCAGCATGTTATAATTCTCACCTTCATTGCTCTAGATGGTTGAAGAATTAACCATCATCGATATGCAACAAATTCAAGCAATGCTTGAACTTAGTTGCAGTCAATACCTTGGTGCCCATGTCAACAGGATTGTTGGCTGTAGAAACTTTCTAAATACCCACAGTTCCATTGGCTATCCTTTCTCTTACATAATGATATTTCACATCCACATGTTTAGTTCAATCATGATACACAGGATTTTTGGACAAGTGGATGACACTTTGGCTATCCGAGAAAACTACCACTTTGCTTTGAAGCAAGTGAATTTTCTTGAGAATACCTTGAAGCCATATGGCTTCCTTGAAGGCATCAGTTATAGCCACGTACTCCACCTCAGTAGAGGACAAGGTAACAAATGGCTATAGCTGAGACTTCCAGCTGATACAATTTCCACCCAAGGTAAAATAAAAGGCAGTGGTGGATTTTCTGGAATCTCTATCTCCTACAAAATCAGAGTCAACATACCCAACAAGATCAAGTGTATCAAACCTTTTCTTAAAATTTAAACCAATACATACAAAACCATTTATGTACCTAAGCAAGTGTTTTAAAGCATCCTAATGAAGTTTCCCAGGGTTTGATACTGAGTAAAGAAATTGAGTATGCAAGGTCGGGCTTGGTACTTATCATTGAATACATAATTGTTCCAATTACATTTGCATAAGGGACATTTTCTATTTCTACAATTTCAGAATTGGATGTGGGACATTGTGATTTAGATAAAATAAAATGTCCAGCCAAGGGAATTATAACAGTTTTACAATTTTGCATTCCAAATTTATGAACAGCTCTTACCAGATAATCATGCTGATGTATTTTGAGGCTATTATTGCTTCTATTCCTCTCAATTTTCATTTCTAATATTTTCTTAGCAGGGCCTAAGTCTTTCATATCAAAGGTTACATTTAGCATTGATTTTAGCTCCTTAATATTTGACTTGGACTTGCTAATTAGTAGGATATCACCTACATACAACAGTAGATAAACAGGAATATCAGAGAGCATAAAGTAAAAGCAATTGTCATATTGACTTCTAACAAAACCAGCCCCTAGAACAAAATTATCAAATTTTTTATACCATTGTCTTGGGGTCTGTTTTAAGCCATACAAAGATTTTTTCAACAAACAGACATGATCAGATTTATCTGAAACAACATAACCAGTAGGCTGAACCATGTAAATGTGTTCATCAAGGTCTCCATGCAAAAATGCAATTTTAACATCTAACTGTTCAAGTTCTAAATCAAATTGAACTACAACTGCAAGCATCATGCAGATTGTCTTAAATTTTATCATTGGAGAAACAAATTTTGTATAGTCTATTCCCTCCCTTTGAGTAAACCCCTTAGCTACTAGTCTTGCCTTATATCAAATAAGGTCATTAGAAGACATACCTTCTTTTAGTTTGAACAACCACTTACGCTGGATCAACTTCTAATTTGTTGGATGAGGGACAAGAATCCAAGTTCTGTTGGCCATCAGGGAGGCCATTTCTTCATCCATGGCTTGCTGCCATTTTTGACTTTCCTTGGAGCTGACAGCCTCCTCGTAAGAGGAAGGCTTATTGCTCCTCATTTCAACACCTGCTACTAAGGCACAATATATTAAGAATGAAAAAACATACATAGCAGGTGGTCTTACAGTCCTCCTACTTCTATCTCGGGCAAGTTGGTAATCACCAAGATCATGTTGAGGGGAGTCATGTTGCTCCACCTCAACCTCAGTTTCACCATTTTGTTCCTCATGATTAATCTCATGATCAGAGGTCTGGTCTAAGTCTGATATGGGTGAGGGATCACCTTCTGGTTGAGGTTCTGGTATAACTGGAGCATCAGATGGGTTATCATTTATAGTTGGGTGCTTCACCTCAATTTGGGTTCCTCTTAAGCTGATAAAATTATCTATGTTACTATGTTGGTTTATTTCTTTTGTTTTAGATGATTTGCAAGGGAAAACAACTTCATTAAATATAACATCATGGCTAATAATAATTTTAACACACTTAGATTGTCTTTCCCACAGCCTATATCCCTTAGTTACTTCTTGATACCCAACAAAAACACACTTTGTGGATCTAGGTTCCAGCTTACCTTTAGATTAGTGAGCATAAGCTTCATAGCCAAAAGTTCTTAGGTATAAGCCTCATAGCCAAAAGTTCTTAGGTATTTTAAGTTTAATTTTCTTCCAGTCCACTTTTCTTCAAGGCATTTAAAATTAAGGGCAGTAGAAGGACTTTGATTTACTAGGTGTGAAGCTATTGCTAATGCCTCTCCCCAGAAGGATTTAGGCAAACCAGAAGTGAACAAAAGGCACCTCACTTTTTCAATGAGGGTTCGGTTCATTCTTTCAGCTATCCCATTTTGTTGGGGTGTGTTTCTAACAGTTTTGTGCCTAAGTATACCCTAGGAGTTGCAATATTCATCAAACTCTTTGTTACATAATTCTAACCCATTATCTATTCTAAGAGTTTTGATTTTCCTATCAGCTTGATTTTCTATTAAGATCTTCCATGTTTTGAATTTCTCTAATGTTTGATCTTTTGTTTTAGCAGAAATACCCACACCTTCCTAGTAAAGTCAACTATAATAGAGAGAAAATACATGTTACCGCCATGGGTGGGAACCTGGGAAGGTCCCCACAGATCTGCATGTAAGTACTCAAGGCTTGTCTTCGCCAGGTGAGTTCCCTTATGGAAGCTCATCCTGTGTTGCTTGCCTAGCACACATGGTTCACAAAAATCGAGAGACTCAACAGACACTGAACCAAGGTATCCTTGGTTTGACAATGCCTGCAAACCTTTCAGGCCCATGTGACCAAGTCTCAAGTGCCATAGTTCTGTTTTATCAATGTTAACATAGCATGTAGAGTTTGATTTAACAAAGGAGTGAAAACAACCATTTAAAACATATAAACCATTTTTCTTTGAACCAGTTAGGATTAAATTTTTTTCCTTTGAAAACATTCATAGAACCATTTTCAGCTTTGTAAGAAAATCCTAACTCATCAAGTGTACCGAGAGAAATCAAGTTTCTTTTAAGACCAGGTACATATCTTACATCAGTGAGTGTTCTTACTTTGTTGTCATTCAACTTAAGAATAATATCTCCTATACCTTGAACACTACATGAATGGTTGTTACCTATATAAACTATTCCATTTTTCCTGTTATTAAAGTTATGAAACCAGTCAATATTAGGGTACATATGAAAAGAACAACCAGAGTCTATAATCCATTCATTTTTAACATAACAAATAGATACATTAAGCACTTCAGCTAAACAGTTAGAATTATTAGCTGCTACAATTACATTACCCCCTTACTTTTGTTTTCTCAAATATGTCACTCTTTCCCACAGTGGTAACACTTCCATTTTGTTTGTTTTTGTTTTCCCTACTTATCTTTCTTTTTTCCCTTCTGCCCTGACCCATTAAATTGTTTAGCATTCCCTGTATAATTTCTTTTATTAGCATTTCCTTTTACAAACAAGTTATTGCCCGTTTTCTTAGATGTGCAAAGTTTCAATTCCCTAGCCTTAATAACAAAAATAACAAGTTCCATACTAGGGACTATACCAGTATAATGTAAAGCATGCTTCACTACATCATAGTCATCAGGTAATGAATTTAACAGAATCATGGCTTTACTAGTATCATCTAAAGCCTGATCAGTACCTCTTAATAACAAAGTAAGTCTAGTAAATTCATCAATGTTTTCATCCATAGACTTAGAGGTATTCATCTTAAAGTTAAACAACATGCCTTTTAAATAAACCAAATTAAAAGCAGACATTACAGAATACAAAGATTCTAATATATTCCAAATATTAAGGGGGTTAGATATACCATCAACCTTACGGATTACAGAATCACTAAGATGAAGGAATATCAAATTGAAAGCCTCTTCTCTGATTTCATCAGTTCGAGCTAGCTGCTCAGGTGACCATTTGCTATCATCTGGCTCGAGTGCTATAAGCACTTTGTGATGAGAGAGAAAAACCCTTATCTCTTTTTCCAACTTCCGAAATCGCCATTTCCATCGAATGTATTGATTTCAAATTGGGTTGATGTCATTTTCGTGTTGCACGAAAATGCCCCAAAAAACCCTAGATTACTGATTAAGACTTGTACGGCAAACACCAGCTGACAAAGGCTCCTCAGAAAACCCTAGGACTTAAAACAACACCTTCACATAGAAAGAAAGGAAACCCTAGATTTCGAGAAAAGAATCAGACGCGATTTTGACTTAGAAAAACCCTAGGATACGCAAACTAGAAGTTCTGATACCACTGTTACGAGTAAAACAAAGATAGCAAGTCTCCTTACACAGTTAAAATCAAATACTGCTGAAACAACTGAAATGGACGAGAGTATAAACACAACACAACATATATTAAAATAACGTAAACGAAATAAGAGGCACAAGGTTTGTAGTGGTTCGCCCCAAATAAGGGCTATGTCCACTTGAGCTCTGATGAGAAGAGCTCGCTCCACTATATGAATCAATCCGATTACACTCATACACAAGATCAAATAGAATAACCCTGGTTCTCTAAACAAAATGCTCAAAACCACTCAATACAGGCTAGGAGCTTACCTTAAACGAACTAGAGAACACATATGAACAAAGATGAAGATGAAGACTGTACAGAGGATTTACAGAGAGAAAGAGAGAGAGTAAAAACCCTAAAATGAAAGACTCTCGACTAACCCCTCTCTTTTCTTTCGTCTTCCCCCGATCATCTCATCAATCTCAAGGCACCCAATAAATAATGCAACTGGATGGCTGCAATGGCTAAGGATAAACGCACCAGCAACGGCTCAGATGAAATCGTGCAAAACCATCTACTGCAGGCAAGCCGACAAAAGGAAAAAGGAAACGAGCTTGGGCTTGGGCCAAAGGTGGCTGCTAAAGTGGCCCTCTAGTAGGCGCCCAAAGGGCAGCCCACGGTTGCCAAGTGGCCCCCTAACCTTTGGGCCTCATTTGATGCTTCATAAAGAACAACATTATCAATAAATTATATTAATTATTTTAAACCAATTTTCATCTTGGACAAGACTAAATTGAAAACTAGTTGGAAGTAAAAATGTGGAACGAAAACCAAATTAGTTCGTTTGGACTAATTTTCTAGTTCATGTTAAAATTTGAACACTCTACATCTAAATATAACTATTTTGGTCTTTTACTAAAGTGTATATTTTGTAATTTCAGAACTTACCACAAGAGTATGGTCCCGAGCAAGTCAAGTGTTTTGATTATTGCATATGGAACAAGTCAATGTTTTAACAAGTTGAGTAAGATATGACAGCTTGTTTACTTTTGAAAAATTTAGAGAATATATAGCCAAATTTGAGATGTCCTTAGCAAAATTTCTGCTAGAATCGTTATTTTTTATGTGACCTAGTGTATGGATATACTTGAGCCATCTTGATGACCATGTTCATAATGGTCATAAAAGAGTCTAACGACACATGGCGATTAGGACATTATTAAGAAGTTGGGAGGTTCTAGGCCATTATTAATTGAGGGGCCTCAAATCCCTTATTAAGAAATAAAAAATTTATTAATTCTATTTTAATAATAAAATTAAAATAATTATTTTATTTCAATGGCTTTCATCCTTTTGGAGCCCTCCTATTTTGGGGGCTTAGGCACATGCCTCATCAGCCTACCCCTTGAGCCAGTCTTGACGGCGATTCGGATGTCCTCCAATATCTTTCATGTAAGAGCTTTAGAACTGATTCACATATCACTGTAAAATTAGTTAGTAATTGATTTAATAACCTGTCACTAGTCATAACAAACTGTTGGTTGTGAAGCTCCAAACGGCATCGTTGTTCTTGGCTAATTGGAGGGCCACGTGCTGCAACCACAGCTTGCCATTTGGCAGCTGCTGGATGGCAGCACATGGCAACCATCAGCAGCTCCTTGATGGCGTTAGATCTCGCTTTTCTTTACCCGATCATCTCCCCTGTTCGTCGGCCATTTCTGTTGGAATAATCAATCGTGCTTGCACGATTGAATCCCAGCCTTTCATCCATGCTTTATGAGTGTTCATTCAAGCCATTCATCATCGCTTTTAATACCGCCTCTCGGGATGTGAGACATACAGTAATTTGAGACGAAAGTGACAAAAAGCAAAGGAAAAAAAGAAAGATTGAGAATAGGTGAGTGCCTTCGTCTTCGGGGCTAGGGTTCTGGTTTGTTTTCTCTGTTATTCATTCTCTGTAAATGTTGTATAGCTTTGCTTAATTTATATGGTTCGATAGGTTTGCCTCTAATCTGTATTAAGTGATTATTTGGTGTTTTTGTTTCTCGAACCACTGTTTGTATTGAGGGTTTGTGAGGGCTTCTTGTGAGTGTAATCTTGGATTCATCTCATAGTGCAGTGAGCTCTTCTCTCTCGAGCTCAACGTGAACGTAGCCTCATTTTGAGGTGAACCACGGTAAAGACTCTCGTGCCTATTTTTGTTTTCTTTTCGTTCTTGTTTTCAGTTCTGTGTATGAATGTTTTGCTTCCTATTCTATCCATTGATAGTCTGAGATTGAAAGTTGTAAAACCCTAAGGTTTTGTTATCGGTTCCCAACATTGGTATCAGAGTCATGTTAAGTTCGGCTCTTAGGGTTTCTATAAGTTCAATCTGTTCTGTTTTCATTTCTGGGGTTTTGTCATCTATTCTTACCGGTGATCTAGGGTTTCTCTGAGAGAGTCCGTTTTCAGCGAGTGTGTGCTGTATTGATTCTTTTCAATGTCTAGAACCCTCTAGGTTACCTTCGTGCAAGACGAAGATGAATTCTACTCGATTTGAAATCGATATATTTGATGGAAAAGGAGACTTTTGAAGCTGGAAAAAGAAGACGAGAGTATTACTCTCTCATCATAAAGTGCTTATAGCACTTGAGACAAATGATCGCAAATGGTCTGCAGACTAGCTTGCGAGGACAAAGGAAATCAGAGAGGAAGCCTTCAATCTGATCTTCCTCCATCTGGGTGACAGTGTGATTCGCAAAGTGGATGGTATGTCTACTCCCTTAGAACTATGAAATAAACTAGATTCCTTATTTTCTATCATCTCTGCACCTAATTTAGTGTACTTGAAAGGCATGCTGTTTAATTTTAAAATGAGTACATCTAAGACAATGGATGAGAATATAGATGAATTCACTAAGCTAGCATTGTTACTTAGAGGTACTGATCAAACATTAGGTGACTCGAGTGAAGCTATGATTTTGTTAAATGCATTGCCTGATGATTATGATGTTGTTAAACATGCATTGAGATATACTGGCATAGTACCTAGTTTAGACCTTGTTATTTCAGGCATTAAGGCTAGAGAACTAGAACTAGCAACATCTAAGAAATCTGGAAATAACCTATTTGTAAAGAGTAAAAATGAGAAAGAACACTTTACAAGTAATAATGATCAAACCAGTGGGTCAGGGCAAAAAGGTAAGAAGAAAGAAAAAAAAGGTAAGCAAAAATGGAAATGCTATCACTGTGGGAAAGAGGGACACATCAAGAAATACTGCTACGACTTCATTAAAAAACAAAAGGGGGGAATGTAAATGCTAATCCTAATAATTCAAATTTCTTAGCTGAGGTTCTTACTGTTTCAAATTTTTCTATTGATAATGAATGGATCATGGATTCAGGTTGTTCTTTCCATATGTTTCATAACATTGATTGGTTTCAAAAATTTGATAAAAGAGAATCTGGAACAGTGTTTATGGGTAATAACCAATCCTGTAGGGTTAAAGATATAGGAAACATATCTCTCAGATTGCATGACAACAAAACTAGAACATTAACTTATATAAGATATGTTCCTGATTTAGGAATTTGATATCTCTTGGCATATTAGATGAACTAGGGTTATCTTATAAGGCATAAAATGGATCCATGCATGTGTTTAAAGGAGATGAACTAATCCTAACTAGAGTAAAGAAAAATGGATTGTATGTTTTGGATGGTTGTTATTTTTCCTCTGATAATGTTAATTCTGCATGCATAGTAAAATCTAATAAGACAAAGCTTTGGCACTTGAGGCTTGGCCATATGAGCCTGAAAGGTCTTAAGGCACTGTCTAACCAAGGTTACCTTGGTTTAGTGCCAGTTGGGTCCCTCGATTTTTGTGAGCCATCTGTTCTAGGCAAGCAACACAAGCTAAGTTTCCATAAGAGAACTCACCTGGCAAAGGTATGTCTAGAATATATACATGCAAACTTATGGGGGCCTTCTCAGGTCCCTACACACAGTGGTAACAGGTATTTTCTTTCTATTGTTGATAATTTCACTAGGAATGTTTGGGTTTTTCTCTTAAAAATAAAGACCAGACTCTAGAGAATTTTAAAACCTGGAAGAACATAATTGAAAATCAAATAGATAGAAAGATTAAACTCTTAAGAACAGACAATGGTCTGGAATTTTGTAATAAAGAGTTTGATGAATTTTTCAATACCCAAGGAATACCTAGACATAGGACTGTGAGGTATACACCCTAACAAAATGGGGTAGTTGAGAGAATGAACCGAACCCTTCTTGAAAAGGTTAAATGCCTCTTATTCACCTCTAATATGCCAAAATCCTTTTGGGGGAAGGCTTTGTTTACGGCAACCTACTTAGTGAACATAAGTCCTTCAATAGCCCTAAACCTTAAATGCCTTGAAGAAAAATGGACCGGTGGGAAATTACATCTTGATTACCTTAGGGTGTTTGGTTGTGAAGCATATGCTCACAAATCAAAAGGTAAGTTAGATCCTAGGTCCATTAAGTGTGTGTTTGTTGGTTACCAAGAAGGGACCAAAGGCTTTAGATTATGGGAAAGATAATCTGGTGGGATAAAAATCATTATTAGCAGAGATGTCATATTTAATGAATCCATTTTCCCTTGTAACATAGTAAACTCTGAAGAAACCAACATTAATAGAAGTTCAGATGATTTTATCATTCTAGGAGGGTCTCAAATTGAGGTGGAGCAGGCTAAAGGTAATCCTCCAGTTGCTCCAACAGAATCCAACCTAGAGGATGTTCTAGTCCCAAATGAAAGTCAAACCTCTGATCATGATGATCAAAAGGAACAAGAAGATGAACTTGAGATTGAGGTGGAGCATCTTAGCTCAACCTAAGATCTCAGTGACTATCATCTAGCTCGCGATAGGAGCAGGAGGCTTTACAGACCCCCTACAAGGTATGTCTATTCAGATTTAGTGTTTTGTGCCCTAGTGGCAGGTTTGGAATTAAGGAGCAGTAAGCCTTCCACATATGAGGAGGCTGTTAGATCCAAGGAAAGTGTAAAGTGGCAACAAGTCATGGATGAGGAAATGTCCTCACTTAAAATTAATGGCACATGGGAGTTGGTGCCTAAACCTCATAAACAGAAGCTAATTCAATGTAAGTGGTTGTATAAGTTAAAAGAAGGTATATCTCCCACTTACCCGATTAAGTATAAAGCAAGATTAGTGGCAAAGGGGTTTACTCAGAGGGAAGGTATAGATTACACTGAAATTTTCTCCCCTGTAGTTAAATTTAAAATCATTCACATGATGCTATCAGTAGTTGTTCAATTTGACCTTGAATTAGAACAATTAGATGTTAAAACAGCTTTTTTGTATGGAGATTTAGAGGAGAAAACTTATATGACCCAACCTGCTAGATATATTGACTCAAATAAGCCTGAGCATGTGTGTTTATTGAAAAAAATCCCTTTATGGCTTAAAACAATCCCTAAGACAATGGTATAAAAAGTTTGATAATTTTGTCTTAGGGATTGGTTTTGTAAGGAGTCAATATGATAATTGTTTCTATTTTATTCTCTCCAATGTCCCTATTTATCTATTGTTATATGTAGATGAAATTCTGTTAATCAGTAAGTCTAAGTCTAAGATAAATGAATTAAAACAAATGTTAAACACAAGTTTTGATATGAAAGACTTAGGGTCAGCTAAGAAAATTTTGGCAATGACAATAGAAAGGGATAGAGGAAATTTTAGCTTAAAAGTTCATCAAAATGACTATTTAATGAAAGTTGTAAAAAGGTTTGGCATGCATAATTGCAAGCTAGTGAGTGTTCCATTAGCTGGACATTTTGTCTTAACTAAATCTCAATGCCCAACGTCCAACTCTGAGATCATTAAAATGGAAAATGTTCCATATGCTAATGCAATTGGAACTATCATGTATGTTATGATTAGTATAATACCTGAGAAATTCTAAAGGACTCAAGGGTAATTTATCTTGGGGTAAAAATGGAATTTAAGGATAAATTGAGGGTAAAACGGTAATTTATTACCGTATTGATGATTGAATCGACTGCCGGGAGTACCCTGGAGCCGAGATGCCAAAGGAAATTGATGTGGCATTAATGAGCACCCCGAGATAGGATTTATGGTGCCGAAAGAAATTGAAACGAAAACAGTTTTCGGTACAGCTAAAAAGGCAGCTGCCAAATAGGCTGCAATACCGAATTGTCATAGACGACTTTTCGGAAGTCAACGGAAGCTTGAGGGAGCTTCGGTTTTTCATGAGGAACAACCCTTCAGAGGTTTCAGGAAGAAACGAATGGGTTTAGGGCCAAAACGAAGATTCGGGCCTAAGTGCAGTTTTTAGAAATTGCTAGAGGGAGGCCGAAACAAGGTTGTTTTGGAATCTTCGAGGGTCAAAATGATGTTTTAGGTCTTGAGGGGCCTAAATGAAATTATGGAAAGTTGAGGGGTTTAGTGAAAAGGGCTAAAATGAGATAGCCAAAAGTCAAGGGGCCAAAGTGCAATTAAGCAAAAGTTTGGCCAATCACCACCAAGTCTCCGGTCGTCGATTTCGGCCGATCCAACCGTAGGGATGGCACGAGGCTTGGTCGGGGATGATTTTTTTGTAAAGGAAGCAGGGGGCAACGACCACTCGAGTGGTCGGATTTTGAAGAAAACCGACCGAACTTTCGGTCGTTTTTGGCCGCCACCTGCAAGTGGATTTCGTGGTCGGCCAAGGCTTGGGGGAGGTCGATCTAAGGTAGGTTGAGGCTCCTAAGGTGATGGGTAAGGCGGCCAAGTGGGTTTGAGAGCTCGGGTTTGCCTATAAATAGGCATTCGAAGTGGCCGAAAGTTTAGCATTTTGGAGCTTCAAATCGGCCGTTTATTCGAACAAATTGGGAGTCAAGACCATGGGGCTTTTGTTTCCCATGGCTTGAAGATCAAATCTGGAGAATTTGGGCCATTTTGGTCGAGGTTTCAAGGCGATTCGAGGCTCGCCGGAAAGCGGAGGCGGTGCGCCTGGCCGAGAATTCGAACGGCCGGTTGGCCGTGCTCCGGACCTCTTTTGAGGCTCAAACTTGGCCATGAGGATCGACTAAGAGAGGGCTTCAAAGTGGTGGAGTCAGCCCCGATCGCCGGCGACCGGAAGGCCGGAGAAGACGACCGGCGCGTGGCATACACGCGCTGGTCTTCACGCGCGCCCAGTCGCCCTAGGCGCGTGCAGGCGCGTGAGGGCGCGTGGGGATGGGGAAAAATCGGGAAAAATGATGGAAAAATCGAGAAAAATGTTTTATGGAGGTTTGTGCAAAAAGATCTGAAGTTGGGATTCCCGATGTCTCGGTTTTAGAGCCAAAGTGCCTCGTTTTGCGTGAAAACGCAATATCCGGGTAAGTTCAGTATTTTTCCTTGAAAGTTCATAGCATATGATGAATTATTGTGAAGCTAGATTTGAGAAAATAGTCTCGGTATATTTATTGGGATTTTTAGAAGGAAAAATGAAGGAAAATGAAAGGAAATAGGAAATAAATGGAATATTGAGGATATTTAGTAATTAAATATCATTTTATGTTTGAGGAGATCGAGATGATGAGATTGGTGCAACGTTTGAGAGTTGGCACGAGGATCGAGGCGGGGCACGCATATCGAGGCGATGCACGCTTTTCGAGATATCTTTGTCTTTGGGCAAAGGTGAGTGGTATTCTCACAAGAAGTTATATTCATGATATATTTGTTGTATATGCATGTTATTATGATTGCAATATTCATTTGTCATATTGCATTGAAAGTCGTGATATTTCCATTGCACGATATTATTGTCATATTGAAACTTGTGCATGGGGATGGGATGATACCCTCAGAGTGTAGCCGTAATTCCCCTCGGGCGTTGAAGGAATAACGTTTGGCTTTTCCCGTAGACATTCGGGATTTGCCGAGGATTCCTAGCCGGGCTGGGGATGCCTGGGAAGTTACATTATGGGTATATGTTGTTCATGTATTTGCATCATACATCATATAAATGTTTTTGGACCCTCACTAGAAGTTTCATCTTCTAATGGGTTATGCCCCTGGAACATTCAACGTTCCAGTTGAGACTTGCAGTTAGCAAGGAGCAGGTTGAGATATGACGGCACGTGATGGCGTGGCCGATGGATTCAGCAGGAGATTTCCAGTATTTAATTTATTGAGAAATGTATCTGATGTATGCTCGAGGTTTCATATGATTTGCACTTAGGGTGTTAAATGTTATCTCGGGAGACGTGTATCAATGTATTTTTATATTTGAAGATATGATGGTAATATATGGTACGAATTCTTTACGATATTTATACAAGTTGAATTCAGGTATGTACCGTATCAGGTTTCGATTAACGCTTCCGTATGTTTAATGATTTGCTGGGGTTTCCCTTTGAAATACGGTATTTGATGTATTAAGGAAAGGGATTATGTATGTATGCGATGGGCCTCAGCATAGTGGCACGCCCCTCGATGGGACGGGGTGTTATAGTTGGTATCAGAGCGAAAATGTTGAGGACATAGGAAATGTCTGAAACTTATGTGACTCTAGTATAGATGATATTAGAGCGAACCTAAGGAAAAGGTCGCGTGTGGCTAGATAAGTAAAGCCACCGTAAGATTTGGGTATTAACGGTTACTGGATAAGTGCGTTGTTGTGAAAGTGCATGTCTAGGCTAGTTCTGGCTAAGGAAAGACTTGGTACTTAAGTGCGTCCATTGTGACCCACCACTCTTTCCTGGGAACTTACCTGGTGTACTCTTCACGACAGACACTATTTCAGTAGACGACTACTATTCTCGGTGAATAGTAGAATGCCTGATAGAAGCTAGTTCGAGTGGAATGGTCTAGCTACTGGAACAAGGATCCGATGATATGATGACTCGGTAACCATGATTATGGATTCGAGAGATTTTGGAGCCTAATAATTTAAGGATGTTAGTCAAAATCATTGAAAGGAAAGATTGGATAACTGGTAGTTATCGAGGATGATCGGATCAGGAATGATGAGTCTGATGTGTCAGAGCCTAGCTGATGAGTTAGGATAAAAGGATAAGTATTTTCGAGGATTATTTAGTATCCCGGAAATAAGATATGGGATCCCAAGGATTGGGACAGACGAGAGGCCGAGAATGGCCAAATGATGGCGCACGAGTGCGTCAATTGATGAGGCAAAAGTGGTGCAATCGATGAGACTCGCAAAGGTGGGATAAGGGAACCCTAGCAGGGTGACAGCACTACTGGTCGGTGTTCGCAGTGACAGATCTGGATCTAGGGACCTAGCAGAAGGCTTGTAATGAGCTTACGATCAACGTACCGGGGAAGCTAGTTAGCTGTCTCGCGGTATGAGTCGAGGACTCAGGATCTAAGTTGCTTAGTGTACTGCCGAGGAGACGATCAGATGCTGAATATCTAGGGCAACACAGTAGGGTCTGTACCTTGTAGGGGAGGCCTAAGTCCTAATAGGTGCGAGGTGTGCCACTAGCTATGATAGATCGAGGCCGGAAGCCTCAAGAATCTAAATGAGACAAATTAAATGTGGACTGTGTGTCCTATTTAAAGATTGCAAATGGATCATGTGATGGTCATGTTGGGTGGCTCAAAGGAAAGCTACCTAACGTATGAAATGGAAGAGGAAAGATGCATGCTCGTGAGCCGTGTTGGCGCTACCTATGAGGTGAGAGAATCACCAGGCCATGATGAGGGCCTAGAAAGAAGGTTCTTACAGAAGGAGTTAGACTCAGGGCAACGACGACGAATGATAGTTCTTAGAGGACTACGACGAGACCGTGCAGTTTTCACCCAAAATGCACCCGAGTTAGGGTTGACGTATGATGTAGGAGTAAGCCTACCATATGATGGGGGTGATGATGACAGCTGTGTGCTGGCTGACGGAAAGAGTAGTGCCTAAGAAGAACTAATTTAATGGTCGGGTGCCAATAGTCAACTGGATCGGAAGAACGAAATGCGAGAGTCAGTTGATTCTCGGTAAATGAGATTACAGGTAGTGGAGCATGACCGGTCTAAAGGCTTGACCAATGAATAGTGAAATGGTAGTCTCGACTCGAGGTAGAGTTCGGGTACTGAAAAGGAAAGAGGTACTTGATGGTCGTATTAACCGTAAAGGAATGATAGGGAGACCTAGTCAACAGAGGTTGTGACTACGTTTCAGTGTGCCAAACGGACCTGCAGAATCAGGTAGAGTGGTCGGTAGTCAACCTGGCAAGAAGAGCTTAAAGGCACAATGATGAATGATAGATAGAAAGCCATGAAGGCAAAAGAAATCGAGTTCTTGGAAGATAAATGGAACCAGATAGTGTGATCTGATTTGGGATCTTCGAGGATTGATCGGTTTGTGAACTTTGAGGAATTTCTTAAAGAAATGATTGAGGATCTAGAGGTTCGTAATAGAACTTTAGAGTTTTCAAAGGAAGAAATCCAGCGAGGATTGGAGTACCGTGGGTAATGTAAGTACCTACCTGCTCTAGCTGGTAGTAAGGTTATGATTGTCGTCTTAAAGATTGTGCAAATCTTGGACGTGATTGAAAGGATCAGATGATGGCAGATGTGCCAAGATGATAGGTCACAGTAAGGGAAGCTGTGGACCCAAATTGATTGAGGATCCGAGATTTTCGATTATGGAGATTGGAACTCTCGTATGGCTAGACAGTTAGTCTAGGTAGCCTTAGTGGCAGATTGGAAATGTATCGCTGAGTGGTGTCAGCAAGTTATGGAAATAAGAAGCCTGTCGAGATATGGTACGGGCACTTACGGTCAATGAAAAGCCGTAAGAAGAACTGAAAGATGATAGGATATATTTTCGGAAGATTTAACGAGATTATTTCTAAATGATGATTGCCAAATGATAACCTGAGGTTATAGGATGATTAGCCGTGTGCGGCTTGATTGAGGATGTAAATTATCAGACTTTGGATGAGATGATAATTAGAATTGATAGCCTGTACCTGGAATTTGGTGAATAGTGAAACAGCCGCAAGAGGCTGGGATTTTTATGATTGATGAATGATCGAGGTTAAGATAAGGAAATAAGGTATTCTGAAATCGATGTTTTGATGATAAGGATATTGAGATAATGATCTCGGAATTGATGATTTGACCAATGTACCATTCGCATTGAAGTCGCGTTGGTAATTGTGTCTAATGATGATATGATAGTATACTCCTCGGATAGGGAGACACATGAGGAACATTGAGGATCTCAAAGTTGATGATATGATAGTGTACTCCTCGGATAGAGAGACGCACGAGGAACATTGAGGATAATGTAAAGAAACATCACGATTGATGTTATGATGAGATTGGCTTGCTAGGTAGTAAGCAGATTATGAAAGAATTGATGAGAGCATGAGGCTCTATGTGGGTGAACGTGAAATCAGAATTGATTATCATAAGCACCATGAGGATCAGAAGTTTCTGAAAGGTAAGAGGTCCTGATAAATTTCGGGAGACGAACCAAGAGTTTTAAACAGAGGTTGGTTCGAGGAAAGGTTGGAAACCTAAGTGAATGTGACTCTAAATAGGATCAAGGATCCGTAACATTTGGAGATTTAGACTGGTATTGAAAAGTATCAGAAGTGACGGGAGTCGGGTCAATTACAACTCTCGGAGACGGGACAAGGAGGCTCTAGAAAGACAATAGCATCATGGGTGTGTGGCCTGTAACAGCGGATCTGAGCCCAAGGACCAAGGTATGAAGGCTAGTAATGAGCTTATGATCAACGTACCGGGGAAGCTAGTTAGCTGTCTCGCGGTATGAGTCAGGTGACTCAGGGTCTAAGTTGCTTAGCGTACTGCCAAGGAGACGGTCAGATTCCAAAGTTTAGGTACCACCGTGACTGTTATGGTTTGACTAGGATCCAAGTTCCAATGGACCGGAGTGTTGTGATAGGATCCCTACCTGTCTATGAAATGATGGAAAGTTTTTTGAGGTTGACAAGCTGTTGTTAGGGGTTCAAGAGGGAACTCTCTGAAATAGCTGTGTCCATGATAGGACTCGTGAGAGAGTCAAATGAGAATGAACTGCCGGTGCAGTGAGAGCTTGTGATAGCTCAAAAGATAGAGTTGCATGTTAGTGCAACAAGACTGAATGATGGCATGTGGATCATGCCAAGGCACAGAAAGGACTACCCGATGTATGACTTGGAACTGGAAAATGTGGTATGTGCTCTTAAGATTATGAGACACTACCGAAATGATGGGGCATTGATATGCTCAAAAAAAAAAACCACGAGGAGCCTGAAGTATGAGTTCTCGCAGAAGGAGCTGAACGAGAGGTAGCAACGTTGATAGAGTTCCTTAAGGACTACGACTGCACTACTTCGTATCACCAGGCGCGTGGCAGAGAGGTGCCCAACACAGGACCTGGTGGATAGCTGTGAGTGTCAGATGAAGTTGGAGGCTAGTTAGCCTGCCGACTATGATGGTAGTGCCGAATGGATCGTCTATTTTTATGGCTGACCTGGTTGTTTAGCTGGATCTGGTGAACGAGATACGAAGGCAAGGGTGGTTGACAAGTGTACTTGTCTATGATTGATGATTATGACCAGTCCAAGAGTTATGATTTTTGAAATGCAAGAGAGCATTTTCAAAGTTTTTGGGGTAGGAAATGCGTGCCTAGAATGATGAAAGATGTGTGGTCGTCTGATAAGAGCCACAAGAGGAAATGCTATGTAAATGACACGGTATGCTTGTAAGCATTACACGTGTAAGGAATGCAAACTGAGAGGTGTTTGCTAAATGATCAAATAGATGTTTGATTTGAGGTGTTCAGGTAATAAGCTATGTTATGTCTTAGTTACCTGACTGTCAGATGAAAATTTCGAGGACGAAATTTCTTTAAGGAGGGGTGAATATAATACCCGAGAAATTCTAAAGGACTCAAGGGTAATTTATCTTGGGGTAAAAATGGAATTTAAGGATAAATTGAGGGTAAAACGATAATTTATTACCGTATTGATGATTGAATCGACTGCCGGGAGTACCCTGGAGCCGAGATGCCAAAGGAAATTGATGTGGCATTAATGAGCACCCCGAGATAGGATTTATGGTGCCGAAAGAAATTGAAACGAAAACAGTTTTCGGTACAGCTAAAAAGGCAGCTGCCAAATAGGCTGCAATACCGAATTGTCATAGACGACTTTTCGGAAGTCAACGGAAGCTTGAGGGAGCTTCGGTTTTTCATGAGGAACAACCCTTCAGAGGTTTCAGGAAGAAGCGAATGGGTTTAGGGCCAAAACGAAGATTCGGGCCTAAGTGCAGTTTTTAGAAATTGCTAGAGGGAGGCCGAAACAAGGTTGTTTTGGAATCTTCGAGGGTCAAAATGATGTTTTAGGTCTTGAGGGGCCTAAATGAAATTATGGAAAGTTGAGGGGTTTAGTGAAAAGGGCTAAAATGAGATAGCCAAAAGTCAAGGGGCCAAAGTGCAATTAAGCAAAAGTTTGGCCAATCACCACCAAGTCTCCGGTCGTCGATTTCGGCCGATCCAACCGTAGGGATGGCACGAGGCTTGGTCGGGGATGATTTTTTTGTAAAGGAAGCAGGGGGCAACGACCACTCGAGTGGTCGGATTTTGAAGAAAACCGACCGAACTTTCGGTCGTTTTTGGCCGCCACCTGCAAGTGGCTTTCGTGGTCGGCCAAGGCTCGGGGGAGGTCGATCTAAGGTAGGTTGAGGCTCCTAAGGTGATGGGTAAGGCGGCCAAGTGGGTTTGAGAGCTCGGGTTTGCCTATAAATAGGCATTCGAAGTGGCCGAAAGTTTAGCATTTTGGAGCTTCAAATCGGCCGTTTATTCGAACAAATTGGGAGTCAAGACCATGGGGCTTTTGTTTCCCATGGCTTGAAGATCAAATCTGGAGAATTTGGGCCATTTTGGTCGAGGTTTCAAGGCGATTCGAGGCTCGCCGGAAAGCGGAGGCGGTGCGCCTGGCCGAGAATTCGAACGGCCGGTTGGCCGTGCTCCGGACCTCTTTTGAGGCTCAAACTTGGCCATGAGGATCGACTAAGAGAGGGCTTCAAAGTGGTGGAGTCAGCCCCGATCGCCGGCGACCGGAAGGCCGGAGAAGACGACCGGCGCGTGGCATACACGCGCTGGTCTTCACGCGCGCCCAGTCGCCCTAGGCGCGTGCAGGCGCGTGAGGGCGCGTGGGGATGGGGAAAAATCGGGAAAAATGATGGAAAAATCGAGAAAAATGTTTTATGGAGGTTTGTGCAAAAAGATCTGAAGTTGGGATTCCCGATGTCTCGGTTTTAGAGCCAAAGTGCCTCGTTTTGCGTGAAAACGCAATATCCGGGTAAGTTCAGTATTTTTCCTTGAAAGTTCATAGCATATGATGAATTATTGTGAAGCTAGATTTGAGAAAATAGTCTCGGTATATTTATTGGGATTTTTAGAAGGAAAAATGAAGGAAAATGAAAGGAAATAGGAAATAAATGGAATATTGAGGATATTTAGTAATTAAATATCATTTTATGTTTGAGGAGATCGAGATGATGAGATTGGTGCAACGTTTGAGAGTTGGCACGAGGATCGAGGCGGGGCACGCATATCGAGGCGATGCACGCTTTTCGAGATATCTTTGTCTTTGGGCAAAGGTGAGTGGTATTCTCACAAGAAGTTATATTCATGATATATTTGTTGTATATGCATGTTATTATGATTGCAATATTCATTTGTCATATTGCATTGAAAGTCGTGATATTTCCATTGCACGATATTATTGTCATATTGAAACTTGTGCATGGGGATGGGATGATACCCTCAGAGTGTAGCCGTAATTCCCCTCGGGCGTTGAAGGAATAACGTTTGGCTTTTCCCGTAGACGTTCGGGATTTGCCGAGGATTCCTAGCCGGGCTGGGGATGCCTGGGAAGTTACATTATGGGTATATGTTGTTCATGTATTTGCATCATACATCATATAAATGTTTTTGGACCCTCACTAGAAGTTTCATCTTCTAATGGGTTATGCCCCTGGAACATTCAACGTTCCAGTTGAGACTTGCAGTTAGCAAGGAGCAGGTTGAGATATGACGGCACGTGATGGCGTGGCCGATGGATTCAGCAGGAGATTTCCAGTATTTAATTTATTGAGAAATGTATCTGATGTATGCTCGAGGTTTCATATGATTTGCACTTAGGGTGTTAAATGTTATCTCGGGAGACGTGTATCAATGTATTTTTATATTTGAAGATATGATGGTAATATATGGTACGAATTCTTTACGATATTTATACAAGTTGAATTCAGGTATGTACCGTATCAGGTTTCGATTAACGCTTCCGTATGTTTAATGATTTGCTGGGGTTTCCCTTTGAAATACGGTATTTGATGTATTAAGGAAAGGGATTATGTATGTATGCGATGGGCCTCAGCATAGTGGCACGCCCCTCGATGGGACGGGGTGTTACAATTAGTACTAGGCCTGATCTAGCATATGCTATATCATCCCTTAGTAGATTCATGTCCAACCTAGGTAAACCTCATTGGGATGCTCTTAAATATTTATTAAGATATATACATGGGTCTGTTAATGTTGGATTAATTTACAAGAAAAGATTTAGTACTCTTGATCTTGTTGGGTATGTAGATTCTGACTTTGCAGGGGATAGAGACACTTGAAAGTCCACTACTGCTCTATATTTCACCTTAGGTGGAAATTACATCAGTTGGAAATCACAGGCCTCTGGTTGCTCTGTCTTCCACTGAGGCTAAGTATGTAACAGTGACTAATGCTATGAAGGAGGCTGTGTGGATTCAAGGTATACTTCGGGAAATTCACCTGCTTCAAGGTAAGACTGAGGTGTATTTAGACAGTCAAAATGCAATTCACTTGACCACAAATCTAGTCTACCATGAACGCACAAAGCACGTGGATGTCAAGTATCATTATGTTAGAGATTTAGTTGTTAATGGCACTATTTCTATACTAAAAGTGCCTACAGAAAATAACCCAGCGGATATGGGTACAAAGTTGCTAAATGCAACTAAGTTCAAGCATTGCTTAGACCTGTTACATGTGGGTATTGGTTGATCTAATCAACTAGAGCTATG
The DNA here is from genome assembly GCA_036245055.1 of Diospyros kaki. NCBI lineage: Eukaryota > Viridiplantae > Streptophyta > Magnoliopsida > Ericales > Ebenaceae > Diospyros > Diospyros kaki. The sequence goes on along the minus strand of BSEG01000007.1, from coordinate 41,801,443 downwards.
AAGGAGGGGATTGTAGCATGCTGCACTTTGTTATGGAGTCCGGATTCTCCTGCTGTTTGGTGCTTCAAGGTGGAGATTCTTAGCTATGAAGCTCCAAACGGCGTCGTTGCTCTTGGCTGATTGGAGGGCCACGTGCTGCAACCGAAGCTTGCCATTTGGCAGTTGCTATATGGCAGCACGTGGCAACCATCAGCAGCTCCTTGATGGCACCAGATCTCGCTTTTCTTTGCCCGATCATCTCCCCTGCTCTTCTGCCATTTCTGTTGGAATAATCAATCGTCCTTGCACGATTGAATCCCAGCCTTTCATCCATGCTTTATGAGCATTCATCCGAGCCATTCATCATCGCTTTTAATGCCACCTTTTGGGATGCGAGACATACAGTGATTTGAGACGAAAGTGACAAAAAGCAAAGGAAAAAGAGAAAGATTGAGAAGAGATGAGAGCCTTCGTCTTTGGGGCTAGGGTTTTGGTTTGTTTTCTCTGTTATTCATTCTCTGTAAATGTTGTATAACTTTGCTTAATTTATATGGTTTGATAGGGTTGCCTCTAATCTGTATTAAGTGATTATTTGGCTTTTTTGTTTCTCGAACCATTGTTTGTATCGAGTGTTTATAAGGGCTTCTTGTGGTTGTAATCTTGGATTCATCTCATAGTGCAGTGAGCTCTTCTCTCTCGAACTCAACGTGGACGTAGCCTCGTTTTGAGGTGAACCACGTAAAAAACTCTCATGCCTATTTTCGTTTTCTTTTCGTTCTTATTTTCAGTTCTGTGTATGAATGTTTTGCTTCCTATTCTGTCCATTGATAGTCTGAGATTGAAAGTTGTAAAACCCTAAGGTTTTGTTATCGATTCCCAACACAAACACACGCTGCTTTGCTTGGTTAACAAAATCCTTTCCCTAGCATACAACAAGCAAAGAAACATATGATTGAGAAGAGGAAGTATTGGAGGGGGACATCTGCCGAGAAGAGTCGCCACCTTGGGCGGTGCTCATCCAATAGAAATTTGATGACATCTAAGCGAGGAGCGAGATCAGTCACTAGCTACTTCCATGCCATCATCCACAAGAGTCTCCCACATCATCTCAAATGGCAACAAAAAAGCCAATGAGCCCTGAGTGGTGTCCTTGGGGCCGTATCCACGACCACTTTAATATCAACCCAATGGAGGATCATAAGCAACACGCTCTCTTCTATTTCTTGAACACATAGGGAAAAAAAAGTGTTAGCGCCTCTCAAGAAGGTCGAGCAAGACCTCAAAGACTCTCAGCGGCTAGGCAATGTAGGCACCAAGGAGTTCGTGCCAATAATGATCCTCTGTGGCTATAATTCCTAATGGGAACTGATGCAGATGGTGCATGGAGTAATTCGAGAAAAATAATCAATTTTTTTATTGTTCTGATATATTGAGTTCATGTATTAATAATGTTTTGATGATGATGTTATTAATAATATATTAATATAAAACTTTAATTATATATCAAATATTTGAATAGAGCTTTATACATGATTCAAAGTTAATTCATAACTATTCTAATTAGGAGCTTCACAAATATTCAAGTAAATGGAGTGTGGAAGACGTGAATTTCCAATCCCATGTCTCGGCCATACGGCGTGGCTGTCAAGCGATTGGCAAGTGAACATGAAACACTAGGATGGGATGCTAAAGCAATAAAAAATTATTTCTTTATTAATTAGGGTGAGAGTGAATCTGTGCTTTCGTGGTTTAAGTGAAAGGAAAAATTCCACTATCAATAGAACGATTTAAGGTGAAGCCTTCTATGTTCCAATAAAACATATTATAGGTTGATTGTTAAATCAAACCTGTGATTCAATGACAATAATTAATGGAATAAAAGGATTGGTCTTCTCTGCTCTGCTTGAACGGTAAATGCACAAGAAAGCAAAGAACATGCAGTTGCCATATCACTATCGGCATTGCAAGTCAGGAATATAGGCTTTTCTCTTTATAATCCCAACTTCTGAACTGAACAACCATCGCAATAGAGATGTCAAAAGGGTTGGGCCGCCCAGCCTAGGCCGGGATGGGCCGGGCTATGGCCCGGCCTGTCATTGTTCAAATGGGTCGGGCCAGGCCCTGGCCCTATAGAGAGTCCGGGCCGGGCCAAAGAATTTGGGCTCATGGCCCAGCCCGGCTCGGCTCGTGGCCCACTGGGCCCAACCCGTTGGGCCCTTATGGGCCAGACCCAATGGGCCCTTATGGGCTAAGCCCATGAAGCCCTTATGGGACCGGCCCATTGGGACCTTATGTTATTCTCAATATTCCTTGCTCATTTATTTGTTTAATTATGTTATTTTTTTTATTAATTATTGATATTTAATGCTAAAAAATTTACATTTCGCAATATATATAAATAATAAACATTCTCCTTTTTATGTGCATTATTTTTCATATCAATTCACAAGAAAATTTAAAAGATATATAGAATTTTGAAATATAAAATGATGAAATAATATTTAAAACTTAAGATAGAAAACTTTTTAAAAAGAAAAAAAAATTGACTTTTATATATGCATTATTTTGATATTTATATATGTATTATTTTTAAAATATATATTTAAAAAAAAAAGGTCAGGCTCGGTGGGCCCGACTTACCAGGGCCTGTGGGCCAAGCCCGCTAGGCCCTGTGGGCTAAGGCCCACGAGCCCGCTAGGCCCATGGGCTAGCTCGGCCCCCCTATAAGGGGACTATGGGCCAGGCCGGGCCCTACCCACAACAAAAAGGGCCAGGCCTGACCCGGCCTGTTTAAAAAGCTCGTGGGCTGATTTGGGCCAGACCGGGCCGACCCTTTTGACATTTCTACACCGCAATACTCAAAGCCAAGAAGAGGTGGGCAGGAAGAAGCGGTCCATCTACAAGGATTCGCCGATCTCTCTGAACTCAATCTTCAACTCCATGGTCGAAACGACGCAAGAGCTCAAGGATTCGTACAACTCGCTCCCTCCCACATGGGAATACATTATTGAAAGATTTGTGTAGTTAATGATTTTGTATGAGTCTTTCATGCTGAAAATATTGTGGGCAACGTTATCAAAGTTTGAGTATGATTATTCTAGCGACGATCCCATGTTTGGTTCCCACGGGAAGTTTTGTATCATGTAACGAGACATGTTGTTGTTGAAGAATCAATTGTTGATACTTGTATTATTCAAGCTCAAAGACATTAAAGAGAATGTTAAGATATGAATAGACAAATTCGACTTCTATTATTCAAGCTCATATTTATTAAATTTTAAATTAAAACCAAAAGGTAAATATTTAATTTATCATATAATTCATTATTAAAATATATTTTCTTAACCAAGGAGTTAAGATTAAATTTATTAAATTTTAAATTTAATTAACGTGATCTCTTATGTTAATAAATATCTTTTAAGAAATTAATGTCAACCAAATTAGTCTCGTTTTTATAATAAGAGATGTATTTATTATATTTCATTTTTAAAGCCAAAAGGATTAAACTTATTGTCTAAATAACAATTGTTATTCAATTAAAATATTTCATTACTTGATTAAAAAGGATATTGTTGAGCCTACTTACTCATATTAATTAACTTTTGATAATTAACAAAAAGAGAATTTTTAATATATAAATTATAGTATTTTTGGTGATTAACAAAAGTAGTATTTTTCTTAAATATATTAATTGTAGTACCAAATTATTTTTTATTAATTTATAAAATATTTTTTTAGCATATGTATTACCAAAAATATTATTTTCTGTTAAAAATATTCTTAAATATTTTTTAGATTAATTTGTAAAATATTTTCATAGTATATGCATTGTCAAAAATATTATTAAAACTATTTTTTAATATATTTTTAAAATTAATTTATTAAATATTTTTTTATATCATATGTATTGTCAAAAATATTATTTTCTATTAAAAATATTTTTTAAATATATTTTAGATTAATTTATATAATATTTTTATAACATATGTATCTCAAAAAGTATTTTAACAATTAGGTGTATGTGCTTGGATTTAAACTCAAGACCTACAAATCCCCAACCTTCCCTTGCCAACTAATCTACAAGCCCTTTTTGTTATTTAAGTATATATATATATTAATTTTAAGTTATATTAAGTTTTCCTGCTATAACAATCAAATTTTTTACTATTAGAAAATTGGTTAAAATGTCTATAAATACCCTCTAAACTCATTTTTTGAGTATCCAAGTATTTTCATTATAAATCAAAAGCACCCGAAAGCTCTCAAATTATAACATCTCTTGTCGAGCAATAGGAAAGACATAAATAACTTACCCTAATGGGTCTACGCGGATATCCTAAGAGGTCACCCATCCCTGAGCTTCCTCAGCTTAAGCACATTTAACCCGAGAGTTATTTGCTTACATTCAGTCCAAAAGGTATCAAATTGGTGTTGTTTCTTTCCTTACTTATCCTCGATATATACTACCATTCTCTGGGTTTTTAAGGTATTACATTCTCCCCCCTTAAGCACATGACGTCCTCATCATGCAATCTTACAACTGGTCACAAATCTTTCCCCCTTTGGAGGTTGTCATCCTAAAAGCCTACCAGAAGCCACTCCTTGTACAAGCCCTCAAGCCCCGACGCCACTCATTGCCCTCATCGGAACGCTTTCACCAAGGGTCGGCTCTGATACCACTTGTAACATTCCGCATCAAGTGATAGGAAAGACCAAAACAACTTACCCTGATAGGCCTACGCGAACTTCCTAGGAGGTCACCCATCCTTAAGCTTCCTCAATTCAAGCACGCTTAACCCGGCAGTTCTTTGCCTACATTTAGTCCAATAGGTATCTAGTTGATATTGTTTCCTTCCTTACTTATCCTCGATATATACTACTATTCTCTAGGCTCTTGGGGTATTACACAAACGTTCTCAAACAAAGCATCCAAGCAATTCGAGACTCTCGAGGCATTATTGCACATTTACCGAAGAGTCACAAGACAAGAGGAGAAAAGTTCTTCAAGTTTTCTACGACAAATCTAAATTTTTCCATTTGAGATTACAAATTTATTTATTTATTTATTTAAATATTATTATTTTGGATAATTTGTTCTTAATTGCTTATTTGTGTCCAAGTGTGAAAAAATTATTTGTAAACTTTTAAACTATTATTGAGGTTTGTATAGGTTTCCTAGAACTATTAAAATCTAGGTAAATCAAGTTTCCAAGGTAATGTAGTGTGGAAATCTTGGTGATTTTAATTTAGTGGAATCTCAAGGGTGGTTAGACATTGGGAGAATAGATTAAGTGTGTGTGGAAACACCAAATCACTATAAATTGTGTTGTGACTCATATTATTTATTCTTCTTATATTTTGTGGCTTGTATTAATTATTAATCTTAAATATAATTTATTATATTTATCAAATACATATTCTTAAATAAAATCATTAATCAAGAATATTTATTAAAAGGAAAAAAAATTAATTACTCAATTCACCCTCCTCTTAAATAGCCACACCATAAGAGACCAACATATATTACTCTATTAAACTTAAATGTTATTATTAAAACATCCTAACAGAGAAAATATATTAAAGTTTTGTATTTAAATTCTCATTATCAAAACATCATCAAAATTAAACTCTAAATTGTAATAATTAATATATTAACAATAAGAAAAAAAATCTCAATATTCCATAATAGATATGGGCTAAGCCAAACTCAACTCAAATAGGTGGATTTGGAAATTTAAATTTTCTCGTTCGATAAATACACATAAAAAAGAAGAATAACTTTGAGTAAAACTAGAAAACGAATGGTTACAATGTCTCTAACCCTAACCGACCTACACATAATTTCTAAATCACTTTTATTTTATTCTATTACATAAGAAATTGTTTTCTAATCAAAATTATGTTTCTTAAAATAAAATTTTAATTAATCTTTAGTTGAGCTCATCCCATTGCCAAATTTAATTTATGATACTTTACTAGTTATATTTTTTATTTTTAAAACATTTATTATATTATTGAATCTTCAAAAATCAGCTTATTGTCAAAGCCTTGTTGCATTATTTCACTTTTTGTAAATATTGGAAATAATTTGAGATTTTGAAGTATTTATATGATAGAAAAATATGAGATGTGATAGGGTGTCCTAATTTTAAAATAAATTAAATTTTAACAAGGTTTGGGTTGGGCCTTCGCCCATGCTATAAAGTAAAATTAAAGGGAGTTGGGTTTGGCCTTAGCCCATAGTACAAAAGAAATAAATAAAAGTTTAATCGGAGTTGGGTTAGACCTTGGCCCATAACATAAAATACAAGGACACAGATAAATAGAGTCTTTTTTTTATATTTAATTTTTGATATACGTAAAATAATAAATACTAAATAGAATGAGATTACTTAGATAAGGATTAGAAGGTGTATTCTGGCCCTTAAGGTACAGGTCAAGTAGTTGGGCTACGATAAGCTAAGATTCACGCTAATAGGTCGTGGATTCGATTCCTTATCCTACGCAAATAAGGTAAAATCTTCACCTGCGATTTATCTTCTTTGTCGAAATCGAAGGCACAAGCGACGGGAGACCGCACAAGGGTGGTAATCCTAAGATGGTGTTTTCTGATTCGAGGGTTGCCCTCTGTGAACCCTTCTATCTCTCAAGTTTACCTTTGTCACAACTGACAACTACTCTCTTTCTCTCTGATCGTCACCTTGTGATCGTGTGATCGTTCCCTCTTGCCGCCCGAATGAGTTATTTGCTGACGACGCTTAAGAAAAAGAGAGAGGTACATTCCATCATCAGAGACACTATTGACAAAGTTATTGTCCTTTGCTTTGGTCGGTCCACCGACCACGTTTGCCTCCATCTCGATGACATCGTATGATCCCTTCCCCTTTTTTTCTAGGGTTTCTCTTTCTCTGTGTGTCGTTTTGTTCACTTGTATTTTTGTTTTTTCTCTCGATGTCGCCTTCAGATTCGGTTCTGCTTCATAGGATTTTTCCTTATCCCTCTTTTTAGTTTCTAAAGACTTATATGCATACCTAATGCAAAAACACTCACGTGATTGAGAAACTCAGGGTTGTTTGTGTTCCGTAGTGATATCCAAATCATCTAGTAATCCAGTTTTAGTTCTCGATAATCAAAGCAAGGTGTAATTAAAGATGTATTAAGTGGTTTGAGCGTTGCTTAAATCACCCAGCAAGGTTACCATTTTCTTTAGTATGAGATCTATGATTTGATCAATGACAAGTTTCTAGATTGTTTTGCTACAGAGATAATCGGATGCTCTATTAACGGGAAGTCGGAACAGTCAAATTTCATTTGCTTATTTCACTACTCTTTATTCTATACTTAATTTGGAATTAGTTCATCCATGGTGCAGCTAATTATCTTAATTGCTTTGTTTTGTCTTATCTCTTTTGTTGTCAACAGCTTTCTAAATCTCCAAAGGGAGGTATCCAAGTTTGCTACAATAGCTTTGGTAGATATTGATTCAGAGGATATTCAAGTCTATATCAAGTACTTCGACATCACCTTGATACCATCCACATCCACAGTTTTTTTCATCTTCAATGCTCATCACATAAAGATGGATTCAACGTACAATTAATCTTTTCTTATATATATCCAGTGCTTCTTTGAATTATTATGTTGCATTATTACTTTATGCTTAATTTTATCTGATAGTGTTTTCTTTTTAATAATCAAGTAGTGTTTTGGAAGTAGATGAATTCAGCAGTTAACATTTGTCTATGCAAGTGCTTTGTTAAATATGGTTACAAATAGAATTTGGGAAATTCTATTCACAGCCACTCATTTTACTCTTCACAGCCATATTTTAATATATCTGAAATACTCTTATTTGAAAATTCATTTTTACCCTCTGTTGCAGCCACTTTTTCCCTCAATAAACTACTGGTCAGCCGTCATATATGGTCACCCATTTACATCGAAGACGATGCATCCGAACACATACATAAATACACATATAGATACAGTCATGTATAATATATATACATATATATCATACGTGCCAATCCATTTACGCAAGAAATAATACACCCAAACACATACACAAACACATAAAAACACACACACGCTCATATATATATATATACACCCATGGCAGTGGCTGCACATCGGCGACAACCTCGCCCCTCATTCCCCAAACCCCAAGCATCATTGAACCCTGGGGTTCGGGTGCTTGAAGGGTTCGGGGATGCTTCAAGCACCCCGAACCCCAGGGTTTGGGGAGCCTAAATAGCCCCCAAACCCTGGGGTTCAGGGAAGCTTAAGCGTCCCAAACCCCATAGTTCGGGGACGCCCTCAAGCCCCGAACCCCAAGGTTCGAGGCTGTGATGCCGTTGTTGTCCGATTCGGGGCTGCGATGCCAGTGCATTTGTAATACCCCATTTCGGCATGAGCTTGCCACGTCATTTAAGCAAGGTTTAAATACCGAAAAATAGGTCGGATAGCAAAATAAATTGCCGAATTGACTGGAGGGAATGCCCCGGAGTGTAATTGGCTAAGGAAAATGGCACAGTCTCGATGAGCGTTCCGAGATAGGATTTATGGAAGTAAAAGAAATCGAAATTGAGACGATTTTTGATACAGTTAAAATGCAGGTTCGGATTAAGCTAAAATACCGAATTATCGCATGGGACGTCCGGGAATTCAACGGAACCCTAGGGAGGCTCCGGTTTTGCGTGACGATCAACCCTTAGGTGATTTCAGGACAAATCAATGGCCCGGTGAGGACCCGGGAGCGAAATCGATTTTATCGAGTAAACCCGAAGTTATTAATTTTGGTTTTAAAGCATCGTAATGCAATTTTAATTGGTTATTGAGGGTGCATTTGCAATTAGAGAAATTCCTAAGAGTAATGAGGATAAAATAGGGGATTAAATGGGTATTTTAATTATTATATTAGGGTAAATTATATAAAATATATATATATATATATATGTAATATACTTACACGCGTGGAAAGCAGGGGAGAAGCTCTAGGTGCTGTCTTCGCGCATGGAGGAGGCAGAGGCATGTTGGGTTGTCTTCAAATGCGGGCTTTGGGCTTTGAGATTGCAGAAGGATTGAGGAGTTGGTCGAGACGGAGATTGGCGCCCAAGCTTCCTTAGATTATATATAGAGAGAGAGAGAGAGAGTTGAAGGAGAGAGTAATGGCCGATTTCGGCCATGGCCGCATGTGGGCCGAGAGAAGAGAGAAACCGAGAGCAAGATGAGAGAATGAGAGTCGCGAGAGAGAGAGAAAAGCTCAAGAGAGAGACCGAGAGCTCGAGTGAGAGAGCCGGGCGGCCATGGAAGGAAGAAGCCGCAGCAGCAAGCTCGGCCATGGCAGCTTGGGCCGAGAACCAGCAAGCCACCATGGCAGCGAGCAGGCGGCTCGTGGGGCGCAAAAATGGCCGCAAGCTCGCTGTAGCAGCGAGCAAGGAGGCGACGCGAAGGCTGGCCGTGGCGCGCGAGGAAGGCAGCAGGTCGGTGGTGCTGATGCGCGAGCAGCAACAGCCGCGAGGCATGGCCGAGATGCAGGCGCTGGTTCGCTAAAGAAGAAGAAGAAGAAGAAGAAGAAGAAAGGAAGAAGAAGAAGAAAAGAAAGGAAGAAGAAGAAAAGAAGAAGAAGAGGAAAATGAAGAGGAAGAGTTGCAGGGGATGCGCGGGAGCAGGGGAGGAGATGATGAATAGTGAAGTGGAAGAAAAATAAGAAAAGAAAAGAAAAAGGAGAAAAAGAAAATGAAGAAAAGAAAAGAAAAATAGGAAATAAATATAGAAAAAATCTTGAAAAATACCGGAAAAATGGGAAATGAGGATGTATTAATATTCCGGAGACTTAGGCGAGGAAAATGGTTCTAGCACGTGTATCGAGGCGGTGCACAAAAATTGAGATATCGCTCAAAAATTGAGGTAAATGCGTGGGAAGTGAAGTAATGCGCGAGAATTGAGGCGGTGTGCGAGAATCGAGGATCTACGCGATTTTTGAGGTCGATTAAGTATTTCGAGGTCATGACACGCATATCGAGGCAGCTCGGGAGGCTAAGTTTGTAACACCCGAGAAAATTTTTGAAGATATTAGGTAAAGGGCAAAATAGGAATTTTGAGAAAAATGAGACTTTAGGGCACACTAACCTAGTTTTGGACGACCAAATTAGCCAACGGGAGTACCTCGGACCCGAGATTGCCCGAGAAAATGGTATAGTATCGACAAGCAATTAAAATTTTGATTTTTAGTGATGAAAGGAAGAAGATCGGGAACAGTTTTCGGTACAGCAAAATACAGCTGCCCGTTTAGGTCGTATTACCGAATCGCTGTGAACAACATCCAAAATGTCAACGGAGGGTGTCAGGGAATAGTATTCGATGTGTAGAACAACCCTTAAGTGGTTTCGGGTTGAATCGAGTGGATTTGAGGTCAAATAAATCAGTCGGGCCAAAGTGTAATTTTCTAAAAATGCCCGAGGGAGGTCTAAACAGCAATTTTTTTAAAGTTTCAAGGGTGAAATGAGAATTATTAACCTTAAGGGTCTTAGTGAAAGTGTTAGAAAGATCAGGGGCTTGAGAGAAGGGGCCAAAATGCAAAAAGAAAACTTATAGGGGCCTAACTGCAATTTCAGAAAAATCGCACGTTGCTGGCAGATTTGGCCGCGATTGTGGCCGGAAAATCCGGCCACCTGGACGACCTAGGGTCGTCAGGGCATGGTCTAGGGCGTCCTTGGAGGCGTGGGGAAGAAGTATAGCCGGAGAACGAGCCACGTGGGGGCCGATTTTGGCTATAAATAGCCAAGGGTTTCGGCCGAGAGGAAGGCACCAAATCGAGCTTGTTCTCGAGCGATTTTTGGAGATTTGATAGAGGGCTTTTGGTCTCCATGAGGTAAGGATCAATTTGGCATCGGTTTGAGGCGTTTTGGAGCAGATTCGAGGGAGTTTCGAAGGTGGCCGAAAAGCCCTAGGCGGACCGCCACCGCCGACCTGCAACTCGATTTTTAATCGACCTTTTGGATTCCTTTCGGCTTGAAATCGGTGGGGTTGTGATCGATTAGGCAAGGGCTTTCGAACGGCACCCGAAGTTCGGCCATCGGAGCAGTCGCCGGCGACCGGCTGGAGGTTGAAGATGACTGGCGCGTGACTGGCACGCGCCAGTTCAAGCTAGGTCATCCACGCGCCGCGCGTGAGGGCGCGTGACAAGTCAGGTAATTTCGAAATTTTTTTATTATGTTTAGAAAATTATTTTATTATTTATGGTGCAATAAAATTTAGAAAATTGTTTGAGGAAATGGTTATTTTGTAATTTTCAAAGTGAATAAGGCTTAGGAAAAATAGGAAAAGGAATTATAAAATCCTTAGAAATTTTTGGGAGATAGGAATTTACTAATTATGAATTATTATGAAGAGAAATCAAGGAAAAATGTTGAGTAGGCATTTATTAGAATTTTTGAAGAGGAATATAAAGAAAATAGGAGGAAATTATGGAAAAATTGGGGAAAATAGATATTGATATAACTTTGAACAACGTGATGACTAAGGTATCGTAGAAGCTCGAGGTTGAGGTATAAGAGCATCGGGCGCGAGAATCAAGGTCAGGCACGCAGATCGAGGCGGGCGCGCAAATCGAGGCTGACCGCGCTTGACGATTGGAATTCGTCTAAAGGTGAGTGTTCTCCCCAAACTCGGTTTGACTTGTGAGAAGTTCTTCTCCAAACATTGATTTCTGTGAATGATTCTACCCAAAAGATTTCAAATGACATGTAAATGGTTTCCATGCTCGGTTTTGTGATGAATTGTCTAAATGATTGCTTACATGTGCATTAAACGATGATTTAAGTATTGATGGTGCATGTTATGAGTTTAAGTGATGCATGTTATGATTTTTCGACCATTGGCTGGTTTGTGACGTTTATGTGGGTTGTTGACCTGTGACGTGGCCTAGAGTGGCAGTACTCGGGAATGCGTACCTAGGATTAATGTTTGGTGATCACTTGGGACGGGGCTGAGACGGACTTCACCCTACGGGACCCAAGTGGCGGGGCTGCGAGTGGACACCACCCCGGTTGATGGCTCAAGTGGCGGGGCTGCGAGTGGACACCACCCCAGGATCCTTTGAGCGGTAGCATTAATGCCTAGGTGACGGCGATTCCATGGACAGTGCTGTTGTGACACTCTCGGGGCTAGGGTTATGTTTTGGACCGCTTTTGAGTGGGAGCGTAAAGCCTGACAATGACCGCGGGGTGGTTCCTGGGTTCATGTGTCGAGGTTGTCCCTCTTAAGCGGGATTGGGTTGCCAATGGGTCGATTTGGTTGTGTCGCCTTTAGAGAGATTGCGTTTTCCCCGGTTAGGGTTAAATGCTGTGTGGGATTCTCTTTAGGCTGGTGCATGTTGAGATTTATCGATTTTGGGTACATGATTTCTGCATACATTCATGAAAACGTTTTTGAACTCTCACTTAGATGATTCAGCATCTAATTTGGACTATGTCCCTGGAATATTCAAACGTTCCAGGTGAAAGCAGTGGCGTCAAGAGGAAGAATGTCGTCAGGATGTAGCAGTTACATTTGGTTTTCGTAGGTCCTGTTTATGATGTTTAGAGATCATGTAATATATTTTCATCAATTCAATTATTGTAAAAGAAATTGTCAGTGATATGTATATATTGAGGTTTCGATCTTGCTTCCGCTGATGTGATTGATGATACCTGTCTTAGTTATTTATTGAATATTGTTATACTAAGAAGGTACGATCGAGATTGTCGGGAAACGAGGAAAATATGGCCATCGAGGTAATTACGTGGTGTTTGATTTAAATTTTCTCGAAATCTCGAATTAACGCACGCTTGGGAAAAGTGGGGCGTTACAGTTGGTATCAGAGCGAACTAGCAAAAATCCCCGATTGGAGACTCAGGGGTACTAATGGAAATAGGGAATGATTAAGTCAGTAACGGTTAGTCTGATGTTAAGTTAGGCGATAGGAAGCATTGAGATGATTTGGATTCAAGTATTGTTTAAGTGTTGATGTTTTCTTTTCAGATGGAAAGGGCTCGAAGAATTTTGGATCTCAATGAGCAGGATGAGGGAAACGGCAGTAGCAGTCATCGTGGTCGCTCAGTGAGTCGCGCCACAAGCAGTCGCCATAGTCACTCTACGAGTTCTGCTACGAGCAATCGCCGTAGTCGCTCAACGAATCGTGCCGCGAGCAGTAGACGACAAGAAGAGCAATCAGGTCCTAGTGAGAGTAGGCTTGATCGAATAGAGCGAATCTTGGAAGGCGTACTGACACATGTAACGAGGAACGAGGCGCCAAGACGCACCCCCCATATGTTGGACCAATACCGCCGGCAAAGACCCCCGGTGTTCAGGGGCAAAGCAGGAGATGACCCCAGTGCAGCTGAGTACTGGATGGAGCAAACTGAGAAGCTACTCCAACATCTGCACTGCAGTGACGAAGAGAAGGTTAACTGCGCTACATTTATGCTTGAGGGAGAGGCTGCAAGATGGTGGCAATCAGCCCAACGAGCCCTACAAACGACACTCGGGCAGGCGGCACATGATCTAAGGCCGAGACGAGATCAGACGATAACTTGGGAAGCATTTAAAGAAGCTTTCAATGCTCGGTACTTTCCCCAAAGCTGGAAGGAGGAGAGAACTTGGGAATTCATGAACCTAAAGCAGACTGACGGGATGTCGGTAACTCAATACGATGTCAAGTTCACTCAACTGATCAGATATGTGCCTATGTACGAAACTGACGAGAGACAGAAGGCACAAAAATTTGTGGGTGGATTGAAAGTAGATCTACAACAAGCCCTCAGTTCGTGTATCATCAACACTTACAACGAGGCGCTGGACAGGGCTTTGACCACTGAGATGAACCTACTGCGTGTAGGATTGATAAGGTCTGATGAAAAGAAGAAAGAATTGAAAGGCACGGAGCATAAAGGGAAAAATTTCAAAGAAAACAAGTCGTGTCCCCGATGCAACAAAGAACACCCAGGAAGAAATTGTTCTCAAGGGCATATCACATGTTTTTCGTGCGGTGAGACTCGAGGTCGAAGTACAAGAGCGTCACGTGCGAAAAACGAGGCCAGGCACGCAAATCGAGGCTGACTGCGCCTGACGATCGGAAAGCCGTCTAAAGGTGAGTAGTTCTTCTCTAAAAATTGATTACTGTGAGTTGTTCGGTCCGAAAGATTTCAAATAGCATACGAATGGTTTCACTGTGAGTGTTCGCTTCCAAACTTGGTTTTGACTCATGAGGGGTTCTGCCCAAAAGATTTCAGATGACACGTAATTGGTTTCCATGCTCGATTTTGTGATGAATTGTCTAAATGGTTGTTTACATGTGCATTAAACGTTGATTTAAGTATTGATGATGCATGTTATGAGTTTAAGTGATGCATGTTATGATTTTTCGACCATTGGCTGGTTTGTGACGTTTATGTGGGTTGTTGACCTGTGACGTGGCCTAGAGTGGCAGTACTCGGGAATGCGTACCTAGGATTAATGTTTGGTGATCACTTGGGACGGGGCTGAGACGGACTTCACCCTACGGGACCCAAGTGGCGGGGCTGCGAGTGGACACCACCCCGGTTGATGGCTCAAGTGGCGGGGCTGCGAGTGGACACCACCCCAGGATCCTTTGAGCGGTAGCATTAATGCCTAGGTGACGGCGATTCCATGGACAGTGCTGTTGTGACACTCTCGGGGCTAGGGTTATGTTTTGGACCGCTTTTGAGTGGGAGCGTAAAGCCTGACAATGACCGCGGGGTGGTTCCTGGGTTCATGTGTCGAGGTTGTCCCTCTTAAGCGGGATTGGGTTGCCAATGGGTCGATTTGGTTGTGTCGCCTTTAGAGAGATTGCGTTTTCCCCGGTTAGGGTTAAATGCTGTGTGGGATTCTCTTTAGGCTGGTGCATGTTGAGATTTATCGATTTTGTGTACATGATTTCTGCATACATTCATGAAAACGTTTTTGAACTCTCACTTAGATGATTCAGCATCTAATTTGGACTATGTCCCTGGAATATTCAAACGTTCCAGGTGAAAGCAGTGGCGTCAAGAGGAAGAATGTCGTCAGGATGTAGCAGTTACGTTCGGTTTTCATAGGTCCTATCTTTGACTTCAATGTTCAAGAGATTATGTAATGTATTTTCATGTGAAACATCGATTCAGTTATTGTAAAAGAAATTGTCAGTGATATGTATATATTGAGGTTTCGATCTTGCTTCCGCTGATGTGATTGATGATACCTGTCTTAGTTATTTATTGAATGTTGTTATACTAAGAAGGTACGATCGAGATTGTCGGGAAACGAGGAAAATATGGCCATCGAGGTAATTACGTGGTGTTTGATTTAAATTTTCTCGAAATCTCGAATTAACGCACGCTTGGGAAAAGTGGGGCGTTACACTTGGTATCAGAGCTTAAGTTGTATTAGACACAAGGAAAAAGATTGCCCTAAGAAGAAAGATGTACCTCCAACTGGGAATCAAACGGGGATCACGTGCTACTCGTGCAATCAACCTGGTCATTACGCCAATGAATGCCCGAAAAGACAGAAGGTAGAGCAAACTGGGAAGATAACCATGACGCCAGGACCTCGTACCGGACGAGTCTTTTGCCTAACAAGAGAAAATGAAGAAGTCTACCCTGGCTTGGGAAGAGATGATGAAGAAACCACGACCAAGGACATGCCAAGTTAATTCAATGTTATCAATTTCTGTGTCATCATGGCATTAGTATTAGGATCGATTATGAGTCAATGAAATGTATTTTGAGGACACAGTTGGATATAATAATAAGTGTTATGAATCATTTTGGGATTTGCGTAACTGCCTGTTCAAAGCTACAACGGGATATTCTGAGAAATAAAGACATGGTTGGTAAACTCGGATCATAAATGAATATGAGGATAATGAGTGGTATCTAGGACATTCAATTGGGAGTCATTAGCAGATATCACGGACCAAATTTCGAGGACGAAATTTTTCTAAGGGGGGGAGGATGTAACACCCGAGAAAATTTTTGAAGATATTAGGTAAAGGGCAAAATAGGAATTTTGAGAAAAATGAGACTTTAGGGCACACTAACCTAGTTTTGGACGACCAAATTAGCCAACGGGAGTACCTCGGACCCGAGATTGCCCGAGAAAATGGTATAGTATCGACAAGCAATTAAAATTTTGATTTTTAGTGATGAAAGGAAGAAGATCGGGAACAGTTTTCGGTACAGCAAAATACAGCTGCCCGTTTAGGTCGTATTACCGAATCGCTGTGAACAACATCCAAAATGTCAACGGAGGGTGTCAGGGAATAGTATTCGATGTGTAGAACAACCCTTAAGTGGTTTCGGGTTGAATCGAGTGGATTTGAGGTCAAATAAATCAGTCGGGCCAAAGTGTAATTTTCTAAAAATGCCCGAGGGAGGTCTAAACAGCAATTTTTTTAAAGTTTCAAGGGTGAAATGAGAATTATTAACCTTAAGGGTCTTAGTGAAAGTGTTAGAAAGATCAGGGGCTTGAGAGAAGGGGCCAAAATGCAAAAAGAAAACTTATAGGGGCCTAACTGCAATTTCAGAAAAATCGCACGTTGCTGGCAGATTTGGCCGCGATTGTGGCCGGAAAATCCGGCCACCTGGACGACCTAGGGTCGTCAGGGCATGGTCTAGGGCGTCCTTGGAGGCGTGGGGAAGAAGTATAGCCGGAGAACGAGCCACGTGGGGGCCGATTTTGGCTATAAATAGCCAAGGGTTTCGGCCGAGAGGAAGGCACCAAATCGAGCTTGTTCTCGAGCGATTTTTGGAGATTTGATAGAGGGCTTTTGGTCTCCATGAGGTAAGGATCAATTTGGCATCGGTTTGAGGCGTTTTGGAGCAGATTCGAGGGAGTTTCGAAGGTGGCCGAAAAGCCCTAGGCGGACCGCCACCGCCAACCTGCAACTCGATTTTTAATCGACCTTTTGGATTCCTTTCGGCTTGAAATCGGTGGGGTTGTGATCGATTAGGCAAGGGCTTTCGAACGGCACCCGAAGTTCGGCCATCGGAGCAGTCGCCGGCGACCGGCTGGAGGTTGAAGATGACTGGCGCGTGACTGGCACGCGCCAGTTCAAGCTAGGTCATCCACGCGCCGCGCGTGAGGGCGCGTGACAAGTCAGGTAATTTCAAAATTTTTTTATTATGTTTAGAAAATTATTTTATTATTTATGGTGCAATAAAATTTAGAAAATTGTTTGAGGAAATGGTTATTTTGTAATTTTCAAAGTGAATAAGGCTTAGGAAAAATAGGAAAAGGAATTATAAAATCCTTAGAAATTTTTGGGAGATAGGAATTTACTAATTATGAATTATTATGAAGAGAAATCAAGGAAAAATGTTGAGTAGGCATTTATTAGAATTTTTGAAGAGGAATATAAAGAAAATAGGAGGAAATTATGGAAAAATTGGGGAAAATAGATATTGATATAACTTTGAACAACGTGATGACTAAGGTATCGTAGAAGCTCGAGGTTGAGGTATAAGAGCATCGGGCGCGAGAATCAAGGTCAGGCACGCAGATCGAGGCGGGCGCGCAAATCGAGGCTGACCGCGCTTGACGATTGGAATTCGTCTAAAGGTGAGTGTTCTCCCCAAACTCGGTTTGACTTGTGAGAAGTTCTTCTCCAAACATTGATTTCTGTGAATGATTCTACCCAAAAGATTTCAAATGACATGTAAATGGTTTCCATGCTCGGTTTTGTGATGAATTGTCTAAATGATTGCTTACATGTGCATTAAACGATGATTTAAGTATTGATGGTGCATGTTATGAGTTTAAGTGATGCATGTTATGATTTTTCGACCATTGGCTGGTTTGTGACGTTTATGTGGGTTGTTGACCTGTGACGTGGCCTAGAGTGGCAGTACTCGGGAATGCGTACCTAGGATTAATGTTTGGTGATCACTTGGGACGGGGCTGAGACGGACTTCACCCTACGGGACCCAAGTGGCGGGGCTGCGAGTGGACACCACCCCGGTTGATGGCTCAAGTGGCGGGGCTGCGAGTGGACACCACCCCAGGATCCTTTGAGCGGTAGCATTAATGCCTAGGTGACGGCGATTCCATGGACAGTGCTGTTGTGACACTCTCGGGGCTAGGGTTATGTTTTGGAATGCTTGAGTGGGAGCGTAAAGCCTGACAATGACCGCGGGGTGGTTCCTGGGTTCATGTGTCGAGGTTGTCCCTCTTAAGCAGGACCGGTTTGCCAATGGGTCGATTTGGTTGTGTCGCCTTTAGAGAGATTGCGTTTTCCCCGGTTAGGGTTAAATGCTGTGTGGGATTCTCTTTAGGCTGGTGCATGTTGAGATTTATCGATTTTGGGTACATGATTTCTGCATACATTCATGAAAACGTTTTTGAACTCTCACTTAGATGATTCAGCATCTAATTTGGACTATGTCCCTGGAATATTCAAACGTTCCAGGTGAAAGCAGTGGCGTCAAGAGGAAGAATGTCGTCAGGATGTAGCAGTTACATTTGGTTTTCGTAGGTCCTGTTTATGATGTTTAGAGATCATGTAATATATTTTCATCAATTCAATTATTGTAAAAGAAATTGCCAGTGATATGTATATATTGAGGTTTCGATCTTGCTTCCGCTGATGTGATTGATGATACCTGTCTTAGTTATTTATTGAATATTGTTATACTAAGAAGGTACGATCGAGATTGTCGGGAAACGAGGAAAATATGGCCATCGAGGTAATTACGTGGTGTTTGATTTAAATTTTCTCGAAATCTCGAATTAACGCACGCTTGGGAAAAGTGGGGCGTTACAAAGTTAAGGTAAGTAAAAATATCCTAGAAAATTTCAGTAAATTATGATTATTATTTTAGGGATCATGATTTATAAATATTTGAGGAAATGTTTGAGAAATTATTTATTGAGGAAAATTATGTTTAAGGAATTATTGAGGAAATAGGAAAAAATAAAGGAAAGATATGAGAAAATTAGAAAAAAAATAGATATTGATATTATTAAATGAATATGATGGCCAGGGTATGTTGAGGATTCCAATTGATTACGTTAGGAGCCTGGCACGAGAATCGAGGTGTTATGAGATGCGTACGAAGTAAGTAGTACTCCTTGAAATGGATTTAGCTTTACGAAAAGATGTTTGATTTGAAAGTGGTTTTCTCAAAACCTGATTTGATGTAAACGATTTTATCATGTTGTCATGTCTTGATGTGATTATATCATGTAGATTGCATTACATGTATTGATGTTGAAATGTGCATACATTCACGATGATATTATTGACCATGCATTGCATAAAGGGCTTGGGATTATGAACTGGCACCGCTGCTCTACCAAGTGTGCACCCATACACATCGGTCCAGGAAAGGGACTGTAAAAATGGGGAGCAGCAGTTGGGTGCGGTTGACTCAAGTCGAAAACTACGAGGACATTTTGCATATTGCATTCATGCAAGAAAATGATTTTGTACCGCTTACTTAGATGGTTCATCATCTAATCGGGCTTTGCTCCTGGAACATTCAAACGTTCCAGATGGAGACTGTAGCAGGTACGAAGATGAATGAGGCATGAAATGGCACTTAGCTAAGTGCATGATGAATGATCGATGAGATGAATGAATGTGATGTAGCTCATGTGTTTAAGTCCTGCTACTTTGAAATCTGAACGCTTTGAAAATCCATGATGTAAGATATGATGATGATTGGCGTATGAGGAATGATGATGTAACCTTAGGGTTGATGATGACGATGTATAACCCATTTAGGGTTCATGTTAGTAAGAACGCATGTTATGAGTTAATGTTAATTGAGACGTATATTATGTTTTAAGTCTTGTATTGAGGATTAAGTTTGGGAAACGGTGATGTAAAGAATTGATTTATGATTTATAATAAAGTAAGATGTCAGGTTCGATTCTAGCTTCCGCAATTAAGGTATGCATGTGATGATTCTCTCTTTAGAGAATAAATTAATGCAGGGAAATTCTTGGACGGATGCGAGAAATGATGTTATTTAAGTGTTAGTTTGAAAGAAAAAAATTATCGTCTCAAAATTGTCCCAAGAAATAACGCGCCCGGGAAAACGGGGCGTTACAGCATCTACCTCTTCTATTACTGTCCATCCCACCGTCGGTATATATATATATATATATGTATGTGTGTGTGTGTGTATATGTATGTGTGTGTCTGCGTGTGTGTGCATATATATATGTGTGTGTGTGTGTTCGGATATGTGTATACTTGTATATATGTGTGTGCGAAGATGGCTGCATGTGTGTGTGTGTATATATATATATATATATATATGGAGTTTTTAGTCTTTGATTTTTAATTTCAAACAAGCATAGAAGATTTTGTATTTTTTTTAAAAAAATTGTATTTTAGGGATGATTGCGTAAAGATAGATGTTGTTGTGTGTAATGCTGAAGAGGGTATTTTTGGAAAATATTGGTTCCAAAGAGTTTTTAACATGGCTGTAAAGAGTAAAAGAGAAAAAATATATTTTTGCTAGCTGCGAATAGAATTTCCTATAGAATTTTCCTTCAACAATTGATAATTACAAATATATCATTTTTTCAATTACAAATTTACCCTCAAATTGATGACCCCAATTTACAAATCTTCCTCATCCTTCTCCCCCCCCCCCTCCCCCCAATCTCATTCTCGCCATTGTAGCCACTGACGCAGTCACTTCTGCCATCGTTCACCACCACCTCCGTCGTTGTTCGCCTCGAATGCAGCCGCTTCCGCCATCAACGTTTCTTGTCGCCATTCACCTATGGCGACATCTCCATCTCTTTCTCTTTCTCCCCTCCCCTTTTCTTCATTCGCAGTTCACCACTATTACTAAAAATGTATATTCTATCTGTTTCGAAAGAACTCTTACTGAAAAGAGGGTTAGTACAAAATACAAGCAGCTCAAAGAGATATCGAAACCAGCCAAAAACACAAAAGAGTAATAGTTAAGAAACTCCCTGTAAAATAACTCATCAAGGCTCAGATCAGGGTCTGTCCGTATTATACCACCCAGGTAACTCCAAAATAGGGATACCAAGCCTCACGGAAGCACTTAAGAAACAAGCCACGAAATCCCCCAAATCGGAGCCCTAAACCTTCTCGGCCAGAACACCAAAACTTCTCCCAAAACCACACAGGTTACGTTCACAGCAAGATCCACAAAGGAACAAGAACGATCACAAAGATATGGGATGAGGAACAGTACTCGAAAGCCTCCCTTAAAAGGATCTGTCAAACCAGATAAATAGGGGCTGCTCACCAATCTACCAAGGGCTTCCAAAAGGAAAGGAAGATCACTGCCATGAAAAGGAGATCTAGCAGAAAAAAGAAGAACCAACTCGCGAAGATCGGCCATCAAAAGGAAGAATATCGGGAGAGCAAAGAGAGAATGAGAGAGAGAGATCAGCCGCTAAATAAGGGTAAAGAAGGCAGAATGTAAGCACTCTTACCCGGATATTCCAACCACCCGGACTACCCGAACAAGAGCACTTATGAAAGGAGAAAGAATGAAACACGAGACAAAAACCACCCTGGCATGCATACACAAAAATAAGAATAGCGGAAGCGAAGCTAAACACATGCATGCACTACGGGTATCCTGCTAATACAGCGGTCACATAACAAACAAATGAACACAGACTTCTGTGCCGACATACATGAGACACGAGAAATGACCTGGCACAGTCGGAAGTAATAAAGTAAACCTTACTCAAACATCAGAGTTGACGGGGACTGACGGGACTACCTGTACACCATATCGACTCTGCCGCTAGACGCTAACTCCCTTGCTCGAACCCACGCTGGCACTATCTGGAATGATGGAAAGTAAAGTGAGTCGAGAGACTCAGCAAGCATAAAGAAAAGAAAGGCTGAACGCTGAACATAACCAGAAAACTCTCTCCAAAATAAACCCCAGGTACACACAAGCCATGAGACGCTACAACACAATAGTAGAGCATAATAAAAGCACATACCGGTCCTTGGGGCCTACACAAGACACACGGCACCCAAGTCCTATACCAACCTACCGCTACCCTGAAAGGCAACATAAATCTCCACAAACCTGGGCGCGCTATCCCGGGTCAGTACTCCCATCACCCGTCCATGTCGGTACTCCCGACAACCGAGCCATAGGCTCCCTTGGAACGGTACTCCCATCCGAGAACTATATACTACCAGTAGCCATGCAATGCACATAAAAATGCAATGGCGTAGTGAGCATCAACGTGATACACTGGCGCCCATACATCCAGGCATCAGGCTATGCTTTGCCCACATAGTAAACCACACGCCATGCATATGCCCGCGCTGGATGCAACCTAACTATGCTAGAATGTCCGTGTCCAAGCATACTCTATAAATGAATATCCCAACATACATCCCGTACCTATGTGCATATCAAATCATGAACAGTAATACAATGTATCTAATCATGCAATAAATCACATACTGGCAGAGCTAGTCAGCAGTGCCCGGCACCGGTCAACGGCCAATGACTAGGAGTGTCCGCCTGACGGTCCACTTCAGGGCTATACAATATTCTACCCCAACGTCACCAAACATTCGACCCCTGCCCCACTGCTCAATAGCTCTAACCGAATCATAAATAAACTCAAGAAAATCGTAAATAAACCCGCACGTCTAGGAACCTAGTCTCCAAACTGGGTTCAGCATCATTCTGAAAGGAATGGGGGAGGTATAAACCCTCCGTAGGCACTCAACAAATAAAATTCTAGAAGTCTCAGTTTTAATTTAAATTAAAACAAATGAATAATAATTTAACAAATAAGGTTAGGTGTCGAATTAGAGTAAGGGAGGTGATAAAATACAGGAAATCACGGGGTTTTTCACGGGAATTAAGATCAGGAAGAGAGGGTTGGGAGTTTGCCTTTACACGACCGTTTCTTGCTTTTCTTGCACACCCGCTGCGAAGTAAAATGTTCGCTGGCAATAAATAAAATCGCAGCTTTAATTAAATAAATCTACCGTGTAATATAAATAATTTAACCGTCTAAAATCCCTCGTAGGCGCACCATAAATAAAATTTCAATAAGTCTCATATTTATTTTAAATTAAATCACGCTAATAAAATCCTCGAAGCCAGCTTAATAAATTAAATTTAAATCAAACAACTCAAAATTTCATAATTAATAAACAGGTCGAAACAGACGAAGGGAGGGTATAAAATACGAGAAATCACAGGTTTTCTCATGGGAATTAAAGAACTCAAGGAAAGGGATTGGAGCTTGCCTAAAATTAGCTGCTTTCAGCCTCTCTTGTACTCCCAATGCGAATTAAATCATTTCTTAGCAAATAACACAACGGGGACTTAAATTAATTAATTCTAATCGCGTAAAATTTATAATTTAAACATATTACGCTTCTACTAATTTTTACCCACGTATCTGATCACTTCCCATGCCGAAAAATTCTAAAATTCCTTTATTTTTTTCCTTATTTTCTTTCGTTTCTTTCCTTTCTTCTTCTTCTTCTTCTTCTTCCCCGCGGCTCTCCCCTGCGTCTTCTTCCTCACACGAACCAACGGCCACCCACCGATGCCCAGCCCACCAGCCGCCGCTGCTGCCTGCCAGCAGCACCGTAGACCACTCCCGCCTCCGGCACCGCCACCCACGGCCGCGTTGCTGCCCGCGGTGCTAGCCTTCCTCGCTTAGCTACGAAGCTCGCGGCCATGGCTGCCATGGCCGTAGCTTGTTGCTTCTGGTCACTTCCTCGCGCCACCTCGAACCAGC
Organism: Diospyros kaki; assembly: GCA_036245055.1. Lineage (NCBI taxonomy): Eukaryota > Viridiplantae > Streptophyta > Magnoliopsida > Ericales > Ebenaceae > Diospyros > Diospyros kaki. The sequence continues at coordinate 41,777,698 of BSEG01000007.1, read as the reverse complement.
TCCACCACCAACGGTTGCGCCACCGTCGACTGCCGCTGCTCCTTATCGCCCCTCTCGGCTTCTGTCCTTTCGCTGGGTGGCCATGGCTGAGCTTCACTCGGCCAACTTCCATGGCCGCCCGCCTCTCCCTCTCTCTCTCTCTCCCTCTCCCAATCTCTTTCTCTCCATCTCCCTCACCCAATATCTATCTCTCACTCTCTGCTCGCTCTCCACCCCCCCCCCTCTCTCTCCTCTGTTCACTTTGAAAAACATGGCCATTGTGCAAGGCATAGCCTCCAAGCACACGCCCACGGCCACACGTTTTTAACAATGTTAATTAATTTAATTTAATTCAAATTAATTTAATTTACTCTTTTATTGATATTATTGTTATTATTCTCCTTATTATTATTGGAAATATTATTTATTATTATTGTTATCTTAATACCTTAAATCCTCAATTACAGAAATTGATATTTATTTCCATGTCCAAAATTTTAGGATATTACACAAAAAGAGGCCTTATATATGACGGTGCTAGGGCACGACTAAAGGGTCATTTGGCTTGGGCTTGGGCTTCCTTAAGTCTTGAGCAAATAGTCTCAGCCCATTTCTCCTCCAAAAACTTAATTAAAGGCTTATGGCCCGACTTTTAATGGACTGTCAATGGGTGGTATATTTTGGACGATACTTCAATCCCAGACCGAATCCTATGAAGATAAACTAGACTATTCGTCATAGTCTTGGGTCTCATTGGGAAACAAAAACAACACTATCTAAATATAAGTATACACAAAGTAAATATATATATATATATATTACACAAAAGATTTACATATATATAAATATGCATAAATATGTTTTTTAAATACAACTATAAACTACAGATATATTATACAAAATCATCTAAATTAAATTAATCCCATTTTGTAACTTTTAAAAATTTTGACTTATAATACGTTAAACTTTTAAGAGCATAGTTTGGCTTGTTATTTTTGAAAAATTATTTTATAGTTTTGTTTTATTTTTTAAGTTATAAAATGAAAATCAAATTATAAATCATAATATTATAATATTTATTTTTTAAGATCCATTTTTGATGCAGCTTTTTTCGGATATGTAATTTCTCGATCCCATTGTTACTGTTGTTTCATATTAAGCTTAAGGTCAGAAAATATGGACCTCTTTGCAAACCTGTATTTGGGACGACAAAAATCAGAAATGTTATGTAAATTGAGGGTAAATTATGTCAAAGATTACTAAATTTTGGTGTGTTTTTTATTTTGATAACTAAATTTTAATTCTTTTCAATGTAATCATAGAAATTTAAAAAAATTTATAATGTGGTCACATATAAGATTTTTCGGCCACTTTATAGCCGGAGTAGATAACATAGTGCTGATGTGACAAATAATAAAAATTATTGTGTAATAACAACCAATCAAAACATGTCACATGTCAAACCTATCAACGCCACGTGGCACGTTCTGATTGGTTATTATTGTACAATATTTTTATTGTTTGGCACATCAATGTCACATGAGCGCCATATCATCCACTTCAATTATAGAGTGATAAAAAAATCTTATATGTGATCATATTGTAAAATTTTTTAAACTTTTATGATCACATTAAAAAGAATTAAAATTTAGTTATCAAAATAAAAAATACACTAAAATTTAATTATCTTTAATTTTGATTTAATCCCATCAAATCCATCGGGTTTGTTTTCAGATAACTGGAGTGTGAAGGCAATTCCATTAGTTGCATGGTTATTTGTTCTTTATTTTCAAAAATGGAATTGCCTTGTAATTTTATGTTATCCTCGCTGCCTGTAGTGAGTTGTACCCTACTTTTGTCAAATAGGTTTCATTTACCATTTTCTGGAGTTCGTATTATTTTATTTGGACTTTGCTATCAATATGTCGGTTTTATGTCTCTCCTTAGGAATATTAAATGCATAATGCGGCTGCCATCTGGTGCATACGCCATGTTTTATGAATGGCTATTATGCATCTTATTATTTTATTTATAATTTTATATTCAAATATTCAAATAATTTTTAGCTGCAGAAACAGGCTTTATAAATCAAATTTACAATTTGTTAAGTGTTTTAATCATTTATGATAGACTAAAAATATGAATTTTTTTGTTAAAACTTTAAAAATATGAAATGCAATATACTAAAAAATAAATATACATCTTTATGATAGGAGAATAGGGGAACAGCGATAGGAGAGGAGAATGGCAGCAAGAACAAGAAGAGAGAAAGGGGGAGAGAGATGGAGGCGAACTACGCCAAGAGCGAGAAGAGAGAGAAATGGAGAGAGAGAGAGAGAAAGCAATGTTGATGGTGGCTAAAACAGTGAAAGCAAACATCAACTAGCAATGTTGATGGTGGCGAACAATGGCAAAGGTGGTGGCGAACAATGGCGGAAGCACCTGCGTTGAACAGCTACAATGACGAGAATGAGATGTGGGCAAAGGGGGAGGGAAGAGAGAGAGAGGGAGGGGAAAGGAGAAAGAGAGGGAGGAAGAAGCGTGAGAAAAATTTGTAAATTGAGGTCTTCAATTTGAGGGTAAATTTGTAATTAAAATAGGCGATAAGAATTGTCAAATCTCAAATCAATTGTCCAAACCATTGTGCAAGTAACATTCTCTCATCCACTATTTCAAAAGTCCATTTGTTCCAATTATTTGTTCAAAGTTGGGGTCACTTGAATAAGTTAACCCATTTTAAATTCTTGACAAAGCATCTTTTAAATAAAGAATTATATCGTAGGATTTTTTATTTATAATTTAATTTCTTATCAAGATAAATGATCATACAGTATCGAAAGTAAAAGTAAAAATAAAAAACAATCATTTTTCTTGTTAGGATGGTTTAAATTTACATAGCCTTTCTCAATCCAATGTTTCATTTAGTCACGGTTGTAGTTGTAAAAAATAGTAAATTTATTATTATGGTTGCCTTTAATTGTCTAAAGCGTGCATTGCGACTACCATCCAAACATAATTCCAATTCATAATCACAAGAATTGGCAAATGCCAAATCCATGAAATAAATTGTGGAATTCATTTTCCAGTTCAGGCAATATTATTGTTAGAGGAAGAGCGTATTTTAGTCCAAACATAAATTTTACACTTAAATTGTGAAATTTATTTTCAAATTTCACCTATTTAATATATACTTCAATTTTATACTCAAAAATCAAATCTCTAATGCATTGGACAAAACAATGGTTGTGATTTAGGATCCTTCAGTTTTGAGATTGTCGGCTGCTACGTGAAATTCTTCAAATCTGAATTTGGGTTTTATCAAGACTTGGTTCAATTTAAGATTTTAAAATACCGATAAAAACATTAAGGTCACGTATTGCATAGTTAATGTGACATCAGGTCTAAGAAAATAATAATTTAGTCTTTTTTAAGTATAGTGACCAATTTGACCTTAAATCTAAAATTATAATATTTTAATTTATAATTTTTAAAATCAAAGAACCCAATTTAACTCCCAACGGACACTACAAGGAGAATGGGTATTGCCGACGAACTTTTTCCGACGGTTTAAAGAATTGTCGGGAGTACACAAAATCTCCAGCGGTTTTGAGAACCGCCAGGTATGGCATATACATCCCCGGCGGTTTTTATAAAATCGCCGACTATAAATACACATCCTTAACGGTTTTGATAAACCGCCTATGGAATGCACATCACCGGCGGTTTCAAAAACCGCCGGGATATGATTTACTATAACAGAAAATCCCCCCCCCCCAAATTTTCTGTTATATGATTTAATATAACAGAAAATCCCCCCTGTAAACCCTAGCACCCTCTCTCGCTCGCTCACTCTCCCTCGCCCTCGCTCACTCACAATTCGCCCTCGCTTTTCGGCTACTCACACGGATTTACTGGCTGGATTTTGGAGTTTATCGGATATGATTTGGATATCCCGGCACTAATCTGCAATTGGAATCATAATTTGGGGAGATTTGTGGAGTCGATCGACGATGCTGGAGCACAGGAGAGACATGGTAGGGTATGTCCATAAGGTTGTTACGAAGAAGAAGTTCAAGCGAAAGACGAAGCGCCGGACGCCGGACGGTTCGGTGACACTGCAATGGCTGTACATGTCGTGCCGAGAGGTGTTTAAAGGCCCCGGCATTGTTCCTTCCCCCGCTGATGTGCAGAAGCTGTGCCACATTCTTGGTAATTAAATCTTCAATATTTTCATTTCTAATGTTTCCTTTCTAGTTCATTATCATTCTCTGCAAATTAGATCTAAATTTATGCACCACACCAGGCTTTGGTCGGGTACATGAATTCTAGGGAGAAACCAAAGTTTCCTTATCCCTTAGCGAAGTGGAATTTGATGTTTGAATCTTACTTAGCAAAATAAAAAAAAGTGTAATATTCTGCCAGAAGATTTCGGGCTAAGTAGGGATTTGTAATTCTTCCAAACCAAAGCTGCTGTGAAAGGGCCTCCAAGAGTCGCAGAAGCAACCATATACTCTTGCAAGAACTTTTCGGTAAGATTCAACTGTTCATATCACCCCCAGTTTTATTGTAATATTCTAACCAGTTAGTGAATGCTGAAGCTGAACATCTTATTTCAAGCTTCTTGCTCTCTCTCATTATGCATTCCACTGAATTTGAGCAATGTCGTTTGTTATTTAACATATTGAATTCGCTGTTATTCCTCTTCTCATGCATATTTTATTTATACTCAGAATTAGGGTAAAGATAATTAAGGTCGATTCAGGATATTTAAAATTTGAAAGCATGTTGAAATCTGATGTTGAAAAAGATTAAAAGCTACAACTCCTAGCCAGACTGGAAAGGCAATGTAGCTTTGGAACTTGCTTTACTAGAAATATAATACAAAGATTACATCTTAACTTAACATGTATGTTTCAGATTTAGCTGCTTTCAAATGCAGAGGATTATTTCAACTGCTTTCATCTCCCATTCTTTTGTAGCCTTTCAATTGCCTATTAGTTTGGCCAATTTTTATTCTTCCTGGTTTAGTCTTGGTCTCCCTTCCATATAAAGGCCCCATGGATATGATAGATTTCACATTCATTTCATTTCATGGTAAGGGAGTAGATATTGTAAATTAAATTCAATCAGTAGCGAGTGAAAAAATGATAATAGAAAGTTGCAACAACCTTAGCAGTAAATCAATGCCCTATTGTACTGGATTATTAGATCTAAAGTTTGAATGATTGGACACATCAGTACCTAAGCAAAGAACTAGCCAAATAAATGTCTCAAGCTGTTAACAACTTTATGCTATTCTTTTTATTGGTTACTTTTCCTAATTTTTTCCCCTCGTTTTCAGTCACGGAAGTTACAAGAAAGTGGGTGGAACCCCAGATGGTTCCAAAGAGAAGGTGAAGATGAACCTTTTCGTTACGGGGGTGGTTACTGGGAAGCACGGGAATGGGGAAAATGGGACAGATGCCCTGATATATTTGGAGAATTTAACGAAGAGCTTGTTAATTCCTTTGAAGAATCCTTAATTAAATAAAGGTACATAGCAAAACCGTCCCAGTTCAGACCTCGCTGAGTCCACCCCAAAACGTGAGTACATCTCTCCCTCTGTGTGTATTGCAAAACCGATCGATCAGGAAAATTTGTCACTCGGTCTTTGATCCAAGTAAGTTGGTTTTGCAGCTAACCTAGCGAGGTTGAAAGCTGACAGCATCTTCACAGCGCCATGCAACTCTCCTGTATTGTATCCGACATTAGGAGGCAACATCCATGAGTTCACAGCTATAACGCCCTGTGCGGTGCTAGATGTTCTTAGACCTCCATATTCTAGAGAGGATGGTCGAGATTGCTCGTTCTACAGAAACACTCCCTGCTTGGATTTACTGAGTAAGCAAAAACGCTAACTCCTCATTCCACCGTAGCTTTGTCTTGGATACACGATCCCTGGAATGTTCATCTCGCTACTGTTGCATAGACCTCAGATTCACCTTACTTATCAGACTTTGAGGAAAATAAATCTTCCTTTACCGGCGGTTTTAAAACCGCCAGCAAATGTACAATTTTGCCGGCGATTTTTTCAAAACTGCTGGGAATTATTAGTTTTACCGACGGTTTATGAAAACCGCCGGTAAATAATTTTTTCCGCCGATTTTCAATCGCCGAAAAACTTTTCCGACGGAGATATTTCCGGCAGTTATAATTACCGTCGGTAAAACTTTTATCGGCGGTTTTTCAACTTTTTTCGACGGTTTTTTAACCGTCGGAAAAAGATGAAATTCTTGTAGTGGCGAAGCAAAGAAAATAAATATTTCCAAGAATTAAATTTAATCCCCAGTCTTAAAATCGGTCCAATCAAAGACTGGATGAGCACATTTATAGAAAATTGTCCAATCAAATTCTTGATCCATTCCAATTCAATTTACGGTTAATGAGGATTGATCGAACACTTCAAGTTATCAAAATATATACTCATGACTTGTCAATGCCTTCAAAGATTTAACAAAAAAAAAAAAGATTTCTCCAATTTCGTCCTCAATTATAATATTTTTGTTTAATTGGTTTATGTGAAGTAACCAAAATTCGTTAAATATTTTTATCTTAAAAAATAAATAAGAAATCTCATAACATAAATATATATATATATATATAAAATAAACCATTACTGGCTTAAAAAAAATAAATAAATGAGTAGCTACTATAAATAAATGAATTTTTTTCTATTATTTTCCTTTTTATCTATTCACACACTCACCACACTCTTCTCTCCCCTTCCCACCATCTTCTTCTCTTAGTATCTGCATTCTTACCACTACAGTAAAGAGCACTAATGACATGTTTTTTCCTGTTATCAATTTTTTCTTTTTTTATTGTTCTCATTTGTCAACCAATATCATCGTGTCTCTTACTACCATAACGACATTAACATATATTTTCTTCTTTAAACCACCCTGATCATTCATCCCTTTCCTTGCGTTGATTTCTACATCTCTTCTTTTATATAATTTTGAACATATTTTTTTATTTTTTTATAAAAATAGAAACATGAAAATAAAAATAAAAACTGAAAATGAAAAAAAAAAACATTCATCACTAGTAAAAAGGTCATCGAAGCGATGAGGGGGCCGCATAGAGGCGATGTGAGCTTAATTATATGATAATTCAACTTATTTAATATTGGATTAGAGAAAAAATGTCAAATGGATGGCAGGGACGAGAGTTAGCCGAAGGTAGTCATTGGTTGGTGATTGGACCTCTTCAATATCGGGCTTGGTCATTGAAGTGCCAAATGGGCTGGGTTAAGCCTCGAGTGAGCTGTGCGCACAGACCAGCCCATCCCATCCCAGCCCATCGGCCAAGGAGGCCCATTTTGGGATTTAATAGAGAGACAGATTGATCTGAACTTCCAATCCCATGTATGGGCCATACGGCGTGGCTGTCGAGCGATTGGCCAGTGAACATGAAACACGAGGAGAGGACGGGAAGACAAAGCAATAAAAAATTATTTCTTTCTTAACTGGGCGTGAAAGAATCTGTGCTTGCTTTCGTGGTTCAAGTGAAAGGAAAATTCCACTATCAATATAACGATTTAAGGTGAAGCCTTAGGATGGTGTTGGGATTTTGATTTAGAGGTGAATTTAAATATAAAAATATAATTTTAAAATTAAAATAATAATAATATTATTAAAATATAATTTTTTTATAATTATATTTTATGACTTTTCATATTAAAAATTATAATTATTTAAAAAAATTATCTTAATTATTTGAATATTTAAACTCATCATGACCATAAAAGATGAGATCTTGTCATATAAGAAGTTAAACTCAATTAATTAATGTATTCAGACGAATTTGATAATCATATAATATTTATTTTAACTATTTGAAGAAAAATGTCTTAATATTTTTTTTTATTCATTAAAGCTTCAAAGAAATCATATAAGGTCAATTTGTTCAATACTTATTTTATTAATTTGTTCATTTTCTTCAATATAAATTTTTTTCATACTTACTTTATTTACTTCACAATTTTCTTTAATACTTACTTTCTTTGCATCACTGTAAAAAAATAAAATTATAAGTAAATTATAAAAAATATTAAATGGTTACTTAGGATATTATATACTTACTTTCTTCAATATTTATTTTTTTAATTTTTAGTAATAAAATATAATATAATATTTTTATTTTTAATAGTGTTGTGCCCCAATATTCGCAGAAAGAAAACGAATAACGAAGACTTGCTGGGGAGAAACCTTCCGAAGGAGGCTTCCGAAGACACCTTCCGAAGGCCTCTTCGGGAGCTACGAAAGAGGTTTTCGGAAGCCCCTGTCATAAGGACCTTTTCGGAAAGGCTATTCCGAAAGGTACTTCCGCAGGCTACTTCCGAAGGGCATCTCGGACCTCTATTTTTGCTTTCTTCTCTCGATCTCTATAAAAGGAAAGTTCAACTCCAAAAAAGGGATCTGGACACTGGTATTTTCTCTCACTATATTTCCTTCCGAAGAACATAGTTTTCCTTTCAATTACATTTCTTCCGTACTGACTTGAGCATCGGAGGGTCTTCGTAGGAGAGAAGCCCACGAACCTTTTGACCATCTTTTTCTTACAGTGAACTTCGAAAGCCTCGTAACCATACATTCGGAAGCCTCAAGGCCTGCCTTCGGAAGCCCCAGATATTGATCTTCGGAAGACCCCAGATACTGAAAATTGTTAGCTTCGAAAGATTGGGGATTGGTAGCTTCGGAACATGGAGGATTGGTAGCTTCGGAAGTCTGAGGATTGGTAGCTTCGGAAGACTTCACAGATTCACTTCGGAAGTCCCATCAGTGTCACCTTCGGAAACTCACATTCGGAAGCATCAGCAGTCAGTTTTGAAAGCCTTTCGAGGGGCGCTTTGTTCACATCTCAGAATCTACGGCATCCACGACTGTCCCATCTTTAAAAATTTTAATTGTTGTATTTGAGCAACAATAAATAGTAAAATATTATTAAAAAATAAAATTTTAAAAAAAAATTCTGGCCCAGCCTCACGTGGCTTCAACCTTGCCTCTAACCGTTTAATAGAACATATTATGGGCTGATTGTTAAATCAAGCCTGTGATTCAATAATTAATGGAATAAAGGCCTAGTCTTCTGTGCTCTGCTTGAACAGTAAATAAAGTGGAGGATTTGGGTCCCTCAAGAGAGCAAAGAACATGCATTTGCTGTATCAGCATCGCAAGTCAGTTATAATGAATATAGGCTCTCTTTATAATCCCAACTTCTGCACACCAAGTGCTCCACAAACTGCCGTGTATTTATAGGCTTAACAACCATAAGATCTTATGAGTTATGACCCTGACTTAACCAGCTTGCAGTGTATTTATAATTGTCCAATGTTACAGTTTATCAATCGAAAGTGAGAAATCTTGCAAGCAAGAGCTAGCAAACGGAGAAATGCAAAGTTGGGTGGCGGAGATGCAAGCCGGGGTTGACAACCTGGTCAATGATCGAAATCTAGAAGAGCAATTGGGGAGGAAAAGCTCCATCTTCAGAGTCCCTCCTGCCTTCATCTCAAACATTAACAACAGAGTCTACCAGCCTCGAGTGGTGTCGTTCGGGCCATACCACCACGGGAGCCTCACCTGACATCGATGGACGCTCACAAGGAACGCGCTTTCTTCCACTTCATCCATCAATCTAGGCGACCCAAGCAAGAGGTCTTTGACTCCATAATGGGTGTGGCTGAAATTTTGAAGGGCTCGTACGATCCCCTCGACTCTAAATGCCAAGATTACGAGAGATTCGTGTCATTGATGGTCTTGGATGGGTGTTTCATGCTTGAATTACTACGAGTCACGTATAAGTCTGAAAACTATTATTCCAACGAAGATCCTATCTTTAGCCAACATGGGGAGCTCAATGTCATGCACTTGATCAAGGCTGACATGTTGCTGCTAGAGAATCAACTGCCAATGTTACTTCTACTCAGGCTCAAATGTATCGTAGAGAATGCTGAGGTATACATTGAGCTCTTTTCTCATTCTTTTTTAAACACAAATGAGATTATCACTAATTGAATTCATAATATTTCATATGAGATTTGGACTATTATGAATTGATCTAAACTTGAGATTTTTGCACAATCAAAACAAAAGTAATTATCTCAAAACTAGACCAAAAATATGTCATTCTGATACTTTAGTTAGAAAAGAATTTTGAAAATAACTTATAGGCATCTAAGAGTAACGTAAAATATCATACATTTGGCTCTCATCTCTTGAGATCTCTTTGTACCTTCTGAGTTGAGATTTATAATGAGGATTTTAAGGGGAATTAGCTGGCCCTATCCATGTAGTTGATTTTTCATAATTTCATGAGTTTGAGATTAATTTGAATTTAAATTACAAAATTATTAGGATATGTGACATAAAGAGATTTTGAGATGCTTGCCCCATGTTTCTTCTTATTAGGTTTGGATTTATCTGTGAACCCTAAATCTTAAATATTGCCTCTTATTGAGAGATTTTCTTATTAGAATTATCTTTCAAGAAAAGTTCTACATACAAGTACTTAAACTATTATTCTTATTGTACCCTTGATGATATTTTTGGTGCCTATTTTCTACATCACTTAAGCTATTTCACCTTATTTATCTTTAAGTAAGTTGGGAGTACAATTTATTTGAAATTTGGATTTTTCGTGGTAATTGAGTAGTTGATCAAGAGTTTGATTTTCCATAATAACTTTTGTGTTCTGACATTTTGTCTTACTTTATTTTCTTTTTTTTAACATTGATTACATGATTATTTTGATTTTTCATGTTTTAATTGCATGACTCTTCAGTTTTTCTATTCTTCATGCTTCTATTCTGCATATATGTGATTGTTAACTAAAATATTGAAGTTATTCATTTAGAATTTTGATTTTTAAATTTTAAATACATATTTACCACATCGAATTACACTTTATAATCTTTTGAGACTTTATTATGCTTTAAAATATAAAATATTATTTTATTAATTAGTATTTCACCACCATGTCATGTCTTAAGTAGAATGTCTGTGTCCTCGTGTCCCGCATCCATGCCCAGGGTTTCATACTTCTTCCCCCCTCACATTATTTGTGCAGCTGCAGCCTAACATTGATGAAGCATTGCAAGAGGATATACTCAGTTTTCTCAACTACGACATTAGCAAGTACTCAGAGATGGGCAAATGTTTGCACGTGCTTGACCTCCACCGCAAGGCCCTACTCCACACACACAACAAACCTAGAAATGTAGCCCTATCTCCAGATCAAAGAGAAGGAAAAAAACAAGAGAGACAGCCACAAAGTCTTTCGCCCAGCCACAAAGCTCCATGAGGCTGGCGTCCGCTTCATGACAAGCAAAAGCATAAGTCTCCGGGACATGACCTTCGATCGTGATGGTGGTGTCATGAAACTTCCCAATTTCATAGTTGATGACTATACCGAATCAATGTACTTGAATCTCATAGCCTTTGAGCGTTGCCACGTCCTCGCTGGCAGCGACATCACTTCCTTCGTCGCGTTCATGGACTGCATCATCGACGACCATCGGGATATCAAACTTTTGAGCTCAAAAGGGATTATCAACAACTTCATTAGGACGGACAAGGAGGCAGCTAATTTGTTCAATAGAGTGTCTAGATTTGGCCGTAGAGATGAACTTCCACTTTTACAAGGTGTACGAGATTCTCATCGACTACAGCAACATGCGTTGGAATAAATGGCAAACGCGTTGGAATAAATGGCGCGCCAATCTAATTGGAACTTACTTTAGAAGTCCCTGGGCAATTATTTCTGTCATTGCAGCCACCCTTGGCTTATCTCTTGCAGCAGTGCAAACTATCTTCACCATCCTAAGGTAATTTGTAGTGTTATTTGTAAAATTTTAATGACATTCATATAAGTATATAATAGATTAATGTTTGAGTATTATTAAAAATATCATAATTAATGTCCAAATAATATGTCTTTAAATTAATTGTCGAATCAGGAAGTACAATAAAATCTCTTCAGCGAGTTTCCCTTTTCTATTTTTTATTATAATTTTTTATATTTAATTGATGCATATCTATATTTTTATCTCATATTATTGAGTTAAATGAACTAACATGTAGATAGGGTGTTTATTCAATCTGAATACCTGGGACCAAACTAGATTGGGATTGAAATTTCTAAAAATCTCAAATTAAAAACTGGAATGGTTTGATTTGGGCTAATCTTAATCGGTCATGAATATTTTTTATTACTTTTTAATATAAAATTTTAAAAATTGTGCATACATTTTTTTAAATATATCACTCAAACAAAAATTTTCATTAAAAAATCTAAACAAAAATCAACTAACTTACATTATAATAATACATTATATATATGTATGTCATATTATTTTTATTATTAATGAATAATATTAATTATTTTAAACCAATTGAATCTTGGTCTGATCTTGGACAAGACTTAACCGAAAACTATTAAAGTAAAAATGTGGAATGAGAACCAAATTGGACCAATTTGCTAGTTCATGACAAAATTTGAACGCTCTACACCTAAATATAACTATTTTGGTCTAAGTGTATATTTTGTAATTTTAGAAGTTACCACAAGAGCTCAAGAATTTGTACGACTCCCTCCCTCTTATGTGAGAATACAATACTGAAAGATTTGTGTAGTTAATGATTTTGGATGGGTGTTTCATGTCGAAAATATTGTCGAAGTTTGACTATGATTATTTCAACGATGATTCCATATTCGACTCCCACAAAAAGTTCTATATCATGCAGGGGGACATGTTACTATAATACTATTAGAGAATCAGTTCTCAATACTCTGCTATTCAATCTTAAAGGCATCAAAGAGAATGTTAATGTATAAATAAACAAATCCGACTTCTCCTACCTCATTTAGTAACATCAAAGCTCATATTTATTAAATTTTAAAGTTTTAATTAAAAATAAAAGATTAAGATTTAATTTATCATATAATTTATTATTAAAATATATTTTCTAAATCAAAGAGTCAGGATTAAACTTATTAAATTTTAAATTTAATTAACACGATCTCTTATGTTAATAAATTTCTTTTAAGGGATTAATGTCAACCAAATTAGTCTCATTTTTATAATAAGAGATGTATCTATTATATTTTATTTTTAAAGCCAAAAGGATTAAACTTGTTGTCCAAATAACACTTGTTACTCAATTAAAATATTTCCTTATTCGATTAAAAGAATATTACTCTATTAAACTTTAATGATAGTTGATTAAACTTCAATTTCTAGCATATGTTATTATCAAAACATAGAGAAAGTGTATTAAAGTTTTGTATTTAAATTCTCATTATCAAAACATCCTAAAAAATCAAACTCAATCTAAATTGCAATAATTAATATATTAACAATAAGAAAAAAAAATCTCTATATTCTATATATAATGGATATGGGCTAAGCCAAACTCAACTCAAATCGGTGGATTGAAAAATTTAAATTTTTTGGGTTTGATAAACACACATAAAAATAAAAATAAGAATAACATTGAATAAGACGAGAAAAATAATGGTTACAAGGTCTCTAACCTCAATCGAACCTACACATAATTTTTAAATCACTTTTATTTTATTCTATTACGTAAGATATTGTTTTCTTGTCAAAATATATGTTTTGTAAAAGAAAATTTTAATTAATCTTTAGTTGAGCTCATCCCATTGGCAAATTTAATTTATGATACTTTACTACTGATATTTTTATTTTTAAAACATTTATTATATTATTGAATCTTTAAAATTAGCTTATTGTCAATGCCTTGTTGCATTATTTCACTTTTTGTGTATATTGGAAATAATTTGAGATTTTGAAGTATTTATATGATAGAAAAATATGAGATGTGACAGGGTGTCCTAACTTTAAAATAAATTAAAGTTTAACAAGAGTTGGGTTGGACCTTGCCCCATAATATAAAAGAAAGTTTAAAGGGAGTTGGGTTGGGCCTTAGCCCATAATGCAAAAGAAATAAATAAAAGTTTAACTGGACCTGGCCTTAGCCCTACATTCTCGGCCCATGCCGGTCCCATCCTGGCTCTGTACCAACTTGTAGTAACATCATTGCAGTCTCTTTTGGGTATCCACATGCCTGTCTTAGATCCCATCCTCATTAATGGCGAATCAAATCCACAGTAATGAGGGTTCTGTCGACACCATGTTGCCATCTGGGTACTTTCACTGGCATCGAAAACTCAATCCCATCACCTGGAAACATACGGCACATGCAGAGAGGAGGACATCTCCTCGTCTTATATGAGCTAGCTCTCGGGAGAGAGAGGTATGTTTTTTTCTCTGACCTATTGATACACAACCTTCTCCTTACTTTCTTACTTGAGCATCGGAATGCTTGCAGGGGCTAACTGTCGAAACGCTGACTGAACCACGTCAAATCCCTTGGTGTGCCTTATCTTTTTCCCTTTTGTGTTTATTTGCTTAGTGTGAGCAAACGAATCACGGTCGGCCAATTCCTAACATCGACAATTATGATATTTAAAATTTCAGTGTCTGATATAAAAATCAGAGTGTTTGCACGAGAATTTTTCTACGTCCTTTAATTATTTTTTTTTTAAAATTTTAAGAGATTTGACAATGATATTTTTAATTGATAAATTTATTATAGTGTTCAACGAACACAATAACTTTTAATTAAAAAGTTAGTTTGAAATGAGTGATTTAGTTTAGAATTGATCCCATCTTGAATTTGTCCTTGGTTTATATATTAATTTTAATTAATTTTTAATTTAATTCAGTTTGAGATCAGTTTAAAATTAAAAAATAATTTAAATTAAATGAAAAAATGTGATGTCATTTAATTATTAATTTTAATTAAATGAAAGAATGTTACAGTTTATAGTTGTGCCAGCTGGCAACTTCAACAACCATAAGCTGAGCTTGACTTGAGCAGCTGGCAGTGCATTTATAGCTTAATGTTACAGTTTATCAAAGATGGCAGACAAATCTTTAAATCGTAGAAGGTGACGTCTAACGATTTAATTGTTACATGACTTGTAACAATTAAATCATTAATTGACATCAATTTAATGATGAAAATGATATTTAATGATGTAAAATCTCAATTTAATGATGAAAAATGATATTTGTGGGGGACGTTGAGAGGAATTAATTTGAGGGCGATTAGTGGGTGTCAAAGATAGAACTAACTAGGTTTAATCAATTTAAACATTTCCCTCTCTCTCTCACACACTCATAGGGTGATGATGTGTCATTCCGTACGTTATCACTAGCTGAATTTACGTGTGTCATTAGGGAGTTTTTGTTTTTAAAACTTATATTAAAATAATAATATAATATACATGTTAGAAATTGCTTAGATTTTTTATAAAAAAATTTATTTCGATTATAAATAAGAATATTTTTTAAAATTTTATATTAAAAACAAAAATATCTGTCATCTTATAACTGGTGGGACATGTGATATATGTGATTCACTTTTTTTTTGAATAAAAAACAAACTCATAAATAAATATGAGAAATGCTATGCCTACCAATAAGATAAAGAAATAAACAAATGGATTGCCAATTGGGGAGGCTAGGAAGAATTGTAAATTCATTGGGTTTGATCAGTCCAGTTGCTTAGATACGACTAAGGTTTCATTAACAATAGACTTTTGGTAGGGTATATTAACGTCTAGTTTTGAATTTTGGTATAGTTTGTAATACTTCAAAAGTTCAGAAAATAATAGTATATATCGGTAAGAAAGAAAATACCATCAACCGAATATCTTTTGCGTTGAATGTAGGTAAAGAACTACTAGGTTAAGCGTACTTGAACTGGGGAAGCTTAAGGATGGGTGACCCCTAAAAAGTTCATGCAGGCCCATCAGAGTAAGTTGTTTCAGTCCTTCATATCGTTCGATGCGGGATGTTACAGATTGTATCAAATCTGACCCTTGGAGAAGGCGGTCCGATGAGGACGAAAAGTGGCGCCGAGGCGCGAGATCCTGAACAATGACCGATTTCTAGTAGTTTTCTAGGATGGCATCCTTTATAGGGAAAAAATCTAGGATCAGTTGTAAGGTTGCATGACGAGAACATCATGTGTTCAAAAAGGGAGAATGTAATACCCCAAGAGTCTAGAGAAGTGTAGTATATATCGAGGATAAGTAAGGAAATAAACAAAACCAACTAAATACCTTTTGGGCTAAATATAATCAAAGAATTCTCTGGTTAAGCGTGCTTGAGCTGGAGAAGTTTAAGGATTGGTGACCCTTAGGAAGTTCAAGTAGGCCCGTCAGAGTAAGTTGTTCCGGTCCTTCCTATCGTTCGATATGGGATGTTACATAATTTTGAATGATTAAATTAATATTCGAAAAGAATTTGAGATAAATATGAGTGTATCTCTAAAGTTATATGTGTTTATCTTCTAAAATCTTACTGATTATACATGTCAATATATAATGATTGTACAAAATTCTCACCAAGATCTCTCGATCAAGATTTTTAGATTCTTGGGTAGATATCTTGAGTGCATGTAGACAATTTCTCTTTATAATAGTGGAGTAGTAGATAGCATGTCACATTTTTATACTCAAATTACATAACATGTTATAATTAGTGAAATATATGACACCTGTGATTCACTTTTTTTTTTAAAGAAATATAAAAAATGAACTTATAAATAAACATGAGAAATGTTATGCCAACAAATAAGTTTGACAAATAAATCTTACAAATGATTGGCTCAAATTCTTTATAGTTAGTGGGTGAGTTTAGGTAGAAAGAGTCATTATTGGACTAATTTGGTACAATTATTTCTAAGTTATAGTGTGGTTAGTTCACTTTATTTGAATTATTAATAAATCTTTCACATTGAAACAAATATTTTTTTTTTTTTTACCTTTGTTTTCTAGGTACTTCGCATGCATAAGTAATAGAGGAAGAAAGACATTTGGAGCTAAATTTTCATATGGTGTTAATTTTTGACTATTTTCATTTTAAAATTTAGTATTGCTAACATACATGTATATATTGGTATTATTTACTAGTTACATTCAAAACAGTTGCAAATTGTGGTCGACATTGATTTTATTTTATTTAATTAATTAAAAGTTTTTTAAGTTATATATTGTGTTTTAAATTTCATCTAGATAGTATGGGTTGGTGTAGGTTTAGAGAAAAATATTATTTTCAAAAAAAGAGATTTATTTTTTACAATGAAATTAAATTTAGTGGTATCTTAGTTGTTTATTACCTGTATATAAAATTAACTATGAAAACTTAACTATTGATTACAAAAAGTTTTATAGAGAAACTCAGCTTGCTACAAAAATTAACATGATCAGTTATGATTTCTTGTAATGAAAAACAAGTGTTTTTGCTACAATTTGGCATTCATTTGTGAAAAATATGTTATCTGCTACGAAAATTGGCATCACCATATACGAAAATCGAAATAATTTACTACGATATATGTCATAGTAAAAAATTAATATTTTTTTCTATATTTCTCTGATTGTAGCAAAAAGTGTTATTTTTTATAAAACGTTAAATTGTAACTAAACTATTAGTTATGAGGGTTTGGATACAATTCTCGCTACGAATAAATTTTTGCTAACTTAAGTATCAGAATGTTTGTGTAAAAATTTCTTTTTACCATCTTATCATTTGTGTCTTGTAGAGTTCGAATTGACTAAGTGATTTAGTCTAGAATTGATCCCAACTTAATTTCGTCTTTTGCTAATTTATTAATTTTAATTAATTTTTATTTTATTTAATTTAAGAATAGTTTAAAATTAAAATTAAATAATATTATTGTTAGTCCCTTAGAGTATGGTCATTCAAGAAGGAGGTTGAATCGAGTGATTAAATATTTGCACTTTTGATAGTGAAAATCCTTGATAGATGATTTTATAAAAACTAATCTTGTATAAATATGTATAAGTGAGATTGTTTGATATTGTTATTATTGCAAGTCACAAGATATAGCACTATAAAAAAATAAATAGCAATGGATAACACATAATTTATAGTGGTTCGGTGTATTCCAAACACCTAATCCACTCTCTCAAGACCTACCACTCTCAGGGTTCCACTAAATCTAACACCAAGGTTTCCCCTTAGCTCACATTAAAAACTATTACATACTTAGATTTAACCAGTTCTAGGCAACCAAAATAGTTCACAACAATGGTTTAAATAGATGTCCACTCTTGGACACAAATGGAACAATTAATATACACAAATGTACAAAGTAATGATAAAAATTATTGCATTAATCTCAGTTGATGGAAATATTTAGATTTGGCTTGAGTAGCTCTTCTCGACTTTGCCTTGAGGCTCTTAGATGAATGGGCAATGAAGTTTGAGAGCTTTGGATTTGCTTGAAAATTTGTTGAGAGAACTTGAGAGCTTGTGTGAGCTTCTAGATATTCAGAAATGCAAAAACTTCTCACAATTTTGAGTCCCAAATATTTATAGTTGTTGCTAGACAATCTGCATAATGGTCAAATTTTTTGACTGTTGGACTTAGAAAGTTGAATTTTTCAAATGGGAGTTGTAACATTCTGCATCAAGCGATAGAAAAGACAAGATCAACTTACCCTCATAGGCTTACGCGAACTTTCCAGGGGTCACCCATTCTTGAGCCACCCTACCTCAAGCATGCTTAATCCGGGAGTTCTTTATTCATATTCAATCCAAAAGGTATCCAACTGGTATAGTTTCATTCCTTTATATCCTCGATATATATACTAGCTTTTCTAGAGTCACTTCTTGGACTTGATCTTGGGCTCTCGGGATCTTACATTCTCCCTTCCTTGAGCACATGACGTCTTCATCATGCGACCTTACAACTGGTCTCAGATCTTTTCTCCTTTGGGGGCTACCATCTTAGAAGTATGTCAGGAGTCACTCGTTGTTTAGGCCCTCTCCCCCCAACGCCACTCCTCGCCTTTATCAAACCGGCTTCTCCAAGGGTCAACTCTGATACTACCTATAATATTCCACATCAAGTGATAGGAAGGATCAGATCAACTTATCTTGATGAGTGTAATACCCCATGTTCGTATGAAGTTGCCACGTAATTCCGATGAGTTTAAAATAACGAAAAATTAATTTTATAGCAATTTCAAGTACCGAATCAACTGCAGGGAATGCCTCAAAGTGAAATTATCTAAGGAAAATTATATGGTCTCGACGAGCGTATCGAAATAGGATTTATGATATTGAAAGAAATCAAATTCGGAACGATTTTCGGTACAGCTAAAATACAGCTGCCATTTAGGCTGAAAAACCGAATCGTCGTAGGAGGCTCTCGAAAAATCAACGGAACCCTAGAAGGGCTCCGGTTTTGCGTAACAAGAAACCCTTCAGTGGTTTCGAGATGAAATGACAACTCGGTAAGGCATTGGGGCGAAATCATCCTTTTTAACTAGGCTTCCAAGTTATTAATTTTGTGTTTTCGACATTGAAATATAAATTTAATCGATGTTTGAGGGCATGGTTATAAATAAGAAAATTAACCAAGTAATGTTAGATGAATTATGTGAATTAAAAGTGTGATTTTTCTTTTGTGTTAGTGTATTATATAATAGTTATAAATATATATATAGTGTAATATCCAAAAAAAAAGAAAAAAAAAGAAAAAAGAAATGTAATTAATTGTGTGTGTGCTGTGCTCGTGTGCGTGGAAGATGTGGAATGGCCAATGGCCATATTTGTCAAAGAATGAAACAGAGGAGCAGAGAGTGAGCAGAGAGTGAGAGATAGAGATTGGGTGAGGGAGATGGAGAGATCGGCCGAGAGAGAGAGAGCTTGCGGGAAAGAGAGAAGGAGAGATCGAGAGAGGGAGAGAGAGGGAGGTGGTTGCCATGGGAGGCTGGCCGAGCTTTGCTCGGCCATGGCAGCGACGACGCGGGGCAGCAACGGAGCAGCAACGGGCTGCGGTGGCGTGCGCGGCCGTGGGTGGCGGCGCCAGCAGCGGGGTGGCCAGCGAAGCCGCTGGCCAGAGGCGGCGACGGCTGGCGGTGGCTGGGCAGCGGCGGTGGCCGCTGGTTCGGGCGAGGAAGAAGGCGTAGGGGAGGCAGCGCGGGGAAGAAGAAGAAGAAGAAGAAGAAAAAGAAGAAAGGAAGAAGAGGAAAAGAAAGAAGAAAAGAAGAAGGAAAGGAAAGGAGAAGAAGAAATGGAGTTGCAGGCGCGGGAGATGCAGGGGGGAAGAAGAAAAGAAGAAGAAGGAGAAGAAGAAGAAAGAAGAGGAAAGAAAGAAAAGAAAAGGAAGAAAATAAAGGAAAATAAAATAATTTTGGGATTTTTCAGTATGGAAAGTGATCAGGTACGTGGGTAAAAATTAATAGAAGCATGTTATATTTAAATTATAAATTTTACGCGATTAATTTGAGTCCCGGTTGTGTTATTTGCTAGGAAATGATTTAATTTGCATCAGGAGCTCGAGAGAGGTCGAAATCAGCTGATTTCAGACAAGTTCCTAATCCATTCCTCGTATTCATTAATTCCCGTGAGAAACCCTGTGATTTCTTGTATTTTATACCCTCCCTTCGTCTGTTTTGGCCCGTTTATTAATTATGAAATTTGAGTTGTTTAATTCAAATTTAATCTATTAAGCGGGCTTCGATGATTTTATTAGCGTGATTTAATTTAAAATAAATATGAGATTTATTGGAATTTTATTTCTGATGCGCCTACGTGGGATTTTAGATGGCTAAATTATTTATATTACACGGTTAGGTTTAATTAATGCGAGCCATGGTTTTATTAATTGCTAGGGAAACGTTTTACTTCGCAGCGGGAGTGCAAGAAATACAAGAAACGACCGTGTAAAGGCAAGCTCTTAACCCTCTCCTCGTGTTCTTTAATTCCCGTAAAATACCCCGTGATTCCCTATATTTTATCACCTCTCTTACTCTAATTCGGTACCTAACCTTATTTGTTAAATTATTATTCATTTGTTTTAATTTAAATTAAATCCGAGGCTTCTATAATTTTATTTGTTGAGTGCCTACGGGGGTTTGTACCACCCCCATTCCCTTCGGAATGATGCTGAACCCAATTTGGGGAACTAGGTTCCTAGTCGTGCGGGTTTTATTTACGGTTTTTCTCCGATTTACTTATGATTTGGTTAGAGCTATTAAGCAGTGGGGCAGGGGTCGACTGTTTGGTGACGTTGGGGTAGACTATTGTACGGCCCTGAAGTGGACCGTCAGGCGGACACTCCTAGTCACTGACCGTTGACCGGTGCCGGGCACTGCTGACTAGATCTGCCGGTATGTGATTTACTACATGATTAGATGCATTGTATCACTGTTCATGATTTGATATGCACATGGGTATGGGATGCATGTTGGGATATTCATTTATTGAGTATGCTTGGACAAGGACACTCTAGTTTGGTTAGGTTGCATCCAGCGCGGGCATATGCATGGCGTGTGGTTTACTATGTGGGCGGAGCATGGCCTGATGCCTGGATGTATGGGCGCCTTGTATCACGTTGATGCTCACTACGCCATTGCATTTTTATGTGCATTGCATGGCTACTGATAGTTATTAGTTCTTGAACGGGAGTACCGTTCCGAGGGAGCCTATGGCTCGGTTGTCGGGAGTACCGACGGGGACGGGCGACGGGAGTACCGGCCCGGGATTGCGCGCGCAGGTTTGTGGAGCTATTTGTTGCCTTTCAGGGCAGCGGCAGGTTGGTATGGGACTTGGGTGCCGTGAGTCTTGTGTGGGCCCCAAGGACCGGTATGTGATTTTATTACGCTCTGCTATTGTGTTGTAGCGTCTCATGACTTGTGTGTACCTGGGGGTTTATTTTGGGAAGAGTTTTCTGGTTATGTTCAACCTTCAGCCTTTCTTTTCTTTATGCTTGCTGAGTCTCTCGACTCACTTTGCTTTCCATCATTCCAGGTAGTGCCAGCGTAGGTCCGAGCAAGGGAGTCGGCGTTTAGCAGCAAAGTCGGTATGGTGTACAGGCAGTCCCGTCAATCCTTGTCAACTCTGATGTCTGAGTATGATTTACTCTATCATCTTGTACTGTGCCAGGTCTTTCCTCGAGTCTCGTGTATGTTGGCACAGGAGTCTGTTTTCATTTATTGATCTTGTGACCGCTGTGCTAGCGGGGCACCGGTAGTGCATGCATGTGTTTTGCTTTGCTTCCGTTGCTCTTATTTTTGTGTATGCATGCCAGGGTGGTTCTTGCCCCGTGTTTCATTATTTTCCCCTTCCGAAAGGCGCTCTCGTTCGGATAAACCGGGCGAGGGTGCTTACATATAGGCATTGTGCGCGTGTTCTGGCCATCTTCTTGGCCGAGAGTTTGCTACAATTGGGAGAGAATGTCAGCAAGATTTAAGGGAATGGCAGCAAAAAATTGTGGAGATTTTCTGATATGCTTGGCGGCAGAGTTGCAGAAGGGAATTTAAGTGTTTTATACGCCAAAGTTGGCTGGAGTGGTGGCCAAGCTACCAATTGGATATAAATAGGCAGAGAGCTGGCTGCTTGAGAAACAGGAAGGGAGGGGGAGAGAGATCGGATGGGAGGAAGCGAGAGAGAGCCGCGGCCAAGAGAGAGAGAGAGATTGTAGAAGGCCATTGGCTGGCGGCCATTGCAGCCGCAAGCTCAAGCGGCCATGGCCGCAAGATCGAGCAAGGCGTGGGCAGCCAGCAAGCAGAGAAAGGTCGAGCAGCAAGTTCCAGCAGCGGGCAGTGGAGTGACAGGGAGCAAAGAAGCTTTGAGAAGGCCGTGATGTGATTGGGAGAAGCTGGGCGTAGCCATGGCAGCCATGGCTGCAACCAGCTGCAATAGGGCCGCGGCCAGCTCCAGCGGCGGCGCGACGATGCTGGGCGGTGCGTGAGTGCGTGCGGGTGAGGCCGGAGGCCGGAGCAACAGCCAGCGGAGGCCCAGCGATGGCGCAAGGCGGCGGCCGCAAGTATGCTGGTTCGGCCATGAAGGAAGAAGAAGAAGAATCGGCCATGAAAGAAGAAGAAGAAGAAGAAGAAGAGAAGAAAGAAAGAAGAAAATGAAGAAGAAAAAAAAATGGAAGGAGCTAGGCGTGCGCAGGTAGCAGGGGAGGCGGGAGGTGGAAGATGAAGTGGGAGAAAAAAAAATAAAAAAAAATAAAAAAATAAAAAAAGGGAAGAAAATGAAAAATAAATGTTGAAAAATTCTAGAAAAATTCTGAAAAATAGAAAATTATATTTCACTAGTATCTCAGAGATTTTGACAAAAAAACGGCCGGGGCACGCTTTTCGAGAATATGGCACGCATATCGAGCAAATCGAGGATGCTAAGTTAAGGTGAGTAAAATTCTCTAGAAAATTTCAAAAATTCTAAAATATTATTTTATGAATTTTCGTAGTGAAATATTTGAGAAAATATTTCTAGAAATATTTAATTTAGAATTATTGAGGAAAAATAGGAAGAAATAGAGAGAAAATTAAAGAAAATGCCAGAAATTATGGAAAAATAGGATTTAATATTTATTCAAATACCTATGGTGATTAGGATGCTTTGAGGAAAAAGTTGAGGTGTCTGGTGCGAATTTTGAGGTTGGCACGCAAATCGAGGCAAGGCACGAATTTCGAGGTAGCCCGATAAGCTCTAGAAGGTAAGTGGTACTCCTCAATTAAAGTTAGTTTTATGAAAAATGCTTGTTTTACAAGTGATTTATGTTTCTAAAAAATGTTTCATCATATTGACATGTCTTGATATGTATCTATCACGTAGATTGCATACATGATTATGAAATGCATAAATACACGTTGATATTATTGATCACACGCATATGAGGCTGTAGGGAGTACGAACTGGCACCGCTACCAAGGGTACCCCCAGATACCTCGGCTCCGAAAGGGGAGCCGTAAGAATGGTAGATAGTTTAAGGAGTGCAATTGACACCTACGATGAAAGACATTGCATACACTCATATTATAGCATTATGTACCCTTACTTAGATGGTTCATTATCTAACTTGGGTTCACCCCTGGAACATTCAACGTTCCAATCGGGCCTTGCAGCGATGATACCAAGATTGGAGATGTATAGTGACGCGAGACGTCAGGAAACGAGGAAATGTGCCAGGCTATGTTGTAATATGAATAGTTTAAGAATTATGTACATGCATTTATTTTCAGAAGTTTATGTAATAACTTTGTAATAAACACTATGTTTGGTTATTTATGTAATGCCATGAGTAGGTTCGGTTCAGCTTCCGCTTTGTAAATTGTATTCATCTCTGGTGTGTGAATTAAACACTAGATAGGCCTTAGGGAATTTTGGGATAATGTAATGATAAAAAAAAAAAAAATAAGACCCAATTTTCCTAAGGTATAACACGCCTTGAAAAAGTGGGCTGTTACAATGGGCCTATGTGAACATCCCAGAGGTCACCTATCCTTGAGCTACTCTAGCTCAAGCACTCTTAACCTGGAAGTTCTTTATCCACATTCAGCCCAAAAGGTATCCAGCGAGTATTGCTTCATTCCTTACTATCATCGATATATATATATTAACTTCTCTAGAATCTCTTCTTAGACCTAACTTTGGGCTCTCGGGGTATTATAGAAGTCGACTTCCATTAGAGTGAGAGTTGACTTTTCAAAAGACAGTTCTCAGTTGGATCAAGTCTGCATAAATTGCTCTCGGTTAGGTCGACTAAAGTTATGCAAAAGTCGACTTTTGGCAAATTAGAAGTCGACTTTCCAAGGCAAAAGTCGACTTCTTAGTCTAGATTTTGAAAAAATATTTTTTATAAATTTTATATTTATCTGAAAGATGGTTTTGATGGAAAATAAGAATTTTAATTATACATATACTATGAAAAAATATTTTATAAATTAATTAAAAATAATTAGAATCTATAATTTGTATATTAAAAGAATATCCTATTTAATAATCATCAAAACTTAAATTAGAGGTTAAATGGACCAAACTGGCTCAATAATTATTTATTAATAAAATAATAATATAATATACATGTTATTAATTGCTTACATCTTTTTATAAAAAAATTTATTTGGATGATATATATATATATATGCATATTTTTTAAAATTTTATATTAAAAACAAAAAAAACATATTCAAAACCAATTAAAATTAGACTAGATCAAATCGGTTCTATTACGACTGAATGAACTTCCATATAAAAAACCATCTCATTTTTGTTATGAGTAGGGATCAAGAGTTCACAAATTTAATGAAATAACAACTATGTGTCACATTTTAATTATTTTAATAAGTATTAAATATTAATGTTCAAAATTAATTAATAAATATTAAAATTTATTAAAACCTAAATAAAATTTACTAAATCTTATCTGAATTTATTTCCCTAATCAAAATCATGTCAAAATTGTTATTTAGACATTTAATAGTAATACTTTTAATAACACTCATGTATTAATTTATTATATATTTATATTGACATAATATAAAAATGTAATTTATTATTGTAAAAATATTATTAAAAGTTATTATAATTGAGTGTCCAAATAACATTTTTCAAACTCTTTTGCCTTTTTTTTTCCATTTTACTCTAAGTAACAATTCTAATTGTTGTAGATGTAACATCCTGTATCGAGCGATAAAAAGAACAAGAACAAATTACCCTGATGGACCTACACGAACTTTCCAGGGGATCACCCATCCTTAACCTTCCCCAACTCAAGCACGCTTACTCCAGGAGTTCTTTTTCGATATTTAGCCCAAAAGATATCCAACTGGTGTTGTTTTCTTCCTTATTTATCCTCGATACATACTACCCTTCTTTAGCCTCTTGGGGCATTACATTCTTCCCCCTTGAGCATATGACGTCCTCGTCAAGCGACCTTATAACTAGTTCTAGATCTTCTCCCTTTTGGGGACTGCCATCCTAGAAATCTACCAAAAGTCACTCGTTGTATAGGCCATCGAGCCTCGGCGCCACTCCCCGCCCTCATCGGACCGCCTTCACTAGGGTTGGGTTTGATACCACCTGTAACATCCTGCATTGAGTGATAAGAAAGAGCAGAACAAGTTATCCTGATAGGCCTACGTGAACTTTCCAGGGGGTCACCCATTCTTGAGCTTCCCCAGCTCAAGCACTCTTAACTCGGGAGTTTTTTGCCTACATTCAGCTAAAAAAAAAATTCAATTGATATTGTTTCCTTCATTACTTATATTCAATATATACTACCTTTATCTGAACTCTTGGGGTATTTCAGTAGAAGTGGGGGCTCAACCTCAGCCCCAATATATATAAATGCTTAGTTAGTGTTCCAAATGTGAAAAAAAATTAAAAGTTTTTAAAGGAATGTTTAGTAGTGACATCTATAATGCACAATAATATTTCGAAACATCGTTTCAGGTCTTTCGGCGATTTTGAAACGTTTTCATTTCTAAAACGCCCAAAAAAATGTTTTCGAACCGTTTCTGTAATTTTGAAAATGTTTTAGATCCATTTCGTAATATTAGAAAAATGAAAAGATTAAAAATTACGTCCCGGGTTAGAGTTGGATTTTTTTTCCATCTCTAAGTCAAAATTTTTAAATTTTTCTAGAATTTATTTGAATGCATTATGAAATTTATGTTTATTTTTAAATTGAATAACTATTTTTATAATTCTTTATATTAAAAATTATATTTATAAAAAAACTTCTATATTTTTTTATTTATGTGTTTCCTCTGAGTTTCTGTTTCCTACTTTTTTGAAA
Source organism: Diospyros kaki (assembly GCA_036245055.1). Classification (NCBI taxonomy): domain Eukaryota; kingdom Viridiplantae; phylum Streptophyta; class Magnoliopsida; order Ericales; family Ebenaceae; genus Diospyros; species Diospyros kaki. The sequence goes on along the minus strand of BSEG01000007.1, from coordinate 41,751,023 downwards.
AATGATATTTTCTTGTTTTCATGTCGTATCGTATCTGTATCCTTTTCTATTTCCATAAAACCTAAGGTGGCTTAATTGTTTAAATTTTAATTTTTTTTATATACAATTTTAAATAAAAATAATTTTAGTACAGCAATAAAATCATTTTTAAAGTTAGTTATTGTTTAAAAGTTAGTTATCAATATGATCTTTGATATGAAATTCTTAAATATTTCATTTTCGACCTATTTCAATTCAATCTAGGGTTGATCAAGTTGAATACTCTTAGTTAAGGAAATATATACCTATGATTTCAAAGACTTAACAAAAAAAAGAAAAAGAAAAAAGAAAAGAGTTTTCCAATTGTGTCCTCAGTTATATATTTTTGTTTGGTTGGTTTATGTGAATTAACTAAAATCGAATTTTCCACCACTACTATTAGAATTGACTAAGAGTGTTGTGATAATTGAAATAAATACGTATTTTTTAATTTATAAAACTGAAGTTAAAATTATCTAAAATATAACTAAAATCATTGTAATGCGTGACGATTCAAGAAGAGTGAAGAAAAGTTGGTAAAGTTGTAATTGAAATGAGGTTGGAAAAAGAGAGTGTAGGGAATGGACCTTATTATATTTATATCTTCAGCTAAGCCCTTCTCTAAACAGATAATATTTTAACCTTTTGAGTCTTATTAGGGTCATAGCACTTTAAAAGTCTTAAAAATTATCTTATTTGTTTTATAAGTAGTGGATAAGACAAAGGAATAAACAAATGAATTACCAATTATTGGGAGACTAAGAAGAATTGTAAGTTCATTACGTTCGATCAATCCAACTGCTTGGATAGTATTGATGTTTCATTAATAATAGATTTTGGTAGGGTCAACTCGTATTAATTTGGTAGATTATAAGCATATATTAACGTTTAGTTTTGACTTTTTTAGAATTATAGAAATAATTTAAAAATATATATATTTTATTTTTTTAACATTTCTAAAACGAAAAAGTGTCTAAAACATTGAAACAACATTCCTAAAATATTTTCGTATATCATAACTTTAGATCATCCAAATATTAATTCAAATATAACTTTAATGGGCAGAAATATGCTCTTGATATTTTATTAGTAATACGAATGGCTCTAAATATTTTTAAAATTATAAAAATAGTATAAAAATATTTCCTTAGCTTTTTAGGTATTTTAGAAACGCCGAAACAATATCCTTAAGATATTTTCGCATATCATAGCTGTATATTATTTAAGTATTAATTCAAATATAATCTTAATGCATATAATATATGTGTGTGTGTGTGTGTGTGTGTGTGTGTGGAGAAGGAGATAATTGATGAGGCTTGCAGGTGGGGGTTGAGTGTGCAATATTAGATTGCAGTAATGAAGTGGGCACGAGCAAAGCTGGGGCAGGGGCTGAGTTGTGAGTTAATTAAGTGATATTTTTTAATTAATTAATTACTTATAGCATGTGTCTTTGGTAATTAAATTTTAGGTTAAAATTTATTAAATCATTTTAAATATTACCAATAGGTCGTCATTTTTTAATTTAAAAAGTTAAGTTTATATATTAGAAAAAGAAAATGATTATAATGGTCCAATTAATTTTTAAACAATTACACAAATACTATTATTATAAATTAATTAAAATAGAAACATCAAATTTATCCTTAAATGAAAGAAAGTGATGTCATTTAATTATTAATTTTAATCCATACTTAAAGTCAAGTTAATCTCAATTTAATGATGAAAAATGATATTTGTGACAGACATTGAGAGGAATTAATTTGAGAGCTGTTGGTGGGCATCAAAGATAGAGCTACTTTGTGTCTCACAGATAGAGATGTCAAATTTTTCTTTTCATATGTCAAAACAAAATTAACGTGAATTATGGTAAAAATTTATTAAAAGATTAAAAGAATAAAAATTTAAAATATTTTTTTGTATTAAAAAGTATAATTCTTTTCATTATGAAAGGGTTCGAATAAATCACAAATAAAATAATTTTAATATTTAAAAATCTTTTAAGAATTTTATGAAAAGAATAAATATTATTCATAAATATTTTAATTCTAATAAATTTCAGAATATTAGAGTGAACGTTATCTAAAATAATTTTAATTTTAAAAATTTTTAAAAAACTCAATACTCTCTTATAAATAGATGAGATCTCGTTTTAAGAAATGTATTAATTTCATTACAATCTTTAATTTTTTAGTGTTTGACATAAGAATCAGAGTACTTGCACATAAATTTTCTTTTTTGAGTCCAAATCACTTGACGATAACATTTTTAATTGATAAATTCATTATTGTGTTCGACGAACAAAATAATCTCAAATTGAAAAGTTAGTTTGGGCTTAATGATTTGGTCTAGAATTGATCCCATCTTGATTTTGTCCTTGGTTTATATATTATTTTTTAATTTAATTTAGTTTGAGATCAGTTTAAAATTAAAAAATAATTTAAATTAAATGATTATAATGGTCCAATTAATTTTGAACAATTATACATAATTTTATAATTATAAACTAATTAAAAATAAAAATGTCAAATGTATCCTTAAATGAAAAAAAGTCCGTACTTAAAGTCTCAATTTAATGATGGAAAATGATATTTGTGGCGTACATTGGGAGGAATTAATTTGAGAGGTGCTGGTGGGTGCCAAAGATACAGCTACTTTGTGTCTCAAAGAGGAGATGTCAAATTTTGCTTTTCATGTGTCAAAACAAAATTAACGTGAATGATGGATTAAAAAAATATATTTTTTTTTCTTTTGAAGACTTCTAAATAAAGGGCAAATAAGATAATTTTAACATCTAAAAATCTCTCTACGAGGATAAATATTGTTTATAAGTATCTTAATTTTATCTGAAATAATTCTAATTTTAAAAAATATATATTTCTCTATAAATAGATGAGTTTTTATTTCAAAAGATGTACGTCTTTAATACTGATTTTGTTACGATATTTAGGTTGCGTTCTCTTTGTTGTTTTCAACTCATTTTTAATTTTTAATTTTTTAAAATAATGAAAACGCGCTCTCTTTACTGCTTTTAAAAATGCATTTTTGAAAACAAAAATAGATTTGTAAAGAAAACTCAAAACAACAAAAAGTTGTTTTGAGTGTTTTCATCCAAAATAAACTTTAAACTCAAAACACATTTATTTATGTATTTATTCATATTTTACTATTATAATGGGAAAAATTATTACAAAATTCATTAATTTGAAAATGTATATATTTTTTTAATAATATATTAACATTAAATATTTCTAATTTACTGAATAATTAAATTTGTTTAATAAAATATTATTAAAAAATTATTTTCAAAATGACAAAGAGAACGCGTTTTCTAATTTTCTGTTTTGAGAAATAATTTTTTAAAATAACAAAGAGAACGTGTTTTCAATTTTCTAAAAATAGATTACCAAAATAGAAAATTGAAAATGAATTCAAAACTCAAAATTTAAAATTGAAAAGTAAAGAAAACGCAGCCTTAAATTTTCAGTATTTGACATAAGAATCTGAGTGTTTGAACTAGAATTTTTTTGTGCCTTTTAATTTTTTTTTATAAAATTTAAACAATTTGACAATGAACTTTTCAATTAATAAATTTATTATAATGTTTGACGAACACAATAATTTTGAATTGAAAAATTAGTTTGGAGTGAGTGATTTAGTCTAGAATTAATTCCATCTTGTTTTCATTCTTGGTTTATATATTAATTTTAATTTAATTCAGTTTGAGATCAGTTTAAAATTAAAAAATAATTTAAATTAAATAAAAGAAAGTGATGTCATTTAATTATTAATTTTAATTAAATGAAAGAATGTTACAGCTTATAGTTTTGCCAGCTGGCAGCTTCTACAACCATAAGATGAGCTTGATATACCAGCTGGCAGTGCATTTATAGCTTAATGTTACAATTTATCAAAGATGGCAGAAAAATCTTTAAATCATAGAAGGTGATGTCAATTATTGATTTAATTGTCCTTAAACGTCAATTGACAATTAAATCATTAATTGACATCAATTTAATGATGGAAAATGATATTTAATGATGAAAAATCCCAATTTAGTGATGAAAAATGATATTTGTGGGAGACATTGGGAGGAATTAATTTGAGGGCAGCTGGTGGGTGCCAAAGACAGCTAGCTAAGTTTAATCAATTTAAACATTTCCCTCTCTCTCTCTCTCTCCCACACTGAGTGGCATTGCCGGGTGAGATAGACACGTCATCACTAACTGAATTTACGGTGTCATATCGAAGTTCTTGTTTTTAATAGTATTTTAATATTATTATATTAAAATAATAATATAATATACATATTATTAATTGCTTAGATTTTTTTTATAAAAACTTTTATTTGGATGATATATATATATGCGTGTATTTTTAAAAATTTTATATTACAAACAAAAATATTTAACATGCTATAACTAATGAGACATGTGATAAATCGTGATTCATTTTTTCTTAAAAAAATCAATAATAAACTTATAAATAAATATGGAAAATGTATGCCTACAAATAAGACAATGGAATAAACAAACGAATTGCCAATTATTGGGGAGGCTAAGAAGAATTATAAGCTCATTCATAGTTGTTAAAATCTCAATTTTACTCATATGATTTTATGTTTTGGAAATCTCCAAATGATTCAAATCTCATATAAAATTTTATTTGACTAAAATCTTATAAAATCTCGATTTTAAATGTACAATTTTAAGATTTTACACTTTAGAGACTCCAAAATGATTTTATGCTTCAAATATAAATTGCAACTTAAATTTAATGAAGAATATTAAACTATATTTTGCCTTTAAATTACCTATATCAGCATGTTAGTTTTGAGTTATATTGTAATACCCCAGGAGCCCAGAGAAGTTAGTATATATCGAGAATAGTGTAAGAAAGGAAACAATACTAGCTGTATACCTTTTGAGCTGAATGTAGGTAAGGAACTCCGGGATTAAACGTGCTTGAGGTGTGAGTAGTTCAAGGATGGGTGACCCCTGGAAAGTTCGTGTAGACCCATCAGGATAAGTTGTTCCGGTCCTTCCTATCGCTCGATGCGGGATGTTACATAAGAAATTAATTACTTGCGAGTTCATGGAGCCCCTTGTCAGTAATTTGTGGAATTATTTATGTATTATATATAAATTATTTTATATTTTTAGTAAAAACATTATACTCATATATTTTTAAAATATTTAAATTAATTTATGTATTTTAAATATAAAAAAATATAAAATACATATCAGTTGAATTTTTAAAAAATGGCTGATCGACCAATCTACAACCTGACACTACACAACTACCATTCCCAATCCCAACTCTCCCTTTCTTCTTATCAAATATTAATAAATATTATTATTTATCCATCCTAGGAAAATAGCTCATCATTTTTTTAAATAATATTTCATTTAATATTATTTAAATATTTATTTTTATCAAGATAATTAAGACTATTTCTGACTTTAGTATTAGATTATATAACAATTCTTATTTTGAAATATTAGTAAAAATGTGTAATTATATTTTTTATATTTAATGAGTTGTTTATTTGTTTAACAATAATAAATTTGTGTGCATATATAAATAGATCATCTTAACAATTCTCATTTTGTAATATAGAGTTATATTTTTATCTTTAATGAGTTATTTTTTTATTTATTAGGAATATATTTGTGTACATATATATAATATGTCAATTTTTATTTTCAAATTTATTCAATTAAAATATATTAAATATAAATGAATTCTATCTCAAATATTTTTTATATCATAAAAATCTAATTATATTTAAAATATATATCAAACCAAACAATATTCATGCTTTTATCATATTGAATTTTTTCCGTTCCCCCAAATGCTATTGCTAACAAGGTTGGAGCCCACTGCCCAGGTACTCTTTGATGCTGTGGCCAGAGAAAGAGGACAAGGAGACAGGAGAGAGAGAGATGAGTTTTAAAAGCCCTTTTATTAACATGCATGTTCTTATATTTTAGAGTTTTAAAAAATATACATATATATTTTTTTATATCAACTTAGCTTACATTTTAATAATACATTATGTGTATATCATTTTTTTATTAATAAATAATATTAATTATTTTACTGTAGACTGATCTTGAACATTACGGGCCAAAAATTAGTTGAAGTAAAAATGAGAAAGAAAAACCAAATTAATTAGATTGGACCAATTTTTTTAGTTCATGTCAAAACTATTCAAGTCTATATTATGTGACGTTTGATGATAGTAATTATTTAAATTTTAATTGAATGTCCAAATAATATATAAAAAATGTTATCTAAGTCATATCAAAAATATTATCTAGGCATTTGATTCTGACATATTTTAATATAATATAAAATATAATATTATTGTTGAAATATCACTAAAAATTATTATAATTGAATGTTCAAATAACATTTTTCAAACTGTTGACATTTTTTTTTCTATTTATTCTAAGCAACAATTATAATTGTTAGAGAAGTTTGGAGAAGTGGGGCCTAAGCCTCAGCCCCAATATATATAAACGTTAAATTGTTGGTTAGCCTTTGATAATAATTGTTTTAATTTTAATTATTTAGATAAAATTTTAAATAAAAATAGTTTTAATATAGTACTAAAATTATCTTTAATTAAAATTAATTATTATTTAAAAGTTAGTTATCGATATTCAATTTTGATATAAAATTCTTAAGAATATCATTCTCGATATGTTCTAATTCAATCTAGGGTTGATCATAATTGATCGAACACTCTTAATTATCAAAATATATGCGTATGACTTGTTAATGCCTTTCCAATATTTAACCAAAAAAAGGAAAAAAGTTTTCCAATTCCGCTCTCAAATATATATTTTTGTTTGATTGACTTATGTGAACTAACTAAAATTTCTTAAATACTTTTTTAGTTTTTTATCTTACAAAAATAAATAAGAAGATCTGATAATATAAATATACATATGAAATAAAGTATTATTGGCTTAAAGAAAAAATAAATAAATAAATATAGGATTGATCATGAAAATAATTTAATTCTTTTCAAGAATTTATAATTTTATTCAATCCTTTCAATTTTATCAATTGGGTACAAATTAGTTTAATTGGATGTAATTGTATCTAATATATACTGATTTGGGATAACAGATGTCATAGAATAGTAGCATTTGTGCGAGCCTAATGTATGCATAAAAGTATAATTTTTAGTGTATTTTAAAAAAAATAATAAATAATTTATTAGAATTTTTATTTTTAAATTTTAAATACATATTTATCAAATATATTTTTTTGAACCTGTCGAGATTTTGTTTTGTTTTAAAATATAAAATAATATTTTATTACTTAACCTTTCTCCACAGTGTCATGTCTTACTTAAGGAGTGGTGCCCTCACGTCATGTCTCCCCTTACATTATTTGGCCTGGTATTGAAGCATAGAACAAGGACATCCCTGCAGGCAACGTCATCACTTCCTTCGTCGCATTATTTGGCATGGCATTGAAGCATAGAACAATGACTTCCCTGCAGGCAACGACATCACTTCCTTCGTCGCATTCATAGACAGCATCATCGACAACAGTCCGGATATCAAACTTTACCCCTTACATTATTTGTGCACAATTTCATGCCTTTTTTTTTTTAATCACTTCAAGTGTTAGAGATTTGTTTGATTAATCTTCAAAGATGAAAGAATCTTTTTTAATGCGTTCTCTAAATAAATTTGAATGCTAACATAATCTATACACATTCAGAGTTAAACATTCGATACAATTCATGAAGAATTTGTCTTTCTGACTTAGTTGTCTTCTAGTAATAATTTTATATTTTAAATTATTGTACTAATTTAAACTCCAATACTTTATTTAAAATTTTAAAGCGCAAGCTTGATATCCTCTGTTTTACCCCTTACATTATTATTTGTGCAGCCTAACATTGAAACATTAAAAAAGGACATCTCCGCTAGGAGCGACCTCACTTGTTTGTCACGTTCATGGACAATAGCATCGACGAGAGTCGGGACATCAATTCATCTCAATAGAGTTGATAAGGTGGGAAAATATCCCAGCACTAATATTAAAATATTTTTAAATTCATATCAAAGAAGAGTGATAATTATACCAGAAGAGTTGGTAAAGTTGTAATTGAAATGGAGCTGAAAAGGAGAAAGTTGTAATTAGAATACATATAATATAGTATTATGTATATATATAAGTTGATAATCAAAATTGTCAAAAATTAAATTGGTTAGTTTGATTATTTTAATTTTTTAATATAAAAAATAAATCTAAATAAAATAATTAAAATTATCAAATTTGATAACTTAATTAAATCAATTATTAATTAAAATCGAACTGAACTAATAATTGTAATCAATTCAATTTGATTATTTAGATTAAACTTAACTTTGTTTAGGCTTAAAGGAGATATTTTAGGAGGCTGGCAAGTGGCGGTGGGCTGAGTTGTGAGTTAATTAAGTGATCTTTTGTAATTAATTAATTACTTGTAGCATGTGTCTTTGGTAATTAATTAAGAAACACGGTCTGATTCTTAATTAAATTTTAGGTTAAAATTTAAATATTACCATTTGGGAAAATTAATTGAGAGACCTCTGACATCATTTTTTAATTAAAAAAGTTAAGTTTATATATTAAAAAATAAAATAATTATAATAGTCTAATTAATTTTAGACAAGTATACCTAATTCTATTATTATAAATTAATTAAAATTTCAAAATTCAAATTTATTCTTGAGTGGAGGAAAGTGGCGTCAATTGATGATTTGAGAAGGAAAATAGAGAAAAGAAGTGAAATTTAATTATTTTTTAATCAAAAAATAAATTAGTTTCTAATTTATATTTGAATCATAGAAGTAAATTCACTTTCAAAAACTTGATTGAATTTTCCTTTTTCTTATTTTTGATTGAATTTTCAAACACATTTTCGTTAGCCACGCAGACATTTTCTGTTTGTAAAATGTAACAGATGATAGATGGTTGACATGAATAAAATTCAATAAATAAATATTTATATTTTTAAAATTCAACGATTATTAGTTAAAATTTTCTAAATTTCATTAGCCACGTAGACATTTTCTATTTGTAAAATATAACAAATGATAGATAATTAACGTTGAACAAAATTCAATAAAAGAATAGTTATATTTTTAAAGTTCAGGAAGCATATATTAAATTTATCCCAAGTAAAGCATAGTTCAAACTTCACAACTAAAATAAAAAATATAAGAAAAGATCTAAACTACTAATATATATGTTTAGTCTACTAACATTAAGAATATATATATATATATATACAAATATCATAAAAAATGTTCATAATACTTATTATCTGAATCTATCTAGCATAACACTTCCCTAAGCGTTATTTGGACTTTTGAAATTTTATTTTTTATTGGCTTAAATAAAAAATAAAGGGCTAAACATGAAATTAATTTAGACATTTTTAATAAAAAATCTCATAAAGGTTTTACGAAGTTGAAGGTGGAAGATGGGATTTTTTTAAATGTTATTTAGACATTTTTAATGTTTATTTATTAACGTGCTATATTTTATATTAATATATAAATATTATAATGAAATATAAACATAATTTTCTTTTTCATTTTTTGAGTTCTCGAAAAATCCAAGTAAAAACGTTGCAAACATTTTCCCCGTGACGTTTTTTACTGGTTGATTTGCTTCTTGCTGGGCCCCACCTCTATTCTTTTGCAACTGAGGAGTTGGCCCCTGAGCAACCCTACCCCGTTGCTGACACTTCTTTTCCTTTCCTCTTTTACATTATTGTTGTCATTTTTAACAATGACAAGGACCCCTCAGTACTATTTTCCCCGTGACGTTTTTTACTGGTTGCTTTGCTTCTTGCTGGGCCCCACCTCTAGCTTTTCCTTTCGTCTTTTACATTATTGTTGTCGTTTTAAACAATGACAAGGACCCCTCCGTACTATTTTAAGAAATCACCAACTACCATCTAACATCTAGTTGCCTCAAGAAAAACTCAATTAATTAGATTAAAGTATATAATTATTATTTATTAAATATTGAATAATTCATTATATCCTTACTCGATAAATAGTCATGTCTGTTTAATTCAAGAATTTTTTTGTTGACCATATACTAAATTTTGGTGCATTTTTTATTTTGGCCACTAAATTTTAATTTTTTTCAATGTAATCATAGAAATTTAAAAAATTTTATAATGTGGTCACATATAAAATTTTTCGACCACTTTATAGTCGAAGTGGATGACATAGCGCTAATGTGACAAATAATAAAAATTATTGTGATCAAAACATGTCACAGGTCAAACCTATCAACGCCATGTGGCATGTTCTGATTGGTTATTATTGCACAATATTTTTATTGTTTGCCACATCAACGTCACATGAGCACCACATCATCCACTCCAATTATAGAGTGACAGAAAAATCTTATATGTGACCATATTGTAAAATTTTTTAAACTTTTATGATCACATTAAAAATAATTAAAATTTAGTTATCAAAATAAAAAACACACTAAAATTTAATTATCTTTAGTTTTGATTTAATCCCATCAAATCCATCGGGTTTGTTTTCAGATAACTGGAGTGTGAAGGCAATTCCATTAGTTGGATGGTTATTAGTGCTTTATTTTCAAAAATGGAATTGCCTTGTAATTTTGTGTTATCCTCGCTGCATGTAGTTAGTTGTACCCTACTTTTGCCAAATAGGGTTTTATTTATCATTTTCTGGAGTTCGTATTATTCTATTTGGACTTTGCTATCAATACGTCGGTTTTATGTCTCTCAAGAATACTAAATGCATAATGCGGCTGCCATCCAGTGCATACGCCATGTTTTATGAATGGCTATTATGCATTTTATTATTTTATTTATAATTTTATATTAAAATATTCAAATAATTTTTAGCTACAGAAACAGGCTTTATTATTCAAATTTACAATTTGTTAAGTGTTTTAATCATTTATGATAGACTAAAAATATGTATTTTTTTGTTAAAAGTTTAAAAATATGAAATGCAATATACTAAAAAATAAATATACATTTTTATGATAGGAGAATGGGGGAACAACGATAGGAGAGGAGAATGGCAGCAAGAACAAGAAGAGAGAGAGGGAGAGAGATGGAGGCAAACGATGCCAAAAGCGAGAAGAGAGAGAAATAAAGAGAGAGGGAGATTAAGGCGTCATTGACGACTAAAACAGTGAAAGCAAACATCAACTAGCAATGTTGATGGTGGCAAACAATGGCGGAAGCACCTGCGTTGGCAGCTACAACGAGGAGAACGAGATGTGGGCAAGGGGGGGAAAGGAGAAAGAGAGCGAGGAAGAAGCGTGAGAAAAATTTGTAAATTGGGGTCTTCAATTTGAGGGTAAATTTGTAATTAAAATAGAAGATAAGAATTGTCAAATCTCAAATCAATTGTCCAAACCATTGTGCAAGTAACATTCTCTCATCCACTATTTCAAAAGTCCATTTTTTCCAATTATTTGTTGAAAGTTGGGGTCACTTGAATAAGTTAACGCATTTTAATTTCTTGACAAAGCATCTTTTAAATGAAGAATTATATCGTAGGATTTTTTATTTATAATTTCATTTCTTATCAAGATAAATGATCATAGAAAGTAAAAGTAAAAATAAAAAACAATCATTTTTCTTGTTAGGATGGTTTAAATTTACATAGCGTTTCTCAATCCAATGTTTCATTTAGTCACGGTTGTAGTTGTAAAAAATAGTAACTTTATTATTATGGTTGCCTTTAATTGTCTAAAGCGTGCAGTGCGACTACCATCCAAACATAATTCCAATTCATAATCACAAGAATTGCCTTTATATTTTTATCAATATTATAAAATAATAATTATTAAGACATGATAAAGAATGGAAGATATGTATGGGAGGAATGAATAATAATATTTATTAATATTTAAAAAAATTAAAAGAGACATATTTTTTTAGTGGTGATTATAAATATATTAAATAATAAAATCATCATGAGTCATTAATCATAATAATAATAAAAAAAAATTTATTATTAGTTTGGTGCACATGCCTTATGAGCAGGCGAACTTTTCAGTTGAATTTTTTAAAATTTGGCTGATTCGTGTTTTATACTTATATTTAATAAAATATGTGAATTAATTTAAATATTTTAAAAATATGTAAGTATAATATTTTTTATAAAAAAATAAAATAATTCATGTATAATAGGGGAATAATTCAGCCAATTGCTAAGATGGATCTGAACTTCCAATCCCATGCCTGGGCCATACGGCGTGGCTGTCAAGCGATTGGCCAGTGAACATGAAACACGAGGAGAGGGCGGGAAGCTAAAGCAATAAAAAATTATTTCTTTCTTAACTGGGCGAGAAAGAATCTGTGCATGCTTTCGTGGTTCAAGTGAAGGAAAAATTCCAGTATCAATATAACGATTTAAGGTGAAGCAATGGTTCGGTTTGGGTTTGATTTTGATTTTTGTTAAAATTATAACTAAACCAAACTTAAATTCCTAAAACTAAAATCAAACCAAAACCTATTTGAATTTAAAAATTTAAAACCATAACCAAACTATTCGGTTTCGATTTAACCATGATTTTTTTAGTTTAATCCACACCAACAAACAAAGACAAATAACATTCATAAATTTTTTTGATAATTTCACAATAAATAAAGATAAATACTAATAAAGTTATCTTATTCTTGTATAAAGTTATAAAACTTCTTGGATATAAAATCACATCTCCAAACCTACAATTGTTAAGATCAATAAATTAATATTTACATAATTAAATTATAAAATTAATAAATCATAATGACAACAACTTCAACAACAAATCAAGATTCACACATAAACAAGTAAAAAATATATTGCTAAAAAATAAAAAAACTACCTAAATCAAAATGACAACAATTTCAACAACAAATCACGATTCAAGCATAAATAAGTAAAAAAAAATATTGTTAAAAAATAAAAAAAATACCTAAAGGGTGAGAGTCGAGAGGGCCGAGAGCAAGAGAGCGAGTGGCAGCGAGAGCCGAGAGCAAGAGAGCAAAAGCGAGAAGCAACAACCAGAGCTGAGAGGGCCGGAGCAAGAGAGCGAGAAGTAGCGAGAGCCGAGAGGGTCGAGAGCAAGAGAGCGAGAGGAGAGGCAGTGAGGACTGAGCCCTAGCACGAGTCGATAGACAGCGAGGGTCGGCGAGAGCGAGAGGGGTCGAGCGAGAGGATAGGCAGCGAGGGTCGGTCCGGTCAGAGGGCAAGTGAGGACGAGTGAGAGCAAGAGATGGAGAGAATGAGGGCGAATGCGAGCAAGAGGGGCCGAGCTCTAGCGAGAGAAATAGAGAACTAGTGAGGGCGAGCGACAGAGAGAATGGGCAAGCGAGAGCGAGACTGCAAGAGCAGAGAGGCTAGCACGATCGGACGTGCAAGAGCGAGAGGTAGAAAGCGAGAGGTAGAGCGAGAGCGAGGTCGAGAAAGGAAGGAGAAAGATAAGGGTTTGCAGGAAGGAGAAGACTGAAGAGAAGGGTTTATGGGTTGGGCATGGGTGGGCGTGGGTTTGCGGGTTAATGGGCTGGGGCGGGTTTACAGGCTGGGCAGGGATGGGTTCGCGGGTCGCGAGTTTGCGGGTGGGCTGGGTTTCCAGTCGCCCCTCTAATATTTTATATAAATATATATATATTATATATATTTGGTTCGGTTTGGTTTGGTTCGATTCGGTTACCCACAAAACGGTTCGGTTTCGGTTCGGGTTTTGGTTTGATTTTAGTAAAAACCATAACCAAACTATACCCATTGAAACAGTGTTCGATTTTTCTCCAAACTAAACCATTACCCAATCAAACGGTTTTTAACCGCATTGACCGGTTCGGTTTCGGTTCAGTTCCCTATGGTTTCGGTTACAATTACTATCTCTACAGAGGAGGTGAATTTAAATATAAAAATATAATTTTTTATAATTTTTTTATTAAAAATTATAATTATTTAAAAAAATTATCTTAATTATTTGAATACTTAAACTTGATATAACCATAAAAGGTGAGATCTTCTCATATAAGAAATCAAACTTAATTAATTGATACATTCAGATGAATTCAATAATCATACAGTATTTATTCTAATTATTTAAAAAAAATTGTTTTAATATTTTATTTTTTATTCATTAAAACTTTAAAGAAATTGTACAATATCAATTTGTTCAATACTTATTTTGTTAACTTATTCATTTTCTTCGATATAATTTTTTTTTCATATTTACTTTCTTTACTTCACAATTTTCTTCAATATTTATATCATTATTGTAAAAAAATAAAATTATATAAAATACTATATGGTTACTTAGGGCCATTATATACTTACTTTCTTCAATATTTATTTTTCTTATTTTTAGTAATAAAATATAATGTATATTTTTTTATTTTTAATAGTAAATTATTATTAAAAAATAATTTTTTTAAAAAAAATTCTGGCCCAGCCTCACGTGGCTTCGCCCTTGCCCTTAACCGTTTAATAGAACATATTATGGGCTGATTGTCAAATCAAGCCTGTGGTTCAATAATTAATGGAATAAAGGCCTAGGCTTCTGTGCTCTGCTTGAACAGTAAATAAAGAGGAGGATTTGGGTCCCTCAAGAGAGCAAAGAACGTGCATCTGCTGTATCAGCATCGCAAGTCAGGAATAATGAATATAGGCTCTCTCTTTATAATCCCAACTTCTGCACACCAAGTGCTCCACAAACTGCCATGTATTTGGATGCTTAACAACCATAAGATGACCTTGACTTAACCAGCTGCTTGCAGTGTGTATTTATAATTGTCCAATGTTACAGTTTATCAATCGAAGGTGAGAAATCTTGCAAGCAAGAGCTAGCAAACGGAGAAATGGAAAATAGGGTGGTGGAGATGCAAGCTGCGGTTGACAACCTCGTCAATGATGGAATTCTAGAAGAGCAATCGGGGAGGAAAACCTCCATCTACAGAGTCCCTCCTTACTTTATCTCAAACACCAACCACAGAGCCTACCAGCCTCGAGTGGTGTCGTTCGGGCCATACCACCACGGGGAGCCTCACCTGACATTGATGGAGGCTCACAAGGAACGCGCTTTCCGCCACTTCATCCATCAATCTACGCGATCTATCCATGAAGTCTTTGACATAGTAGCGGTAGAGGTTCGAAAGTTGATGGACTCCTACGATTCCCTCGACGATAAATGGGAAAATTACGACAGATTCAGATTCATAAAATTGATGGTCTTGGATGGGTGTTTCATGCTTGAATTACTACGAGTCGCGTATAAGCCTGAAAACTATTATTCCGCCGCAGATCCTATCTTCAGCGAACATGGAGAGCTCACTGTCATGCACTTGATCAAGGTTGACATGTTGCTGCTAGAGAATCAACTACCAATGTTACTTCTACTCAGGCTCAAATGCATCATAGAGGATGATGAGGTATACATTGAGCTCTTTTCTCATTCTTTTCTAAACATAAATGAGATTGTCACTAATTGAATTCATAAGATTTCATAAGAGATTTGGACTACATTATGAATTGATCTAAACTTGAGATTTTTGCACAATCAAAATAAAAGTAATTATCTCAAGCCTAGACCAAAAAGAGATACTTAAGTTAGAAAAAAATTTGGGAGATAGCTTATAAGCTTGTAAGAATAACGTAAAATATCATACATTTGGCTCTCACCCCTCGAGATCTCTTTTTACCTTCTGAGTTGAGATTTATAATGAGGATTTTAAGGGGAATTAGTTGGCCCTACCCATGTAGTTAATTTCTCATACTTTCATGAGTTCGAGATTAATTTGAATTTAAATTACAAAATTATTAGGACATGCGACATAAAGGGATCTTGAGATGTTTGCCCTATGTTTCTTCTTACTAGGTTTGGATTTATCTGTGAATCCTAAATTCTAAATATTGCCTCATATTGAGGGATTTTCTTATTAGAATTAGTGAATTACCTTTCAAGAAAAGTTCTACATATAAGTACTTAAACTATTATTCTTATCCTTAATGATATTTTTTGTGCCTATTTTTTACATGACTTAAGTTATTTCACCTTATTTATCTTCAAGTAAGTCGGGAGTACAATTTATTTGAAATTTGGATTTTTCGTGCTAATTAGGTAGTTTATCAAGAGTTTAATTTTTCATAATAACTTTTGTGATCTGACATTTTGTCTTGCTCTATTTTTTTTTAACATTATCAATAAGATATTATTGTATTTATTTATAAAGCACATACACTTTTTATAGGTTACACTATTCGGTGTCAGACACTCCAACATGTATAGGACAAACTCACTTGACATAACTAACACTTTCTTAAAATTTTTCAATTTTTTTCAAAAGAGGGGACACTTGCAAGACACACTGTTATTTATTTCTTACTCTTCACTTTTATTGACTTGGTAATTACATGATTATTTTGATTTTTCATGTTTTAATCGTATGACTGTTCTGTTTTCCTATCCTTCATACTTCTATTCTCCATATATGTGATTGTTGATTAAAATATTGAAGTTATTCATTTAGAATTTTGACTTTTGAATTTTAAATACATATTTACCACTTACAAGTACACTTTCTAATCTTTTGAGACTTTATTAAACTTTAAAATATAAAATATTATTTTATTAATTAGGCATGTCTTAAGTAGAATGTCTGTGTCCTCGTGTCCCGCATCCATGTCCAGACTCCAGGGTTTCATACTTGCTTCCCACCTCACATTATTTGTTGCAGCCTGACATTGAAGCATTGAACAAGGACATACTCAGTTTTCTCAACTACGACATTAACAAGTACTCAAAGATGGGCCCATGTTTGCACGTGCTTGACCTCCACCACAAGGCCCTACTCTACACACACAACTTACACGCGGATGTAGTCGCCCAACCTCCAAATCAAAGAGAAGAAAACAAGAGAGACGGCCACAAAGTCTTCCGTCCAGCCACAGAACTCCATCAGGCTGGCGTCTGCTTCATGACAAGCGAAAGCATAAGTCTCTTGGACATTACCTTCAATCGGAATGACGGTGTCTTGAAACTTCCCAATTTCATAGTTGATGACTATACCGAATCAATGTACTTGAATCTCATAGCCTTTGAGCGTTGCCACGTCTTCACTGGCAACGACATCACTTCCTTCGTCGCGTTTATGGCTTGCATCATCGATGACCATCAGGACATCAAACTTTTGAGGTCAAAAGAGATTATCAACAACTTCATTAGAACCGACAAGGAGGCAGCCGATTTGTTCAATAGAGTGTCTAGGGATTTGGCCATAGAGATGAACTTCAACTCTTACCTGGTGTACGAGGATCTCATCTACTACAGCAACATGCGGCGGAATAAATGGAAAACACGTTGGAATAAATGGCTCGCCAATCTAGCTCAAACTTATTTTAGAAGTCCGTGGGCAATTATTTCTGTAATCGCAGCCACCCTTGGCTTATCTCTTGCTGTAGTGCAAACTATCTTCATCATCCTAAATTAATTTAAAGTGTTATTTGTAAAACTTTAATGACATTCATATAAGTATATAATAGATTAATGTTCAAGTATTATAAAAAATATCATAATTAATTTCTAAATAATATGTCTATAAATTAGTTGTCGAATCAAGAAGTAAAATAAAATCTCTTCAGCGAGTTTCAGTTTTCTATTTTTTATTCTAATTTTTTGTATTTAATTGATACATATCTGTATTTGTATTTTATTTTTTTGAGTTAAATGAACTGACATGTAGATAGGGTGTTTATTCAATCTAAATACCTGGGACCAAACCAGGTTGGGATTGAAATTTATAAAAATCTCAAATCAAAAACTGGACTGGTTTGATTTGGGCTAATATTAACCGGTCATGAATATTTTTTTATTACTTTTTAATATAAAAATTTTAAAAATGTGCATATATTTTTTTAAATATATCACTCAAACAAAAATTTTCATTAAAAAATCTAAACAAAAATCAACTAGCTTACATTATATGTACATCATATTATTTTTATTATTAATAAATAATATTAATTATTTTAAATCAATTAAACGTTGGTCTGATCTTGAAATTGAAGCGAAAACTATTGAAGTTAAAATGTGGAATGAGAACCAAATTGGACCAATTTGCTAGTTCATGTCAAAATTTGAATACTCTACACCTAAATATAACTATTTTGATATATTTTGTAATTTCAAATATTACCACGACAGAGTTTAAGGATTTGTACGACTCGCTTCCTCCCATCAGTGGCGGATCTATGTATGAGCTGTCTTGGACTTCAACCTATGGTAGCTCACAATTAAAATTAATTCTTAATATAAAAAAAATAATTTATAATATATCAAAATAATTTTTTAATATAAAAAATATTTTTTTAAAAAATATTTTTTAATAATTACAACTCACCTCAAAATCTATGATATATATAATTCTACATTTCAAAACAAAATTCAACTTTCCCTATATAAATTTTTTGAATCCGTTCTTGTCTCCCATGTGAGAATACAATACTAAAAGATTTGTGTAGTTAATGATTTTGGATAGGTGTTCCATGTTGAAAATATTGCCAAAGTTTGACTATGATTATTTCAACGATGATCCCATATTTGGCTCCTACAGGAAGTTCTATATCATGTTGGGAACACGTTACTATTGAAGAATCAGTTGCTAATACTCTCTTATTCAATCTCAAAGGTATCGAAAGGAATGTTAATGTATAAATAGACAAATCCGACTTCTCCTACCTCACTTAGTAACATCGAAGCTGATGTTTATTAAATTTTAAAATTTTAATTAAAAATAAAAGGTTAAGATTTAATTTTTATATAATTCATTATTAAAAATAAAAGGTTAAGATTTAATTTTGGTGTAATCTTGGTGTCCAACATTGGAGATGCTCTGAGAGCAACTCTGATGTCGCAAACCAAATTCAGCGCTAATTTGATGTGTGATTCATACCAAAATTTTTAACACTCCATTGGAGTTGTTTCCAAATGTGTAATATTAAATTAGTGTAAAAGAGAATTTTTAAAGAATATTTTATAAATAAATATTAATTAATTTCTTTAACTTGATATAATATAATTATAAATAATTAGTCACATTTTATAAAAAAATTAAAAATTACTCTCATCATGTATTTTTTTCTATTTCCATCATGTATTTTAATTTAACTTAATAGAAATATCATTGTTTTATTGAATTTTTGTATTAAGAATATTTTCTTCTTATTAAGTAATTATTAAAATAAAAAAATTCATATATATATAAACAAAAATAGTTCATTTTATATTAATATGGTATTTATAAAATATATTAAATATTTTAAAATATATTCAATATTATACTTATTTTATAGATCTTTATAAAATATTTTCATCGGTATATATTTTTTATAACAATTTAATTTATATTTTTAATTATTAATTAAAATATATAAATATAATAAAGTGATAAAATATATAAAGAGAAATAAGTTATTTTAAAATTATATAAAAAAGGATAAAATTGAAAATAAAATAAAATAATTAATATTAATGAATAATATAACGTCAAATTTGATGTTATATTATCCACTTAATATCAAATTTAGTGATTAAAAATTATGCTTAATATCATTTTATTGTATTCATTGACGAGGTTCTTACGTCAAATTATAATTGACGCTGGAAATGTCATATCACGCACTCTCTCATATGGGTTCCGTCGATCTCACAAATTTTGATAAAAGAAGTAAATTTAAGTTTATAATAACTGTGTAGAAAATAAATTTGAATCTGAGAACAGGAGTCCTTCTACAAGGCCAGACGGCTTCACCGATGGGTTTACAGAAATGAAATCTCGCGATATTTTGATAATTAAAATATCGCGAGATTTTGATTAGGTTAGAAACACGTTTACAGACATCCACTAAAACAAAGAGAAAGAGAAAAATTTTTGAGAGCGAGAGAGAGGTTACTGACGGCGATCGAAATCGAGGCGAGACCTTTCCTTTGATGATCGAGACCTTCCTTCTTGTTATGCCATCTCACTATCACGCCTTTATCATCTTCTTAAATTCTTTGCCATCTGCCTATGTGGAGGTTTTCGTTTTGGGTCTTCTCAAGAAAAAGAAAGAAAAAGAACAATAGAAGAAGCTGTATTGGAGTGCAAAAGAAAAAAAATAAAAAGTTGCAAAAACAGCTATGTATACATACATATATACGTATATCAGATCCATCATTTTCTGGAATGGCTTCGATTTCCCTGATTCCCTCTCTTTTCTTGTTATGCTGTGTACAAGAAATTTTAATTATTGATGCAGCCTCCTTAAATGTGTAGCAAACAAGGAGTAGAGGGGATTGGTATGTCCTGCCACATCCCTTTCTGTGGTTAAATTTTTTTTCCTTTTTCACTTGAATGGTGGACTGGAGATGGCAGTGAAATGGGGTTTCGATGTTTGGCTTTTCTTTGTCTACTCGAATGGATCTTTCACGACACTTTTGGGCTAAATCTTGTGATCTTTCTGTTTCAGGATATGACTTTGGTGGAGGGTTAAATCCTGCAACAAGTGAGACAGTGGAGAGAGAAAGTGAGAGAGAAAGTGGTGGAGAGAGGATGAGGAAATACAGGGCGAGAAGAGGATGAGGAGAACAGAGCGGGAAGAGGATGAGGAAGTACTGGTCTAACTGAAAATTTCTTGCGCCATGAGGGGTAATTTTGTAAAATTACCTTCTTTCTGTAAATTCGTCGGTAACATCTTTCTGGCTCTCTAGAATTTTCCCGTTGCGAGATACCCAAAGAAAAGTACGATTTTGTTATCCCAATTTAAGAGGGTTAAAATAACATTTGTCAAAAAATTAACGATTTTTTCTTTTCTTTTCTTTTTCCTTTCTTTCTTTCGTCCTTCTTCTTAAGTAAGTCTTATTTCTCACCCTCACAGACATAACTCAACGGTTGAAACTGTACATATATTAGTCTCAATGAACCCTATATTTTAGTCTCTATATAGCCGATCACAAATCCCGTATTTGAATCTCACTGTTGGGTTCTGTGATTTACTTTTCTTATAGAAATCTTGGAGTTGAGTTACGAGGGCCCTTAAGGTAAGGGATTTCACCTTTTGATTCCAAAGTAAGCCTTCCCTCTCTCCTCTTATCTCTTTTTCTCCAATAAACCTCTACTCTCTTATCTCTATCTTTTTCTCCAATAAACCTCTCATCGCTGTATCCGTTGCATCCTTACCTCATCGCTTATATTTGTTGCATCCTCGCCTCGTCAACTGTGAGGTAGGCGATGAGGTGAGAAGATAACAACTAGACAAGGTGAGGCGAAGTCGAAAAAGAAGGATGCGATAGCGAAGGGACAATGGCTAGAGAAAAATGGCACAAGTAAATAAAGAGAAGAGAAAAGAGAGAGAGAGAAAAAAAAAAGATAGATAAAAGACCTCTCAAAATAATTTTTTAACTCAAATTAACGAAAGGGTAAAGTTACCCCGGGGTGAACAAAACCGCACTCGCAAGGGAGAGGCAATCGATTTGTTTAACACAATATCTGAGGATTTGATCAAGTGTTGATGACGTGGGAGAATATCCCCACTAATATTAAAATTGACGAAGAGTCATGTGATATGTAGGGTGAAGCGTCAAAGAAAGTGACAATTATAGCAGAAGAGTAGGTAAAGTTGCAATTGAAATGCAATTGAAAATGAGAAAATTGTAAGTGGAATACGTATAATATAGTATAGTACATATACATATATAAGATGATAATTGAAATTGTCAAAAAACAAATTAGTCGATTTATTTATTTTAATTTTTTAATACAAAAATTAAATTAAATTAAAATAATTAAAATTATCAAATTTAATTCTTTAATTAAACCGACTCTTAATTAAAATTAAATTAAACTAATAATATTAATTAATTTAATTCAATTATTTTGATTAAATTAAACTTTTGCTTACGCTTAGTTGATAAGCATGCATATGGGAAAGGAGATATTTTAGAGGAGGCTGGCAAGTGGTGGTGGGCTGAGTTGAGTTAATTAAGCGATATATTGTAATTAATTAATTACTTGTAGTTTGTGTCTTTGGTAATTAATTATTTTTAGGAGATATTTCAGGTCTAGGGCATTATATATAATTATATTTTTGACTAATCTAAATTAATTTGAGAAGAACAGTTTGATAGCTTCCAATGAACTATATATTATTAAGGAAAACAATCAAGCATTTCTCTAGGATTGTGCGAAGGTCATGATCTTACTTGACCATCGTTCAGAACTAAAAATTGAATCATTTTAAATATTATCATTTGGGATAATTAACTGACATCATTTTAAACAAATCAATTAATTGATATTATTTTTGAAAATTTTATATTGGATCTATTGTGGGCATGGTTCAGCACCAACTAAAAGATCTTGTGAAGGGATAATCTCAAATTAAAAGTAAGATAAAAAAAGAATTATATGACTTATAAAATAAAGAAAACTCACATTTTTTTTTATGAAAGAATAATAATCACACATGCACCTATAAAACCAACTATACATATTATTATTATTAGCTTAATGTTTAATATCTTTTAACTTTTAGGAGTCAATTAAGATTTGTTTTTAAAAGTAGTTCTTGACCAATGCATTAAATAATGAAATTGAAACGGGCTAAAAAGGAGCGTACAGGCGAGGGGTGGGATGTTGGGAAGCAATGGAAAGACAGATGTGAGAAAAAGTGGTGCTTGTAAAAAGGTGAAGTGAAATGAAATGAAATGAAAGAGACACACAACGGAGTGTGAGAAAGAATCAAATTATAATAATGAGAGAGTAGGTTGGGATTCGAACATGAAGAGACAACAAGAGTATGTGGTTATAGTTAAGTATTTCGATTATTGCATACCGAGCAAGTCAATTTTCTAACAAGTTGAGTAGGATCTAAAAACTTGTTTGCCTTTGAGGAATTGAAGGTTTTTATAGCTCAAGTGTTAGAAACATAATTTTTGCTAAAACCTTTATTTTTTAGGTGACCCTAATATATAGTTCAAGAGTGATACTAAACTCATATACCTGAGCTATCTTGATGACTATGGTAATTCAAATACTATCTTGATGACCATGACACTAAACTCCTAATGATCACGACACATGATAATTCAAATGCTCTCCAAATATATTACATGTAAGCGTTTTAAAACTAATTCCCGTGTCATCGTAAAATTAGCTAGCAATTGATTTAACAACACATCACTATCATAGCAGCCATGCTCTGTTTTGCTTGGTTAATGACTTCTTTTGTTATATTAAGAAATAAAAATGATCATTTTATAACTTCACTCTCTCTTTTTTTTTTTTTTTTTATTATATTAGTAGTTGGCGGCAGCTGGCTGTTGGCAGGAAGTGGGCCATTCATGAAGGTAAAAAAGAGAGAGCCCCCCGTTGTTGCCATTATTGTCGTATGTTGGTACTGGCCAAGAGAGAGCCCACTGTTGTTGCCATTATTGTCGTATGTTGGTACTGGCCAAGAGAGAAGGAACCAATGAGAGGCCTAAGCATAAAGAGGGAAAAGAGAAAAATAAAGTTTTTACATTTAAGAGTATTTTAATTATTTTTTAATATTAAAATAAAATTAATTAAAAAAATTTAACAGAATATTAAATTTTAGAGGTATTCATTATATTTTTTTGAAAACTAAGGTAATTTTTACGATAATCTTAAACTTTAGGAAAACAGTTGATAATTTTGAAATTATTGTCTTTACATGATTTCCTATCGTTTATGTCCTTAATTTTGGTAAATAAGATAAATTATAGATGAAAATTTTATCTTACTTCATAGAATAAATAATCAAACCTATTACCTACTAATACTTTTCTTAACTTGTCGTGCTTTAATTAGTTGACTTTTGTGTTCTGAAGACAAAACAAACAGTTGATAATCTTTATGAAGGGTGAAGATGATATTATACAAAACAGCGAGATAGTTTTGCATTTAATTACTTTTAAGTAAATCATTCATTGGACCGATATTACATCCTTGGTACGATACCTTTCCTGGAACGTTGAAAATTGGGGCGAATTTAATTAGATCGCCTTTGATATCCACATAATTAAATGGGAAATTTTTCTACATTAATTTAAATTATATTTAGATGCTTTGAATAATTTGGAGGGTTACTTGGCACTTGAAGCTTTACTAAATTATTGCGGAATTTTCAGATTTTAAAAATTATATTAAATTCTTTCAGTAAAAAGTATTAAAAATGTTATATAATTTTATAAAATTTATATTTAACATACATTTAACTTTAGAGACAGTCAAACACAAGTCTTAAATTTAAAAAAAACAGAAACATAACTTTTAAATAGTAAAGGTAACTAAAGTAATTTTTAAAAAGTAAAAAGTAGTGATGTTTAACTTTAAGGGTATTCAATTAGCTTCATGGATTAAAAATTAATTTAATAATTGAACCAAATTAATAAATTTTGTATATACAAAATGAATATTCTGAAAGTTTAAATAAAAGTCTAAAATCATGTGTTTTGGATGATTCTGTTTATTCATCTAAAAACTAAAATATTAATGTCCAAAATCTAATACAAACCAATAGTTTTGAAAATAAAAATCAAACCTAAATTAATAAATTTAATTTTAAAAATTCACACTTACCTAACCAAAAAGCATTTCAAAGCTAACAGACAAATCTTGCAGTGTATTTATACTTTATCAAAGCAGACGGACAAATCTTGCAAGCCAGAGCTAGCGAAGGGAGAAATGGGGAGTTGTGTGGTGGAGATGCAAGCTACAAAGTCCATCTACAGAGTCTATCCCTTCATCTCAAGCATTAACAAGACAGCCTACCAGCCCCGAGTGGTGTCGCTTGGGCCGTACCACAACGGGGATCCTAAACTGGCATGGATGGAGGCTCACAAGAAACGCGCTCTCCTCCGCTTCATTGATCGATCAGGGAGAACCAAGCAAGACGTCTTTGACCTCGTAGTGAAAATGGCTCAAGAGTTGAAGGACTCGTATGATTCCCTCAACTTTGAATGGCAGGAAAACACCAAGAAATTTGTGGGAGTGATGATTTTGGATGGGTGTTTCATGTTTGAATTATTACATGTCTATGCTTTTGACGACTATTATTCAGAAAACGATCCCATCTTCAGCCGACATGGGGAGATCTATGTCATGCACTTTATCAGGACCGACATGTTGATGTTGGAGAATCAATTGCCAATATCACTTCTGCTTAATCTCGCTAAGGTATACATTGAACTCTTTTCTCATTGTTTTCTAAACATAAATGAAATTTAAAAGATAATCACTAACTAAATTCATAAGATTTCATATGAGATTTGGACTACATTATGACTTACCTAGACTTGAGATTTTTGCACAATCAAAACAAAAGTAATTATTCCAAGACTTGATCGATAGACGTCACTTCAATATTAAAAACTAGAAAAGAATTTGGGAGATAGTTTATAGACATATAAGAATAATGTAAAATATCATACATTTGGGTCACCCATCGAGATCTTTCTATACCTTTCGAGTTGAGCTTTACAATGAGGATCATAAGGGGAATTAGTTGGCCTTGCCCATATAGTTGATTTCTCTTATTTTCACAAGTTTGAGATTAATTTGGATTGAAATTACAAAATTTTTAGGACATGTGGCATAAAGAGATCTTGAGATATGCTTGCATTATGTTTTTTCGTATTAGGTTTGGATTTATTTGTGAACCCTAAATCTTAGGTATTGTAACACCCGAGAAAATTTTTGAGGATAAAATGATATTTGGTAAAGAGCAAAGTTGGAAATTTGAGAAAAATGAGACTTTAGGGCACACTAACCCAGTTTTGGATGACCAAATTAGCCAACGGGAGTACCTCGGACCCTAGATAATCCAAGAAAATGGTATAGTATTGACAAGAAATTAAAATTAAGATTTTTAGTGATGAAAGAAAGAAGATCAGAAACAGTTTTCGATACAGTAAAATACAGCTGCCCAATTAGGTCATATTACCGAATTGCTGTAAACGATGTCCAAAAAGTCAACGGAGAGTGTCATGGAATAGTATTCGATGTGTAGAACAACCCTTAAGTGGTTTCAGGTTGAATCGAGTGGATTTGAGGTCAAATAAATCATTCGGGCCAAAGTGTATTTTTTCAAAAATGCCCGAGGGAGGTCTAAACGACAAATTTTTGGAAGTTTCAAGGGAGAAATGAGAATTACTAAGCTTGAGGGTCTTAGTGAAAGTGTTAGAAAAGTCAGGGGCTTGAGAAAAAGGACCAAAATGCAAAAAGAAAACTTCAGGGGGCTAAAGTGCAATTTTCAGAAAATTGCACAGAGAGGCAGATCTGGCCGCACGTTTTGGCCAGAAAATCCGGCCATTTGGCCGCCCAATCTTGTCAAGGGATGGCCGAGGACTGTCCTGGTGGCGTAAAGAGGAAGAAACGGCCGAGAATGAGCCACGTAGAGGTCGGATTTGGCTATAAATAGCCAAGGGTTTGGCCGAGAATGAAGCACCAAATCGCTCAAGTTTGAGAGCGAATCAAGGAAAGCCAATAAGGGGCTTTTGTTCCTCGAGGCGAGAGGAGCTTTTCTGGAAATTTTCGCGAGTTTTGGAGGTAGTTTGAAGGCGTTTTGGGGCAGATCGGAAAATCGAGGCGGGCGGCCAAACCGCACCTGAAACGGCCCGATCGAGGGCCTTGCCGAACGTCTTTCGGCCTGAAAATGGTGGCAAAGGGATCGACTTGAAGCAGGCTTCCAGGGGGTGTGATCGGCATCAAATTCCGGTCGCCGGAGAAGATAAGGCGCGTGCAGTGCACGCGCTGTCCTCACTCGCAGAAACGCGCCTCACCGATCCTGTGCCACGTAGGTAAATCCTAATTTTTTTTCTAAAATTCTTGAAAAATTATTTTATTAATTATGGTGCAAGAAAATTTAGAAAATTGTTGGAGAAAATGGTCATTTTGTAATTTTCAAAGTGAATAACGCTTATGAAAAATAGAAAAAGGTATTGGAAAATCCTTAGAAAATTTTGGGAGATAGGAATTAATTATTTATGAATTATTGTAAAGAGAAATCAAGGAAAAATTTTGAGTAGGTAATTATTAGAATTTTTAAGGAGAAATATAAAGAAAATGGGAAGAAATTATGAAAAATTGGAAAAATAGATATTTATGTGATTTTGAACAAATGTGATGACTAAGGTATCGGTGAGACTCGAGGTTGAAGTACAGGAGCGTCAGGTGCAAGAATCGAGGTCAGGCACGCAGATCGAGGTAGACGCGCAAATCGAGGCTGACCGCGCTTGACAATTAGAAATTCGTTTAAAGGTGAGTTGTTCTACCCGAAAAGATTTCAAGTAACATGTGAATGGTTTACCATGAGTAGTTCTCCTCTAAAGCTCGATTTACTGTGAGTGTTCTCCCAAACTTGGTTTAGACTTGTGAATGGCTCTATCGAAAAGATTTCAAGCAAATGGTTTTCATACTCATGGCTTGATTTTTGTGATGAATTGTCCAAATGATTGTTTAAACGTGCATTAAACGTTGATTTTAAGTATCGATTTAAATGACGCATGTTATGAATTTAAGTGATGCATGTTATGATTTTTCGACCATTGGCTTGTTTTGTGTCGTTCATGTGGTATGTGGGTTGTTAACCTGTGACGAAGCCCAGAGTGACAGCACTCGGGATGCGTACCTGGATTAATGCTTGGTGACCACTTGGGACGGGGCTGAGACGGACTTCACCCTACGGGACCCAAGTGGCGGGGATGCGAGTGGACACCACCCCGGTTGTTGGCTCAAGTGGCGGGGCTGCGAGTGGACACCACCCCAGGATCCTTTGAGCGGTAACATTAATGCCGAGGTGACGTCGATTCCGGGGATAGTGCTGACGTGACACTCTTGGGGCTAGGGTTGTGTTTTGGAATGCTTGAGTGGGAGCGTAAAGCCTGACAATGACCGTGGGGTGATTCCTGGGTTCATGTGTCGAGGTTGTCCCTCTTAAGCAGGATCGGTTTGCCAATGGATCGATTTGGTCGTGTCGCCTTAGAGAGATTGCGTTTTCCCCGGTTATGGTTAAATGCGTTGGGATTCTCTTAGGCTGGTGCATGTTATGATTTATTGATTTTGTGTATATGATTCTGCATACATTCATGAAAATGTTTTCGAACTCTCACTTAGATGATTCAGCATCTAATTTGGACTATGTCCCTGGAATATTCAAACGTTCCAGGTGAAAGCAGTGGCGTCAAGAGAAAGAATGTCGTCAGGATGTAGCAGTTGGCTTTGTATATGTTTTCAATGTTCAGAGATTATGTAATGTATTTTCATGTGAAACATCGATTCAGTTATTGTAAAAGAAACTGTCACTGATATGTATATATTTGAGGTTTCGATCTTGTTTCCGCTGATATGATTGATGATGCGTGTCTTAATTTGTTTACTAAATGTTGTTATACTAAGAAGGTACGATCGAGATTGTCGGGAAAACAATTTTGATGGCTATCGAGGGATTTATGTGGTGTTTGATTTAAATCTTCTCGAAATCTCGAATTAACGCACGCTTGAGAAAAGTGGGGTATTACAGGTATTGTCTCATATTGAGAGATTTTCTATTTAGAAATACCTCGGAGAAAGATTTCACATATAAGTACTTTGAAACTTTCTCATGCAGGAACTATGCTTCCAACGATTATTCTTATCTTACTCTTGAGGATATTTTTGGTACCTATTTTTACGTGACTTAGGCTATTTCACCTTATTTATTTTCAAGTAATTCGATAGTACAATTTATTCAAAAATTGGGTTCTTGGTACTAATTGGATTTTCAAAGTCAAATCTTAAATTGATCAGGAGTTTAACTTGTCAGAATAGCTTTTGTGACTCAACACTTTGTCTTACATGCATTTTCTTATTTTTTCCAACATTATCAATAAGATATTATTGTATTTACTTCTAAAGTACAGACATTTTCTATGAGTTATTATATTGGTATCAAACACTCTTAACACGTATAGGACAAACTCACATGGCGTGTCTTACACATTTTTTTTAAAAAAAATTCATAAGGGCATGGGTGGGAACACTTGTAAGACAAACGTGTTGTTTATTCTTTACTCTTAATTTTTATTGAGTTTGTAATTACATAATTATTTTGTTTATTCATGCTTTAGTTGCATGATTGTTCAGTTTTCATATTCTTCGTACTTCTATTTTCTGGAACCTCGATTAGATTTGTGACTGTTAATTAAAATATTGAAGTTATTTATTTAGAATTTTGATTGTTGAATTTTAAATGTATATATACCACTTTGAAATATATATACTTTCCGAATCTTTTGAAATTTTGGTATGTTTTAAAATATAAAACATTATTTTATTAATTGGCGTTTCTCCACAATGTCATGTCTTACTTGAGTAGCATGTCTGGTGTCCTCATGTCCTGCATCCATGTCCAGGGTTTCATACTTGCTTACCCCTCACATTATTTGTGCAGCCTGACGTTGAAGCATTGAATGAGAAGATACTCTTTTTTCTCAACTACGAGGGGAAAGATGGCATATATCCAAAGATGGGCAAATGTTTGCACGTGCTTGACCTCTACCACAAGGGCCTACTCCATACAGACAATGAACACGAAAATGCAGCCCCCAAATCTCAAGATCACGGGGAACGCGACTACCCAAAGATGCGCAAATGTTTGCACGAGCTTGGCCTCTACCGCAAGCGCCTACTCAAACATGGAAATGCAACCCCACAATTTCCAAGTCATGGAGAAGGAAAGAACAAGAGGATCGGCCCCAACATCGTCCGCCCAGCCACAGAGCTCCACGAAGCCGGCGTCCGCTTCATGAAAAGCGAAAGCAAAAGTCTCCTGGACATCAGCTTCGATGGTGGCGTCTTGAAACTTCCCAATTTCATGATTGCTAACTTTACGGAATCAATGTTCTTGAATCTCATAGCCTTCGAGTGTTGCCACATCCCTGCTGGCAACGACATCAGTTCGTTCATTGCGTTGATGGACTATATCATCGATGACAGTCGGGATATCAAACTTTTGAGCTCGAAAGGGATTATCGACAACTTCATTGGGAGTGACAAGGAGGCAGCTGATTTGTTCAACAAAATATCCAAGGACTGTCTTTTTGATTTGGACGGCAAGCTTGGCCATGTGCACAACAAGCTCATCGGCTACTGCAACACGCGTTGGCATAAATGGCGCGCCAATTTAACTCAAACTTACTTCAAAAGCCCGTGGGCAATTATTTCTGTCATCGCAGGCTTCTTTATCTTCTGTCTTGCTGCAGTGCAAACTATCTTCACCATCCTAAATTAATTTGAAGTGTTATTTGTAAGGTTTTAATGATATTTATATAAATATATAATAGATTAATGTATGAGTATTATTAAAAATATCATAATTAATGTCTAAATATTATGCGTATAAATCAATTGTCAAATCAGAAAGTGCAATAATACCTCTAAGTTTCACTTTTTTATTTTTTTATATTTAATTGATACATATTTACATTTGTATTTCATTTTTTGAGTTAAATGCACTAACATGTAGATAGTGTATTTATTAGTCTGAATCAACTTGGGACCAAACTAGATTGGGAATGAAATTTTTAAAAATCTCAACTGTAAATTAGATTGATTTGATTTGGGTCAAAATATTTTTTTTACTCTTTAATAAAAATAAAAAATGTACATATATTTTTTTTATATATATCACTCAAACAAAAAATTTCATTAAAAAAGTCTAAACAAAAATCAACTAGCTTACATTTTAATAATACATTATATGTATGTCATATTATTTTTTATTATTAATAAATAGTATTAATTATTTTAAACTAATTTTTCATCTTGAATTGATCTCAGACAAAAATAAGCTGAAAACTAATTGAAGTAAAAATATGGAATGAGAAACAAATTGGACCAATGTTTTAGTTTATGTCAAATTTGAACACTCTTCACTTAGATATAACTATTTTGGTCTTTTATATTAAATTATATATTTTGTAATTTTGAAACTTACCACAAGAATATCATGGTCATGGTCGAGTATTTTGATTATTGCATATGGAACAAGTCAATTTTCTAACAAGTTGAGTAAGATTTTACAGCTTTTTTACTTTTGAAATATTTAAGGAATATATAGCTCAATTTGAGATATCCGCCAAGACCCTCATTTGTGATGTGATCCTTAGGAGGTGTTTGGTACAAGAGAAATTTTAAGATTCTTAAAAATATTTGATTAGGAAACTATATTCTCATATTTTGTATAATTTTTTTATAAAAAGAATTCTGAAAGATAAGATTTTCAGGAATGATTTTTCAGCAACTTTCCTACAAAAAGATTTTCATGGGAGGGTTGAGAATCCAAGTTTGCCATGAACTTGGGAATGTTTTTAATAGAAAAAAAAACTAAAACAACCCTTACCCTTTTATAACTCCATACAAACATATTATATATTATATATATGTAATATATTTATATTATTTATTATAAAATATTATATATATTAAAGTAGATATTCATACAAATATATATATTATGTATATATATTATATATACACACACGGATATATATATACATAATATATAAAAAATAACATTTTTTTGACTTTTTAAAGATGTTCTGGGTCCTAAAGGAATTTATTATTTTTAAATAAAAAATTAAATAAGGGTAATTTTGAAAAAAGAACATAAATTTTCAAGAATATTGCTTTTAAACCAAATATAGGAATGTAAAATTCCTAGAAAAAAATACTCAACATTTCTGAGAATGTTTAAACTTAACTAAACATAGAATTACACAAATTTTGAAAATTAAAATTTTAAGAATTATAAATTCCAAAAAATTAAAAATTTCTTTCATATCAAACGCTCCCTTAGTGTATGGTTTAGGAGTGATACAAAACTCTTATTGAGCCATCTTGAATATTGGGGTTGGTCATTGAAATATCAATGGGCATTGAGCTGTGCACGCAGGCTAGTCCAGCCCAGCCCAGCCCATAGGCTCTCAGGATCAGTCAGTGCAGCCCAGGGGCCAAGGCGACCCACTTTAGGATTTAATAGAGATACAGATGAGTGCGATTTTGTTCACCCCTGTAACACCCGAGGACAATTTTGAGGATAAAATGATATTTGATAAAGGGCAAAGTTGGAAAATTTGAGAAAAATAAGACTTTAGGGCACACTAACACAGCGTTGGACGACCGAATCAATCAGAGGGAGAACCTCGAACCCTAGATAGCCCAAGAAAATGGTATAGTATCGACGAGCAATTAAAACTATGATTTTGGTGATAAAAGAAAGAAGATCGGGAACAGTTTTCGGTACAACAAAAATACAGCTGGCTATTAGGTCATATTACCGAATTGCTGTAAACGACGTCCAAAAAGTTAACGGAGAGTGTAAAAGAATAGTATTTGATGTGTAGAACAACCCTTAAGTGATTTCAGGTTGAATCGAGGGGATTTGAGGTCAAATAAATCAATCGGGCCTAAGTGTAATTTTCTAAAATTGGCCGAGGGAAGTCTAAACGGAAATTTTTCGAAAGTTTCAAGGGAGAAATGAAAATTACTAATCTTGAGGGTCTTAGTGATAGTGTTAGAAAGATCAGGGGCTTGAGAAAAAGGGCCAAAATGCAAAACAAAATTTCATGGGGGCCTAACTGCAATTTTTAGAAAATCCGCTCGTACATGGCAGATTGGCCGAAGATTTTGCTTGATTTTCCGGCGATGTGGGCAGCCTAGGGTCATCAGAGAGTGGCCTAGGGGGGTCTAGGAAGCGTGGGGAAGAAGCCTTAGCCGGAGATCGGCCATGTGGAGACGGATTTTGGCTATAAATAACCAAGGGTTTCGGCCGATTTTAGAAGCACAAATCGATCTCGATTTTGGATGAATCTTGGAGAGTTAATAGAGGGCTTTTGATCTCTTGGAGTCAAGGATCATTTTGGGATCGATTTGAGGCGTTTTGGAGCAAGTTTGAGGGTTAAACGAGCTCGGCCGTGGGTTAGAGGCAGACCGCCACCGCCGACCTGCAACTCGATTTTTAATCGACTTTCCGGTGGCCTTTCGGCCTGATGTTGGTGGGGATAGGATCGAATTCTCAAGGGCTTTCGGGGGGTACCGGAATCGAGGCCATCGGAGCACCTGCTAGCGACCGGCTTGAGGAAGAAGACGACTAGCGCGTGACTGCCACGCGCCAGTTCAAACCAAGCCATCCACGCGCCGCACGTGAGGGCGCGTGAGACGTCAGGTAATTTTGAAATTTTATTATTATTTTAAGAAAATTAAATTATGAATTATGATGTAAGAAAATTTGAAAAAATGTTGAAGAAAATAGTCATTTTGTAATTTTCAAAGTGAATAAGGCTTATGAAAAATAGGAAGAGGTATTGGAAAATCCTTAGAAAATTTTGGGAGATAGGAATTAATTACTTATGAATTATTATGAAGAGAAATCAAGGAAAAATCTTGAGTAGGTATTTATTAGAATTTTTGAGGAAAAATATAAAGAAAATAGGAAGAAATTATGAAAAATTGGAAAAATAGATATTGATATAACGTGATGATTAGGGTATCGTTGAGGCTTGAGGTTGAAGTACAAGAGCGTCAGGCGCGAGAATCGAGGCTAAGCATGCAAATCGAGGTCATGCACGCAGATCGAGGCAAGCGTGCAAATCGAGGCTAACCGCGCTTGTCAATTAGAAATTTGTCTAAAGGTGAGTGGTTCTGCCCGAAAGAATTTCAAATAACATATGAACGGTTTTACTGTGATTGTTCACCCCCAAACCTTGTTTTGTGATGGATCGTCCAAATGATTATTTACACGTGCATTAAATGTTGATTTTAAGTGTTGATTTTAAGCGATGCATCTTGTGATTTAAGTGATGCATGTTATGATTTTCGACCATTGGCTTGTTTTGTGTCGTCCATGTGGGATGTGGGTTGTTAACCTGTGACGTGGCCTAGAGTGACAGCACTCGAGATGCGTACCTAGGATTAATGCTAGGTGACCCACTTGGGACAGGGCTGAGACGGACTTCACCCTACGGGACCCAAGTGGCGAGGCTGAGAGTGGACACCACCCCGGTTGTTGGCTCAAATGGCGGGGCTGCCAGTGGACACCACCACAGGTTCCTTTAAGCAACAGCATTAATGCCGAGGTGACGTCAATTCCGAGGATAATGCTGATGTGACACTCTTGGGGCTAGGGTTGTGTTTTGGAATGCTTTTGAGTGAGAGCGTAAAGCCTGACAATGACAATGGGGTGATTCCTGGATTCATATGTCGAGGTTGTCCCTCTTAAGCAGGATCGGGTTGCCAATGAGTCGATGCGGTCGTGTTGCCTTTAGAGAGATTGTATTTTCCCCGGTTAGGGCTAAATGCTGTGTGGGATTCTCTTAGGCTGGTGCATATTGGGATTTATCGATTTTGGGTACATGATTTTGCATACATTCATGAAAATGTTTTTGAACTCTCATTTAGATGATTCAGCATCTAATTTGGACTATGTCCTTGGAATATTCAAACGTTCCAGGTGAAAGCAGTGACGCCAAGGGGAAAAATGTCATCAAGATGTAGCTGTTGTGTTAGTCGTCGTAGGATTTTGTTTATAATTACAATGTTTAGAAATTATGTAACATTTGATATTTTCATGTGAAACATCGATTTGATTAATGTAAATGGAATTATCAGTTGTATATATCTGAGGTTTCGATCTTGCTTCCGCTGCTGTGATTGATAATGCCCGTCTTAGTTATTAAATTTTGTCATACTAAGAAGGTACGATCGGGATTGTCGGAAAACGATTTTAATGAAAGTATGGCTATCGAGAGATTTATGTGATGTTTGATTTAAATTTTCCCGAAATCTCGAGTTAACGCACGCTTGGGGAAAAGTAGGGCGTTACAACCCCTTTAACGGGGGTGAACATAACCCTCACCACTTTTGAGGGTTAAAAGTAACGG
This sequence comes from Diospyros kaki, assembly GCA_036245055.1. NCBI lineage: Eukaryota > Viridiplantae > Streptophyta > Magnoliopsida > Ericales > Ebenaceae > Diospyros > Diospyros kaki. Next base: position 41,716,016 of record BSEG01000007.1, on the reverse strand, counting down.
AACAGTAATCTGGGATAATATTTGGCTGCTGTTCCGTTACTTTTAACCCTCAAAAGTAGTGAGTGTTATGTTCACCCCCGTTAAAGGGGGTGAACAAAATCGAACTCGATACATATTGATCTGAACGTCCAATCCCATGTCTCGGCCATACAGCGTGGCTGTCAAGCAATTGGCCAGTGAACATGAAACACGAGGAGAGGATAGGAAGCCGAAGCAATAAAAAGTTATTTCTTTATTAATTGGGTGAGAGAAAATTTGTGCTTTCGTGGTTCAAGTGAAAGGAAAAATTCCACTATCAATAGAACGATTTAAGGTGAAGTCTTCTATGTTCCAATAAAACATATTATAGGCTGATTAATGGAATAAAGGCTTAGGCTTCTCTGTTCTGCTTGAACGGTAAATGCACAAGATAGCAAAGAACATGCAGTTGTTGTATAACTATCGGCATTGCAAGTCAGGAATATAGGTTTCTCTCTTTATAATCCCAACTTCTGCACACCAGGTGTAATACCCCATGTTCATATGAAGTTGCCACGTAATTCTGATGACTTTAGAATACCGAAAAGTTAATTTTATAGCAATTTCAAGTACCGATTCAACTGCAGGGAATGCCTCGGAGTGAAATTGTCCAAGGAAAATTATATGATCTCGACGAGCATATCGAGATAGGATTTATGGTATCGAAAGAAATCAAATTCGGAACAGTTTTCGGTACAGCTAAAATACAGCTATCATTTAGGCTGTAAAACTGAATCGTAGTAGGAGACTCCTGAAAAATTAACGGAACCCTAGGGGGGCTCCGATTTTGCGTAGTAAGCAACCCTTCAGTGGTTTCGGGATTAAATGACAGCCCGGTGAGAACACTGGGACGAAATTGTCATTTTCAACTAAGAATTGGATTATTAATTTTGTGTTTCCTGTATTAGAATGTAATTTAATTCAGTATTTGAGGGTATAATTAAAATTACGAAATTGTCTAAGTGATATAAAAAAAAATTAAAATTTATAAATAATTAAACGTGTAATATAGTATAAAATATATGTAATATATATATATGTATATGAAATGTTTATAGGAGCAGGGACGTGAAGCCATTCCTTGGCCAAAATTCTCTGCCACAGCTGCTTTTCCATCCGAGAATTGCGTGAAATTGAAGATTGAGGCAGCATGAAATCTGTAAAAAATGAGGATAGGTGGCGTTGGAAGATTTGGAACAATTAATATGCAATTAATATGATGTGCGATACATTAAATATGTGTACGCGCAGAGAAGTAAATGCAACCCATGCCTCTGTAAATGCAACCCTTGCCACGCAAATCTCGCGCCTCTGCAAGCTTGGAAGATTTTGCACGCTAAGTTGCTAGAGTAATGCCCAAGCTTCATTGGGCTATAAATAGAGGGCGTTGGAGAATAGAATGGCAGGGAAATGGGGGAAGAAGGAAATGGGCAAGAGCTAAGGGAGTTGGTTTGGCCGAGAGAGAGGCAGTGAGGAATCGAGAGAGGGAAAGAGAGAAAGATAGAGAAGGAGAGCAAAGATCGAGAGAGAGGCGGAGCAAGCCGCGGCAGCCATGGCCGCGAGTTCCCAGCAACTCGAGCAGCCATGGCAGCCGCGAAGCTGCGTTGCAGCAGCTGGGCCGCGACGCAGCCGACGTCGATGGAGCAAGGGCCGGCCGTTGCAGTGGCGGCGCGAGCCGAAGCAGCCGATGAAAGAGGCGACAGCGCACGGGCAGCGGTCATGGCGGAAGTTGCAGGCAGCCGCAAGGAAGAAGGAGCAGGGGCGCAGGCCGTGGAGAAGAAGAAGAAGAAGAAGAAGAAGAAGAAGAAGAAGAAGAAGAAGGAAGGAAGGAAGGAAGGAAGAAAGGAAGAAAGAAAGAAGGAGAAGAAGAAGAAGAATGAAGAAAAAAAAAAAGAGGCTGGTTTGCGCGAGGAAGGAGATGATGAACAGTAGAGAGGAGAAAAAAAAAAGAAAAAGAAAAAGAAAAGGAAAAGAAAAGAAAAGAAAGAAAGAAAAAGAGAAAATATTAGAAAAATCCCAGAAAAATTCTAGAAAATAGGGAATTATGTTTCGGTGATATCCTGGAGATTTTGGTGAGAAAAACAGTCCGGACACGTTTTTCGAGAATATTGCACGCAAATCGAGAAAATCGGAGATGCTAAGCCAAGGTGAGTAAAAATTCTCTAAAAAATTTCAGAAATTCTAAAATATTATTTTATGAATTTTCGTAGTGAAATATTTGAGAAAATATTTCTAGAAATATTTAATTTAGAATTATTGAGGAAAAATAGGAAGAAATAGAGGGAAAATTAAAGAAAATGCTAGAAATTATGAAAAAATAGGTTTTAATGTTTATTTAAATACCTATGATGATTAGGATGCTTTGAGGTCAAAATTGAGGTGTTTGGCGCGAATTTTGAGGTTGGCACGAAAATCGAGGCAAGGCACGGATCTCGAGGTAGCCTGATAAGCTCTAGAAGGTAAGTGGTACTTCCTCGAAAATGTTTTCATCATATTGACATGCTCTGATATGTATCTATCACGTAGAGTGCATACATGACTATGAAATGCATGATTACACGTTGATGTCATTGATCACACACATATGAGGCCGTAGGGAGTACGAACTGGCACCGCTGCCTTACCAAGGGTGCACCCATACACCCCGGCTTCGAAAGAGGTGGCCGCTAAAATGGTGGGTAGCATGAGGGTGCAGTTGACACCTACGAGGAAAGACATTGCATACACTCATGACATAGCATTACGTACCCTTACTTAGATGGTTCATCATCTAATCGGGCTTTGCCCCTGGAACATTCAAACATTCCAGATGGAGACTGTAGCAGGTACGAAGATGAATGAGGCATGAAATGGCACTTAGCTAAGTGCATGATGAATGAACGATAAGATGAACGAATGTGATGTAGCCCATATGTTTAAGTCCTGCTACTACGAAGTCTGAACGCTTTGAAAATTCATGATGTAAGATATGATGATGATGTGATATGAATAGTTAATGATTATGTACATATGTTTTACTTTTCGAAGGTTATGTAACAACGTTTGTAATAAATACTTGTCTAGTTATTCATGTATATATATTGCCATGAGCAGGTTCGATTCAGCTTCCGCTTTGTAAATTGTATTTATCTCTAGTGTGTAAATTAAACACTAGATAGGCCTTAGGGAATTTCGGGACAATGTAATGAAAAAAAAAAAATAGACCAAATTTCCTAAGGTATAACACGCCCGAGAAAGCGGGCTGTTACACCAGGTGCTCGACAAACTGTCGGGCGGCCACTTTGTAACACCCGAGAATAATTTTGAGGATAAAATGATATTTGATAAAGGGCAAAATTAGAAATTTGAGAAAAATAAGACTATAGGGCACACTAACGCAGCTTTGGACGACCGAATTAGTCAGAGGGAGTACCTCGGACCCTAGATAGCCCAATAAAATAGTATAGTATCGACAATCAATTAAAATTATGATTTTTGGTGATAAAAGAAAGAAGATCGGGAACAATTTTTGGTACAGCAAAAATACAGCTGTCAATTAGGTCATATTACCGAATTGCTGTAAACGACGTCCAAAAAGTCAACGGAGAGTGTCAAGGAATAGTATTCGATGTGTAGAACAACTCTTAAGTAGTTTCAGGTTGAATCGAGTGAATTTGAGGTCAAATAAATTAATCGGGCCTAAGTGTAATTTTTTAAAATTGCCCGAGGGAGGTCTAAACGGTAATTTTTCAAAAGTTTCAAGGGAGAAATGAGAAGTACTAATCTTGAGGGTCTTAGTGAGGATATTAGAAAAGTCAGGGGCTTGAGGTTGAGGGCCAAAATGTAAAATAAAAATTTTAGGGGGCTAAAGTGCAATTTTCAGAAAATTGCACAGAGATGGCAAATCTGGCTGCGATTGTGGTCGGAAAATCCGGCCATTTGGACGGCCTAGGGTTGTCAGGGAATGGCCTAGGGTGGCCTAGGAGGCGTGGGGAAGAAGCCTTGGCCGGAGATCGGCCACGTGGGGTGGTTTTTTGGCTATAAATATCGAAGGATTTTGGCCGAGGAAGAAGCACCAAATCGAGCCCGTTTTCGAACGATTTTTGGAGGTTGGATAGAGGGCTTTTGGTCTCTAGGAGGCAAGGATCATTTTGGGAGTGGTTTGAAGCATTTTGGTGAGCGTTTGAGGGTGATTCGAAGGTGGCCGAGGGTTAGAGGCGGACCGCTTTCCGCCGCCTGTAAGTCGACTTTTAAAGCCCTTTCTAGTGGCCTTTCGGCCTGATTTTTGTGGCATCGTGATCGATTCTTCATGGGCTTTCGAACGGCACCGATTTTGTAGCCATCAGAGCAGTCGCCGGCAACCGGCTTGAGGAAGAAGACGACTGGCGCGTGACTGCCACGCGCCAGTTCAAGCCACGTCAGCCACGCGCCGCGCGTGAGGACGCGTGAAGGGTCAGGTAAATTTGAATTTTTTTTATTATTTTTAGAAAATTATTTTATTAATTATGGTGCAATAAAATTTGGAAAAATGTTGGAGAAAATAGTCATTTTGTAATTTTTAAAGTGAATAAGGCTTATGAAAAAATAGGAAGAGGTATTGGAAAATCCTTAGAAAATTTTGGGAGATAGGAATTAATTATTTATGGATATTTATGAAGAGAAATCAAGGAAAAATTTTGAATAGGCATTTATTAGAATTTTTGAGGAGAAATATAAGGAAATAGGAAGAAATTATGAAAAATTGAAAAAAAATAGATATTGATATGATTTTGGACAAACGTGATGACTAGGGTATCCTTGAGGCTCGAGGTTGGAGTATAAGAGCGTCAGGCGCGAGAATCGAGGCTGGACACGTAAATCGAGGTAGGCACGCAAATCGAGGCTAACCGCGCTTGTCAATTGGGAATTTATCTAAAGGTGAGTGGTTCTACCCAAAAAGATTTCAAGTAACATGTGAATGGTTTTCATCCCTATGGCTTGGGTTTTTGTGATTAATTGTCCAAATAATTGTTTACACGTGCATTAAACGTTGATTTTAAGTAACGATTTTAAGTGATGCATGTTATGAATTTAAGTGATGCATGTTATGATTTTTTTGACCATTGGCTTGTTTTCTGTCATCCATGTGGGATGTGGGTTGTTAACCTGTGACGAAGTCCAGAGTGACAGCACTCGGGATGCGTACCTAAGATTAATGCTTGGTGACCCACTTGGGACGGGGCTGAGATGGACTTCACCCTACGGGACCCAAGTGGCGGGGCTGAGAGTGGACACCACCCCGGTTGTTGGCTCATGTGGCGGGGCTGCGAGTGGACACCACCCCAGGATCCTTTGAGCAGTAGCATTAATGCCGAGGTGACATTGATTCCGAGGATAGTGCTGACGTGACACTCTTGGGGCTAGGGTTGTGTTTTGGAATGCTTTTGAGTGGGAACGTAAAGCCTGACGATGACAATGGGATGATTCCTGGGTTCATATGTCAAGGTTGTCCCTCTTAAGCAGGATCGATTGGACAATGGGTCGATGTGGTCGTGTAGCCTTTAGAGATATTGCATTTTCCCCGCTTAGGGCTAAATGCGGTGTGGGATTCTCTTAGGCTGGTGCATGTTGGGATTTATCGATTTTGGTATATGATTTTGCATACATTCATGAAAATATTTTTGAACCCTCACTTAGATGATTCAGCATCTAATTTGGACTATGTCCCTGGAATATTCAAACGTTCTAGGTGAAAGTAGTGACGCCAAGGGAAAGAATAACATCGAGACGTAGCTGTTGGGTTAGTAGGATTTTGTTTATGATTACGATGTTCAGAAATTATGTAACATTTGGTATTTTCATGTGAAACATCGATTTGATTAATGTAAATGGAATTATCAGTTGTATATATATATATATATATATCTAAGGTTTCGATCTTGCTTCCGCTGCTGTGATTGATAATGCCTGTCTTAGTTATTAAATTTTGTCATACTAAGAAGGTACGATCGGGATTGTCGGGAAACGATTTTGATGAAAGTATGGCTATCGAGAGATTTATGTGGTGTTTGATTTAAATTTTCCTGAAATCTCGAGTTAACGCACACTTGGGAAAAAGTGGGGCATTACACACTTCTTTTATAAACACCAAGCTGAGTGACTGAGCCCACGACATTAAGAGCAAGTGGAGAGATAGGCGACTGGGTGCTCGACATCAATGCTGAACTCAACAATCACCACAATACTCAAAGCCAAGAAGAGGAGGGAAGGAAGAAGCAGTCCATCTACAAGCTCCCTCCCCTCATCTCCGACCTCAACAATAAAGCCTAGCTATCCCAAGTGGTGTCGTTCAGGCCGTACCATCACGCGAAGCCTTACCTAAGGCCCAGGGAGGATCACAAGCGACCCTCTCTCCTCAATTTCCTTGGTAGATCGACGATGTCACTGGACACAATCTTCAACTCCATGGTCGAAGTGGCGCAAGGGCTCTAGGATTCGTACGACTCGCTCCCTTTCATGTGGGAATACAATACATAAAGATTTGTGTCGCTAATGATTTTTTATGGGTGTTTCATGCTAGAAATATTGTAGGCCGCGTTATCGAAGTTTGAGTATGATTAATCCAACGATGATCTTGTATTCGGCCCTCATGGGAAGTTGCACATCATGTAGCAAGACATGTTATTGTTAGAAATCAATTGTTGATACTCGTGCTCTTTAATCTCAGCAACATCAAAGAGAATGTCAAGGTATAAATAGATAAATTCGGCTTCTCTCACCTCACTCAATAACATCAAAGGTTATGTTTATTAAATTTTAAATTTTTAATTAAAAATAAAAAGTTAAAATATAATTTATCATATAATTCATTATTAAATGACATCTCAAGAGGGGAGAATGTAATACCCAAGAGTTCAGGGAAAGGTAGTATATATCGAGAATAAGTAAGGAAGAAAATAACATTAGCTGGATACCTTTTGAGCTGAATATAAGTAAGTAAACTCCCGGGTTAAGCATGGTTGAGCTGGGGAAGTTCAAGGATGGGTGACCCCCTAGGAAATCCGCGTAGGCCTATCAGGGTAAGTTGTTTTGATCATTCATATCGCTCAATGCGGGATGTTACATATTGAGCTTTAGGAGATTGGGTCGGCCTGCTAGGTCAAGCCCAACCCATAAAAAACAGTCCGAGAAATACCCATGATAAGGAAAATATTAATAATCGATTAATGAAATGTGAACATGGATATGCAAGTAATATCAAGTATTATTAAAATATCATAATTAATGTCCAAATAAAATGTCTATAAATTAATTGTCGAATTAGGAAGTGCAATAAAACTTCATGGACTCCTAATGCATACAAAGGAGTGCGGTTGGTTTGATAAATTCCTACCTCCCCATCTATCTCTAAGATGTTTGGATTTTTCAAAACTCCATAGACATACAAAAAAGAAATGCTATCCCCACTCAGACCAAGAAAGAACTTTCCCTTACTCAAATAACAATTAAGGTGAAGCAAGGTTAGGAACAACAATCTCTTTATGATAAATAGATCGAGTTTCACTTTTTCATTTTTTATTCTAATTTTTGTATTTAATTTATATATATCTGCCTTTGTATTTCATTTTTTTTTTTTACTTAAATGCACGAACATGTAGGTAGAGTGTTTATTCAATCTGAATCAACCTAAGACCAAACCAGATTAGGACTAAAATTTTTAAAAATCTCAAATCGAAAACTAGACTGGTTTGATTTGGGCTAATCCTAATCAGTTATGAATATTTATTTTCTTACTTTTTAATATAAAATTTAAAAAATGTGCATACATTTTTCTTAAATATATCAGTCAAACAAAAATTTTCATTAAAAAAATCTAAACAAAAATCAACTAGCTTAGATTATATGTATATCATATTATTTTTATTATTAATAAATAATATTAATTATTTTAAACCAATTGAATGTTAGACTAATCTTGGACAAAACTGAATCGAAAACTAGTTGAAGTAAAAATGTGGAACGAGAACCAAAATGGACCAATTTGCTAGTTCATGTCAAAATTTAAACACTTTGCACCTAAATATAACTATTTTGGTCTCTTATTCAAGTATATATTTTGTAATTTCAGAACTTGCCACAAGAGTTCAAGGATTCGTACGACTAGCTCCCTCCTATGTGGGAATACAATACTGAAAGATTTATGCAGCTAATAATTTTGGATGAGTGTTTCATGCTAGAAATATTGTGGGCAGAGTTATCGAAGTTTAAGTATGATTATTCCAAGGATGGTCCCATATTCGGCCCCACGAGAAGTTCTATATCATGTTGGAGAATCAATTGTTGATACTCATACAACCTCACTTAGGAACATCAAAACTCATGCTTATTAAATTTTAAATTTTAATTAAAAATAAAAGGTTAAGATTTAATTTATCATATAATTCATTATTAAAATATATTTTCTTAATCAAAGAGTTAAGATTAAATTTTAAATTTAATTAACATGATCTCTTATTTTAATAAATTTCTTTTAAGGGATTAATGTGAACCAAATTAGTCTCATTTTTATAATAAGAGATGTATCTATTAAATTTTATTTTTAAAGCCAAAAGGATTAAACTTGTTGTCCAAATAACACTTGTTACTCAATTAAAATATTTCCTTATTCGATTAAAAGGATATTACTCTATTAAACTTAAATGATAGTTGATTAAACTTCAATTTCTAGGATATGTTATTATCAAAACATAGAGAAAGTGTATTAAAGTTTTGTATTTAAATTCTCATTATCAAAACATCCTAAAAAATCAAACTCAATCTAAATTGCAATGATTAATATATTAACAATAAGAAAAAAAAATCTCTATATTCCATAATGGATATGGGCTAAGCCAAACTCAACTCAAATGGGTGGATTGGAAAATTTAAATTTTCTCAGTTTGATAAACACACATTAAAATAAAAATAAGAATAACTTTGAATAAGGCGAGAAAAATAATGGTTACAAGTTCTCTAACCCCAGCCGGACCTACACATAATTTTTAAATCACTTTTATTTTATTTTATTACGTAAGATATTGTTTTCTTGTCAAAATATATGTTTTGTAAAATAAAATTTTAATTAATCTTTAGTTGAGCTCATCCCATTGGCAAATTTAATTTATGATACTTTACTACTGATATTTTTATTTTTAAAACATTTATTATATTATTGAATCTTCAAAATTAGCTTATTGTCAATGCCTTGTTGCATTATTTCATTTTTTGTGTATATTGGAAATAATTTGAGATTTTGAAGTATTTATATGATAGAAAAATAGGAGATGTGACAGGGTGTCCTAACTTTAAAATAAATTAAAGTTTAACAAGAGTTGGGTTGGACCTTGCCCCATAATATAAAAGAAAGTTTAAAGGGAGTTGGGCTGGGCCTTAGCCCATAATGCAAAATAAATAAATAAAAGCTTTACTGGAGTTGGGGTAGGCCTTGGCCCATAACATAAAACACAAGGGACACAAACAGAGGGTTATTTTTATATTTAATTTTTAATATATGTAAAATAATAAATAATAAATAGAATGGGATGAGGATTAAGGCTATTGCAGGGTGCCAAAGATATAGCTACTTTGTGTCTCAAAGACAGAGATGTCAAATTTTGCTTTTTATGTGTCAAAAAGAAATTATCGTGAATGATGGATTAAAAAAGTATAAATTTTTTCCATTCAAAGAATTTCAAGCAAAGTGCAAATAAGATAACTTTAACATTTAAAAATCTCTCTATAAGTTCTACAAAAAGAATAAACATTATTCATAAATATTATAATTTTAATAGATTTCAGAATATCAGGGTAAACGTTATTTGAAATAATTTTAATTTTAAAAAATTTGATAAAACTTCATATTTCTCTATAAATAGATAAGTCTTTATTTCAAAAGATGCACATCTTTGATATTGATTTTATTCTTGTTATGGGTATTTTTCGGGCCGCTTCTTATGGGCTGGGCTGGGCTCGACCGAGCGGGCCGGCCCAATCTTCTGAAGCCTAATAGGCCAAGGTCGAGCTCATCAGAATAAGGTCACACGTCGTTGAGACCTAAGCTTAGATCACAGAACTAACCGAGTTCCCAACAATGCTTCTAGCTCGCTGACTTAACCAAGCGAACTCCCAACAGTGCTCCCAACTCGTTGGCCTAACTAAGCGATGCTCCCAACTCGCTGGTCTAATTATTCAACTCATATAGCAAGAAGATCACGGGACAACCAGAGAACAGTCGTGGACTAGGAATTATTCTGACTGGTCTGTCCGGGCCCAATTTGGCCCTACATTCTCGGCCCATGCTGGTCCCATCATGGCCCTGTATTAGCCTGCAGTAACATCATTGCAATCTCTTCTGGGTATCCACGCGCCTGTCTCAGATCCCATTCTCATTAATGACGGATCACATCTACAGTAATGAGGGTCTTGTCGACACCATGTCGCCACCTAGGTACATGCAAAGAGGAGGACATTTCATCCTCTTATATGAGCTAGCTCACGGGAGAGAGAGGTATGCTTTTTCCTCTTACCTACTGATACACGGCCTTCTCCTTACTCTCTAACTTGAGCATCGGAGTGCTTGTAAGGCTGACTGTCGGAACGCTGACTGAACCATGTCAAATCCCTTGGTGTGCCTTATCTTCTTCCCTTTCGTGTTCATTTCCTCAGTGCAAGTAAAAGAATCACGATCGACAAATTCCTAACGTCGACAATTATGATATTTAAATTTTCAGTGTATGATATAAGAATCAGAGTGTTTGCACGAGAACTTTTTTACGTTCTCTAATCCTTTTTTTTTTTTTTGTAGATTTTAAGCGATTTGACAATGATATTTTTAATTAATAAATTTATTATGATGTTCAACGAACACAATAACTTTTAATTGAAAAGTTAGTTTGAAATGAGTGATTTAGTTTAGAATTGATCCCATCTGGAATTTCTCCTTGGTTTATATATTAATTTTAATTAATTTTTAATTTAATTCAGTTTGAGATCAGTTTAAAATTAAAAAATAATTTAAATTAAATGAAAAAATGTGATGTCATTTAATTATTAATTTTAATTAAATGAAAGAATGTTACAGTTTATAGTTGTGCCAGCTCGCAACTTCAACAACCATAAGATGAGCTTGACTTAAGCAGCTGGCAGTGCATTTATAGCTTAATGTTACAGTTTATCAAAGATGGCAGACAAATCTTTAAATCGTAGAAGGTGATGTCTAACGATTTAATTGTTACTTGACTTGTAACAATTAAATCATTAATTGACATCAATTTAATGATGAAAATGATATTTAATGATGTAAAATCTCAATTTAATGATGAAAAATGATATTTGTGGGGGACGTTGAGAGGAATTAATTTGAGGGCGATTGGTGGGTGTCAAAGATAGAACTAACTAGGTTTAATTAATTTAAACATTTCCCTCTCTCTCTCACACACTCAGAGGGTGATGATGTGTCATTCCGTACGTTATCACTAGCTGAATTTACGTGTCATTGGGGAGTTTTTGTTTTTAAAAATTATATTAAAATAATAATATAATATACATGTTAGAAATTGCTTAGATTTTTTATAAAAAAAATTATTTTGATTATATATAAGAATATTTTTTAAAATTTTATATTAAATGCAAAAATATCTGTAATCTTATAACTGGTGGGACATGTGACATATGTGATTCACTTTTTTTTTAAATAAAAAATAAACTCATAAATAAATATGAGAAATGCTATGCCTACCAATAAGATAAAGGAATAAACAAATGGATTGCCAATTGGGGAGGCTAAGAAGAATTGTAAATTTATTGCGTTTGATCAATCCAGTTGCTTAGATAGGACTGAGGTTTCATTAACAATGGACTTTTGGTAGGGTATATTAACGTCTAGTTTTGAATTTTAGTATAGTTTGTAATACTCCAAAAGTTTAAGGAAGAAAATACCATCAATTAAATATCTTTTAAATTGAATGTAAGTAAAGAACTACTGGGTTCAGCATATTTGAACTGGAGAAGCTTAAGAATGGGTGACTCCTAAAAAGTTCACGTAGGGCCATCAGAGTAAGTTGTTTCAGTTCTTAATATCGCTCGATGTGGGATGTTATAGATTGTATTAGATCCGACCCTTGGAAAAGGCGGTTCGATGAGGGCGAAAAGTGGCGCCAGGGCGCGAGGTCCTGAACAAGGACCGGTTTCTGGCAAGTTTCTAGGATGACATCCTTTATAGGGGAAAAAATTTGAGACCAGTTGTAAGGTCGCATAACGAGGATGTCATGTACTCAAGGGGGGAGAATATAATACCCCAAGAGGCCAGAGAAGTGTAGTATATATCGAGGATAAGTAAGGAAAGAAACAAAACTAGCTGAATACCTTTTGGACTAAATATAAGCAAAGAACTTTCTGATTAAGCGTGCTTGATCTGGGGAAGTTTAAGAATTGGTGACTCTTAGGAAGTTCGAGTAGGCCCATCAGGGTAAATTGTTCCGATCCTTTTTATCGCTCGATATGGGATGTTACATAATTTTTAACAATTAAATTAATATTTAAAAAGAAATTGAGATAAATATGAGTGTACCTCTAAAGTTATATGCGTTCATCTTCTAAAGTCTTACTTATTATACATGTCAATTAACGATTGTACAAAATTCTCAACAAGATCTCTCAATCAAGATTTTTAGATTCTTAGGTATATATCTTGAGTGCATATAGACAATTTCTCTTTATAATAGTAGAGTAGTAGATAGCATGTCACATTTTTACCACCGAATTATATAACATGTTATAATTAGTGAAATATATGACACCCTGTGATTCACTTTTTTTTAAAAGAAATATAAAAAATAAACTTATAAATAAACATGAGAAATGTTATGCCTACGAATAAGTTTGACAAATAAATCTTACAAATGATTGGCTCAAATTCTTTATAGTTGGTGGGTGAGTTTAGGTAGAAAGAGTCATTATTGGACTAATTTGGTACAGTTATTTCTAAGTTATAGTGTGGTTAGTTCACTTTATTTGAGTTATTAATAAATCTTTCACATTGAACAAATAATTTTTTTTTTTTTACCTTTATTTTCTAGGTACTTGGCATGCATAAGTAATAGAGGAAGAAAGATATTTGGAGCTAAATTTTCATATTGTGTTAATTTTTGACTATTTTCATTTTAAAATTTAGTATTGCTAACATTACATGTATATATTGGTATTATCTACTAGTTACATTCAAAACAATTGTAAATTATGGTTGACATTGATTTTATTTTATTTAATTAACTAAAATTTTTTTAAGTTATATATTGTGTTTTAAATTTCATCTAGATTGTATGGGTTGGTCTAGATTTAGAGAAAAATATTATTTTCAAAGAAAGAGATTTATTTTTTGCTATGAAATTAAATTTAGTGGTATCTTAGTTGTTTATTACTTGTATATAAAATTAACTATGAAAACTTAACTATTGATTACAAAAAGTTTTATAGACAAACTCAGCTTGCTACGAAGATTAGCATGATTAGTTATGATTTCATGTAATGAAAAACAAGAGTTTTTGCTACAATTTGACATTCATTTGTGAAAAATGTGTTATCTACTACAAAAATTAGCATCACCATATACGAAAATCAGTATAATTTACTATGATATATGTCATAGTAAAAAATTAATTTTGTTTTCTATATTTCTCTGATTATAGCAAAAAGTGTGTTATTGTTTATAAAACATTAAATTGTAACTAAACTATTTGTTATGAGGATTTGGATACAATTCTCGCTACGAATAAATTTTTGTAGCTGGTTTTTTTCTACAAAAAATTTTGTAGAGAAAACCAATTTTTTTTGTAGTGATTATTTATCAGACTATATATATATATATTTTTTTTGTTGGGATATAATATGACATCTCCCAATAAACATAAACGTGGTACCGGACTGGAGTCTATGGCTAATCAAACGAAATTGCCGCGAATTTAATGGGGAAGAGGGAGGCGTGGGCTTGGCTTAACAACCATAATTAAGATGACCTTGACTTAACCAGCTTGCAGTCCATTTATATATAGTTGTCCAATGTTACAGCTTGACAAATCTTGAAAGCAAGAGCTAATCAAACGAAATTGCCGCGAATTTAATGGCGAAGAGGGAGGGGTGGGCTTGGCTTAACAACCATAATTAAGATGACCTTGACTTAACCAGCTTGCAGTCCATTTATATATAGTTGTCCAATGTTACAGCTTGACAAATCTTGAAAGCAAGTGCTAGCAAACGGAGAAATGCGCAGTTGGGTGGTGGAGATGCAAGCCAGGCTCAACAACCCCAGCAATGGCCTTATTATTATATTTGTAACTTCAGCTTAGCCTTTTCTCCAATTAGATAAGATTTTAACCTTCTGCAATTAGATAATATAACATCTCCCAGTAACACATAAACATGGTACCGGACTGTAGTCTTCTGGGATGTAATTTTAACCTTCCGCAACCAGGTTGCAGTGCATTTTTTAACTAAAAATTTAAAATAAATTTTTGAATTAAAAAGTGTATTTTTTTTATGGAGAGTTTCAAATAAAGTGTAAATAAGATAACTTCGATATTTAAAAATCTCTCTAAGAATTATATGAAAAGAATAAACATTTTCTACAAATATCTTAATTTTAATAGATCTTGAAATATCTGAATAAACATTGTCTGGAAGAATCCTAATTTTAAAAGATTTGAGAAAAATTTCATACTTTTCTATAAATAAATGAGTCATTATTTAAAAAAATGTATGTCTCTTATAATGGGTTCAATACAATTTTTAAATTTTTAATATCTGACTTAAGTATCAGAATGTTTGTACGAAAATTTCTTTTTACCATCTTATCATTTATTTCTTGTAGAGTTCGAATTGACTAAGTGATTTAGTCTAGAATTGATCCCAACTTGATTTTGTCTTTTGTTTATTTATTAATTTTAATTAATTTTTATTTAATTTAATTTAAGATTAGTTTAAAATTAAAATTAAATAATATTATTGTTAGTCCCTTAAAGTATGGTCATTCAAGAAGGAGGTTGAATCGAGTGATTAAATATTTGCACTTTTGATAGTGAAAATCCTTGATAGATGATTTTATAAAAACTAATCTTGTATAAATATGTAAAAATGAGATTGTTTGATATTGTTATTATTGCAAGTCACAAGATATAGCACTATAAAAAAATAAATAGCAATAGATAACACATAATTTATAGTGGTTCGGCGTATTCCAAACACCTAATCCACTCTCCCAAGACCTACCACTCTTAGGGTTCCACTAAATCTAACACCAAAGTTTTCCCTTATCTCACATTAAAAACTATTACACATTTAGATTTAACCAGTTCTAGGCAACCAAAATAGTTCACAACAATGGTTTAAATAGATGTCCACTCTTGGACACAAATGAAACAATTAATATACACAAATGTACAAAGTAATGATAAAAATTATTGCATTAATCTAGGTTGATGGAAATATTTAGATTTGGCTTGAGTAGCTCTTCTCGACTTTGCCTTGAGGCTCTTGGAAGAATGGGTATTGAAGCTTGAGAGCTTTGGATTTGCTTGAAAATTTGTTGAGAGAGCTTGAGAGCTTGTGTGAGCTTCTAGATATTCAAAAATGCAAAAACTTCTCACAATTTTGAGTCTCAAATACTTATAGTTGCTACTAGACAATCTGCATAATGGTCAAATTTTTTGACTGTTGGACTTAGAAAGTTGAATTTTTCAAATGGGAGTTGTAACATTTCGCATCAAGCGATAGAAAGGACTAGATCAACTTACCCTCATAGGCTTACGCAAACTTTCCAAGGGTCACCCATCCTTGAGCCACCCTGCCTCAAACATGCTTAATTCGGGAGTTCTTTATTCACATTTAATTCAAAAGGTATCCAACTGGTATTGTTTCATTCCTTTCTATCCTCGATATATATACTAGCTTTTCTAGAGTCACTTCTTGGACTTGATCTTCGGCTCTCAGGATCTTACATTCTCCCTCCCTTGAGCACATAACGTCTTCATCATGCGACCTTACAACTGGTCTCAGATCTTTTCTCCTTTGGGGGCTACCATCTTAGAAGTATGTAAGGAGTCTCTCCTTGTTTAGGCCCTCACTCCCCAGCGCCACTCCTCGCCTTTGTCGAACCGACTTCTCCAAGGGTCAGCTCTGATACCACCTATAACATCCTGCATCAAGCAATAGGAAGGATCGGATCAATTTATCTTGATGGGCCTATGCGAACATCCCAGATGTCACCTATCCTTGAGCTACCCTAGCTCAAGCACTCTTAACTTGGAGGTTTTTTATCCACATTCACTCCAAAAGGTATCCAGCGAGTATTGCTTCATTCCTTACTATCATCGATATATATATATATATATATATACTAACTTCTCTAGAGTCTCTTCTTAGACCTAACTTTGGGCTCTCGGGGTATTACAGAAGTCGACTTCCATTAGAGTGAGAGTTGACTTCTTAAAAGACAGTTCTTAGTTGGATCGAGTCTGCATAAATTGCTCTCGGTTAGGTCGACTAAAGTTATACAAAGTCGACTTTTGGCAAATCAGAAGTCGACTTCTTAGTCTAGATTTTGAAAAAATATTTTTTATAAATTTTATATTTATCTGAAAGATGGTTTTGATTGAAAATAAGAATTTTGATTATGTATATACTATGAAAAAATATTTTATAAATTAATTAAAAATAATTAGAATCTATAATTTGTATATTAAAAGAATATCCTTTTTAATAATCATCAAAACTTAAAAACGAGGTTAAATGGACCAAACTGGCTCAATAATTATTTATTAATAAAATAATAATATAATATACATGTTATTAATTGCTTACATTTTTTTATAAAATTTTTTATTTGGATGATATATATATATGCATATTTTTTAAAATTTTATATTAAAAACAAAAAAAACATATTCAAAACCAATTAAAATTAGACTAGATCAAATCGGTTATATTACGACTGAATGAACTTCCATATAAAAAACCATCTCATTTTTGTTATGAGTAGGGATCAAGAGTTCACAAATTTAATGAAATAACAACTACATGTCACATTTTAATTAGTTTAATAAGTATTAAATATTAATGTTCAAAATTAATTAATAAATATTAAAATTTATTAAAACCTAAATAAAATTTACTAAATCTTATCTGAATTTATTTCCGTAATCAAAATCATGTCAAAATTGTTATTTAGACATTTAATTGTAATACTTTTAATAACACTCATGTATTAATTTATTATATATTTATATTGACATAATATAAAAATGTAATTTATTATTGTAAAAATATTATTAAAAAGTATTATAATTGAGTGTCCAAATAACATTTTTCAAACTCTTTTGCCTTTTTTTTTTTCCCATTTTACTCTAAGTAACAATTCTAATTGTTGTGAATGTAACATCTCGCATCGAGCGATAAAAAGAACAAGAACAAGTTACCCTGATGGACCTACACGAACTTTCTAGGGGGTCACCCATCCTTAACTTTCCCCAGCTCAAACACGCTTAAACCAGGAGTTCTTTTTCTACATTTAGCCCAAAAGATATCCAACTAATGTTGTTTTCTTCCTTACTTATCCTCAATACATACTACCCTTCTCTAACCTCTTGGGGCATTACATTCTTCCCCCTTGAGCATATGACGTTCTCGTCAAGCGACCTTATAACTAGTTCCAGATCTTCTCCTTTTTGGGGGCTACTATCCTAAAAATCTACCAAAAGTCGCTCGTTGTATAGGCCCTCGAGCCTCGGCGCCACTCCTCGCCCTCATCGGACCGCCTTCACTATGGGTTGGGTTTGATACTACCTGTAACATCCTACATTAAGTGATAGGAATGAGCAGAACAAGTTACCCTGATGGGCCTACACGAACTTTCCAGGGGGTCACCCATTCTTGAGCTTCCCCAGCTCAAGCACTCTTAACTCGAGAGTTTTTTGCCTACATTCAGCTAAAAAAAATTCAATTGATGTTTCCTTCCTTACTTATACTCAATATATACTACCTTTATCTGAACTCTTGGGGTATTACAGTAGAAGTGGGGGCTCAACCTCAGCCCTAATATATATAAATGCTTAGTTAGTGTTCCAAATGTGAAAAAAATTAAAAGTTTTTAAAGGAACGTTTATTAGTGACATCTATAATGCACGGAAATATTTCGAAACATCGTTTCAGGTCTTTCGGCGATTTTGAAATGTTTTCGTTTCTAAAACTCCCAAAAAAATGTTTTCGAACCGTTTCTCTAATTTTGAAAATGTTTTAGATCCATTTCGTAATATTAGAAAAATGAAAAGATTAAAAATTACTTCCCAGGTTAGAGTTGGATTTTTTTCCATCTCTAAGTCAAAAGTTTTAAATTTTTCTAGAATTTATTTGAATGCATTATGAAATTTATGTTTATTTTTAAATTAAATAACTATTTTTATAATTCTTTATATTAAAAATTATATTTATAAAAAGGTTTCTATATTTTTTTATTTATGTGTTTCCTCTGAATTTTTGTTTCCTACTTTTTTGAAAAATGATATTTTCTTGTTTTCATGTTGTATCATATCTATATTCTTTTCTATTTCCATAAAACCTAAGGTGGCTTAATTGTTTAAATTTTAATTTTTTTTATACACAATTTTAAATAAAAATAATTTTAATACAGTAATAAAATCATTTTTAAAGTTAGTTATTGTTTAAAAGTTAGTTATCAATATGATCTTTGATATGAAATTCTTAAATATTTCATTTTCGACCTATTTCAATTCTGATCAAGTTGAATACTCTTAGTTAAGGAAATATATACCTATGACTTGTTAATGCCTTTCAAAGACTTAACAAAAAAAAAATAAAAAGAAAAAAAAAAAGAGTTTTCCAATCGTGTCGTCAGTTATATACTTTTGTTTGGTTGGTTTATGTGAATTAACTAAAATCGAATTTTCCACCACTACTATTAGAATTGACTAAGAGTGTTGTGATAATTGAAATAAATACGTATTTTTTAATTTATAAAACTGAAGTTAAAATTATCTAAAATATAACTAAAATCATTGTAATGCGTGACGATTCAAGAAGAGTGAAGAAAAGTTGGTCAAGTTGTAATTGAAATGAGGTTGGAAAAAGAGAGTGTAGGGAATGGACCTTATTATATTTATATCTTCAGCTAAGCCCTTCTCCAAACAGATAATATTTTAACCTTTTGGGTCTTATTAGGGTCATAGCACTTTAAAAGTCCTAAAAATTATCTTATTTGTTTTATAAGTAGTGGATAAGACAAAGGAATAAACAAATGAATTACCAATTATTGGGAGGCTAAGAAGAATTGTAAGTTTATTGCGTTCGATCAATCCAACTGCTTGGATAGTATTGATGTTTCATTAATAATAGACTTTGGTAGGGTCAACTCGTATTAATTTGGTAGATTATCAAGCATATATTAACGTTTAGTTTTGACTTTTTTAGAATTATATAAATAATTTAAAAATATATATATTTTATTTTTTAAACATTTCTAAAACGGAAAAGTGTCTAAAACATTGAAACAACATTCCTAAAATATTTTTGTATATCATAACTTTACATCATCCAAATATTAATTTAAATATAACTTTAATGGATAGAAATATGCTCTCGGTATTTTATTAATAATATGAATGGCCCTAAACATTTTTAAAATTATAAAAATAGTATAAAAATATTTTCTTAGCTTTTTAGGTATTTTAGAAACGCCGAAACAATATCCTTAAGATATTTTCGCATATCATAGCTTTATATTATTTAAGTATTAATTCAAATATAATCTTAATGCATAATATATATATATATATATATATATATGTGTGTGTGTGTGTGTGTGTGGATAAGCATGAATGTGGGGAAGGAGATAATTGATGAGGCTTGCAGGTGGGGGTTGAGTGTGCAATATTAGATTGCAGTAATGAAGTGGGCACGAGCAAGGCTGGGGCAGGGGCTGAGTTGTGAGTTAATTAAGTGATATTTTTTAATTAATTAATTACTTATAGCATGTGTCTTTGGTAATTAAATTTTAGGTTAAAATTTATTAAATCATTTTAAATATTACCAATTGGTCTTCGTTTTTTAATTTAAAAAGTTAAGTTTATATATTAGAAAAAGAAAATGATTATAATGGTCCAATTAATTTTTAAACAATTACACATAATACTATTATTATAAATTAATTAAAATAGAAACATCAAATTTATCCTTAAATGAAAGAAAGTGATGTCATTTAATTATTAATTTTAATCCATACTTAAAGTCAAGTTAAATCTCAATTTGATGATGAAAAATGATATTTGTGACAGACATTGAGAGGAATTAATTTGAGAGCTGTTGGTGGGCATCAAAGATAGAGCTACTTTGTGTCTCATAGATAGAGACGTCAAATTTTGCTTTTCATGTGTCAAAACAAATTAACGTGAATGATGGTAAAAGTTTATTAAAAGATTAAAAGAATAAAAATTAAAAATATTTTTTTGTATTAAAAAGTATAATTGTTTTCCTTATGAAAGGGTTCGAATAAATCACAAATAAAATAATTTTAATATCTAAAAATCTTTTTAAGAATTTTAGGAAAAGAATAAATATTATTCATAAATATTTTAATTCTAATAAATTTTAGAATATTAGAGTGAACATTATCTAAAATAATTTTAATTTTAAAAAATTTTAAAAAAACTCAATACTCCCTTGTAAATAGATGAGATCTCGTTTTAAGAAATGTATTAATTTCATTACAATCTTTAAATTTTTAGTGTTTGACATAAGAATCAAAGTATTTGTACATAAATTTTCTTGTGCTCTCTGATCGTTTTCTTTTTTGAGTCCAAATCACTTGACGATAACATTTTTAATTGATAAATTCATTATTGTGTTCGACGAACAAAATAATCTCAAATTGAAAAGTTAGTTTGGGCTCAATGATTTAGTCTAGAATTGATCCCATCTTGATTTTGTCCTTGGTTTATATATTATTTTTTAATTTAATTTAGTTTGAGATCAGTTTAAAATTAAAAAAATAATTTAAATTAAATGATTATAATGGTCCAATTAATTTTGAACAATTATACATAATTCTATAATTATAAACTAATTAAAAATAAAAATGTCAAATGTATCCTTAAATGAAAGAAAGTCCGTACTTAAAGTCTCAATTTAATGATGGAAAATGATATTTGTGGCGTACATTGGGAGGAATTAATTTGAGAGGTGCTGGTGGGTGCCAAAGATAGAGCTACTTTGTGTCTCAAAGAGGAGATGTCAAATTTTGCTTTTCATGTGTCAAAACAAAATTAACGTGAATGATGGATTAAAAAAATATAATTTTTTTTTCTTTTGAAGACTTCTAAATAAAGGGCAAATAAGATAATTTTAACATCTAAAAATCTCTCTATGAGGATAAATATTGTTTATAAGTATCTTAATTTTATCTGAAATAATTCTAATTTTGAAAAATATATATTTCTCTATAAATAGATGAGTTTTTATTTCAAAAGATATACATCTTTAATATTGATTTTGTTACGATATTTAAATTTTCAGTATTTGACATAAGAATCTGTGTGTTTGAACGAGAATTTTTTTGTGCCTTTTAATTTTTTTTTATAAAATTCAAATAACTTGACAATGACATTTTCAATTAATAAATTTATTATAATTTTTGACGAACACAATAATTTTGAATTGAAAAATTAGTTTGGAGTGAGTGATTTAGTCTAGAATTAATCCCATCTTGTTTTCATTCTTGGTTTATATATTAATTTTAATTTAATTCAGTTTGAGATCAGTTTAAAATTAAAAAATAATTTAAATTAAATAAAAGAAAGTGATGTCATTTGATTATTAATTTTAATTAAATGAAATAATGTTACAGCTTATAGTTGTGCCAGAGGGCAGCCTCAACAACCATAAGATGAGCTTGACTTAACCAGCTGGCAGTGCATTTATAGCTTAATGTTACAATTTATCAAAGATGGCAGAAAAATCTTTAAATCATAGAAGGTGATGTCAATTAATGATTTAATTGTCCTTAAACGTCAATTGACAATTAAATCATTAATTGACATCAATTTAATGATGAAAAATGATACTTGTGAGAGACGTTGGGAGGAATTAATTGGAGGGCAGCTGTGGGTGCCAAAGACAGCTAGCTAAGTTTAATCAATTTAAACATTTCCCTCTCTCTCTCTCTCTCTCCCCGACACTGAGTGGCATTGCCGAGTGAGATAGACACGTCATCACTAACTGAATTTACGGTGTCATATCGAAGTTCTTGTTTTTAATAGTATTTTAATATTATTATATTAAAATAATAATATAATATACATATTATTAATTGCTTAGATTTTTTTTAAAAAAAAATTTATTTGGATGATATATATGCATGTATTTTTTAAAGTTTTATATTAAAAATAAAAATATTTAACATGCTACAACTAATGAGACATGTGATAAATCGTGATTTATTTTTTTTACAAAAATTAATAATAAATTTATAAATATATATGAAAATTGTATGCTTCCAAATAAGACAATGGAATAAACAAACGAATTGCCAATTATTGGGGACGCTTAGAAGAATTATAAGTTCATTCATTGTTGTTAAAATTTTAATTTTATTTATATGATTTTATGTTTTGGAGATCCCTAAATGATTCAAATCTCATGTAAAATTTTATTTGACTAAAATCTTGTAAAATCTCGATTTTAAGTGTACAATTTTAAGATTTTACACTTCAAAAACTCTCAAACGATTTTACGCTTGAAATATAAATTGTAACTTAAATTTAATGAAGAATATTAGAATCATCCTCTAAAAAATTTTAAACTATATTGTCTTTAAATTACCAATATCAACATGTTAGTTTTGAATTATATTGTAATACCTCGGGAGCCCAGAGAAGTTAGTATATATCGAGGATAGTGTAAGAAAGAAAACAACACTAACTATATACCTTTTGAGCTGAATGTAGGCAAGGAACTCCGGAATTAAACGTACTTGAGGTGGGAGCAGTTCAAGGATGGGTGACTCCTGGAAAGTTCGTGTAGGCCCATCAGGGTAAGTTGTTCCGCTCCTTCCTATCACTCAGATGCGGGATGTTACATAAGAAATTAATTACTTGCGAGTTCATGGAGCCCCTTGTCAGTAATTTGTGGAATTATTTACGTATTATATATAAATTATTTTATATTTTTAGTAAAAACATTATACTCATATATTTTTAAAATATTTAAATTAATTTATGTATTTTAAATATAAAAAAAATATAAAATGCATATCAGTTGAATTTTTAAAAAATGGCTGATCGACCAATCTACAACCTGACACTACACAACTACCATTCCCAATCCCAGCTCTCCCTTTGTTCTTATCAAATATTAATAAATATTATTATTTATCCATCCTAGGAAAATAGCTCATCATTTTTTTAAATAATATTTCATTTAATATTATTTAAATATTTATTTTTATCCAAATAATTAAGACTATTTCTGACTTTATTATTAAATTATATAACAATTCTTATTTTGAAATATTAGTAAAAATGTGTAATTATATTTTTTATATTTAATGAGTTTTTTATTTGTTTAACAATAATAAATTTGTGTGCATATATAAATAGATCATCTTAACAATTCTCATTTTGTAATATAGAGTTATATTTTTATCTTTAATGAGTTATTTGTTTATTTATTAGGAATATATTTGTGTACATATATATATAATATGTCAATTTTTATTTTCAAATTTATTCAATTAAAATATATTAAATATAAATTAATTCTATCTCAAATATTTTTTATATCATAAAAATCTAATTATATTTAAAATATATATCAAACCAAACAATATTCATGCTTTTATCATATTGAATTTTTTCCGTTCCCCCAAATGCTATTGCTAACAAGGTTGGAGCCCACTGCCCAGGTACTCTTTGATGCTGTGGCCAGAGAAAGAGGACAAGGAGACAGGAGAGAGAGAGATGAGTTTTAAAAGCCCTTTTATTAACATGCAGGTTCTTATATTTTAGAGTTTTAAAAAATATACATATATATTTTTTTAGATCAACTTAGCTTACATTTTAATAATACATTATGTGTATATCATTTTTTTATTAATAAATAATATTAATTATTTTACTGTAGACTGATCTTGAACATTACGGGCCAAAAATTAGTTGAAGTAAAAATGAGAAAGAAAAACCAAATTAATTAGATTGGACCAATTTTTTTAGTTCATGTCAAAACTATTCAAGTCTATATTATGTGACGTTTGATGATAGTAATTATTTAAATTTTAATTGAATGTCCAAATAATATATAAAAAATGTTATCTAAGTCATATCAAAAATATTATCTAGGCATTTGATTCTGACATATTTTAATATAATATAAAATATAATATTATTGTTGAAATATCACTAAAAATTATTATAATTGAATGTTCAAATAACATTTTTCAAACTGTTGACATTTTTTTTTCTATTTATTCTAAGCAACAATTATAATTGTTAGAGAAGTTTGGAGAAGTGGGGCCTAAGCCTCAGCCCCAATATATATAAACGTTAAATTGTTGGTTAGCCTTTGATAATAATTGTTTTAATTTTAATTATTTAGATAAAATTTTAAATAAAAATAGTTTTAATATAGTACTAAAATTATCTTTAATTAAAATTAATTATTATTTAAAAGTTAGTTATCGATATTCAATTTTGATATAAAATTCTTAAGAATATCATTCTCGATATGTTCTAATTCAATCTAGGGTTGATCATAATTGATCGAACACTCTTAATTATCAAAATATATGCGTATGACTTGTTAATGCCTTTCCAATATTTAACCAAAAAAAGGAAAAAAGTTTTCCAATTCCGCTCTCAAATATATATTTTTGTTTGATTGACTTATGTGAACTAACTAAAATTTCTTAAATACTTTTTTAGTTTTTTATCTTACAAAAATAAATAAGAAGATCTGATAATATAAATATACATATGAAATAAAGTATTATTGGCTTAAAGAAAAAATAAATAAATAAATATAGGATTGATCATGAAAATAATTTAATTCTTTTCAAGAATTTATAATTTTATTCAATCCTTTCAATTTTATCAATTGGGTACAAATTAGTTTAATTGGATGTAATTGTATCTAATATATACTGATTTGGGATAACAGATGTCATAGAATAGTAGCATTTGTGCGAGCCTAATGTATGCATAAAAGTATAATTTTTAGTGTATTTTAAAAAAAATAATAAATAATTTATTAGAATTTTTATTTTTAAATTTTAAATACATATTTATCAAATATATTTTTTTGAACCTGTCGAGATTTTGTTTTGTTTTAAAATATAAAATAATATTTTATTACTTAACCTTTCTCCACAGTGTCATGTCTTACTTAAGGAGTGGTGCCCTCACGTCATGTCTCCCCTTACATTATTTGGCCTGGTATTGAAGCATAGAACAAGGACATCCCTGCAGGCAACGTCATCACTTCCTTCGTCGCATTATTTGGCATGGCATTGAAGCATAGAACAATGACTTCCCTGCAGGCAACGACATCACTTCCTTCGTCGCATTCATAGACAGCATCATCGACAACAGTCCGGATATCAAACTTTACCCCTTACATTATTTGTGCACAATTTCATGCCTTTTTTTTTTTAATCACTTCAAGTGTTAGAGATTTGTTTGATTAATCTTCAAAGATGAAAGAATCTTTTTTAATGCGTTCTCTAAATAAATTTGAATGCTAACATAATCTATACACATTCAGAGTTAAACATTCGATACAATTCATGAAGAATTTGTCTTTCTGACTTAGTTGTCTTCTAGTAATAATTTTATATTTTAAATTATTGTACTAATTTAAACTCCAATACTTTATTTAAAATTTTAAAGCGCAAGCTTGATATCCTCTGTTTTACCCCTTACATTATTATTTGTGCAGCCTAACATTGAAACATTAAAAAAGGACATCTCCGCTAGGAGCGACCTCACTTGTTTGTCACGTTCATGGACAATAGCATCGACGAGAGTCGGGACATCAATTCATCTCAATAGAGTTGATAAGGTGGGAAAATATCCCAGCACTAATATTAAAATATTTTTAAATTCATATCAAAGAAGAGTGATAATTATACCAGAAGAGTTGGTAAAGTTGTAATTGAAATGGAGCTGAAAAGGAGAAAGTTGTAATTAGAATACATATAATATAGTATTATGTATATATATAAGTTGATAATCAAAATTGTCAAAAATTAAATTGGTTAGTTTGATTATTTTAATTTTTTAATATAAAAAATAAATCTAAATAAAATAATTAAAATTATCAAATTTGATAACTTAATTAAATCAATTATTAATTAAAATCGAACTGAACTAATAATTGTAATCAATTCAATTTGATTATTTAGATTAAACTTAACTTTGTTTAGGCTTAAAGGAGATATTTTAGGAGGCTGGCAAGTGGCGGTGGGCTGAGTTGTGAGTTAATTAAGTGATCTTTTGTAATTAATTAATTACTTGTAGCATGTGTCTTTGGTAATTAATTAAGAAACACGGTCTGATTCTTAATTAAATTTTAGGTTAAAATTTAAATATTACCATTTGGGAAAATTAATTGAGAGACCTCTGACATCATTTTTTAATTAAAAAAGTTAAGTTTATATATTAAAAAATAAAATAATTATAATAGTCTAATTAATTTTAGACAAGTATACCTAATTCTATTATTATAAATTAATTAAAATTTCAAAATTCAAATTTATTCTTGAGTGGAGGAAAGTGGCGTCAATTGATGATTTGAGAAGGAAAATAGAGAAAAGAAGTGAAATTTAATTATTTTTTAATCAAAAAATAAATTAGTTTCTAATTTATATTTGAATCATAGAAGTAAATTCACTTTCAAAAACTTGATTGAATTTTCCTTTTTCTTATTTTTGATTGAATTTTCAAACACATTTTCGTTAGCCACGCAGACATTTTCTGTTTGTAAAATGTAGCAGATGATAGATGGTTGACATGAATAAAATTCAATAAATAAATATTTATATTTTTAAAATTCAACGATTATTAGTTAAAATTTTCTAAATTTCATTAGCCACGTAGACATTTTCTATTTGTAAAATATAACAAATGATAGATAATTAACGTTGAACAAAATTCAATAAAAGAATAGTTATATTTTTAAAGTTCAGGAAGCATATATTAAATTTATCCCAAGTAAAGCATAGTTCAAACTTCACAACTAAAATAAAAAATATAAGAAAAGATCTAAACTACTAATATATATGTTTAGTCTACTAACATTAAGAATATATATATATATATATATATATACAAATATCATAAAAAATGTTCATAATACTTATTATCTGAATCTATCTAGCATAACACTTCCCTAAGCGTTATTTGGACTTTTGAAATTTTATTTTTTATTGGCTTAAATAAAAAATAAAGGGCTAAACATGAAATTAATTTAGACATTTTTAATAAAAAATCTCATAAAGGTTTTACGAAGTTGAAGGTGGAAGATGGGATTTTTTTAAATGTTATTTAGACATTTTTAATGTTTATTTATTAACGTGCTATATTTTATATTAATATATAAATATTATAATGAAATATAAACATAATTTTCTTTTTCATTTTTTGAGTTCTCGAAAAATCCAAGTAAAAACGTTGCAAACATTTTCCCCGTGACGTTTTTTACTGGTTGATTTGCTTCTTGCTGGGCCCCACCTCTATTCTTTTGCAACTGAGGAGTTGGCCCCTGAGCAACCCTACCCCGTTGCTGACACTTCTTTTCCTTTCCTCTTTTACATTATTGTTGTCATTTTTAACAATGACAAGGACCCCTCAGTACTATTTTCCCCGTGACGTTTTTTACTGGTTGCTTTGCTTCTTGCTGGGCCCCACCTCTAGCTTTTCCTTTCGTCTTTTACATTATTGTTGTCGTTTTAAACAATGACAAGGACCCCTCCGTACTATTTTAAGAAATCACCAACTACCATCTAACATCTAGTTGCCTCAAGAAAAACTCAATTAATTAGATTAAAGTATATAATTATTATTTATTAAATATTGAATAATTCATTATATCCTTACTCGATAAATAGTCATGTCTGTTTAATTCAAGAATTTTTTTGTTGACCATATACTAAATTTTGGTGCATTTTTTATTTTGGCCACTAAATTTTAATTTTTTTCAATGTAATCATAGAAATTTAAAAAATTTTATAATGTGGTCACATATAAAATTTTTCGACCACTTTATAGTCGAAGTGGATGACATAGCGCTAATGTGACAAATAATAAAAATTATTGTGATCAAAACATGTCACAGGTCAAACCTATCAACGCCATGTGGCATGTTCTGATTGGTTATTATTGCACAATATTTTTATTGTTTGCCACATCAACGTCACATGAGCACCACATCATCCACTCCAATTATAGAGTGACAGAAAAATCTTATATGTGACCATATTGTAAAATTTTTTAAACTTTTATGATCACATTAAAAATAATTAAAATTTAGTTATCAAAATAAAAAACACACTAAAATTTAATTATCTTTAGTTTTGATTTAATCCCATCAAATCCATCGGGTTTGTTTTCAGATAACTGGAGTGTGAAGGCAATTCCATTAGTTGGATGGTTATTAGTGCTTTATTTTCAAAAATGGAATTGCCTTGTAATTTTGTGTTATCCTCGCTGCATGTAGTTAGTTGTACCCTACTTTTGCCAAATAGGGTTTTATTTATCATTTTCTGGAGTTCGTATTATTCTATTTGGACTTTGCTATCAATACGTCGGTTTTATGTCTCTCAAGAATACTAAATGCATAATGCGGCTGCCATCCAGTGCATACGCCATGTTTTATGAATGGCTATTATACATTTTATTATTTTATTTATAATTTTATATTAAAATATTCAAATAATTTTTAGCTACAGAAACACAGGCTTTATTATTCAAATTTACAATTTGTTAAGTGTTTTAATCATTTATGATAGACTAAAAATATGTATTTTTTTGTTAAAAGTTTAAAAATATGAAATGCAATATACTAAAAAATAAATATACATTTTTATGATAGGAGAATGGGGGAACAACGATAGGAGAGGAGAATGGCAGCAAGAACAAGAAGAGAGAGAGGGAGAGAGATGGAGGCAAACGATGCCAAAAGCGAGAAGAGAGAGAAATAAAGAGAGAGGGAGATTAAGGCGTCATTGACGACTAAAACAGTGAAAGCAAACATCAACTAGCAATGTTGATGGTGGCAAACAATGGCGGAAGCACCTGCGTTGGCAGCTACAACGAGGAGAACGAGATGTGGGCAAGGGGGGGAAAGGAGAAAGAGAGCGAGGAAGAAGCGTGAGAAAAATTTGTAAATTGGGGTCTTCAATTTGAGGGTAAATTTGTAATTAAAATAGAAGATAAGAATTGTCAAATCTCAAATCAATTGTCCAAACCATTGTGCAAGTAACATTCTCTCATCCACTATTTCAAAAGTCCATTTTTTCCAATTATTTGTTGAAAGTTGGGGTCACTTGAATAAGTTAACGCATTTTAATTTCTTGACAAAGCATCTTTTAAATGAAGAATTATATCGTAGGATTTTTTATTTATAATTTCATTTCTTATCAAGATAAATGATCATAGAAAGTAAAAGTAAAAATAAAAAACAATCATTTTTCTTGTTAGGATGGTTTAAATTTACATAGCGTTTCTCAATCCAATGTTTCATTTAGTCACGGTTGTAGTTGTAAAAAATAGTAACTTTATTATTATGGTTGCCTTTAATTGTCTAAAGCGTGCAGTGCGACTACCATCCAAACATAATTCCAATTCATAATCACAAGAATTGCCTTTATATTTTTATCAATATTATAAAATAATAATTATTAAGACATGATAAAGAATGGAAGATATGTATGGGAGGAATGAATAATAATATTTATTAATATTTAAAAAAATTAAAAGAGACATATTTTTTTAGTGGTGATTATAAATATATTAAATAATAAAATCATCATGAGTCATTAATCATAATAATAATAAAAAAAAATTTATTATTAGTTTGGTGCACATGCCTTATGAGCAGGCGAACTTTTCAGTTGAATTTTTTAAAATTTGGCTGATTCGTGTTTTATACTTATATTTAATAAAATATGTGAATTAATTTAAATATTTTAAAAATATGTAAGTATAATATTTTTTATAAAAAAATAAAATAATTCATGTATAATAGGGGAATAATTCAGCCAATTGCTAAGATGGATCTGAACTTCCAATCCCATGCCTGGGCCATACGGCGTGGCTGTCAAGCGATTGGCCAGTGAACATGAAACACGAGGAGAGGGCGGGAAGCTAAAGCAATAAAAAATTATTTCTTTCTTAACTGGGCGAGAAAGAATCTGTGCATGCTTTCGTGGTTCAAGTGAAGGAAAAATTCCAGTATCAATATAACGATTTAAGGTGAAGCAATGGTTCGGTTTGGGTTTGATTTTGATTTTTGTTAAAATTATAACTAAACCAAACTTAAATTCCTAAAACTAAAATCAAACCAAAACCTATTTGAATTTAAAAATTTAAAACCATAACCAAACTATTCGGTTTCGATTTAACCATGATTTTTTTAGTTTAATCCACACCAACAAACAAAGACAAATAACATTCATAAATTTTTTTGATAATTTCACAATAAATAAAGATAAATACTAATAAAGTTATCTTATTCTTGTATAAAGTTATAAAACTTCTTGGATATAAAATCACATCTCCAAACCTACAATTGTTAAGATCAATAAATTAATATTTACATAATTAAATTATAAAATTAATAAATCATAATGACAACAACTTCAACAACAAATCAAGATTCACACATAAACAAGTAAAAAATATATTGCTAAAAAATAAAAAAACTACCTAAATCAAAATGACAACAATTTCAACAACAAATCACGATTCAAGCATAAATAAGTAAAAAAAAATATTGTTAAAAAATAAAAAAAATACCTAAAGGGTGAGAGTCGAGAGGGCCGAGAGCAAGAGAGCGAGTGGCAGCGAGAGCCGAGAGCAAGAGAGCAAAAGCGAGAAGCAACAACCAGAGCTGAGAGGGCCGGAGCAAGAGAGCGAGAAGTAGCGAGAGCCGAGAGGGTCGAGAGCAAGAGAGCGAGAGGAGAGGCAGTGAGGACTGAGCCCTAGCACGAGTCGATAGACAGCGAGGGTCGGCGAGAGCGAGAGGGGTCGAGCGAGAGGATAGGCAGCGAGGGTCGGTCCGGTCAGAGGGCAAGTGAGGACGAGTGAGAGCAAGAGATGGAGAGAATGAGGGCGAACGCGAGCAAGAGGGGCCGAGCTCTAGCGAGAGAAATAGAGAACTAGTGAGGGCGAGCGACAGAGAGAATGGGCAAGCGAGAGCGAGACTGCAAGAGCAGAGAGGCTAGCACGATCGGACGTGCAAGAGCGAGAGGTAGAAAGCGAGAGGTAGAGCGAGAGCAAGGTCGAGAAAGGAAGGAGAAAGAGAAGGGTTTGCAGGAAGGAGAAGACTGAAGAGAAGGGTTTATGGGTTGGGCATGGGTGGGCGTGGGTTTGCGGGTTAATGGGCTGGGGCGGGTTTACAGGCTGGGCAGGGATGGGTTCGCGGGTCGCGAGTTTGCGGGTGGGCTGGGTTTCCAGTCGCCCCTCTAATATTTTATATAAATATATATATATTATATATATTTGGTTCGGTTTGGTTTGGTTCGATTCGGTTACCCACAAAACGGTTCGGTTTCGGTTCGGGTTTTGGTTTGATTTTAGTAAAAACCATAACCAAACTATACCCATTGAAACAGTGTTCGATTTTTCTCCAAACTAAACCATTACCCAATCAAACGGTTTTTAACCGCATTGACCGGTTCGGTTTCGGTTCAGTTCCCTATGGTTTCGCTTACAATTACTATCTCTACAGAGGAGGTGAATTTAAATATAAAAATATAATTTTTTATAATTTTTTTATTAAAAATTATAATTATTTAAAAAAATTATCTTAATTATTTGAATACTTAAACTTGATATAACCATAAAAGGTGAGATCTTCTCATATAAGAAATCAAACTTAATTAATTGATACATTCAGATGAATTCAATAATCATACAGTATTTATTCTAATTATTTGAAAAAAATTGTTTTAATATTTTATTTTTTATTCATTAAAACTTTAAAGAAATTGTACAATATCAATTTGTTCAATACTTATTTTGTTAACTTATTCATTTTCTTCGATATAATTTTTTTTTCATATTTACTTTCTTTACTTCACAATTTTCTTCAATATTTATATCATTATTGTAAAAAAATAAAATTATATAAAATACTATATGGTTACTTAGGGCCATTATATACTTACTTTCTTCAATATTTATTTTTCTTATTTTTAGTAATAAAATATAATGTATATTTTTTTATTTTTAATAGTAAATTATTATTAAAAAATAATTTTTTTAAAAAAAATTCTGGCCCAGCCTCACGTGGCTTCGCCCTTGCCCTTAACCGTTTAATAGAACATATTATGGGCTGATTGTCAAATCAAGCCTGTGGTTCAATAATTAATGGAATAAAGGCCTAGGCTTCTGTGCTCTGCTTGAACAGTAAATAAAGAGGAGGATTTGGGTCCCTCAAGAGAGCAAAGAACGTGCATCTGCTGTATCAGCATCGCAAGTCAGGAATAATGAATATAGGCTCTCTCTTTATAATCCCAACTTCTGCACACCAAGTGCTCCACAAACTGCCATGTATTTGGATGCTTAACAACCATAAGATGACCTTGACTTAACCAGCTGCTTGCAGTGTGTATTTATAATTGTCCAATGTTACAGTTTATCAATCGAAGGTGAGAAATCTTGCAAGCAAGAGCTAGCAAACGGAGAAATGGAAAATAGGGTGGTGGAGATGCAAGCTGCGGTTGACAACCTCGTCAATGATGGAATTCTAGAAGAGCAATCGGGGAGGAAAACCTCCATCTACAGAGTCCCTCCTTACTTTATCTCAAACACCAACCACAGAGCCTACCAGCCTCGAGTGGTGTCGTTCGGGCCATACCACCACGGGGAGCCTCACCTGACATTGATGGAGGCTCACAAGGAACGCGCTTTCCGCCACTTCATCCATCAATCTACGCGATCTATCCATGAAGTCTTTGACATAGTAGCGGTAGAGGCTCGAAAGTTGATGGACTCCTACGATTCCCTCGACGATAAATGGGAAAATTACGACAGATTCAGATTCATAAAATTGATGGTCTTGGATGGGTGTTTCATGCTTGAATTACTACGAGTCGCGTATAAGCCTGAAAACTATTATTCCACCGCAGATCCTATCTTCAGCGAACATGGAGAGCTCACTGTCATGCACTTGATCAAGGTTGACATGTTGCTGCTAGAGAATCAACTACCAATGTTACTTCTACTCAGGCTCAAATGCATCATAGAGGATGTTGAGGTATACATTGAGCTCTTTTCTCATTCTTTTCTAAACATAAATGAGATTGTCACTAATTGAATTCATAAGATTTCATAAGAGATTTGGACTACATTATGAATTGATCTAAACTTGAGATTTTTGCACAATCAAAATAAAAGTAATTATCTCAAGCCTAGACCAAAAAGAGATACTTAAGTTAGAAAAAAATTTGGGAGATAGCTTATAAGCATGTAAGAATAACGTAAAATATCATACATTTGGCTCTCACCCCTCGAGATCTCTTTTTACCTTCTGAGTTGAGATTTATAATGAGGATTTTAAGGGGAATTAGTTGGCCCTACCCATGTAGTTAATTTCTCATACTTTCATGAGTTCGAGATTAATTTAAATTTAAATTACAAAATTATTAGGACATGCGACATAAAGGGATCTTGAGATGTTTGCCCTATGTTTCTTCTTACTAGGTTTGGATTTATCTGTGAATCCTAAATTCTAAATATTGCCTCATATTGAGGGATTTTCTTATTAGAATTAGTGAATTACCTTTCAAGAAAAGTTCTACATATAAGTACTTAAACTATTATTCTTATCCTTAATGATATTTTTTGTGCCTATTTTTTACATGACTTAAGTTATTTCACCTTATTTATCTTCAAGTAAGTCGGGAGTACAATTTATTTGAAATTTGGATTTTTCGTGCTAATTAGGTAGTTTATCAAGAGTTTAATTTTTCATAATAACTTTTGTGATCTGACATTTTGTCTTGCTCTATTTTTTTTAACATTATCAATAAGATATTATTGTATTTATTTATAAAGCACATACACTTTTTATAGGTTACACTATTCGGTGTCAGACACTCCAACATGTATAGGACAAACTCACTTGACATAACTAACACTTTCTTAAAATTTTTCAATTTTTTTCAAAAGAGGGGACACTTGCAAGACACACTGTTATTTATTTCTTACTCTTCACTTTTATTGACTTGGTAATTACATGATTATTTTGATTTTTCATGTTTTAATCGTATGACTGTTCTGTTTTCCTATCCTTCATACTTCTATTCTCCATATATGTGATTGTTGATTAAAATATTGAAGTTATTCATTTAGAATTTTGACTTTTGAATTTTAAATACATATTTACCACTTACAAGTACACTTTCTAATCTTTTGAGACTTTATTAAACTTTAAAATATAAAATATTATTTTATTAATTAGGCATGTCTTAAGTAGAATGTCTGTGTCCTCGTGTCCCGCATCCATGTCCAGACTCCAGGGTTTCATACTTGCTTCCCACCTCACATTATTTGTTGCAGCCTGACATTGAAGCATTGAACAAGGACATACTCAGTTTTCTCAACTACGACATTAACAAGTACTCAAAGATGGGCCCATGTTTGCACGTGCTTGACCTCCACCACAAGGCCCTACTCTACACACACAACTTACACGCGGATGTAGTCGCCCAACCTCCAAATCAAAGAGAAGAAAACAAGAGAGACGGCCACAAAGTCTTCCGTCCAGCCACAGAACTCCATCAGGCTGGCGTCTGCTTCATGACAAGCGAAAGCATAAGTCTCTTGGACATTACCTTCAATCGGAATGACGGTGTCTTGAAACTTCCCAATTTCATAGTTGATGACTATACCGAATCAATGTACTTGAATCTCATAGCCTTTGAGCGTTGCCACGTCTTCACTGGCAACGACATCACTTCCTTCGTCGCGTTTATGGCTTGCATCATCGATGACCATCAGGACATCAAACTTTTGAGGTCAAAAGAGATTATCAACAACTTCATTAGAACCGACAAGGAGGCAGCCGATTTGTTCAATAGAGTGTCTAGGGATTTGGCCATAGAGATGAACTTCAACTCTTACCTGGTGTACGAGGATCTCATCTACTACAGCAACATGCGGCGGAATAAATGGAAAACACGTTGGAATAAATGGCTCGCCAATCTAGCTCAAACTTATTTTAGAAGTCCGTGGGCAATTATTTCTGTAATCGCAGCCACCCTTGGCTTATCTCTTGCTGTAGTGCAAACTATCTTCATCATCCTAAATTAATTTAAAGTGTTATTTGTAAAACTTTAATGACATTCATATAAGTATATAATAGATTAATGTTCAAGTATTATAAAAAATATCATAATTAATTTCTAAATAATATGTCTATAAATTAGTTGTCGAATCAAGAAGTAAAATAAAATCTCTTCAGCGAGTTTCAGTTTTCTATTTTTTATTCTAATTTTTTGTATTTAATTGATACATATCTGTATTTGTATTTTATTTTTTTGAGTTAAATGAACTGACATGTAGATAGGGTGTTTATTCAATCTAAATACCTGGGACCAAACCAGGTTGGGATTGAAATTTATAAAAATCTCAAATCAAAAACTGGACTGGTTTGATTTGGGCTAATATTAACCGGTCATGAATATTTTTTTATTACTTTTTAATATAAAAATTTTAAAAATGTGCATATATTTTTTTAAATATATCACTCAAACAAAAATTTTCATTAAAAAATCTAAACAAAAATCAACTAGCTTACATTATATGTACATCATATTATTTTTATTATTAATAAATAATATTAATTATTTTAAATCAATTAAACGTTGGTCTGATCTTGAAATTGAAGCGAAAACTATTGAAGTTAAAATGTGGAATGAGAACCAAATTGGACCAATTTGCTAGTTCATGTCAAAATTTGAATACTCTACACCTAAATATAACTATTTTGATATATTTTGTAATTTCAAATATTACCACGACAGAGTTTAAGGATTTGTACGACTCGCTTCCTCCCATCAGTGGCGGATCTATGTATGAGCTGTCTTGGACTTCAACCTATGGTAGCTCACAATTAAAATTAATTCTTAATATAAAAAAAATAATTTATAATATATCAAAATAATTTTTTAATATAAAAAATATTTTTTTAAAAAATATTTTTTAATAATTACAACTCACCTCAAAATCTATGATATATATAATTCTACATTTCAAAACAAAATTCAACTTTCCCTATATAAATTTTTTGAATCCGTTCTTGTCTCCCATGTGAGAATACAATACTAAAAGATTTGTGTAGTTAATGATTTTGGATAGGTGTTCCATGTTGAAAATATTGCCAAAGTTTGACTATGATTATTTCAACGATGATCCCATATTTGGCTCCTACAGGAAGTTCTATATCATGTTGGGAACATGTTACTATTGAAGAATCAGTTGCTAATACTCTCTTATTCAATCTCAAAGGTATCAAAAGGAATGTTAATGTATAAATAGACAAATCCGACTTCTCCTACCTCACTTAGTAACATCGAAGCTGATGTTTATTAAATTTTAAAATTTTAATTAAAAATAAAAGGTTAAGATTTAATTTTTATATAATTCATTATTAAAAATAAAAGGTTAAGATTTAATTTTGGTGTAATCTTGGTGTCCAACATTGGAGATGCTCTGAGAGCAACTCTGATGTCGCAAACCAAATTCAGCGCTAATTTGATGTGTGATTCATACCAAAATTTTTAACACTCCATTGGAGTTGTTTCCAAATGTGTAATATTAAATTAGTGTAAAAGAGAATTTTTAAAGAATATTTTATAAATAAATATTAATTAAGTTCTTTAACTTGATATAATATAATTATAAATAATTAGTCACATTTTATAAAAAAATTAAAAATTACTCTCATCATGTATTTTTTTCTATTTCCATCATGTATTTTAATTTAACTTAATAGAAATATCATTGTTTTATTGAATTTTTGTATTAAGAATATTTTCTTCTTATTAAGTAATTATTAAAATAAAAAAATTCATATATATAAACAAAAATAGTTCATTTTATATTAATATGGTATTTATAAAATATATTAAATATTTTAAAATATATTCAATATTATACTTATTTTATAGATCTTTATAAAATATTTTCATCGGTATATATTTTTTATAACAATTTAATTTATATTTTTAATTATTAATTAAAATATATAAATATAATAAAGTGATACAATATATAAAGAGAAATAAGTTATTTTAAAATTATATAAAAAAGGATAAAATTGAAAATAAAATAAAATAATTAATATTAATGAATAATATAACGTCAAATTTGATGTTATATTATCCACTTAATATCAAATTTAGTGATTAAAAATTATGCTTAATATCATTTTATTGTATTCATTGACGAGGTTCTTACGTCAAATTATAATTGACGCTGAAAATGTCATATCACGCACTCTCTCATATGGGTTCCGTCGATCTCACAAATTTTGATAAAAGAAGTAAATTTAAGTTTATAATAACTGTGTAGAAAATAAATTTGAATCTGAGAACAGGAGTCCTTCTACAAGGCCTGACGGCTTCACCGATGGGTTTACAGAAATGAAATCTCGCGATATTTTGATAATTAAAATATCGCGAGATTTTGATTAGGTTAGAAACACGTTTACAGACATCCACTAAAACAAAGAGAAAGAGAAAAATGTTTGAGAGCGAGAGAGAGGTTACTGACGGCGATCGAAATCGAGGCGAGACCTTTCCTTTGATGATCGAGACCTTCCTTCTTGTTATGCCATCTCACTATCACGCCTTTATCATCTTCTTAAATTCTTTGCCATCTGCCTATGTGGAGGTTTTCGTTTTGGGTCTTCTCAAGAAAAAGAAAGAAAAAGAACAATAGAAGAAGCTGTATTGGAGTGCAAAAGAAAAAAAATAAAAAGTTGCAAAAACAGCTATGTATACATACATATATACGTATATCAGATCCATCATTTTCTGGAATGGCTTCGATTTCCCTGATTCCCTCTCTTTTCTTGTTATGCTGTGTACAAGAAATTTTAATTATTGATGCAGCCTCCTTAAATGTGTAGCAAACAAGGAGTAGAGGGGATTGGTATGTCCTGCCACATCCCTTTCTGTGGTTAAATTTTTTTTCCTTTTTCACTTGAATGGTGGACTGGAGATGGCAGTGAAATGGGGTTTCGATGTTTGGCTTTTCTTTGTCTACCCGAATGGATCTTTCACGACACTTTTGGGCTAAATCTTGTGATCTTTCTGTTTCAGGATATGACTTTGGTGGAGGGTTAAATCCTGCAACAAGTGAGACAGTGGAGAGAGAAAGTGAGAGAGAAAGTGGTGGAGAGAGGATGAGGAAATACAGGGCGAGAAGAGGATGAGGAGAACAGAGCGGGAAGAGGATGAGGAAGTACTGGTCTAACTGAAAATTTCTTGCGCCGTGAGGGGTAATTTTGTAAAATTACCTTCTTTCTGTAAATTCGTCGGTAACATCTTTCTGGCTCTCTAGAATTTTCCCGTTGCGAGATACCCAAAGAAAAGTACGATTTTGTTATCCCAATTTAAGAGGGTTAAAATAACATTTGTCAAAAAATTAACGATTTTTTCTTTTCTTTTCTTTTTCCTTTCTTTTTTTCATCCTTCTTCTTAAGTAAGTCTTATTTCTCACCCTCACAGACATAACTCAACGGTTGAAACTGTACATATATTAGTCTCAATGAACCCTAGATTTTAGTCTCTATATAGCCGATCACAAATCCCGTATTTGAATCTCACTGTTGGGTTCTGTGATTTACTTTTCTTATAGAAATCTTGGAGTTGAGTTACGAGGGCCCTTAAGGTAAGGGATTTCACCTTTTGATTCCAAAGTAAGCCTTCCCTCTCTCCTCTTATCTCTTTTTCTCCAATAAACCTCTACTCTCTTATCTCTATCTTTTTCTCCAATAAACCTCTCATCGCTGTATCCGTTGCATCCTTACCTCATCGCTTATATTTGTTGCATCCTCGCCTCGTCAACTGTGAGGTAGGCGATGAGGTGAGAAGATAACAACTAGACAAGGTGAGGCGAAGTCGAAAAAGAAGGACGCGATAGCGAAGGGACAATGGCTAGAGAAAAATGGCACAAGTAAATAAAGAGAAGAGAAAAGAGAGAGAGAGAAAAAAAAAAAGATAGATAAAAGACCTCTCAAAATAATTTTTTAACTCAAATTAACGAAAGGGTAAAGTTACCCCGGGGTGAACAAAACCGCACTCGCAAGGGAGAGGCAATCGATTTGTTTAACACAATATCTGAGGATTTGATCAAGTGTTGATGACGTGGGAGAATATCCCCACTAATATTAAAATTGACGAAGAGTCATGTGATATGTAGGGTGAAGCGTCAAAGAAAGTGACAATTATAGCAGAAGAGTAGGTAAAGTTGCAATTGAAAATGAGAAAATTGTAAGTGGAATACGTATAATATAGTATAGTACATATACATATATAAGATGATAATTGAAATTGTCAAAAAACAAATTAGTCGATTTATTTATTTTAATTTTTTAATACAAAAATTAAATTAAATTAAAATAATTAAAATTATCAAATTTAATTCTTTAATTAAACCGACTCTTAATTAAAATTAAATTAAACTAATAATATTAATTAATTTAATTCAATTATTTTGATTAAATTAAACTTTTGCTTACGCTTAGTTGATAAGCATGCATATGGGAAAGGAGATATTTTAGAGGAGGCTGGCAAGTGGTGGTGGGCTGAGTTGAGTTAATTAAGCGATATATTGTAATTAATTAATTACTTGTAGTTTGTGTCTTTGGTAATTAATTATTTTTAGGAGATATTTCAGGTCTAGGGCATTATATATAATTATATTTTTGACTAATCTAAATTAATTTGAGAAGAACAGTTTGATAGCTTCCAATGAACTATATATTATTAAGGAAAACAATCAAGCATTTCTCTAGGATTGTGCGAAGGTCATGATCTTACTTGACCATCGTTCAGAACTAAAAATTGAATCATTTTAAATATTATCATTTGGGATAATTAA
Source organism: Diospyros kaki (assembly GCA_036245055.1). NCBI lineage: Eukaryota > Viridiplantae > Streptophyta > Magnoliopsida > Ericales > Ebenaceae > Diospyros > Diospyros kaki. The sequence continues at coordinate 41,675,619 of BSEG01000007.1, read as the reverse complement.
CTGACATCATTTTAAACAAATCAATTAATTGATATTATTTTTGAAAAATTTATATTGGATCTATTGTGGGCATGGTTCAGCACCAACTAAAAGATCTTGTGAAGGGATAATCTCAAATTAAAAGTAAGATAAAAAAAGAATTATATGACTTATAAAATAAAGAAAACTCACATTTTTTTTATGAAAGAATAATAATCACACATGCACCTATAAAACCAACTATACATATTATTATTATTAGCTTAATGTTTAATATCTTTTAACTTTTAGGAGTCAATTAAGATTTGTTTTTAAAAGTAGTTCTTGACCAATGCATTAAATAATGAAATTGAAACGGGCTAAAAAGGAGCGTACAGGCGAGGGGTGGGATGTTGGGAAGCAATGGAAAGACAGATGTGAGAAAAAGTGGTGCTTGTAAAAAGGTGAAGTGAAATGAAATGAAATGAAAGAGACACACAACGGAGTGTGAGAAAGAATCAAATTATAATAATGAGAGAGTAGGTTGGGATTCGAACATGAAGAGACAACAAGAGTATGTGGTTATAGTTAAGTATTTCGATTATTGCATACCGAGCAAGTCAATTTTCTAACAAGTTGAGTAGGATCTAAAAACTTGTTTGCCTTTGAGGAATTGAAGGTTTTTATAGCTCAAGTGTTAGAAACATAATTTTTGCTAAAACCTTTATTTTTTAGGTGACCCTAATATATAGTTCAAGAGTGATACTAAACTCATATACCTGAGCTATCTTGATGACTATGGTAATTCAAATACTATCTTGATGACCATGACACTAAACTCCTAATGATCACGACACATGATAATTCAAATGCTCTCCAAATATATTACATGTAAGCGTTTTAAAACTAATTCCCGTGTCATCGTAAAATTAGCTAGCAATTGATTTAACAACACATCACTATCATAGCAGCCATGCTCTGTTTTGCTTGGTTAATGACTTCTTTTGTTATATTAAGAAATAAAAATGATCATTTTATAACTTCACTCTCTCTTTTTTTTTTTTTTTTATTATATTAGTAGTTGGCGGCAGCTGGCTGTTGGCAGGAAGTGGGCCATTCATGAAGGTAAAAAAGAGAGAGCCCCCCGTTGTTGCCATTATTGTCGTATGTTGGTACTGGCCAAGAGAGAGCCCACTGTTGTTGCCATTATTGTCGTATGTTGGTACTGGCCAAGAGAGAAGGAACCAATGAGAGGCCTAAGCATAAAGAGGGAAAAGAGAAAAATAAAGTTTTTACATTTAAGAGTATTTTAATTATTTTTTAATATTAAAATAAAATTAATTAAAAAAAATTAACAGAATATTAAATTTTAGAGGTATTCATTATATTTTTTTGAAAACTAAGGTAATTTTTACGATAATCTTAAACTTTAGGAAAACAGTTGATAATTTTGAAATTATTGTCTTTACATGATTTCCTATCGTTTATGTCCTTAATTTTGGTAAATAAGATAAATTATAGATGAAAATTTTATCTTACTTCATAGAATAAATAATCAAACCTATTACCTACTAATACTTTTCTTAACTTGTCGTGCTTTAATTAGTTGACTTTTGTGTTCTGAAGACAAAACAAACAGTTGATAATCTTTATGAAGGGTGAAGATGATATTATACAAAACAGCGAGATAGTTTTGCATTTAATTACTTTTAAGTAAATCATTCATTGGACCGATATTACATCCTTGGTACGATACCTTTCCTGGAACGTTGAAAATTGGGGCGAATTTAATTAGATCGCCTTTGATATCCACATAATTAAATGGGAAATTTTTCTACATCAATTTAAATTATATTTAGATGCTTTGAATAATTTGGAGGGTTACTTGGCACTTGAAGCTTTACTAAATTATTGCGGAATTTTCAGATTTTAAAAATTATATTAAATTCTTTCAGTAAAAAGTATTAAAAATGTTATATAATTTTATAAAATTTATATTTAACATACATTTAACTTTAGAGACAGTCAAACACAAGTCTTAAATTTAAAAAAAACAGAAACATAACTTTTAAATAGTAAAGGTAACTAAAGTAATTTTTAAAAAGTAAAAAGTAGTGATGTTTAACTTTAAGGGTATTCAATTAGCTTCATGGATTAAAAATTAATTTAATAATTGAACCAAATTAATAAATTTTGTATATACAAAATGAATATTCTGAAAGTTTAAATAAAAGTCTAAAATCATGTGTTTTGGATGATTCTGTTTATTCATCTAAAAACTAAAATATTAATGTCCAAAATCTAATACAAACCAATAGTTTTGAAAATAAAAATCAAACCTAAATTAATAAATTTAATTTTAAAAATTCACACTTACCTAACCAAAAAGCATTTCAAAGCTAACAGACAAATCTTGCAGTGTATTTATACTTTATCAAAGCAGACGGACAAATCTTGCAAGCCAGAGCTAGCGAAGGGAGAAATGGGGAGTTGTGTGGTGGAGATGCAAGCTACAAAGTCCATCTACAGAGTCTATCCCTTCATCTCAAGCATTAACAAGACAGCCTACCAGCCCCGAGTGGTGTCGCTTGGGCCGTACCACAACGGGGATCCTAAACTGGCATGGATGGAGGCTCACAAGAAACGCGCTCTCCTCCGCTTCATTGATCGATCAGGGAGAACCAAGCAAGACGTCTTTGACCTCGTAGTGAAAATGGCTCAAGAGTTGAAGGACTCGTATGATTCCCTCAACTTTGAATGGCAGGAAAACACCAAGAAATTTGTGGGAGTGATGATTTTGGATGGGTGTTTCATGTTTGAATTATTACATGTCTATGCTTTTGACGACTATTATTCAGAAAACGATCCCATCTTCAGCCGACATGGGGAGATCTATGTCATGCACTTTATCAGGACCGACATGTTGATGTTGGAGAATCAATTGCCAATATCACTTCTGCTTAATCTCGCTAAGGTATACATTGAACTCTTTTCTCATTGTTTTCTAAACATAAATGAAATTTAAAAGATAATCACTAACTAAATTCATAAGATTTCATATGAGATTTGGACTACATTATGACTTACCTAGACTTGAGATTTTTGCACAATCAAAACAAAAGTAATTATTCCAAGACTTGATCGATAGACGTCACTTCAATATTAAAAACTAGAAAAGAATTTGGGAGATAGTTTATAGACATATAAGAATAATGTAAAATATCATACATTTGGGTCACCCATCGAGATCTTTCTATACCTTTCGAGTTGAGCTTTACAATGAGGATCATAAGGGGAATTAGTTGGCCTTGCCCATATAGTTGATTTCTCTTATTTTCACAAGTTTGAGATTAATTTGGATTGAAATTACAAAATTTTTAGGACATGTGGCATAAAGAGATCTTGAGATATGCTTGCATTATGTTTTTTCGTATTAGGTTTGGATTTATTTGTGAACCCTAAATCTTAGGTATTGTAACACCCGAGAAAATTTTTGAGGATAAAATGATATTTGGTAAAGAGCAAAGTTGGAAATTTGAGAAAAATGAGACTTTAGGGCACACTAACCCAGTTTTGGATGACCAAATTAGCCAACGGGAGTACCTCGGACCCTAGATAACCCAAGAAAATGGTATAGTATCGACAAGAAATTAAAATTAAGATTTTTAGTGATGAAAGAAAGAAGATCAGAAACAGTTTTCGATACAGTAAAATACAGCTGCCCAATTAGGTCATATTACCGAATTGCTGTAAACGATGTCCAAAAAGTCAACGGAGAGTGTCATGGAATAGTATTCGATGTGTAGAACAACCCTTAAGTGGTTTCAGGTTGAATCGAGTGGATTTGAGGTCAAATAAATCATTCGGGCCAAAGTGTATTTTTTCAAAAATGCCCGAGGGAGGTCTAAACGGCAAATTTTTGGAAGTTTCAAGGGAGAAATGAGAATTACTAAGCTTGAGGGTCTTAGTGAAAGTGTTAGAAAAGTCAGGGGCTTGAGAAAAAGGACCAAAATGCAAAAAGAAAACTTCAGGGGGCTAAAGTGCAATTTTTAGAAAATTGCACAGAGAGGCAGATCTGGCCGCACGTTTTGGCCAGAAAATCCGGCCATTTGGCCGCCCAATCTTGTCAAGGGATGGCCGAGGACTGTCTTGGTGGCGTAAAGAGGAAGAAACGGCCGAGAATGAGCCACGTAGGGGTCGGATTTGGCTATAAATAGCCAAGGGTTTGGCCGAGAATGAAGCACCAAATCGCTCGAGTTTGAGAGCGAATCAAGGAAAGCCAATAAGGGGCTTTTGTTCCTCGAGGCGAGAGGAGCTTTTCTGGAAATTTTCGCGAGTTTTGGAGGTAGTTTGAAGGCGTTTTGGGGCAGATCGGAAAATCGAGGCGGGCGGCCAAACCGCACCTGAAACGGCCCAATCGAGGGCCTTGCCGAACGTCTTTCGGCCTGAAAATGGTGGCAAAGGGATCGACTTGAAGCAGGCTTCCAGGGGGTGTGATCGGCATCAAATTCCGGTCGCCGGCCGGCGACCAGCTCGCCGGAGAAGATAAGGCGCGTGCAGTGCATGCGCTGTCCTCACTCGCAGAAACGCGCCTCACCGATCCTGTGCCACGTAGGTAAATCCTAATTTTTTTTCTAAAATTCTTGAAAAATTATTTTATTAATTATGGTGCAAGAAAATTTAGAAAATTGTTGGAGAAAATGGTCATTTTGTAATTTTCAAAGTGAATAAGGCTTATGAAAAATAGAAAAAGGTATTGGAAAATCCTTAGAAAATTTTGGGAGATAGGAATTAATTATTTATGAATTATTGTAAAGAGAAATCAAGGAAAAATTTTGAGTAGGTAATTATTAGAATTTTTAAGGAGAAATATAAAGAAAATGGGAAGAAATTATGAAAAATTGGAAAAATAGATATTTATGTGATTTTGAACAAATGTGATGACTAAGGTATCGGTGAGACTCGAGGTTGAAGTACAGGAGCGTCAGGTGCAAGAATCGAGGTCAGGCACGCAGATCGAGGCAGACGCGCAAATCGAGGCTGACCGCGCTTGACAATTAGGAATTCGTTTAAAGGTGAGTTGTTCTACCCGAAAAGATTTCAAGTAACATGTGAATGGTTTACCATGAGTAGTTCTCCTCTAAAGCTCGATTTACTGTGAGTGTTCTCCCAAACTTGGTTTAGACTTGTGAATGGCTCTATCGAAAAGATTTCAAGCAAATGGTTTTCATACTCATGGCTTGATTTTTGTGATGAATTGTCCAAATGATTGTTTAAACGTGCATTAAACGTTGATTTTAAGTATCGATTTAAATGACGCATGTTATGAATTTAAGTGATGCATGCTATGATTTTTCGACCATTGGCTTGTTTTGTGTCGTTCATGTGGTATGTGGGTTGTTAACCTGTGACGAAGCCCAGAGTGACAGCACTCAGGATGCGTACCTGGATTAATGCTTGGTGACCACTTGGGACGGGGCTGAGACGGACTTCACCCTACGGGACCCAAGTGGCGGGGCTGCGAGTGGACACCACCCCGGTTGTTGGCTCAAGTGGCGGGGCTGCGAGTGGACACCACCCCAGGATCCTTTGAGCGGTAACATTAATGCCGAGGTGACGTCGATTCCGGGGATAAGGCTGACGTGACACTCTTGGGGCTAGGGTTGTGTTTTGGAATGCTTGAGTGGGAGCGTAAAGCCTGACAATGACCGTGGGGTGATTCCTGGGTTCATGTGTCGAGGTTGTCCCTCTTAAGCAGGATCGGTTTGCCAATGGATCGATTTGGTCGTGTCGCCTTAGAGAGATTGCGTTTTCCCCGGTTAGGGTTAAATGTGTTGGGATTCTCTTAGGCTGGTGCATGTTATGATTTATTGATTTTGTGTATATGATTCTGCATACATTCATGAAAATGTTTTCGAACTCTCACTTAGATGATTCAGCATCTAATTTGGACTATGTCCCTGGAATATTCAAACGTTCCAGGTGAAAGCAGTGGCGTCAAGAGAAATAATGTCGTCAGGATGTAGCAGTTGGCTTTGTATATGTTTTCAATGTTCAGAGATTATGTAATGTATTTTCATGTGAAACATCGATTCAGTTATTGTAAAAGAAACTGTCACTGATATGTATATATTTGAGGTTTCGATCTTGTTTCCGCTGATATGATTGATGATGCCTGTCTTAATTTGTTTACTAAATGTTGTTATACTAAGAAGGTACGATCGAGATTGTCGGGAAAACAATTTTGATGGCTATCGAGGGATTTATGTGGTGTTTGATTTAAATCTTCTCGAAATCTCGAATTAACGCACGCTTGAGAAAAGTGGGGCATTACAGGTATTGTCTCATATTGAGAGATTTTCTATTTAGAAATACCTCGGAGAAAGATTTCACATATAAGTACTTTGAAACTTTCTCATGCAGGAACTATGCTTCCAATGATTATTCTTATCTTACTCTTGAGGATATTTTTGGTACCTATTTTTACGTGACTTAGGCTATTTCACCTTATTTATTTTCAAGTAATTCGATAGTACAATTTATTCAAAAATTGGGTTCTTGGTACTAATTGGATTTTCAAAGTCAAATCTTAAATTGATCAGGAGTTTAACTTGTCAGAATAGCTTTTGTGACTCAACACTTTGTCTTACATGCATTTTCTTATTTTTTCCAACATTATCAATAAGATATTATTGTATTTACTTCTAAAGTACAGACATTTTCTATGAGTTATTATATTGGTATCAAACACTCTTAACACGTATAGGACAAACTCACATGGCGTGTCTTACACATTTTTTTTAAAAAAAATTCATAAGGGCATGGGTGGGAACACTTGTAAGACAAACGTGTTGTTTATTCTTTACTCTTAATTTTTATTGAGTTTGTAATTACATAATTATTTTGTTTATTCATGCTTTAGTTGCATGATTGTTCAGTTTTCATATTCTTCGTACTTCTATTTTCTGGAACCTCGATTAGATTTGTGACTGTTAATTAAAATATTGAAGTTATTTATTTAGAATTTTGATTGTTGAATTTTAAATGTATATATACCACTTTGAAATATATATACTTTCCGAATCTTTTGAAATTTTGGTATGTTTTAAAATATAAAACATTATTTTATTAATTGGCGTTTCTCCACAATGTCATGTCTTACTTGAGTAGCATGTCTGGTGTCCTCATGTCCTGCATCCATGTCCAGGGTTTCATACTTGCTTACCCCTCACATTATTTGTGCAGCCTGACGTTGAAGCATTGAATGAGAAGATACTCTTTTTTCTCAACTACGAGGGGAAAGATGGCATATATCCAAAGATGGGCAAATGTTTGCACGTGCTTGACCTCTACCACAAGGGCCTACTCCATACAGACAATGAACACGAAAATGCAGCCCCCAAATCTCAAGATCACGGGGAACGCGACTACCCAAAGATGCGCAAATGTTTGCACAAGCTTGGCCTCTACCGCAAGCGCCTACTCAAACATGGAAATGCAACCCCACAATTTCCAAGTCATGGAGAAGGAAAGAACAAGAGGATCGGCCCCAACATCGTCCGCCCAGCCACAGAGCTCCACGAAGCCGGCGTCCGCTTCATGAAAAGCGAAAGCAAAAGTCTCCTGGACATCAGCTTCGATGGTGGCGTCTTGAAACTTCCCAATTTCATGATTGCTAACTTTACGGAATCAATGTTCTTGAATCTCATAGCCTTCGAGTGTTGCCACATCCGTGCTGGCAACGACATCAGTTCGTTCATTGCGTTGATGGACTATATCATCGATGACAGTCGGGATATCAAACTTTTGAGCTCGAAAGGGATTATCGACAACTTCATTGGGAGTGACAAGGAGGCAGCTGATTTGTTCAACAAAATATCCAAGGACTGTCTTTTTGATTTGGACGGCAAGCTTGGCCATGTGCACAACAAGCTCATCGGCTACTGCAACACGCGTTGGCATAAATGGCGCGCCAATTTAACTCAAACTTACTTCAAAAGCCCGTGGGCAATTATTTCTGTCATCGCAGGCTTCTTTATCTTCTGTCTTGCTGCAGTGCAAACTATCTTCACCATCCTAAATTAATTTGAAGTGTTATTTGTAAGGTTTTAATGATATTTATATAAATATATAATAGATTAATGTATGAGTATTATTAAAAATATCATAATTAATGTCTAAATATTATGCGTATAAATCAATTGTCAAATCAGAAAGTGCAATAATACCTCTAAGTTTCACTTTTTTATTTTTTTTATATTTAATTGATACATATTTACATTTGTATTTCATTTTTTGAGTTAAATGCACTAACATGTAGATAGTGTATTTATTAGTCTGAATCAACTTGGGACCAAACTAGATTGGGAATGAAATTTTTAAAAATCTCAACTGTAAATTAGATTGATTTGATTTGGGTCAAAATATTTTTTTTACTCTTTAATAAAAATAAAAAATGTACATATATTTTTTTTATATATATCACTCAAACAAAAAATTTCATTAAAAAAGTCTAAACAAAAATCAACTAGCTTACATTTTAATAATACATTATATGTATGTCATATTATTTTTTATTATTAATAAATAGTATTAATTATTTTAAACTAATTTTTCATCTTGAATTGATCTCAGACAAAAATAAGCTGAAAACTAATTGAAGTAAAAATATGGAATGAGAAACAAATTGGACCAATGTTTTAGTTTATGTCAAATTTGAACACTCTTCACTTAGATATAACTATTTTGGTCTTTTATATTAAATTATATATTTTGTAATTTTGAAACTTACCACAAGAATATCATGGTCATGGTCGAGTATTTTGATTATTGCATATGGAACAAGTCAATTTTCTAACAAGTTGAGTAAGATTTTACAGCTTTTTTACTTTTGAAATATTTAAGGAATATATAGCTCAATTTGAGATATCCGCCAAGACCCTCATTTGTGATGTGATCCTTAGGAGGTGTTTGGTACAAGAGAAATTTTAAGATTCCTAAAAATATTTGATTAGGAAACTATATTCTCATATTTTGTATAATTTTTTTATAAAAAGAATTTTGAAAAATAAGATTTTCAGGAATGATTTTTCAACAACTTTCCTACAAAAAGATTTTCATGGGAGGGTTGAGAATCCAAGTTTGCCATGAACTTGGGAATGTTTTTAATAGAAAAAAAAACTAAAACAACCCTTACCCTTTTATAACTCCATACAAACATATTATATATTATATATATATATGTAATATATTTATATTATTTATTATAAAATATTATATATATTAAAGTAGATATTCATACAAATATATATATTATGTATATATATTATATATATACACACACGGATATATATATATACATAATATATAAAAAATAACATTTTTTTGACTTTTTAAAGATGTTCTGGGTCCTAAAGGAATTTATTATTTTTAAATAAAAAATTAAATAAGGGTAATTTTGAAAAAAGAACATAAATTTTCAAGAATATTGCTTTTAAACCAAATATAGGAATGTAAAATTCCTAGAAAAAAATACTCAACATTTCTGAGAATGTTTAAACTTAACTAAACATAGAATTACACAAATTTTGAAAATTAAAATTTTAAGAATTATAAATTCCAAAAATTTAAAAATTTCTTTCATATCAAACGCTCCCTTAGTGTATGGTTTAGGAGTGATACAAAACTCTTATTGAGCCATCTTGAATATTGGGGTTGGTCATTGAAATATCAATGGGCATTGAGCTGTGCACGCAGGCTAGTCCAGCCCAGCCCAGCCCATAGGCTCTCAGGATCAGTCAGTGCAGCCCAGGGGCCAAGGCGACCCACTTTAGGATTTAATAGAGATACAGATGAGTGCGATTTTGTTCACCCCTGTAACACCCGAGGACAATTTTGAGGATAAAATGATATTTGATAAAGGGCAAAGTTGGAAAATTTGAGAAAAATAAGACTTTAGGGCACACTAACACAGCGTTGGACGACCGAATCAATCAGAGGGAGAACCTCGAACCCTAGATAGCCCAAGAAAATGGTATAGTATCGACGAGCAATTAAAACTATGATTTTGGTGATAAAAGAAAGAAGATCGGGAACAGTTTTCGGTACAACAAAAATACAGCTGGCTATTAGGTCATATTACCGAATTGCTGTAAACGACGTCCAAAAAGTTAACGGAGAGTGTCAAAGAATAGTATTTGATGTGTAGAACAACCCTTAAGTGATTTCAGGTTGAATCGAGGGGATTTGAGGTCAAATAAATCAATCGGGCCTAAGTGTAATTTTCTAAAATTGGCCGAGGGAAGTCTAAACGGAAATTTTTCGAAAGTTTCAAGGGAGAAATGAAAATTACTAATCTTGAGGGTCTTAGTGATAGTGTTAGAAAGATCAGGGGCTTGAGAAAAAGGGCCAAAATGCAAAACAAAATTTCATGGGGGCCTAACTGCAATTTTTAGAAAATCCGCTCGTACATGGCAGATTGGCCGAAGATTTTGCTTGATTTTCCGGCGATGTGGGCAGCCTAGGGTCATCAGAGAGTGGCCTAGGGGGGTCTAGGAAGCGTGGGGAAGAAGCCTTAGCCGGAGATCGGCCATGTGGAGACGGATTTTGGCTATAAATAACCAAGGGTTTCGGCCGATTTTAGAATCACAAATCGATCTCGATTTTGGATGAATCTTGGAGAGTTAATAGAGGGCTTTTGATCTCTTGGAGTCAAGGATCATTTTGGGATCGATTTGAGGCGTTTTGGAGCAAGTTTGAGGGTTAAACGAGCTCGGCCGTGGGTTAGAGGCAGACTGCCACCGCGGACCTGCAACTCGATTTTTAATCGACTTTCCGGTGGCCTTTCGGCCTGATGTTGGTGGGGATAGGATCGACTTCTCAAGGGCTTTCGGGGGGTACCGGAATCGAGGCCATCGGAGCACCTGCTAGCGACCGGCTTGAGGAAGAAGACGACTAGCGCGTGACTGCCACGCGCCAGTTCAAACCAAGCCATCCACGCGCCGCACGTGAGGGCGCGTGAGACGTCAGGTAATTTTGAAATTTTATTATTATTTTAAGAAAATTAAATTATGAATTATGATGTAAGAAAATTTGGAAAAATGTTGAAGAAAATAGTCATTTTGTAATTTTCAAAGTGAATAAGGCTTATGAAAAATAGGAAGAGGTATTGGAAAATCCTTAGAAAATTTTGGGAGATAGGAATTAATTACTTATGAATTATTATGAAGAGAAATCAAGGAAAAATCTTGAGTAGGTATTTATTAGAATTTTTGAGGAAAAATATAAAGAAAATAGGAAGAAATTATGAAAAATTAGAAAAATAGATATTGATATAACGTGATGATTAGGGTACCGTTGAGGCTTGAGGTTGAAGTACAAGAGCGTCAGGCGCGAGAATCGAGGCTAAGCATGCAAATCGAGGTCATGCACGCAGATCGAGGCAAGCGTGCAAATCGAGGCTAACCGCGCTTGTCAATTAGAAATTTGTCTAAAGGTGAGTGGTTCTGCCCGAAAGAATTTCAAATAACATATGAACGGTTTTACTGTGATTGTTCACCCCCAAACCTTGTTTTGTGATGGATCGTCCAAATGATTATTTACACGTGCATTAAATGTTGATTTTAAGTGTTGATTTTAAGCGATGCATCTTGTGATTTAAGTGATGCATGTTATGATTTTCGACCATTGGCTTGTTTTGTGTCGTCTATGTGGGATGTGGGTTGTTAACCTGTGACGTGGCCTAGAGTGACAGCACTCGAGATGCGTACCTAGGATTAATGCTAGGTGACCCACTTGGGACAGGGCTGAGACGGACTTCACCCTACGGGACCCAAGTGGCGAGGCTGAGAGTGGACACCACCCCGGTTGTTGGCTCAAATGGCGGGGCTGCCAGTGGACACCACCCTAGGTTCCTTTAAGCAACAGCATTAATGCCGAGGTGACGTCAATTCCGAGGATAATGCTGATGTGACACTCTTGGGGCTAGGGTTGTGTTTTGGAATGCTTTTGAGTGGGAGCGTAAAGCCTGACAATGACAATGGGGTGATTCTTGGATTCATATGTCGAGGTTGTCCCTCTTAAGCAGGATCGGGTTGCCAATGGGTCGATGCGGTCGTGTCGCCTTTAGAGAGATTGCATTTTCCCCGGTTAGGGCTAAATGCTGTGTGGGATTCTCTTAGGCTGGTGCATATTGGGATTTATTGATTTTGGGTACATGATTTTGCATACATTCATGAAAATGTTTTTGAACTCTCATTTAGATGATTCAGCATCTAATTTGGACTATGTCCTTGGAATATTCAAACGTTCCAGGTGAAAGCAGTGACACCAAGGGGAAAAATGTCATCAAGATGTAGCTGTTGTGTTAGTCGTCGTAGGATTTTGTTTATAATTACAATGTTCAGAAATTATGTAACATTTGATATTTTCATGTGAAACATCGATTTGATTAATGTAAATGGAATTATCAGTTGTATATATCTGAGGTTTCGATCTTGCTTCCGCTGCTGTGATTGATAATGCCCGTCTTAGTTATTAAATTTTGTCATACTAAGAAGGTACGATCGGGATTGTCGGAAAACGATTTTGATGAAAGTATGGCTATCGAGAGATTTATGTGATGTTTGATTTAAATTTTCCCGAAATCTCGAGTTAACGCACGCTTGGAAAAAAGTAGGGCGTTACAACCCCTTTAACGGGGGTGAACATAACCCTCACCACTTTTGAGGGTTAAAAGTAACGGAACAGTAATCTGGGATGATATTTGGCTGCTGTTCCGTTACTTTTAACCCTCAAAAGTAGTGAGTGTTATGTTCACCCCGTTAAAGGGGGTGAACAAAATCGAACTCGATACATATTGATCTGAACGTCCAATCCCATGTCTCGGCCATACAGCGTGGCTGTCAAGCAATTGGCCAGTGAACATGAAACACGAGGAGAGGATAGGAAGCCGAAGCAATAAAAAGTTATTTCTTTATTAATTGGGTGAGAGAAAATTTGTGCTTTCGTGGTTCAAGTGAAAGGAAAAATTCCACTATCAATAGAACGATTTAAGGTGAAGTCTTCTATGTTCCAATAAAACATATTATAGGCTGATTAATGGAATAAAGGCTTAGGCTTCTCTGTTCTGCTTGAACGGTAAATGCATAAGATAGCAAAGAACATGCAGTTGTTGTATAACTATGGGCATTGCAAGTCAGGAATATAGGTTTCTCTCTTTATAATCCCAACTTCTGCACACCAGGTGTAATACCCCATGTTCATATGAAGTTGCCACGTAATTCTGATGACTTTAGAATACCGAAAAGTTAATTTTATAGCAATTTCAAGTACCGATTCAACTGCAGGGAATGCCTCGGAGTGAAATTGTCCAAGGAAAATTATATGATCTCGACGAGCATATCGAGATAGGATTTATGGTATCGAAAGAAATCAAATTCGGAACAGTTTTCGGTACAGCTAAAATACAGCTATCATTTAGGCTGTAAAACTGAATCGTAGTAGGAGACTCCTGAAAAATTAACGGAACCCTAGGGGGGCTCCGGTTTTGCGTAGTAAGCAACCCTTCAGTGGTTTCGGGATTAAACGACAGCCCGGTGAGAACACTGGGACGAAATTGTCATTTTCAACTAAGAATTGGATTATTAATTTTGCGTTTCCTGTATTAGAATGTAATTTAATTCAGTATTTGAGGGTATAATTAAAATTACGAAATTGTCTAAGTGATATAAAAAAAAATTAAAATTTATAAATAATTAAACATGTAATATAGTATAAAATATATGTAATATATATATGTATATGAAATGTTTATAGGAGCAGGGACGTGAAGCCATTCCTTGGCCAAAATTCTCTGCCACAGCTGCTTTTCCATCCGAGAATTGCGTGAAATTGAAGATTGAGGCAGCATGAAATCTGTAAAAAATGAGGATAGGTGGCGTTGGAAGATTTGGAACAATTAATATGCAATTAATATGATGTGCGATACATTAAATATGTGTACGCGCAGAGAAGTAAATGCAACCCATGCCTCTGTAAATGCAACCCTTGCCACGCAAATCTCGCGCCTCTGCAAGCTTGGAAGATTTTGCATGCTAAGTTGCTAGAGTAATGCCCAAGCTTCATTGGGCTATAAATAGAGGGCGTTGGAGAATAGAATGGCAGGGAAATGGGGGAAGAAGGAAATGGGCAAGAGCTAAGGGAGTTGGTTTGGCCGAGAGAGAGGCAGTGAGGAATCGAGAGAGGGAAAGAGAGAAAGATAGAGAAGGAGAGCAAAGATCGAGAGAGAGGCGGAGCAAGCCGCGGCAGCCATGGCTGCGAGTTCCCAGCAACTCGAGCAGCCATGGCAGCCGCGAAGCTGCGTTGCAGCAGCTGGGCCGCGACGCAGCCGACGTCGATGGAGCAAGGGCCGGCCGTTGCAGCGGCGGCGCGAGCCGAAGCAGCCGATGAAAGAGGCGGCAGCGCACGGGCAGCGGTCATGGCGGAAGTTGCAGGCAGCCGCAAGGAAAAAGGAGCAGGGGCGCAGGCCGTGGAGAAGAAGAAGAAGAAGAAGAAGAAGAAGAAGGAAGGAAGAAAGGAAGAAAGAAAGAAGGAGAAGAAGAAGAAGAATGAAGAAAAAAAAAAAAGAGGCTGGTTTGCGCGAGGAAGGAGATGATGAACAGTAGAGAGGAGAAAAAAAAAGAAAAAGAAAAAGAAAAGGAAAAGAAAAGAAAAGAAAGAAAAAAAAATGAGAAAATATTAGAAAAATCCCAGAAAAATTCTAGAAAATAGGGAATTATGTTTCGGTGATATCCTGGAGATTTTGGTAAGAAAAACAATCCGGACACGTTTTTCGGGAATATTGCACGCAAATCGAGGAAATCGGAGATGCTAAGCCAAGGTGAGTAAAAATTCTCTAAAAAATTTCAGAAATTCTAAAATATTATTTTATGAATTTTCGTAGTGAAATATTTGAGAAAATATTTCTAGAAATATTTAATTTGGAATTATTGAGGATAAATAGGAAGAAATAGAGGGAAAATTAAAGAAAATGCTAGAAATTATGAAAAAATAGGTTTTAATGTTTATTTAAATACCTATGATGATTAGGATGCTTTGAGGTCAAAATTGAGGTGTTTGGCGCGAATTTTGAGGTTGGCACGCAAATCGAGGCAAGGCACAGATCTCGAGGTAGCCTGATAAGCTCTAGAAGGTAAGTGGTACTTCTTCGAAAATGTTTTCATCATATTGACATGCTCTGATATGTATCTATCACGTAGAGTGCATACATGACTATGAAATGCATGATTACACGTTGATGTCATTGATCACACGCATATGAGGCCGTAGGGAGTACGAACTGGCACCGCTGCCTTACCAAGGGTGCACCCATACACCCCGGCTTCGAAAGAGGTGGCCGCTAAAATGGTGGGTAGCATGAGGGTGCAGTTGACACCTACGAGGAAAGACATTGCATACACTCATGACATAGCATTACGTACCCTTACTTAGATGGTTCATCATCTAATCGGGCTTTGCCCCTGGAACATTCAAACGTTCCAGATGGAGACTGTAGCAGGTACGAAGATGAATGAGGCATGAAATGGCACTTAGCTAAGTGCATGATGAATGAACGATAAGATGAACGAATGTGATGTAGCCCATATGTTTAAGTCCTGCTACTACGAAGTCTGAACACTTTGAAAATTCATGATGTAAGATATGATGATGATGTGATATGAATAGTTAATGATTATGTACATATGTTTTACTTTTCGAAGGTTATGTAACAACGTTTGTAATAAATACTTGTCTAGTTATTCATGTATATATATTGCCATGAGCAGGTTCGATTCAGCTTCCGCTTTGTAAATTGTATTTATCTCTAGTGTGTAAATTAAACACTAGATAGGCCTTAGGGAATTTCGGGACAATGTAATGAAAAAAAAAAAATAGACCAAATTTCCTAAGGTATAACACGCCCGAGAAAGCGGGCTGTTACACCAGGTGCTCGACAAACTGTCGGGCGGCCACTTTGTAACACTCGAGAATAATTTTGAGGATAAAATGATATTTGATAAAGGGCAAAATTAGAAATTTGAGAAAAATAAGACTATAGGGCACACTAACGCAGCTTTGGACGACCGAATTAGTCAGAGGGAGTACCTCGGACCCTAGATAGCCCAATAAAATAGTATAGTATCGACAAGCAATTAAAATTATGATTTTTGGTGATAAAAGAAAGAAGATCGGGAACAATTTTCGGTACAGCAAAAATACAGCTGTCAATTAGGTCATATTACCGAATTGCTGTAAACGACGTCCAAAAAGTCAACGGAGAGTGTCAAGGAATAGTATTCGATGTGTAGAACAACTCTTAAGTAGTTTCAGGTTGAATCGAGTGAATTTGAGGTCAAATAAATTAATCGGGCCTAAGTGTAATTTTTTAAAATTGCCCGAGGGAGGTCTAAACGGTAATTTTTCAAAAGTTTCAAGGGAGAAATGAGAAGTACTAATCTTGAGGGTCTTAGTGAGGATATTAGAAAAGTCAGGGGCTTGAGGTTGAGGGCCAAAATGTAAAATAAAAATTTTAGGGGGCTAAAGTGCAATTTTCAGAAAATTGCACAGAGATGGCAAATCTGGCCGCGATTGTGGTCGGAAAATCCGGCCATTTGGACGGCCTAGGGTTGTCAGGGAATGGCCTAGGGTGGCCTAGGAGGCGTGGGGAAGAAGCCTTGGCCGGAGATCGGCCACGTGGGGTGGTTTTTTGGCTATAAATATCGAAGTATTTTGGCCTAGGAAGAAGCACCAAATCGAGCCCGTTTTCGAACGATTTTTGGAGGTTGGATAGAGGGCTTTTGGTCTCTAGGAGGCAAGGATCATTTTGGGAGTGGTTTGAAGCATTTTGGTGAGCGTTTGAGGGTGATTCGAAGGTGGCCGAGGGTTAGAGGCGGACCGCTTTCCGCCGCCTGTAAGTCGACTTTTAAAGCCCTTTCTAGTGGCCTTTCGGCCTGATTTTTGTGGCATCGTGATCGATTCTTCATGGGCTTTCGAACGGCACCGATTTTGTAGCCATCAGAGCAGTCGCCGGCGACCGGCTTGAGGAAGAAGACGACTGGCGCGTGACTGCCACGCGCCAGTTCAAGCCACGTCAGCCACGCGCCGCGCGTGAGGACGCGTGAAGGGTCAGGTAAATTTGAATTTTTTTTATTATTTTTAGAAAATTATTTTATTAATTATGGTGCAATAAAATTTGGAAAAATGTTGGAGAAAATAGTCATTTTGTAATTTTTAAAGTGAATAAGGCTTATGAAAAAATAGGAAGAGGTATTGGAAAATCCTTAGAAAATTTTGGGAGATAGGAATTAATTATTTATGGATATTTATGAAGAGAAATCAAGGAAAAATTTTAAATAGGCATTTATTAGAATTTTTGAGGAGAAATATAAGGAAATAGGAAGAAATTATGAAAAATTGAAAAAAAATAGATATTGATATGATTTTGGACAAACGTGATGACTAGGGTATCCTTGAGGCTCGAGGTTGGAGTATAAGAACGTCAGGCGCGAGAATCGAGGCTGGACACGTAAATCGAGGTAGGCACGCAAATCGAGGCTAACCGCGCTTGTCAATTGGGAATTTATCTAAAGGTGAGTGGTTCTATCCAAAAAGATTTCAAGTAACATGTGAATGGTTTTCATCCCTATGGCTTGGGTTTTTGTGATTAATTGTCCAAATAATTGTTTACACGTGCATTAAACGTTGATTTTAAGTAACGATTTTAAGTGATGCATGTTATGATTTAAGTGATGCATGTTATGATTTTTTCGACCATTGGCTTGTTTTCTATCATCCATGTGGGATGTGGGTTGTTAACCTGTGACGAAGTCCAGAGTGACAGCACTCGGGATGCGTACCTAAGATTAATGCTTGGTGACCCACTTGGGACGGGGCTGAGATGGACTTCACCCTACGGGACCCAAGTGGCGGGACTGAGAGTGGACACCACCCCGGTTGTTGGCTCATGTGGCGGGGCTGCGAGTGGACACCACCCCAGGATCCTTTGAGCAGTAGCATTAATGCCGAGGTGACATTGATTCCGAGGATAGTGCTGACGTGACACTCTTGGGGCTAGGGTTGTGTTTTGGAATGCTTTTGAGTGGGAACGTAAAGCCTAACGATGACAATGGGATGATTCCTGGGTTCATATGTCAAGGTTGTCCCTCTTAAGCAGGATCGATTGGACAATGGGTCGATGTGGTCGTGTAGCCTTTAGAGAGATTGCATTTTCCCCGCTTAGGGCTAAATGCGGTGTGGGATTCTCTTAGGCTGGTGCATGTTGGGATTTATCGATTTTGGTATATGATTTTGCATACATTCATGAAAATATTTTTGAACCCTCACTTAGATGATTCAGCATCTAATTTGGACTATGTCCCTGGAATATTCAAACGTTCTAGGTGAAAGTAGTGACGCCAAGGGAAAGAATAACATCGAGACGTAGCTGTTGGGTTAGTAGGATTTTGTTTATGATTACGATGTTCAGAAATTATGTAACATTTGGTATTTTCATGTGAAACATCGATTTGATTAATGTAAATGGAATTATCAGTTGTATATATATATATATATATCTAAGGTTTCGATCTTGCTTCCGCTGCTGTGATTGATAATGCCTGTCTTAGTTATTAAATTTTGTCATACTAAGAAGGTACGATCGGGATTGTCGGGAAACGATTTTGATGAAAGTATGGCTATCGAGAGATTTATGTGGTGTTTGATTTAAATTTTCCTGAAATCTCGAGTTAACGCACACTTGGGAAAAAGTGGGGCATTACACACTTCTTTTATAAACACCAAGCTGAGTGACTGAGCCCACGACATTAAGAGCAAGTGGAGAGATGGGCGACTGGGTGCTCGACATCAATGCTGAACTCAACAATCACCACAATACTCAAAGCCAAGAAGAGGAGGGAAGGAAGAAGCAGTCCATCTACAAGCTCCCTCCCCTCATCTCCGACCTCAACAATAAAGCCTAGCTGTCCCAAGTGGTGTCGTTCAGGCCGTACCATCACGCGAAGCCTTACCTAAGGCCCAGGGAGGATCACAAGCGACCCTCTCTCCTCAATTTCCTTGGTAGATCGACGATGTCACTGGACACAATCTTCAACTCCATGGTTGAAGTGGCGCAAGGGCTCTAGGATTCGTACGACTCGCTCCCTTTCATGTGGGAATACAATACATAAAGATTTGTGTCGCTAATGATTTTTTATGGGTGTTTCATGCTAGAAATATTGTAGGCCGCGTTATCGAAGTTTGAGTATGATTAATACAACGATGATCTTGTATTCGGCCCTCATGGGAAGTTGCACATCATGTAGCAAGACATGTTATTGTTAGAAATCAATTGTTGATACTCGTGCTCTTTAATCTCAGCAACATCAAAGAGAATGTCAAGGTATAAATAGATAAATTCGGCTTCTCTCACCTCACTCAATAACATCAAAGGTTATGTTTATTAAATTTTAAATTTTTAATTAAAAATAAAAAGTTAAAATATAATTTATCATATAATTCATTATTAAATGACATCTCAAGAGGGGAGAATGTAATACCCAAGAGTTCAGGGAAAGGTAGTATATATCGAGAATAAGTAAGGAAGAAAATAACATTAGTTGGATACCTTTTGAGCTGAATATAAGTAAGTAAACTCCCGGGTTAAGCATGGTTGAGCTGGGGAAGTTCAAGGATGGGTGACCCCCTAGGAAATCCGCGTAGGCCTATCATGATAAGTTGTTTTGATCATTCATATCGCTCAATGCTGGATGTTACATATTGAGCTTTAGGAGATTGGGTCGGCCTGCTAGGTCAAGCCCAACCCATAAAAAACAGTCCGAGAAATACCCATGATAAGGAAAATATTAATAATCGATTAATGAAATGTGAACATGGATATGCAAGTAATATCAAGTATTATTAAAATATCATAATTAATGTCCAAATAAAATGTCTATAAATTAATTGTCGAATTAGGAAGTGCAATAAAACTTCATGGACTCCTAATGCATACAAAGGAGTGCGGTTGGTTTGATAAATTCCTACCTCCCCATCTATCTCTAAGATGTTTGGATTTTTCAAAACTCCATAGACATACAAAAAAGAAATGCTATCCCCACTCAGACCAAGAAAGAGCTTTCCCTTACTCAAATAACAATTAAGGTGAAGCAAGGTTAGGAACAACAATCTCTTTATGATAAATAGATCGAGTTTCACTTTTTCATTTTTTATTCTAATTTTTGTATTTAATTTATATATATCTGCCTTTGTATTTCATTTTTTTTTTTTACTTAAATGCACGAACATGTAGGTAGAGTGTTTATTCAATCTGAATCAACCTAAGACCAAACCAGATTAGGACTAAAATTTTTAAAAATCTCAAATCGAAAACTAGACTGGTTTGATTTGGGCTAATCCTAATCAGTTATGAATATTTATTTTCTTACTTTTTAATATAAAATTTAAAAAATGTGCATACATTTTTCTTAAATATATCAGTCAAACAAAAATTTTCATTAAAAAAATCTAAACAAAAATCAACTAGCTTAGATTATATGTATATCATATTATTTTTATTATTAATAAATAATATTAATTATTTTAAACCAATTGAATGTTAGACTAATCTTGGACAAAACTGAATCGAAAACTAGTTGAAGTAAAAATGTGGAACGAGAACCAAAATGGACCAATTTGCTAGTTCATGTCAAAATTTAAACACTTTGCACCTAAATATAACTATTTTGGTCTCTTATTCAAGTATATATTTTGTAATTTCAGAACTTGCCACAAGAGTTCAAGGATTCGTACGACTAGCTCCCTCCTATGTGGGAATACAATACTGAAAGATTTATGCAGCTAATAATTTTGGATGAGTGTTTCATGCTAGAAATATTGTGGGCAGAGTTATCGAAGTTTAAGTATGATTATTCCAAGGATGGTCCCATATTCGGCCCCACGAGAAGTTCTATATCATGTTGGAGAATCAATTGTTGATACTCATACAACCTCACTTAGGAACATCAAAACTCATGCTTATTAAATTTTAAATTTTAATTAAAAATAAAAGGTTAAGATTTAATTTATCATATAATTCATTATTAAAATATATTTTCTTAATCAAAGAGTTAAGATTAAATTTTAAATTTAATTAACATGATCTCTTATTTTAATAAATTTCTTTTAAGGGATTAATGTGAACCAAATTAGTCTCATTTTTATAATAAGAGATGTATCTATTAAATTTTATTTTTAAAGCCAAAAGGATTAAACTTGTTGTCCAAATAACACTTGTTACTCAATTAAAATATTTCCTTATTCGATTAAAAGGATATTACTCTATTAAACTTAAATGATAGTTGATTAAACTTCAATTTCTAGGATATGTTATTATCAAAACATAGAGAAAGTGTATTAAAGTTTTGTATTTAAATTCTCATTATCAAAACATCCTAAAAAATCAAACTCAATCTAAATTGCAATGATTAATATATTAACAATAAGAAAAAAAAATCTCTATATTCCATAATGGATATGGGCTAAGCCAAACTCAACTCAAATGGATGGATTGGAAAATTTAAATTTTCTCAGTTTGATAAACACACATTAAAATAAAAATAAGAATAACTTTGAATAAGGCGAGAAAAATAATGGTTACAAGTTCTCTAACCCCAGCCGGACCTACACATAATTTTTAAATCACTTTTATTTTATTTTATTACGTAAGATATTGTTTTCTTGTCAAAATATATGTTTTGTAAAATAAAATTTTAATTAATCTTTAGTTGAGCTCATCCCATTGGCAAATTTAATTTATGATACTTTACTACTGATATTTTTATTTTTAAAACATTTATTATATTATTGAATCTTCAAAATTAGCTTATTGTCAATGCCTTGTTGCATTATTTCATTTTTTGTGTATATTGGAAATAATTTGAGATTTTGAAGTATTTATATGATAGAAAAATAGGAGATGTGACAGGGTGTCCTAACTTTAAAATAAATTAAAGTTTAACAAGAGTTGGGTTGGACCTTGCCCCATAATATAAAAGAAAGTTTAAAGGGAGTTGGGCTGGGCCTTAGCCCATAATGCAAAATAAATAAATAAAAGCTTTACTGGAGTTGGGGTAGGCCTTGGCCCATAACATAAAACACAAGGGACACAAACAGAGGGTTATTTTTATATTTAATTTTTAATATATGTAAAATAATAAATAATAAATAGAATGGGATGAGGATTAAGGCTATTGCAGGGTGCCAAAGATAGAGCTACTTTGTGTCTCAAAGACAGAGATGTCAAATTTTGCTTTTTATGTGTCAAAAAGAAATTATCGTGAATGATGGATTAAAAAAGTATAAATTTTTTCCATTCAAAGAATTTCAAGCAAAGTGCAAATAAGATAACTTTAACATTTAAAAATCTCTCTATATGTTCTACAAAAAGAATAAACATTATTCATAAATATTATAATTTTAATAGATTTCAGAATATCAGGGTAAACGTTATTTGAAATAATTTTAATTTTAAAAAATTTGATAAAACTTCATATTTCTCTATAAATAGATAAGTCTTTATTTCAAAAGATGCACATCTTTGATATTGATTTTATTCTTGTTATGGGTATTTTTCGGGCCGCTTCTTATGGGCTGGGCTGGGCTCGACCGAGCAGGCCGGCCCAATCTTCTGAAGCCTAATAGGCCAAGGTCGAGCTCATCAGAATAAGGTCACACGTCGTTGAGACCTAAGCTTAGATCACGGAACTAACCGAGTTCCCAACAATGCTTCTAGCTCGCTGACCTAATCAAGCGAACTCCCAACAATGCTCCCAACTCGTTGGCCTAACTAAGCGATGCTCCCAACTCGCTGGTCTAATTATTCAACTCATATAGCAAGAAGATCACGGGACAACCAGAGAACAGTCGTGGACTAGGAATTATTCTGACTGGTCTGTCCGGGCCCAATTTGGCCCTACATTCTCGGCCTATGCTGGTCCCATCCTGGCCCTGTATTAGCCTGCAGTAACATCATTGCAATCTTTTCTGGGTATCCACGCGCCTGTCTCAGATCCCATTCTCATTAATGACGGATCACATCTACAGTAATGAGGGTCTTGTCGACACCATGTCGCCACCTGGGTACATGCAAAGAGGAGGACATTTCATCCTCTTATATGAGCTAGCTCACGGGAGAGAGAGGTATGCTTTTTCCTCTTACCTACTGATACACGGCCTTCTCCTTACTCTCTAACTTGAGCATCGGAGTGCTTGTAAGGCTGACTGTCGGAACGCTGACTGAACCATGTCAAATCCCTTGGTGTGCCTTATCTTCTTCCCTTTCGTGTTCATTTCCTCAGTGCAAGTAAAAGAATCACGATCGACAAATTCCTAACGTCGACAATTATGATATTTAAATTTTCAGTGTATGATATAAGAATCAGAGTGTTTGCACGAGAACTTTTTTACGTTCTCTAATCCTTTTTTTTTTTTTTTAGATTTTAAGCGATTTGACAATGATATTTTTAATTAATAAATTTATTATGATGTTCAACGAACACAATAACTTTTAATTGAAAAGTTAGTTTGAAATGAGTGATTTAGTTTAGAATTGATCCCATCTGGAATTTGTCCTTGGTTTATATATTAATTTTAATTAATTTTTAATTTAATTCAGTTTGAGATCAGTTTAAAATTAAAAAATAATTTAAATTAAATGAAAAAATGTGATGTCATTTAATTATTAATTTTAATTAAATGAAAGAATGTTACAGTTTATAGTTGTGCCAGCTCGCAACTTCAACAACCATAAATGAGCTTGACTTAAGCAGCTGGCAGTGCATTTATAGCTTAATGTTACAGTTTATCAAAGATGGCAGACAAATCTTTAAATCGTAGAAGGTGATGTCTAACGATTTAATTGTTACTTGACTTGTAACAATTAAATCATTAATTGACATCAATTTAATGATGAAAATGATATTTAATGATGTAAAATCTCAATTTAATGATGAAAAATGATATTTGTGGGGGACGTTGAGAGGAATTAATTTGAGGGCGATTGGTGGGTGTCAAAGATAGAACTAACTAGGTTTAATTAATTTAAACATTTCCCTCTCTCTCTCACACACTCAGAGGGTGATGATGTGTCATTCCGTACGTTATCACTAGCTGAATTTACGTGTCATTGGGGAGTTTTTGTTTTTAAAAATTATATTAAAATAATAATATAATATACATGTTAGAAATTGCTTAGATTTTTTATAAAAAAAATTATTTTGATTATATATAAGAATATTTTTTAAAATTTTATATTAAATGCAAAAATATCTGTAATCTTATAACTGGTGGGACATGTGACATATGTGATTCACTTTTTTTTTAAATAAAAAATAAACTCATAAATAAATATGAGAAATGCTATGCCTACCAATAAGATAAAGGAATAAACAAATGGATTGCCAATTGGGGAGGCTAAGAAGAATTGTAAATTTATTGCGTTTGATCAATCCAGTTGCTTAGATAGGACTGAGGTTTCATTAACAATGGACTTTTGGTAGGGTATATTAACGTCTAGTTTTGAATTTTAGTATAGTTTGTAATACTCCAAAAGTTTAAGGAAGAAAATACCATCAATTAAATATCTTTTAAATTGAATATAAGTAAAGAACTACTGGGTTCAGCATATTTGAACTGGAGAAGCTTAAGAATGAGTGACTCCTAGAAAGTTCACGTAGGGCCATCAGAGTAAGTTGTTTCAGTTCTTAATATCGCTTGATGTGGGATGTTATAGATTGTATTAGATCCGACCCTTGGAAAAGGCGGTTCGATGAGGGCGAAAAGTGGCGCCAGGGCGCGAGGTCCTGAACAAGGACCGGTTTCTGGCAAGTTTCTAGGATGACATCCTTTATAGGGGAAAAAATTTGAGACCAGTTGTAAGGTCGCATAACGAGGATGTCATGTACTCAAGGGGGGAGAATATAATACCCCAAGAGGCCAGAGAAGTGTAGTATATATCGAGGATAAGTAAGGAAAGAAACAAAACTAGTTGAATA
Organism: Diospyros kaki; assembly: GCA_036245055.1. Classification (NCBI taxonomy): domain Eukaryota; kingdom Viridiplantae; phylum Streptophyta; class Magnoliopsida; order Ericales; family Ebenaceae; genus Diospyros; species Diospyros kaki. The sequence continues at coordinate 41,650,576 of BSEG01000007.1, read as the reverse complement.
CCTTTTGGACTAAATATAAGCAAAGAACTTTCTGATTAAGCGTGCTTGATCTGGGGAAGTTTAAGAATTGGTGACTCTTAGGAAGTTCGAGTAGGCCCATCAGGGTAAATTGTTCCGATCCTTTTTATCGCTCGATATGGGATGTTACATAATTTTTAACAATTAAATTAATATTTAAAAAGAAATTGAGATAAATATGAGTGTACCTCTAAAGTTATATGCGTTCATCTTCTAAAGTCTTACTTATTATACATGTCAATTAACGATTGTACAAAATTCTCAACAAGATCTCTCAATCAAGATTTTTAGATTCTTAGGTATATATCTTGAGTGCATATAGACAATTTCTCTTTATAATAGTAGAGTAGTAGATAGCATGTCACATTTTTACCACCGAATTATATAACATGTTATAATTAGTGAAATATATGACACCCTGTGATTCACTTTTTTTTAAAAGAAATATAAAAAATAAACTTATAAATAAACATGAGAAATGTTATGCCTACGAATAAGTTTGACAAATAAATCTTACAAATGATTGGCTCAAATTCTTTATAGTTGGTGGGTGAGTTTAGGTAGAAAGAGTCATTATTGGACTAATTTGGTACAGTTATTTCTAAGTTATAGTGTGGTTAGTTCACTTTATTTGAGTTATTAATAAATCTTTCACATTGAACAAATAATTTTTTTTTTTTACCTTTATTTTCTAGGTACTTGGCATGCATAAGTAATAGAGGAAGAAAGATATTTGGAGCTAAATTTTCATATTGTGTTAATTTTTGACTATTTTCATTTTAAAATTTAGTATTGCTAACATTACATGTATATATTGGTATTATCTACTAGTTACATTCAAAACAATTGTAAATTATGGTTGACATTGATTTTATTTTATTTAATTAACTAAAATTTTTTTAAGTTATATATTGTGTTTTAAATTTCATCTAGATTGTATGGGTTGGTCTAGATTTAGAGAAAAATATTATTTTCAAAGAAAGAGATTTATTTTTTGCTATGAAATTAAATTTAGTGGTATCTTAGTTGTTTATTACTTGTATATAAAATTAACTATGAAAACTTAACTATTGATTACAAAAAGTTTTATAGACAAACTCAGCTTGCTACGAAGATTAGCATGATTAGTTATGATTTCATGTAATGAAAAACAAGAGTTTTTGCTACAATTTGACATTCATTTGTGAAAAATGTGTTATCTACTACAAAAATTAGCATCACCATATACGAAAATCAGTATAATTTACTATGATATATGTCATAGTAAAAAATTAATTTTGTTTTCTATATTTCTCTGATTATAGCAAAAAGTGTGTTATTGTTTATAAAACATTAAATTGTAACTAAACTATTAGTTATGAGGATTTGGATACAATTCTCGCTACGAATAAATTTTTGTAGCTGGTTTTTTTCTACAAAAAATTTTGTAGAGAAAACCAAATTTTTTTGTAGTGATTATTTATCAGACTATATATATATATATTTTTTTTGTTGGGATATAATATGACATCTCCCAATAAACATAAACGTGGTACCGGACTGGAGTCTATGGCTAATCAAACGAAATTGCCGCGAATTTAATGGGGAAGAGGGAGGCGTGGGCTTGGCTTAACAACCATAATTAAGATGACCTTGACTTAACCAGCTTGCAGTCCATTTATATATAGTTGTCCAATGTTACAGCTTGACAAATCTTGAAAGCAAGAGCTAATCAAACGAAATTGCCGCGAATTTAATGGGGAAGAGGGAGGGGTGGGCTTGGCTTAACAACCATAATTAAGATGACCTTGACTTAACCAGCTTGCAGTCCATTTATATATAGTTGTCCAATGTTACAGCTTGACAAATCTTGAAAGCAAGAGCTAATCAAACGAAATTGCCGCGAATTTAATGGCGAAGAGGGAGGGGTGGGCTTGGCTTAACAACCATAATTAAGATGACCTTGACTTAACCAGCTTGCAGTCCATTTATATATAGTTGTCCAATGTTACAGCTTGACAAATCTTGAAAGCAAGTGCTAGCAAACGGAGAAATGCGCAGTTGGGTGGTGGAGATGCAAGCCAGGCTCAACAACCCCAGCAATGGCCTTATTATTATATTTGTAACTTCAGCTTAGCCTTTTCTCCAATTAGATAAGATTTTAACCTTCTGCAATTAGATAATATAACATCTCCCAGTAACACATAAACATGGTACCGGACTGTAGTCTTCTGGGATGTAATTTTAACCTTCGGCAACCAGGTTGCAGTGCATTTTTTAACTAAAAATTTAAAATAAATTTTTGAATTAAAAAGTGTATTTTTTTTATGGAGAGTTTCAAATAAAGTGTAAATAAGATAACTTCGATATTTAAAAATCTCTCTAAGAATTATATGAAAAGAATAAACATTTTCTACAAATATCTTAATTTTAATAGATCTTGAAATATCTGAATAAACATTGTCTGGAAGAATCCTAATTTTAAAAGATTTGAGAAAAACTTCATACTTTTCTATAAATAAATGAGTCATTATTTAAAAAAATGTATGTCTCTTATAATGGGTTCAATACAATTTTTAAATTTTTAATATCTGACTTAAGTATCAGAATGTTTGTACGAAAATTTCTTTTTACCATCTTATCATTTATTTCTTGTAGAGTTCGAATTGACTAAGTGATTTAGTCTAGAATTGATCCCAACTTGATTTCGTCTTTTGTTTATTTATTAATTTTAATTAATTTTTATTTAATTTAATTTAAGATTAGTTTAAAATTAAAATTAAATAATATTATTGTTAGTCCCTTAAAGTATGGTCATTCAAGAAGGAGGTTGAATCGAGTGATTAAATATTTGCACTTTTGATAGTGAAAATCCTTGATAGATGATTTTATAAAAACTAATCTTGTATAAATATGTAAAAATGAGATTGTTTGATATTGTTATTATTGCAAGTCACAAGATATAGCACTATAAAAAAATAAATAGCAATAGATAACACATAATTTATAGTGGTTCGGCGTATTCCAAACACCTAATCCACTCTCCCAAGACCTACCACTCTTAGGGTTCCACTAAATCTAACACCAAAGTTTTCCCTTATCTCACATTAAAAACTATTACACATTTAGATTTAACCAGTTCTAGGCAACCAAAATAGTTCACAACAATGGTTTAAATAGATGTCCACTCTTGGACACAAATAAAACAATTAATATACACAAATGTACAAAGTAATGATAAAAATTATTGCATTAATCTAGGTTGATGGAAATATTTAGATTTGGCTTGAGTAGCTCTTCTCGACTTTGCCTTGAGGCTCTTGGAAGAATGGGTATTGAAGCTTGAGAGCTTTGGATTTGCTTGAAAATTTGTTGAGAGAGCTTGAGAGCTTGTGTGAGCTTCTAGATATTCAAAAATGCAAAAACTTCTCACAATTTTGAGTCTCAAATACTTATAGTTGCTACTAGACAATCTGCATAATGGTCAAATTTTTTGATTGTTGGACTTAGAAAGTTGAATTTTTCAAATGGGAGTTGTAACATTTCGCATCAAGCGATAGAAAGGACTAGATCAACTTACCCTCATAGGCTTACGCAAACTTTCCAAGGGTCACCCATTCTTGAGCCACCCTGCCTCAAACATGCTTAATTCGGGAGTTCTTTATTCACATTTAATTCAAAAGGTATCCAACTGGTATTGTTTCATTCCTTTCTATCCTCGATATATATACTAGCTTTTCTAGAGTCACTTTTTGGACTTGATCTTCGGCTCTCAGGATCTTACATTCTCCCTCCCTTGAGCACATAACGTCTTCATCATGCGACCTTACAACTGGTCTCAGATCTTTTCTCCTTTGGGGGCTACCATCTTAGAAGTATGTAAGGAGTCTCTCCTTGTTTAGGCCCTCACTCCCCAGCGCCACTCCTCGCCTTTGTCGAACCGGCTTCTCCAAGGGTCAGCTCTGATACCACCTATAACATCCTGCATCAAGCGATAGGAAGGATCGGATCAATTTATCTTGATGGGTCTATGCGAACATCCCAGATGTCACCTATCCTTGAGCTACCCTAGCTCAAGCACTCTTAACTTGGAGGTTTTTTATCCACATTCACTCCAAAAGGTATCCAGCGAGTATTGCTTCATTCCTTACTATCATCGATATATATATATATATATACTAACTTCTCTAGAGTCTCTTCTTAGACCTAACTTTGGGCTCTCGGGGTATTACAGAAGTCGACTTCCATTAGAGTTGTAACAGCCCGCTTTCTCGGGCGTGTTATACCTTAGGAAATTTGGTCTATATTTTTTTTTTTTTTTTAATCATTACATTATCCCGAAATTCCCTAAGGCCTATCTAGTGTTTAATTTACACACTAGAGATAAATACAATTTACAAAGCGGAAGCTGAATCGAACCTGCTCATGGCAATATATACATGATTAACTAGACAAGTACTTATTACAAACGTTGTGACATAACCTTCGAAAAATAAAACAAATGTACATAATCCTTAACTATTCATATCACATCATCATATCTTACATCATGAATTTTCAAAGCGTTCAGACTTCGTAGTAGCAGGACTTAAACATATGGGCTACATCACATTCATTCATCTTATCGTTCATTCATCATGCACTTAGCTAAGTGCCATTTCATGCCTCATTCATCTTCGTACCTGCTACAGTCTCCATCTGGAACGTTTGAATGTTCCAGGGGCGAACCCAAGTTAGATGATGAACCATCTAAGTAAGGGTACGTAATGCTATGTCATGAGTGTATGCAATGTCTTTCCTCGTAGGTGTCAACTGCACCCTCATGCTACCCACCATTTTAGCGGCCACCTCTTTCGAAGCCGGGGTGTATGGGTGCACCCTTGGTAAGGCAGCGGTGCCAGTTCGTACTCCCTACGGCCTCATATGCGTGTGATCAATGACATCAACGTGTAATCATGCATTTCATAATCATGTATGCATTCTACGTGATAGATACATATCAGAGCATGTCAATATGATGAAAACATTTTCGAGGAAGTACCACTTACCTTTTAGAGCTTATCGAGCTACCTCGTTATTCGTGCCTTGCCTTGATTTGCATGCCAACCTCAAGATTCGCACCAAACACCTCAACTTTGACCTCAAAGCATCCTAATCATCATAGGTATTTAAATAAACATTAAAACCTATTTTTCCATAATTTCTGATATTTTCTATAATTTTTCCTCTATTTCTTCCTATTTTCCTCAATAATTCCGAATTAAATATTTCTAGAAATATTTTCTCAAATATTTCACTACGAAAATTCATAAAATAATATTTTGGAATTTCTGAAATTTTCTAAAGAATTTTACTCACCTTGGCTTAGCATCTCCGATTTCCTCGATTTGCGTGCAATATTCCCGAAAAGCGTGCCCGAGCCGTTTTTCTCATCAAAATCTCCGGGATATCACCGAAATATAGTTTCCTATCTTTTTGGAATTTTCTAGGATTTTTCCCCATCATTTTCCTATTTTTTCTTCTTTTTCTTTTTCTTTTCTTTTCTTCCTTTTTCCTTTTTCTTTCTTTTTTTTTTTTTCTCTTCCTATTCATCTTCTCCTTCCCCTGCTTCTTCTGCAACCCACGAGCAACACCCAGCTTCTTCCAATCTTCTTCTTCCTTTTCTTCTTTCTTTTTTTTCTCTTCTTTTCTTCTTCTTCTTCTTCTTCTTCTTCTTCTTCTTCTTTTTTTCTTCTTCTTCTTCTTCTTCTTCTTCTTCTCCCTGCAACTCCCCTGCCATGCGGCCGCCGCCGCCCATGCGCTTTCCGGCTTACCGCCGCCCTCACCGGCCGTCGTCGGCCTCCCCGGCCACCGCTACTCCCGCCGCGCTGCTGCTGGCAGCCGCACGCGGCCACCAATGCCCACGGCTGGTTGCTGGTTTGGCGCGGCTGCCTGCGGCCATGGCTGCCATGGCCGCACCAGCCCCCCCTCCGGTCTTCTCCCGAGCCTTTGCAGCCTCCTCCGACCGTCGCGCCACCATCAGCAAGCCACTCCCTGGGTGCCTCGACCTTCCTGCTGCTGCTCTTCCTTCCTTGATCACCATGGCCGAGCATCGAAGCTTTGCTTCTCGGCCATGGCTGCTGGAAATGGCCATTCTTCGGCCACTCACTCTCTCACCCGATCTCTCTCTTTCTCTCTCTCACAAGCTTGAGCTCTTCCCACCTGTTTGTTGCCTTCAATCGACCAACTTCTTTGCCTATTTATAGGCAGCCTCAACTTGCTTTCCACGTCCATATATATATATATATATATATACACACTGTTGCATGCTTGCCCGCCACGCACAGCATTTAATACAAAAATCTCCACAAATTTTGTTGCGATATCCTTAAATCTCGCTGCCACAATTCCTGCTATCATCTCCTCAAATCTCGCTGGCGATTGCTTGCTGCCATGCCATTTAAAGCTTCACAGAAGCTTTAACTCCACACACACACGCACGATGCTTACATTTAATGCCACATTTAATGCTAACATTGCTTCTTTAGATTCACTGCTCTAACTCAATTTGCTGCCATTTCCTTCTGCAACTTGGCGCCCAAGCTTGTTCGTCCATCACGCGCACACAGCCACGTTTACACATACATATATATATATATATATACTTTATGTTATATTATATTTAACATATATAAAAATTATGTATTAACCTTCATTTTTTTTTTATCTTAAATAATTATCTAATTACAACAATATTCTCGAACATTGAATTAATTGACATTTCGATACCGAAAACACAAAATTAATAACTTTAAAGCTTAGTCGAAAATGATGATTCGCCCCAGTGTCTTCACCGGGCTGTCGTTTCATCTTGAAACCATTGAAGGGTTGCTTGTTATGTAAAACCGGAGCCCCCCTAGGGTTCCGTTAATTTTTCGGGAGTCTCCTACGATAATTCGGTTATACAGCCTAAATGACCGCTGTATTTTAGCTGTACCGAAAATTGTTCCGAATTCGATTTCTTTCGATACCATAAATCCTATTTCGATACGCTTGTCGAGACTATATAATTTTCTTTAGACAATTTCACTCCAAGGCATTCCCCTCAGCTGATTCGGTACCTGTAATAGCTATAAAATTAACTTTTCGGTATTCAAAACTCATCGGAATTACGTGGCGACTTCATATGAATATGGGGTATTACATTCTCCCCTCCTTACAAAAATTTCGTCCTCGAAATTTGCCACATGACCTAAATCCCAAAATTAGAACTGTTGGGCTGACCGCACTTATCAATCCCTAGACAATCCATTTGTCCACTACACATTCTTTTCGAATTTCTCTTTCAAGCCATTAATCACCTAACTCGGTCCTTGGGCCAAGAATTTCCGCTCGAGCTCCTATCTAAGTCGGTACTCACATTATCATCATGAGCCTGCGGCTCTCATATCTACATTCTTAAGTCACCACGACATTTCTTTAATTCTGATTTTCTATGACGTCATTTATTTTGAATCAATCAATCGTGCTTTGACAATTTTCCAACCTTAACAAAAAGTCTCTGATCTCGATACATCTTAACTTTTATCAAATCGATCCTCAAGGAAATATTTTTATGTCGTCAAACTATTTCACGTATCCTTGAATCCTCAAACATCACATATCTTGTTATTATTAGGTTGTTTCATAGGCTTTCGGACTGTCATAACAAGTCACTGGTCCTACCCTATCATCTCATGTTCAAATGATTTTTGTTCTCGAAATCACCTATGCCTTACCTTGAGTCATCATCATTGCTTAATCTTTACTTGTGCTAATCCATTCGAGATTTCTATTGTTTACTCATTCTTGTAGGTATTCATCTCCCGATATAATCTTAAGTTTCTGCCAACTGACCACAATCATCTTCTAATCATGTACTATTTTCTCAAGAAATAGATTCTATCAGTCTCCAAAACTTTGATCGAAATTTAACGTTGTCTTCCAAGTCTAGCAACACTAATTTCTTTGCATCACTTATTCCCTTGTTACCTGGTGGCCGAGCTAATACCTATTTATCCATATACCCATAACTTAAGTAGCTCCTCGAACTTTTCGAAGTGATCCTCAAATAACATTTTATATCATCAAATTAATCATTTAATCCTCAATCCTCAAATTACTCTTCTAGTAATAACGTTTTATGTCAACTCATTTTAATCATGCTCGATCCTTTTTGGAGCTACTTACTCAAGTTACCAACCTTTGCTTGTACCAACCTCTACTCAAAACATTTTGTTTGTCTCTTGAAACTTACTGGGACATCTGACTTTCGCGACTTTCAATCGCCGACCTTGATTTCATGATCTCGACACGAAGCCTCATGCTCTCATCTTATGACCTAGCAAGCAAGTCTCGGTATTAACATCTATTGCAACGTTCCCGAATATTATCCTCAATATTTCTCATGCGCCTCCCTATCTAAGGAGTACACCAATATATCCTTGATTGACACAATTACCATGTGACTTTAATGCAATTAGTACTTTGGTCAAATCATCAAATCATGATTCCATTACTGATACTTAGAATGTCTCATCCCTCGATCGCACTCCAGCCTCTTGTAACTGTTCATCAAATTTAAAGTAAAGATATCGACTCTTAATTATCACATCTTTCAAAGCTCAATAATTTACGTCCTCAATTGAACTACTTATAACCTCAAGCTATTTATTGGCAACTACGAAATAATTCCGATAAATCTTCCGAGAGCACATTCTGATATTTCTCTTACTTCCTCAACTTTCTCACGACTTTTCATTGACCACAAGTGGTCGTACCACATTTTGACAAGCTCCTCATTTTCATAACCTGCTTACATCACTTTAGTGATCGTCTAGCTATACATCTCCCGATTTTCCCATCAGGGTTATCTAGATTAATCGTTTAGCCCAACAAGATTTTCATTCTCCCAAAATTGAAAATTACAGATCTCCAATTTGATTTATCAATACACGACGTTTCCTATCGCAATCTGACATCCTGGCCCATTTGCCATTATCTGCCTCTCTCAAGTACGCCAAAGATTTCTCAAAGACATCTATCCGTAATAATCTTGCTAACTGGAGTGGGTAGGTACTTACGTCTCTCTGGTAATCCTTAGGAAAATTCCCGGAAATCTCAAATCGATTCATCTTTGAAGATCTTTATCCAGATCATGTTAATTGGCTTCAATCATTTCTTATAAAGAGTCGAACCTCAAAAATTTCCCGGGACTCTTTACCTAAGGATACCTTAAACCTCAAATAATGATTCAAGTCCCCATACCGATGCACAAGGCATGACTTATCTTCAAGACTTTCAATTCCTCATCGTCGGGGCCTTGAACTGGTTATGTTGTACTTCCTAAAATCTCATTTATCGATAATTTACTGACCCTCACATTTCGATCTTTAGATCTCGCTGACTATCGACGTACGACCATTCGTGATCCCATTGTCATACTAGGTATCAAGGTATTCTACTCCTCAAGTCTCGTACTGTTCGTCGTGTCACCCTACTCCCAAGACGACCGTGAATCCTAATATACTTCTTTAAATAGGACACTTATTTCAATTTCGTTTTGGGTTGATTCTCTGACCTCAATCAATCACTACTAGTGGCACACCTCGCTCCTAGACCATTGGGACTTAAACCCATACAAGGTACAGACCCTACTGGGTTGTCCCAGATTTTCAGCATCTGATCGTCTCCCAGGCAGTCTGACATGATGCTTCGATCGACGGGCTTCCCGTACCTTATTGCAAGCCATCCCTCAACCATCTGCACGTGGGTCCCTAGATCTAGATCTGTCACTGAGAACACCGAACCAGTAGTGTCATCATGCTGCTAGGGTTCTTATCTCGTCCTTGCGAGTCACATCGGTTGTACCACCGTCACCTCATCAATTGGCGCAACTCTCACGCCATTATTTGTCCATCTTCGGCCTCCTTCTTGACCCCATCTATTAGATTCCTGATCTTTTCATCTTATTACCGGGACACTAAATGATCCTCGAAAATACTTATCATTTGATCCTAACTCTTTAACTAGGTCTTGTCACATTAAACTAATTATCCATGATTCGATCATCCTTAGTAACCGTAGTTACCTTATCATTTCATGCCATGATTCGACTAATAACCTCAAATCAATAGTCTCTAAATCTCTCGGATCCATACTCATGGTTTACCGAGTCAGCCTTACACCCGAATCATATCATCAGATCCTAACATCAAGAGCTAGATTATCTTGACTGGTCGTTCTATTGCTTAGTAAGATTAGATCCTCAAATCAATAACCTATAAGACTTCAATCGATTATTCTCAAATCCCCAAATAGGGATTTCATTTTACGAACCCTTAGTTTCTTTCCCTTAAGTCTCCACTTCGGGTTTCTATTAACTGGCTCTACCAGATTCTCTCCAAATTACTATTCCCTAAACTCCAATAAGATCTAATCAACTATACTTAGGGCTTCCAATAATCTTAAGCTCTGATACCAACTGTAACAGCCCGCTTTCTCGGGCGTGTTATACCTTAGGAAATTTGGTCTATATTTTTTTTTTTTTTTAATCATTACATTATCCCGAAATTCCCTAAGGCCTATCTAGTGTTTAATTTACACACTAGAGATAAATACAATTTACAAAGCGGAAGCTGAATCGAACCTGCTCATGGCAATATATACATGATTAACTAGACAAGTACTTATTACAAACGTTGTGACATAACCTTCGAAAAATAAAACAAATGTACATAATCCTTAACTATTCATATCACATCATCATATCTTACATCATGAATTTTCAAAGCGTTCAGACTTCGTAGTAGCAGGACTTAAACATATGGGCTACATCACATTCATTCATCTTATCGTTCATTCATCATGCACTTAGCTAAGTGCCATTTCATGCCTCATTCATCTTCGTACCTGCTACAGTCTCCATCTGGAACGTTTGAATGTTCCAGGGGCGAACCCAAGTTAGATGATGAACCATCTAAGTAAGGGTACGTAATGCTATGTCATGAGTGTATGCAATGTCTTTCCTCGTAGGTGTCAACTGCACCCTCATGCAACCCACCATTTTAGCGGCCACCTCTTTCGAAGCCGGGGTGTATGGGTGCACCCTTGGTAAGGCAGCGGTGCTAGTTCGTACTCCCTACGGCCTCATATGCGTGTGATCAATGACATCAACGTGTAATCATGCATTTCATAATCATGTATGCATTCTACGTGATAGATACATATCAGAGCATGTCAATATGATGAAAACATTTTCGAGGAAGTACCACTTACCTTTTAGAGCTTATCGAGCTACCTCGTTATCCGTGCCTTGCCTTGATTTGCATGCCAACCTCAAGATTCGCACCAAACACCTCAACTTTGACCTCAAAGCATCCTAATCATCATAGGTATTTAAATAAACATTAAAACCTATTTTTCCATAATTTCTGATATTTTCTATAATTTTTCCTCTATTTCTTCCTATTTTCCTCAATAATTCCGAATTAAATATTTCTAGAAATATTTTCTCAAATATTTCACTACGAAAATTCATAAAATAATATTTTGGAATTTCTGAAATTTTCTAAAGAATTTTACTCACCTTGGCTTAGCATCTCCGATTTCCTCGATTTGCGTGCAATATTCCCGAAAAGCGTGCCCGAGCCGTTTTTCTCATCAAAATCTCCGGGATATCACCGAAATATAGTTTCCTATCTTTTTGGAATTTTCTAGGATTTTTCCCCATCATTTTCCTATTTTTTCTTCTTTTTCTTTTTCTTTTCTTTTCTTCCTTTTTCCTTTTTCTTTCTTTTTTTTTTTCTCTTCCTATTCATCTTCTCCTTCCCCTGCTTCTTCTGCAACCCACGAGCAACACCCAGCTTCTTCCAATCTTCTTCTTCCTTTTCTTCTTTCTTTTTTTTCTCTTCTTTTCTTCTTCTTCTTCTTCTTCTTCTTCTTCTTCTTCTTCTTCTTCTTCTTCTTCTCCCTGCAACTCCCCTGCCATGCGGCCGCCGCCGCCCATGCGCTTTCCGGCTTACCGCCGCCCTCACCGGCCGTCGTCGGCCTCCCCGGCCACCGCTACTCCCGCCGCGCTGCTGCTGGCAGCCGCACGCGGCCACCAATGCCCACGGCTGGTTGCTGGTTTGGCGCGGCTGCCTGCGGCCATGGCTGCCATGGCCGCACCAACCCCCCCTCCGGTCTTCTCCCGAGCCTTTGCAGCCTCCTCCGACCGTCGCACCACCATCAGCAAGCCACTCCCTGGGTGCCTCGACCTTCCTGCTGCTGCTCTTCTTTCCTTGATCACCATGGCCGAGCATCGAAGCTTTGCTTCTCGGCCATGGCTGCTGGAAATGGCCATTCTTCGGCCACTCACTCTCTCACCCGATCTCTCTCTTTCTCTCTCTCACAAGCTTGAGCTCTTCCCACCTGTTTGTTGCCTTCAATCGACCAACTTCTTTGCCTATTTATAGGCAGCCTCAACTTGCTTTCCACGTCCATATATATATATATATATATATACACACTGTTGCATGCTTGCCCGCCACGCACAGCATTTAATACAAAAATCTCCACAAATTTTGTTGCGATATCCTTAAATCTCGCTGCCACAATTCCTGCTATCATCTCCTCAAATCTCGCTGGCGATTGCTTGCTGCCATGCCATTTAAAGCTTCACAGAAGCTTTAACTCCACACACACACGCACGATGCTTACATTTAATGCCACATTTAATGCTAACATTGCTTCTTTAGATTCACTGCTCTAACTCAATTTGCTGCCATTTCCTTCTGCAACTTGGCGCTCAAGCTTGTTCGTCCATCACGCGCACACAGCCACGTTTACACATACATATATATATATATACTTTATGTTATATTATATTTAACATATATAAAAATTATGTATTAACCTTCATTTTTTTTTTATCTTAAATAATTATCTAATTACAACAATATTCTCGAACATTGAATTAATTGACATTTCGATACCGAAAACACAAAATTAATAACTTTAAAGCTTAGTCGAAAATGATGATTCGCCCCAGTGTCTTCACCGGGCTGTCGTTTCATCTTGAAACCATTGAAGGGTTGCTTGTTATGTAAAACCGGAGCCCCCCTAGGGTTCCGTTAATTTTTCGGGAGTCTCCTACGATAATTCGGTTATACAGCCTAAATGACCGCTGTATTTTAGCTGTACCGAAAATTGTTCCGAATTCGATTTCTTTCGATACCATAAATCCTATTTCGATACGCTTGTCGAGACTATATAATTTTCTTTAGACAATTTCACTCCGAGGCATTCCCCTCAGCTGATTCGGTACCTGTAATAGCTATAAAATTAACTTTTCGGTATTCAAAACTCATCGGAATTACGTGGCGACTTCATATGAATATGGGGTATTACAAGAGTGAGAGTTGACTTCTCAAAAGACAGTTCTTAGTTGGATCGAGTCTGCATAAATTGCTCTCGGTTAGGTCGACTAAAGTTATACAAAGTCGACTTTTGGCAAATCAGAAGTCGACTTCTTAGTCTAGATTTTGAAAAAATATTTTTTATAAATTTTATATTTATCTGAAAGATGGTTTTGATTGAAAATAAGAATTTTGATTATGTATATACTATGAAAAAATATTTTATAAATTAATTAAAAATAATTAGAATCTATAATTTGTATATTAAAAGAATATCCTTTTTAATAATCATCAAAACTTAAAAACGAGGTTAAATGGACCAAACTGGCTCAATAATTATTTATTAATAAAATAATAATATAATATACATGTTATTAATTGCTTACATTTTTTTATAAAATTTTTTATTTGGATGATATATATATGCATATTTTTTAAAATTTTATATTAAAAACAAAAAAAACATATTCAAAACCAATTAAAATTAGACTAGATCAAATTGGTTATATTACGACTGAATGAACTTCCATATAAAAAACCATCTCATTTTTGTTATGAGTAGGGATCAAGAGTTCACAAATTTAATGAAATAACAACTACATGTCACATTTTAATTAGTTTAATAAGTATTAAATATTAATGTTCAAAATTAATTAATAAATATTAAAATTTATTAAAACCTAAATAAAATTTACTAAATCTTATCTGAATTTATTTCCGTAATCAAAATCATGTCAAAATTGTTATTTAGACATTTAATTGTAATACTTTTAATAACACTCATGTATTAATTTATTATATATTTATATTGACATAATATAAAAATATAATTTATTATTGTAAAAATATTATTAAAAAGTATTATAATTGAGTGTCCAAATAACATTTTTCAAACTCTTTTGCCTTTTTTTTTTTTTCCATTTTACTCTAAGTAACAATTCTAATTGTTGTGAATGTAACATCTCGCATCGAGCGATAAAAAGAACAAGAACAAGTTACCTTGATGGACCTACACGAACTTTCTAGGGGGTCACCCATCCTTAACTTTCCCCAGCTCAAACACGCTTAAACCAGGAGTTCTTTTTCTACATTTAGCCCAAAAGATATCCAACTAGTGTTGTTTTCTTCCTTACTTATCCTCAATACATACTACCATTCTCTAACCTCTTGGGGCATTACATTCTTCCCCCTTGAGCATATGACGTTCTCGTCAAGCGACCTTATAACTAGATCCAGATCTTCTCCTTTTTGGGGGCTACTATCCTAAAAATCTACCAAAAGTCGCTCGTTGTATAGGCCCTCGAGCCTCGGCGCCACTCCTCGCCCTCATCGGACCGCCTTCACTATGGGTTGGGTTTGATACTACCTGTAACATCCTACATTAAGTGATAGGAAGGAGCAGAACAAGTTACCCTGATGGGCCTACACGAACTTTCTAGGGGGTCATCCATTCTTGAGCTTCCCCAGCTCAAGCACTCTTAACTCGAGAGTTTTTTGCCTACATTCAGCTAAAAATAAATTCAATTGATGTTTCCTTCCTTACTTATACTCAATATATACTACCTTTATCTGAACTCTTGGGGTATTACAGTAGAAGTGGGGGCTCAACCTCAGCCCCAATATATATAAATGCTTAGTTAGTGTTCCAAATGTGAAAAAAATTAAAAGTTTTTAAAGGAACGTTTATTAGTGACATCTATAATGCACGGAAATATTTCGAAACATCGTTTCAGGTCTTTCGGCGATTTTGAAATGTTTTCGTTTCTAAAACGCCCAAAAAAATGTTTTCGAACCGTTTCTCTAATTTTGAAAATGTTTTAGATCCATTTCGTAATATTAGAAAAATGAAAAGATTAAAAATTACTTCCCAGGTTAGAGTTGGATTTTTTTCCATCTCTAAGTCAAAAGTTTTAAATTTTTCTAGAATTTATTTGAATGCATTATGAAATTTATGTTTATTTTTAAATTAAATAACTATTTTTATAATTCTTTATATTAAAAATTATATTTATAAAAAGGTTTCTATATTTTTTTATTTATGTGTTTCCTCTGAATTTTTATTTCCTACTTTTTTGAAAAATGATATTTTCTTGTTTTCATGTTGTATCATATCTATATTCTTTTCTATTTCCATAAAACCTAAGGTGGCTTAATTGTTTAAATTTTAATTTTTTTTATACACAATTTTAAATAAAAATAATTTTAATACAGTAATAAAATCATTTTTAAAGTTAGTTATTGTTTAAAAGTTAGTTATCAATATGATCTTTGATATGAAATTCTTAAATATTTCATTTTCGACCTATTTCAATTCTGATCAAGTTGAATACTCTTAGTTAAGGAAATATATACCTATGACTTGTTAATGCCTTTCAAAGACTTAACAAAAAAAAAAATAAAAAGAAAAAAGAAAAGAGTTTTCCAATCGTGTCCTCAGTTATATACTTTTGTTTGGTTGATTTATGTGAATTAACTAAAATCGAATTTTCCACCACTACTATTAGAATTGACTAAGAGTGTTGTGATAATTGAAATAAATACGTATTTTTTAATTTATAAAACTGAAGTTAAAATTATCTAAAATATAACTAAAATCATTGTAATGCGTGACGATTCAAGAAGAGTGAAGAAAAGTTGGTCAAGTTGTAATTGAAATGAGGTTGGAAAAACAGAGTGTAGGGAATGGACCTTATTATATTTATATCTTCAGCTAAGCCCTTCTCCAAACAGATAATATTTTAACCTTTTGGGTCTTATTAGGGTCATAGCACTTTAAAAGTCCTAAAAATTATCTTATTTGTTTTATAAGTAGTGGATAAGACAAAGGAATAAACAAATGAATTACTAATTATTGGGAGGCTAAGAAGAATTGTAAGTTTATTGCGTTCGATCAATCCAACTGCTTGGATAGTATTGATGTTTCATTAATAATAGACTTTGGTAGGGTCAACTCGTATTAATTTGGTAGATTATCAAGCATATATTAACGTTTAGTTTTGACTTTTTTAGAATTATATAAATAATTTAAAAATATATATATTTTATTTTTTAAACATTTCTAAAACGGAAAAGTGTCTAAAACATTGAAACAACATTCCTAAAATATTTTTGTATATCATAACTTTACATCATCCAAATATTAATTTAAATATAACTTTAATGGATAGAAATATGCTCTCGGTATTTTATTAATAATATGAATGGCCCTAAACATTTTTAAAATTATAAAAATAGTATAAAAATATTTTCTTAGCTTTTTAGGTATTTTAGAAACGCCGAAACAATATCCTTAAGATATTTTCGCATATCATAGCTTTATATTATTTAAGTATTAATTCAAATATAATCTTAATGCATATAATATATATATATATATATATGTGGATAAGCATGAATGTGGGGAAGGAGATAATTGATGAGGCTTGCAGGTGGGGGTTGAGTGTGCAATATTAGATTGCAGTAATGAAGTGGGCACGAGCAAAGCTGGGGCAGGGGCTGAGTTGTGAGTTAATTAAGTGATATTTTTTAATTAATTAATTACTTATAGCATGTGTCTTTGGTAATTAAATTTTAGGTTAAAATTTATTAAATCATTTTAAATATTACCAATTGGTCTTCGTTTTTTAATTTAAAAAGTTAAGTTTATATATTAGAAAAAGAAAATGATTATAATGGTCCAATTAATTTTTAAACAATTACACATAATACTATTATTATAAATTAATTAAAATAGAAACATCAAATTTATCCTTAAATGAAAGAAAGTGATGTCATTTAATTATTAATTTTAATCCATACTTAAAGTCAAGTTAAATCTCAATTTAATGATGAAAAATGATATTTGTAATAGACATTGAGAGGAATTAATTTGAGAGCTGCTGGTGGGCGTCAAAGATCGAGCTATTTGTGTCTCATAGATAGAGATGTCAAATTTTAAAATTAACGTGAATGATGGTAAAAGTTTATTAAAAGATTAAAAGAATAAAAATTTAAAATATTTTTTTGTATTAAAAAGTATAATTTTTTCCTTATGAAAGTGATGAGGAAAAGGACCTCGGGTCCCAAATTACGCCGACACCGAGGCAAATACCGCCGAATGTTGATAGGACGCGTGGTGCTTAATGGAGAGCTTCGCATATGATTATCTCGCTGAGGACTAAAGGGCGCGTGGCAGAGGATTGTCGCCATGATAGGTGGCGTGACCCTCGGAAAAGAAGCCCGAATTCTTAGGAATCGATCACCTAGCCGAAGGTTGCGAGGGTGGAGCCTATCCCGAAGATCTCGGGAGCGGATACCACTACAGAATCCTTATCAAGAAGATCCCGAAGATCCCTCTGGGATCCTGATCTGAAGGGGGGATAAAAAGAAGAATAGGAGGTAAGAGTAGGGGTTTTTTCCATGTTTTCTTTCATGACTATCATACGCCTTAAAAGACTGGTTCACTGACTGGATCGTCGGAGATCGACCGGGGGAGCAAGTCCCCGTCTCCATTGCAGGTACGACTAAGAAGACAGTAAGGAAACATTCGGCCACCACTCCTCGGAACTCATTCATCATCAATTGGCGCCCACTGTGGGGCCGAGGCACTTTTCCTTTTCTGTCTCTCCAGCGCAACAGGTGGTGGAGATTTTCAATAATCTTTCCTTTGCTTGGAATGGCAACCAGAAGACAGCAATCTCGAGCAGTAGGGGGAACCCTATCCCAGAACCCAGTCAGCAGAACCCACCTAGAAGTCCGGTGGGGAGGGACCGGAGCCCAGAAGGCCCTCCGCCACCTCATGATCGGATAGCGCTCCTAAAAGGTCAGGTGCAGCGATTAACAAAATTACTCACAAGTTTCCTGGATCGACAACAGCAGCAAGCCGAACAATCTCCGACGATTGGAAGGCAGGAGCCCCCGCAGGAGGAGGAGTCCTCTTTGCCGGAGGCGAACCCGCGGAGGCCGGGGCGAGAGGAAGCGGCGGAATCTTCGGACTTATCATTCCTGCAGCAACGACAGGAAGAAAGGCTACGACAGCTTGAGGAGGAGATTGCTGCCCTGAAGCCCAAAGCGGGGGAGGGGCAGGGAGCAATGATAGCTCAGCCTCTTAGCCCGGAGATCATGGCGGCTATACCACCGGAGTGTCTTCGCATTCCGGCCATTAAGTCTTATGCCGGGACCTCCGATGCGATGGATCACCTTGACCTCTTTACTTCACATATGATGGTGCAAGATGCTTCGGACGCAATGTGGTGTAGAGTCTTCTTAGCCACCCTAGAGGGACACGCACGAGCTTGGTACTCGAACCTCGCTCACCATTCTATTGTAAGTTTTGCACAGCTCCGAAGCAGTTTTCTAGCGCACTTTGCGCCCCTCCGGAGGCACCGAAGGTCTACCATGGCCTTAGTAAGTATGAAGCAGAACCAGGGAGAACCCTTGAAGGATTTTGTCTCACGCTTCAATATGGAGGCCTTGAGTATAGAGAATTTTGATCACAGTGTAGCTATGGTTGCATTCCAGAATGCCTTGAGGCCAGGTCCTTTCGCACAGTCATTAGCCAAGACGCCTCCAACTACGTTCACGGACATACTGGGCCGGGCTACGAAGTACATAAACGCCGAAGAGGTCATGCAAGCTAAAAGGGTTGAACATGTGGAGAAGAGAGATAAGAAGAAGCCCCCTGAGGAAAGGAAAGGGGAGGACAGAAGGGAGAAGCATCGTCCTCGGTGGGAGTCGGGTGGATATACCCCCCTCAATGCCCAGAGGGCGGAGATTCTTGCGACTATCGAAGGTAAAGACTACTTGAAGAAGCCGAAGCCAATGAAGGCTCCGTCTGACAAAAGGAACCGGAACAAATATTGCCGCTTTCATCGGGATCACGGGCATGATACGGAGGAATGTCATCAACTCAAAGAAGAGATCCAGGAGCTCATCAACCGGGGTTTCCTGAGGAGTTATGTGGCTAAGGAAGGTGATTCTCGAAGGAGCAAATACCAACGGTCGCGATCATGGAGCCCCCCCAAGAGGGACCGCGCAAACGATCGAGATCAAGCCCAGCGGGAAAGATCACATCGGGGAAGAGACGATCACCCTCAGCCTCCAGTATTTCATACGCTTGCGGTAGGAGAAGTCCCGATCATGAAGGAGAGAGGGGACGGCCCCACCCGGCTGAAGAGGTCACGTAGCATGGAGCCAATCTCTTTCTCTGATAGCGACCTCCCGGGATACCCGAATCGGAATGATCCGTTGGTGATAACAGCCGAGCTTAGGAAGTGGGAGCTTCGGCGGATCCTCGTGGATCCGGGGAGTTCTTCAGAAATCTTATATCGGCAGACTTTCCTCGACATGGGATACGAAATGGCACAGTTAAAACCAGCAAGGGTCCCTTTGGTGGGATTTGATGGGGAAGCCGTGTACTCAGAAGGGATCATTCAGCTCCCACTGACGGTAGGGAGAGGCTTTCGAACTTCTCGAGTTATATTAGACATCCTGGTGGCAGACGTACCCTCGGCGTACAACATGATTCTTAGCAGATCTGGTCTTAATGCCCTTCGGGCCATTCCGAGCACATATCATATGATGCTGAAGTTCCCCACTGATAGGGGGACGGGAGAAGTACGGGGAGATTTGTGCTCTGCTCGTGAATATTATATGGCCTCTATAGGCATAGCAAAGGACAAGGAGGCAAGGGTGCAAGGTGATGCTCCGAGCCCTCGAGCGGACCCCCCGAAGGAGGTTAGCTTCCTATTGGAAGGACCCGAAGATCCGAAAACTGCAGAGCCTGTGGATAAATTGGAGGAGGTACCTTTGAAGGCAGACTGCCCAGATCGTTGTGTAAGGGTAAACGTAGAACTAAAAGACCCACTGAGAAGTCAGATAGTGGCGCTCCTTTGGTAATACGCGGACGTATTCGCATGGACTGCTCAGGATATGCCAGGAGTGGATCCAGCGGTCATGACCCATAGGCTAGGGATCCGGCCAGGTTTCCAGCCGGTTAAACAGAAGAAATGCAGTTTTGCCCCAGATAGGGCCCGGGCAATCAAGGAGGAAGTTGCAAAATTGATTGAAGCTGGATATATTCGGGAGGTCGATTATCTGGATTGGTTAGCAAATGTAGTGTTAGTCCCTAAAGGGGAGGGCAAGTGGAGACTTTGCATTGATTTTACCGACCTTAACAAGGCTTACCCAAATGATAGCTACCCGTTTCCGAGAATCGACGCCTTAATTGACGGGACGGCTGGTTGTTCACTCATGAGTTTCTTGGATGCTTTCTAGGGATACCACCAGATTCCATTGCACCCGGAAGACCAAGAGAAGACTGCATTCATTATCAGTCAGGCAACTTACTACTACACTGTAATGCCCTTCGGGTTAAAAAATGCAGGAGCCACTTATCAACGCTTGGTGAATAAGCTTTTTCAGCATCAGCTTGGAAGGAATATGGAGGCGTACGTCGACGACATGTTAGTAAAAAGCTTGGAGGCAGGAAGTCATCTGGAGGATTTGGAGGAATGCTTCAAAACCCTTCGTAAGTTCCATGTAAAGCTTAATCCTGTAAAATGTGCTTTTGGCGTTTCTGCAGGAAAATTCTTAGGCTACATAGGACATCACCGAGGGATTGAAGTGAATCCAGTAAAGATCAAAGCTATCATGGATATGCCCGCACCGAGAAATGTGAAAGAAGTACAGAGCCTCACAGGTAGAATGACCGCCCTAGGCAGATTCCTCTCTCGCCTGGCGGAAAAAGGCCTTCCTTTTTACAAAGTCTTATCAAAGGCAAACCACTTCGAGTGGAACTCTGAATGCCAGAAAGCTTTTGAAAAGCTGAAGGAGCACCTGGCTACACCACCAGTTCTTACCAAGCCGAAGCCAGGAGAGCCCTTATATATATATATCTGGCAATAGCCGAGGAGGCCATGAGTTCGGTACTGATACGAGAAGAAGACAAGACCCAGAGGCCTGTCTACTATGCAAGCAAGCGGCTGACGGGAGCCGAGGTTCGGTATCCTCCTATGGAGAAATTGGCCTTCGCTTTAATAGTATCGGCCAGAAAACTCCGACCTTACTTTCAAGCACACACGATTATCGTGCTTACTAATCACCCTTTGCGGCAGGTCCTTAACAAACCAGAACTTTCAGGGCGAATGTTGAAGTGGGCGGTGGAGCTCACTGCTTTCGACATTGAGTATAGACCGCGGCCAGCTATTAAAGCTCAGTCGTTGGCAGACTTTATTGCTGAAGGAATTGGGGCTCCCAAAGGACCGAAGGAGGATCAAAGGCCATGGATGGTGGCAGTAGATGGGAGCTCGACTTCGGGTGGTGGAGGAGCAGGATTGATGATTAAGAGTCCTGAAGGGCAGATATGGCCTTATACTCTACACTTCGAATTCCGAGCATCTAACAATGAAGCAGAATATGAAGCTTTGCTGGCTGGATTGAGATTAGCTGAACAACTGGGAGCTCAGAGCGTTGAGGTGAGCTCGGACTCTAACTTGGTGGTACAACAAGTGAACGGGGAGTATGAAGCTCGAGAAGACCACATGGCAAGGTATTTGACCATGGTCAGAGAATTGATGGCACGCTTTCACCGCGTGAAAGTGGAGTATGTCCCTCGGGCAATGAACACGGAGGCAGACCTGCTGTCCCGAATCGCCTCTTCTTCTTTCCCTACGAGCTCTCGAGAGATTCAGATTGAGTCTCTTCCGCAAAAAAGTATCGAAGAGGTCGCTAATCAGTTATGTGTGGAGGACGAGCCCAGCTGGATGGATCCGTTGCTGTTATACTTGAGAGAAGAGAAACTCCCTGAAGGAGATTTTGAAGCTCGGGAGGTTAGGCGAAAAGCCCGAAGCTTCGTGTTAATTGAGGGAGAGTTGTACAAAAGGTCTTTTTCACAGCCACTGCTCAAATGCGTCCGACCTCGCGAAGCAGATTATATCTTGCGTGAGATACATGAAGGTATATGTGGAAGTCATATCGGAGCTCGGGCTCTTAGTCAAAAGGCCCTTTGACAGGGGTATTATTGGCCAACAATGGTACAAGATTCGGAACAGCTGGTCAGGACCTGTGACCGATGCTAGCGGACGTCTAACCTGGTTCATGTGCCGGCAGTCGCACTAGCCCATCTGGCCACGCCTTGCCCCTTCGCTCAATGGGGTATTGACATCCTAGGACCTTTTTCCCCGGCAGCAGGACAAATTAGATACATCATAACTGCTATAGATTATTTCACAAAATGGGTCGAAGCTAAGGCGGTGGCCTCAATCACCGCCCGGAGGGTGAAACAATTTTTATGGAAGAACGTGATTTGCCGTTTTGGAATTCCTCGGGTGCTAATCTCTGATAATGGCACCCAATTCTCTGATTGGTCTGTCCAGGAATGGTGCCAGGAGTTGGGAATCAGGCAGCAGTTTACCTCGGTAGCTCACCCTCAGGCTAACGGTCAAATTGAGCTCGCTAATAGAACCTTGTTGCGAGGCTTAAAAGCGAGAGCAGATAAGGCGAATGGTAGCTGGGTAGAAGAATTGCCGAACATCTTGTGGTCGTATCGAACCACGGTAAAAGCCTCCACAGGAGAAACCCCTTTCAGCCTATGCTACGGTTCAGAAGCATTGATCCCTGTCGAGATCAGGGTACCTACGTTGAGGGTGGAGTTTTTCAGCCCTGATTCAAATGAACAAAATCTAAGGGGTAACCTCGATCTCTTGGATGAATTTCGTGATCAGGTGAAGATTCGACAGGCTGCTTACAACCAACGCATAGAGAGGTACTACAATCGAAGGGTGAGGGCGCGAAATTTTCTACCAGGAGACTTGGTATTAAGGCGAGTAGACGCTCGGGGAGTTCGATAAGCCAACAAGCTAACACCAAATTGGGAAGATCCTTACAAGGTAATAGAAGTCCTCAGCCCAGGGGCCTACAAACTGCAGACCCTCGAAGGAGCACCAGTAAAAAACGCATGGAACGTGCAGAACTTGAGGAAATTCTATTAGTGATTGTTCTTTATATGTTAGTCTAAATTCATTAATTGCATATCTTGTCAGTAGTGTTTTCTTTGTTCTTTTCATATGAAATTCAGGAATAAATCTACTTCTCCTCCGAAGCGCAAAGATTTGTTATTTCCAAAGACTCCTTACCAAAATAAAGGATCAAATATGATCCTCGGGGGGTCCGAACCCTCGGCTAAAACAAAGGATCAAATACGATCCTCGGGGGGTCCGAACCCTCGGCCAAAACAAAGGATCAAATTTGATCCTCGGGGGGTCCGAACCCTCGGCCGATACAAAGAACCTTCGGAGAATATGATCCTCGGGGGTCCAAACCCTCGGCCACGACAAAGATCAGATTTAATCCTCGACAGATCCGATCTTCTCGAAGCTAAGAACCTTCGGAGAATATGATCCTCGGGGGTCCAAACCCTCGGCCACGACAAAGATCAGATTTGATCCTCGACAGATCCGATCTTCTCGAAGCTAAGAACCTTCGGAGAATATGATCCTCGGGGGTCCAAACCCTCGGCCACGACAAAGATCAGATTTGATCCTCGACAGATCCGATCTTCTCAAAGCTAAGAACCTTCGGAGAAGAGAAAGGGATTTCAACCCACGACGAAGGATCAAATATGATCCTAGGAACGATCAAAGATCGAACCCTTCACCGAGGCAAAAGATCACATATGATCTTCGGGGTTTTCAAACCCCCGGCCGAAACAAAGGATCAGACTTGATCCCCGACAAATTCGATCCTCTCAAAACTAAAAACCTTCGGAGAAGAGAAGGGGATCATGATCCCCTAAAATATGAAAGATCAAGCCCGATCCCTGATGATCTTTTTATTTTAATAGAATGCAGAAAAAAACAACGAGAGGAAAGTGATGGAAAAACAAAATTTTTCTATTACAACCACAAGATTCAAATACAAGGGCATCTACTCTAAAGAAGACAAGGTCGCGGCCACATCAAAAGGAATGGAATCTATATCCAGGTGGGGGAAGCGCTCTTTAACAAGTCTCTTCATATGCTCAAAGCCACCTCGAAGAACTCCTTCTAGCTCCGCGGCGTAAGCTTCGGAGCCTCAGAAATCTTCGCGACCATTCTGGAAAGCCACTTGGGCATCCTTGAGGGCGGACTGGAGCTGAGCATGAGCAGAGCGAAGATCTTCCTTACACTGGGCGTAAGACTCCAGTGCCTCGACTTGCCTCTTCTTGGCCTCTTTCAACTCCAGAGTAAGCCTTCGTAGATCCTCTTGCAGCTGATTATTGTCTTCTCGAAGTTGATTGTTGGTACTCTGCGCGGCGTCCAACTCCTCCCCAAGCCGAGAATTAGCCTGGTTGGCCTCGAGCATGTTCTTCTGGACTAATTCCAGATCTTCGCGCATTTGAGCCTCGGCTTCATTGGCGAGCCGAGCGTCTTCTTGGGCCAGCTCCACGGACTTAGTCAAGATATGAGCACGATGTTCCAAATCCGATTGCTGAGAAGAAAGGGACTCAAGCCCTCGAAGTCTTTCAACCTCGGATTCCAGGGAGGAGATCCGGGCACGTAGCTCAGATTCTCGTCGAGATACTGAACCCTGGAACCCTGCGAGGCTCTGGAGAAATAGAAACGAAGCAGAAATGAAGATTACTGATACAAAGGAAATCAAAAAGAAGAAAGGTTAGGGTCATACCCTCAGGATCTCGGCACAATAATCTGGCTCGTTCGGCGCTTGAGGGACGTCGGGAAGGGCCAGAACTGCCGAAGGAGCAGTAGCGGCTTCAGGAGTTGGAGCTTCGGAAGGAGCGGTAACCGAAGGGGTAGCCTCCGTCCTGCGACGTTTGGTTCGGCGTGCAAGAATCTCCTTTGCGGACAAAGTGGAGGCCTCTTCCAGTGAAGCTTCCCCTGTCAGGTCCGAGCGCCTCGTTGGGGCAAAAGGCGTTAATATTCGCTTAAAAACAGAACCAACAGGTATGCTGGAAGACGTAGCAAGGGGCTTCGTACCTGCCGAGGTAGTTTTCTCTTGTACCTCCGTGCGAACTGCAGCAACCACTTGAGTAATGGTCGCCGAGTCATCTTCAGAGGGGATCGACAAAGGGGCAAGTAAGGCAGAAGGCGTTTGCTGAGAAGGAACCTTCGAACCCCCATCAGTACCGTCCTTAGGAGCTTCTTGAAAGGTGCGGGGATCCCCTTCGACCAATATTCGGGACTTGGAGGACGTTGGAGCTTTCTTATTTTTTCTGCTCCTTGGGGCTCGCTCAGAAGGAGTCACCCTCTCCGACGCCTTTTGGGTGCTGGGAGGAGCCGAGGGGCCCTTACTCCCGAGAAAATCCAAGATCATCCCCTCGGTGATGGGGGAATAGGATATCTCCCAGAGATCTTCAACTGAGAAGGAGAAACAAACAATAAAAATCAAATGAAGAAGAAGAGAGAGTAAGGAAGAAGATGAAAGAAAAAGGACTCACAGTTTTCACCGTCCAAACCCGCCTTGGTGAGGTTGGGGTTGGAAAGCCACCCCTCTTCCCAATTTTTGCTGTTTTTCATGATCCGGCTAGCAGATTCTTCGATGGCCTCGACGTTCGGACGCTTGTGCTTCGTATCCAAGGTCCATTCGTTGCAAACGGACCAAACCTCCTGAGAAGAGCCAGAGGGCTTGGGGCGGATAAAAACAAAATGCTCCTTCCAATCATCGGAATCCTTCGACCCTCCAGATTGCATGAGGGTCGAAGCGCCAATCTTGCCCCCAGGGCGCTCTTTGCAGGCGAGGAGACGACCATCTTTCACGATCCGGGGAAAGATGAAAATCCAACCTCTAGGATCCCGGTTGGTGGTAAAGAAATAGTCGAAGAGGTCTCCGGATGGTTCAATCTTACCAGAATGGAAGATGATAAGGAAGCCCATCAGATACCGCCATCCGAAGGGGGATAGTTGAGCAGGGGCGATGGTAAGATGTTGGAGCAACGACATCACTCTTCTTCGGGGAGGGAGTCGGAAACCCCTATCAAAAGCACACTTGTAGACGCAAAGCCGACCAGCAACAGGGTGACACGCTCGCAGGTGGCTGTTGAACTCGACCTCCCACTCTTCGGGGATATGGTACTTTTCCCTGAACTGCTGACATTTCGCTTGGCTCATCCATTGGCATGGAATAGAGGCGGCCGGGTGTTTTTCCCATTCAATGAGCTCCGCGCTGGTAGAGTTGAACTTTCCAGAACCAGTGATCGCCATGGCAGGAGAGTAGACGAGGGAAATGAAAAAAGAGGAGGAAAAGTTTATCGGCGCGAGAAAAGCTAAAGGCCGAAGAAAAGTCGGGTGAAAAAGCGACTGAAGGAGTGAAGAGTTCCTATTTAAATTGAGGGAGAAAGGAGGCCAAAGAGCGAGCAATGATAGACATTAATTACCGCAGGCTGGCATTACTCGAAAGACGAAAAGGTGTTGGACAACGTATGGGGAAGGGATATTGTCGTAGAAACAAATCGATTCCCGTGCCCTCCAAAACACGTGCAAGGGGAAAATACGGTTAACCCCTCGGATTGCGCAAGACGACAAACTAAAAAAAAGAGAAAAGAAAAGTCAAGAGGAAGAGCCTCGAGAGCTTTACCACTCTTTTAGTCCTCGGAGCTCAAAGAGTGGGGGGCAAATGATGAGGAAAAGGACCTCGGGTCCCAAATTACGCCGACACCGAGGCAAACACCGCTGAATGTTGATAGGACGCGTGGTGCTTAATGGAGAGCTTCGCATATGATTATCTCGCTGAGGACTAAAGGGCGCGTGGCAGAGGATCGTCGCCATGATAGGTGGCGCGATCCTCGGAAAAGAAGCCCGAATTTTTAGGAATCGATCACCTAGCCGAAGGTTGCGGGGGTGGAGCCTATCCCGAAGATCTCCGGAGCGGATACCACTACAGAATCCTTATCAAGAAGATCCCGAAAATCCCTCCGGGATCTTGATCTGAAGGGGGGATAAAAAGAAGAATAGGAGGTAAGAGTAGGGGTTTTTTCCATGTTTTCTTTCATGACTATCATACGCCTTAAAAGACTGGTTCACTGACTGGATCGTCAGAGATCGACCGGGGGAGCAAGTCCCCGTCTCCATTGCAGGTACGACTGAGAAGACAGTAAGGAAACATTCGGCCACCACTCCTCGGAACTCATTCATCATCAGAAAGGGTTCGAATAAATCACAAATAAAATAATTTTAAAATCTAAATTTTTTTTCAAGAGTTTTGCAAAAACATAAATATTATTCATAAATATTTTAATTCTAATAAATTTCAAAATATTAGAGTAAACGTTGTCAAAAATAATATTAATTTTAAGAAATTTAAAAAAAAATTCATACTCCTTTATAAATAGATAAGATCTCGTTTTAAGAGATGTATGTCTCTGATACTTGTTTCATTACGATCTTCAAATTTTTAGTGTCTGACATAAGAATCAAAGTGTTTGCACAGGAATATTTTTACGCTTTCTAATCGTTTTTCTTTTTAGTCCAAATGACTTGATGATAATATTTTTAATTAATAAATTTATTATTGTGTTTGACAAAGAAAACAATTAATTCGCATTGAAAAGTTAGTTTCGACTCAGTAATTATAATACCCCGAGAGCTCAAAGTCAGGTCCAAGAAAGGACTCTAGAGAAGATAGTATATATATCGAGGATAGTAAAGAAAGAAACAACACCAACTGGATACTTTTTGAGCTGAATGTGGATAAAAAAACTCTCGGGTTAAGCGTACTTGAACTAGGATAGCTCAAGGATGGGTGACCCTTGAGAAGTTTGCGTAGGCCCATCAGGGTAAGTTGATCTGGTCATTTCTATCACCCAATGCGGAATGTTACAAGTGATATCAAAGCCGACTCTTAGAGAAGGTGGTCCGATGAGAGCGGGGAGAGGCGTTAAGGCGGGAGAGCTTGAACAAGGAATGGTTCTTGGCAGGCTTCTAGGATGGTAGCCTCCAAAGGAGATAAGATCTGGGACTAGTTGTAAGGTCACATGACGTGGACGTCACGTGCTCAAGGGGGGGAGAATGTAATACTCCAAGAGCTCAAGGTCAAGTTCAAGAAGAGACTCTAAAGAAGTTAGTATATATATCGAGAATAATAAGAAATGAAATAACATCAATTAGATACATTTTAGATTAAATGTGGATAAAGAGCTCTCAAATTAAGCGTGCTTGACCTAGGATAGTTCAAGGATGGGTGATTCTTGAGAAATTCACGTAAACCTATCAAGATAAGTTGATTTAGTCATTTCTATCACTTGATGCGAGATGTTACAATAATTTAGTCTAGAATTGATCCCATCTTAATTTCTTCATTGGTTTATATATTAATTTTAATTTAATTTAATTTGAGAGCAATTTAAAATTAAAAAATAATTAAATTAAATAAAAGAAAGAGATGTCATTTAATTGTTAATTTTAATTAAATAAAAGAATGCTATAGTTTATAGCTCTGCTAGCTGGCAGCTTCAACAACCATAAGATGAGTTTAACTTAACTAGCTGTGTAGTGGCCTTCTCCCGGATAATCCCACTAGCATAGGAAAATTCAAAAGGAGGTCGTCACATAAATGGATACAGAAACAATAAATCAAATTGAACATCAAATATATATATGTATATATATTTTACTTGCTCACTGATCGTCAGGAGCCAAAAGAAAGCATTTACAATGGCATTTTAACTTACATAGTTCTTTAGGCTCAAAGGCCATACAATCAAAATAAAAGGGTAAATATCATTTACAAAATAAATCTCACTCTACATGCCCTCAAAATGAACTACTCCCATGAACCTTTTTGGCTAGGATATCTTTGTACACAACTAGACCCAGGCTCTAGCCTTACTGGACTCGCCCTTAGCAATTGCTTTTCCCTTACCTGGAATGATAGGAATAAACAAGGTGAGCCACAAGGCTCAATAAGTATATATTACAACAATTAAAGCAATAGAGTCAAGGCATGGATAAACCGAAGTGGAATAGACCCGACTTCCCAAGTACAAGTAGCATTTCCTACTAGAACCCATATTATTATCATTCCTATTTCATTGTCATTATGCATTTCATGCATCATTTCATTTCTCAATCGTTATTATCATTCCATTTCTCATGAATACCTAATTTCTATGCAGCACATCAGCCCTCAAGGCCTTTCATTCACCTGTATGTGTACATATACATAGAAAAATCATTTAGCCATTCATTTGGCTTAAGCATCATCTATCGGGTTTATGGCCACCTTACCCACGTCAGGCACTCTTTAGGATATCCTTTTCTCACCCCGCGGTACATAACTGCCACACAAAATAATAAGTGCGCAAATAATAATACCATGCAATGCTCATGTCGGTTTCAAGTAAACACATCAAACATGCTTCATTATTAGTAATGTTCTCCTCATAGCCATCATGAGTACTTAGACATTTCAAGACTATATTCTCACATGAGCTAATGGTATTTTCATCACATGATTTAGCATTATTCATTGGGATTCATTTTCATACCATATCTCAAGGTCAAACAAGTTGATTACATGAATTCACCATTAAAAACCCATGATTTTCATTTTTAAGTCCCACCATTAATTAACTTTCCCATTTTGGGGACACTTACATATCCATGAAATGAGCCAACTAAAACATCACAAGAGCTTTGGGGAAGATTTACAAGCATTAGAAAAGAATCAGACCAAAAAGAAAGAATTAATCCATTCTGTTGGTTGATCGAATGAAAGAGTTAGTCAACCAACTGAGGACTTAGTCAACCGACTAAAACACTTGGTCGACTGATTGAAATACTTGGTCGACTAACAGAAGCTTAAATTATTACTTGGTCGACCGACTAAAACACTTGGTCGACCGACTGAAATACTTGGTCAACAAACAGAAGCTTAAATTATTACTTGGTCGACAGACTAAAACACTTGGTCGACCAACAGAGGCTTATATTATCACTTGGTCGACCGACTGAAACCACTTAGTCGACTAACAGCCTACTTGGTCAACTGACTAAAACACTTGGTCAACCAACGGAAATACTTGGTCAACCAACAGAGAACAAAACATATACTTGGTCGACTGACTAAAACACTTGGTCGACCAATAGAGGCCTAAAACTTAAAAATAACCACGATAACCCACAAAATTCAACATCCCAAGCAAGATACACTAAACCTTGCTTCTCTAACATTCCTAATCAATCAAGTGTCATTCCTTTGAGAATTTAGGGTGAACTAGACCCTAATGAAAACTCTCAAAAAAACCCACCAATGATAAATCACCAAATTAAGGAAATGAGAAAATAATCCACCAATCAATATAAACTCATGATTAGATCTTCTAATAAAATTGAAGATTCAAAGATAAGGGAACCAAGAAGGAAATCAACTTGACCCAAGAGGAAAAGAACCCAAGCTTGCATTAACAAGGAAAAATCAACGGAAACTTGCAATGAAACAACATAAGAGGAACAAGAAATTGCATTTAAAACTAAAACTTGCCTCCAAAACGAAATAAGGAGGTAAGAGAACTTGTCATGTAAAGAAATAGAGTAGAAACTTGCGTAACCAAAAAGAAATACAAGAAGAACTTGCCTTAATGATGATTGGTCCAAAGAGAAGAACAACCAACTGCACTTCCCACTTAAGTTTTAATGGAGATTGAAAATGGAAGAAGAAGAAGAAGAAGAAGAAGAAGAAGAAGAAGAAGAAGAAGAAGTGGCTGATCGGTAGAGGAGAGAAGAAAAGAAGGAAGAGACATGGAAAAGAAAGAGGCATGGGGGAGGAATGGCCGCCCATCAGCCTTCCACCCACTCCGGCCAAATTACTACTTTGACCCTCTCATTTGCACACACACCACAATTCATTAAACCTATTTTGGTCTTTTACCTCTTTTTCTTTTCTTTATCATTTTCTTCTTTACCCCATAATACTCATAACTTCATT
Source organism: Diospyros kaki (assembly GCA_036245055.1). Lineage (NCBI taxonomy): Eukaryota > Viridiplantae > Streptophyta > Magnoliopsida > Ericales > Ebenaceae > Diospyros > Diospyros kaki. The sequence goes on along the minus strand of BSEG01000007.1, from coordinate 41,619,269 downwards.
TTTATTAATACCCATTTATGAAATTCCCATTTCACCCTTACTTTTCACACACACAATGAACAACATCAAGCCCTCATTAGACTTTTCATAATTCATTCATTTTGATTAATTAAAATACATAAAACTTTATGCTCATGGGGCAAGTGCCCATTTCATTAGCCCAACACAATGGGCCCAAAATATATTCTTAGGCCCAAGGGCTTCTCAACCTCATTCTTAAATAAAACACAACCCAATACACTAGGCTTCACCCCAAGTTTTTCTTTAAAAACTCAACCCCTTAAATTAGGCAAATCACAATTTTATAATATTTAATTCTTGAGGCTAATTTATCACACATAATAATTCATAATTCAAGTAAACTCTAGACCCACCAATGGGTCATTACAAGCTGACAGTGCATTTATAGCTTAATGTTATAGTTTATCAAAGATGGCTTCCAAATCTTGGATTTATCATCTTTGCGCGATTTCTCGTCATTCATATTCTTAATTTTTACAAAAAAAAGTAAATTACAGATAAAGAATTTATCTCGCTGCATAGAATAAGAAATCGAACCCACAATCTATTGGTGCGAATCTTAATTTATCGTACCTCAATTACTTAATCTGTGCCTTGAAGACAAAATGATAGACAAATATTTAAATCATAGAAGGTGATATCAATTAATGATTTAATTGTCCTTAAAAGTCAAGTAACAATTAAATCATTGATTGACATCAATTTAATGATGAAAATGATATTTAATGATGTAAAATCTCAATTTAATGGTGGAAAATGATATTTGAGGGGGAGTTGAGAGAAATTAATTTGAGGGCGATTGTTGCATGTGAAAGACAGCTAGCTTGGTTTAATCAATTTAAACATTTCCCTCACTCTCTCACACGCTCGGTGTCTTTGCCGGTGAGATGACACGTCATCACTAAGTTGAATTTCCGTGTGTCATGTCGGAGTTTTTGTTTTTAATAATATTTTAAAATTATTATATTAAAATAATAATATAATATACATGTTATTAATTGCTTAGATTTTTTGATAAAAATTTTTATTTGGATTATATATATGTGTGTGTATTTTTTAAAATTTTATATTTAAAAAAACATATGACATGCTATAACGGATAAGATATGTGACACACTGTGATTCATTTTTTTTTAAATATTAAAAATAAACTTATAAATAAATATGAGAAATGCTATGCCTACAAGTAAGATAAAGGAATAAATAAATGAATTGCTAATTATTACGGAAGATAAGAAGAATTGTAAATTCATTTCGTTTGATCAATCCAGTTGCTTGGATAGGATTGAAGTTTCATTAACAGTAGATTTTGATAGGGTATATTAACATCTAGTTTTGAATTTTGGTATAGTTTTTGATGATTAAATTAATATTTGAAAAGGAATTGAGACAAATATGAGTGTGCCTCTATATGTGTTTACCTTTTAAAATCTTATTTATTATACATGTTGATGTATAATGGTTGTACGAAATTTTCAATAAGATCTCCCAATCAAAATTTTTAGATTTCTAGACAAATTTATCGAGTGCATATAAACTATTTCTCCCTATAATAGTGGAGTTAGTAGGTAACATCTCACATATTTTACAAACAAATTATATAACATGTTATAATTAGTGAAACACATACACCCTGTGATTCACTCTACTTTAAAAAGAAGTAGGAAAAATGAACTTATAAATAAACATGGGAAATGCTATCTCTACAAATAACTCAAACAAATAAATCCTATAAATAATTAACTCAAATTCTTTGTAGTTGGTGAGTGGGTTTAGGTAGAAAAGTCATTATTGGACTAGTTTGGTAGAGTTATTTCTAAGTCATAGTGTGGTTAGTTTGTTTTATTTGAATTATTAATAAATCTCTCACATTGAAACAAATTATATTAATTTATCTTATTTTTTTTTACCTTTATTTTTTAGGTGCTTGGCATGCATAAGTAACAAAGGAAGATAGATGCTTGAAACTAAATTTTTATATTGTGTTAATTTTTGGTTATTTTCATTTTAAGATTTAATATTGCTATCATTACATATATAAATTGGTATTATGTACTAGTTACATTCAAATTAGTTGAAAATTATGGTTGACATTAGTTTTATTTTATTTAATTAATTATTTTTTTTAAATTATATATTGTGTTTTAAATTTCATCTAGGTTGTATGGGTTGGTGTAAGTTTAGAGAAAAATAATATTCTCCAAAAAAGAGATTTATTTTTTGCTACGAAATTGAATTTAGTGGTATCGTAGTCGTTTCTTAGTTATACATAAAATTAACTATGAAAATTTAATTATTGATTACAAAAAATTTTGTACAAAAAATCAATTTGCTACGAAAATTAGTATGATCCACTACGATTTGTTATAGTGAAAAATAAGTATTTTTTTCTACAATTTACCATTCATTGTAAAAAATGTGCTATCTGCTATAAGAATTGACATCACCACCTAAGAAAATCAGCATAATTAGGTACGATATATGTCATAGTAGAAAACTAATATTTTTTCTATATTTTTCTGATCGTAGCAAAAAATGTGTTATTTTTTTATAGAATGTTTAATCGTAACTAAATACTATTAGTTACGAGGGTTTGGCTACAATTCTCACTATGAATAAATTTTTATTGCTGATTTTTTTCTATGAAAATTGAATTCTTTGCTACAAAAAGTTTTGAAGAGAAAATCAAATTTTATTGTAATAATTATTTATCAGACTTTTTTTTTTGGTTAGGATATAACATATAACATCTCCCGATAAACATGAACGCGGTACCGGACTGGAGTCTTCAGAGATGGGTAATCAAACTAAATTGCGGCGAATTTAATGGGGAAGAGGCCAGGGGTGGGCTCGGCTTAACAACCATAATTAAGATGACCTTGACTTAACCAGCTTGCAGTGCATTTATAGTGGTCCAATGTTACAGCTTGACAAATCTTGCAATAAACCTAAATTCGCTGCAGACTATCTCTTTTTTTTTTTTTTTTTGTTGAGATATAACATAACATTTCCCAATAAACATAAACGTGGTACCGGACCGGAGTCTATGGTTAATCAAACGAAATATTGCAGCGAATTTAATCGGGAAGAGGGGTGGGCTCGGCTTAACAACCATAATTAAGATGACCTTGACTTAACCAGCTTGCAGTGCATTTATAGTGGTCCAATGTACCTTGACTTAACCAGCTTGCAGTGCATTTATAGTGGTCCAATGTAGCTTGACAAATCTTGCAAGCAAGAGCCAGCAAACGGAGAAATAGGGCAGTTGGGTAGTGGAGATGCAAGCCAGGCTCAACAACCCCGGCAATGGCCTTATTATTATATTTGTAACTTCAGCTTAGCCTTTTCTCCAATTAGATAATGTTTTAACCTTCTGCAATTATATAATATAACTTCTCCCAGTAAACATAAACATGGTACCGGACTGTAGTCTTCTGGGACGTAATTTTAACCAGCTTGCAGTGCATTTTTTAATTAAAAATTTAAAATAAAATTTTGAATTAAAAAAGTGTAATTTTTTTTATTATGGAGGATTTCGAACAAAATTTAAACAAGATAATTTCGACATTTAAAAATCTCTCTGAGAATTATACGAAAAGGATAAATATTATTTATAAATATTTTAATTCTAATAGATTTTGAAATATCAGAATAAACGTTATTTGCAAGAATCCTAATTTTAGGATATTTTAGAAAAAAATTATACTTTTCTATAAATAAATGAGCACTCATTTAAAAAAAATATACATCCCTGATACTATTTTCAATACGACTTTCAAGTTTTTAATGTCTAACTTAAGTATTTGAATGTTTGCACGAAAATTTTTCTGCACTATCTGATCATTCTCTTTCTTGTATTGTAGAGTTCAAATTGAAAAGTTAGTTTCGACTTAGTGATTTAGTCTAGAATTGATCTCAACTTGATTTAGTCCTTGGTTTATTTATTAATTTTAATTAATTTTTATTTAATTTAATTCAAGATTAGTTTAAAATTAAAAATTAATTGAAATTAAATAATATTATTTATTAATAAAATAATAATATAATATACATGTTATTAATTGCTTACATTTTTTGATAAAAAATTTTATTTGGATGATATATATGCTCATTTTTTAAATTTTTATATTAAAAAAAAAAAACATGTTCCGAATCGATTAAGATTAGATCGGTTCTACCTTGACTAGATGAACATCTATATAGAAAATCGTCCAATTTTTGTTATGAGTAAGGATTAATAAATTTATTGAGTTCACAAATTTAATGAGGTAAAGTTACGTGTCACATTTTAATTAGTTTAATAAGTATTAAAAATTAATGTTTAAAATTAATTAATAAATATTAAAATTTATTAAAACTCAAATAGAATTTACTAAATCCTAATTGAATTTCTTTCGCTATTCAAAATCATGTCAAAATTGTTATTTAGACATTTAGTTGTAATACTTTTAATAACACTCTTGTGTTAATTTATTATATATTTATATGAACATAATATAAAAATATAATATATTATTATAAAAATATTACTAAAAAATATTATAATTCAGTGTCCAAATAATATTTTTCAAACCCTTTTACACTTTTTTTCTTTTTTTGTAATATATTGCATCGAGCGATAAGAAGGATCAGAGTAACTTACCTTGATGAGTCTGCGCGAATGTTTTAGGGATCACCCATCCTTTAACTACCATAACTCAAAAACGTTCAATTTGGGGGATTTTTATCCATATTTAATCCAAAAAATATCTAACTAGTATTATTTTATTCTTTATTATTCTCGATATATATACTAGTTTCTTTAAAATTCCTTCTTGTGTCTGATGTTGGATTCTTTGAAGCATTACAATTTTACTCTAAGCAACAATTCTAATTGTTGGAGAACTGGGGCCTCAACCTCAGCCCCAATATACATAAATGCTAATTGGCTGCTTCGTGTCCCAAGCGTGGAAAAAATTAAAAGTTTTTAAAGGAACCTTTATTAGTGGCATCTATAATGCACATAGATGTTTTGAAGCATCATTTGGATGATTTTGAATTTTTTTTATTTTTAAAATGTCAAAAAAGTATTTTTAGGTTATTTATATAATTTTTAAAATATTTTAAGTCCGTTTCATAATATTAAAAAAATAAAAAGATTACAAATTCTATTCCTAACAAATTTAGAGTTCGAATGCTTTTCGTCTTTAAGTCAAAATTTTTAATTTTTTTTTAGAATTTATTTGAAAGTATTATAAAATTTATATTTATTTTTAGATTGAATAATTATTTTTATAATTTTTTATATTAAAATTATATTTATAAAAAATCTCCTATATTTTTTATTTATGCATTTTCCCCACATTTTGTTTTCTACATTTTTAAAAAATGTTACTTTTTCATTTCCGTTTCGTATTGTATCTGTTTCCTTTTTTCATTCCCGTGAAACCTAAAGTGGTGTTTTAGTAATTATTTAAATTTTTTTTATACAAAATTTTAAATAAAAACAGTTTTAGTACACTAATAAAATCATTTTTAAAGTTAATTATCGAACTGATTTTTTATTTGAAATTCTTAAAAATTTGATTCTCAATCTGTTCCAATTAAATCTAAGATTGATTAGCACTGATTGAACACTCCCGTTAATGTCTCTCTAAGACTTAACAAAAAAAAAAAAGAAAGAAAGAATCTTCCCCTCCTGTCCTCAATTATATATTTTTGTTTGGTTGATTTATATGAATTAACTAAAATCGAATTTCCCACCACTAACATTAGAATTGACGGAGACTGTATATTTTTTAATTTATAAAACTGAAGTTAAAATTATCTAAAATATTCTCAAAATCGTTCATAAGAGTAAAGACTCAAGAGGAGCGAAAAAAAAGTTGGTAAAGGAGATATATGTATGTGTGTGTGTGTGTGTGTGTGTAAGTTGATAAGCATGCATGTTGGAAAGGAGATATCTTAGGAGGCTGAGTTGAGAGTTAATTAAGTGTTATATTGTAATTAATTAATTACTTATAGTATGTATCTTTGGTAATTAAGAAACATGGTCTTATTCTTAATTAAATTTTAGGTTAAATTTATTAAATCATTTTAAATATTACCATCTGGGATAATTAACTGAGAGCCCTCTAACATCAATTTTTGATTATAAATGAATTGTATTTTGAATTATTTAATCAACCAATAATTATTTAAAAGAAATATATATTTATTACTAATTAATCATTAATTTTAAAACAATAGTTAACATTATCCATATATAATAAAAATAAATTAAGAACTTTACATCTTGGTTATAGGAAACAGATATTGTATGAAATAAAAACGAGATATGGTATTTTTTTAAAAAAAAAATAAGAAATGAAAATATGAGAAAATACATAAATAAAAAAATATGGGGTCTTTTTGTAGATATAATTTTTAATATAAAAAATTATTAAAATAATTATTCAATCTAAAAATAAATATAAATTATATAATACATTCAAACAAATACAAACATAAGTTCTAAAATTCATGGACCATGAATTACTACTTAAAAATAAAAAATAAATCTAAAAATTTGCTTACTTTTAAAACAAATAATAAATTTAAAAATTTTGAACTAGAGACTAAAAAGTTTCATCTCTAATCTAGTTAGCGATGAAAGATTTTTCATCTCTAATTTATTTGTGAACGGAGATGCATTATTGATATTTTTTTAATATTATAAAATAGTCTTAAAAATTTTCAAAATTGCAAAAAAAGTCCAAAAAAGTTTTCTTAGCTTTTTTGGCATTTTAGAAAATCGAAACAATGCCTCCGGATATGTTCGTGTATCAAAACGCTACATTATCCAAGTATTAATTCAAATATAACCCTAATGGACTGCATATAATATATATATATATATATATATATATGTAAGTTGATAAGCATGCATGTAGGAAAGGAGATATTTGATGAGGCTGGCAGGTGGGGGTTGATTGTGCAATATTAGATTGCAGTAATGAAGTGGGCACACGCAAAGATGGGGCTGGGGTTCACATAGTGGCGGCGGCTGAGTTGTGAATTAATTAAGTGATATTTTGTAATTAATTAATTACTTATAGTATATGTCTTTGGTAATTAAATTTTAGGTTAAAATTTATTAAATCATTTTAAAAATTACCATTTTGTCTTCACTTTTTAATTAAGAAAGTTAAGTTTATATATTAGAAAAAGAAAATGATTATAATGGTCTAATTAATTTTAAACAATTACACATAATTCTATTATTATAGATTAATTAAAAATAAAAACATCAAATTTATCCTTAAATGAAGAAAGTGGTGTCATTTAATTATTAATTTTAATCTGTACTTAAAATTATTTTAATCATAATCTTAATATACATTAAAGTAGAAGAGTAACTGCACAAAACTTTCCCGCTCAAAATCAATTTCTATTTTTTTTAAGAAATAAATTAATATTTAAAAGGTATACACAATTGTTTTGAGATAATCACTAATCAGTTGCAATTTCTATGCCATTACATTAATTATTCACTACCATTGTTAATTAGCTGAAATAATTAGATAATTAATATTTTTATTAAAATGAGACATCATTTAGTTTTTAATTTGATCTTCACACTTCTTAACAGTCACATATTTTGGAATAATCAAATAAAATTAATTTAATTACAGCTTTTATGTAATTAAATTAATTATTCACTCTCATTATTAATCAAATAATTAATATTTTAAATTTCTATTGTTATTAAAATGAAAATATAACAAAAGTATGCTCTATATGAAGCTAAAGCACTAGAAAAGTAAACACAACCATAACTCTCACGTTCAGTAGCTTCACGGTGTTTTTTTGCTCTTTTGTTTTTTATTGGTTTAATTTTTTTCAAAAAATAAATTAATATTTAAATTTTCTACTATTATTATTTAAAAAAACACTTCATTTAAAAGGTATACACAATTTTTTTGGGATAATCACTAATTAACTGGATGCAGCTTCTATGGCACTATATTAATTATTCACTACTATTATTAATCAGCTGGAATAATTAGACAATTAATATTTTAAATTTATACTGTTATTAAAATGAGACATCATTTAGTTTCACACATTTTGGGATAATCAGGTGGAGAACTTCTATGCAATTACATTAATTATTTACTATCATTATTAATAAGATAATTAATAATTAATATTTTAAATTCCTACAATTATCTTAATATATAAAGTAACAGACTTCCTACACAGTTTTCCTCCAAAAAGTTACCTCTAAAATTTGTATTAAATTTACATGGGTTTCTAATACTATTAATTAATCAAAAATAAATATTTTATGTCATATATTCTCATCAATTAATCCCTCAATCAATCAAAAATAAATATTATTTTTGATAAATATGAATAGACAACTTAAACTATTAATTAAGTCATAAAAAATCGTCTATTTGTATAAAATCTTTTCTTTTTTTATATAATATATTAAATAAATTATAATAGTTTACAAATATTTTTTCCCTCCAAAAATTAATCTACCAAACTATTTTTTGTCTCTAAAATTTGTATTAAATTTGCAAGGGTTTTTCAATACTATTAATTAATCAAAAATAAATATTTTCTGTCATATCATCTCATCAATTAATCCCTCAATTAATCAAAAATAAATATTATTTATGTGAAATATGAATAGACAACTTAAACTATTAATTAATTCATAGAAAATCATTCATTCGTATAAAATGTTATCTTTAAATCCTATATATTCTATATAATATATTAAAGTAGGATAGTCAGGCAAAGTATTTTGTCAAGTGGCAATCAATAGTGAATTTTTTTCCTTCAAAAACTTACATCAAATCAAAGGTAGTGATTAATTAATTATTAATTTTAATTTAATAACTATATTATAGTTTTAAAAATATGATACATTGGGTTTTTTAATGCTAATTAATTAATATTTAAGGTATCACATTTTCAAGACTATAGAAGAAATCAAAATATATCATATTTTCAATACTAATGCATGGGTTTTTTGATACTAATTAGGATGTAAGATATCACATTTTCAAGACTATGGAAGAAAATTAATATATAGTAAAAGAAAAATAAGTCAAAATCTATATTTTTAAAGTTTTGTTATGATTGCAAAAATTAAATTTTAAGATAAAAAATTAAAAATTTTAAGAGAATTTTTAATTAGTATTGGAAAACCCATGCTTCCTCACATTTAGGAGTTTTAATTTATATTTATATTTATTATAAATTTATAAATAAAAATATAATATAATAAATAATTTTACTTTAATAATTAATTAATCATTACCTTTAATTTAATGCATGAGTTTTTCAATGCTAATTAAGATTTAAGATATCCCATTTTCAAGAATAATGCATGAATTTTTCAATACCAATTAAGATTTAATATATCATATTTTCAATACCATGGAAGAACATGAATGCATTGTAAAAGAAAAATAAGTTAAAATACATATTTTCAATGTTTTTGTTATCATTGCATAAATTAAAAATTTTAAGAGAATTTTTAATTAGCATTGAAAAACTCATACTTCCTTATGTTTAGGAGTTTTAATTTATATTTATAATTATAATTATAATTTATAAATAAATATATAATATAATAAATTATTTTACTTTAATAATTAATTAATCACTACATTTAATTTAATGTAAATATTTATTGATTTGTTGTTCAAATGTAATAGCTTTTGTGTATAAATAGGAAATTCATGTCAAGATTTTTCATTTTATATAATGTTATACAATTTAATAAAAACCTTTTTAAAGTAACTTTTTAAAATATGGATATTAAATGTTAGAGTTGTGAGACTTTGAGAGATTTTATATTTTGAAGATAGGTCAAAAACTTATAAGATTCCCATTGAGATGATTTTCATAGATGAACATATTTTTTTCCCCATAATAAATTTATTGTTAATTATTAAAAAAAGTGCCTCTATAAGTGTTTTTTGTTGTAGTGAATACTAGTTTTAATTACATGAAAGAATATTACACTTCATCAAAGATGATAGACAAATCTTTAAATAATAGAAGGTGATGTCAATTAATGATTTAATTATTAATTATTAATTAAAAAAATTAAGCTTATATATTAGAAAAAGATAATGATTATAATGGTCTAATTAATTTTAAACAATTACATATAATTCTATTATTATAAATTAATTAAAAATAAAAAGATTAAATTTATCCTTAACTGAAAGAAAGTGATGTTATTTAATTATTAATTTTAATCCGTACTTAAAGTCAAGTAAAATCTTAATTTAATAATGGAAAATGATATTTGTGGCAGACATCAATAGGAATTAATTTGAGGGCCAATGTGGGTGCCGAAGACAGTGCTAGATAGGTTAAATAAATTTAAACCTTTCCCTCTGATCACTCTCTCACACACTCAGAGGCATTGCTGGTGTGATGACTGTCATCCCACATGTCATCACTAGCTAAGGCTGTCGACGTCTCCTTAACTTCTTCCAAATTGTCAAAACAAAATTAACGTGAATGATGAAGATATCAAATTTTGCTTTTTATGTGCCATTAGTAAAAGTTTATTGAAAGATTAAAAGAATTTTAAAATAAGTTTTTAGGTTAAAAAGGTATAATTTTTTCATTATGAAAAGTTTCAAAGTACAAATAAAATAATTTTAATATTTAAATTTTTTAAAAAATTTTACGAAAAGGATAAATATTATTCATTAATATCCTAATTCTAATTGATCTTGAAATATTGATATAAATGTTATCCAAAAAAATTTTAATTTTAGGGGGATTAGAAAAATTTCAGACTCTATAAATAAATGAACATTCATTTAAAAAATATACGTTTTCAATACTGTCGATGTTCGATTTTAGCCGACCATGATTCGTTTTGGGCCGCGGTGAGTGAGTCCGAAATGCCAAGAAAAAGAAAACAAAAATCCTAAATATGAGTGAACACAAGCAATTTTCACATGGTTCAGCCAGAACGATACCTACTCTACGACCGTACTTTAATTATTCTTTCAGAATGGCAAGATCTGATTATTCTCCTTACCCCCTTTATAATGTCTCTAACTTCTATTTATAATGAGAGGCCTTTACAATTTGGATAAAATATAGAAATATAAAGATGATATAAGGGGGGACAAACAGTCATTATCATCTGCATAAAACCAAGTGTAGGATCATCATTTCGAGGAGTATGGTCCGTTTAAGATAAAGTAAGTAGGCCCTATTTCTGGTTGTTTAACAGGTTTGTCATCTACGCGAACTGGGTGTTTTTAGGCCAACGAGCTGACCGATCTAGCGAACTGGGGGTTTTATTGAGAGTTCGTTAGGTCGATTGCTGAGAGCTCGCTAGGAGCTTTGCCGGAAGCTCGCAAGGAGCTTTGCTGGAAGCTCGCAAGGAGCTCGCTTTATGAGCTTCGAGTTTCGATGGCATATGAGCTTTCTTTTGACGAAGTTGCTTGGACCTTCTAGGCTTAGGGTGATTGGGCCGGCCCATTGAACTGAGAGCCTATAAGGAGTGGTGCAGGAAATACATATAACAAATAATGATTTTAATATAATCTTAAAGTGTTCAATATCTGACTTAAGTATTAAAGTATTTATACGAAAACTTTTCTATCCTCTTTGATTGTTATTTTTCTTATAAAATTTAAATGACTTAATAATATTATTTTAAATTAATAAATTTATTATTATGTTCGTCGAACACAACAACTTTGAATTTGAAAAGTTAGTTTGGACTAATCCATTTAGTTTAGAATTGATCCCAACTTGATTTCTCCCTTGGTTTATTTATTAATTTTTGATTTAATTTAATTCAAGATTAATTTAAAATTAAAAATTAATTAAATGAAATAATATTATTTATTAATAAAATAATAAAAATAAAGATTTTTATTTGGATGATATATATATGCATATTTTTTAAAATTTTATATTAAAATAAAAAAATATTCATAATCGATTAAGATTGAACTAGATCAACCCAGTTTGATCTCGATTGAATGAACATTCATATAAAAAATTATCCTATTTTTGTTATCAGTAGGGATCAATAAATTTATTGAGTTCACAAATTTAATGTGGTGACAAATATGTGCCACATTTTAATTAGTTTAATAAGTATTAAATTATATATTAATGTTCAAAATTAATTAATAAACACTAAAATTTATTAAAACCCAAATAAAATTTACTAAATCCTAATTGAATTTCTTTTGCTAGTCAAAATGTGTCCAAAATGTTATGTAGACATTTAGTTGTGAGACTTTTAATATCACTCGTGTATTAATTTATTATACATATATATTAACATAATATAAAAATATAATTAAATGTCCAAATAACATTTTTCAAACCATTTGCATTCTTTTTTTCATTTTACTCTAAGCAACAACTATAATTGTTGGAGAAATGGGGCCTCAGCCTCAATATATATAAATGCTAAACGGCTGGTTAGTATTCCATTTATGAAAAGAAAATTAACGAGTTTTTAAAAGAACATTTATTAGTGGTATTTATGATGTATGAAAATGTCTGGGAAAGTACCATTTGGACAATTCTAAAATGTTTCTATTTCTAAAACGTCAAAAAAACAATTATGAGCCATTTCTACACTTTTCAAAATATTTTAGAACCGTTTCGTAACATTAGAAAAATATTGAAAAGACATTTCATCCACGAAGAGGTTAAGAATTTTCTCTAATCAAGTTAGAGTCGATTTTTTTTTTCATTTTTAACTCAAAATTTTTAATTTTTTTCAGAATTTGTTTGAATGCATTATATAATTTATGTTTATTTTTAAATTAAATAACTATTTTTTATATTAAAAATTATATTTATAAAAACACTCCTATATTTTTTATTTACTTACATGCTTCCCCTATGTTTTTATTTTCTACTTTTTCTAAGAAAAGTTATTTTTCTATTTCTGTTTTGTATCATATTCGTTTTCCTTTATCACTTTTGTGTAGAGTGGTGTTTGATAGTAATTGTTTAAATGTTAATTTTTTATATAAAATTTAAAAAAAAAGAATTTGAGTACAGTAATAAAATCATCTTTAAAGTAATAAAAAGAGTTTTAACACAATAATAAAATTATCTTTAAAGTTAGTTATGGTATAAAAGTTAGTTATCGATCTGATTTTTGATCTAAAATTCTTAAAAATTTCATTCTCCATTCGTTCCAATTTAATTTAGGGTTGATCAAGACCGATTGAACACTCCTAATTATTGAAATATATACCCATGACATGATAATGCATTTCAAAGATTTAACAAAAAAATAAAATAAAAGAAAAGAGTTTTTCAATTTCGTCCTCAATTATATATTTTTGTTTGATTAGTTTATGTGAATTAACTAAAATTTATTAAAATTTTAATAAATTTGAAGAGTTCATCCCCTGTCCAAACTAGGGCCTACCTTGAGGGTAGGCAACCAAGGCAGTTGCCTTGGGCCCCCCACCAAGGCCGGTCTTGGCCTTGTTGGCATGGGTCCAAGTGGCCTTGTAGGCATGGGCCTATCTCAAATTTTAATAAATTAGTTTTGGCTATTTTATGTTTAATTAATTTTAAATTAAGAAAATTAAACTAATAAAAGAAGATAATAAATTGATTTGATATAGACGACAGGCTGCAAGCACAATCATGTAGTTGCAGAAAGAAATTTGAAAACCACCCCCCCTCTTCTCCTCGGGTTGTCAGTGCTAGTGTCACTTTCATATATATATATAATATTATATAATAACATATATAAGAGATAAAATTTTCAGTCAAAAAAGAAGTCTTCATTTCCATTTTACTGTTGCTCCAGTCTCAAGTGCGTGCGATTACATCTAGAATCCCTCTTGTCTTAAATATAAGGGTCCATATAAAATTTTGCTTAGTGTCCCTAACATCTCAGGCTGGCCTTGGTCCAAACATGGTAATGAATTAAATTGGAAGAGTAGAGTTGACGATGTTGAAGAAGAAGATCTCATCACTAACATTAAATTTGACGGGCATTGTTGCAACAGAAAAATCTTGCAAGCAAGAGCTAGCAAACGGAGAAATGGGCAGTTGGGTGGTGGAGATGCAAGCCAGGCTCAACAACCCCAGCACGATCAATGGCCATATCCTTGAAAGCCACTGAAATATGAAAACTCTGTGAACAGATTATACACGTACACGTGGGTGGGTTAACTTTGTGGGTTAACTTTATGAACAGACGATCCGATATTCAGCCTGCACGGACTCGACAATATCTTGGCTTTTATCCAGCACGATGTGCTGCTACTGGAGAATCAATTGCATGCTAATTGTTATAGGCTGATTGTTAAATCAAACCTGTGATTCCATAATTAATGCAATAAAGGCTTAGGCTTCTCTGCTTTGCTATGAACTGTGAATGCAGAGGACGATTTGGGTCCCACAAGAAAGCAAAAGAACATGCAGTTGCTGTATAGGCTCTCTTTATAATCCGAACTTCTGCACACCAAGTGCTCAACAAACTGCCAGGCGGCCACTTCCTTTATAGACACCAAGCTGAGTGACTGAGCCGACGACATTAAGACCAAGCGGAGAGATGAGCCAGTGGTTGATCGACATCAGTGCTAGACACTACAACCACCGCAATGCTCAAAGCAAAGAAGAGCAGTGCAGGAAGAAGGGGTCCATCTACAAGCTCCCTCCCCACCTCATCTCCGGCCAAAACAAGAAAGCCTACCAGCCCCAGGTGGTGTCGTTTGGGCCATACCATTATGGGGAGCCTCACTTGATGCCCATGGAGAACCACAAGCAACGCGCTCTCCTCCATTTCCTCGATAGATCGCCGGTGTCTTTGGGCACAATCTTCGACTCCATTGTCAAAGTGTCGCAAGAGCTCAAGGATTCGTACAACTTGCTTGAGCGTGAGTGGCAAGATAATACTGAAAAATTTGTGCAACTAATGATCATGGATGGGTGTTTCATGCTTGAATTGCTACGAGTAGCATACCAACCTAAAAACTATTATTCCCACGACGATCTCGTCTTTAGCCAGCATGGGGATCTCCACGTTGTGCCGTTTATCAGGGCTGACATGTTGTTGCTGGAGAATCAATTGCCAATGTCGCTTTTGCTTAGGCTCAAAGGTATTCTAGAGAAAGTTGAGGTATGTAACAGCCCGCTTTCTCGGGCGTGTTATACCTTAGGAAATTTGGTCTATTTTTTTTTTTTAATCATTACATAATCCCGAAATTCCCTAAGGCCTATCTAGTGTTTAATTTACACACTAGAGATAAATACAATTTACAAAGCGGAAGCTGAATCGAACCTGCTCATGGCAATATATACATGAATAGCTAGACAAATACTTATTACAAACGTTGTTACATAACCTTCGAAAAATAAAACAGATGTACTATTCATATCACAACATAACTTGGCACATTTTCTCGTTTCCTGACGTCTCGCGTCACCACACATCATTAATCTCGAAATCATCTCTGCAAGTCTCAACTGGAACGTTGAATGTTCCAGGGGCGAACCCAAGTTAGATGATGAACCATCTAAGTAAGGGTACATAATGCTATGTCATGAGTGTATGCAATGTCTTTCCTCGTAGGTGTCAACTGCACCCTCATGCTACCCACCATTTTAGCGGCCACCTCTTTCGAAGCCGGGGTGTATGGGTGCACCCTTGGTAAGGCAGCGGTGCCAGTTCGTACTCCCTACGGCCTCATATGCGTGTGATCAATGACATCAACGTGTAATCATGCATTTCATAGTCATGTATGCATTCTACGTGATAGATACATATCAGAGCATGTCAATATGATGAAAACATTTTCGAGGAGGTACCACTTACTTTTTAGAGCTTATCGGGCTACCTCGTAATCTGTGCCTTGCCTCGATTTGCGTGCCAACCTTAAAATTCGCGCCAAACACCTCAATTTTGACCTCAAAGCATCCTAATCATCATAGGTATTTAAATAAACATTAAAACCTATTTTTCCATAATTTCTAGCATTTTCTATAATTTTTCCTCTATTTCTTCCTATTTTCCTCAATAATTTCAAATTAAATATTTCTAGAAATATTTCCTCAAATATTTCACTACGACAATTCATAAAATAATATTTTGAAATTTCTGAAATTTTCTAGAGAATTTTACTCACCTGGGCTTAGCATCTCCGATTTCCTCGATTTGCGTGCGATATTCTCGAAAAGCGTGCCCGAGCCGTTTTTCTCACCAAAATCTCCAGGATATCACCGAAACATAATTTCCTATTTTTCGGGATTTTTCTAGAATTTTTCCCTTATTTCCTCTATTTTTTTCTTCTTTTTTTCTTTCTTTTCTTTTTCTTTTCTCTTTTTCTTTTTCTTTTTTTTTTTTTCTTTTTTTCTCTTTTTTCCTCTTCTTCTTCCTCCTCCTCTCCCCTGCTTCCCGCGCCTGCAACTTCCTCCCTCCTTCTTCATTTCTTCTTCTTCTTCTTTCTTCTTTTCTCCTTTTTTTCTTCTTTTTCTTCCTTCTTCTTCTTCTTCTTCTTCTTCTTCCCTTTCTTCTTCACCCGCGGCTGCATTGGCCGCAGCTGGTTGCTGGTTCGGCGGGACTGCCATGGCCGAAACCAGCCATCTCGAAAACCTCCGATCGCCCTTGCTGTCGCCGCCCGAGCCTCCGCTGGCCGCCCGCACTTGCTGCGCCGCTGCTGGCAGCCATACGCGGTCGCTGGCCGCGGCTGGTTGCAGCCTTGCTGCAACTGGTCGCGGCCATGGCTTCCATGGCCGCGACCGCTTCCTCCGGTCGCTTCCCGAGCCTCCAACGAGCCCACCGGCCTTGCTGAATGCCGCCGTATCTCGCCGTCCTCCGTCGCGGGCCGCCCCCTGCCGCTGCTGTTTGCAGCGGCTGCCATGGCCGAATTTGGCCCCTCTCTTCCTGCTCTCTCTCTCTCTCTCTCTTTCTCTCCCATTTGCTTTGATGCTCTCGGCCCCAACTCCCAATCCGATCTCCCTCCCTCGCTGCTTCTCAATCGGCCAAGATGGCTGCCAATTTATAGGCAGCCATTGCGTGTATATATATACATATATCTATCACATTAATTGCTGCATCCGCATTGCGTGTATATGTATACATATGTCTATCATATTAATTGCTCGATCCCATAAATCTCGCAATTTGCAGCCCAAATTTTGGTTATTAATGCTTCACATTAATGCTTCATTAATTGCTCCAACTTTCGCACGCCACGTATCCAGAATTCACGCTGCCAAATCTTCCCATGTTGCGCAATTTTCGGTTGGAAAAGAAAGACTGTGGCATGAACTTACATAGGAAATTGGATGGCTATTTGCATTTACAGAGGCTCTGCCATGCGTATACATATATATATAAATATTACATATATTTTTACTATATTACACATTTAATTATTTATAAATTCTAATTTTCTTCTTATATCACTTGGATAATTTCGTAATTTTAATTATACCCTCAAACACTGAATTAAATTACATTTTAATACAGAAAACACAAAATTAATAATCTAATTCTTAGTTGAGAATGACAATTTCGTCCCAGTGTCCTTACCGGGCTGTAGTTTCATTCCAAAACCATTGAAGGGTTGCTCGTCATGCAAAACCGGAGCCCCTCTAGGGTTCCGTTAATTTTTCGGGAGTCTCCTACAACAATTCGGTTTTGCAGCCTAAATGACCGTTGTATTTTAGCTGTACCGAAAACTGTTCCGAATTTGATTTCTTTCGATACCATAAATCCTATCTCGATACGTTCGTCGAGACCATATAATTTTCCTTAGGCAATTTCACTCTGAGGCATTCCCTGCAGTTGATTTGGTACCTGAAATTGCTATAAAATTAACTTTTCGGTATTCTAAACTCATCGAAATTACGTGGCAACGTTATACGAACATGGGGTATTACAAGGTATACATTGAACTCTTTTCTTATTCTTTTCTAAACATAAATGAGATTTAAAAAACAGTCACTAATTGAATTCATAAGATTTCATATGAGATTTGGACTACATTATGAATTGATCTAAACTTGAGATTTTTGCACAATCATAACAAAAGTAATTATTCCAGAGCATGATAAAAAAGATGCCACTCCGATACTTGTTAGAAAAGAATTGAAGAGATAACTTATAGGCATGTAAGAGTAGTATAGAATATCATATATTTGGCTCACCCCTTAAAATCTTTCTATACCTTTCAAGTTGAGCTTTATAATGTGCATCACAAGAAGAATTAGCCAATCTTGCCCATGTACTTGATTTCTCTTACTTTCACAAGTCCTAGTTTAATTTGGATTGAAATTACTAAATTATTAAGACATATGACATCAAGAGAATTTGAGATGCCTACTCTATATATATGTTTTTTCATATTGTGTTTGGATTTATATGTGAACCCTAAATCCTAAGGATTGTCTCATATTGAGGGATTTTCTTAGTAGGAGTACCTTTCAAGAAAAGTTTTACAAAAAAGTACTTTAAAATTTTCTCATATTTGAACTATGCTTCTAACGATTATTCTTATCTTTCCCTTGAGAATATTTTGTGTATATTTTTTTACATAAATTAGGCTATCTCACCTTATTTATCTTCGAATAATTCAAGAGTAAAATTTATTTGAAATTTGGGTTCTTTGTAATAATTGGATATCCAAAGTCATATCATACGTTTGTAGGAGTTTAAATTTCTAGAAAATAAGTTTTTTGACCTGACACTTCTAGAATAGTTTTTTGATATGACACTTTGTTTTACATGCATTTTTTTATTTTTTCCAATATTATTAATAAAATATTATTGTGTTTGCTATTAAAGTATGGATACTTTTTACTAGTTATTGTATTGTGTCAAAACACTACACCATGTATAAGACAAACTTACATGGTATGTTTGACACTTTCTTAAAATTTTTTAAAAAGACAGGGGACACTTACAAGACACGCATGTTATTTATGTGAACATGCATATTATTTAGTTCTTACTATTCAATTTTATTGACTTGATAATTACATAATTATTTTACTTTTTCATATTTGATTGCATAATAATTTAGTTTTCATATCCTTCATACTTTTATTCTCCATAATCTTGACTAGATAGTGAGGGACAAAAGCAACTACAATGTGATTGTTAACTAAAATATTGATGTTATTTATTTTGACTTGACTTTAATTTCAATTTTAAATGCATATTTACCACTTCCAGGTATACTTTCTGAATCTTTGGAGACTTTGTTATGCTTTAAAATATAAAATATTATTTTATTAATTAGCATTTCTCCACATTGTCATGTCTTACTTAAGTAGCATGTCTGGCGTCCTCATGTCTCGCATGCATGTTCAGGGTTTCATATTGGCTAAATTGGCTAAAGACATATTTAGCCCCTTTAACTTTTTGATTTAACTATTTTACTCCTTAAACTTAAGAAGGGATTTATCAGTTCCCTCAATTTTTCATTTGAGGTTTATTAAACACTTAAAAATTCAAAATCACTGTAAGATGCACGTATGTGACACGCATGTGTATTTATTTAATATTAAATTTTATATTAATATGATATATATTAATAAATTATAAATTATTATTTTATTATTGATACAATGCAAATATATTAATGTCTAGTAAAATTTTATCTGTTAATGAATTATATATTTTTATTTATTAAAATTTTATATTAAGACAATATAAATATATATGTTGATGTCTAAATATAAATATGTGCTCACTGTGTAGGTTTGTATTAATATAAATTTTATATAAACATATATAAATATATGTATTATACACATTATAAATATATATGTTTACTGTGTAGGTTTGTATCAGTATTAATATAAATTTTTAATAAATAATTGTGTATAATTTATCAATATTTAATAATAAAAATTTATCATTTAGACATCAACATATATATTTATATTGTCTTAATATAAAATTTTAATAAATAAAAATATATGATTTATTAACAGATAAAATTTTATTTGACATCAATATATTTGTATTGTATAAATAATAAAATAATAATTTATAATTTATTAATATATATCATATTAATATAAAATTTAATATTAAATAAATGCACGTGCGTGTCACATATGTGCATCTCACAGTGATTTTGAATTTTTAAGTATTTAATAGGCCTCAAATGAAAAGTTGTTGAGGTTGATAGGCCCCTTCTTAAATTTAGGGGACAAAATGGTTAACTCAAAAAAGATGGAGGAGCTAACTATGTCTTTAACCGTTTCATTTTTGCTTTACCCCTCACATTATTTATGCAGCCTGACATTGAAGACTTGAACAAGGACATACTCAGGCTTCTCGACTGCGACATCAAGGATAACGAACCCAAAAATGCAGCCCCCCAATCTCCAAATCAAGGAGAAGGCGACTACCCAAAGTTGGGTAAATGTTTGCACGTGCTTGACCTCTACCGCGAGGGCCTATTGCACATAGGCAACAAACCCGAATATGCAACCCCCCAATCTCCAAATCAAGGAGAAGAAAATAACAAGGAGGACGGCCACAACGTCGTCCGCCCAGCCATAGAGCTCCACGAGGCCGGCATTTGCTTCAAGAAAAGCAAAAGCAAAAGTCTCCGAGACATCACCTTCAACGGCAACATCTTGAAACTTCCCAATTTCATAGTTGATCACTCTACCGAATCAATGTTCTTGAATCTCATAGCCTTCGAGCGTTGCCACATCCCCGCTGGCAACGACATCACTTCGTTCGTCGCGTTCATGGACTGCATCATCGACGATGGTCAGGATATCAAACTTTTGAGCTCGAAAGGGATTATCACAAACTACATTGGAACCGACAAGGAGGCAGCTAATTTGTTCAACACAATGTCGAAGGATTTGGTCATGGAGATGACTGGGAACCTTAACCTGGTGTACAAGGATCTCATCAAGTACAGCAATAGGACTTGGCCTAAATGGCGCGCCAATCTAATTCATACTTACTGCAGAAGTCCATGGGCAATGATTTCTGTCATCGGAGCCTTCATTCTCTTCTCTCTTACTATAGTGCAAACTATCTTCGCCATCCCAAATTAATTTTAAGTGTTATTTGTAAAATTTTAATGACATTCATATAAATATATAATAGATTAATATGCGAGTATTATTAAAATTGTCATAATCAATGTCCATATAATATGTCTATAAATTAATTGTCCAATTACGAAGTGCAATAAAATCTCTTGAGCTAGTTTCACTTTTCCATTTTATTATTCTAAATTTTTGTATTTAAACAAAACGCTCAAAACCACTCAGTACAGGTTATGAGCTTACCTTAAACGAACCAGAGAACACATATGAACAAAGATGAAGACGAAAACTATACAGAGGATTTATAGAGAAAGAGAAAGAGTGTGTGTGTGTGTGTAAAAACCCTAAAATGAAAGACTCTCGGCAAACCCCTCTCTTTTCTTTTGTCTTCTCTCGATCATCTCATCAATCTCGAGGCATGCGATAAATAATGCAACTAGACGACTGCGATGGAAAAGGATAAAGGCACCAGCAACGGCTCAGATGAAATTGTAACATCCCGCATCGAGCGATAGGAAGGACCGGAACAACTTACCCTAATGGGACTACACAAACTTCTCAAGGGGTCACCATCCTTGAACTGCTCCTAGTTCAAGCACGCTTAACCCTCGAGTTCCTTGCCTACATTCAGCCTAAAAGGTATCCAGCTGGTGTTGTTTCCTTTCTTACACTATCCTCGATATATACTAATTTCTTTGGGCTCTCGGGGTATTACATTCTCCCCCCCTTAAGCACATGACGTCCTCGTCATGCGACCTTACAACTGGTCCCAGACCTTCTCTCCTTTGGAGGCTGCCATCCTAGAAGCTTGCCAGGAGCCACTCCTTGATCAGGCTTCGCGCCCCGGCGACACTCCCTGCCTTCATTGGACCGCCTTCTCCAAGGGTCAGCTCTGATACCACTTGTAACATCACGCTCGAGCGATAGGAAGGGCCGAAACAACATACCCTGATGAGCCTACGCGAACTTCCCAAGGGGTCACCCATCGTTGAACTGCTCCCAGCTCAAGTAAACTTAACCCCGAAGTTCCTTGCCTATATTCAGCCCAAAAGGTATCCAGCTGGTATTGTTTCTTTTCTTACACTATCCTCGATACATACTAAATTCTCTGGGCTCTCGGGGTATTACATTCTCCCCTCTCTTGAGCACATGACGTCCTCGTCATGCGACCTTACAACTGGTCTCAGATCTCTCCCCCCTTGCATGGCCGATATGGGATTCGCCTAAGGTGCTTACATGCACCCCCCATAGGGGCCTACACGCCCCCTTCGGGACTCAGCCTCCTCGCTGAGGTTTGCCCCACCAACCCGCTCAAAGGCTCGGTGGTCGGCTTTAATACCACCTGTAACGACCCGATCGAGTGATAGAAAGGACCGGAACAACTTACCCTGATGGACTTACACGAACTTCCCAGGGGGTCACCCATCCTTGAACTGCTCCCAATTCAAGCACGCTTAACTCCCGAGTTCCTGGCCTACATTTAGCTCAAAAGGTATTCAACTGGTGTTGTTTCCTTTCTTACACTATCCTCGATATATACTAACTTCTCTAGGCTCTCGGGGTATTACAGAAATAGTGCAAAATGATTTGCTGCAGGCAAACCAATAAAAGGTAAAAGGAAATGGGCTTGGGCTTGGGCCAAAGGTGGCTGCCAAAGTGGCCCTCTAGTGGGCGCCCAAAGGGCAGCCCACGGTTGCCAAGTGGCCCCCCAACCTTTGGGCCTCATTTGATACTTCATAAAGAACAACAAACTCCACCTTGAGGCATCAAATGACTAGGAAATCAGATCTAACATATGAGTGCAACATGCTATAATTCTCACCTTCATTGCTCTAGATGGATTGCTTGAACTTGGTTGCAGTCAATACCTTGGTGCCCATGTCAGCAGGATTGTTGGCTGTAGAAACTTTCTAGATACCCACAGTTCCATTGGCTATCCTTTCTCTTACATAATGATATTTCACATCCACATGTTTGGTTCGATCATGATACACAAGATTTTTGGACAAGTGGATGACACTTTGGCTATCCGAGAAAACCATCACTTTGCTTTGAAGCAATTGAATTTCCTTGAGAATACCTTGAAGCCATATGGCTTCCTTGAAGGCATCAGTTATAGCCACGTACTCTGCCACAATAGAGGACAGGGCAACAAGTGGCTACAGCTAAGACTTCTAGCTAATACAATTTCCACCCAAGGTAAAATAAAAGGCAATGGTGGATTTTCTAGAATCTCTATCTCCTGCAAAATCAGAGTCAACATACCCAACAAGATCAAGTGTATCAAACATTTTCTTAAAATTTAAACCAATACATACAGAACCATTTATGTACCTAAGCAAGTGTTTTAAAGCATCCTAATGAAGTTTCCCAGGGTTTGACATGTAGCGACTGAGTAAAGAAATTGAATATGCAAAGTCGGGCTTGGTACTTATCATTGAATACATAATTGTTCCAATTACATTTGCATAAGGGACATTTTCCATTTCTACAATTTCAGAATTGGATGTGGGACACTGTGATTTAGATAAAATAAAATGTCCAGCCAAGGGAACTATAACAGTTTTACAATTTTGCATTCCAAATTTATGAACAGTTTTTATCAGATAATCATGCTGATGTATTTTGAGGCTATTATTGCTTCTATTCCTCTCAATTTTCATTCATAATATTTTCTTAGTAGGGCCTAAGTCTTTCATATCAAAGGTTACATTTAACATTGATTTTAGCTCCTTAATCTTTGACTTAGACTTGCTAATTAGTAGAATATCATCTACATACAACAGTAGATAAATAGGAATATCAGAGAGCATAAAGTAAAAGCAATTGTCATATTGAATTCTAACAAAATTATCAAATTTTTTATACCATTGTCTTAGGGCCTATTTTAAGCCATACAAAGATTTTTTCAACAAATAGACACGATCAGATTTATCTGAAACAACATAACCAGTGGGCTGAACCATGTAAATGTGTTCATCAAGGTCTCCATACAAAAATGCAGTTTTAACATCTAATTGTTCAAGTTCTAAATCAAATTGAACTACAACTGCAAGCATCATGTGGATTGTCTTAAATTTTATCACAGGAGAAAATTTTTTTGTATAGTCTATTCCCTCCCTTTGAGTAAACCCCTTAGCTACTAGTCTTGCCTTATATCAAATAAGGTCATTAGAAGACATACCTTCTTTTAGTTTAAACAACCACTTACGCTGGATCAACTTCTAATTTCCTGGACGAGGGACAAGAATCCAAGTTTTGTTGGCCATCAGGGAGGCCATTTCTTCATCCATGGCTTGCTGCCATTTTTTAATTTCCTTGGAGCTGACAGCCTCCTCGTAAGAGGAAGGCTCACTGCTCCTCATTTCAACACCTGCTACTAAGGCACAATATATTAAGTTTAAAAAAGCATACCCAGTAGGTGGTCTTACAGTTCTCCTACTTCTATCTCGGGCAAGTTGGTAATCACCAAGATCATGTTGAGGGGAGTCATGTTGCTCTACCTCAACCTTAGTTTTACCATTTTGTTTCTCATGATCAGTCTCATGATCAGAGGTCTGGTCTAAGTTTGATATGGGTGAGGGATCACCTTCTGGTTGAGGTTCTGGTATAACTAGAGCATCAGGTGGATTGTCATTTATAGTTGGGTGCTCCACCTCAATTTGGGTTCCTCTTAAGCTGATAAAATTATCTGTGTTACTATGTTGGTTTATTTCTTCTATTTTAGATGATTTGCAAGGGAAAACAACTTCATTAAATATAACATCATGGCTAATAATAATTTTAACACCCTTAGACTGTCTTTCCCACAGCCTATATCCCTTAGTTACTTCCTGATACCCAACAAAAACACACTTTGTGGATTTAG
The DNA here is from genome assembly GCA_036245055.1 of Diospyros kaki. Taxonomy (NCBI): domain Eukaryota; kingdom Viridiplantae; phylum Streptophyta; class Magnoliopsida; order Ericales; family Ebenaceae; genus Diospyros; species Diospyros kaki. Next base: position 41,594,347 of record BSEG01000007.1, on the reverse strand, counting down.
GTTCCAGCTTACCTTCAAATTGGTGAGTATAAGCTTCATAGCCAAAAGTTCTTAGGTATTTTAAGTTTAATTTTCTTTCAGTCCACTTTTCTTCAAGGCATTTAAAATTAAGGGCAGTAGAAGGACTTTGATTTAGTAGGTGTGAAGCTATTGCTAATGCCTCTCCCCAGAAGGATTTAGGCAAACCAGAAGTGAACAAAAGGCACCTCACTTTTTCAAGGAGGGTTCGGTTCATTCTTTCAGCTACTTCATTTTGTTGGGGTGTGTTTGTAACAGTTTTGTGCCTAAGTATAACTAGGAGTTGCAATATTCATCAAACTCTTTGTTACAGAATTCTAACCCATTATCTATTCTAAGAGTTTTGATTTTCCTATCAGCTTGATTTTCTATTAAGATCTTCCATGTTTTGAATTTCTCTAATGTTTGATCTCTTGTTTTTAGCAGAAATACCCACACCTTCCTAGTAAAGTCAACTATAATAGAGAGAAAATACATGTTACCGCCATGGGTGGGAACCTAGGAAGGTCCCCACAGATCTACATGTAAGTACTCAAGGCATGCCTTCACCAGGTGAGTTCCCTTATGGAAGCTCATCCTGTGTTGCTTGCCTAGCACACATGGTTCACAAAAATCGAGGGACTCAACAGACACTGAACCAAGGTGTCCTTGGTTTGACAGTGCCTGCAAACCTTTCAGGCTCATGTGACCAAGTCTCAAGTGCCATAGTTCTGTCTTATCAGTGTTAACATAGCATGTAGAGTTTGATTTAACAGAGGAGTGAAAACAACCATTTAAAACATATAAACCATTTTTCTTTGAACCAGTTAGGATTAAATCTTTTCCTTTGAAAACATTCATAGAACCATTTTCAGCTTTGTAAGAAAATCCTAACTCATCAAGTGTACCGAGATAAATCAAGTTTCTTTTAAAACTAGGTACATATCTTGCATCAGTGAGTGTTCTTACTTTGTTGTCATGCAACTTAAGAATAATATCTCCTATACCTTGAACACTACATGAATGGTTGTTACCTATACAAACTATTCCACTTTCCCTGTTATTAAAGTTATGAAACTAGTTAATATTAGGGCACATATGAAAAGAATAACCAGAGTCCATAATCCATTCATTTTTAACATAACAAATAGATACATTAAGCACTTCATCTAAACAGTTAGAATTACTAGCTGTTATAGTTACATTACCCCCTTGTTTTTGTTTTCTCAAATATGTCACTCTTTCCCATAGTGGTAACATTTTCATTTTGTTTGTTTTTGTTTTCCCTATTATCTTTCTTTTTTCCCTTCTGCTCTGACCCATTAAATTGTTCAGCATTCCCTGTATAATTTCTTTTATCAGCATTTCCTTTTACAAACAAGTTATTGCCTGTTTTCTTAGATGGACTAAGTTTCAATTCCCTAGCCTTAATACCAGAAATAATAAGTTCCATACTAGGAACTATACTAGTATAATGTAAAGCATGCTTCACTACATCATAGTCATCAGGTAATGAATTTAACAAAATCATGGCTTCACTAGTATCACCTAAAACCTGATTAGTACCTCTTAATAACAAAGTAAGTCTAGTAAATTCATCAATGTTTTCATCCATAGACTTAGATGTATTCATCTTAAAGTTAAATAACATGCCTTTTAAATAAACCAAATTAGGATCAGACATTACAGAATACAAAGATTCTAATCTATTCCAAAGATTAAGGGGGTTAGATATACCGTCAACCTTACGGATTACAGAATCACCGAGATGGAGGAATATCAAATTGAAAGCCTCTTCTCTGATTTCATCAGTTCGAGCTAGCTGTTTAGGTGACCATTTGCGATCATCTGGCTCGAGTGCTATAAGCACTTTGTGATGAGAGAGAAAAACCCTTATCTTCTTTTTCCAACTTCCGAAATCGCCCTTTCCATCGAATGTATTGATTTCAAATCAGGTTGATGTCATTTTCATGTTGCATGAAAATGCCCCAAAAAACCCTAGATTACTGATTGAGACTTGAACAACAAACACCCGGTGACAAAGGCTCCTCAGAAAACCCTAGGACTTAAAACAACACCTTCACATAGAAAGAAAGGAAACCCTAGATTTCGAGAAAAAGAATCAGACGCGATTTTGACTTAGAAAACCCTAGGATACGCAAACTGGAAGTTCTGATACCATTGTTACAAGTAAAACAAAGACAGCAAGTCTCCTTACACAGTTAAAATCAAATATAGCTGAAACAACTGAAATGGCCGAGAGTATAAACACAACATAGCATATATTAAAATAACGTAAACGAAACAAGAGGCACAAGGTTTGTAGTGGTTCGCCCCTAATAGGGGTTACGTCCACTTGAGCTCTGATGAGAAGAGCTCGCTCCACTATATGAATCAATCTGATTACATTCATACACAAGATCAAACAGAATAACCCTGGTTCTCTAAACAAAACACTCAAAACCACTCAATATAGGTTAAGAGCTTACCTTAAACGAACTAGAGAACACATATGAACAAAGATGAAGACGAATACTATACAGAGTAAAAACCCTAAAATGAAAGACTCTCGGCCAACCCCTCTCTTTTCTTTCGTCTTCCCCTGATCATCTCATCAATCTCAAGGCACGCAATAAATAATGCAACTGGACGACTGCGATGGCAAAGGATAAAGGCACTAACAACGGCTCAGATGAAATCGTGTAAAACGATCTACTGCAAGCAAGCCGACAAAAGGAAAAAGGAAATGGGCTTGGGCTTGGGCCAAAGGTGGCTGCCAAAGTGGCTCTATAGTGGGCGCCCAAAGGGCAGCCCACGGTTGCCAAGTGGCCCCCTAACCTTTGGGCCTCATTTGATGCTTCATAAAGAACAACATTATTAATAAATAATATTAATTATTTTAAACCAATTTTCATCTTGGATAAGACTAAACTAAAAACTAGTTGTAAGTAAAAATGTGGAACGAAAACCAAATTAGTTCGTTTGGACTAATTTTCTAGTTCATGTCAAAATTTGAACACTCTACATCTAAATATAACTATTTTGGTCTTTTACTAAAGTGTATATTTTGCAATTTCAGAACTTACCACAAGAGTATGGTCTCGAGCAAGTCAAGTGTTTTGATTATTACATATGGAACAAGTCAATGTTTTAACAAGTTGAGTAAGATATGACAACTTGTTTACTTTTGAAAAATTTAGAGAATATATAGCCCAATTTGAGATGTCCTTAGCAAAATTTCTACTAGAATCGTTATTTTTTATGTGACCTAGTGTATGGATATACTTGAGCCATCTTGATGACTATGTTCATAATGTTCATAGAAGAGTCTAATGATACATGGCGATAAAGACATTATTAAGAGGTTGGGAGGTTCTAGGCCATTATTAATTTAGGGGTCTCAAATCCCTTATTAAGAAATAAAAAATTTATTAATTCTATTTTAATAATAAAATTAAAATAATTATTTTATTTCAATGGCTTTCATCCTTTTGGAGCCCTCCTATTTTGGGGGCTTAGGCCCATGCCTCATTAACCTACCCCTTGAGCTAGTCTTGATGGCGATTCGAATGTTCTCCAATATCTTTCATGTAAGAGCTTTAGAACTAATTCACATATCACCGTAAAATTAGTTAGTAATTGATTGAATAACCCATCACTAGTCATAACAAACTGTTGGCTGTGAAGCTCCAAACGACGTCGTTGTTCGTGGCTAATTAGAGGGCCACGTGCTGCAACAATAGCTTGCCATTTGGCAGCTGCTGGATGGCAGCACGTGGCAACCATCAGCAGCTCCCTGATGGTGCCAGATCTCGTTTTTCTTTGCCCAATCATCTCCCCTGCTCGTCTGCCATTTCTGTTGGAATAATCAATCGTGCTTGCACGATTGAATCCCAGCTTTTCATCCATGCTTTATGAGCGTTCATCCGAGCCATTCATCATCGCTTTTAATGCCGCCTCTCGGGATGCGAGACATACAGTAATTTGAGACGAAAGTGACAAAAAGCAAAGGAAAAAGAGAAAGATTGAGAATAGGCGAGAGCCTTCGTCTTTGGGCTAGGGTTCTGGTTTGTTTTATCTGTTATTCATTCTCTGTAAATGTTGTATAGCTTTGCTTAATTTATATGGTTCGATAGGTTTGCATCTAATCTGTATTAAGTGATTATTTGGCATTTTTATTTCTTGAACCATTGTTTGTATCGAGGGTTTGTGAGGGCTTTTTGTGGGTGTAATCTTGGATTCATCTCATAGTGCAGTGAGCTCTTCTCTCTCGAGCTCAGTGTGGACGTAGCCTCGTTTTGAGGTGAACCACGGTAAAAACTCTCGTGCCTATTTTCGTTTTCTTTCGTTCTCGTTTTTAGTTCTATATACGAATGTTTTGCTTCCTATTCTATCCATCGATAGTCTGAGATTGAAAGTTGTAAAACCCTAAGGTTTTGTTATTGGTTCCCAACAGTGGTATCAAAGCCGTGTTAAGTTCGGCTGTTAGGGTTTCTATAAGTTTAATCTGTTCTATTTTCATTTTTGGGGTTTTGTCATCTATTATTGCTGGTGATCTAGGGTTTCTCTGAGAGAGTCCGTTTTCAGCGAGTGTGTACTGTATTGATTCTTTTCAGTGTCTAGAACCCTTTAGGTTACCTTTATGGAAGACGAAGATGAATTCTACTCGATTTGAAATTGGTATATTTGATGAAAATGAGACTTTGGAAGCTGGAAAAAGAAGACGAGAGTATTACTCTCTCATCATAAAGTGCTTATAGCACTTGAGACAGACGATTGCAAATAGTCTACAGACCAGCTTGGGAGGACAGAGGAAATCAGAGAGGAAGCCTTCAATCTGATCTTCCTCCATCTGGGTGACAGTGTGATTCACAAGTGGATGGTATGTCTACTCCCTTAGAACTATGAAATAAATTGGATTCCTTATTTTCTGTCATCTCTGCACCTAATTTAGTGTACTTGAAAGGCATGTTGTTTAATTTTAAAATGAGTACATCTAAGACAATGGATGAGAATATAGATGAATTCACTAAGCTAGCATTGTTACTTAGAGGTACTGATCAAGCATTAGGTGACTTGAGTGAAGCTATGATTTTGTTAAATGCATTGCCTGATGATTATGATGTTGTTAAATATGCATTGAGATATACTGGCATAGTACCTAGTTTAGACCTTGTTATTTCAGGCATTAAGGCTAGAGAACTGGAACTAGGAACATCTAAGAAATCTGAAAATAACCTATTTGTAAAGAGTAAAAATGAGAAAAAAAAGTTTACAAGTAATAATGATCAAACCAGTGGGTTAGGGCAAAAGGGTAAGAAGAAAGAAAAAAAAGGGTAAGCAAAAATGGAAATGCTATCACTGTGGGAAAGAGGGACACATCAAGAAATACTGCTACGACTTCATTAAAAAACAAAAACAAGGGGGAATGTAAATGCTAATCCTAATAATTCAAATTGCTTAGCTGAGGTTCTTACTATTTTAGATTTTTCTATTGATAATGAATGGATCATGGATTCAGGTTGTTCTTTCCATATGTCTCCTAATATTGATTGGTTTCAAAAATTTGATAAAATAGAATCTGGAACAGTGTTTATGGGTAATAACCAATCCTTTAGGGTTAAAGGTATAGGAAACATATCTCTCAGATTGCATGACAACAAAACTAGAACATTAACTTATGTAAGATATGTTCCTGATTTAAAAAGGAATTTGATATCTCTTGGCACATTAGATGAACTAGGGTTCTCTTATAAAGCATAAAATGGATCCATGCATGTGTTTAAAGGAGATGAACTAATCCTAACTGGAGTAAAGAAAAATGGATTGTATGTTTTGGATAGTTGTTATTTTTCCTCTGATAATGTTAATTCTGCATGCATAGTAAAATCTGATAAGACAGAACTTTGGCACCTGAGGCTTGGCCATATGAGCCTGAAAGGTCTTAAGGCACTGTCTAACCAAGGTTACCTTGATTCAGTGCCAGTTGGGTCCCTCGATTTTTGTGAGCCATGTGTTCTAGGCAAGCAACACAAGCTGAGTTTCCATAAGAGAACTCACCTGGCGAAGGTATGCCTAGAATATATACATGCAAACTTAAGGGGGCCTTCTGAGGTCCCTATACACGGTGGTAACAGGTATTTTCTTTCTATTGTTGATGATTTCACTAAGAAGGTTTGGGTTTTTCTTTTAAAAACTAAAGATCAGACTCTAGAGAAGTTTAAAACCTGGAAGAACATAATTGAAAATCAAATAGGTAGAAAGATTAAAGTCTTAAGAACAGACAATGGTCTGAAATTTTGTAACAAAAAGTTTGATGAATTTTGCAATACTCAAGGAATACCTAGACATAGGACTGTAAGGTATACACCCTAACAAAATGGGGTAGTTGAGAGAATGAACCGAACTCTTCTTGAAAAGGTTAGATGCCTCTTATTCACCTCTAATATGCCAAAATCCTTTTGGGGAAGGCTTTGTCTACTGCAGCCTACTTAGTGAACATAAGTCCTTCAATAACCCTAAACCTTAAATGCCCTGAAGAAAAATGGACCGGTAGGAAATTACATCTTGATTACCTTAGGATGTTTGGTTGTGAAGCATATGCTCACAAATCAGAAGGTAAGTTAGATCCTAGGTGTAACGCCCCGTTCTTCTCGAAGCGTTTCTTACCCCAACATTTGTTAATTAATAATTATTTTATCAATTCTACCTCATATATTTCTTTTTCTTTCTCTCATTCTCCTCATTGGGGTAACTATAGCTAACAACGGAAACATGATAGATCGTAACCTAATACTTAACAAGCTTTTAACATCAGAATTGTACATTCATATTCATAATAAATTCATAACATCATTCTCAAACGTACTAGTGTTTAAACATAATCATGATCATCCCTTAATATTACATGTCGAAATATCATAATTAACATCATGGATAACATAGAAAGACATAACATGACAGGTTATATACATAACCGATACATTTACGCACTTCAACGAGTGCCATCACATGCCTTCATTTCCTTCGTTTCTGCTATGACTTCCATCTGGAACATTAAATATTCCAGGGGCATCGCCCAATTAGATGATCGGCCATCTAAGTAAGAGTATAATATTCATGAATGAATGTAAATGCATACTGTCCTGTCATTTGGCCTGTTTGAGCCGATGGGCATCCATACTTCATATGCCACTTACCATTTTTACGACCAGCTCTTTCCAGGCCGAGGTGTATGGGTGCACCCTTGGTAAAGCAGCGATGCCCACCCGTACTCTCAAACATATGCAATGCATGAGTAACGATGGATTACATGTGAACATATGCATATCATCATCATTTTATGTAAATGCATCTACGTGACATTTGCACACATCATACCATGTCAACATGTCGAAACATACTTTGAAACATACATCGCATTTAACATTCTATCAAATCATATGGCACATTTTAGAAATTACCTTTCATAGACAAATTAGGTTTGAGAAATACTAGCTCACCTTTGAAATCGGCTTGAGTCTCGAAAAATATGCTTTAGTCTAAAAAACGTGCTCGCCTCGACTTTCGCACTAATCTCTTAGTTATACTCAAACTTTAGTCTCAATGATCCCTGGACATCATATTTATTCAAGGGGTATTAAAACTTATTTTCCTCAATCGCTTAAATTTCTCCCCATTATTTTCTCAATAATTCCAAAATTAATACTTCCCCAAGCATTTTTTAAATTTTTTTTCCACAAAAATTCATAAAACAACATTTCTAATCTTTTAAAATTTTATGGGAATTTTTCATAATTATTTTTCTTCTATTTTCCAAGAATTCTTTTTATCCCAACAATTACCAAATAAATATTTCTTTCCATATTTTCCATAAATTTCTTCCATAATAATTCATAAAATAATCACTTAATTTTTTTTAAAATGTTTCAAAAAATTAAACATAATAAGATAAAAGAAAATATTACCAACTTCCATCTATTTGAGATATTTTACACTTACCTTGTAACACTTTCTTCAACCTTGTCTTTGATGTGCCCAAATTCCTCTTCCTTACTTCTTCCTTCCAAATCTCTTTCACAAGCTCAATTTTTCTCACAATCTCTTTCTTTTTTTCCTTTTCCAAATCTCTCTCCTCCTCTCAAATCCTTCTTTCTTACAACCTTTCTAATTCAAGTCTTCTAACCTTTCAAGTTTTCTCTATTTATAGAGGTTGAATTAATTTTAGTTTAATTGTAGTGATCCACTAGTTTTTATTATTTTATCATTTTTTTATTTAATTTTCCACTAAATCTCACTCATAATCTTTAATTATTTGTCCATACTCTACTTTATCTTCCACATTTCTCCATTAATTCACTCATTATCTTTGATTATTTGGCCACACTTTACTTTGTCTCCCATATTTCTCCATTAATTCATCCTTTATCTTTGATTATTTGTTCACACCATATTTTGTCTCCCACATTTCTCCATTAATTCTCCCATTATCTTTGATTATTTATTCACACCATATTTTGTCTCCCACATTCTCCATTAATTCACCAATTATCTTTGATTATTTATTCACACCATATTTTGTCTCCCACATTCTCCATTAATTCACTCATTATCTTTGATTATTTATTCACACCATATTTTGTCTCCCACATTCTCCATTAATTTACCTATTATCTTTGATTATTTATTCACACCATATTTTGTTTCCCACATTCTCCATTAATTCACTCATTATCTTTGATTATTTATTCACACCATATTTTGTCTCCCACATTTTCCATTAATTTACCTATTATCTTTGATTATTATTTTTCAACTAAATCCTATTTTGAATGGACTATTCTTTCATTTAGTCCATAAATTTTAAGCCAACTTTCTTAACCTACTAACTCTAAGCCCATTTACTTAACCTTTCATTTCTCAACTTAGCCCATTAACTATAAACCCATTTACTTAATTTAGCCCACTAATTCTAAACCCATTTACTTATTTATTTTCTTCAAGTTAACCCACTAGTTTTCTCAATTATAATTTTTAAAAAATATTTTAAATATAAAATTAATTATTATTATTCTCAAAATACTAGGATATTACACTAGGTCTATTAAGTGTATGTTTGTTGGTTACCAAGAAGGGACCAAAGGCTTTAGATTATGGGAAAGACAATCTAGTGGGATAAAAATCATTATTAGTAGAGATGTCATATTTAATGAAGCCATTTTCCCTTGTAAAATTATAAACTCTGAAGAAACCAACATTAATAGAAGTTCAGATGATTTTATCATTCTAAGAAGGTCTCAAATTGAGGTGGAGCAGGCTGAAGGTAATCCTCTAGCTACTCCAACAGAATCCAACCTAGAGGATGTTCCAGTCCCAAATGAAAGTCAAACCTCTGATCATGATGATCAAAAGGAACAAGAAGATGAACCTGAGATTGAGGTGGAGCATCTCAACTCAACACAAGATCTCAGTGACTACCATCTAGCCCGTGATAGAAGCAGGAGGGTTTCCAGACCCTCTGCAACTATTCAGATTTAGTGTTTTGTGCCCTAGTGGAAGGTCTGGAATAAAGGAGCAGTGAGCCTTCCACATATGAGGAGGCTATCAGATCCAAGGAAAGTGTAAAGTGGCAGTGAGCCATGGATGAGGAAATGTCCTCACTTAAAATTAATGGCACATGGGAGTTGGTGCCTAAACCTTAGAAACAGAAGCTGATTTAGTGTAAGTGGTTATATAAGTTAAAGAAGGTATATCTCCTACTGACCTGATTAGGTATAAAGCAAGATTAGTGGCAAAAGGGTTTACTCAGAGGGAAGGTATAGATTACACTGAAATTTTCTCTCCTGTAGTTAAATTTAAAACCATTTGCATGATGCTATTAGTAGTTGTTCAATTTGACCTTAAATTAGAACAATTAGATGTTAAAACAGCTTTTTTGCATGGAGATTTAGAGGAGAAAATTTATATGGTCCAACATGCTAGATATATTTACTCAAATAAGCCTGAGCATGTGTGTTTATTGAAAAAATCCCTTGATGGCTTAAAACAATCCCCAAGACAATGGTATAAAAAGTTTGATAATTTTGTCTTAGGGATTGATTTTGTAAGGAGTCAATATGGTAACTGTTTCTATTTTATTCTCTCCAATGTCCCTATTTATCTATTGTTATATGTAGATGACATTCTGTTAATTAGTAAGTCTAGGTCTAAGATAAATGAATTAAAACAAATGTTAAACACAAGTTTTGACATGAAAGACTTAAGGTCAGCTAAGAAAATTTTCAGAATGACAATAGAAAGGGATAGAGGAAATTTCAGCTTAAAAGTTTATTAAAATGACTATTTAATGAAAGCTGTAAAAAGGTCTGGCATGCATAATTGCAAGCCAGTGAGTGTTCCATTAGCTGGACATTTTTTCTTAACTAAATCTCAATGCCCAACGTCCAACTCTGAAATCATTAAAATGGAAAATGTTCCATATTCTAATGCAATTGGAACTATCATGTATGCTATGATTAGTACGAGGCCTAATCTAGCATATGTTATATCATCCCTTAGCAGATTCATGTCCAACCTAGGTAAACCTCATTGGGATGCTCTTAAATATTTATTAAGATATATACATGGGTCTATTAATGTTGGATTAATTTACAAGAAAAGATTTAGTACTCTTGATCTTGTTGGGTATGTAGATTCTGACTTTATAGGGGATAGAGACACCTGAAAGTCCACTACTGCTCTATATTTCACCTTAGGTGAAAATTGCATCAGTTGGAAATCACAGCTGTAGCCTTTGGTTGCTCTGTCTTCCACTGAAGCTAAGTATGTAGCAGTGACTGATGCTGTGAAGAAGGCTATGTGGCTTCAAGGTATACTTCGGGAAATTCACCTGCTTCAAGGTAAGGCTGAGGTGTATTCAGATAATAAAAATGCGATTCACTTGACCAGAAATCCAGTCTACCATGAACACAGAAAGCACACGGATGTCAGGTATCATTATGTTAGAGATTTGGTTGTTAATGGCACTATTTCTATACTAAAAGTGCCTACAGAAAATAACCCAACAGATATGGGTACAAAGTTGCTAAATGCAACTAAGTTCAAGCATTGCTTGAACCTGTTGCATGTGGGTATTGGTTGATCTAATCAACTAGAGCTATAAAGGAGGGGATTGTAGCATGCTGCACTTTGTCATGGAGTCCGGATTCTCCTGCTGTTTGGTGCTTCAAGGTGGAGATTGTTAGCTGCGAAGCTCCAAATGACGTCGTTGCTTTTGGCTAATTGAAGGGCCATGTGCTGCAACCGCAACTTTCCATTTGGCAGCTGCTAGATGGCAGTACGTGGCAACCATCAGCAGCTCCCTGATGGCCCCAGATCTCGCTTTTCTTTGCCCGATTATCTCCCCTGCTCTTCTTCCATTTCTATTGGAATAATCAATCGTGCTTGCACGATCGAATCCCAGCCTTTCATCCATGCTCTATGAGCATTCATCTGAGCCATTCATCATCGCTTTTAATGCCGCCTTTCGGGATGCGAGACATACAGTGATTTGAGACAAAAGTGACAAAAAGCAAAGGAAAAAAAGAAAGATTGAGAAGAGGCGAGAGCCTTCGTCTTGAGGCTAGGGTTCTGGATTGTTTTCTCTGTTATTCATTCTCTGTAAATGTTGTATAGCTTTGCTTAATTTATATGGTTCGATAGGGTTGCCTCTAATTTGTATTAAGTGATTATTTCACATTTTTGTTTCTCGAACCATTGTTTGTATCGAGTGTTTGTGAGGGATTCTTGTGGGTGTAATCTTGGATTCATCTCATAATGCAGTGAGATCTTCTCTCTTGAGCTCAACGTGGACGTAGCCTCGTTTTGAGGTGAACCACGGTAAGAACTCTTGTGCTTGTTTTCGTTTTCTTTTCATTCTCGTTTTCAGTTCTGTGTATGAATGTTTTGCTTCCTATTATGTCCATCGATAGTCTGAGATTGAAAGTTGTAAAACCCTAAAGTGGTGTTCTTTTTGTGTTTTAGTTTTGTGTTTTGAGTTTTGAATTCATTTTGAGTTTTGTGTTTTGAGTGTTTGTTTTGAAATTTTTGAAAATGCGTTCTTTTTGTCATTCTGAAAAATTATTTCTCAAAACAGAAAACTAGAAAATGCTTTTGCTTTGAAATTTTAAAAACAATTTTTTTTGTTATTATGATATTTTATTTAATAAATTATAAATTTGATTAAAAAATTTTAAACTATAAAATAAAATTCAAATAAAAAAAATCAACAACCTTAGAAATATCATTTTAAAAAATTAATACAAACAAAATATATCACATGTTCAGTTTAATAAATAAAAAAAATATAAAAAATTAAATAACACAAAAAAAAAATCAAATCAGCCGCAACCCATCTTCTTCGTCTAGGGTTTTCTATGTGGGGGGGAGGGCGGCTGGTCGCGGTGGCGATGGCAATGAGGGGCGCTAGTCGAGGTACTGTCGCGGTGGCGATGGGGGGCTGGTCACTGTGGCCGTGGGGGGCACTGGTCGCGAGGGCGGTGGCGGTGGCTATGGGGTGGAAGGTGGCGGTGGCTGTGGGATTGAAGGTTGAAGACGGTGGTTGCGTGTGTGTGTGTATATATATGTATGTGTGTGCCTGCGTGTGTGTATATATATATTTGCGTGTGTGTGCGCATATATATATATGTGTGTGTGTGTGTTTGGATGTGTGTATATTTGTATATATGTGTGTGCGAAGATGGCTGTGTGTGTTTGTGTGTGTGTGTATATATATGGAGTTGCTGTGTGTAATGCTGAAGAGGGTATTTTTGGAAAATATTAGTTCCAAAGAGTTTTTAACATGGCTATAAAGAGTAAAAGAGAAAAAATATATTTTTGTTGGCTGCGAATAGAATTTCCCATAGAATTTTCCTTCAACAATTGATAATTACAAATCTATCATTTTTTTAATTACAAATTTACCCTCAAATTGATGACCCTAATTTACAAATCTTTCTCATCCTTCTCCCCCCCCTCCCAATCTTATTCTTGCCATTGTAGCCACTGACGCAGTCACTTCTGCCATTGTTCACCACCACCTCCGTCGTTGTTCGCCTCAAACATAGCCACTTCCGCCATCAACGTTTCTTGTCGCCATTCACCTCTGGCGACGTCTCCATCTCTTTCTCTCTCTCTTTCTCCCCTCCCCATTTCTTCACTCGCAGTTTGCCACCATTACTGAAAATGTATATTCTATATAAATATAAATATACACAAACTAAATATATATATTATACAAAAGATTTACATATATATAAATATACATAAATATGTTTTTTAAATACAACTATAAACTACAAATATATTATACAAAAACATCTAAATTAAATTAATCCCATTTTGTAACTTTTAAAACATTTTGGCTAGTAATATGTTAAACTTTTAAGAGCATAGTTTGGCTTGTTATTTTTAAAAAATTATTTTACAGTTTTGTTTTATTTTTTAAGTTATAAAATGAAAATCAAATTATAAATCATAATATTATAATATTTATTTTTTAAGATACATTTTTTGATGCAGCTTTTTTCGGATATGTAATTTCTCAATCCCATTGTTACTGTTGTTTCATATTAAGCTTAAGGTCAGAAAATATGGATCTCCTTGCAAACTTGTATTTGGGATGACAAAAATCAGAGATGTTACGTAAATTGAGGGTAAATTACATCAAATATTACTAAATTTTGGTGTGTTTTTTATTTTGATCACTAAATTTTAATTCTCTTTAATGTAATCATAGAAATTTAAAAAATTTTATAATGTGGTCACATAAAATTTTTCGGCCACTTTATAGTCGGAGTAGATGACGTAGTGCTGATGTGACAAATAATAAAAATTATTGTGCAATGACAACTAATCAAAACATGTCACATGTCAAACCTATCAATGCCACGTGGCATGTTTTGATTGGTTATTATTGCACAATATTTTTATTGTTTGCCACATCAGTATCACATGAGCGCCATATCATCCACTCCAATTATAGAGTGGCAGAAAAATCTTATATGTGACCATATTGTAAAATCTTTTAAACTTTTGTGATCACATTAAAAAGAATTAAAATTTAATTATCAAAATAAAAAACACACTAAAATTTAATTATCTTTAGTTTTGATTTAATCCCATCAAATCCATCGGGTTGGTTTTCAGATAACTGGAGTGTGAAGGCAATTCCATTAGTTGGATGGTTATTAGTGCTTTATTTTCAAAAATGGAATTGCCTTGTAATTTTGTGTTATCCTCGCTGCCTGTGGTTAGTTGTACCCTACTTTTGCCAAATAGGGTTTTATTTATCATTTTATGGAGTTCATATTATTCTATTTGTACTTTGCTATCAATATGTCGGTTTTATGTCTCTCCTTAGGAATACTAAATGCATAATGCTGCTGCCATCTAGTGCATACGCCATGTTTTATGAATGGTGATTATGCATCTTATTATTTTATTTATAATTTTATATTCAAATATTCAAATAATTTTTAGCTACAGAAACAAGCTTTATAAATCAAATTTACAATTTTTTAAGTGTTTTAGTCATTTATGATGGACTAAAAATATGTATTTTTTTTGTTAAAACTTTAAAAATATGAAATGCAATATACTAAAAAATAAATATAAAAAATAAATATATATCTTTATGATAGGAGAATGGGAGAACAACGATAAGAGAGGAGAATGGGAGAACAACGATAAGAGAGGAGAATGGTAGCAAGAACAAGAAGAGAGATAGGAGGAGAGAGATGGAGGCGAACGATGCCAAAAGCGAGGAGAGAGAAATGGAGAGAGAGAGAGATTAAGGCGTCATCGACAGCTAAAACAGTGAAAGCAAACATCAACTAGCAATGTTGATGGTGGTGAACAATGGCAGGGGTGGTGGCGAACAATGGCGGAAGCACCTGCGTCAGCGGCTACAACGACGAGAACGAGATGTGGGCAAGGAGGGAGGGAAGAGAGAGAGAAGGAGAGGAAAGGAGAAAGAGAGTGAGGAAGAAGCGTGAGAAAAATTTGTAAATTGGGGTCTTCAATTTGAGGGTAAATTTATAATTAAAATAGAAGATAAGAATTGTCAAATCTCAAATCAATTGTCCAAACCATTGTGCAAGTAACATTCTCTCATCCACTATTTCAAAAGTCCATTTGTTCCAATTATTTGTTGAAAGTTGGGGTCACTTGAATAAGTTAACCCATTTTAAATTCTTGACAAAGCATCTTTTAAATGAAGAATTATACTGTAAGATTTTTTATTTATAATTTAATTTCTTATCAAGATAAATGATCATACAGTGTCGAAAGTAAAAGTAAAAATAAAAAACAATCATTTTTCTTGTTAGGATGGTTTAAATTTACATAGCCTTTCTCAATCCAATGTTTCATTTAGTCACGGTTGTAGTTGTAAAAAATAGTAAATTTATTATTATGGTTGCCTTTAATTGTCTAAAGCGTGCATTGCGACTACCATCCAAACATAATTCCAATTCATAATCACAAGAATTGGCAAATGCCAAATCCATGAAATAAATTGTGGAATTCATTTTCCAGTTCAGGCAATATTATTATTGTTAGAGGAAGAGCGTATTTTAGTCCAAACATAAATTTTACACTTAAATTGTGAAATTTATTTTCAAATTTCACCTATTTAATATATACTTCAATTTTATACTCAAAAATCAAATCTCTAATGCATTGGACAAAACAATGGTTGTGATTTAGGATCCTTCAGTTTTGAGATTGTCGGCTGCTACGTGAAATTCTTCAAATCTGAATTTGGGTTTTATCTAGATTTTGGTTCAATTTAAGATTTTGAAATACCGATAAAAACATTAAGGTCACGTATGGCATAGTTAATGTGACATCAGATCTAAGAAAATAATAATTTAGTCTTTTTTATGCATAGTGACCAATTTGACCTTAAATCTAAAATTATAATATTTTAATTTATAATTTTTAAAATAAAAGAACCCAATTTACACTACAAGGAAAATGGGTATTGCTGGCAAACTTTTCCCGGCGGTTTGAATAACTGTTGGGAAAACACTATAATTCCCGACGGTTATTAAAACCGTCTGGGATTTAACACAATCCCCGACGGTTTTGAAAATCGCTAGGGATGTTTACCCATTACCGGCAGTTTGTAAAACCGCCAGTGATGTTGGCCCATCCCCATAGAAAATATATGGTGTATCTACCCCAGCGCGCCCTCGCTCCCGCCCAAATAAATCTTCCCCTCACCCTCTTCTCTTCCAAAATCCCCCCTGCAAACCCTAACCCTCTCTCACTCGCTCTCATCGCTGCCTCTCTCGCCATCGCTCACTCTCAGTGGCTCTCGGCCTCGTTCGCTCACTCTCAGTCGCTCTCAGCCTTGAATTCTTGAACAAAATGCGGTTGTCGCCGAAGACAAAATCGTACAGACCAAACCGCATTTCTTTTATCTGTTAGTGAGAGTTCATATTCTGTTACTCTGCCTTGTGAATTGCTAATTGTCTTGGATTTGCAGTTTGATTTGATTTGAAAAAATTGAAAATGTGGACATTTGCATGGTAGAGATACATCATACGTCCAGGAAAATTGTGCAAATGCTGACTATTTAGACAAGGACATAGGCTTTTCTATTCAAGTTCATACCCATTCCATGTGATCATCTGTTCAGATGCTGTATTGGGGTTTCCTTGTTTGAAGATATTTTTTTCCCGTTATTTTTATCCTCCATTTTCAGATTGAAATGCCTAATTGATATTTGTGCCATATCCAATGTTTATTTTGTATCTGTATTCATATTTGGTGTTCTTTAGTATTGCACCTCACTTGCATAGTTTTTCTCCATGTAGGATTATTCTATATGCAATAGCAATGGTTGATTATGATCAAGACAAGTTGGAGGTTTGTAAAGATGTTCTGAAGACAAGGGATGGAATAAATCGATTAGCGCTTTACCACTCTTCAGTTGCAGGTTGTTGCCAATCTTTGGATTTATATTTCAGGAGTTACTCTAAAATTATGATTGCTATTTATTAGATAATGTTAATAGAACTGCATCTTAAGTGGAGTAGAACAGGAAATGAATTGTTTTCTTACATAGAACAATGAAGATAATGTTGTCAAGTTGGTTGGAAATAGAAACGTGACAGGTGAAGCCATTCCTATTTCTAGCATGCTATTGTTTTTTTATTCAATTTTAAAATGTATAGTATAAAACATTATTTATTAAATAATTGGCTGCTCATTGCTAAATTCTTGTCAGTTATCACCCAAGTGTAAGAACTAATGTGAAGACGTAGAGCAGGAGATCAATCCACTAGGCTCAGGGAATTTTCTGTTTTGTCTTTGGGTCTACATAAAAAAGGAAGGAAAAAAAAAAAAGAAAAGGCAGCAATGCAAATCCATGCACAATCAGTTTTCTTGGTAGAACAGTAACAGCTGGGGTGCTGAATGTGAATTTAAGGAACTAGCCACTTTGTAGAACTAATGCCATTGGTTAGTTGATTTCTTGTTTCATTTGTTTTAGCACCATAGAACATGGGACAACTTGCCAGGACTGTCACGAGAAGATATCCCCAAGTTGTAGGGTATTGATGTTTCACAATTGAAATTATCACCAGAATAATACAATTATAGCTCTATTGAAAGCACAGAGGTCATCACGCAAGCGATTATTTTGCAGGGGTGAAATGAGAACTACTTCACTAAAATGGTTAGCCACTGCAGCAGGAAGCTTACACTTGTCTTCCATTTTTTTATTATTGCTTGTAGTTTGAACTCATATAATGACAATGAATTCTTCAAATGGACTTAAGTGCTTTTCTAACATTGAGCATACCTCATCAATGACTCCACCTTTGCTTCCTTTCGCTTGCTCTCCTACTCTTGTCCTCTTTTTACCCCACAAAATGCTTTGATATATTCTTTAGTCTTTGATAATCTTCTTCATTGCTCTTCTCAACCTTTCAGGTTTCCAAATGCACCTGGTGCATTGCTTTACCCTTTTTATGGCCAAGGGGAACTGCCTCAGGCATTTTGCCGTCGTGCTGCAGTCAAGGGTTGTATATATGTAAGTTCTGTCTGGTATGGCTTCAGCTGCATTTGCTTGGTGGCATCTATCGCTATGCATTCTCATTGCACCCTTTTCTTAATCAGTCTCGATATATATCTTATTCCAGAATGGCTTGAATGCGGCCCCAACGTATATAATTTTATTTCGCAACTTTATTTTCTGCCTTAATTTTTTCAGAAATTGGTGCACTCATTATCAGTAGCATCTTCTTGGCTTCATACTGTTTTTGTTGAACCATTTTCTTCTTCTCTCTAACCTTGTTTGGAAATGCACGGTTAAGTGCATACTGCAGGGACTTTTTTAATTGATAGAAACTGCTAGGTTTTGTACACCTTAATCTAGTCACTATTTGTTTGTTGCCGGTGAATGCTTGAATATCTATAGAAATAGTTTTATGCAGGCATTGCATAAAACGAAAATAAGTTCTTACAAGTTCTTCCTTTGCTGGCAGTTTTAAAACCGCCAGCAAAGGAAGAATAAAATATTTTGCCGGCGATTTTAAAATTGCCAGCAAAGGAAGAATTTTTCCGACGGTTTTAAAACCGCCGGTAAAGTAAGAATTTTGCCAGCGATTTATGAAAACCGTCGGTAAATAGTTTTTCTTGATGGTTTTCGACCATCGAAAAACTTTTCCGACGGAGGTATTTCTGGTGGTTATAATTACTGTCGGTAAAACTTTTACCGACGGTTTTTCAACTTTTTCCGGTGATTTTTTCACCGTCGGAAAAAGTTAAAACTCTTATAGTGAACTCCCAACCGAAGCAAAGAAAATAAATATTTCAAAGAATTAAATTTAATCCCCAGTCTTAAAATCGGTCCAATCAAAAACTGGATGAGCACATGTATAGAAAATCGTCCAATCAAATTCTTGATCCATTCCAATTCAATTTACGGTTAATGAGGATTGATCGAACACTTCAAGTTACTAGTGAAGAATGTTGAGGCGATGTGAGCTTAATTATATAATAATAATTCAACCTATTTAATATTGGATTAGAGAAAAAATGTCAAATGGATGGCAGGCACTAGAGTTAGCCGAAGGGAGTCATTGGTTGGTGATTGGACCTCTTCAATATCGGGCTTGGTCATTGAAGTGCCAAATGGGCTGGGTTAAGCCTCGAGTGAGCTGTGCACATAGACCAGCCCAGCCCAGACCATCGGCCAAGGAGGCCCATTTTGGGATTTAATAGAGACACAGATTGATCTGAACTTCCAATCCCATGTCTCGGACATACGGCGTGGCTGTCAAGCCATTGGCCAGTGAACGTGAAACACGGAACGCTAAAGCAATAAAAAATTATTTCTTTCTTAACTGGGCGAGAAAGAATCTGTGCTTGCTTTCGTGGTTCAAGTGAAGGAAAAATTCCACTATCAATATAACGATTTAAGGTGAAGCCATAGGATGGACTTGGGATTTTGATTTAGAGGTGAATTTAAATATAAAAATATAATTTTTTTATAATTATACTTTATGACTTTTTATATTAAAAATTATAATTATTTAAAAAATTATCTTGATTAGTTGAATCTTTAAACTCATCATGGCTATAAAAAGTGAGATCTTGTCGTATAAGAAGTCAAACTCAATTAATTAATGTATTCAGACGAATTTGATAATCATAGAATATTTGAAGAAAAATGTCTTAATATTTTTTTTTATTCATTAAAGCTTCAAAGAAATTATACAACGTTAATTTGTTCAATACTTATTTTGTTAACTTGTTTATTTTCTTCAATATAAATTTTTTTCATACTTACTTTATTTACTTCACAATTTTTTTCAATACTTACTTTCTTTGCATCATTATAAAAAAATAAAATTATAAGTAAATTATAAAAAATACTATATGGTTACTTAGGACATTATATACTTACTTTCTTCAATATTTACTTTTTTTATTTCTATTAATAACATATAATATAATTTTTTATTTTTAATAATAAATTATTATTAAATAATAATTTTTTTAAAAAAAAATCTGGCCCAGCCTCACGTGGCTTCAACCTTGTCTCTAACCGTTTAATAGCTATATTTCACGGAAACGAAAACGGAAAACGCTTTTAATAGAAAACGAAAACATGGAAACAGACATTTTTTTAAAAAAATATAGGCATAAATATAGTCTGAAACAAGAATATAAAACATTTCAAAAACATTTTAAAAACAAAAAAATAGTCATATGAGATATTTTCGTGCAACATAGTTTAATAGAACATATTATTGACTGATTGTTAAATCAAGCATGTGATTCAATAATTAATGGAATAAAGGCCTTGGCTTCTGTGCTCCGCTTGAACAGTAAATAAAGTGGAGGATTTGGGTCCCTCAAGAGAGGAAAGAACATGCATTTGGTGTATCAGCATCGCAAGTTAGTAGTTGGTCAAGAAAGGGGGCATAAAGTGCCTTCCGTGATGAATCTTGGAACAAGTATCACAAGTCAGGAATAATGAATATAGGCTGTATCAGCATCGCAAGTCAGGAATAATGAATATAGGGTCTCTTTATAATCCCAACTTCTGCACACCAAGTGCTCCACAAACTGTCGTGTATTTATGAATAATGCTATTTGGCCACCCTCGTTGCCACCCTCAATGCCACTCTTCAGCAAATTACCAATCTACTCATAGTGCAGATTTACAAAATTAATCTTAGCCAGTACTTCATCTCTCTCACACCAAAGGTCTCAATCTCTCACTCTTCTCTCTCTCTCTCTCTCTCTCTCTCTCTCGCTTTCAACCGTCGAATCTCTCATTCCCTCTCATTTTCGGCCATCGGTCTAGCTCCCTTCCTTCAGCCCTTAGGTCGATCTGGCGCAAGCATTATCCACCGACGTCTCAAGAACTCTGTAAAACACTGATTTACAAAGATCCAACTATCTGATCTTCGATCCGAGCGTATTTTTACCGTGAAAGTGGTCCCGATCTACAAGAAGGTAAGTCATTTAGTTTTATCAGTCATGATTTTCAGTATACATCAATGATATATATGTATATACGCGCGATTTGGGTTTTGTCGAAAGTTTAAACTGTGATTTATGGAGTTTCAGCCGTTGGATGTTGCTGGTTTTTGGGTATATGGGTCGATTGGGATAAGGGTGTCGGGTGGTTGCGTCGGATGGCCGGAAACCACCGGCCACGATGGCCGATGGCGACTGACAGTCCGTTTACGCGGATGTTGGGTTTGGCCAACTGATTTTTGGGTATGTGGGTGTTGAGAACATACATTTAAAAGAAGTTGAAGAAATTAATCATTGCTTGAGGAAGTTAAATCATGTTGTGTTTTTGTTGGAAATGATGATTAATTGATGCTTCTGTTTTAGTGTTGTAACCCCTACGGTTACATTTCTGTTTCTCATATATGTTACCTGAACAGGTATTCACGAAAAAGTGTATGATAGAATAAGCTTTAGAGGAGATTTGGAGGTGACAGAATCAACCTTTCCACACAATCTATCATCACATAATTTGAAAAGTGTAAAAGAATTTCAAATCAGGTATAAGAAAAAGCAGAGCCTAAAATGCAGTATACACGATCCAGTATGCTTCCCACAACATATGTCCAGTCAGTTTATGTGGTTTAACAATTTGTTTAAATACTAGAAGTACCATGTGATAGGCATATTGTCACCTTGTACATCAAATAGACATGAAAAATTAAATCAATGTGTAACTAAAAAAAAAAATGATTTTCTAGAATATTTACTGATAGTAATATTGAACAAACCTGAATTTGCTGTATGCCTGTGAGATCCTTGCAGAAATCAGTCAGAATCTAGTTGCATGTTGGCTTTTATTTTAAATATACTTATTAAGTCTTGTGACTCATTTTATTTTTAACATCTTTCTAGATTAAGGAAGGAGAAGTTCGAGGTCGAGTATGGGGATTTTTCGTCCCGAGTCCCCTCTCAACCGAAAATATCATCGGAGGTGAGTGTAAGCAGAGACTTAGATGAGGTGTTTTGTTAGATTCAATTAACTAATGCCATGATGTGTATGTAAAAGCCCTTATAATGTGATGATTTTCAATTTGCTTCCACTGTCGTGAATAAAAATTGAGGTGAAAATTTGAGTCGCTACACATTATCATTGACAGATTTGTACACTTAGCATTTGATTTTGACTGTTTAGCATGTCATTGTCACTTCAGCACCACGTCATCGTCATGGCAGGAGTTCAAATAAGTGTACAGTAAAAAAATTTTAAATGTGATCAAATTATAAAATATTTCAAACTTTTATGATTACTTTTATAAAGAATTGAAATTTAGTCACACGTCGTAAAAGACATCAAAATTTAGTAACCTTTGATTTGATTTACCCCATTTTTCCCGTGTCGTTTGTTACTGGTTGCTTTGCTTCTTGCTGGGCCCACCTCTATCGTTTTGCAGCTTCCCAAGCCCATTTCCTTCATGATCACTTTTATGTTCCTTTTCCTTTCCGTTTCCTGAAGTGGCAGAAGTGTTACGGGCTCGTGTTCCTTTTCTAAAATCAAAGAGACTTTTTTTATTGGGGCGCCGCTTGTGTTCCTTTTCCTTTTCCATTCCTAAAGTGGCAGAACTGTTACACTTCAAATGGAAAGGGCTTGTGTTCCTTTTCTGAAATCAAAGAGAATCATTTTTCTTTTCATTTTTCTTCACTGTTGGGGGCGCTGCTTGTATTCCTTTTCCTTTTTCAAAGTGGCAGAAGCCTGTGTTCCTTTTTCTTTTTTAAAGTAGCAGACAGACATGAATTACTTCTCCAATTCAATATTTGTTTTTTGTTACGGTTAAAGTTGTAAAAAATAATAAATTTATTATTATGATTGTATTTAGTTGTCTAAAAAGTTTAATGAAGCCTTACACTTTATAGTACTGATTAGAATTGTTGTTAATTTTAGACAGAATTATTATAAAATTAGGTAAAATTTTTATAAACCAATACTTTTGAAAATAAAAATCAAACCTATAAAAATTCACACTTACTTAACCAAAAAGCATTTCAAAGCTGACAGACAAATCTTCCACTGTATTTATGGTAGGCAGACAGACAAATCTTGCAAGCGAGGGCTAGCGAACAGAGAAATGGGCAGTTGGGTGGTGGAGATGCAAGCTACAAAGTCCATCTACAGAGTCCATCCCTTCATCTCAAACATTAACAAGATAGCCTACCAGCCCAGAATGGTGTCGTTCGGGCCGTACCACCATGGGGAGCCTCAACTGGCATGGATGGAGGCTCACAAGAAACGTGCTCTCCTTTCCTTCATCGATCGATCAAAGCAAAACGAGCAACAGGTCTATGACCTCGTAGCGGAAATGGCTCAACATTTGAAGGATTCGTATGATTCCCTCGACTCTACATGGCAAGAAAACACCGAGAAATTCATGGAATTGATGATCTTGGATGGGTGTTTCATGCTTGAATTATTACATGTCTATGCGCTTGACAAATATTATTCGGACAAATATTATTCGGAAGACGACCAAGTCTTCAGCCAACATGGGAAGATCTATCTCAAGCAGTTTATCAAGGCCGACATGTTGATGCTAGAGAATCAGTTGTCGATGTTGCTTTTGCTTAGACTCATGCATCTTATACAGAAGAATGATGAGGTATATATTGAACTTTTTTCTTATTCTTTTTTAAATATAAATGAGATTTAAAAGACATCACTGATTGAATTAATAAAATTTTATATGAGATTTAGATTACATTATGACTTGACCTAAACTTGAGACTTTTGCACAATCAAAAAAAAAAAAAAAATTACCCCAAGACTTGATCAAAAAGATGTCATTTCAATACTTAAAACTAGAAAAGAATTTGAGAGATAACTTGTGTATGTAAGAGTAACTTAGAATACCATACATTTGACTCATCCTTGAGATCTTTCTATACCTTTCGAGTTGAGCTTTACAATGAGGATTAAAGGGAATTAACTGGCCCTGCCCATATAAGTTGATTTCTCCTATTTTTGTGAATTCGAGATTAATTTGGATTGAAATTACAAAATTATTAGGACACGTGACATAAAGGAATCTTGAGATGCTTGTTTTATGATTCTTTGTATTGGGTTTAGATTTATTAATGAACCCTAAATCCTAAGTATTGCCTCATATTGAGGAATTTTTATTTAAAATTACCTATGAAGAAGGGCTGTTGGAGTGATTTTTGGGTTGGTTCCCTAAATTTTGGTGATGGCGAACCATTTAGCAACTTGTTGTAGATAGCCTAACACTTTGTCTTAATTGGATTTTTTTATTTTTTTCAACATTATCAATAAAATATTATTGTGTTTACTTTTAAAGTATAGACATTTTCTATACGTTGACGTATTGGTGTCTGACACTCAACACATAGGGGACATATTCACATGGCGTGTCTGGACACTTTTTTAAAATTTTTCATAAAGGCGTGGGTGGGGATA
Source organism: Diospyros kaki (assembly GCA_036245055.1). Taxonomy (NCBI): domain Eukaryota; kingdom Viridiplantae; phylum Streptophyta; class Magnoliopsida; order Ericales; family Ebenaceae; genus Diospyros; species Diospyros kaki. Next base: position 41,569,866 of record BSEG01000007.1, on the reverse strand, counting down.
CTTGCAAGACAAGTGTGTTATTTATTTCTTACTCTTCACTTTGATTGACTTAGTAATTACATAATTATTTTGCTTTTTCATGTTTTGATTGTCTGATTGTTCAGTTTTCATACTCTTCATGCTTCTATTGGCTAGAACCTCAACTAGATTTTTGATTGTTAACTAAAATATTGAAGTTATTTATTTAAAAATTTGACTGTTGAATTTTAAATGTATATTACCACTTCGAAATATACTTGTCGAATCTTTTTAGATTTTGTTATGTTTTAAAATATAAAACATTATTTTATTAATTGACATTTCTCCACAATGCCATGTCTTACTTGAGTAGCATGTCTAGTGTCCTCATGTCCTGCATCCACGCCCAGGGTTTCATACTTGCTTTACTTCTCACATTATTTGTGCAGCCTGACGTTGAAGACTTGAATGAGATCATACTCTGTTTTCTCAAGTACAAGGAGAAAGATGGCAACTATCCAAAGATGGGAAAATGTTTGCACGTGCTTGACCTCTACCACAAGAGCCTACTCCATACAGACAATGAACACGAAAATGCAGCCCCCCAATCTACAGATCAAAGAGAACACTACACAAAGATGGGCAAATGCTTGCACAAGCTTGACCTTTATTGCAAGAGCCTATTCCACACACACAACGAAAGTGGAAATGTAGCCTCCCAATTTGCAAATCAAGGAGAAGGAAAGAACGAGAGGATCGGCCCCAACATTGTCCGCCCAGCCACAGAGCTCCACGAAGCCGGCGTCCGATTTATGAGAAGCAAAAGCAAAAGTCTCCTGGACATCACCTTTGACGGCGGTGTCTTGAAACTTCCCACTTTCACAGTTTATCAAGATACTGAATCAATTTTCTTGAATCTCGTAGCCTTCGAGCGTTGCCACTTTCCCGCTGGCAACTACATCACTTCGTTCATCGCATTGATGGACCATATCATCGACGATAGTCGGGATATCAAACTTTTGAGCTCGAAAGGGATTATTGACAACTTAATTGGGAGTGACAAGGAGGCAGCCGATTTGATCAACAAAATGACCAAGGAATGTATTTTTGTTATGGACGGCAAGCTTGGCCAGATGTACAAAAAGCTCATTGACTACTGCAACACGCCCTGGCATAAATGGCGCGCCAATCTAACTCAAACTTACTTTAGAAGTCCGTGGGCAATTATTTCTATCATCGCAGCCTTCCTTCTCTTTTCTCTTACTACAGTGCAAACTATATTTACCATCCTAAATTAAATTAGAAGTGTTATTTGCAAAATTTTAATGACATTCATATAAATATATAAGAGATTATTAAGTATTATTAAAAATATCATAATTAATATCTAAATAATTTGTCTATAAATTAATTGTCAAATAGGAAGTGTAATAAAATCTCTTGAGTGAGTTTAAATTTTTTTCATTTTTTATTCAATTTTTTTTTTGTATTTAATTGATACATATCTACATTTGTATGTCATTTTTTTAGAGTTAAATGCACTAACATGTAGATACGGTGTTTATTAGTCTGAATCAACCTAGGGCCAAACCAAATTTGGACTGGTTTGATTTGGGCCAATCATAATCGGTCACAAATATTTTTTTTCTTACTTTTTAATATAAAATTTAAACAAATATATATATGTTTTTTACATATATCACTCAAACAAAATTTTCATCAGAAAAATCTAAACAAAAATCAACTAGCTTACATTTTAATAATACATTATATGTATGTCATACTACTTTTTATTATTAATATATAATATTAATTATTTTAAATCAATTTTTCATCTTGAGCTGATCTTGAACCAAACTAAACCAAAAATTAGTTGAAGTAAAAATGTAGAATGAGAACCAAATTGGACCAATTTTGTGGTTTGAGTCAAAATTTGAACACTCTATACCTAGATATAACTATTTTGGTCTCTTATTGAATTATATATTTTGTAATTTCAAAATTGATGTGACGGCAACTAAAATTATAAAAATACCCCTACGCGCTAGTATTCTCGCCCGCCATATGGATTGCCCAAGAGACTAACATATGGACATATGGCTAGTCAACAATCCAGAGCAGAATTTGAAAAATTCGGGTCGGACCGTGAGAGCCGTTCCAACTTGACCGGAGTCCTCGAGAGTTGTGCATGTCCATCTCAAGTTTATCTCAGGTACCCCATAACAGAGCTACCTATAAAAAGCATGGGTCCTCACCAAGTATGAAAAAAAAAGCTCTCTAACTTTTACATTTATTACTATCTGAATTTACTCTACTAATTTGAGCATTGGAGCTCACCTCGGGGGACCCTAGCCCCGTCACTCCATTGTCTTGCAGGTTTTATCATTGAGGTACGACATCGCCAAGTCCGAAGTACTATTCTCGAGATCCATTCGCAGAGATAGCACGTGATGATTGGTCCCAAAAACTAACATCAAAAACTTACCACAAGAGTATCATGGTCATGGTCAAGTATTTTGATTATTGCATGTAATACCCAGGAAATTATTAAGAATATAAATGGTATTTGATGAAGGGTATAAGTGGAATCATCGAAAGAATAAGGCTACAGGACACATTATCACAATCTTAAGTGACCAAAACAACCCGAGGGAGTACGCCGGACCCTACATAGCCAAGAAAAATGGTATAATATTGACAAGTGATACGAATTATGATTTTAGGTAATGAAAGAAATTTGATCAGGAACAATTTTTGGTACAACTGTCGTTCAGGTTGAGAAAATCGAATCGACATAGGGAATATCCGAAAAGTCAACAAAGTATCTTGGGGACTTAGATTTTATCTATAAAACAACCCTTGAGCAATTTCAGGTTAAAACGAAGAAATTTGGGGTCAAAACAATCAATCGGGCCAAAATATAATTTTCTAAATTTATCAGAGAGAGGTCAAAATGGTAGTTTTTCATAAATTTCAAAGGCAAAATGAGAAGTAAAAAACTTATGGGCCTTAATAGTGGTATTGGATAGATCAATGGTGCTTGGGAAAGGCCAGAACTGCTATTACAAGAAATCAACGGGTGAAAGTGTAAAAAATGAAAAGTTTGGGGTGTGAACGCAACAGCAAAAAATGGCCGCTGCAAATCCACTGCACATGGAGGCCATCTCCGGCGATGGGACAACCGAGGGTGGTTCGAGGAAGGTAGTATACGGCGCAAGGAGGCTTGGGGCCCAAGCCTTGGCCTCTGATTAGTTTAGAAACGACCGGAAATCGCCTATAAATACCTAGGTTTTGGCCAAAACTTGACGCTCAAATTACTCACGATTGAGGATGAATCGAAGAAAGTGGTTAGGGGATTTTGATCCTTGAGAGAATGGGAGAAAATTTGAAGAATTTGGTGTGGTTTGGCATTCATTTGAAGCGGATTCTAGGGTGGCCAGAAAAGCTTAGGCGGACCACCTTTTGTCGCTTGTAATTGCCCGTTTGGGGCATTTTTTGGTGACTTTTCGGCATGCAAATTATGCCATTAGGATCGATTCTCCAAGGGCTTCAAGGGGGTACCTTTTGTTTGGGCATCGAAGACGTCGACGGCGGCCGAAAAATTAGGGAAGAAGGTGGCGCGTGGCTACACGCGCCACACACCACGCGCAGCCACGCACTAAGCGCGTGAGAGCACGTGAACAAGGCTATTTCGGTAATTTTTATTTCACTATTTTTCTATATTTATTTTAGGAATTATTGTGTTGAAATATTTGAAAACATAGTTGAGGAGATAATTATTTTGGAATTATCGAGGTGAAAATTGTGAAAAAATAGAGGAAATTATGGAAAAATTGAGGAAAATAGACTTTAATGCTTCCTTAATTAATTATGGTGTTTAGTGAATATGTTGGCTCGAGATTGAATATAAGTTCAAGTATTTGGGATTTGTCACGCAAATCGAGGCAATGCACGAGGATTAAGACAATTCGAACACGTTCGAGGTGAGTGGTCTAACTCTAGTTTTACCTTGTTTTGGATATGTTTTGATGCGAGTGTAGTGAGTTCGGGTGAGTGGTCTTACCAGAACTCGGAATGCTATGTTTATGCGTTTTATTCATGTATTCATGGCATTATTTGCATATTGATCATGTGGTATATTGCATCAATTGTTTTTACTTGCAAAAGAGTCGGTGCATGGAGTGTGATTTTCATATCATCGGGGCATTGATTTTTGTGTCGTTGTTGGGTCCGTATGGGACGGGATGGGGTTTACTTGAGAATGGGACAAGGTTAATCCAAGTGAACGAGTGACACGGTAGGGCACTCGAGAGATTAAGTATGTCGCTGCAAGGTCAACCCCAACGGTGTGTGGAATGGATTTTTCACGGGAGGTTGAGTATGTCAGGGATATTTCTCAAGTTAAACGTGTTTGCATGATGTCGTTTTGTCTGTGTAAGTCATGCTTGTATGTTTTTCATGCATTATGTAAACTGTTTCATGCCGTCACTTAGATGTTTTGTCATCTAACCTGGGTTATGCCTCTGGAACGTTCAATGTTCCAGTTAGGGACTGTTGCGAGGGTAAGGACATGGCCAATTGAAGGTCAACGGTGCTTAGATTGATAGTTGTTGTAAACTTTTGGGGTTTTAGTATGTATTTCAACGTGTGTATGAATAATTATACGATAACGTTGTTATTATTTGGTTATCTGTATTACGTATTTTGTTATGGAAATACTATGTAAGAATCACGATGTTTGATGTTAATGTATCTGCTGCGTTATGGTATGTCTCGTTTAGTTGTTAAGATTATTGATCTTATTAAGTTAAACGGGTAAGATTGGGATTTTTGGGATCTTATGTGTGCATGTGAAGGTTGTTCATAAAGTACCGCGCGTGATGATGTTAGAGAAAAAAAAAAGATTCCCGAAATACCCTTATAGTGACACGCCTGGCGAGACGGGGTGTTACAATTGGTATCAGAGCCCTAGGTTAAAACCCTAGGACGGTTTGGCTAGGTTGTTAAACTTAGCATGGTTAGAACTACTGAATGAGAACTTAAAACAAGGTTATGGATTCTAAGAGACATTCGAAACATAGATGAAAATAGTATGGAGATGCTTGAGAGATGGGATTTGAGGTTTTTAACTTAAATATACTTTCGGTGACAAGAGGAGACGGACAAATTCTATCTATGTTTTGGGCACAATAGTGGGAAGGGAGAGAGAACTGGTAATAAGAGTTGTCGAAAGGACATAGATATACGATCAACAAAATGTTAGAAGAATGAGTACGCTAGTGATTCTGGTATAACTTGAAGCACATAAAATCTCTTTTGGAAGAATTATAGTAAATCGTTTTAGTATCTCCCGATTAGAAGGTGTTAAATGGTGATGTCGTGCCCTAATAAGATAAGTGAAACGACTGAGGTTACTAAGAGAACTCATCGAGGGACGTGGGAGAGTAAGAATGACTTGCAGCTAATTTTAAGGTGGAATTAGATATCTGAAGTGGAGTCTTAAGAGGAACATATTTAGTTAGAGCCAATTAGTGGAAATCCCAAATGGAGACTTAGGGGAAAAGAAATTAATGGATCGTAAAGACAAAATCCCTACTTAGAGATCTGGGGGTTTATTGGTTAAAGTCTTTGAGACTATTAATTGGAGAATACTATACCTTGCTAAGTGATAGAACTTGGATTGGGAGTTAGCATCCAAGGATACGGTTCGAATGTAAGGTTGATAAACCATAACTAAGGATTCGTAAGATCTGGAAACCGTAGATTGGAGGTCATTAGTCAAAATCATTTTTGTTGAATGTTGGGATATCTGATGGTTATTAAGAATAAGCGAGTTGTGGACGGTTAGTATGATATGACATAACCTAATTGTAAATCAGGTTTATGAACAGAAGGTATAAAATCATTAAGGTTCGAGGATAAGAATGACTCGGTATAGATTGAGGATCCTAAGGAACGATCTAAGTAAGAAACCCAGGATGATTTGATAAATGCTTTAGAGAACATAATTTGAGGGTTTTAGGAATCCGAAATTATTGATGGGGATATTGAGATAAAAGACCTAGAGTTGTTGACAAAAGAAATAAAGGAAGGTTATCTTAAGAAAACAGCTCCTAAGATCGAGTCATAAGTGTTTGGTTCCATATGTTATCTGAGGGTAAAAAGAGCCAAGGTATGGATTTGAGTCTCATGGAAGTTCGAGAAAAGATAGAAGAAGGAGTTGTATCAAGGATATTAATCTAGGATCAGACGAGGAAATCAAATCAGGATTAATTGAGGATCGAATTCATGTTTAAGGTGTTCTAGAAGTTTTTCTCGGTAGTAATTGGATTGAATAAAATGCTTTAGGTAATAGTGAGAATTTTCCTTTTAAGATTAGAAGGATTTTGGAATTTCGAATAGTGACTACAAGACAAAGAGGGAACGACCATAAATCAGCTATAGTTAGGGTCGAGAAGCGACCGAAAACTACTAGGTTACGCAACGTGAAGTTCGCATGTTTTGGGGATTAGAATTTTCATTGGAAATTTGAAAAAGTCTTGTAGCTTATAGAGAATTTGCAAAATGAAACCTTACGTGAATATTTGGGATTATAAATAATATAAGGATCAATGATAAACTATAGATTTGTAATTTAGGACGACTCTTGGAGATTAGAAAGATTTCGAGGCAAGAGAATTTCGTATTTGACTTGATGTTTCTAATTTACTCATACTGTATAAACTTGGAGATAAAATGATAAATTCAACCCAAGGAGGCGATTACAACTAGACCTTGAAAAGACCTTAGTCGATTTAGGAAGGTTTTAAATCGAAAGGAAATGGTAGCGAGGTGTGTGAAATTATGCACACAAAATGGTCGAATGGATGATAAGTTTTGTCAAGGACCAAAAGGGTAGTCATAAAAGTCTTAGCTTGAGTTTTAAGGCACCAAGCGATGAGATAAGATTCGCTAAAACTTGATAAGCTCGTAGAGATATCTTGAGGCATGGTATGGTGAATAGGTCTTAACACGTTGATCTTAATTGATCCAAATGAAGAAATAGGAAGATTGAAAAAGTGACCCATAAAGTGAAGTGTCAAGTTGAAAGTCAATCGCGAAATAAGAAGTCAGAAACATGTAAAGGAGATAGACTGTAAAAGAAAATTCAAGGAACTAGGAATGGTTGGGACAAGGATGCACCACTCAATTGAGTAATATTTTCAGAAAAGGAAATTGAGAATCCAGGAGATCAGGGATTCGGACTAGTAATAATAGATCCATTATAGCTCTTGAAAATGGAACGAGGAATTCTAGAGTAGCAATAACACCATCGGTGTTTGGCCTGTAACAACGGATCTGAGCTTAGGGACCAAGGCAGAGCACTAGTGGTTGGCTTGCGGCTTGGGTGTGATACCCATGGGTCGGACCAACACAGTGAACTGTGGAGACGATCAAATGCCAAGGTTTGGGCGGCAACATGGATGTTATGTACGAATTAGAGTCCAAGTTCCAAGGGACAGGAGCATTGTGGCAGGATCCCTAATCATTATGAAAAGGTTGAAGGTTTGAAAGATAACTTAACCTGGATATTACCTTGTGGGCAATGATTGTCAAAAGAGAATCGAGAAAGAAATGTAATCTCGTGCGAAGAAATAATGTTTGACAGACTATTACCAAAGGTTTGCGAAAGAATTCTTCTAGGATAGTTGCATCCACGACAGAAACTCATGAGGCTATAGTTACTAAGAAGTGATGAGTGGGCCTGGGAATTCAGGAGTTGTGGTGAAATATTAATTATGCTCCTAGGTCGAGGTAGGCTCTAATTAGGAATGGAATAGTCCTTGGTATAGACATATGTTGTGGAGTTACTTCCAGATTAAGCAAGTGGTGGGACGATTATTTTTCAGATATGGCCTTTGGAAGAATTTAATTACGATTATTGACCTGATTTTGGTAAGTGTATTTAATATTACACGCCCCAGGAATTGTGAGCAATAGGCTCTATTTAATTGTCTCAAATTTTACTTTTGGTGATATAAAAAGGTTGGAGCAATAGTAAGTATATCTTGGTACTCTCAAAAACATGAGTTGATCTTTAAAAGAGACAAAATCAACATGAGGATGTGATAAGTTATATGTTAGTAAGTAAATAGAAATGTTGTTCTTTTCGAGAGACGTGTTATGATGAGTTGTTATAAAGGAAAACGAGAGTTTCTAGTTCCATACTGGAAATCTTATTTGGGTTGTAAGATAGTCGACTAAGCTATTAAAGTTATGTTAGGTGTTGTTAAAGACCCGGTAAGAATCAAAAGTTTTTCAATAAGGTTTTCATTTAAGGAAGTAGTGTGGAAAGTATATCGCTTAAGAAGGAACGAGATTAAATCTATTCCAAGAATCGAGGATAAGAGGAATCTTGTTTAACTCAATAGAGAAACTGTTTCTCATGTGGAAGAATATGGAAAGCACCATTTAGTTGAAATAAAGCATTTAGCGGTACCAGGTTGAGGAGCCACAAGTGATGGACGTGTATAAAAATGGAATGTTGTCGATAAATTGAAACGACACGAGAGTTCTGTGTTAAGATAAATTGATCGGATTAATGGATAGTGTTTGGAAAAGAAATAGTAACATGTCAGAATGTTAGGTTGCTGTAAGAGAAATTGTATTTTGAGAGACCTAAATGGATAATTTGCATGACCAGCTATAAAAGGCTAAGAAGTTATTTTTTTAAAGTTAATATGCAACCAAGGTGTTGATAATTGAGAAAGATACATCAAGTTCGTTCAATGTTATCAATTTCTGTGCAATGATGGAAACTGGGTAAGTTCAATGTTATCAATTTCTGTGCAAAAATGACAGCCAAGTTAGTTCAATCTTTGCATGATCATGACATATGCATTAACATAAGAGTGGGTTGGGAGAATTACTAGTCAAATAAAATGAGTTTTGAGGATATGATTAGAAGTGATATTAGGTTTTGGGAGCCGCGTAACTGCCTGTTTAGAGCTACAACGAGATATTCTAGAAAATAAGTAAGATGCTTGGTAAGTATGGATTGTGTTAGGATGTAAGTTATGAATAATTGCTAAGGATTAGGAATGGTATTTAGGACTTTACAATTGGAAGTCATTAGCAATAGTAGTGATATAATTATCACGGACGAAATTTTGAGGACAAAATTTATTTAAGGGGGAGAGAATGTAATACCCAGGAAATTATTAAGAATATAAATGGTATTTAATGAAGGGTACAAGTGGAATCATCGATAGAATAAGGCTATAGGACACACTATCACATTCTTAAGTGACCGAAATGACCCGAAAGAGTACCCCGGACCCTACATAGCCAAGGAAAATGGTATAGTATTGACAAGTGATACGAATTATGATTTTAGGTGATGAAATAAATTGGATTGGAAACAGTTTTCGGTATAGCTATCGTTCGGGTTGAGAAAATTGAATCGAGGTAGGGGATATCCGAAAAGTCAACGGAGTATTTTGGGGACTTAGATTTTATCTATAAAACAACCCTTGAGCAATTTCGGGTTAAAACGAAGAAATTTGGGGTCAAAACGATCAATCAGGCCAAAATATAATTTTCTAAATTTATCGGAGAGAGGTCAAAATGGTAGTTTTTCAAAAATTTCAAGGGTGAAATAACAAGTACAAAACTTATGGGCCTTAATGGTGGCATTGGATAGATCAAGGTGCTTGGGAAAGGCCAAAACTGTTATTAGAAGAAATCAGGGGGTGAAAGTGTAAAAAATGAAAAGTTTAGGGTGTGAACGCAGCAGCCAAAAATGACTGTCGCAAATTCACCGCACGTGGAGGCTATCTCTGGCGATGGGATGGCCGAGGGTGGTTCGGGGAAGGTAGTATACGGCACAAGGAGGCTTGGGGGCCAAGCCTTAGCCTCTGATTAGTTGAGAAATGGCCGGAAATCGCTTATAAATACCTAGGTTTTGGCCGAAACTTGACACTTAAATTACCCGTGATTGAGGATGAATCGAAGGGAGTGGTTAGGGGCTTTTGATCCTTGCGAGAGTGGGAGAAAATCTAGAGAATTTGGTGTGGTTTGGCATTCGTTTGAAGCGGATTCGAGGGTTGCTGGAAAAGCCTAGGCAGACCGCCTTTCGCCGCCTGTAATTGCCCTTTTAGGGCATTTTTCGGTGACTTTTCGGCATGCAAATTATGCCATTAGGATCGATTCTCCGAGGGCTTCAAGGGGGTACCTTTTGTTTGGGCATCGGAGACGTCGACGGCGACCGAAAAATTGAGGAAAAAGGTGGCGCATGGCTGCACGCACCACACACCACGAGCAGCCACGCACTAGGCGCGTGAAAGCGCATGAGCAAGGCTATTTTGGTATTTTTTATTTCAGTATTTTTCTACATTTATTTTAGGAATTATTGTGTTGAAATATTTGAAAAAATAGTTGAGGAGGTAATTATTTTGGAATTATCAAGGTGAAAATTTGGAGGAAATAGAGGAAATTATGAAAAATTTGAGGAAAATGAACTTTAATGCTTCCTTAATTAATTATGGTGTTTAGGGAATATGTTGGCTCGAGGTTGAATATAAGTTCAAGTATTTGGGATTTTGCACGCAAATCAAGGCAATGCATGAGAATCGAGACGATCCGAACACGTTCGAGGTGAGTGGTCCGACTCTAGTTTTACCTTGTTTTGGATATGTTTTGATGTGAGTGTAGTGAGTTCGGGTGAGCGGTCTTACCAGAACTCAGGATGATATGCTTATGCATTTTATTCATGTATTCATGGCATTATTTGCATATTGATCATGTGGTATATTGTATTAACTGTTTTTACTTGCCAAAGAATCGGTGCATGGCGTGTGATTTTCATATCATTGGGGCATTGATTTTCGTGTCGTTGTTGGGTCCGTATGGGACGGGATAGGGTCTACTTGAGAATGTGACAAGGTTAATCCAGGTGAACGAGTGACATGGTACGACACTCGAGAGATTAAGTATGTCGCGGCAAAGTCAACCCCAACGGTGTGTGGAATGGATTTTCCACGAGAGGTTGAGTATGTCAGGGAGATTTCTCAAGTTAGACGTGTTTGCATGGTGTCGTTTTGTCTGTGTAAGCCATGCTCGTATGTTTTTCATGCATTATGTAAACTGTTTCATGCCGTCACTTAGATGTTTTGTCATCTAACCTAGGTTATGCCCTTGGAACGTTCAATGTTCCAGTCAGGGACTATTGCGAGGGTAAGGACATGGTTAGTTGAAGGTCAACGGTGCTTAAATTGATAGTTCTTGTAAACTTTTGGGGTTTTAGTATGTATTTCAGCGTGTGTATGAATAGTTGTACAATAACATTGTTATCATTAAGATGATACTCAAATCCAGTGACCATGGCAGATATGGCTCAAAAATAATCAAACGGCTCCACATCCTAGACCTCTATTGCAAGAGCTTGCTCTACAAGGGGCTCAAATGTACCAAATCTACCAAGTTAAAGGGTATCTAGGAACCCTACAGCCCCACCGTCATCCGCTTAATCACGGAGTTGAATGAAACCGGCATTCATGTAACATCCCGATAATTTGGGGACAAATAATAATTATTATTTTTTGTATTTAAAGTGAATTATGGTTTATTAAAATTTTATGACTTGAAATAATTTAATGGGTGGAATTATTATTGGACTAGAGGTAATTATTGAATATTTGGGGAGTTAAAGTGAAATATTCAATTATTTTGTACTAAAGGAAATAGGCAAGTAATTATGTTTGGGGGTATAAGTGTTATTTTTAGGTGGGGTGTATGTGTTAATTTCTGAAAAGTATGGGGTCTACGCATAATTTTTGAAACTTGGATGAGGTTTACTTCCAAATTAATGGTGCACAGTTAATCTGTTGTGGAAGCTTGCGAATTAGGCATTCGCTCACGTGTGTAACGATTCGTTGATGGGTCTAGAAGTTATTAATATTTTATTTATGAGAATTGGGAAATTCACCCTTTTAAATTAAATGTGAGTAATATTTTATGTGGCAAATATTTGTAAATAAATGTATGTGTTTAAATTAATTGGAAGTGGGCTTGGCCCAAGTGTTTAAAGCCAATGGAAGTGATGGGTTTAGAGAAATCCCATGGGCCATTAGTAAAGTGGGCCTTGGCATTATATATATATATATGTGTGTGTGTGTGTGTGTGTGTGTGTGTGCCCATGATTTTGTGTGTACAAAATTTGTGATTATAGAAAAAAAAAAATAAGAAAATGGAAAATATGGCAAATGTCAAAAGTAGGCTTAAGGATTTGTTGATGCCCTTTGAGTTGGGTTAGTGAAATGGGCTTTGGGCCTATGTGTATTAAATGATATGTATTAATGAGATGGGCCAATTAAAATAAATGAGTTAATGGCTTGGGCTTGAGCCCAATTGCAAAATTGTGTTTTAAAGTAAATGGAAATGTGAAATGCCCAAAAAGGGCTTGTGAGTTGTGTGTGTGAATAGGAAAAGTGGAGGGCAAAAAGAGGATTGTGCAATTGGGTTGAATAAAAAAAGGGGGAAAAGAAATGAAAATTTAAGCAAAATGGCAAATATGGGCATGAGATATTTTGTATGGTGTGTGAGTGGATAAGAGCATTTTAGTAAATTCCAAGGGGAGAGTGGTTGGCAGCCCACTTCTCCCCATCTTTCTCCCCATGTCCTCATGTTCCTCCCAATCCTTCTTCCTCTCTCTATCTCTCATGGCCCTCCCTCCTCTTATTCTTCTTCTTCTTCCATTTTTTTTTTTTTTTGGCTATATTTGCAGTTTCAAGAAGATGGATTGTTTGGCATCCGGGCAAACTTCTTCGGTTCTCTTTTGAGGTAAGTTCCTCTTGCACTATTTTTCCCCATGTTGTGCAAGTTCTTTCTCGCTTTTGGTTGTATTGTTAAAGATATATCTTGGTATTGCATCCTTTGATGTTAAAATGATTTATCGTATTGAGGGAAGATTTTTTCTTCATTTTCTTCAAATCTCAAGTTGTGTCAAGCCTTTGTTGAGTCTTGTTGATGGTTTCAATGGGGTTTGATCACCCCATTCTTCCTTTAAGAAATGACTTTGATGGGTTAGGAAGCTAGAATGAAAGTTTTGGAGTGTTTGGTGTCCATTTTGAGTGCTTTTGGGAGATATTTGGCCTTTTTTTGTCATTCTCGGCCAAGTTGACTCGGGCCAAGTCGACTCGATTTTGCCCCGAGTCGACTCGGTCACAACTTGACTATTCTGCACATATCTTGCTGTTTCGGTCATAACTTTTGATGTAGAACTCGTATTTGTGATCCGTTTGAAGCATCATAAACTAGACTTCGATGGATTCGATTTGATATGTAATATCATATATTTTGGTTATGATTTTAATGGTTTAAGGCTCTTCTTAATCCAAAGCAAGTAAAATGGCTAATGTAAAGTGTTTTTAAATGCTTCCTTTGGCATGCCTCAATCCCCTATAATGATAAAATATGATTGAAGATGCCTATATGTATATACCCACGTTCATGAGATAAAAATGTAATTGAGTTGCATAAGGAAGTATGATGATAATTATTTGGGAAGTTAATAAGGAGTGATCCTGGTTGGCATGTCCATAGTAACTCATGCTTGATGCATGACTATCATTATATGAATAATTTTCCTTAATTAATATAAAATGTGTGGAAGAGCCAAGAGCTCTAATGGGAAATCAAGTGAGGATGTATGAATGCCATTAATCATAGCATTATTGGTAGTTGTGTTGCATGGCTTTGTGTTTCTATATTGCCTCATTTTGTGATGTTGGATCATGGGTTGCATTCATTGGATGGTCATGCTTTGTATGTGATTGGAGTGTGAGCATTAGAATGACACAGTTGGCCAGTGAGTGTTGGCTTGTGTATGTTAGGCGAGCATATGCATTAGGGCATTCGTGTGTGTGTGGATTCTTATGTGAGCGTAACATGGCCTGATGCTTGGCTTATGAGGGCCCAGTCATCACGTTAATGCTGCAAGAGCCATTACATTCCTTATATGTTGTATTGCATGGTTCCTTTACCCGTGGTGGTGATGGTGGGGGAAATTGACTTGTGCTTGTAGTGCGTAAGACTGTGGGTAAATGCCTACAGCAGCTAAATCCTATGATGCGAAAGACTGTGGGTGGAGGCTTACAGTAGTTGGATCTTGTAATGTGTAAGACTATGGGTGGAGGCTCACAACAACTTGTGACCTTGATGAGATTGTGAGTGATGTGACACCGGTTGACGATGGTGATGGATGTGAGATGAGAGCTTTGGGCTCATGTTCTTATTTTGGTAGCCTGCCCTTGGCTACAATAGGTTTATATGCAGGGTCTTGAGCGTCATTATGTGCATTTTTTTATGGGGGCCCAAAGGACCATATGTGTGCATTATGTGTGCATCCATGCATTGATGTTATGACTGAGTAACGTGTGATATAACTATATGGCATTGCTTGTGTGTCACCTATACTTTTGGGACTGGTATGTGTCCATATGTGGTATGATATGAATGATGTTCAGAGAAGTCTGGTCATATCCAGTTTTTGTTGGTTTATACACTTGCCGAGCCTTAGGGCTCACTTTGAACAATGAGTTTTGGTGAAATGTAATGATTTATGAATTCTTGGGAGATGATGTTGTCAAGCGTAGAAGGCATGGATTCAAGTGAGGTTTACTTGTGTGGAATTGTGATTTTTCCTTAGCTCTGAATGGTTCATGCATTCAGATATTATCCTGTTGATACTTCCCTTTATTATATGCTTGATGAGCCTTGTGGCTCACCCTTGTTCTTTTTGTCATTCCAGGTAAGTGGAAGATAAGTAAGTGGGGCGAGTTCTAGTTAGATGTGTACAGAGATATCTCGGCTTCAAAGATCTATGGGTGTAATTTGGAGGGCTTCTTTTTGTATTTGTAGTATTAGAGCCTTTCATTTTGAAAGTGTATGATTGGTAAGCCCTAGACGAATGATGTAATATGTGCTATGGCTCATTTGATAGTGAGCAAATATGGAAATGAAAATAATTTTCGACAAATTTTTTATTAATGTCTTGTATCTGTATCCATCTTGAATAGACTTTCTCATGGATTTGCTATGCTAATGGGTAATCCGAGAACGGGCCTTAATAGCATGGGAGGCCAATTGGGTGATGTGGGATCGAGGTTCGACAGAGGTGCACGCACTGTGGGAGAAAAATGTTGATTTTTAATCAGCATGCCAGCTCATTTTGGGGCTAGGCGGTGGCACTAGATGGCTGTCACTCGGCAGCTTCTGCTGATTCTTTCTTTTGCTAATTTTAGGCTGCAAGCAGTGTGAGAAACCGGGGAAAGTAACAACAAACACACAGGAGAAATTATAGAGAAAAAGCAACATGGTGAAGGCTAAAATGAGGGAGGAAACTCAGAGAAAATCGCAAAAAAATTTAGTGTAATTGAGGTTTAAATATCCTGATAAGTGAGGAAAATTATGTTGAAGATATTGTACGATTTGAATTTAATTTTTAAGTGCGATTTTATTAATTTTGGAAGATTATGTTATTTTGTAGCGTGTATAAATTTAGCAACGTGTGGGTATGAAAGCTTTGAAATCTACTAATTAAAGACATATTCCTTACTCTCTTTGCGAAACTTATTCGATTTATAAGTTTCACTTCTTTCCATAATCCGATTTGGTTCCGAGTGGTATTTAATTAAATTAAATTGTGGATTTCTTTAGTGTAGTTTAAATTGAATTAAATATGTGGCTTTCAGGGTTTTATTTGGTAAGTGTTTATGAGGTATTGTACTACTCCTACTTCTTTGGGAATGATATCAAACTATTTTGGGACTCAGTTCCTAGAGGGATAGTGGGATTTGGTGGATTTGGTTATGATTATGGTTTCCCATAAATGGGAATTGTTGTGGCGCGATGCAGGAGCTGTTGTTCAGTGAGGTGATGTGTTAACCATTTGGTGATATTAGAGCGAACCATCGACCAGGCCGAAGATGGCTGTCGACCAGTTATCTCTAGTCATAGATTGTCAACCGGTGGCTAGTCACTGTTGACTGACTCTACCATTATGTGACATACCACATAGCATTACAGTGCATGGGGTTGGATTTGCATTCATTAGGGCTCATGCTTGTATGAATGGGGTGTGTGAGCATTGACATACACAGTTGGCTTGTGAGTGCTAATTTGTGTATATTAGGTGACCATATGCAACATTCGCTTGTGTGGATTCCTATATGGGTGCAATATGGCCTGATGCTTGGTTTATAGGGGTCTTGCCATCACGTTAATGTTGCAAAATCCATTGCATTTATTATCTGTTGCATTGTATGGTTTCGTTATGATATAGCATGGGATTGTTCTTCGATAACTATGAGTGGAGCTGGGCTCTGTGTAAGCACCCCTGCCCGGATATCCCAACCATCCGGTCTATCCAAACGAAAGCGCTTACCTAAGGGAAGAGAAACAAACACAAGGCAAAATGCCCTGACATGCATACATAAAAAGAAATGCCACAGCGGAAGCAAAATTATATACATGCATGTCCACAAGTACCCCGCTGGAACAGCGGTCAAGGAGTATATATAAAAATATACAGACACCTATGCCAACAGATGAAAATAAAGGGAATAATACGGCACAGTCAAAAATGAAAGACAAAAATACCAAAAAAATATCAGAGATAACGGGGGCGACTAACTGTACACTGAACCAACGTGGCCAGGTGCTAAGTGGAACGATCCTCGCCCTCGGCCCTCACCTTACCCTTACCTGGAATGATGAAAAGCAAGGTGAGTCGCAAGACTCAGCAAATTTATACATGATGAAAGGATATAAATAGAGAAGAGATCATCCCAAACACAGCCCCACAAGTACACACAAGCCATGAGACGCTACAACAGAACAGTGCAGCATAATAAAAACACATACCGGTCCTTAGGGGCCCACACAAGACACCTGGCACCCAAGTCCCATACCAACCTATCGCTGCCCTGAAAGGCAACAATATCCTCAACAAACCTGTGCGCACCGTCTCGGGTCGGTACTCCCGTCACCTATATCCATGTCGGTACTCCCGACAACCGAGCCATAGGCTCCCTCGGAACGGTACTCCCGTTCGAGAACTAAATACTACCAGTAACCATGCAATGCACATAAAATACAGTGGCGTAATGAGCATCAACGTGATACAAGGCTCCCATACATCCAAGCATCAAGCCATGCTCCGCCCATATAGTAAACCACACGCAATGCATATGCCCGTGCTGGATGCATCCTAATCAAACTAGGATGTCCGTGTCCAAGCATAACCAGATCATGAAAGCCCCGACATGCAGCCCGTACCCATGTGCATACCAAAACATGCAACAGTAAATAAATAATACCAGTCATGCTATAATCACGTAACGGTAGGCCAGTCAACAATGCTTGGCACCGGTCAACGGTCAGTGGGTAGGAGAGGCTAGGCGGCGGCTTAAGATAGACCGTACGACAGTCACTCCGTCACCGAACCATCGATCCTTACCCCCACTGCACAACCGCTCTAACCTATAAACACTAAAAATCCAATAATAATACCCGAGTCGCTAAGAACCTAGCCCCGAGTGAGTACGACATCATTCCCAACAGGCAATGGGGTGGCACAAACCCTCGTAGGCAACCAACAAATAAAATCCTCAAGACCAGTTTAATAAATTAAATTTTAAACTAACTATTCAAAACTTTCATAATTAATTAATAGTCGAAATAAACGAAGGGAGGTCAAATAAATTGCCAACGAAAGAACCGACGAGGTAGGTAAGAAGAACTTGTCTTAACAGAGATATCCTTAGGCTCGTTTGGCCCAAAAGCGGCAAAAATTATACAAACTGTAATATCCTAATTATTTGTCAAAATTAATAAAATTGGACTCAAAAAGAAATTCTAACCGTACAAAATATTAATTACTAGCTAGGCTACATACCTAGCTATCTAAAACTTGAATTGAACTTGATTAAATCTGGATTTTCTACCCAAAACTTCCAATTTTTCTCTCGCACGCAGGCTGGTCTTTTTCTGATATTTGCTCACTGTTTTGAGCATTAAAAACGCCCGAAATCGGGCTTAAATGCGTGCAAAAAGAGGCAGAGGGGACGCAGCCACGTGGCAACGCCCGGGTTGTCGCTGGAGGCCACCGCCTCATGGATGAAACGGCGTCATTTTAACGCCTATGGCTGATTAAAATCAGCCAAAATTTCCCTGCCTCGTGCGCACAAACCCCCGCGATTCGATCCCTCACTCGTTGCCTGGCTGCCTCGCGCACGAACCGCCCGCGCCCGCGCCCGCTCGCCTCTTCAATCTATATATGCATTAAGTTATATTTGAAGTGACTTTTGGCCTCTTCCGCGATTCACGCCAGCACCCCTAACTTTCCATTAATTACACTCTCACCCCCTATATTAATTACACTAACACCCAGAATTTTCAGAAATTACACAACTCAATTTATTTTAAATTTTTTTCTTATTCCAGAATATTCTTAAAACAATTAATCAATTACCTTAATTTCTTATTTTCTTAAAATCACTTAATTTATTATTTTATTCAACAACAAGTTAATTTTAATATTTCTTTTAATTTAGATTAACCCAATAAATCAATAATTAAATTAATTTTACCATTTATGGGGTATTACACTCTGGGTAACTATTGTGTGGCTCTGTTATGATGTGGTATGGAGTTATCCCTCGATAATTACAAGTGAGAGCTAGGCTCTAGGTAGTTATGACTTGGGAACTCTGGTACATGGATAGTGTTGTAAGAGCCTTGGGCTCGTGTGGATCGTGTTATGGGAGTCTTGGGCTCATGTATCATATGCCACCTAATCATGACTGTGGCAGGTTTGTATGCTGGGACTTGGATGCTAGGATGTGCATTTCTTATGTGGACCCCAAGAGCCGTTATGTGCATTGGTATATTTATGTTATGCACCGAATATCCTGTGGCATGGTATGGTGTGGCATGATCATATGTGGCATTGCACTTCATAGGGTGTATTCTAGGTGAGAGATTTATTCCTAGCCTTATCATTGTTATATTGTGGAGCGTATTCTGAGTATGGTTTATCTCCAGCTTTATCCTTGTTTTACCTATATTTGGTGGGATGTATTCCAGTGTGGGAGATCTATCCCTAGCATTTCCTTTATTTTTTTGTTATGCTTGTTGAGTCTTGTAGCTCATCTTATTTTTTACCATCATTCTATGTATGGGAGCTGATGTCATGGCTAGACCATTTGGCATGTCAGTCTTAGGTGACTGTGTGTATAGAGTAATCCCGATCAAAAAGATCTTTGGGGTGTGAGTTGTAATCAGGGGATCGAGTATTGTGATTTATTTGATTTGATTGGTTGTTGTGTTGTCATGTATGATTAAGCTCCTGGGTTGTGTAATTATAATTAATTTTCTTTCACTGTTGCATAATTATGGGGCAATGCATCAGCCCATGCATTTGTGTTGTTAGGGTGTTAGAGTACTTGTATGTTTAAATTGAGAAAATTTTGAGTTGTCATAATAGATCACAAGCGAAAGCTTAAGGGATGTCTAATTCCATGACAGTGTCCTGAGGCTTTCCACATTCATCATCGATGATGCCACCGAATCAACCTTCATGAACCTCATTGCATTTGAGCCATGCCACGTTGGAGCCGGCCACGCCATTACTTTGTTCATTTTCTTCATGGACACCATTATCGATCACGATCGCGACATTAGCCTACTAAGCTCCAAAGGGATCATCCACAATGTTGACGACACTGATAAGGTTGCAAACAATTTGTCTAATACAATGTCAAAGGATTTGATGATGGATCCCTCTAACGACTTTAACATGGTGACTATGACCATCGATTCATACTAAAAGAAGCCGTGGCATAAATGGCACGCCATGCTGATTCATACTTACTTTAGAAGCCCATGGGCGATTGTTTATGTGGTCGTTGCCGTCATCCTTTTTGCCCTCGCAATAGTGATGATTGTCTACAATGTCATTGGTAAATAGTTGTGGTCCAATTAATAGTAAATTGATGTATTGTGTTTTGAGTCATTTAATTAACTAATAGAATTATTTTGATATTAAAAATAAGATGTAATAAATCTATCATGTTTGTGTGACAATAATGTTAATTTTCTTTTAATTGATTTTTTGTGTTAAATAAAACATCGTTTTATGAACATAATTTATTGTAATTTTTTTATTTTTTCTTTTATAAAACAAGCTTAATTTTAGAAAGTATCCATTGTATAAAAGAGTAAATGACATGCCAATCTAACTCAAACTTACTTCAAAAGCTTGTGGACAATTATTTTTGTCATCGTAGCCTTCTTTCTCTTCGCTCTTGGGATGATCATCCTTGAGCGGCCTTCCGTGCTTGTGCCCTTAATTATGCGGGGGGAGGTAAATCGCAGGCGTGAGACTTTGCTTTACTACATAAAGTAAGATTCGAACTCGAGCCCAACCAAATTGGCACTAACATAGCACTCATTCTTGTCAACTGACTTATGCCCTAGGGGCTTCTTTTTCCTCCTCTCTGTTAGTGCAATTCAAACCATTTTCACCATCCTAAATTAATTATTTTAAACCATTTTTTCATGTCGGACTGATCTCGAACAAGACTGAACCAATTTTCATGTGATCAAGTATTTTGATTATTGCATATGTAATAAATCAATTTTCTAACAAGTTTAGTAAGATCTGAAGGCTTGTTTACTTTTGAAAAATTTAGGGAATATATAGCCCAATTTGAGATGTCTTGAGCAAAATTTCTACTAGAACTCTTATTTGTGATGTGACCCTAAATGTATGGTTCAAAAAGGATACCAAGCTCATATACTTAACCATCTTGATGACCATGCTCATAATGGTCATAGAAAAGTGTAATAACACATGGCGATTCAAATGTCCTCCAATGTCTTCCATGTAAGAGTTTTAAAATTGATTCACATGTCCTCATAGAATTAGCTAGTAATTGATTTAATAACCCATCACTAGTCGTAACAGACACACTGCTTTGTTCGGTTAACAAAATCCCTTCCCTAGCATACAGACAAGCAAAGAAACATCTAATTGAGAAGAGAAAGTATTGGCGGCGAACATCTGTTGATAAGAGTCATCGCCTTGGGCAGTGGTCATCCAAGAGAAACTTGATGACATCAAGCAAGGAGTGAGATCAATCACTGCTCCCCAGGCCATCATCCACAAAGTTTGTAATGTCTGGGAATAATTTAAGGATAAAAATGATATTTGATAAAGGGCATAAATAGAATTTTGGAAAAAATAAGACTATAGGACACACTAACATAGCTTTGGACGACCGAATTAGTCAGAGGGAGTACCCCGGACCATAGATAGCCAAGGAAAATTGTATATTAACGACAAGTGATTTAAATTATGATTTTTAGTGATAAAAGAAATGAGATCGGGAACAGTTTTCGGTACAGCGAAAATACAGTTGCCAATTAGGTCGTATTACCAAATTGTTATAAACGATGTCCAAAAAATAAATGGAGAGTACCAAAGACTATTATTCGAAGTATAGAACAACCCTTAAGTGGTTTCAGGTGGAATCGAATCGATTTGATGTCAAATAAATCAATCGGGCCTAAGTATAATTTTCTAAAAATGCCCGAGGGAGGTCAAAACTGTAATTTTTCAGAAATTTCAAGGGATAAATGAGAAGTTCTAATCTTGAGGGTCTTAGTGATGGTGCTAGAAAGATCAGGAGCTTGAGGATAAGGGCCAACATGGAAAAGAGAAATTCCAAGAGGCCAAACTGTAATTTTCAGAAAATTAGCACATGCATGAACGATTTGGAAGCCGATTTGGCTGGGAAATCCAAAGATTTGGGCAGAAAATCTCGTCAGGGCATGGCGTAGGGTAGTCTGGGAGGCGTGGGGGAGAAGTTTTGGCTGAAAATCGGCCACGTGGGTCGAATTTAGCCTATAAATACCAAGGGTTTTCGGTCGAAAATGAAGCATCAAATTGCTCGGCTTTGAGGGCGAATCGAGGGAAACCAATAAGGGGCTTTTGATCCTTGAGGGAAGAGGATCATTTATGGAGATTTTGAGAATTTTTGGAGTGGTATAGGGGTGTTTTTGCATTCTGCCGTATGTATATATATATTGAGTGAAGGTGAAATCGGGTTGTACAGTGATCGATCAGGGGATCTAATGAGGGGATTTTGGTCGCAAGGCGATGGGTAATTGATCTGGAAAGTTTTGTGTCAATCAGAGTTCGAATCGAAGGTCAATTTAGCTCGCCGGAAAACACAAAGTTTCGTCAAAGCCGGACTGTAAATCGTCAAATCGGGCTGCTTCCGGTGAGTTTTTCGGCCATGTGAGAGTGTCATTGTGATCGACTTGAAGAGGACTTTAAGGTGGTGCCATCAGATCAGCCATCGGAGAAGGTCGCCGGTCGCCATCGTCTAAGAAGATGAACAGAGGTATTTTCTATTTTTTTTAAATGCTGAAAATATAGAAAATTTAATAAAAAATAGAATTAAAGGAATTAAAATTATGAAAAAATATTCATAAATTCAAGAAAAAGGAATAGTTTATTTTAATAAATTTTTATCTTGGAAAATTCTTGAGGAAATAATTATTTTTTATTTTTGAAAGGAAATGTAAATGAAAAATAAATATGAGGGATTTTTATAAAATTATGAAAAAAATCTAGAAGGATAAGGAATTTATTTTATGAGTTTTTGTGATTTTTATTGAAGTATATTCGAAGGAAATCAATGAGAAATAATTTTTCTCAAGAAAAAGTAATTATGGAAATTTGAGAAAAGAGGAGAAAAATCTGAAAAATTTCCAGAAAATTCCATAGGCTTATAAATATTTTTTTATGAATTTTTTTTGGAGAAAAATTTAGAAAAAAATGCTTGAAGAGGTATTTACTTGAAATTATCGAGAGAAAAATAGGAAGAAATTAGAAAAAAATAATGAGGAAATTGGGAAAATAGATATTAATTTCCCTTTGAATGCATACGATGTCTAGGGTATCGTTGAGGCTCAAGGTTGAGTTATAGTATGCCTGGCACAGGAATCGAGGCAGTGTACAAGGATCGAGACAATCTGAATACATTCGAGATGAGTGGTTCTACTCAAAAGACTTATAGAAGCATGTGAATGGTTTACTATGAGTGTTCATTCTTATGGCATGGTTTATTGTGATGGATTGTCCAAAAGGTTATTTACACGTACATTAAATTTCATACGGTAAATTGCATACATCGAAATGTTGATTTTAAGCTATGCAATGTTATGATTTTCGACATTGGCTTATTTTGTGTCGTCTATGTGGGACGTGGGTTGTTAATCTGTGGTGTAGCCCAGAGTGACAGCACTCGGGATGCGTACCAAGGATTAATGTTAGGTGACCCACTTGGGACGGGGCTAAGACGGACTTCACCCTACGGGACCCAAGTGGTGGGACTGAGAGTGGACACCACCTCGGTTGTTGGCTCAAGTGGCGGGGCTGCGAGTGGACACCACCCCAATTTCCTTTGAGCAATAGCATTAATGCCGAGGTGACGTTGATTCCGAGAATAGTGCTGATGTGACACTCTTGGGGCTAAGGTTGCGTTGGGTTTTGGGAATGCTTTTGAGTAGGAGCGTAAAGCCTAACAATGACAATGGGGTGATTCTCAGGTTCATATGTCAAGGTTGTCCCTCTTAAGTAGAATCGGTTTGCCAATGGGTCGATGTGGTCGTGTCGCTTTTAGAGAGATTGCATTTTCCCCGGTTAAGGCTAAATGTTGTGTGGGATTCTCTTAGACTGGTGCATGTTGGGATTTATCGATTTTATACATGATTTTGCATATGTTCATGAAAATATTTTTGAACTCTGACTTAGATGATTCAGCATCTAATTTGGACTATGTTCCTGGAATATTCAAACGTTCCAGATGAAAACAATGGCGCCAAGGGAAAGAATGTCATCGAGATGTAGCTATTATGTTTAGTCTTCGTAGGTTTTTGTCTATGATTACGATGTACAGAGATTATGTAATATATTTTCATGTGAAACATCGATCTGGTTATTGTAAAAGGAATCATTGGTTATATATATCATTGAGGTTTCGATCTTACTTCCGCTGATGTGATTGATAATGCCTGTCTTAGTCTATTAATTATTAAATTTTAATATACTGAGAAGGTACGATAGAGATTGTCGGAAAATGATTATGATGAGAGTATGTATATCGAGAGATTTATATTGTGTTTGATTTTGAAAAAAAAAATTCTTGAAATCTTGAGTTAATGAACGATTGGGAAAAAGTGGGGCGTTACAAAGTCCCCAACTTCATCTCAAATGGCAACAAGGAAGCCTATGAGCCTCAAGTGGTGTCCTTGGGGTCGTACCACCTCCACAACCATTCTAATCTCAACCCAATGGAGGATCACAAACAACGCATTCTCCTCTATTTCTTGAATACATCGAAAATAAGAAGTGTTAATGCCTCTCAAGGAGATGGAGCAAGACCCCAAGGACTCTTAATGGCTGGGAAATGCAAGCACTGACAACTTCGTGCGAGTAATGATCCTCAATGGATGTTTCCTAATGGAACTTGTGCAGATGGTGTATGGAGCAATTCGAGAAAAACAATTGGCTTTTGGACTGTTCCAATATGTTGAGTTCACATATTAATAATGTTTTGATGATGATGTTATTAATAGCATATTGATACAAAATTTTAATTATATATCTAATATTCAAGTAGGCCTTACACATGATTCAAAGTGAATCCATAACTATTTGAGTAGGAGCTTCACAAATATTTGAGTAAATGAAGTATGAAAGACAAATTTAACTATCTTTCAAATCTTATATTTCAAATCTAGTAGAACATATTTAGACTTAATCGAGTATTAAAATAAGCTTGATAAGACTTAAGTCAAGTATTAACTTGTTAATCTCAAATGATCTAGTAAGTTATTAAAATGAAAGTCTAAATAACTTTTAAGTATTAGTGAGCGGCTGAGTTAATCTTATTTAGCAATTGATTGGAGACAAGATGTTAAACGTATAAAGCTTTTGTGCTTGCATCAAAAATCAAGCGAACTACTCATCAATGAAGTCTAAAGCTAATTTCATATTTAATGAAAATAAACATGCTTCCTATTTTTTTTTTATTTTCTTATAAAAATGAAAACATAAAAATGGAGATAAAAAGTAAAGATGGAAAAAAAACATTATTCACTAATAAATAGGTGCTAAATATAAAGTTTGGGATTAAGATAAGGTGAGATGAGCCGTAGCACTAAGGTGGTGTGAGCTTAATTATATAATTCGACCTATTTAATTTTGGATTAGAGAAAAAAATGTCAAATGGATGGCAGGCACGAGAGCGAGCCGAAGGGAGTTAATTGGTTGGTGATTGGACCTCTTCAATATTGGGAAGTACCAAATGGGCTTGGTTAAGACTCAAATGAGATGTGCACACAGACCAGCCCAGCCCAGCCCAGCCCGGACCATGGGCTCTCAGGACCAGTCAGTGCAGCCCATGGGCGAAGGAGGCCCATTTTAGGATTTACTAGAGATACAGATTGATCTAAACTTCCAATTCCATGGGCCAGTGAACATGAAACACGAGGAGAGGATGGGAAGCTAAAGCAATAAAAAATTATTTCTTCATTAATTGGGTGAGAGAGAATCTGTGCTTTCGTGGTTCAAGTGAAAAGAAAAATTCCACTATCAATAGAACGATTTAAGGTGAAGCCTTCTATGTTCCAATAAAACATATTTTAGGCTGATTTTTAACAATAATTAATGGAATGAAGGCCTAGTCTTCTCTGCTCTGCTTGAACGGTAAATGCACAAGAAAGCAAAGGACATGCAGTTGCTGTATCACTATCGGCATTGCAAGTCAGGAATATTAGGCTTCTCTCTTATAATCCCAACTTCTGATCTACAAGCTCCCAACCCTCATCTCCGACCTCAGCAAGAAAGCCTACCTGCCCCAAGCGGCGTCGTTCGGGCCGTACCATCATGGGGAGCCTCACCTAAGGCCCAAGGAGGATTACAAGCGACATGCTCTCCCACCTCACTTAGTAACATCAAAGCTCATGTTTATTAAATTTTAATTTTTAATTAAAAATAAAAGGTTAAGATTTAATTTATCATACAATTCATTATTAAAAGATATTTTGTTTAGATAACTTAATTTTGTAGCGAGGGAATGGCTATGCCAGACGCATATCCTGCCAAGACATTAGACTCATTGCAGTAGCAAACCCCATCATCATCGACCAGTTCTGTCGCAATAGTGATAAGCCTTGCATAAATCAAGTGAATAACAAATTTTCTTGCTCAATCAACCCATTGCTTAATTTCTATATTGCTAATTGTCAAATGCTAATTAATTAGAATGCACTGTTTTCTCTTTGAAGACTGCGGCTGTGCAAATTGGCAATGTAACATTCACTGGATTTCGTAGAACATCAGTCACAGATGATGCCATTGATCTTAGTTGCAGCAGCGAAACTGTTGGGTGCACCGACATCGTGTTGTATAACGTTAACATAACCGCGGTGAATCTGGATGAAACCCTTTGCTCTTCCTGCCTGAAAGCTCATGGAACATCTAATTTGACAAGCCCTGGAGTGGGTTGTTTATCATCGTCTAAATTAATTATATAATTTGCTTTGCTCTGCTGATTAGCTTGTTATGTTAATTAATGTTTTGGGAAGAAGTTATTTAGTACCACATATCATCTGCTACAAGTGTTTGGTGTCTTCTATTCCTTTTCGTTACAGAAACAAGACAACAAACATAGGTGAATGCAAAGAAGACATCACTTTCATTTTAAGCTTAGAGGAATCCCCCAACACCCCCAAAAAAAGTGTTATCTTTTTGTCCCTTCTTTTCCTGTAAAACAGAGGATGAACCCAGCACAAGGGAGAACTGATTAATTGACATCTGAGACAGAATGAGGAGGGTGCATCCATGCCTCAGGCTCAGAGCATCTTCCACCTGTATTGAAATTTTATATACAAGGTGGCAACAGCCTGTTGAGATATGTGTTTTTTATGATCACTCTCTGCTGCTCTTCTTCCCTTTGTCTATGCAAGAAGCACACGACGGAAGATAGGTTTTTGAGAAGTTTATCTTCTTCGCTGTATGCTTCTTCATTAAAAAGCTGATATTTGTCCGTAAAAGAGAGTGGTTTAACTATATGTACATTCTTTGAATGTAGCAACCTGCATACATTGAATTTATTTAATCTAATTTAATAATATTATTAAATCTAATAATTTTTTATTCTACTTAAACTTTACACATCACCATTGTTCGCCTTATTCTTTCCCGCAAGTGAACTGAATCACAACAAGTAATATAATGATGAATCTAAGTATCGTTTACACGAGAATTAGCTTTTAATCCCTACTTTAACCACTATTAACTTTAATAAGCCACACACAATTAAAAGAAAAATCAATAGAAGTTTTATATAAGTTAAAACTAACTCACCAAAAAGAAAACACAAAATTACTCTTTAGGTTTTAAATATAAAAATCTAATGCACTAGGGTTCATGATTCCACCATAGTTCTATAAATGGTTTAATCTTTCAGTGATCGGGTTTCATAATTCTTGCTTTGAGAAGAAAATCAATGATCCTAAATTAATCAAAAGCCTCTCTCGATGGTCAATCGAATCTATGCTCACATATGAGATTAATTATCTCTAATTAATCTGCAAATATACAAACATGCATTTATCCACAATGATCATCAAAATAAGATTTCACAAGACATAACGGTATCTCTACCTATTATCGAACCTTATGTCATTTATTATTAAGTGCTCATCTATATTGAATATCTCGAAAGCAATATAAATCACAGACACGTTCTAATGGCGGCCAAGCATCAAAACGGAAGTAGTGCATAATAAACGATTAACTCAAAAGACAAGAATAAAATAAAACCCGAATACTTTCAATTAAACTATCATTGAACTAGGTTTCATCAATCACCCTAGCCACAAAGTACTTAGTCTAACATAGTTTCAACCAAAGAAAAAGTAATAAAAACGGAGTTCATGATGTTATAAAGAAGAAAGAACAGAAAAATAAAACCAAAACCGAAGATCTTCAAGAGAATCCTCTTTTTGCCTTGACTTGCCATCTTCTCCTCCTTTCCAAAACTCCCCAATCTCCCAAAAATAAGGCTTTATATAGCCCTCTTTAGGTTATCAAAGTCTTTCACCTTGAAGGAGTCTATTTCCCTTTTATTTGGATTAAAACGGGCTTAAAATGGTCTTGTCTCGAAACTTTGAATCCTACCGCGGTCCTACCGCGGTATGCTTGTTGCTACAGACCCGTGAGCTCTAGAAAATAATTCCTAAAGCGGTCCTACAACGGTATGCATACCGCTGTAAGACCGTGAGCTCCAGAAACTAAGTCTTATAGCGGTGCTACAGCGGTATGCATACCGCTATAAGCCCGCTAGCTTTCTTCTTTGGCCTCTTACTTTATCATCTTCAACTTCTTGTTCTCGATACTCTTTTGCTTCTTTTTAATTTGACACCCGACCATGCCTCCAAGATTTATTTCACTCCCATCATGCATCAAAAATCACTCTTTTTGTTCCATGTCCGCTCTAACACATGCTCCACATCTACATAACCATATATAGAACCAAATCAAGTAGAAATCATGCTCATTGAATGTATAAATGCTAAGTTTATAGACCAAAATAAGTGTATAAAAGACACTTATCAACCATAAAGAAGGAAATACCCTTTTGGAAAGGCATACATATAATGGTTCTAAAATTTTATATCCAAGGTAGCAACAGCCTGTTGAGTTATGTATCTTAATTTTATGATCATTCTCTGCTGCTCTTCTTCCTTTTGTCTATGCAAGAAGCATACGATAGAAGAGAGGTTTTTGAGAAGTTTATCTTCTTCGCTGTATGCTTCTTCATTAAAAAGCTGATATTTGTCTATAAAAGAGAGTGGTTTGCTTATATATATATATCTTGTTGTCACTTCTAACATAATTTGAAAGATGATAAAAAGCTGCATTACATTCTATCATTTTATTTTTACTTTGAATGGAGAGGAATTTGTGTTGTTTTTTCTTAGTTTACTTTTATTATTAGTTTTTATTATACTATATCTACAATACTCTGATGTATCATTCATTTGTCACTCAGGAGTGCAGATCACACCAAGTGGATTGGCTCATTTCAGAGCAAACAGGACTTCATTGATGTTGTTGAGGTATGTATGCTGCTACTAATTTCTTGGAAGCCAGATGGAGGTGGTTATCCTTATTTTCTTGTTGAGTATGCTGTCATTACGGGCAAAGTTTGATGTGGCATGTTTATCTTTAATAAGAGATTTGAAGATATATCTG
This sequence comes from Diospyros kaki, assembly GCA_036245055.1. Classification (NCBI taxonomy): domain Eukaryota; kingdom Viridiplantae; phylum Streptophyta; class Magnoliopsida; order Ericales; family Ebenaceae; genus Diospyros; species Diospyros kaki. The sequence continues at coordinate 41,540,534 of BSEG01000007.1, read as the reverse complement.
GGATCGTTACGAAGAAAGGGAAGGGAGGGTTTGTTCATGAGAAAAGTTTGACAACCTGTGAATTAGAGAGATGAGGAAAATTAGGGTTTATTTATTCTTCAATCAAACACCTTCCAAAAGGATAGGGTAGAAACTAGGTATTTGAATTACTTCTGACCAAATGACCTTATTAGAAGCACTTGACAGCGTGGAGGGTAGAAGGAAAGTAAGCCATAGGCAAGTACCTAGTTTTGTGGCATAGGCGGATCAACGTACAATAAACACCCCCCACCCCAACCACTTCTTTCCCCCTCAAGGTTGCAAAAATTGTTTACCTTAATATTTGGAAAAATAAAATTTCAGAATGCTTCCTGAAATTTTTTTCAAACCCCCCTAAATGTAATATATGAGTTAATTTGTAAAGAGAAAAAAAAAAAAGTTATGAGTAACTAAAAGAAAGAAAATATTGAATGAATAATTAATCATCTTTGAATGATGCATATATTTTTAAGTTAAAAGTTTGAATTTCAATTACAAGAACAAGTTTTTAAGTGGAAAATAATGTTAGATCAATAGTCATATTTTCAAATTTTGATAGTTAGATGATAAGACAAAAATTTCAAAAAAATGTTGTCCTAAGTTGAGCTTAAAAGATATTCCTATTGATCATTTATTAATTAATTTTTTTTAGATTATTATCTGAATAAGAAAAACAATATATGTAGAATATAATTAAAAAAGATTTTACCAAGTATCAACCTTGCCATTATATTTTGTAATTGAAAAATATTTTTAAAATTTATTAAAAACACTCATCTCTTTATTTAATAAGTTTAATAATTGCTTAGAATGTAATATAAGAAAAAAGTTAGTTAAGTAAAAATATCATATGCAATCATACTATAACCAAAAATAAAAATAAAAGTTGCCCCCATTAACTATAGGTTCTGGATCCACCACGGTTTTGTGGGTCAAAGGGGAAGGATGCTTCAAACTAATAATTCAGTTAACTCATTATAGATTTTTTTTTAAATTTCATTCAAGAATTGGTCAAACAAATTCTGAAACTTATTGTGGATTTTTAGTTGTGGAACAATGCATTTTGATGGTGCCAATATTAGATTAGACTAGCAGGGTTGACTACTACTGCCTAGCTTGCTGGCTTGGCGCATAGACATCTGAATTTCTTTGTTTTCTACTTGCAGGCTATATATAGAGGGGCTATGAAAGGAAAGCTGATAGTGACTTGCCCCTTGCCCCCAGAGCGAATACCAAAGTTCCAATTGTTGTATAAAGATGTGTGAGACCAGTACCTTTGGTCTGTACTGCTAATTGTGTGGACCAGGAGCATATATGTGTGGAAACCCATATTGCAAGGGTACAACCAAAATGACATTTCTTGTTTTAGTTTCCTGGAAAACATATCAGGGATAAAGAGCTGAAATGAAAATCAACTGGTTAGAGCTCATCAAACATGACGGTCTTTATTTAGTAGCTCTTCGCTTTCAGGAATACATTGCATTATGGAATTGGATGTGGTTGATGAGTTCATTCTACTCCAAAGAGAAAAGCGAGGACTACTTGTATTTAAGCCACTGTAGAACGATATATATGATATATGCTTACTGCTGCAGTTAAATTTAAGTCGATTCTATTCTGTTCCGCCTTTTCAGATCACTCGGAAACTTTGAATGACAAATCTCGATGCCATCTTATGTGTCTAATGGGCATCCTTTGACAACAGATTGTTGTCTCTGACAACTCGAGCATTGCAGAAGTCATCAACAGAGTCACCTCTTTGAAATACAGCAGCAGCTCCCATGCCCGAGCCTGCAGCAATGCATGCCAGTAGATGTGGCCATAAGCTAATCACCTCAATGAACTAGCATTCTGACGAGAACCAAGAACAGGCTACAACATACCTATGCACATAGAAATCACACCATATCGACAGCCCTTGCCACGACGTTTCATCTCGTTCAACAAGGTTGCAACACAGCGGGCGCCTGAAGGAAAAAAGGCAAGCATTTTATCAATTTACAAAGGATCATTTAGTACATGGTCATATATATACTCAGTTCATGTAATTTTTTAGTTTTTCAGTCCACCAGCTTTGTGAAACAGATTGTTGTGGTAATTACCTGTAGCGCCCAAAGGATGCCCAAGAGCTATTGCACCTCCATTGACATTTACTTTTTCAGCGTCAAGCGCCAGCTTCTTGCAGCAATAAACAAACTGGGATGCAAATGCCTGCACAAAAGAACATGAGTATCTCACTGCAAGTTGTCCTAGTGCTTGGGAAGTTAGGGTTTTCATGATCCATCACCTCGTTTATTTCAAACAGGTCAATGTCATTGAGCTCAAGGCCAGCGGATTTCACTGCAGCTGGAATCGCTACGGCCGGGCCGATGCCCATGACGGCAGGATCCACCCCAGCAGCGGCAAAACTCCTGCATGCCAACATAATTGCACTTTAAACTGGCAGGGAACACACTTAAAACATATTACTTACATATAATTGTCATCTTGATCAAGAAATTAGAACTTAAAATTGGTAATTACTTCGTATTATGGACCTCTTAAATAATCTGAACTTGCCACTCTCGGAAATCCATGATCATATTGATAAGACCCTTGTTAGTCACATGTACCAGCAAAGAAATAGAAGAGAAGAAGCAGGGGCAGAATAAGATATTGGGAGAGGGGGAAAGTGACAAAAACAGTTGAAGGGCAAAAAGGGGAAGAGCAGCCAAGGGAGCATGACTAATAGCTGAGGCTGTTGGAGGGGAGTGTCGCTGGATAACAAACTATAAATAAGAGAGGCTAGAAGAATATTGGGGAGGAGATTTTGGTATTGAGTTCTTGGGAGAGTTAAGAGCCTCTTGAATGCCCAGTTGTCTTTTCATTTTGTTAATTTTCAGCTTGTAATTCCTTTCGATAATCAGTATCCTATCATTTGGTATCAGAGCATCTCCGATCCTAATGGTGAACCTGACCGATCGAGTGGGTGACTTGAAAGGATGGAAGGCATGCAACGGAGTGTTCAATCGGTGGGAAAGAAGGTAGCGAGCTTGCTGGAACAGTTCGCTTGGATGAGAACGAGGTGGGAAGAGCAGGATCGGGAGAGGAAGAACGAGGAGAGACGGGAGGAGCAAGAGAGAGAGAGGAAAGGGAAGCAAGATGAGGAAGACCCACCTGCGGTTTCGCCCTTGACAGGGGAGGGAACACCGATAGCTGGAGCGAGAAGTGGCGAAGGGGCCGATTGGGTCGATGGTGTCGGAAGGCAGGAGTACCGTGGGAGACGCCTGGAAATACCCATCTTCGAGGGAGATGATCCAGATGGCTGGATCTTTAAGGCCGAGCGCTACTTCGTTGTGAACAAGCTGTCTGATGTGGAGAAGATGGAGGGGATGCAGAAGGGAGTCGACGCCATAAGAGGGGAGGATCAAGAACGGGAGAGGAAGATCAAAGCGAAGAAGGGAGATAGACCCTCGGAATTTACCCAGGATTCCGAGGTGACGCCTGGAGTTGGAGTGGGCCGAGGGGTGACAAAGGCAGAGAAACGGGGGTCCGCGATTCTAGGTTTCGAAGGAGGGGCCATTTTGTGGTCTCGGTGGGAGCGAAGGAGGCAAAGAGAGATTCGTGTGGGTAAGAAAGCAAACCTGAAAGACGAAGCCATAGGGTGCCACCACCGCATCTCTACTCAAGCAATGGCAAAGAAGGGGAAGGCAAAGAAGAAGACCATCTTCAACCAGGTCATGGGCAAGACCAAGGGCTACAGCTTCGTCCAGTTCAAGACAAGACGAGAAGCGGCCAAGGCATTGAAGCGGCCGAGGAAGAAGATCAGGAATCTGATGTCAAGGACGGCGGATTTGGTAACGTCCAAGGAGGGCACCTTACTGATGATTGGGGCGCCATTTGCTTCTGATCTTAAAAATCTGGGCCAACAAAAATATGAAAAAGCTAGTAATTTGGTGGAGTCTCACCTTGAGGACAAGGTGAGTTTCAAGGGCAGAAGTAATGATAAGACCCTTGTTAGTCACATGTACCAGCAAAGAAATAAGAGGGAAGAAGCAGGGGGCAGAATAGGATATTGGGAGAGGGGGAAAGTGACAAAAACAGTTGAAGGGCAAAAAGGGGAAGAGCAGCCAAGGGAGCATGACTAATAGCTGAGGCTGTTGGAGGGGAGTGTCGCTGGATAACAAACTATAAATAAGAGAGGCTAGGAGAATATTGGGGAGGAGATTTTGGTATTGAGTTCTTGGGAGAGCTAAGGGCCTCTCGAATGCCCAGTTGTTTTTTCATTTTGTTAATTTTCAGCTTGTAATTCCTTTCGATAATCAGTATCCTATCACATATAAACTAAGAATTTGCATAAACCCAACAGGAAGAAGCCAAAATTAAAGTTCTCTGGTGCAGTTTGCGGATGGTCGGTTATGAAGGGCATGTTAGAAAAGATATGGTTAAATAGGTAACTAAATCCGATGATGGGAGATCCCAAAGAGGTCTTGATATATATAAGGAGAAAATTTTTCTCAAACTAAAGCCCAAAAAGCATATGGAGCCATGAGTTGTGTTAGCATGGTGTTCTTAATTTGTAGTCAAACCAGTCGGTAGAAAAGAAAATCAGTATGCTACAAGGTTACCCACTCTTTTCCTCTCTGCTTCCATTTTCACACTCTTCAGTTACCAAACTAAGTGAATAAGTTAGCAAACTGCTGAACACATACGTCCAAATGGAACAAAATTGATAATAAGCTCACATGGTATTGTATAAAGTCAGTGATATTGGAATGTTGGTCAGGGGCCGCTTTTTCAATGCATGAATACCCCTTTTTTCATATATGCTTCTAAGTAAATCATAAGATCTCCAAATTCTTTTAGACTTTGCACATTTGGAACAAAACTCCAAGGGTAATAATGTACCTAAACACACCAAGAATTGGAAGTCCCTTCTGCATGGCGACACTTCTCTTCATGAGTAGGACTGCTCCGGCACCATCACTCACCTGGCTGGCGTTCCCTAGAAAATAAAGCAGCAATAAATTCAGGTAAAGTTGCCGACTTTACAGCATCCAAAGAATTCCTGGAATTCAAAGTAAATCATTTCAGAAGCCCACAACTAAGTACCAGCGGTAGTGGATCCATCCTTCTTGAACGCAGGCCTCAACTTTGCCAGATCTGCTATATTTGTGTTTGGTCGAATTCCCTCATCCACGGAAATGGTAACAGGCTTCTCCTCACCAGTTTTAGGATCGACAATCTTTGAAAATTATTCATCAGTTATAAATGTGAAGGCAAGAGATTTTATTAACAGAAGTGAATTCAACAGTAATCCACCTTTGTAGAAACCGGAACAATTTCATCTTTGAATTTTCCAGATGCGGTTGCTGCAGCGGCGCGCTTGTGAGATTCAACCTATTGATATTAATCCAAAAGACAGAGCATTTTTTACTCCATAAACTCTGTTCTACAATATAAATTCACACACACAGATCTCAAGGACTCACAGCAGCCTGGTCTTGCTGTTGCCTGGTAACACCATAGTATTCTGCAACATTTTCAGAAGTAATTCCCATGGGAAGAAGACAATCTCGGGCTTGACGAAAGCTCTGCGCCTGTTAATACCATAAATAATAAGTCTTAGAAACCACGCAACAACAAATAGTATAAATCACAAGCCTTAATCCCAGTATGTGGATCAATGGCCATATCCTTGAAAGCCACTCAAATACGAAAACTTTATGAACAGACTATACACGTACACGTGGGTTAACTTTGTGAGGCCTGCTAATCTGGTCTACTGTCATGGATTCCACTCCAGCAGCAATGCCTGCATTGAGAACAGATGTTAAAATGAAAGCAGTGGAACCATTCGGAGTGGGTGTAGTTTCAAGATTCAACCTTACCTATATCATAAAGTCCTGCGTTTATGGAGACGGCAACATCAGCAACTGCTTGGAGGCCAGATGAGCATTGCCTATTGACTGTTCTGATGGGTACAGTTTCTGTGTGAAGCATTATCATCACTCAGAGAGGGAAAAAAGGGGAAAGTGCTATAGCGAACACTGATTTACTTTATCATCAAACGCAAACGTTGTTAAATATACGGAAAGACAACGATGACAAAATACCAGGAAAACCAGCGTAGAACGCAGCCATCCTGCATTCAATGACTCTTTCTGAACCCGGTGCCAAAACCGTACCAACAACTATATCTCCCACCTCCTTAGGGTTCAAACTTGTTTTCTCTATCACTGCCTACAGTGCACAATGATCAAATGAGAACCTAGAAATACGGATCCGACAAGTGCATATAACCATGAAATGGCTCTTTTATCTGATTCTTTTTTTATCTTTTCAATGAGCCTAACGAAAACGCAAAGCTTAAATGAAATAAAATAAGGTAAAGAAAAATGAAGAGTTCATCTTTTAGCTCAACTCAATCCTAGCAGAAGAATTCAAATTCCCTATCCACTGCCAACCAATTTCGAGCCAAACTTCTTATATGCATCTAACTAACCTTCAGAACAGAAGCAAGCAGATCATCCGGAAAGGTATCCTTGAAACCACCACGTTTTGCTTTGCAAATGGCAGTCCTGTATGCACTATTAGAAGGATATTTACAGAAAAGCATTAGAAGATTAGGCAAATGGATTGTAAGCTCCATTTTTAACAAATCATATAATCATATGGTGGAGATCAAGTAACTTACGCCACAATTACAATATCATCTGCAAAAGCAGCTGTCCGATGATAAGCAGCGCTATCTCCGGACAGACAAACCGAAGCCTGGCCAAGCCAGAACAAAATCAATGCCATAGCACAACTCTTTAACCTACTCGAAACAAGAAAACCGGAAATCGAGGACGCGTTGCATACTACACATACGATTGAAGACTTACAGAGAGGGAAGAATCCAGGCCTTGACGAGACGAGAATGAAGAAGAAGAGGGACGAAGATGTTCCAGCAGAACTCTCTGTCTATTGATGGCTCTCTCCATCTCTCTCTCTCTCTCTCTCTCTGCAGTGTGCGCAATTCGGAAATGCACAGGCTATCGTTCTCTTAAGCACTTAAGAAGACGACCAAGACGTTAACCGAAACCCCCGCGAAATTCAGTGGAATCTCAAGCAACTTTTTCCTGATCTTAATCCCCAATGTTTTTTCTATTTTCTTTCTTTTATTAATTATCTTGAAAAACTCAAGAGATTCTCATATTATTTAATTTTTGACTCGCCTCATTCTCTTTAAAATTTACGATCAGTCTATATTTTTTTCAAGTCAAAGTAAACGAAGAAATAATTCACAAACTAAAGTTGAGTATGTCTTCTCGAATAAACATAACCAAATACATAATTTTACACAAAGACAGATTTAAACTCACGATATAATTAAAGATATTTTTTTTAAATATTATTTAGACATTTATAATATTTATTTATTATCGTATTATATTTTATATTAATATAATATATAAATATTATTTAAAATGTTATGATTAAATATAAAAATAATTTTCTTTTTAATTTTCCCAGCTCTCAAAAAATCCAAATAAAAACGTTGCAAACATTTTCCCCGTGACGTTTGTTAATGGTTGCTTTGGTTTTTGCTGGCCCACCACTATTCTTTTGCAGCTTCCAGGGCCCATTAGTTTAATAAATAATTTTTATAAATTGATGTGATGTATATTTATTTATAAATGAAATTATTATAAATTTATATATATTACTTTAATTTGTGAAGATTGGTTATCAAATTTATTTGTGCCTATAATATTTTGTTAGTCCAAACATCCACGCATTTCATAAGCGACTACTTAGCTCTATTACAATATTTTTTGAAACTATTGGATAGCGGGTTAACCCGACCCTAGTGGGATTCCCACTGTGGGATATAAAATGGCATTTGGGAGCACGCCAAACAATTGCAACTTGCGAGCCTTCGCAGTCGCCTGCCATTCCATGCACTTGCTTCGTTGCTCTTCACTAGATTTAGTGAGATCCAACCATCTGATTGTTTTACTTTTGGGGTATATAGTTCACCAGATCAGGGCAACTTTGATGGTCCAGATCGTTGAAATCTGTTATAGGCGGTGTTTGGCCTACCCTTTCAAAAATATGTAATTTTTTTAAATTAAATTAATTTTTAAATTGACATGGCACCACCTAAAATTATTAGAATATCCCTACGTGCTTATAGTCTCACTCACCACGTGGATGACCTGAGAGATTGACACGTGACAAGTCAACAATCCAAAACGGAACCTGAAAAATCCGAACCAAGCCACAAGACCCGTTCCAATTTTAATTACAAGACCTGCTTTGTTTAAATCTACCATAAACAGCACCCGACAAGACTCTCACATGCTATTTTATATTCTAACTTAAATGAGCTTAGTTGATCTGACATTCTACAATTTTAATTACAAGACGTACTATGAAAAGTTTTTTCCCCAAAAAAATATAATTAATATAAAAATAAAAAAATATAATGTAAAAATAAAGGATAAAGATACAATTTAACACAAATTATGGTTTGAAAGTACAACACCCTCCATAATACAGCACCCTCAACTCAATTAATACGATTCAAATTAGAACCTAATTCTACAATCAATTTAATTTAATTCCGGTTGAGTTGAATTAATCTAATTTTGTTTTATAATCAAATTAATCTATAAACTTAGACCTTACATTTAATTTCATTTTACTAACGTCCCAATCGCATCAAATGACAAACTTTTGGTGGGTGCGGCCGCGTTGTTGTCCCTTTTCCAAAGCACTTTGAATTCAAACCTATGACAAAAGACTTTGAATTCACACTTACCTAACCAATTTCATTTCACATTTTCTCTCCTTTCATTCATTATTATAATAGGATAGTGTTAATTATTATTTTAAAAAAATATTTAAGTAGTAATAATATACTTTATTTTGAATTTTATTAATTAATAATAAATCCATCATATTTTAAACTATTTAGGTAGCTATATTAAAATAAGTAAAATAAAATTGTATCAAGATAATTTAAAAAAAAAAAATTATATCAAGATAATATTGAAATACTTTTCGGATCAAGATATAAAAGAATCAAGATAAGATTTTCACACTTTAAGTTTTTTTATCAAATTATTTGTTAAATTTTTTAAAATGCACTAAAAGAACATATGCATCATTTTTTTTTTATCTGTAAAGTTCAACATATGCTTATCTTGAAGGAGAAGAGAGATAAGCATATTTGAAAAAATTCAAATAAAAAATCACGTATTTTTTTTTAAAAGAATTGTCAGATAAGTTTAACAAATACATTAGAAATAACAAAAATCTAGAATACTTTTCATATCTTACTTTTTTTATTTATATCTTGTTAACAAAGACTATCTTAATAAGTTAATAAAATATAGTAAATATATTTTATTTAAAAATAATATATATTTATTGTTGCTTAGAACAAGCGTTAACATTACCCATTATAATAATTTGGGTTATGCTAACGAGTGCCCTTATTTTAACACACTGATTACGGTGCATTAGATACATTTTATTTTCAACATTCAAACACTTATATTAGATAGTAATAAATATATCATATTTTAAAATATTTTATTGATCAATAGAAGTATTTGAATATTGAAAACAAAGTGTATTAAATATATCTTAACGAATGCTGACATTCTTTAGCAAAACCTTAATAATATTCATTATATCGATATCAAAGGATCAAAGAAAAAGGATATAAATCTAACAAAATTTTCTCTACTGTGTGTACTCACAAAACTGCAATGGTAATTTAAAAAAAGAAAAACAAGACAATTGGGTGCACAAAGCTCCTGTAATTATAGAAGTTATAGATATAATAAACAACCTCAAGTCTAATCTTCAAAAAAACAAAACAAACAAAAAGTCAAGTCCTCTCCCATGTCCAAAAGAATGAACAAATCAAAAGCTGAGACTAATTACAGAAGGTGAGACAAAACAAAGAGATGTCATGCATTCAACGCAAGGAATGAACACAACTGCCGCAATTCATTCTATCCACAGGCTCAGGTTACAGCCTCAAAGGCCATCAACTGATCAAACGTCCTACCCAATGGTTTCCATCAAAACACCAGGGACTTCGGGTTTCTGACGTAATGCCATGAAAGCATATGTGGTCTGGGGTGGTCTTACATGGTGATGCCAGCCCTCGTTTGTTTTGGCACATGATTTTGTCCTTTGGCATCGACTGAAGCATACATAGATAGATCGCAACCTAACTGTAACCTCAGTAAATGATAGCCGATCTTCAGGGTTGGTTGCCCGGCACTGTTCCATCAGGTTCTTCCAGTCAGGATCACATTGCTCCGGAATAGGTGGGGGTAAATCACACTTAATGTCACAAAATTTTGGTGTCTTTTTTAGTTTGGTCACTAAACTTTAATTCCTTACAAAGTGATCATAAAATTTTAAAATGTTTTACAATATGGTCACTAAAGTGATTTTTTATGGTTCTTAGCCAAAATTGCTAACGTGGCGATGATGTAGCGCTGACGTGGCGATGATGTAGCCATTGCCACGTCAGCAATTTTGACCAGAAATTGTTCAAAAATCACTTTAGTGATCACATTACAAAATATTTTAAAGTTTTATGATCACTTTGCAAAGAATTGAAGTTTAGGGATCAAATTGAAAAAGAGGCCAAAATTTTGTGACCTTTAGTGTGATTCACCCGAATAGATGGTCGGTTGGGTAGTTTCTTTCAAAATAAATTAATTTTTAAATTTAATGAGATTCAACCGTTCAATTATTTTTTATTTTTAGATATATGAGTCACAAGATTAAACCGATTTCGTAAGTCAATTCCAATTATCTGAATTTACCATAAACGGTGCCCGAGAAGACCCCTACATGCCATTTTATATCTGAATTTAAATGGACTGAGTTGACCTGACATTTTGTAATTTTAATTATAAGACAGTATGAAAAACTTTTCTCATAATAAAATATAATTAATATAAAAATAAAAAATATACTGTAAAAATAAAGGATACAAATACAATCTAGCAGGAAAAATGTAATATGGGTTGGAAGTACAGCAGCCTCAACTCAATTAGTACTATTCAAATTAGAACCTAATTCTATAATCAATTTAATTTAATTTCCGTTGAGTTGAATTGATATAATTTTGTTTTATAATAATTAAATTAATCTATAAACTTAAACCTTACATTTAATTCCATTTTACTAACGTCCCAATCGCATCAAATGACAAAACTTTTGCTGGGTGCGGCCGCGGCGTTGTCCCTTCTTCAAAGGACTTTGAATTCAAACCTAACTAACAAAAGACTCCGAATTCACACTTACCTAACCAAAAGCATTTCACATTCTCTCTTTTTATTCATTATTATAATAGGATAGTGTTAATTATTATTTTTTAAAAAAATATTTAAGTAATTATAATATACTTTATTTTTAATTTTATTAATGGATGATAAATATATCATGTTTTAAACTTTTTAATAAGTTAATAAAATACAATAAATATATTTTATTTAAAAATAATATATATTTATTATTGCTTAAAACAAAAGTTAACATTACTCATTATAATAATTTGGGTTTTGCTTTTAGAGTATTCTTTATGGTGCATTTAATACTCTTTATTTTCAGCATCCAAATATTTATATTAGTTGATAATAATTATATCATATTTATTAATGCTTAAAACAAACGTTAACATTACTCATTATAATAATTTGGGTTTTGCTTTTAGAGTATTGGTACATTTAATACTCTTTATTTTCAACATTCAAATATCTCTATTAGTTGATAATAATTATATCATATTTTAAAATATTTTACTGATCAATAGAAGTATTCAAATATTAAAAACAAAGTGTATTAATAGCACTCGTTAGCAAAATCCTAATAATATTTATTATATCGATATCAAAGATCAAAGAAAAAGGATATAAATCTAACAAAAAAAAAAATTTACTGTGTATACAAATATATTCACAAAACTGCAATGGTAATTAAAAAAAAATAAACAAGACAACTGAGTGCACAAAGCTCCTGTAATTATAGAAGTTATAGATATAAACAACCTCAAGTCTAATCTTTAAAAAAAAAAAAAAAGTCAAGTCCTTTCCTATGTCCAAAAGAATGAACAAATCAAAAGCAGAGACTAATTACAGAAGGTGAGACAAAACAAAGAGATGTTATGCATTCAACACAACGAATCAACACAACTGCCGCAACTCATTCTATCCACAGGCTCAGGTTACAGCCTCAAAGGCCATCAACTGATCAACGTCCTACCCAATGGTTTCCAACAAAACACCAGAGAGTTTGGGTTTCTGATGTAATACCATGAAAGCATTTGTGGTCTGGGGTGGTCTTACATGGTGATGCCAGCCCTCGTTTGTTTTGGCACATGATTTTGTCCTTTGGCATCGACTGAAGCATACATAGATCGCAACCTAACTGTAACCTCGGTAAATGATGGCCGATCTTCAGGGTTGGTTGCCCAGCACTGTTCCATCAGGTTCTTCCAGTCAGGATCACACTGCTCTGGAATAGGTGGCCTGAGAGTATCCTTCAATATTCCCCCTTTATTTTGTAGTACAGGAACAAGTCAGAAATTTTATCTTAAAACAAGGAACAAGTTAGACATACTATTTGTTTTCGTTTTCTCCAAAGGAACAATGAGCTTCAAATGTATATATTGATATGCAGGATGTGATTTCAAGTATCCTATCATTATGGTCCTGAACAATAACGTTGTATGAACAGAGGATAGTGATTTCTAGAGGAAACACAGACATATAAAAGTAATATAAGTAAAAAAAAAGAATTAATATGAATTTAGTTCTTCCCTGAGGCTGTCTTTCAAAGGCATCACATTGCTGGCTGCATGTGTTCGTGCATTATTCAACCAACTCTTGCGTTTTAAATGGATTGTTGATATTTTAGGAGAGAAATGAGACATCTTCTGACCCAAGACACGTGGAAACATGTAACTGAGAGGAAGAATCAGGAAATCAAAGATATTGCTGAAAAAGATTTGCAAGCCGGAAGTAAAACAAATGAAGCCATGCAGATCTTAGTGACCTCAAAAGTATATTTGACTGAATCTAAGCTACTCCTGTGTTGTGTCAGTCTGTCAGATGGAAGGACCATAGTCAGTTAATACCCTTATGGGATTATGATGGGCAATAAGCTAGAGCAAAAACCTTCGGAACTGGAAAGGAAGATAATTGAGGCAGAGAGAGAATAGCAATAGAGCCAGAAACAAGAAGCTCTGGTCAATCTATTACAATCATCCAATTGATGAAGGTCTCTATCCCGTATTTATAGAAGAGTGGAAATCTAAAGGACATTGTCATTGGTGGCCTGAAACTCTAGTCATTGGAGTAACCACACTAGTCACATAAGGAGTGGCGCTAGTAGTGGAAGAAAGGCACAAAATTTATGCATTAGATCATGCAGCTGTGATGGCTAGGCATATACAGGGTACAAAGTGGATCATGTATACCCTCCAACAATTTCCCATATCTATCTCTCTCTCTCTCTCTCTCAACTCGTTAAGGTGGGGATCCTCCAAGCTAAAAATTCATACTTGACAAACCCTCAATTCCAGGCCCCACGTCTTGCACTGTTGGTCCCCAGCAGAGGAGGTCCTAAGCCAAGTGGAGGCAATGCTGCAGACCCCAAAATATGGCTAAAGGAAAGACGTGGTGTTCAATGCCTCTACTTGTGCATGTTCAATATGGTGACTGAAGCAACAGAATATCTACGTTTTGTGTTTTTCTCCCGATTCTTGTGAGGAAGGCAGGTATAAGAGGGAGAGCTGTATCCTTAAGAAGCACAATTCAGTTTCTGAACCAAATCAGATGCACATTTGCATACAAAGATAATCAGAGCAGCCCCGTGTAAACAAATAATTTTACAAGCTATAGATGCTGCATGATTGTTCCAAAGGAAGTTTTATACTTTACTGAATTGACAAATTTGCCATTTGTTTACCTAACTACAGAGAGTGATGTCGTAGTTATGAAATAATATTACCATCACGAGTAAAATCATACAAGTTCTGTTCACAAATTATCATGGAGTCATTTATGCTCAAAGGTAAAAGGAATTGCCTTGCCTTGTCACAAATTTTAGACTGCCAAATTGTAAGCAAGTTGAAGAGTTTCAACTGTAGCATTTTTATTTTCTGGATACTTTTTTATTTTTATTTTATTTGAGGCTGGGTGTTCATATATTTAGTGAGCTTATGTTAGTTTTCTTAGCATGGTCAAGTACCATAGTCCTTACCCTAGTTATTTAAGGACTATAAATTGAATTAAACTAATTTCTATTTTCTCAATTATGATTTTTTTTTCCGGTAAGCTTATCAATTATGACATTATCCATATCAAAAGATAAAAAAATAAAAAATAAAAATCTCACAGCCAGGATGTTTTTCCTGTTCTACTTACCTATGATTGCACCACAATGCATATTTGCGTAGGGTTCCTCTCCTGTTAGGATCTCCCACATTGTAATGCCGAATGAAAAAACATCAACCTGTCAAACATCAAAACTACATGGCAGGTTTCATTATGGCATCATTAAATTTACACGGAAAAAGAGTAAGCACTAACCTTCTCAGAAACCCGGCTGCTGCTGCCATTTAGCAATTCAGGTGCCATCCAGGGCAGGGTTCCTCTCACCCCACCAGAAACTAGAGTATTGCGTTTGATTCTGGACAATCCAAAATCTCCAACCTGCTAAGCTTAGATTTTCAATGATGTTGTAGATTAAATAACCTTCACTCTTAAGTGAAAATGAAGAAATTGTATGCACATAAAATCCCAAAAAAAAAGTATGTTTAAATACATTACAGGTTCTGCTACATCTTTCCAATATAATGAATGTTTTATCCCAAACAGGTATCTATTCAAAGCATGGAAGGATACTACTATTTTCCTCGATGATAACATTGTGTTCCTTTTGTTAGTGGCTGAAAACTTATGTACGAGATTAAGGTACTAATTTTCATGTTGGCGATGACACCATTACATAAAATTGCTTCATGCTTGATTGATCTGATACAAAAGAAGAGAAGCATGTGGTGCTAGGTCAACGTTTTGGATGTTTTCTCTTGATCCAAATTATCTTTCTCCTAAACATATCAGAACTACGATAAAATAGACAAACTTAAAATAAAATATTTATCAGATACAATATACGCTACCTAGCATAAACAAGGCACCTTTTATATTTGTATGGATCAAAAATGTTTAAATAATAATTACCTTGCATATTGGACGTTGTGGATCCCTCAAATTAACCAGAAGATTGTCACACTTTAGATCAAAATGGACAATATTCTTAGAATGCAAGTATTCCATTCCAAAAGCAGCATCCATCGCAATTATAAGCTTTCTACGGCGATCAAGTGACCTGCATTAAGGATCCCAAAATCCTGTTACATTACAGACTTTAAGGACCAATACACAAAAGAAAAGCAGAAATTTCACCTATCCTTCTTAAGTAGGACATTCCTAAGTGAGCCATTTGCCATAAATTCAGTTACAGTGGCCAAGGTTCCCCCAGCTCCATCTGGTACCACCCCATAGAACGCAACCACGTTTGGGTGATGAAGAGTAGAAAGGATATGTGCCTCTCTCCAGAAGTCTTTTGTCTAATACAGGCAAACAAATCATCAATTTCAGAGACTGCTGATAAATAAATACAAGAGGAGAATAGGCAAATGCTCCAAAAGATGCAGTTCCAAGAAGAAAGACTGGGGGACCCACCAATCTTTCTTGCTCTGATGATCTCCCAGCAAAGCAGCTGTTTTTAATTCTCTTGATAGCAACATCTGTTCCCCGCCATTTCCCATGATAAACAGTTCCATATGTACCCGATCCTAACTCCCACAATTCTTCAAGATCGTCATTTTTTATTATCTGCATCAACAAGAAGTAGTTTCAGACACATAAAGTAACTAAGCTTAAGAGCCAACATATATTCCAGGAAAGATTTAGAAGCACAAAATGGGCTCCAGCATGCATATATTTTCAGTTGCCAAATGAACCACCGGTGGAATTATAGGGTTTATTTGTTTATGATTCCAAAAACTAATTTCAGGTCATGGAAGAAAACAAACTCAATAGAATGTGTTCTTTAAACTAGTTTTGAAAATTGTTTCGAAGCGCTCTATTAAATTAGTTTTGAAAATTGTTTCCAAGAAATTGACATCAAAATACTCTTGATTCTAGAAATTGTTGTCACGGCCTAAGCCTGACAATACCCTCCCCCCCCCCCAATCCAATGAGGATCAGGAGGACTTTACGCCCAAACAGATAATAGAATAGAGAAAAAGAATGAAGAATTAGTGAGAATGGAGAGAAGAACAGAGAGAAATAGAGGGAATAGGAAGTAGAGATGGGAACTAGGCCGAGAGGCCCATGGGATGGGCCGGGCCGGTCGGCCCGCCTCATAGCCCAGCCCAGCCCGGCCCGGCCCGGCCCGGCCCGTTACTGTAGCAAACGGGCCGGGCCGCCTAACAAAATAAGGGTCGTGCCGGGCCAGCAATACGTGGCCCGCGGCCCGGCCTATCAATTGGCCCGCTAAAATGGGCCGGCCCGGCCCACTAAAAAATAAAAAAATATTTAAAAAATTATGCTTGTATTTAATAATTATAAACATAATAATTAAAAATTATGTTTCTTGTAAATATAATTTTATTGTAATGTTTGTAAACATAATTATGTTTGTAAACATAATGTTTATTATGTTTGTAAACATAATTTTAGTGTAATTTTTGTAAACATAATGTTTACTATAAACATCATAATTTTACAAACATCAAAATTATAAGTAAACATTAATAAACAATGTTTATTAATGTTTACTAAACATATTTTAAACATTAATATGTTTATTAAACATATTTTAAAAAATTTTAGTTACATTTGAGAAAAAATAAAAAAATATATTTAAAAAATTATATATAAAAAAATTAAAAATAAATGGCTCACGGGCCGGCCCAAATAGCCAAGCCCACGGGCCGGCCCGGCCCAACAGGCCAACGAGCCGGCCCAGCAGGCCCATGGCCCGGCCTGGCCCACTTTGGCCCACTTATTAAGGGCCACAGGGCCGTGCCGGGCCTAAGTTTCCATTTCCTTGGCCCGGCCCGGCCCAACCCACCAAATGGGCGGGCCAAGCGGGATGCGGGCTGGGCCGGGCCGGCCCGCCCATTTCCCATCACTAATAGGAAGAGAGAGACCGTGAGAATTCCAAGATTTTTCAAAATGCCTTCCCCTTACACGACTAGGGAATTATACCAGTGCCTGGGGGAGAAGATTCTCCTGCCAGGGTGGGCCCTACGCCCCTAACAAACTAGGGAATTTCTAACTTCCTTGCACGTGGCAATAACAACCTGCCTTCTAGAAGTTACATCAGTAAATTGAAGAGCTAATCTCCTAACTTAGGGGTACAACCATGAAAATAACAGCAAGCAATAATAGTTGGCAACAAGAAAATTTAAAATAACTCAGAAAAGAGGGTCTTCTCGTGACATTTCCCTCCGCCTTAATCAATTTCTTGCCCTCAAAAAATATTAAGAAGGCTAGCCGCTCTTGGAAATTGCTTGAGAAGATCTGGGAGGTACTCCCAAGTGTTTTCTTCCGAAGGTTTTCCCTACCACCTGACCAACACTTGAATGAGGGGAGCCCCATGTTTGTATATCACCCTTCTATCCAAGATAACCTCTAAGTTCCACTGTTTGACCGACCTCTACAAGAATGACGGGTAGAATAGTTCTCACTAGTTGCCCACCCACTACCCCTTTTAACAACGAGACGTGGAATACAGGGTGAATGAGTGATCCTGCAAGCAACCCCAACCAATATGCCACCTTCCCTACCTTAGCTTCTATAGGAAATGGCCCGTAGTACTTAAGGCTGAGCTTAGTTGCTTTTCCACAGGTGAGGGACTTAAGGTGCTGGTACCTCAACCTCAGGTACATTTTATCCCCAACCTCAAACTCTTGTTCACTCCTCCTGTCAGCAAACTGTTTCATGCGGTTTTGAGCTGAAGCCAATTCCTGCTAAATCATCTCCCTCCTTCGCTGCAAATAGTCATCCACTGTCGCCACATTGGATTCTTCCCTAACTACCGGTAGCACAGGTGGCCGATATCCAAATAAGGCCTCGAAAGGAGTCATCTTAATGGAAGAGTGATGGGTGGTATTGTACCACCATTGAGCTAGGCCAACCATTTGTGCCACTCCTTAGGCTGCAAGAGGCATATGCACCTTAGAAAAGTCTCGAGACTCTGGTTCACCCTCTCGGTTTGCCCATCCGTTTGAGGGTGATGGGCAGTTGACATGCTCAGCTTTGTTCCCAGTAACCTCATCAACTCTTGCCACATCACACTAGTGAAGATCTGGTCCTTATCTGAAATCATGATCTTAGGAGTTCCATGCAATTTCGCCACTCAATCCAAGAAGGCCCTAGCTACCTCCCGAGTTATGTAGGGGTGAGTTAGCCCTATGAAATGGGCGAACTTAGTTAGTATGTCCACCACCACTAGAATACTATCATTTCCTTCCGACTTGGGTAACCTCTCCACGAAATCCATAGAGATACTAGACCAAACTTGTTCGGGGATAGGCAAGAGTTGCAGTAGCCGGAGTAAGCTACGGTTTCTGACTTACATCTCTTACAAATATCACATGCTTGCACCATCTCCTTAATTTTCGATTTCATCCTCGGCCAATGAAAAATCCTCCTAACTCTCTTAAGTAAGTATTTTGCTCCCGAGAATGCCCCCCCATGGGCGACTCATGCAAGGCCTGGAATATCTTCCTTTTGAGGTCCATCTTATCCCCAATCACAATTCTTCCTTGGAATCTCAGCATTCCTCTGCTCAATGTATAACCATTCCCCACGGGGACTCCTACTGCCAATTCTTATAGCAATGGCTTCAGCTTCTCATCTCCTTCATAACTGTCAATCACTTCCCAGTACCACTGGGGTACCACTTCTGTTATGGTTGCAGAACTCCCTTCTTCATGGCACCTTGAAAGTCTGCAGCTACATTCTCCTTGCCCTTCCGGTATTGTATGATGTAGTCCAAACCCATAAGTTTGGTCATTCCCTTCTTTTATAGCTGTGTTTGAAGCCTTTGTTGTAATAGGAACTTCAAGCTCTCATAGTCTGTTTTGATTATAAATCTTCCCCCCTCCAAGTAATGCCTCCATTTGTCTATTGCCACCAATACTGCTAGAAACTCCTTCTCGTATATATTGAGTCCTGAATGTTTAGGACTCATCACTTGACTTAAAAATGCTAGAGGCTTTCCCTCCTGTACCAGAATTGCCCCTACACCTGTTCCACTTGCGTCTATCTCCAAGATAAAAGTTTTATCAAAATCCGGCAGTCCTAGAACTAGTACCCTGCTCATAGCCCCCTTTAAATTCTCAAATGCCTCCTCGACCCTCAAGCTCCAACTAAAACCCCCTTTCTTCAGTAATTCTGTTAAAGGTTTATTAATTACCTCATAGTTCTTCACAAATTTGCAGTAATATCTTGTCAAACCCAAAAATCCTCTCAAGGCCCTCACCGAAGTTGGCCTTGGCTAGGACACCATGGCCTTTACCTTTTGGGGGTCGGTACTCACTCCACCCTTTGATATAATGTGCCCCAAGTATTCCACTTACCCTTGACCAAATGCACACTTAGACTTCTTAATATAAAGCTGGTGGAATCGGAGAGTGTCAAGGGTAGTTTTAAGGTGGAGCAAATGATGTTCGAAAGAGGGGCTATAAATGAGTATGTCATCAAAGAATACTAATATGAATTTTTGGAAATAGGACTCAAAAATTCTATTCATGAGGGAATGAAAGGTGGCTGGGGCACTGGTCGGCCCAAATGGCATCACCAAGAATTCGAAGAACACATGGTGAGTTCTAAAAGCAGTTTTGTCGATATCCTCGGGTTTCATCCTAATTTGGTGGTACCCCGAACATAAATCCAGCTTAGAAAAGAATTGGGCACTATGTAATTCATCCAAGAGATCTTCTACCAAGGGTATAGGGAATTTATCCTTGATGGTGACAGCATTTAGTTGGCGATAATCCACACAAAACCGCCAAGTTCCATCCTTCTTATTAACCAATAGGACAAGGGAAGCAAAAGGACTTTAACTGGGTCTAATGATGGATTGTTGAAGCATTTCTCTCACCATTTTCTCTATTTCATTCTTCTGGATTGGGGAATAACGGTAAGTTCTATTTTGACAAGCTTAGAGTGTGGCTTAAGGTTAATAGAGTAACCTTGCATCTAAGCAAGGGGCAGTGATTGAGGTTCAACAAAAAGATCCTCGTATCCAACCAGCAATTCATTAAGAAGGTTTAAGTGATGTACCTGATCGGGCAGCCCTTGGGTTGCACTGACAGTTAAGTGGATCTCCCCTTGCAGTGCTAGACTTCCATGTACCCCTTTCGTTGCCACAACTGAGAAGAGTTGTGCCAGCTGCCCCCACTTTCCCTTTAATCACCCTCTGCAGTCTCTTTCCCGATATCATCTTGCACGTAGCCATCTCCTTTCCTCTGGATAACGTCATCTTCCTTCCCTCCTTCTCAAAAGATACTTCCATCCGGTTGAAATCAAAACTGATGGGGCTAACCCCCTTCATCCAATCTACCCCCAAAACCACATCACAACCCCCCAACTGCAGGAGCCTCAGATCAGTTTCAAACCTCTCTCCTTGCATCTCCCAGCAAAAGCCATTGCAGGCCGATTTGCTCAACGCCCTTTGACCATTAGCCACTATCACACTCAAGGGCAGGGTCCCTATGAGTGGACACTTCAGTTTCTTCATCGTGCCTTCATCAAGAAAGCTATGGGTACTCCCACTGTCTATTAGGATCATCAAATCGTTTCCCTTAAATCGTCCTTCCACTTTAATGATTTTGTTGTTGGCTACCCCTTTCAATACGTGTATGGAGATCTCTCAATTGTCCCCTGCTCTATCCTCCCCACTATCTCCTTCCTTTACCACCACTAGATCCTCCCCTTCATCCCCTTCCAATAGCAGGATCTGCCTCTTGAAGGTGTGACCTGGATGGTACTTGTCACCACAACGAAAGCAGAGGCCAGCCAACCTCCTTTGCTCCCTTAATTGTTCCCCATAAGGTACCGAGCTTGGTTCTCCTACATTCCTCACCCCTTTATTCCCTTTTGCTATGTCTCGGTGGTAACTCTTTCCCCCAACAGGGCCTGTTCCCAGAGTTAACCCCCCTTTGTTGTTGCCTCTGTTTCTTCATCAATGCCTCCACAGACATTTCTTGTAATCGAGCACTTTCAGAGGCTTGCTCCACCGTCCTAGGTTTCATCATTATGACCATTGGTTGTAATTCCTCACTCAAGCCACTCATAAAGCTTGACACAAAGTAAACTTCTGATAGATATAGGTTGTGGCAAACCATGTATGACCACAACTCTTCAAACTTTGTAAATAAGACTCAACACTCCCTGTTTACTTGAACTTATTAAATTCCTCTATCGTATCCACCATACTCCTCTCCCCAAACCGCTCACTAATTTTTTAAAGAACTCCTCCCATGTATAGTTCTCCCTCACATTATGGCATCCTTGAAACTAGGCATCCACTGATAAGAACCCCAATAGAAATCCAAATAACAATCAAATATCAATAGCTATCAATACTTTTCAACAAGAAAACAAGAACAATCCAGGGCATTTGAGAGGCCCTTACTCTCCCAATTCTTCTATCAAAAACCAGCCACTCTCTCCCTCTTCTTCTCAGCTATTTATACCTCTCTTCTGCCCCCTTTCTAACCGAATTCCCTTGCACATGCAGATTATCCCCTCAACATGTGGATTACAAAACTACCCCCCGTGCGCACATGCTAGTTGTAACAACCTGCATGTATTAATTCCCTATTCTAACCTTCATGCATGCTGTTGTGTTTGTGGCGTCTTTGGTAGGTCCGGTGCACTAGTGGCCTATCATTACTCCTCTCCCACACTTTCACCTTGTCCTCAAGGTGAAAAGTAGGAAATTGTTGCTGGATCAAAAGGTAAGGCTCCCAAGCAGCTTCCAATGGGGGTAGCCCCTTCCATTGCATGAGCACCTCTATTGCTTTCGAAGCAGCAGTTATAGTTGTAGTTTTGTCCATGAACCCAAACTTCTGGAAAAACCAGACATTATTTGAGTTGGGGTCCGCAAGCAGAAACCAGAAACTTTCTTCCTTGGAAAATGGATAGTAAGGGGTGTGAGGGAGGGCACCAATCAAGCCATTGGAATGTTTCATCGTCACCCAAGCATGAATTGTAAGAATATCACCCTCTTGTATGCCCTCCTCCCCTTCAGTCTCGCACGTAACTTCAAGTGTCAAGGTAGGCATCATTTCAAGAACCTTCTCCACATCCTGCACTTCAGCCACAGAGAAACCAGCTACTTGAATAAGCAGCTCAGACCGTTCTTCAAGAGTCATATCATGTAGCTCCTGAAATGTCCGCACCTTCTTGCGACCTAGCTTTTTCATGATAGCCTCACTAAAATGAGGCAGCTGCAAAAAAGGTGCAATGCCTCCGCTAGATCCCCCAACTGCCTTCCTTGTACTGAGAGGAACAACTTGGATAATAGCTTGAGAAAGCTCAAGAACACCAATTGCAGGTCTTATCCAACCATGCCCCTGAGCAGTGCACGGTATAATTGCCATCTTCAAGTTTCTTAGAGCAACAACAACCAATCCTCTGCAGATAACTTTCATGCCCAAATTCCCATCAATATTTAAGATCTTTGGGTCTATACCATTGAGCTCCACAAGAGAATGCAAATTGAGCCCTAGACTTCTAGAAACATGCTGCCCTTCCACCATCATGACCTACTTGGACAAGGTACCCACCCCCTCATGATGGTGAGAATACATGGGGGGCCCTCCATTATCAACCAACCCATTGTAAAATTTTTGAGAACCCTAGCTAAGAGTCAAACCAGCTTCCCAGACAACATGGACCATTGATGGCACCCCCTTCCTCGGCAAGATGCTCTCCTCGGCTATCACCGGATCGATCGTCCGTGGCATTTTAAATTGACCGATCGTTGGCCGCCCTTTTGCCTCGCCGGAAAACTCCCCAACACCATTGTTATCGGCAGTCACTATAACTCGTGACACCATGTTCTGCTCAACCACCAACCCCCCTTCAATATGCAGCTCGCCCAACTTCTCCACCACGCCTTCCTGCGTGGACCCTAGACGATTCCTCAGCAGCCCCTTCAGCTCTTCCCAGCTTCTCACTCTTCGTCTCCGTTGCTCGCACTGAATGAAGCTATAACCCTTGGTCTTGCTCATGACCCGGTCGAAGATGACGTTGCAGTCCTCAATCTCGTCGTATGACTCGAAGGCAGAGACTAAAGGTTCTCGCGTCGTGTTCCACGCGAGGCCGTAGACGACGAGCTTGAGACGAGATATGTCGCGATCCGCAGCATCGCGGAGGCGAGTGAAGAGGAAAGCGTCGGGCACGGCAACGCTGACAAGGAAGTTAATCCGCTGGTACTTGGTGTAGGGCTCAAGAAGTTTCTGGATCTTCTCGGGCTTGGTCTCACCGGAGAAGGAATCATCGTCTACGTTCGAATCGGACTGAATTGGCATCGCAGTGTCTTTGGTTGGGACTGGAGCTTGGTATTTCTGAAGCTTCTTCTTCTTCCTGCGTTTCTTCTTGACACTTTTGCAGTCATCTTGTGGTTGTCTAGTCACTGGCTTTTTCTCTTTTGTCTTCCCTTTCTTCGCCATTGCTTGAGCAGAGATGTGATGGCGACGCCCTATGGCTTCGACTTTTAGGTTTGCTTTCTTACCCACACGAATCTCTCTTTGTCTCCTTCGCTCCCACTAGAACCACAATAGAGCCGCTCCCTCAAAGCATAAGGACGTTGTCTCCAACTTCTCCGTATCGGACAACTGGTTCACAATGAAGTAGCGCTCAGCCCTAAATACCCAACCATCTGGATCATCTCCCTCAAAGATAGGTATTTCCAAGCGTCTCCCACGGTACTCCTGCTTCCCGACACCATCGACCCAGTCGCCCCCTTCGCCATTTCTCCCTCCAGCTACCGGCATTCCCTCCCTTGACATAGGCGAACCCGCAGGTTGGTCTTCTTCATCTCACTTCCCCTTCCTCTCTCTCTCTTGCACCTCCCGTCTCTCCTCGTTCTTCCTCTCCCGTTCCTGCTCTTCCCACCTTGCTCTCATCCAAGCGAACTATTCTAGCAAGCTCGCTACCTTCTTCCCCACCAATTGAACCTCACTCCTCAGGGCATCCATTCCCCATTGCATGCTTTCCATCCTCCCTTCCAATTCCCCTACTCGATCCGTCAAGTTGACCATTAGAATCGATGATGTTCTGATACCAATTGATAGGAACCCCGATAGAAATCCAAACAACAATCAAATATCAATAGCTATCAATACTTTTCAGCAAGAAAACAAGAACAATCCAAGGTATTCGAGAGGCCCTTACTCTCCCAATTCTTCTATCAAAAACCAGCCACTCTCTCCCTCTTCTTCTCAGCTATTTATACCTCTCCTATGCCCCCTTTCTAACCAAATTCCCTTGCACATGCAGATTATCCCCTCAGCATGTGGATTACAAAACTACCCCCCATGCGCACATGCTGGTTGTAACAACCTGCATGTATTAATTCCCTATTCTAACCTTCATGCATGCAGCTGTGTTTGTGGCGTCTTTGGTAGGTTCGATACACCGGTGGCCTATCAATACGTTGTGCCAATTGAACAGCCTATTACACTTCCTTAGCCACAATCAGGGATTAGCTCCTTCGAATGCCGATATCTCCATCCGTGGCATGGGGAACCCAGGGAGGTGGCTACGAGGTTGCTCGTTACCTTTTCTACCCATAAGTCCCTCCAATCCTTCCTTAGGTTCTACCTCGATCTCGGTCGGTCCTTCCCTCCTAGTCATTCTATTTCCCGACAGTATGGGAGCATCCCTCTCGCACGAAGGAAAGTCAAGAGCCATCCTCACTACATTTTGGCGAGTAAACATGAGCATGAACTGCTACATCTGCGCTCCCAAATCCTCACGCAACCTCGCCATGGACCCCTCTAGTCATTGTTCCATTCCCTCCAGCGAACCTTCGAGCTTGTGATCCATTGCCATGATCGCCTCATGGTTCTTTTCTCCTCGAATTTCTAGTTGGTCAATCCTTCCCTGGAATTCCGACACAGTTGAGCTAACTTGCTGCAACTAATCCTCGAAATTCTTCATGCGGGTTCCTTCCGCCATTACTCTAATCTACCAGCTTGGCCAAGAGCCGATGCTCCAATACCAAGATTGTGACGGCCTAAGCTTGACAATACCCTTCCTCCCCAATCCAATGAGGATCAGGAGGACTTTACGCCCAAACAGATAATAGAACAAAGAGAAAGAATGAAGAATTAGTGAGAATGGAGAGAAGAATAGAGAGAGATCGTGAGAATTCTGAGATTTTTCATAATGCCTTCCCCTTACACGACTAGGGAATTATACCAGCGCCTGGGAGAGAAGATTCTCCTGCCAAGGTGGGCCTTACGCCCCTAACAAACTACGGAATCTCTAACTTCCCTACATATGGCAATAACAACTTGCCTTCTAGAAGTTACATCAGTAAATTGAAGAGCTAATCTACTAACTTAGGGGTACAACCATGAAAATACCAGCAAGCAGTAATAAGCAATAATAGTTGGCAACAAGAAAATTTAAAATAACTCGGAAAAGAGGGTCTTCTCGTGACAATTGTTATCCCACAAAAATGAAAAGCACATTCAGAAAAGGTGTCTCAAAGTTTTCATAATTTTTAGTTGTGGAAACAAAGAAAATAATGAAAATAAAAACACAAGAAACATAATAAATAATTACATAGTAGCATCTAATGGAGGAAGAGAACTCTGCTGATTGTTGCTAGCTTATGTTTAAATGGGATGTTAACTAGTTTGTCAATTGGAATACTACAAATTCAAACAAAGAAACAAAAGCAATGATGGAAGCAAGGTTACAGGGATAATAAATAGATGATATGAAGCAAGAACCTAATAGAATTATAAGGATGAGAGCCAGGGGTGCCTAGCCATTATAAATGCTTGAAAACAACAGTGCTTTAATCTATAAGAATCATTTATCCCCAATTTTACTCTGATGTTCACGAGAATGCTTTCCTGGTCAAAAAAGATTCTCCTATTTATGGAGCCCTGCAGGAAGTATGGTAGGCACTAAGATGAAAAAACAATTGGAAATAGTCTAGGTGAGAGTGAAAGATGTACAGTGACTGAGTGAGAGAGAGCAACAATAACAGACACCAATATCATATCTCCCTAAAACGAAGACGTGACATTAGGGCTTACAAGTGTCAAATTCAATTGAGTTAAGCTGTTTGTTACCACTTAAATAGGAAAGTAGTAAACTAGCAGCTAGAAAAACCATAATCACTCTGAGAACTAAATGATCCTTAAGGGGAGACAGCCTTCTTTTTGGGACAAAACATGAGTGAAGCATGTTATTTGAGAAAATAAATAATAAATTCCTGCATTAACTAAATGAAATTGCACGTCAAACCTGCAAGCCGTAAATACCAGCTTCCACTTCAGCTATCATCGCATCAGTAATCAATTCACTCCTATCTCCACCACCAGCTTTGAAATTCTACAAAGAACCAGATATCAACTCAAACTATCAGCAGCAATAAATTTATACATTCATAAAATCAAATGAAAAAGGTGTGATACCTCAAAATCAGACTCGGGAAGTACTCTCCCAGGCTCTGTTGCATCGGGAGATATAGCTTCACCATCAGTTGCATCCACAAACTGAGGGCCATTTGGGGAGGAAGGTTCCATGCCAGGAAAGCTACCGGCCACCTGCTGTGAAGTAACCATGGAATCCAGGTGATTTTTATCATTCATATTATTTAGGGAGAAATCCTCAACCATCTGCATTTCACTACAGCATCCCAGAATGCCTGAATTTTCAACTATCTGACCAGGGAAACTTACAAAATCATCATCTATTAGGGATACCTCTCTCTTAAAAACAGATTTCTGGTTTGGATTCTTCACTGCAGCTATATTATGTAGGTTGTCGAGAGCAGCATTACCAGAAACTGCAGATGGGTACAAATCAACAGAGCTCTCTTGGATGGGTTCTTGGAGAGTTTTATTATTCTGGCATGCACCAGAAACTAGCAGAGGGGACTCATGGAAAGCTAGGCCATCTGTTAAACCACACAATAGATCAGTCAATGAACTTTCATTACAGGGTTGCTGTCGGGAACCTGGAAACATGTCTGCAACTTTCGAAATGTTGGACCATGTTATATCATCTTTATTATCATCTCCCATTACCACACCCAAGACATCAGGCTGATCTTTGAGTGTTCTTTGGCTCTTGCCCATGTGCTGATTTTCAGATGGTTCCATCACTTCATCCACAAAAGGATTCAAATTCCCTGACAATGCAAGGTCATTGTCGCCAAACACTTCAAACTCTTGTGACAGAGTACTAATACCAAGTATAGTTGCAGGGTCAAAACAGATGTTTGAAGATTTATTTAAATATTCCATGGAAGAAGAAGTGGGCCAGATCTTAGGAAGCTTCCCATCCTGATGTATACCAGAGCCCTTTTCATCTAATCCAGTCAAAATATCACAATTTTGAGGATTTTCCACAGCAAGATTTTGTAACATGAAATTGTCTCTATTTGCATCTAGGCTTGATTGATACTTATCATCAATACCAGCAGCATTGTCTCCGCTATATTGGTTCGTGGTAAATGATTCTTGCCCCAAAGAGGAGTTAAGGAAATCTGCTCCTCTATGTGGGACTGTAGCCTCTACATTCTGTAACTTAATTTGGGCTTGAAGATTACCGAAACCAGTGCTCTCAGACATTTCCAACGGCTTTTCTTCCAAACCAACTGACCCCGCCTGGAAAGGTAATTGTTGTTTTGAGAAGTTCAAGGTGGAAGATGGGCTCATTCCTTCTTGCAAACAGTAATCAGACCTCCTTCCATGTTCCTGCAGCTTTGAATCAGAAAACGCATGTGGTATCCTATTATGAGACCCAGTGAAATCATCAGTTCCTGGCAAAAGACCAAATGGATCTTCCAAGTCTGTGATAGGTTTTTCAGAATAAAATGATCTTTCCTTAAGCATCGGCCTCCCTTGAGTGTATATATTAACATTGCTATCATCTTGATCAAAGCTAGGAGGAAAAACAAATTCTTTGCTGGGAACATGATTCTGAAACTGCACTTCTTCTGGTTTACTTGGCTTTCTGATATTATCAACTTTATTAGGAAGATGATAGTTTTTTGAAGTTATTTCTCCATTAGAGGGGTGATAATAAGCACTAGCATCTCTGCTAGTGTTTTCAGGCAGTAATTGAGCAGTGCTGAATGAGCTGTTACTTTCAGTATTGCCACTGAATAAATTATCATGATGCAATTGTGGACAACCATTTTCTGAATCTCCCTGCTGAACTGGCACTGGAGAGAAAATTGAAGGTTCAATGTGAGATCTGACCAGATCTTGGGATCCGTTTACATTCTGACTAGGATGCAAGTCAACAAGGTCACCCTTGGTTTCCAAATTAGTTCTCAAGTTGGCTATATCACTTGCCAAAAGCTGCTCCATATTTCTCTGCAGACTGGGATCGACTATTCCATTCACAGCAACAACATATTGGTAATCTGGGTTGCTCTGCTGAATTGAGCTGGCATCAAGAGTACATGTATTTTCAAATTCACTTGAAGGAACCAAAAATATCCTGACTCGTTGAGAACCTGCCAGATTTTCAAGGCTCTGGTACTCCTCTATCATATTTTGAAGATCCTCATCGCAGGACACAGATATAAGGGCATCAAGATCTTCATCAGGGAGCTGGTATTTGATTGTGTGAGGTTGTTTGCAAATTCCCAAAGTTTTCTTAACAAGTTCCTCCCATGAAAGATTTTTCCAGATAGAAATAATACGAGTGTCTCCCCCCACATATCTGAGTTTCCCATCACTTGGTCGTGGCAAGATTTTTCCACCAAAGCTGCAGAGGAGCTTTATCTTGCCAGATGAAGAACCATCTGAAACTCTCAATCCATAAGGTTGGGAGAATTGACAGGATTCAACTTCATTTACAGGTGGAGCACTGGGTCTTGTAGCTGAATCATAGTTCACTTCTCCAGATGCTCTTCTTGACCCATGCCCACAATCACCGGTTTCCTTGGGGTACCCATATGCTTGATTAGTACAAGCTGCAGAATCGACCTCTGAAGTAGACCCTTTTGCAGAAGCGAATTCTGTTATATCAGAACCACATTCAGAATCCATCCTCTTCAAACCCAGAATTCTGGTTATTTCCTCATATACCATCCCTCTTTCCTGATTTTTATTAAATCCATTTCTCTGCTCATGGTTTTGAGGAGTGACAGTCACAGCAGGAACTTTTCTTGGAGTAAGGCGATCCTGAAGAAACTGCCTAGAAAATTCCTCGCCTGTCTGGAATGATATGTTATTACTTATTATCTTTCCTTCCAATACATCATCTTTTGAAACGACTGAATTTGGTTCTTGATGGATCCACCAACCAGAAGGGCCATGTGCTTCACTGTTTAGCTGCATGAGAGCAGTGGTTTCGAGTCTTCAAACCCTCGTTCCTCTCCAACTCTCGAATTCAATCCAAGGCCCAATACCGTACGAACTTCTCCACATGTCAACAAACTAAATCTCCATGCTTCTATTAGCTGACCTTTCTTCTTTCTACTACCCTAAACAGTCTAACTGACTATCAAACTGAGGCTGCAACAACAATGGGCAGTGACCACTATTGTCAAGGCCGAAAAATGTAGAGAATTCATTATAAGTTCAACTTTCACAGCACTTTGTAATTAAAGAACAACCAAATTTCACCAGTTTTCAAAGCAAACAAATTATGTGAACTACAGATTCCTGAATCTTTGCAAATTTACATAGATATACAACAGAGGTACACAACACCTGATCACCCACCAAATATTGACCACATGTCCTGTAAATGTTCATCTCTTGACCACAACGATCTCCATATTCGAAATTTAACATGTATAACAACATAAGATAGACAAACAACAACGGATCAATAATCACGTAATGAAATCATGCAAATCAGGGAAAAATTAGAGAATTACAGATGGGGGAGGATCAAAATTCAAATCGGTTTAGACGGAGAACCCAAATGCAACAACAGAATACTTAATTCCCAAAGAAGTACGGAAATCGATCTGGTGATTACCTGATCCTTGCTCTGTATGCTCTGCGTTTCTCTGTTCTAGGAGCTCGACCCAGCTGTCACAGATTGTAAGGGCAATTCAATTTCTTGCGGAGACTATACCATCCGGAATTCGACTTGTGAGATTGAATTTGGAATTTCGGGTCGAAGACGAGGGTTTGGGTGCGACCGATACAGAACGAATGAAGAGAAACCAAGGGAAAAGGAGAGCGCGTGGCTTACGCCTGCAGTTTCAATCTCGGATTTCGGCCAGCGACATTGCCGAGACTTGGGCGGCATCAACGCAGGACCAACCTTGAACTCAAACCAATCCTCGCTTTTTTTGTGGAAATTCTAGGCTTTTTTAAGCCCTTTGGGTAAGAATTTTTTATGAATCTCTCTCTCTCTCTCTCTCTCTCTCTCTCTCCTAGGTGGAATCGGATGGTTCGAAGTTCAAAATTTCGAATGAAAAAGCGTAGGAAATGGGGCAGTGGAAGGAGATGATTCGCAGACACGGGCCTGGTGGTCCCGCCGGACAATGGCCTTTAACCGTGCAGCGTGCTCGGTGGGCCCGCTCATGGGCCACGTAGATCTTATGAGATCTCCGTCATTATTATTCACTGCCACCCGAACACACTCGTCTTAGGAATGTTTTCCAAGGTATCGCACTGCCTTCGATTCAAGCCTTGGCAAATAATCTTTTATTATTGATGGTCAGAGTTAATTATAATTAAGTTTGTTACAAATCGAGTACTTTTGGTCGTAGTTTTTAATTCTAAACTTGTCCAATATTTGTTCAATTTATAAAGGTTAAATTTAATTTATCGATATATTTTTTTGAAGATCTAATCAATTTTGATATTAAAAATGAAATAAAATAATTATATATAATAAATGAGATAATTATTTTTTAAAATTTACTCCTTATATCGTGAATTAAAAAAAATATAATCATGTCATTTTAGATATGGAGCATTGCAACCTAGGTCAAGGGGAAAAGCAAATTCAGTTATTTGGCCCGAATTATTGTTGGAGTTTGGAGTTATTTGTATTATAAAACACTATTTGTATTATATAAAATATTATTTTTATATTTTTTAGTTAATTTAATTTTTATATTTTATATTTTTTTTTGTTTGATAACTTAAATTTTTTATAATTTCGATTACATTATTAAATCTATATTTTTAAGTTAATTTAATTCATACACTTTGACGTGAGTAGAATATGACGTGTATTTTTTTATTTTATTTTATCTTTTTTTATATATAAAAATTTAAGAATTAAATTAATTTAAAATATAAATTTAGATATGTAATTGAAATAATAAAAAATTTATATTATTATATGAAAAAAATAAAAATATAAAAGATAAAATCATTTAAAAATTTAGTTTAAATGTATAATTAAAATAATAAAAATTTAAATAAGTACAAAAAAAAACAGTAAAAATGTAAATTTTACCAAGATATTATCTTGAAGGGGTTTGTTCGATGGTCGCTTTAATTTGGCAGTTGAATTTGGGCTCCCAGTCCCAGAGGCAGAGCAGCTAGTGTGTGGACCACTGTTAAAACCATATGAAAGCCGCCAGATCTATTTGACGGCCTGGATTGCCCGTACAGCCTGTGGTGCGCCAGAAGGCCCAGAACCACGTGTGTGCTAGCATTGCTTTGTTTAACTCCAGACTGTCGCCTGGCCGCCTCCGCTTGCCCGTGGAAAGCCTTTGAATGAATGGTGAAGAAGTATACCATAAACGAAATGTATTTAATATTTATTTGTATTGTCGATAATATATAATGATAAATTTTTTTATATGAGAAAGTATTTCAATGACAGTGAGAGAATGTATAGGGTGTAGTTCTGTTAGTGACCTATAAGAAGTAAACTAATTAGGGCACGGTGAGGTCACTCACAAATTTTCTAATATTCAGGTCACTTTCACGTTTAAAGTAAAATTGTAATCTCATCAAATTTATATAGGAGAGTAGACTAACAGGAGAAATGAATGTCTTAATTTTCGACAAATATTTCAAACTCTCTTCTAAATTTGTAGGGAGTAAGTTCGCCTTGATTTTCTTGATTTCTCGACCATACTTTGAATAACCTTAGCCAAGTCCCTTATGTAGGCCTCCAAGTTACTTAGACCCAACCTCAATTTCGATCAACGCATGAATCTTGAGAAGGTTTCTCTAAGATCTCAAAAAAAGTTCTCAATTGGGGTCACTCACCCACATCTCTCGATGAACAGTGAAGTTTTTTCTTTATATTTGAAATTAAAGTATTTTAAACAAATAGCAAACAATATGTAAAATACTTGGATCACAGCGAAATAATCGAAACTGAATTTGCCTAATAACCTCCGTGGAAGAAAACTATAAAAATTTTCTTATCCGTCAATCATTTGTCTGCCCAAAGCTCGAATAGTGATACCAAAGACAGTATATGAGCGATCAGAAACTAATTCTAATTATTGTATTTTTTTTATTAGGTTCTATGCCTATTTATAGGTATCACAAAGATATAGATAGACATATAAGAATTTGAATCTAATTCAAATTTTAATTACTTATTCCATTATATTGTTAAAATTCAATTGTTAATAAATTTAGAACAAATTCAAATTCATAACATTTATTTTATCACTAGGAAACTTATCCTAATGTAACCGCAATTCTAACAATTTCTCACTCGGTTATATGGGATAATGCTCAATTCATCTTCTCATACAGGACTTCAAGAGGTGCGACCTTAATGACAGTGATAAGAGTACTACATCAAAAAATCACCAATACCAATATAGTACTGCTACAAAAAAAAATAAACAAAGGCAATACTATCTATGCCTTAGATAATTTATTATTAGGTATGAGTTCGCTTTCTTGGGTATCATAATTGATAATATTTTTATAATATTAATATATTATATTTATTTAAATATAATTTTATCATCACAAAGTATCTAAATTATATTCATAATATTATTATCATAAAATACAATATTTATTAAAATATTTATATTTTCGATTTGAGAACCGTCAAGCGGAGCCCCTCACGTGGGCGAGCGTTGGGCATGGACTAGCGTTCACGTTGCTGGGATGGGATCCAATTCCACTAAGCCCAGGCCGTGGGCCACTTGCCAGCGTAGTGGCGCCCTTGTGGCCACCTCAAATGTTCGGGAATGTTCGAATGCCTTTGCGCTCACATAATTGGCTACAATTATTTAGAATTTAGTGATTTTATCAGTCTAATATTTAAGTTAGTATAAAGCCATAAAGAATTTAAATGAGTGTGATAAGAGATAATAAATAAAAAATAATAAGAATATTGATAAGTTAATATAAAGTGATAACAGGGTGCAAATATTTTACACATATGATTTCGTATCTTTAAGGCTCATAATAACTAGGTTATGTGAGAATAAAAATCGAAAATAAATATAATATAAAATAAAATGAAAAATTGCTATTCCTCAAAAAAGAAAGAAACGTAAACGGATAAAAAATATAAGGGATTTTTTATAAATATATTTTTAATATAAAAACTATAAAAAATAGTTATTTAATTTAAAAATAAATATAAATAAATAAATCGTTCTCTAACATGATTAGATAATGAAATTTTTTCCATCTCTAACCTCTTTGTTAACAAAAACTTATTTTTGATATTTTCCTAATGAAACAATCTAGAAATATTTTTGAAATTGCAAAACGGCTCATAAACATTTGTTTAGTATTTTTTGATGTTTGGGCACGTAAAATATTTTAAAAACATCAAAATAACACTCCTAAAATATTTTCGTACATCATAACATAATAATTGTCGTTGAGTTAAAATTAATTAAATCTCAAGTATCAATAAGGTGTGTGCCATGGCGAAAAGATAGTCGTTTGATTATTGCCTCATGGAGGTATTTTTTGGCTTTGTGGGGGTCGCTAGATTACTTGGCATTTTCGTTGTCAAAATTTATTGTGCAAACGACACTTATTATAATTCACGTGTACTACTTATGTGAAAAATTAAGAATTGACGCTATCAATATTATGTTTTTTTTTAAATATTATTAGAATGTTACATGTAACAAATATGTTAATATTAGATATTTTACTCAGTATAATATAGTATCAAGATTGATATAATTAGCCCTAAAACACAGATCAAGTGATTGAATCACGATAAATTAAGATTTAAATTAGTAGATCGTATGTTTGATTTCTTACACTACGCACTGAGACAAAGTATTTATCTACAATTTATCTCATCCATTAAAATCAAGAGTACCAGCGATAGAAGATCATGCAAGAATAATAATCCCATGATTGATATAATTAACTTTAATTCAAACTTAAATGACTCAACTCAAAGTATGGTGAGCTGTGATTTTTATAATTACTTAGATATAAATTATAATGAGTTTATTTATTTATTTTTATGACAAAAACTCAATGAATTTGATTAAGATATTAACCCCACCTTAGTGTCTTTATCCAAAGAATTGTATATTTGATTATCAAATGTTGGGAGTGCACTCATCAGAGTGTAGTTTAGAGACTAAATCTTATTGAGATGTGTTTGGGTGTATTGGGGTCAAGGTAGATATAATTTAGTAGGGGTGTTCAAAAAAATCGGTGCATCGTAAAAATTGGCCAAACCGAATCGAATCAATCCGAACCGATCGATTTTTTTTTTTTACGGTCGGAAACGGTTTGGATTCTGTCCAAACCGCACGGTTTGCGGTTTGGACAGTTGGCGGTTCGGTTTTAAATCGAACTGCCCAAGAAAATAATAAAAAAAATTATAAAAAAATTATTATTATAAAAATCTAATAATTGGTAACCCCATCCTATTTATTTTTTACACTATTTTGTCTTTATTTTTTGCTCATACTTATTTACATTTAATTGTTTTTATTTACCAATATTTGTGTCTTTATTTATCATTTTTAAATATATTTTTTAATAATTTTAAATAGCATTTCAAACTGCGGTAAACCGCACCAAACCAGACCCCAAATGCGGTCTGGTTTGGTGCGGTTTGGCCGAACCTAAACCACATCGCGGTCTAGTTTAGTTGAAAAACTGCACTAACGGTTTGGCGTGCTGAAAATGATTCAGACCGGCCAAACCGCACCGCGAACACCCCTATAATTTAGTGTAGTGTCTTGTAGTGTGTGAGTGTAAGTGTGTGTGAATTGTTGTCCCACATTAGTTGTGTAAATAAAAGAGAGTGGGTATTTATACTCCTCTCTCTCTTGAGGTTGGGCCCTAAGGGGCATTTAGATTTTGTGAGCCAACAAACCCTTTGGGACTCGCGTGCTGCTATCGTCATTCCAGTCAGTTGGGTCATATAAATATATTTTGTATATAAAGAAAATTATATTCTTTATTCTTATTTTTTTTTTTTTTTTGACTTCCTCAGAGATAGTTCAGATGCCCAATGCTTGCATTAATATCTTCATGTCTATTTGGCTGTCCCAAGTGTCGAAGCTTAATGGCAAGCCTTCATTGTGTTGCCTTTTTAGTGCCCTTGACTCACCTATAAAAGGCTGGTCGAGCCTCGTTCTCAATCATCGAGTTTGAGTCTTCCTATTCCAGTCCTGATTTGCTCTATCTTTCACCGAGTTCAGTCAGTCACAGAGAATTGATGCCTTCCAGGTTCTATCAGATCCGATCGATTGAGGTTGTCGTTTATCAGAGTGAGACTGTTGTATCTTGTTTTGACAGTCGTCGGAGTCTGCTTGTGACCGAAGCAAGGCGAATTTGTTTCCAGGTTTGCACTCCCAAGCGTGCCTCAATCAATGCCTTTTTCCCGTGTGCGGTTTTCGATTACCTTCCCCGTCACCAGGTTCTAGGTTTAAGGCTTTTGTTACTCTCTCCTAGCTGCTGTTACATTTGGATTTATTGCTATCATATCCTCTGTTGCTATCTACTGTTGGGTTGAACTAAATATACAAATACGTTGATGTTATTAGCTGTGTTGGGGCTTTGGCTTATAGTTGTTGCTTGCTTATATATCATTGCTGCAAATTCAACATTTAGGATAAATGGTAAATTACACTAGAATCCCTTATGATTTGAGTCATTTACATGGACATATCTTGTGACTTGAAAATGATAGACACCCTTTGTTGCTAATTTAGTCACTTAACTCGTAATTAAACTAAAATAAATTAATTAAATGTCAATTAAGTTAAATTAAAATCTATTAAACTAAAATTAAAAAGATTTATCATTGGCCTGTGATAATTTTTTTTGTTTCGGTTTTAATTTAAATTAATTAACTTAATTTACTTAATCAAGGCTAATGCTACAAAGTTATTGGATAAAACAAAAGTTCAGTTTACTTGAATTAATTAAATTAAACTTGTCAGTTCAATTCGATTTTTTTCTTACATCAATTTGGTCAATTTTTTTTCAAAAGTTCAATTTTTTATGTATTTTTGTTTGAATGACCGAATCGACTGAACTTTAAAACAATGTTATTTTGATATTTATAAAATGATATAATTTTATTCAATTTTATGTATTTTTTATTAGTTACTTTGATTTTTTTACATCTATTCAGTTTAATCGATTCGATTCGATTTATATGGTTTTACTTCAATTTTTTAATTATCATTTAGTTTGATTTTTTGATTTAATTAGTTGGTTAGGTTCAATTTTATTTTCTAATTCGATTAATTGATTAATAAATTTTGATTGATTTGATAATTGAAACAACCATTTACACATTTTTTAACATTAGTGGCAAATAGGTATGTGTGCGAAACAACTAAATCACAGCCACTTTTAAATTGATTTTTAAACCATATAAATGTCCGTGCAAGTGACGCGAACCACAAAGGGTAGCGCAATTTACTCTATAATTTATTCATTCATTATTATATATTGGTTTTAAGATTTAAACATTTTATAATGATCAGTTTTGTTATAATAAACGAATTTATTGTAATCTAAAACTAATAAAAATATTTAAATTTAAAAATGAAACGTAAATATACATATTATTTAAAAATAAATATAATTGATCAAGTCAATAATAATTTGTATTAAAAGAAAAATCATTTCTATTTTGTGACGATCTAGTTGGGCTTCACCACAAAGGCCTCCGGCCCAGGAGCTTCCAATTGTGAAGCAACCGTCCGTGCAAGCCCAAAGTAGAGCCCATGTTGCGTTGCCAGATAGCCATTGGACAAGTCCACATTTTTTAATTCATGTACTTTTTAGTTGTCACCTGAATTATTTGTTATTTTAATTATATTATTATTGAATTTAATTTTTGATTCAATTTAAGTTCTAGATTTTAATTTTTTTTTGTGTATAACAATTCAAACTTTTTATTATTTAGATTTCACATCAAATTATATGAATTAAATTAATTTAAAAATATAAATTTAAACAATAAAAAATTTGAATTGACTCACAAAAAAAATTAAAGTATAGAAATTAAATTGATTTAAAAATATAAATCCACAAATGTAATAGAAATAATAAAAAAATTTAAATAATCACACAAAATAAATATAAAACAAAAATATAGATATAACTTTTTATCCCTAGTTGGATCGAGAGGAAAGTGGCAACCGGCTGTCCTTTTCACAAAAGTGATTCTCCATTTGTTTACTAATTTGGTGAAAGCAGCCAGCTTAATTAAACGTGTAAACAGAACTACATCTTAGTCAATTCTCAGTTTAACTTACCATCTTAACTTACTGACAATAATTTAACATATTAGGTGCCAACTTCCTCTAGGCTGAATAGTCTATTCAAATTGGGAAACTTCTCACGAGGATCGAGGACTGGACCCGTCCTATTCAACAATCGATCATGGGATAAATCACACCAAAAATTATAAAAATTTGGTTTCCTTTTTAATTCGATCACTAAACTTCAATTCCTTGTAAAGTAATAACAAAATTTTAAAATATTTTATAATATGATTACTAAAGTGATTTTTTTATAGTTTCTAATCGAAATTGCTGACATGATGATGATGTGGCGTTGACGTAACGATGATGTGTCCATTGTCACGTCAGCAATTTTGATGAAAAATTGTCTAAAAATCACTTTAGTGACCATATTACAAAACATTTTAAAGTTTTGTTATCACTTTGCAAGAAATTGAAATTTAGTGATCAAATTGAAAAAGACACCAAAATTTTGTGACCTTTAGTGTGATTTATCCATCGATCATAAGTAAGGGCGCAAAAGTTTAGTTCATTTAAATTAAACAAATTAAATTAATTGAATATATTGATTCTGTTAATTTATTAATTAAAAATATTAACTAATTAAAATATTAAATTTAAAATAATAATATTTTAATATTTATGAAATGACATCATTTTTATTAATATTATGTGTTTTTTATTAATTATTTTGATTTTTTTGTATTTATTAAATTTAATCAATTTAATTTGATCCATACGATTTGAATTTAATTTTTTTAATTATCAATTAATTTGATATTTTGACTTAATCCATCTATTCCATTTGATTTTATTTTTTAACTTAATTTAATCAGTTAATACATTTCGACAGAACACCCGTTTGCCCACCCCTACTGACAAGGGGAGGCGGGAATGGGCCAATGACGAAG
The DNA here is from genome assembly GCA_036245055.1 of Diospyros kaki. Taxonomy (NCBI): domain Eukaryota; kingdom Viridiplantae; phylum Streptophyta; class Magnoliopsida; order Ericales; family Ebenaceae; genus Diospyros; species Diospyros kaki. The sequence goes on along the minus strand of BSEG01000007.1, from coordinate 41,501,664 downwards.
CGGAGACAGGAGGCCGGCACTCAAGCAAGGCAAGGGGGAGGCAATGACAACAGTGTGGACGAGCGGAGCAGGAGCTACGAGGCAGTCGATGACTTGACGACGGTAGGGCGGTGGTAATGATGATGAGGAGAGTAAGAGCCCGGAGGAGGTTAACGATGACAAGTCAGCCGTCGGCGACGATCAATCGATGACGACGAGGAGCGGAGGGCAAGCAAAGTAGAGGAGGCGGCGGTCCAGGCCGTCTAGCAATTGGCAGAGGTGCAGAAGAGGAGCGAGAGAACGGAGTTGGTAGTCACAGTGCATGCCATGTGATATAATTCGTTAGTGCTTTGGCAACGGACAGAGCTGCAAACAAATATTAATGGGGAATAATCGGAAATTAGAAAATAAAAAAAAGGATTTAGAATCAGAAACGCTGACAGGTCATAACCAGTTCAGCCTTTCGGGATGGCACGTGCCCTTCCGCGTGCGAGTTTAATCTCGGGAGCAAAAAAGGTGTTAACCCACACCTCGAGGGCCCCCCACGAACTGTCCCACGCCACGTGAGGGGGGTAAATTAGGAACCCAGCTGGCAGGTGACGGGAAGGACCAGTGTGAGCCGCCCACAAGGACCCCTGAGGAGCAAGAAATCCCACACTACGGCTTGCCCGACTCGATCCTTGCCTCTCGAGAGCAACTCTACCCGCTCCTTACCAACTGAGCTGTGCCCTGGGGTGTTATAGTAATATCAGCGCTCGTATTTTATCAATTTTGGAACAATTGAAGACCAGACGGGGAAGGAAAATTATCTGTCAATGTCATAGAAGACCTGCGGCGTTTGTTTAGGAAATAAAAATAAAAAACTACAAAAAAGGAATCGGAAAATGGAAAGTAAAAGAGCGGATTTTATTTTATGTGGCGGCTAATTTACTGCCGTGTCCCTGAGGTGGGAAGAGGGGCACGCATCCGTCCCCGTTGTCCATTGCGGTTTTTTTGTGCCCTGTTTGAGTTCTAGCACAATCTCAATTCTCAGACCCACTCCTCTGAACGTGCCGACCTACGCTCTCCCCCTCTCTCTCTCTCTTTCTCGGTAACGATCCAGCATCTGCAGATCTTTCATCACAGAATCATTAGGTAAAGGGTATTTGTGGAATTGTCTGCCGATCTGAATCAGGAACAGCGGGAGGAGTCGGCGGCGGCGGGGCCAATGTCAGAGCAGAAGGTCAGTCACGGAATGTCTCCGGTGAGTTCCGGCGAAGTTCCGGACAAGCAGCAGCAGCAAGTGACTGGTGGAAGTAGCAGTGGTGGTCCTGAATCGGATGGCGGAGCGGCGGTTGCGCTTGGCGGTACACTCTCCAATGGCGGTAGTGATTCTTCTGGTTACTGGATTTCACTGAGCATCTCTGATGTTAATTGAGTTATGTTTATCGGTAAATTTCGGACAAAGGAAAGAATAATAAAATAAGTAGGGAAGTAACTCTGATTTTATCCAGTTATGAGTCTAATCGAATTACGACTTGAGCGTGCTGTAGAAGTTCAATTGTGAGTAAAACTCTCCTGATAGACAACATAGTATTGCTATTTATGGAGTTCACGAGCGATTAGGTAGGAAACGAGAGGGAACAATCGCTCGTGAACTTGTAAGTCTGAAAGGTAGATTTTACGTAAAAGAGCAAATAAAATGAAGAACCTAGAGAGTTCATAACAATTTCTGTGGAAGAGAAGGGAAGTAACTCTAATCATTTAACTGTGGTCAGAAGTACTAATCATACTAACTAGGGAAGTAACTCTATTAATTTTACTATTGAGTTTTGTAGTTTTCATTCCCCCCCCCCTCCCTTTTTTCTGGTCATGTTTAGCAACTACATGAGCATGCTAGGATTGGGATACTATATTGTGATTGTGAATGTATGCCATGATTGTGACTTCAGTGGGGTATTGTCTGGTCCTGTTAATGTACACTTCTGTGCAGTCCGTTGGCAAATGACCTTGTCATCAAGTCTTTTCAAATTGTTCATTTGTATGTTTGTAAGACCTTCTGAAGCTTCATCTCAAAGTTGGTTATGTTTGAATTAGCTGGGACGGCTGGAAAAAATGTGCCAAGACTAAGTACTATGCCAGTGGAGGTATCGAGTTCCAATGTAGCGGAGCCCCCTTCAAATCAGCTTAAGCTGGAAAGAGCAAAAACTGAGAAGCAGCATCGAAGCAGCAATATACTTGCTGAAGAGGCAGCACAAATTTTTGATGACAAAATTTCTGTTAAGCAGAAGGTATTACTCATCAGACCAGTGTTGTTCAAATTGCTCCTAACATGAACAACTGAGTTAATGGTTTGTATCCAGTTAACAATATATGGACTTCATATTACATTACACAGATCTTTTGAAGTTCCATTTGTTATATGTAACAAACATTCAGATGAGGTTTTTGTTTAGTTGTGTTGTTGAGTAAAATGTGGAACATCTGAGTCATTTCACAATTGGGGGTTGAACCAGCTGAACAATTGAACTCTAGACTTCTTTAATCCTTGAGAGTCAGGAGATGGTTGAACACTTAGTGATCTGTAACAAATATGAACATTTGGTAAAGTATGGTTCAGATGAACAATTGGACTGTTGTTATCAGTCAACTGCTACAGCCGAAGAAGCTGGTACAGTCAGAACAGATTTGTTTCCTGTGTAATACTGAAGAGACAATTGATTCCTTCTTCTTTTGTAATTGAAGTAAATGCTGAACTTGTTGATTTATATTTGACTTGGCAGTTAGTTTTTATGCTTGAGTTTGGCAAGATGGAATAAGTTGTATAGGAGAAACATCCAAAGTCTTTAAGATTCTTGGTCAGTCACCTGCCCTCACATTATATGACACGTAGAGAAGTTTGAATCTTTTTGTTATGTTTCCTTTTTGAAGGTGACACTTGAAGTGTTCTTTCTTTCTCTTTTTAGTTGTCAAGGTGTAAACTTGTTCCTCCTTTTATTGGTGATTTTGTTCCCTTTTTTTCTCCTTCATTTGCAGGGAATACATACAGGTATGCTCACAAATATATGTGAACTTTTTCTTTTTAAGTTGTTGGATTTTCTTTTTCTCTTTTTTTGTTAAGTAAATTCATGAGTTGTTGGATTTTCACTTCAACCCATGATTGTCTCTAAAAATGAACAGTAGAGATATAGTTTCTTGGTTGGCAATTTTGTGCAGCCAATGTTTTATTATGTAGTTACTGTTAAATTGTTAATCATCATCTCATGTTTTATATTATTATTTTTACTCTTAACATACCCCCTCACGTGGCCATGTTTTAGTGCATGATAACTGGTCTAAACACATGCAGCTATTTAAATATTGGCTTGATGGTGAGGTTTGAACCTAGGATCTTTGCTTGTTCTGGTACCATGTTAAATTGTTAACTGCCATTTCATCTAAAAGCTTAAATTGATAGATCGAGGATTAACTTTATCATTAATATTATTATTTTACTCTCAACAGTTACAATTCTGTGAGTACTGTAATAGTCTGGAAAACATTTTTCCCCTTTTAACATTGAATTTTATTTCTGTAATATGTTTGATCTTGATCTTTTAGCCTTGAAGTCAACTTTAATATCGACTTGCTACTTGTTTATTTGTTTGTTCATATTGTACTTCATGCAAATGCTGTACAATTTACCTTATTTTTATTTTATTCAGTCATCTTATTGTATGATTTAGTTTTTGATATTGGAACTTACTGCCTCCTTTCTATATTCCAAACACTGCAGCTAAAATTGTTGAACAGAATAGCTACAGTGAAAGATGATGGAACTGTAGAGTTCGAAGTTCCAGTAGATGCTGAACCCCAGGCTTTTGGTGTTGAATCTACTGCCGTCAATAATGAAGCTGATGATGAACCTCTTGACACAAAAGACCAGTATATTCCACCACTTCAAATAGTGATACTTATAGTTGGAACTCGTGGTGACGTGCAGCCTTTTGTTGCCATTGGCAAACGGTTGCAGGTTGAGCATCCTTCTCCATCCCTATAAGCTTTTTGTTTATTTGATTTCCTTTTTGAGGTGCTTCAGTAATGGGTAATTGATTAACTGACCTATCTTTCATTTTTTTGTTATTTTATTATTATTATTATTTTTTTTGGGTGAAAACTATACACCAAACACTTGATTATGGCTGACATCCAAGTCCCAGTTCCAATTTTCTCGTCTATGAGGGCTACTTTGATGCTAGCCATTGCTTTTGCAAGTTCTGATTTCATATTTGCTGTAATTGCAGATGTTTAGTTTCACAAGAAAGAAGTAATTAATGTGTTATTTCTCTCTTGAACAAATGATTGGATCAGAAATGTGTTTATCTGGTAAAGGGTGTGTAGAAAGACAAATGATAGGGGACCCAAAATAGTAAAACTTAACCATAGTGTATGAAAAAATGGTCCAAAGCCACAGGCGATCTGGGTGAAATTTATCCTTATTCATATATTGTTCTTTTATCATTCTTCTGAATAATAGTTTTCTAAAATGTATGTAGATGTTTGAAATAATCTCTAGTGATTAACTTATCCCCTAATAAAACGTATATGCACAATAAAAATATTGTCATTTTCTCCTGACACTTACTGATCCTGGACTCCTGTTATTTGTTTAACTATATTAATTTTTGGTTTGATCTGAAACTGTTTATTAATCCTCAATAAGAATCTGAAGTTTCTGTGACAGTATGGCTGAACCAATCATTACCAGCCTTTTATGCCTTAGCATTTTTTGGCAGTGAGGCAATTTCATATTTGGGTTGAATGGCTAGAGTCCTAAATTCCAACCCTGTCCCATTCATTTTTGCGTTGGCTGTACTCTTCTCTCCCCCTGTTTATAAGGAAAAAATTATATCAAAGTCTTCGATGTCATTTCATTTCCTTAAGTGTGCTACCTGTTAGTGCTGGTGTTATATGCCTATTTTGTAATGCGTTCACTGGAAGTTTCAATCGTAAAAAGCACCAAACATGTTTTTTTTATGAAATTTGAGGCCTTAAAAATAGTTGACAAGGATGTTTGGATGCAGGATTATGGTCATCGTGTTAGATTGGCAACTCATGCAAATTTCAAGGAGTTTGTGTTGACTGCTGGTCTGGAGTTCTATCCTTTAGGCGGAGATCCAAAAATTCTTGCAGAATGTATGTAAAAAACTAGCTTTGACCAAGTCTTCTGGATTTTGTGATGTTTTGTTCTACTGGATGAATGTTGTGTTTTCCTTATCTCATCCATGGTCGAGTGGAACGGGTTCTACATGTTATTATTTGTGGTCTAAATGAATTTACTTCTTCAACTTCTTAACTGATGAATATCAGGACCCTATTAGTTTTCACCCTCTCGAGCATGTAGTATAATTCATAATTGCTGTCCCACTTGGATATGGATATCAACACATAGGTCTTTTATCTCCTTGATAAGTTTATATCACATTGAATTGTCAAGAAGAGGAGGTAAGATTTCATAGTTTGAGTCCTAGCACTTCTATTGGTACTTGAGGGGTTTGAAAACATGCTTTTGTTTTTGCATTATCTCTTGTTATCTTCTTTGACACAAGGAAGTTGACAATTGAAGGCTGGTCATCAGACTCATCATCCTGTATTCATTCCTTAGGGCTCCAAAATCTTTCCTAAACAAATAAAGTTTGTGCATATTACCAATATTATGTGTTTTATTTTCCTCGAGTCTTTTAAATGTTGAGATTAGTTGAGTGCTTTAGGACAATAGTGTGTGTGAGAATGTTATGGTCAGGCCCTCTATTAGTATTTGATAAGACACCTAATTTTGTAAAACTTTAATGGTTAAAGCTCTGCTGATGAATTGGCAAGAATAGAAGATGAAATATATACTTTTTTAGTTCTAGAAGAAATTCCTAAACTATAAATGCTACAGTTTCATGTAAAAGAAAAAGGCAATGGTGCTTTCCTCCTACTTTATTTTTGAGGGAATCAGTGACATGTTATGTTCTCACATCAATGCACAATATTACATTCCTAGCTGTTTGATTTATTGTTTCCAATTCATTAGTTATATGGTTCCTGTCATTATGAAACAATAGTTTTATCCATGTAAAATTTCCTCATTTATGTGATTTGATATCCTGTAATGCTTTTTCAGAAGTTTCCTAAATTGTTATGAAATATAATCTCTAAAATCAAATAGATTTCTTGAGCTTATAGTTTTATAGTTCATGATATAGACTTTTTTTTCTCTTCTTTAGTGTGACTTTCAGTTTTCTGTGGTCGTAAAAGAATTTTTTGTACCTTACCATTTACTTTTCATATTTAAGCAATATGAGGAGCTTTGGAAATGAAAGGTTTTTGTGGAAATAGTTGACCCCAGATTGGTATTATTTTGAATATGAGTTCTAAATTAGTTTCCCAATTAAATTGACATACATTCTTTTTTAATAACTTAAAAATTTTCTTCCGTGCAGATATGGTTAAAAATAAAGGATTCTTGCCATCAGGGCCCTCAGAGATACCCATTCAACGAAACCAAATAAAGGACATATTATACTCTTTGCCTCAAGCATGTAAAGAACCAGACCTAGACTCTGGCATTCCTTTCAAAGCAGATGCAATCATTGCCAATCCTCCAGTATATGGTTCGATTTTGATTATTCAGATTCACCTTTTTTACCCTTCAAATAAATTCCTCTTCTATTTATTGTCACTATTACCCTGTCTTGCATTTAGGTAAATTTGGCACTCTAGCTTTGCTGACATTGGCATGCCCACTAATTTTTCTTAATTCTTTTTGGTTCATTAAGTTGGTGGTTAGTTTATGTGGACTTCAAGAAACGCTGAGGAAATTATTGTTTGTTGTGCTAGTAATAGTTAGAAGAAAGGCATTGAAGAGTGCTGCTCAAGAACAAAAAGGATATACAAAAGAGAAGTTCTATTGGAGTTTATACAAAATTATTCAAAAGTATCTGAGAACATTTATAAGGGCTTCTCAGATGGATCAAATACAAGTTAGAGTAAAAAAAAAAAAAAAAAAAGAACTCATTCGACTTGAAAACGGAAACTTTGATTCACCTTTTCCTTCTTTTTCTCTCTCTTATCCCAAGGACTGAAAGAAGTCTACCATCTCATAACCAAATTCTGAAAAGGTGACTATTTTCCTCAAAAGAAGCCTTAGAAGAACCTCTGTTACCCTCCAAAGCATTATAAAGAGACTTCAGTCCAAGGCCTCTGCCAATGGTTCCCATCCATCTTAACATGTCATGTCCCGTGTGGAATGATATACAGGGCCCAGAAGACCCAAGAAATCTATTTATGATCATGAAATTGTGTACATGCGTGTCCATTATAGGAATTTGAACTGGAGGTCTAGAAATGGATGGTCAGAACTTTCTTCAAGGGCCGAGCAGATATCTGTGTTGCACTACAGATGCAAAACTATGAAATTTTAAACCATAAGTTTCATACAATTCAATGTTCTTTGTAGGATAGGAATAGGATTGCCATGAGAAATGAGCCTAAGGGTATTTAAGCATGTCTAATAAGGTAGAGGTTGCCTCCTACTCACCTTGTCCTGAACCTAAGTTATTTTAACTGCTTACTTGAAACTCTATGAAGTCCTTCAAATTTTTCCCCTTATTATTGGGGGGATCAAGGACCCAGTTGTTCGGGTTTTTCTGGGTCATCTTACACAAAAGGGAAAAATAACCTTTTATAATGATTCTTGCTAGTAAAGGATGTTTAGATGGGCAGAATGGATTTGCACATAAACTTTGGTATTATTTGGCAGAATGATCTACAATCACATTTGAATTATTAACCTGAGAAGTACAAATAATTCTAGTAAGGAGTCATGTTTGTGTTGGATACTTATTTGCTGCAAAGGTCTATGATCAAGCCTGAATAAGTGCTTTTTCTCTTTTCTTCTCCCCAAGAAATAAAAAGAGAAACAAGAGAAATAGTGTGATAGATTTTGCACTTGGTATGAATATATTTAAGGACTTTGATATGCTACATGGCTCCTCATTTTGTTGCTTTGTTAGCTTAAGGTTGGGTACAACATAGTTGTATGTCATGTAATGTAGCTGTTCCCTGTTGATGCCAAATGGTCTGCGCACCTGGATCTATTATGTATCAGTAGTTTCAGTGATATTATCCGACCAATATGATTCTCACTGAGAGTGTGCCATTGGCTTGAGGGACATCAGTTGATACCTGAGTACAAGCCTGAGATGGGAGTCCAAATTGAGAATCAAGTTGGGAGGCCCGGTTACGGGCTTTTCTTTGATAGAATGCCTTCCCATATATCTAGGTTAATCAAAGCTTTAAATGGGCTTTTCCTCAACATTTTTTGTTCCCTTTCCTCTAATTTCTCTTTATTGGTCCATAGCCCCCTTTACAATACTTGCTAATCATGTCCAGCTCTTTTTGTGGTGTTTGTTTACATAGCTAAAATCATTTTTTGTTGGCGAGCTTTTTCTTGATAAGCTTTTTTGTCTATATGAATTATCCAAGCAACATATAAGGAAATGACATGTTTTCCCTAATTTTAACCAATGGATTTTTGCTTGGGAAATAAACTTAATTTTAAATAAAAAAGATAAAAGTGAATTAGTGCATGTATCAGAGTTTTAGCTTTTGTCATCCTTCCTTGGCAGCATCAGGCTTGGTAATAGCATAGGTTTTTTTTTTTTTTTTTTGGGGGGGGGGGGGGGGGGGCGCACAAATGTTGCTGGGTGTAGAAATATGATCACTATTGGCCTTTAGTCTGGTAATCATATATGTAGTCATCTAAACAAGGGAATTATATCTGGTTGTCATTCTGAAATTAGATAATAGATCTAACAAATATGCTGCAATTTTCAATTTTTGTCATTGAAAATAATATGTTTCTAAACCAAAGAATGGAGCTGATTGTTTATTCTGGTTCACCATCACCCTTTCACTACATGAAGGATTTTTTTCTTTAATCTTTCACTCGAAAACATTAGGACACTCCCAACCACACAGAAAAGATAGAAGGAATTTCCAATCACATATTATAACAAGTGTATTTTAGTATTATAATAATTATGAAAGATTTATCTTCTATTGCATTCTAGACCTCTTGTTTGTTCTATTTTGTTCCTTTTTACCGAACTGTGAAGAACCTCAAATTTTAGAACTTGTTGATCTGGAACTAGTCATGTGAACTACCTTGTGACCATCTCCAAACTTGTTCAGTTCATTTATCTCTGCAGCACTTTACCAATACAATTTGTGTCCAAATCTATGTTTACAAAAGAAAGCATGATGCTGCCCTAGGTTCATGTTCAGCCATTTACCCGGATGTGTTTCAGGGCATACACATGTTGCAGAGGCACTCAAAGTACCGCTTCATGTATTTTTCACAATGCCGTGGACGTAAGTTTTTTTGGCTAATGCAGTGTTGCTTTATGTATGGTGCAGCTACTCTTTAGTTTGCATTTTACAATTATTTGTTCCCTTCATGTCTGATTATTTGTGTCTGGTGACAAGGTTAATGATTTAATAGTTTGATTGTGGAAATTGCATTTTGTTGTTGCCAGGCCAAGTAGTGAATTTCCGCACCCTTTGTCCCGTGTTAAACAACCTGCTGGATATAGAGTGAGTCTATTGGATTCTGTGTTGTTTTTTCTGCTCTTTTTTAGTACCCTCTGATCTAATATTGCTCTTAATTCTGTTTGTTCTAGATATCATAGGGTCTGTTTTGTTTACTTCACAAATTGCGTGAATTTTGCAGCTATCCTATCAAATTGTTGACTCTCTGATTTGGCTTGGAATACGGGATATGATAAATGACCTTAGGAAGAAGAAGTTGAAGTTACGGCCAGTCACTTATTTAAGTTGTTCGCAAGGCTCACAAAGCTCAGAATCTGATGTGCCTTATGGATACATTTGGAGTCCTCACCTTGTTCCAAAGCCAAAAGGTGGTTGTTTGGATATTCTGTTTTATTATGTTTATACCATTTAACTTGTTTATATAATGTAATTATTGAGTTTTCTTCTAATCACCTTTTATGTCGGATTTGACCTTAGAAATAGAAAAGCAAAAAAAATGTTTATTTTGTGCGTGAAGAAGTCCCTTTATCTGCTCATGCTCATTTCAAGAATTTTGTTGATTCTTGTGGTGTGACCAATACCACTAGCTGCCTTGTACTTTGGCAACGAGTAAAACATTAGGCCACTGCAGAGGGGCTATGAATACTAAGTTATCTTTTTTTTTGTTTGTTGGCCAGGGGAGGGGGTTGGTGTTCCATTAGAGATGTACAGCCTGATTTATGTTTGTCCACCTCCTGTCATTAAGTTTGTTTAGAGCCTTGGTGACAGGAAAAGATACAAGATGTTGAACTATCATGGAAAGGTGGGGTTGACTTATTATCATTGTCAACTTGGATGGTTTGAGTTGGTTGACATCATACTAAAGGAGTTCCATTTTCTTTTCTTTTAGATTGATAATGTGTTTGAGCAAAAAGACTGCATCAGTATCTTAAAAGCTTTAATACCAAGAAGCTAAGGTTCCTTCACTAATTAAAAACTGTTTTAAGTTTGAAAAAGGTTTCTGTTTGAGTTGAGTAACTGTTCATCTTAGGGATGGATTGGCCATATTTGGTAGAGTTATGTCCCATTATTGAGCAATGGGCACACGCACAGCTCCTTACCCATGTAAGAGTGTATAAGCGATGCATAAGATTGTTATAATTGTTTAATTGTTTCTATCTATGGTTCACCAATCCTGATTGATATCTGTGTAAATGGGATTATGTGCCTTTTTCTAGAGCCTTTGTGCATTTATTATCGGAAAATGCTATTGGTACCCCTTGGGCTACACCTTGGGTTACATGATGCATGTAAAATGACAAAAATACCCCTCATCTAAAGTGGTGAAGCGGTGAGGCGCATGACTAAACTACCCCTCACTCAAGACGGTGAGGTGTGAGGGATATTTTTCTCATTTGCGCGCATGTGTGTAACCCTTGATGTATCAATAGCATGGTCCTTTATTATCATTTTGGCTTGAGATACTTCTGTCCTTTAGTTGAAACATACAAAAAATATATATTTTTTTCCCTTCAACTTTGCTTTTCTTTCTCTCTTTGCATTTATGTTCCCCCCCCCCCCCCCCTTCCAAGCCTTCCTCCTGTTGTTTTGGAGTTGTGTGAGCTAGCATGGCTGTTGGAGTTCTTGTGCTTATGAACTGGCATGGCCATTATTAGAGGAATGTAATTTCAGGCTGTTCTCACCTCTTGTTTCCAGACTGGGGACCAAAGGTGGATGTGGTAGGATTTTGCTTCCTTGATCTTGCATCAAATTATCAACCTCCTCAGGAGCTTGCTGACTGGCTTAAAGCTGGACCAAAGCCGATTTATATTGGATTTGGAAGCCTGGTTAGTACCCTTCTTAGTAGTCTTTATATTTATATTCCTTTCCTGTGGAGACAAGAACTTCCTATTTTCTTGGGGGTACTTAACAATTTATTTTGCATCCTGACTATTGTGTTCATAGAAAATTATCTGAGTTTATGGGAGGTATCTTTACCTATTATACTGAAGATGATGACTTAGGGAGGAATAATTTAATCATTCTTCTCTTTGTTCTTCAAATTGCAACCATTCTCTGTTGTCTAGGTCTCTTCCTTGTCTACTACTATTTTTATTTGATAAAATAATTTATTTGATCTTCTTGAAGAAAGTAAAGCTTTTGCTTTGACTGTGTCTTGACACAGTGCTTTGGGCATCTAATGATCTAATGAACGTTGTTTGTTTCCTTGAATAACGTTTTTTTTTTTTCGTTTTCCATGAACTTTCTTGTTATTTTTTTATGTGACTATAGTGTAAAGATGATGAGCAAACTGGTTGAATTATCAAGGCAATCTTATGAGATTGCTGAAGCTGAACTTAAAGCAGCAGTTTTCCAATCAAACAGGCAAAGCCCTCGGTATTCTAATGATGAGATCCAACCGATAGGAAGGATCTCCAATGGATGAAATGGATTGAATTGTATTTCAGAATTGGAATTACAGAAAATAGAAATAGGAACAGCAGCAACTGGGCATTCGAGAGGCCCAGAACTCTCCTACAATTACTCCAAATTCTTCACACCCTCTACCTCTCTTCCTACCCCTTTTATATGCTGTTATTCCCCTCTCTCTCCTGCATAACCGTATTTGGTTATGCAGGCGTGTCTGCTGGTTTGTTACACAAACCAGCCAAATATCTATCCTACCCCTCGCGCACATGCTGGTCGAAGCTTCCTCCAGCTGTACTTCCAACTCCCTTCAGCTGCTTGTGACGCCTAGAGTAAGTATGCAAAACCGGGGGCCTAACATCACTCCCTCCCCCAACTTTCACCTTTTCCTCAAGGTGAAAACCTGGAAACTGCTGCTGAATGAGGTTGAAAGGCTCCCAAGTGGCTTCCAATGGTGGTAACCCCTTCCATTGCAGTAGAACGTCCAAACCTCCCACATTCTTTCCTTTGCCTGGTCTGACTCCCAACACTGCCTCCGGTTCAACCAGCATTTCCAGCTCTGCACTTAACTGATTGGGAATATCCACCACGGCTTGCAATGCCCCCTTGGCTTCTCGCAGCTGGGATACATGGAATACTGGGTGAATACTGCAAGATGAAGGTAACTTTAACTTGTAAGCCATAGGTCCAACCTCCCTCTCCACCTCAAACAGACCATAAAATCTAGGAGTCAATTTCTCATTGGTACGACCAGCTAATGACTTTCGACGATAGGGAATTAGTTTTAGGTAAACTAAGTCCCCTACTTTAAACTTTACTGCTCTCCTCTTTATATCAGCCCCCTTCTTCATGATAGCTTGAGCTCTTTGTAGCTGTGCCTTCAGTTCCTCCAGAATATGGTCTCTCTCGACAAGCTGCTGTTCCACAACTGAAACCAGTGTGGAGCCCCTTTCAACTTTAAGTATTGCTGGCGGTTCACGCCCATAGACGGCCTGGAAAGGTGTAGTTCTAAAGGCTGTGTGGTATGAAGTATTGTACCACAATTCCGCCCACGGCAGCCACACAAACCAAGATTTAGGCTTGGAAGAAGCAAAGCAACGAAGGTATGTCTCTAATGTTCTATTCAGCACCTCCGTTTGACCATCCGTTTGTGGATGGTAAGCTGTGCTGCGTTGGAGCCTGGTACCTTGGAGACGAAACAGTTCCTCCCAGAATTTGCTCATGAAGATCTTATCCCGATCAGATACAATGGACCGTGGTAGACCATGAAGCCTTACAATCTCCTTGATGAAGACTCCTGCCACTTCTCCAGCAGAGTAAGGGTGTTTCAGCCCAACAAAATGGCCATACTTGCTGAGTCTATCAACCACCACTAAAATCGAATGTATTTTTCCTGACCTGGGTAAGCCTTCGATAAAGTCCATTGCAAGGTCTTCCCAAATTTGATTTGGGATCGGAAGGGGTTGCAAAAGCCCTCCTGGCTTGAGTGCCAGAACTTTTTTTGCTGGCAAATCGCACAGTGGCTTACATACCTGTGAATGTCCCTCTTCATTCCCAGCCAATATACACTTGCCGCAATCCTCTTGTAAGTCTTCAAGAATCCCGAGTGCCCCCCAACATTCACATCATGACCCTCATGTAAGAGCAATGGGATGAGAGAACCCTCCGGTAGATATAGCTGTCCCTTGTAGAAGAGAAAACCATCCACCAACTGAAAATGGGATCTGGAAGTAGGATCCCACTGGAGATCCTTGACCACCCTTTGCAGCCCTTCATTGTCAGCTATCTCCTTAGCTAGCTGATCTAGTTGGAGAATTTGAGGAACGGTTAAAGCGAGGAGGGCAGTAGAGTGGCTGATGCGGGACAACCCATCAGCTGCTTTATTCTCTAACCCCGGTCTATATTGGATTTCAAACTGAAATCCCATTAACTTAACCATCCACTTCTGATATTCTGGACTCACCAATCTTTGTTCCATCAAGAACTTGAGACTTTTTTTATCTATCATGACCACAAATTTCTGTCCCAAAAGGTAGTGTCTCCACTTTTGCACCGCAAATACGATAGCTATAAGTTCCCTCTCATACACTGATTTCCTCCTTCCTAGCTGGTTAAACGCCTGACTGAAGTATGCAATAGGTCGATGGTCCTGCATTAATATTGCCCCCATGCCATGTCCAGAAGCATCCGTCTCCACCTCAAATGGCTTGGCAAAATTCGGCAAAGCCAATACCGGCAGTGACACCATGGCAGCTTTGAGCTGTTGGAAGGCTTGCTCAGCAGCCTCATCCCAAAAGAAATTACCCTTCCTAAGTCTGTTCGTGAGTGGCCATGCTATCTTTCCATAATCTTTGACAAAACGTCTGTAGTATCCGGTGAGACCAAGAAAACCTCGCAACTCCTTCAATGTGGCAGGGGAGGGCCACTCCAACATGGCTTGTACCTTGCTATAATCAGCCGAGACTCCTTCTTGCGATATAATATGACCCAGGTACTCAATTTCCAGTTGTCCGAATGAACACTTCTTCTTATTCGCAAACAAATGGTTAGCTGCCAACACCTCCAAAACCGAGCACAAGTGTTGTGCATGCTGTTCAAAATCTTTGCTAAAAACCAAGATGTCATCAAAGAAAACTAGCACGAAACACCTCATCTGTTCTCTGAAGATATCATTCATCAGTGACTGAAATGTGGCTGGCGCGTTAGTCAATCCAAAAGGCATTACGAGGAATTGTAATGGCCTTCATGTGTCCGGAATGCTGTCTTTGGAATATCCTCAGCCTTGACGCGAATTTGGTGATAACCGGACTTAAGGTCGAGTTTGGAGAAGACTTTGGCCCCATGAAGCTCATCCAGCAACTCTTCAATCACTGGAATTGAAAATTTGTCAGCCATTGTCACCTTATTCAATGCCCGATAATCCACACAGAACTGCCACCCTCCATCCTTCTTCTTGACCAGCAGAACCGGACTAGAAAAGGGGCTGGAACTGGGTTGTATGATCCCTGCTGCTAGCATCTCTCCTACCATCTTCTCAATCTCGTTTTTCTGTAGATAAGGGTAATGATAGGGCTGCACACTAACCGGAATGGTGCCTGATAGCAGGTTGATTGCATGATCCTTCTTTCTGAAAGGAGGCAGCCCTTCAGGTGCTGAGAATACCTCCTCAAACTCAGCTAACACCTTCTTAAGGAACGGTGGGACCTCGACCGTTTTGTCACTGTAATCAGCTGCCATTGTTCCCAATTCAAGCAACATTCCTTCTCCATTCTCCTTGAAAGCCTTCATCATCGCCTTCAGGGATACCAAGCTTTTGCTCAAGCTAGGATCTCCCTGCAAGGTCATGGCCAATCCCCTCACCTGGAACTTCATAGTCAAGGCTTTCCAATCCACTCTCATCTTTCCCACCGCAGCCAACCACTTCATCCCAAGAATTACATCTGAGCTACCCAGCTCTAGAGGTAGAAAATCTTCCACTAATTGCAAGTTTTGCAGATGCAACTTTACCCCCTTGCAAATACCGGCCCCTTGCACTGCCATCCCGGTTCCCATGATAACACCATAACCAGTCGTTTCTGTTCGCGGCAACCCCAATTGTTAAACTAACTCTGTCGCTATGAAGTTGTGCGTCGCCCCCCCGTCAATCAGAACTACCACTGGTTGCCCTTCTATAACACCTTGTAGCTTCATAGTCTGCGGTGTTGTTAAACCAACCACCGAATTCATAGAGAGTTCAATGATTTCACTGCCTTGGTGCACTTCCTCTCCTCCCTCGTCTTCTCTCACCTCCGTGGTTCCCCTTTCGGATCCTTCCCTCTCTTTCTCTTCATCATAGATCATCATAACGTGCAGCTCCTTGTTCTTGCACCTGTGGCCAATCGAATATTTCTCATCACAACGGAAACACAATCTCGTCTCCCTCTTGGCTTTCCACTCAGCCTCATTGAGCCGTTTAAAAGGAACATTACTACCACTCTCGGCCACTGGTAGCTTACTGCTCGCCTGGTTCGAGACTCTCGAATAAGGAGTCGGGCTTCTGGATTGAGTGGGAGGGATTCTAATGGTGTTAGTGGTGGAGTAGGTGGGAATTTTACTTCCCACCAGTCCGAACCCCCTATCGCAGGTTAGGATGGCTGCATTTTTATCCTCAATACATTGCGCCATTAGCATGACCCGATCCAACCCCCTGGGCTGAAGTACCCTAATCTCAGCCTTAATTTCAGGCTTAAGACCGTTGATGAAATGTCCTTCCAAAAACGCCTCAGAGACGTCCGACACAGGTACCGCCAACGTCTCAAACATCAACCTATACTCCTTAACCGTACCTTCTTGTCGCAGAGCTAGGAACCTCTCTTCCAGCGACCCTTCTTGATTTGGGCGGAATCGGTTAAGAATTCCTTGCTTGAGCCCTTCCCAGCTACGGATCCCCCTGCGCCTAGACTCCCACTGGAACCAAGCGAGGGCCCCTGCCTCGAAGCATAATGCAGCGGACTCTATCGTCTCATCCTCCGAGAGCTGGTTGATCGTGAAGTATCTCTCCGCCCTGAAAATCCAGTCGTCTGGATTATCTCCTTCGAAGGTAGGCATTTCCAGCCTCCTACCTCTCCCCTCCGGTCGCCATGCAGCGCTCATGCTTCCCTCCATTCTGTGACTCATACCCCCTCCTGGTGTCACTTCGGAATCTGGGGTCAATTCCGGTGGCCAGTCGTTCCCATGAGCCTTAGCCTTCGGCTCCCGTTCCTATTCGTCCCACCTTGTGCGCATGATCGCAAACTGCTCCAGCATTTCTGCTACGTTCCGGTTGATGGTTTGAATCTCCCCCCTCATCGTGTCAACCTTCCCCTCCAGGTCCCCCACTCTCTCGGTTAAGTTTACCATGATGATTAAAGATGCTCTGATACCAAAATGATGAGATCCAACCGATAGGAAGGATCTCCAATGGATGAAATGGATTGAATTGTATTTCAGAATTGGAATTACAGAAAATAGAAATAGGAACAGCAGCAATTGGGCATTCGAGAGGCCCAGAACTCTCCTACAATTACTCCAAATTCTTCACACCCTCTACCTCTCTTCCTACCCCTTTTATATGCTGTTATTCCCCTCTCTCTCCTGCATAACCGTATTTGGTTATGCAGGCGTGTCTGCTGGTTTGTTACACAAACTAGCCAAATATCTATCCTACCCCTCGCGCACATGCTGGTCGAAGCTTCCTCCAGCTGTACTTCCAACTCCCTTCAGCTGCTTGTGACGCCTAGAGTAAGTATGCAAAACCGGGGGCCTAACATCTAACTGATGGTTTATATACTTTTCAAGATCCATAGAAACTCTCTGGATATTTTCTCGAACTACTTTGATAGTGTGTAAATTATGCTGTTCACCTGGTCCTGTACTGCTTTGAATTGTCGACCTTTCTATTTTAAATTACAATAAGTATTCCCAGCTCAAGTTATTTGATTCCTTTCAGCCTGTTCAAGAGCCTACAAAAATGACCCAAATAATTGTGGAAGCGCTTGAAATAACCGGACAAAGGGGCATCATTAATAAAGGCTGGGGTGGCCTTGGTACCTGTAAGTTTTCCGTTTCTTCTTTGATACTCGTACATTCACTAATCCCCCCCCCCCTCCCCCCTCTTTCCAGTCCCAGTTTGCCTACTGAAAATGTCTATTCTACATTTCCAGTTTTTAAAATGTTCAAAAAAGTTTGATTATTGCTTTCCAATGCTATCCTTCTTTCAATTTGCATATAAAGATGATCCTGATTCTGAAAATATTTATTCAACGGTTATCGTACAAATGTGTTGGAAGATACTTGGCATTAACTGTCGTGCACGGTCAACCATTCCCCATAAAATGGGACTGGTAGTGTTTGTGCGACATTATCTTGTTTCTCTTCCCTTTCTATGTAAAGAACAAGTCTTTTACATTGCCAAAATGTTCTTCCCAGTGGCAGAACCAAAGGACTTTGTATACTTGCTGGACAATATCCCTCACGATTGGTTGTTCTTACAATGTGCAGCTGTGGTAAGGCTTTCATTGTTATTAATTTTTTATTTTGCTTTCTGATTTTCTTTCTCCAAATCAGGACTGCTGAACTTCTCCATATGTACGAGTTTCATATTCTTTTATATGTGGAAAATGACAGTGCAGCTGTGTCATTGTATTCCCGTCCATTGTCAAGAGGGAAAAGGACTGCTCTGGAAACTTCCCTGATAATTGGTGGCTCTAAAACTTGTGAAAGAAACGCGCCCCTCCAACATCCCCCCCCCTCCCCCCCCCCCCCAAAAAAAAAGGATCATTTGACTGGAGGGAATATTGATTATTCTAGTGGTTCCAATCTTAAAAATAAATTGACAGCTTAATAATACAACAAACAACAACAACAACATATCCAGCCGTTATCCCACTATGTGGGGTTGGCTACATGAATTCTAGACTTCTATGTGGGTTACATCCCAACAGATAGTTTATCTAGAATTCATATTTGGATCCGACTAGGTTTTACGCTGGCTGTCGACTACCTAACGCAACCCTCCTCCTTTATCCGGACTTGGGACCGGCAGTGGATAATATCCCCTGGCGGAATAATGATGAAATGAAGTTTGAGCACCATCTTCACATGGAGAAATTTCATGAGATGGTGGTGAATGAGGATAATTGATATAGTTGTGTTCCATAACTTAATTGACATGGTGAAACCAATAAGTACAATATGAAAACACAACATAATAATACAATGGATAGAAATTTGGTGCCAGTGATGCATAATTGTATGCATCTGATATACTTTTAGTTATTGGAAGACTAAGTCACTGTTTGTTTAGAGTGACATTCTTTTGTCCTAATCCATCGGGAGATATCAAAGAAGGTAAAACCTTACTGATTTTTTGTAATGATATATTCAAAAAGATTGTAGAGATAAAACCTTGTATCTTCCATTGGAGTTAAATATATGGGAGTGTCACTTGACTAACTTGTATAACAGGTTTCTTCTCCATATGCAAATGAGTTGATCGAGGCTTTATCTAGTGAAGCATTATGACCAGGCTGCCCCTATGGGCACATATAGCTTTTTGGGTAACGGTGTGACCAGTAAAATCCTATGCGGATCACACCAGGGATGAATTTTGGACATGTAAATGCACTTTTAGATGACCTAAGATGAATTTTGGACACATAAATAGAACTTTCAGATAACCTATCAGACATGTAAAAAGCTTCATAGGAACTCTCTCCAATATCTTAAGTACAGCACAAATGAAACAGGTGGCACGAATTCTCTGTTAGATTTACCAGAATGTGATGCTCATTTGTACGTTTTCCCTATCCACTAAGGAACTATGTTGGATATATATTGAAATTCTTATTCCTATGATTCTACTTTCAGGTGCACCATGGGGGTGCAGGCACAACAGCCGCTGGCCTTAAAGCTGCGGTAACCGCTTCGGGATTAAACTTTTCTTCTTTGCTACTTTTTACAATGTTTTTTTTGTCTTATAACTGATTTCAACACATTGGTGCAATATAGTGCCCAACGACGATTGTCCCCTTTTTTGGTGACCAACCTTTCTGGGGAGAGCGGGTGCATGCCAGGGGAGTAGGCCCTTCACCTATACCAGTGGACGAATTCTCACTTCCCAAGCTGGTTGATGCGATTCGATTCATGCTCGATCCCAAGGTAAAAAATTCATTATTTTGAGCAGCTGAGTTTTCCTATTGCAATCTATATAACATTACAACTGCTATGTGGGTGCTTAATTAATTACCCTCTTTAGTGTCCCGCGAAGTCAAAAGTGAAGAGTAATGCTATACATACAGACTTTATTTGTATAAAATTTTGGCCAAACTCCTATTTTTGTACATGTACTTTTACGTTTTTTTACGTGGTTATTTAAACTTTTTCTTATTTCAATTACACCATTGGATCTACATTTTTAGATTAACTTAACTTTTATAATTTGACCATTTTTTTCATGTGACAACTTAAATTTTTCGTTATTTCGATTACACTCCTAGGCATATATTTTTAAATCAATTTAACCTCTGTATTTTGATTTAAACAGAGGTGTGACGTGTATTTTGTTATCTTAATTATTTTTTTTTACACATGAAAATATAGGAGTTAAGTTGATTTAAAAATGTAAATTCAGGGGAGAAATCAAAATAACAAAAAGTTTAAGTTGTCATACGGAAAAAAATCAAAATATAAAAGTTAAATTGATTCAAAAATCAGATTTAAAGGTGTAATTGAAATAACAAAAATTCGAGTGACTACATGATAAAAAGTGAAAGTATAAGGGCAAAAATATGGATTTGGCCATAAAATTTTTATACAAAAATGACGTGGCTAATTCATATTTAATGCACTATCTAAGAAAAGGTTAATTAAAAATGAATCAAAATCGTAAAAATTTCACTGACATTATTTTTGTGGGATTTCTGTATAAAAATTATATAAGAAAACAACATGTATAGTTGTGCAATGTAATCGACGGATAGAAATGAAACTTGTTGACACAAATGTAGGTGAAGGAGCGGGCGGAGGAACTTGCAAAGGCCATGGAAAATGAAGATGGAGTGAGTGGAGCGGTGAAAGCCTTCCTTAAGCATCTTCCTTGCAAGAAGCCTGGAACGGAGGCAGCGCCGGCACCCTCCAATTTGTTCTCGATAAGTAAATGCTTTGGTTGCTCTTGAGTGGATAAGTTTTCGGCGTCTTCTATCACATTCTGACAAAACATTTCAACCGATGCGGGTAATGTGTGTTTCTTTAAACCCAGACTCCGCCAACCCTCCCTCTGTTTATAGTATAGTATTGTAGCCCTGCTCTGCAAATCCCATCCCTGGTCCTATACCTGTATTTATTTTCATTTATCCTGCTTTGTTATTCATTCAATTAAAGAAATGTTGTCTCTCTCTCTTCTTTTTTGTTTTTCCTTTTTTTTTTAATTGCTAGTGACTTTAAAGTTTGTCCTTTTTGCTCGCCAACTTTGCCTTCTGTTTTCTTTTGTCATTTTTCTTTGCTTCCTCCAAGGCAGCGTTCATGTCCGTAGCTCGTTTCTGTTACTAAACATGTCGGGCTAAATCGCCATTTTCTGGAGATGAATGGATGGATCAGAAGGAACAATGAGAAAGGGGCCTATATATGTAGCTTGAAACTCTCTGGAATGCCATTTTCTGGTTAGAAAGGGAAGGGGGTCCGATTCTTTGTGGTCCCCAAACTGTTAGCCGTTGGATGCTAAGTGGCAAATGGCCGCGGAGAATCGATAGTGGGGCGGGGTATGGGAGGCGATCGAGTTAAAAGAAGAAGTAATGGTAGTAGGAGCAGGGCCGGCCCAAGGCATAGGCCAGTGAGGCCTATGCCTAGGGCCCCCAAAAAATTTGGGGCCCCCAAAACAAACCCCCCCCCAAGTAGAGAACAAAGCACTCTTAATTGAGACACCAAAAATTTGACCCCCCCCAAAATTTGGGGCCCCCCAAACACACCCCCGCTCCCCAACAGCAGAGAACACAGAACAACCCTCTCTTTAAAAAAATTTATTTATCACCGAGGGCCCCACTGGACCTTAGGCCGCCCCTGAGTAGGAGTAGTTTGATTGGTGGGGGGGGGGGGGGGGCATTGGGATCGCAAGAGCGGGGTGATGGAAGATGCAGTGCATGCAACGAATGAGGAGGTCCAAAGTGACAAGTTGCAGAGGCCATGGGGATTATGGCGGTGGAAGATTGTCAGAGAATACAGTGTGGAGGAGTAGTGGCTCTCCCAAAGGATATAAAGCCCCATGCCATCCCATGCCACATCACTAGTGTTTTACATTTTTTCTTGGGGTCAAATTTACATTTTTATTCTTGTTTTTTTATGATTTTTTTTTTTTGTGTGACCACTTAATCTTTTCATTATTTTAATTATATTTCTCAATCTGTATTTTTTAGTCAATTTAAGTCTTTGTACTTGATTTTTGTTTATGATAACTGAAATTTTGTATTGTTTTAATTAATATTTGTATTTTTAAGTTAATTTAATTATTATATTTTGATGTGTATAAAGTATTAATTTATCTCATTTTATCTTTTTTTTATATGTTTAAATGTAAGAGTTAAATTGATTTGAAAATGTAAATATTTGGATGTAATTAAAATAATAAAAAGTTTGATTTGTCATATAAAAAATTTTTAAAGTATGAGGTTAAATTTATTAAAAAATGTAGGTATATAGATATAATTAAAATAACGGAAAGTATGAAAAAAAAAATATGAATTTGTCCTAATTTTTTTTAGTAGCAGCATGAGAGAGAGAGAGAGAGAGAGAGAGAGAGAGAGAGAGAGAGAGAGAGAGAGAGAGAGTGGTACTACTACTAGTCCAACTAAAGCCTGAACACTCCATTCAATTGCTTCCAGAAAGAGGCAACGCAACCATCACCACCTCTGCCAAGTTGGTGTTGGGATCAGGATGGTCTCTTGTAGCTTTTCAGCTCGCCTAACCAATCCTTTGCGCTTTGGGGGTTTAGGCCATTTGGGATCATAACCCCCCCAAAATCATCCAAACCTGTTCTCTGCTCATGACTTCCTCTGTTCATTCACTCACCGCCCCACAGCCTTAACTCTCTGACGTTCATCATGATTTATATTTCAAACTTTTTAGAAAGTAATATATAAAATCATATAATAAATGTAAAGAAATAACTTCGACAAGAGAGAGACAATTTAGTAGACATGGGATGGGATGCATCCTAACGTCACAGGCCACTCTTCTCACTCTCAGGTCTAAAAATAGAAGAGTTCTTTCGCCTTTGGTCTGTAGATTGCAGTGTGAATAATGCATGTCAACTCATTATTTTATTGGTCTATCCATAAATTTAATTATTTTTAATTATCGTTATTTATCCAATCGTATTGTTTTTGTCTACTCATGATTTGATTTGATTTGATGCATCATACGTATCCATGTACAAAAATTATAAATTAATTAAAATCTTGGACGATAGAAGGTTCTCAGCAGGCTATAATACTACCGTCTTAGGGGTACCAATTAGATAATCGTCAGTTACGACTTAAATTGAATAGTGAAACACAAATATTGTCAAGTTACATCATTGAACGTAACATTCATGTTTTATTTGTAAAGTTTACATTATAAAGACAAGCTATATGTTGATTTTTATATTACTACACACACATATACATATATGTTCATGTTCAAACTAGCTAGGCAATTATTTCAAGAAATAAAAACCGAGGAGGAAGAGCCAATAGAATACCCATGAAACCCATAAAAAAAGTCACAGGAAGGAGAGAGAGAGAGAGAGAGAGAGAGAGAGAGATTCCTTTTTTCCAATCCATACATATCTGAGCTCTCCCCACCAATCAGTCTCTCTGCTTCAGCATGCAGAAACGTATTGGTTTGATAATGCCCCTCTCTCTCCCTCTCTCTCTCTCTCTCTCTCTCTCTTTCTATGAGTGTCTGTCTGTCTGTCCGTCTGTCTCTCTTATCTCTTCTCTGTGCCCAAGCCCATACATCCGTCCTCTTCCACCTCTATAGCAGCAGGAGCAGGAGCAGGAGCAGCAGCATCACTCTTTTTAATAAATAATATGCAGAGACACCACTTCACATTTTCCAACTCTTGAAAACATAAGCTAAGCTAGCTTCTGAACTCTTCCCCTCTTCTCCCCTCTTTTCTTCTGATCATCATCATCATCAAAAGCCAAACTTCAAACTCCCCCTGTAAAATTTTTGGATCTCTCTCTCTCTCTCTCTCTGTTACCTTTCCTCTGCCACCTCTAGGTTTCGTTTTTCTTTTTTCATCACTTCCCCCCAACTCTCTGCATTTCTTTTCATCTATATATCTATCTAAACACACACACACAGACGTACACATACATATATATATATTATAATCACCCTTCTTTTGCCATTTCTTTTTTTTTTTTCTTTTTTCTTTTTTCTATCAACTTTACATTCATCTGTTCTCAGACCCTTTTCATGCAGCTGGTTTAATATTTTCTTCTTTTCTTTGGGTAATTTTTTTAATTCTTCCCTTCTGTTGCAGACATGGAACATGAAGAGAAAGCAGCAGTAAACAATGGTGCAGAAGATGGATCGGCCAGATCATTCCCTTGTTTGTTCTGTTCAAGGAAATTTCACAGCTCACAAGCTCTGGGTGGACACCAGAATGCCCACAAGAAAGAGAGAACCGCCGCCAGAAAAGCCAAGAGAGCTTCTGAGTATGCACTCAACACCTTCTCCTCCCTGCCGCCGCCGCCCGTTCTCTTCTCTCCCAACCACCAGCAGCTTGGCCTCTTCAGCCCGTCCCTCTACATCACCGCCCATGCAGCCAGCCTCGGCGCCCAATTCTCCGGCCGGCAATTCTCGGATGGCTTTGGTACGTTGGTTTACTACATCTGTACAAACTCTTCTTCTCTAAATAAAACCCTTTCGCCTTTACCATTAACCTTCAAAAACATCGTTCATTAATTGTTCTGAATTTCGTGTTTCTCCTTATATATATATAGCAGGATCAAATGGCGCAGCTCGGTTCGAGAATGTGGTGCTATACAGAGGGAACTACATGAACAATAATCCATACGCACAGTTGGAAGAAGATGCCCAGAATTTCTTGAATTGGCAAAGGAGTGGGAGATGCAGCAGCGGGTTCAAGGGAGGGTCAGATGGTAGGGTTCATCATCATGAACAGGAGACGACGGCAACGATGACTGATCACAGGGATAAGAATCAGAAGCTGGATCTGTCTCTCCATTTATAGACAGATCAAAGGTCAAATCCCGACTGTGTTTTTGGAAAGATCATTGGTGGGTGGTTCCAGAAATTTTGCCCATTTTAATTATCTTTTCTTTCTTACTTTCTTCGTTTTTGTTTTGTAATAAGCAACACTGGGCCGAGATTTTTGACTATTTTGCTGCCTTGTGATCATTAGAAGCTTCTTCTCTCTCTCTCTTCAAATGTTCTGTACTTCTGAATAAAGAGATAGAATATGGATTGTTCTTTGACTGATTGGTGATGGCAATATTTGTGCTGGGAACAAATTAAGCTTCTTCTCCTTTATTCTGTTCATCACATTAAGTTGGCAACAAACAATATTAATCCCAAATATCATTACTTTTGCCCTTTTTGTAACTTTTGATTCTGTGAATTCGTTCCCAATAAATGGAAGTTAGTTTGATGAGAAGGCCACCACATTGTAACACATTCCAATGTTAATAAAAGGAAATTTAAAAATAACAGGATTCTTGCATTTTTTTAATTTAGCGAGTGCTTGCCCATCACATTTATTGATGCTCATTAATTTCATTTTCACGTGTCAGAGAAGAAAAGTTGTTTTGTAAATTATTCTTGTACTTTAATATTTTTGTGTGTATTTATTTAAATTTTTTATTATTTTAGTTACATCACTAAAGTTAATTTTTTGAGTAACTTTAATTCTTATATATATATATATTTTTATGTAGTAATATGAACTTTTTATTGTTTTAATTATACCCATATATTTATATTTTCTAATTAATTTAACTTCTATACTTTTATGTCTAAAAAAAATTAAAAATGAGATGATAAATTACATGTCACACTTTGTTCATGTCAAAGTAAAGATCTTAAATTGACTCGAAAATATAAGTACAATAGTATAATCAAAATAGTTAAAAATTCAAGTTGTCATGTAAAAAAATTATAAAATTTAAATTAATTTGAAAATATAAATTTAGTAGTGTAATTGAAATAATAAAAAATTTGAGAAATCACAAAAAAAAAATATACAAGAACAAAAATATAAGTTTGGCGGCTTATAATTGTTTTAACGTTAATAGTTAAATAATAATATATATTTTGTTTATAAGTAATGTATATTTATTTTCAATATTCAAATACTTCTCTTGTCAGATGATAAATGCATTTTTTGAATGTTAAAAGAATATGTAATAAATGTATCTTATTTAAAAAAATAAGATGTATTGGTTGCTACTTAACTATTATCTTAAGATAATAATTAACACAAAAAATTACTAATCAAGCAAGGGTAGAATGGGACCAAAAAAAATTGACAAGTAGATAAGAGTGAATTAGGGCATTTGTTAGTGTAATAAGTGCACATTTATTTTAGAAAATGAGCATTTATTGTATATGATTTTTAGTCTTATATACTCCTGTCTGTTAAGTAATAGATTATAAGAAAATAAAAATAAAAAACAGATATGATATAAAATGGAAATAGAAAAATAATAATTTTTTAAAAAAATAGGAAAGGGGAACAAAAAAAACACATAAATAAAAAAATATGAGAGTCTTTATAAATATAAATTTTAATATAAAAAATTAAAAAAATAGTTATTTAATCTAAAAATAAATATAAATTTTTTCGTCTCCAACCCCTTCATCAGGGTTGGCAATAAGTCAAGCTGAGCCAAGCTAAGCCTAGCTCAATTGATTTTACCTTGGCTCATATCATGAGTCGAGCTCGATATAAGCTTATTTTTTTAATTTGAGTTCGGATCGATGATGATTACGAGCTAACTCGACTCAACTCGAAACTGACTATTACCTTATTTTTATGTATATATATATATTTAAATAATATATTTATAAAATTATTAAGTATATATTTATATTATTGAGTATTAAGTAATAAATATTTTTTATTTAATAAATTTATAAAATTAATATATATAAATATATCAAGTTAACTCCTGAGTCAAATGAGTCGAGCTAATGGTAGCTCAAACTCGACTCATTTACTAATTGAGCTAATTATTGAATTGAGTCTTGAGCCAGCTCATGAGTAGCTCGACTTAATGTCAGCCCTACTCTTCATAGATGAAAACGTATTTTTGATATTTTTCTAATATTATAAAACGGTATCAAAACGTTTTTGAAATTAAAAAAATATTAATTTTTTATTTATTTATATTTCTTGACATTTCGATAAGAAAAATATTTTGAAAATGTCTGAACAATACCCCAAAACGTTTTCCTGCATCATAAATTAAGCACTTGTTAAAATGCATTTGATATACTGCATGTACTAAACTTCAGCATTTGAATATTTTTATTAGTTCTTAAAATATTTTAAAATATAATATATTTATTATAAATCAATAAAAGTACATAGTGCTAAAAACAAAATACATTAAATGCCCTTAGCAAAACTCTTTACCAAATAATAAAAAAAATGTTTAGAAACTGAGGGCCAGATATAATAAATATATGCCCAATTTAATTAAATATTTATATTAATATGACACATAACTCTTTATTAAATAATAAAAAAATATTTAGAAACTGAGGACAAAGTATAATAAATATATGCTCAATTTAATTAAATATTTATATTAATATGACACACAAACACATCAAATTCTACACAACATTTGGTCACTCCATTTATTTGGTTTTTTCTTGAAGTTTGCAAACATAATAAATAAGCTACTAGAGGCAATGCATTTTCACTTGCTTCTGTATTTAAGCTCTTTTACCAACCTCATTTATAGCCTCCCACACCATCTCAGATTTATGTGTATTTATTATACTTTATTTTTTTATTTAATATATTTTTATTGATTAGTAATAAATACATCGTATTTTTAGGTATCTTACAAAAATGTGCTTCAAGGCTGAAAATCTATAAAGCATGGGAATGCCTTGGAAGTGTCATTTCAGTATTTCCAATAAGTTTTTTATATCAAAACATAAAAAAATATCAAAAAAATATTTATGGATTGTTTTTGGAATTTGAAAACCTTTCGGGACCATTTTGTAATATTAGAAAAATATTGAAAACATATTTCTGATTCAAAAATGTGTTTTTCATCCATGAAGACGGAATTTTTTTTCGTTTATAACTTAAAAATTTTAATTTTTTTTAAATTTATTTTGAGATTTTATTTGAATGCATTATGAAATTTATATTTATTTTTATATTGAATAGCTATATTTTTATAATTTTCTATATTAAAATTTTCATTTACAAACAAAAATTCCTATAATTTTTTATTTACACAATTCTTTTGCATTTCCAATTCTTATTATTTTTGAAAAATGCATTTTTCCCAATTCAGTGTCCTATCATATCCATTTTCCATTTTTGTTTCTCTAAAACCTAGCTGAAAATGATGTGTTAAAATACATATTATCGAAAAAAAAGATATATTTATTCTATCTTGTGAAGCAAATAAAAAAAAACATATAATTAAATACTGCAGTGCTTGAGCAGGCCTTGACTGTCCAGTTAAGCCTGCAGGCCCGTTCAAGCAGGCCCACCTAAGGCTTGTTGAGGTAGAGCCCATGAACTGCTTCATAGTGGGCTTTAAATAGTTGGGTTTAGGCTTCAGGCCCGTGTTTGGAGAAACAAAGCCCAATCCAGTTGAAGCCCAGAACTAGTAAATGAAGGAAACAGGGAGATGACACGTGGAAAAACACAGGTAAGCAAAGGGTCAGGGTCACATGGGATTCGGGTTCGCTGTTGATGATGGATGTGCATGTGGTCCATTTGCATGACAATGATGGCTCATGTGGTTGGGGGCATAAATATTAATTATTGGCTAAAGACATAATCAGCCTCTTCATCTTTTTTCATTTAACCATTTAGCCCCCTTAACTTAAACAAGGACCTATTAGGTCCCTCAACTTCCAATTTTGAATCTATTAGGTACCTTAACTACTAATTTTGTAACATCTACATACCTTAATGCAGCAAGAACAGCGTGTGAGTTACACGCTCTGTGTGATGTGGGCCCCACACTGATCAAGCCAATAGGAGCATGCCACGCGTCCAGATTTGCAAGAGAGGAAGAGGCCGGCGGCAGAGAGGAAGAAGATGACCGCCCGCCCACCGACTCTAATCGACGGCCCCCCTCGACGCCATTGCCGGCCACCAGCACGAGGAAGAGAGCGAGAGATACAGAGAAAGAGAGCGAGAGCGAGAGATACAGAGAAAGCGAGAGATACAGAGCGAGAGCGAGAGATACAGAGAGAGCGAGAGAACGAGAGCGAGAGATACAGAGAGAGAGAGAGCGAGAGATACAGACAGAGAGAGAGCGAGAGTGAGAGATACAGACAGAGAGAGAGCGAGAGATACAGAGAGATAGCGAGAGCGAGAGAGACCG
The DNA here is from genome assembly GCA_036245055.1 of Diospyros kaki. NCBI lineage: Eukaryota > Viridiplantae > Streptophyta > Magnoliopsida > Ericales > Ebenaceae > Diospyros > Diospyros kaki. Next base: position 41,472,619 of record BSEG01000007.1, on the reverse strand, counting down.
ATAGAGAGAGAGAGAGGCAGAAAGAGGAAGAAGACGACCGCGGAAGAGGGAGACGCCATCGCCGTCCCCCGACCCCAATCGACGCCCAACACCCAGATCTGCCCGCGAACCACCTCCCACACCGCCCCTCAACCCCAATCGACGCCATCGCCCTCTGCCCGCCCACGCCTGGCCGCTGCTATCGACGGCCCACCCAACCTCGGACGCTGCTGGCGACAACCGACAGAGAGAGCGAGAGCGAGAGCGAGAGAGAGGCAGCGAGCAGCAGTGGGCGGGAGGAGGTCGCCAGAGACAACAAGGAAGAAGGAGGTGATGTGTTGCACGCGCCTCAATCGCGTGTGTAATACACGCGTTGACCCAGGTGTGTGTAAGATTCAAAATTGAAAGTTGAGGGGGTTAATAGGTCCTTATTTAAGTTGAGGGGGCAAAATGGTTAAATAGTGAAAGATAAGGGGGCTGAATATGCCTTTAGCCATTAATTATTTGTTAGGTTAGGATAAAACTCATTATAAAGCAAAGCATATGTACATCTGGCCATCACATTACGTTTACATGACATGACGAATCATCCTTCCGCTAGACAAGAAAACTAAGCCGCACTTGACCAACCACTAAGCATTGGGGTTAGGGGTCACTCCCTCATGGCCATGGGGCTCGTTAATTGGCTAAAGGCATATCCAGCCCCCTCACCTTTCACCATTTAACCATTTTGCCCCCTTAACTTCAACATGGACCTATCAGCCCCCTCAACTTCTAATTTTGAATCTTACACATACCTGGGTCAACGCGTGTATTACACACGCGATGGAGGCGCGTGCAGCACATCACCTCCTTCTTCCCCCTTGTCTCTGGCGACCTCCTCCCGCTCGCTGCCTCTCTCCTCCCGCCCGCTGTCGCTCTCTGCCTCTCTCTCTCTCTCGCTCTCTCTGTCGGTGGTCGCCAGCAGCGTCCGAGGTTGGGGGGCCGTCGATAGAAGCTGCAGGCGTGGGCGGGTAGAAGGCGATGGCGTCGATTGGGGTCGGGGGGCGGCGTGGGAGGTGGGTCGCGGGCAGATCTGGGCGTTGGGCGTCTTCTTCCTCTCTCTCGCTCTCGTTCTCTCTCTGTCGGTCGCTCTCGCTCTCGCTATCTCTCTGTCTGTATCTCTCGCTCTCTCTCTCTGTATCGCTCGCTCTCTCTCTCTGTATCTCTCGCTCTCTCTCTCTCTGTATCGCTCGCTCTCTCTCTGTATCTCTCGCTCTCGCCCTCTCGCTCTGTATCTCTCGCTCTCTGTATCCCTCGCTCTCTCTATATCTCTCTCTCTGTATCTCTCGCTCTCGCTCTCTCGCTCTCGCTCTCTGTATCCCTCGCTTTCTCTGTATCTCTCACTCTCCCTATCTCTCTGTCGTCTCAGGCGGCGATTAGCCGCCGCCGGCCGCCAGCCTTCTTCCTCTCTTGCAGATAGAGACAAGTGGCACACTTTCATTGGCTTGATCAATGTGGGCCCCACATCAGATGGCATGTGCAACTCACGCAGCAATGGTTGCTGCAATCAGGTTTGTAACCATTACAAAATTAGTAATTAAGATATATAATAGGTTTAAATTTGGAAGTTGAGGGGGCTGATAGGTCCATGTTGAAGTTAAGGGGGCAAAATGGTTAAATGGTGAAAGGTGAGGGGGCTGGACATGCCTTTAGCCCTCGTTAATTAGGTGATGGCACATGACACAAGACATATGATACATGACACATGACACTGACATATTATTTATGTATATATGTGTAACCATAAAATTGATTTTAAATTAATTATGTTGGATGTATAATAGAATAAATGCTCAAATTAAGTTCAAAATAAAGTATTTATTTATATAATAGAATGAATATGCTAATCAAAGGACATAAAATTAACGACAAATTCTATAATTTAATTTGTGTTTTTGACTTTTTTTTGTGTGTTAATTCAAAATTTTTATTATTTTAATTACATACTTGAGGCATGGATTATCAAGTCCATTGCATTTCTCTCCATAATTGAGCTAAAAGGTATAATACATGCACTAAAATGTTCAAATTATCCTTTCATCATTTACAATTCATCTCCAAAAAATCTTTCTTGTCAACTACCACTTTTACTATAATTACTTTCTTCTTCGGTGATTGATGACAATTGGGATGTAAGAGATGAAGAAAAAAACGAGTTAAGACAAAGGGGGTTCATAGGGGTTGAGAGATTGACAAAGATGGTAGTTGGCAATGAAATTGCATATAGTGTGACAAGATGAGAAAAAATAAACTAGAGGCAAAAGAGGTGACCGACGACAAGCATAGAGGATGGAAGGGAAAGTGTGGTAAAAATGATGGCAGGTGACTGGTAAAATTTTACATATATAAACAAAATAAAAACAAGAAGCATTGCACACATAATATGACTTGACTTCTAATTAAACTATAAATTAATCACAGATGTAGAGAGCGGATGGATAGACATATATATATATATATATATGTAGAGATGGCATTTGAAGCCATTTGACATTCTACATATTATCCTTAGCCGTTATGTTTTGTAGCATACGATGAATCGAATATTTAGCCACAACGGTTACGGCAAGCACTACGGCATTCAAGACTGTTGTTGACCAAACTCCTAGTAGTAAGAAAGGTAAGGTACGTACCCTCTAATTCATTGGATTTTGCGAAGCATAAATGTATCCGTAGACGACTCTGCCCATGTGATTAGTGGCATAATTGGCGTTCGCAATTCTTGTTAAGCATATTCTCCCCCACATCACATGCCCAAATTAATATCATTGTTATAAGCTGCCAAAGTAAATAATATTGTTTTCAAAAATATTATTTAAACACTTCAATTTGACATTTGGGATAATAATATTTTATATAATATGTGATAACTTGATTGTACAGAAATAAAAATAAAAAATTAAAAATGAAAACGATATAAAATAAAAATGAGAAAATGGTATTTCTAAGAAAACAGAAATGTGAGAAAAAGAGTGAATAAAAAATATAGAAGATTTTTTTGTAAATATAATTTTTAATATAAAAAATTATAAAATATTATTATTCAATCTAAAAATAAGCATAAATTCTATAATGTATTTAAACAAGTTCTGGAAAAAAAATTAAAAATTTTGAGTTATAAAAAATTTCTATCTCTAAGCACTTCGTGGATTGAAACTCGTTTTTAATATTTTTTTAGTATTACGAAATGATCTTAAAACGTTTTTGAAATTGCAATAACAACCTGAAAATGTTTTTTGGATATTTTTGGCTTTTCAAAAATATTGAAACGACACCCAGAAATATTCCCATATATCATAGGTGTCATATAAATGTAAATATATAAAATATTAATACAGAGTATTAATAAAATTAAGTGTCAAACTTTATTGTCTAAATACCATTTTTGTATTGTTTTTGTGAGTAATTTTATTTTTACTTTGCAAAGAGATCATTTGTATAAACAAAAATGCGATTTGAACACCAAGTGTCAAACTTGAGCGCCCAAATAACATTTTTGTTGTACAAAACGATGAAGTGGTTGTCCAAACATTAAAAAAAAAAATTACTCGTCACATATTTAGTATATGAATAATGCTATTGTCTTAACAATAATTATTAAAATATAATATATGAATCTTATTTTTGGTTACAAAACACTTATATTAATTGGTAATAAATGTATACTGTTTTGTAACATTTTATCAATCAATAAGAGTGTTTTGTAGCAAAAGATAGAATGTATTAAATGTATATTATTTAAAAATAAGATACATTTATCACATCTAACATTATCCTTAATATAAAAAAAATTAAAATGTATATCATTGTATTGGTTAGTGGCTAAGAAACAAATAAACTAGCTATCACCCAATACATAGCCAAATATGAGATACCTTATTACATTATGTCAATCACTTATTACATGTATTTTATGTATTGATGTCGCAAGACTTTTCATGTTAAAGTAGGAGCAAAACTAAAATTGTAATTCTTTATAATCACTAATTATCTTACAAATCAATCAATAATGGTGTGTTGAATACTACGTGAAAAATCAAGATTATGGTCTATTAAAAAAAAATTAAAAAAGAATCGAAATTCATTCAACATCATCAACTATGGTCATGTAATGCAATGGTTGAGATGTATCCTAAATCTCACAACTTGTAGTAGTTATGGTGCGAAAGGTCACGACAATAGGAGTGAGCATTCGAATCGATTGAATTGTTTAAATCGAATAAATCAAACCTATAAAAAAAATTAAACTGAATCAATCAAATAAATTTTCAAATCAAAAAATAAAAAAAATTAAAATAACAAAGTGCAAAAATAATATTGTTTGGATATTTTAGTCAATTTTTTTATTTTTATTTTTTTAATATGGAAAACATACCGAATCGAAATTATCAAATACAAAAATTGAACTGAACTGACTTATAATTGAATCAAATTGAACTGACAATTCCAACTTATTCAATTCAATTATTTTAATTTAACAAAAATATTACTCACCTCCTAAAGGTTGGCCATTCAAGCTTCCAAAAATGATTTCATTTTTATCCACGTTGAGTTGAGCCAATTCTATGGTCGGCCATTCAATCTTCTAAAAATGGTTTCTATTTTTATCCACATTGAGTTGAGCCAATTCTATGCCCACGGCCAACCTCTTGCGTGATTGGAGCTGGTCTCCCAAGACCGCGCCTAAATCACGCCATGAGCAAAGAAGCTAATTAACCTATCATCACATGCTGCTGTTGGAGAGAGGAATATCGGAGTTCCAACTCTCCCACAAAGGTGGAATTAGTCTTTTAATATTGTCCTTAACTCACAATTTAGTAGGAGTATTCGCAGTGCAGTTTGATCGCTCTAAATCATTTTCAGCATGTCAAACCGTTAATACGGTTTTTCAACCAAACTAGACCGGTCTGGTTTCGGTTTGGCCAAACTGCACCAAACCAGACCGCATTTTGCAGTCTGGTTTGGTGCGGTTTACCGTGATTTGAAATACTACTTAAAATCACTAAAAAATATATTTAAAAATGATAAATAAAGACACAAATATTAATAAATAAAGACAATTAAATGTAAATAAATAAGAGCAAAAAATAAAGATAAAATAGTGTAAAAAAATAAATAGGATAGGGTTGCCAATTATTAAAATTTTATAATAATAATTTTTTTTATTATTTTTTTGGATGGTTCGGTTTAAAATCGAACTGTGAACTGTCCAAACCGCAAACCGCGCGGTTTGGATAGAATCCAAACTATTTTGAACTGCCAAAAAAAAAATCGATCTGATCGGTTTGATTCGGTTTGGTTTGGTCGGTTTCTACAGTGTATCGATTTTTTTGAACACCCCTACAATTTAGTGAGTTGAGAGTTCGACCCTCGTCTTATGTGAGAGTCAAAGATTTAATTTACGATTTATCTCTCATAATATAATCAAAAGTATAAGAATCGAAAATCACGTAAGAATAATCATCTAAAAAAATAAAATAAATCATATTTAATCTTTAAATATTAAATATATTTATTTATTAAAATTTTACATTTTATATAAGTTGATCCAACAACAATTAGATGAGATTTCAATCGACATCTTTAGACTTCAAAAGATATCTTCGAGTTGCCAATCCTTTCCTTGGTTAGCACAGAATTTGATAAGACAACGTGTTATGCTTGGTTCAACAGGACACATGACGGAATTTAATTGGTAAAATACATAATACACTATGAAATGTTATTCTCAAATTTAATATTTTTTTAATAATTTATATTGATATAACATATAATAAAAAGTGTTATTATAAATATTAAATTTAAGTGTAGAAATAATACTTTCAATTTATAAATATGCATAATTTAATTCTAAAAGGGCCCTTATCACGTATCATCACCTCATGTATATCTATATATATATATATAATATATCTAGGTTTTATTGTATCATTACAACCAACAGCGTAGGGCACCCCTTGACAGCCGCCGAGCAGCTAGCCACGTGACTCCGTATTGGGCAGTCCAAATGGCTAGCTGGTCTATTGCGACAAATTACACACATTTCTATTCATTTTGTACCATTTTCTATTCTATTCCCTTTAATTGGGGTTGTTGATGGTTATGGGTCTACAACTACCCTTACACATGCATAACTCTTGATTAATTAAGGCTAAAGACATACCTAACCCCTTCATTTTTTACCATTTAATTATTCTGTCCCTTTAATTTAGACAAAGACCTATTTGCCCCCTCAATTTCTAATTTTAAATCTTATACACACTTGGGTCGCGTGTATTACACACGTAATTGAAGCGCGTGCAGTACATCACATTCTTCTTCCTTGTTGCCTCTGGCGACCTCTTCCCGCTCGCTGCCTCTCTCCTCCCGATTGCTGCCTCTCTCTCACTCTCGCTCTCTCAATCAGTGGTTGCCAGCAGCATCTGAGACATTGACCGAGGTTGGGGGCCGTCGATAGCAGCGGCCAGGTGTGAGCGGGTAGAGGGCGATGGCGTCGATTGGGGTCGGGGGCGGCGTGAGAGGTGGGTCGCGGGCAGATCTGGGTGTTGGGCGTCAATTAGGGTTGAGGGGCGGCCATGGCGTCTTCCTCTTCCGCAGTCGTCTTCTTCCTTTCTCTCGCTCTCGCTCTCTCTGTGTCGGTCTCTCTTGCTCTCGCTATCTCTCTGTCTGTATCTCTCGCTCTCTTTCTCTGTCTGTATCTCTCGCTCTCTCTCTCTATATCTCTCGTTCTCGCTCTCCTTCTCTCGCTCTCTCTCTCTATATCTCTCGTTCTCGCTCTCCTTCTCTCGCTCTCACAATTAATGTTTAAATGACTATAATTATGGAATCGAAATATATACACCTTTTTCATATATATAACTCTAGTTTGAGAAAGGTCTGCTTATAAATAATTATTTTAAGTAGGTTCAATATATTTTATTTTATTTAAGTTTAGAAATTAATTAATAATAAACGAATAATGGGTGAGATGACTAATGGGGTCGTGCCAAACAAAGCCACGTGCCCCATTTTCGGGTCGGGAGCTCTCTGGTTGGTCATTAATGAAGGCAAGGCCTTAGTTGTGATTACACACAACATATTGGTCAGAGACAGATTAATTAATGCCTGAAAAGTGTGGTCTCTTTTCAAGATCATTATTTATTTTTTAAAAAATATAATATTTGATGATCAACGCAACAATACAGTTAGTTATTCACGGGAATTGCATTCTCTTATCAGAGAAGAATGTGAGATAGAGATAATTATAAATAGCAAAAGTAAAAAAGATTTGTCCTACAAATATGGTATAGTAATAAAATATTTAAAATTTTATATAAAATATCAAGATTTAAATGATTACGATAACTTGTTGAAATGTTTAAATTTTGTGTGAATTATACTAAATGTTTTGTAATATCTTAGGAGCCCAGAAAAATTAGTATATATCGATAATAGTATAAGAAAAGAAACAATACCAGTTAGATACTTTTTAGGCTAAATGTAGGCAATGAACTTCTCCGAAAGCTCAAAAAAGTTAGTATATATTAAGAATAGTGTAAGAAATGAAATAACACCAACTGGATATCTTTTGGATTGAATGTAGGCAAGAAACTTCGGGGTTAAGCGTGCTTGAACTGGGAGCAGTTCAAGGATGTGTGACCCCTTGGAAAATTCGCGTAAACTCATCACGGTAAGTTGTTCCAATCCATCCTATCGCTTAATGTAAGATGTTACATGTTTAATTTTTTATGTGTATAAATTGTGTCTGCATTCGAATTTATTCGAATGGTACATCAGAGAGGAAGGTCACTCGTCCTAAAAATTAATTTGGCGAAACTCAAACACTTTAGATAATTAAAAAAAAGGTAAAAGAGATTATGTAAATGCGAAAATTTTTGCATCTAACATGACAGTTAATTTAAGTTTGAGGTATATTCCATCAACTCTAAATCCCAATTCAAGAAAGAGAGGAAGAAGACTAATGGGATTGAAAAATTTTAATAGGATTTCAAAGGATCAGCTTTGATTATGAATTTAATTTGATGGTGCTTGTCTTCTATATATTTTATGTGAATATGATGTAACATTATTTGATACTTAGTTGATTTTAATAGTTTTCATCTAATTCGATTAGTTTTTTTGTGTTTGCTCGGGATATGTCTTATTATAAATTGTACACGTTTTATATATATATATTTTTGTTAATATACTATTACTTACAAAAAAAATATTATTTTTATTAAAATTATTTTTACAACACAACAATATTAAATCGACTCTATCTTCTAATGGGCTTCTAATTTTAAAATTATTATTTAGACATTCAATTATAACATTTTAAATAATATTTATCTATTAATATATATTTTTTATATAACATTAATATATGAATATTATTAAAAATATTAAAATTAATTATTCAAATATGATTTCCGTTCTAATTTTGGGTCAATTATGAATGGACGAGGCTGGTGTGGGCATGACGAGCGATCATATGGGCCCCACTTTAGTTGGCCACATTGGGGCTTCCCAATTCTAGAATTCCCTCTGTCCTTCACTTCTTACCTAACGAAATGGCTTGTCAAATTCTTTGAATGTTTTATAGTTAAAAACTTATTAATAGATTAAAAAAAATTAAAAATTTAAAAATTTAAAATAATTTTTTAAGTTAAAAAGATATATTTTTTCCTTAATAGGGAGGGATTATGAGCAAAGAACAAATAAAATAACTTCGATATTTGAATTTTTTAAAAAAAATTTACGAAAAGAATAAATATCATCTATAAATATACTAATTCTATTAAATCTCAAAATATCAAAATAAATGTTATTTATAAAAAACGTAATTTTAATAATTTTTTTAAAAAATAAAATAAATATTATCTAAAAAAATCTTAATTTTATGAGATTTTAAAAAATTCAATATTCCTCTATAAATAAATGAATTTTATTTTTAAATAATTATATTTTTTATACTAATTTCAATACAATATTTAAATTTTCAGTATCTGACTTAAAATTGAACTGTTGGCGCAAAAATTTATTACACCTTCTAATTTATTTTTTTTATTGTAGAGTTTAAGTATCTTAATGACAACCTTTTTAATCAATAAATTCATTGTTATATTTGAATGATAACACAATAAAAAGATCAAGAATTAAAAATCTCACCAAAATTCAAAGTTCTCAATTGAAATTTTATTGAGAATCTCATATAACGGTTCCAAACTTGGCTCTTATAAAAAAAAATCAAGCTCTAAATCTTCCTAAATATCATCACCGACTCATGTATTCAAGATCTTGTCCCAAAAGTATTGATCTGAAAACTTTTGGTTCATAAAAAATGATCAAAAAGGACGGTGTGACGCGGATGATAGCATAAAAGTGAAAAAGAAAAAATAAAGACAGAAGATTTGGATAAGGTGAGGGGATTGAGGCTTCGGGCCTGGGGTCTGGGACTTGAGACTGGCCTTGGGATTGGGGTAATCTTTGGAAGGACATTAGGGCAGGGAAACAAGGGAGAAAAGTGGCCAAGGAATGGGTTACTATACTATCGTCGCCTATTGGTAAATTGGGTGATTAGCAATGATTTTGGGGCACATGCAAGTGACTCAGAGCCGGTGAGGTGTCGCGCCCTAATTGGGGCTGAAATGCTGCATCCATTGCCACTCTCTAGCTACCTCTCCCTGAGATCTGATCATCTTCATCCCACAGTTTGCCATGGCTTCGGGCGGTAAGGGAGGATCCGTCTGCGATTCAACACTCAATCATTGATTATGAATCGTACAGTTGGGGCCAACCATGAAGGTGACGTGTTCTCTTCCTATTTCGACAGTGTCACAGCACAGCATTTTTGGACTGTGCGATGATTAAACTCTTGAGTCCTAAGAAATTCACTAATTATACTAATTAAACGTTAACCACCGGTTCAGACCCACGTGGAGCGGATGTGGGCTTACATGAGCATTCTACACCTTATATTTTATGATTTTAATGATATTCATATATTAATATATGTTATATATCTATATTAATATGTAATGTTAATGAGAAGTTGATTCTCAATGCATTACTAATTCTTCCAAACATAGATTTTTGTCTCATGGGATAGATTTCAATGCCCAAATTAGAGTTCGGTAATGAAAGAATGAACAAATCGAATAAAATAATGACAAAAGTAAAGAGTGAGTACTGCCTTCTCTTAAAGAATTTAGAATTTGAATAAGCCAATCATAAATGATTTAACTATAAATTTTGTTACGAATCTTTCTTAAGACATGACCTCAAATATGACCCTAATACGAGTTAAGGTTTAGGACACATGCTACTAAATCATTTTGAGAGTCATGCAACCTAATGGGTAAAGTGCCATATACCTAATGGCTAAAGTGCGGATTCAAAATTTTGTCTTCTATGTTGATCTTTTAATATTAGTTTATATGTCTCTTTTAGATGAATTTACTCAATTTTTTAAAATTGTTTCATATGTTAGTTTAAGATTAATTAATAAATATTTTAATAACTCTCATTAATATGATGTATTGGTATATAAATATTATAAGAATATCATACTCGAATGGTTAAAAACACCGTTGCGGGATCATATGCGGGAAAACCTGAAAGATATACGTCAAATAATATATATTTCCTGGCGTTGGCGTACGGACATCAACCGAGATAACCGGTAGCCTCGTGTCGTGGGTTGGAACAAAGAATCTGTTTCACACGCAAGACCCTATGCGTTGAACCGACATCTGTCCATCCAAGTCGTACAAATACGTTAACTCAACACTCAAAGTTTTAACGCATATAATAACGTTTTAAATTAATATTTTATATTTTATACAAATATGTTGACACACAAGGGCATGTTACTTCATATGTTTATCTGTTACTGGTCGTATTCACATTCCCAAAGATGCTGGCACATTCGAATGAAATTCCTACAAAATTCAATTTTGCTCCAATTTATCTAAAAATAGGAATTTATTTTGGTTTCCAAGTGGGTGACCAATAATTTTTATTAGGGATGAGCATTCGCCATATTCAATAATTGAATTGAGCGAATTACTAAAATTAAATAGACTAAGTTTGTATTAACTGAATAAATACCCAGATTAAACAAATAAAAAAAATAAAAAAAATAAAACCAAATTATTAAATTAGAATTGCTTCTTTTTTTTTTCTTTATGTTCTATTAAACTATTGGTCAAAAAGGATACCATTTTTTATATTTTGGGTGACATGATTATTTTAATTTTTTCAATAAAAGAGTAAATAGAATTAAAATAATTAAAATTATCAAATTTGAAAATGAAGGTCGATGTTTATCATAATAACTAACGTATTTATTGAAATATTTTATCTTTAAACTAATTTTTCTTAATATTTTGATTTTTAATTAATTGCAATCATTTTGATTAATTGGTTAAATTAATATTTAACTTTTTTATTCAATTCAATTTTATTATGTACCATGCTACTAGTATTCTATGGGCTATATAATGTATCATAAATGATAAAAATATCACTCGTGTTTTACCATATTGGGTGAGAAGTATTTTAATCATGTACTTCACCGCTTCATATCGCCTTATCACTTCACTTCATCACCTCAAATAAAGAATATTTTAAATATTTTAATTACATTATAATTTATAATATAACTCATAAAATACCAATAACATTTTTCTTTGTTATATATAAGTTTACTTAATTTGTTCGAGGCATGCTATGATGGCTGGAGCATGGAGGGAGAGAGAGAGAGAGTAGGTGGCAGTTAGTAGGGTTGAGGAAAGGCGGTTAATAAATAGGTGGAGTGAAATTTAACCTAACCATGGTTAGCTGGAGTTTCGGTCTTTCTGATTGGAAGTCAGCTTAATTAAAAACATTCCCGTCTGCTATAAAAAGGCCGCTCCATCGTCGGCCTCCTTCCCTGTTTCCATTTGCCTTGTTTCTTCAGTTCTCCACTTCAACCTGCACAGAGAGAGAGAGAGAGAGAGAGAGCGCAGCGCCATTCATTGCTAAATTAAGAAGCAACAATGGCTGCCTCCATGAGAAATTACACTGCTTCCTCGTTGTTATTTGTAATGCTGTTCATCTTCAGCGTTGGAGCTGTAATAGCTAAAAAAGAGATTCAACAGTCAAGGTATATAGATGTAGTTCTAGTTGATTGATAATTGTTGTTCCTATGTGTATGTTTCCAGTCCTAATAGGGCGAATTGAGTAGTTTTCGAAGATATATTATAGCTGCCTGCCTCACATTATCCTTCTTTATTCGTTGACAGTGTTGGACAGAAAATGGACTTCGAGCGCTTTAATATCTCAAGAATGGCGGATAGGTAGTTATTCTCCTAACGTTTCGTTGTTTAATTTTAGATCTTAGGCGCTCTGCTTTAGCATTTCCTGGACGGGAAACTTGACCTCTGCCGAATATATATTCAGTATTCAGCTACATATACACTCTTGGAAGCTCAGATTGGATCTGAAAAATTAAAATCCAGATAGTTTATTTAGTTCTATGGTGGCTTTTGGCAAACCAGTTCTTCCATTGTCCAAACTCAAGAAAGTTCACAAGGAAACTACTTCCATGCCCTGCCACACTCTGCATTCCTGAATCTTTTTCCACTACAATATTAACTTTCAATAAAGCCTGGAGAAGTTCATTTATTTGCTATCAATTTTCAGATACCGAGGGTATCCTGTCAATTTAAATATGAATAGAAAAAGTGCAGATTTGAGTGAAACTCTTATGAGTCGCCGACCAATAGGTTCGCTTCTTTGATAAATCATTTTGGTTGTTTTGGATTAAGTAGAAAATAATTGACACGCCACAGAAAGTAGAACGCGTGTCGGCTCATAATGCAATGAGTTTTTCGATGTTCATTTGTCTTCTATATGCTTTGGAAAACTTTTTGTTTGCTTTGCCAATCCCGTGTCCTGTTAATAGATGAAGGAATGAGTGAGCAACTATTTCATGAATCCAACAACTGTTACGTACCGCAAGAAGCTATTCACTTCCATTATGAATCTGTAATCAATCTGAGGCAAGTCTTTCCTGAATTTCAGGTCAAATGAAGAAGCTGAAGCACGGAACGATCGAGCCGTCCAGGATCCAGAAATGATCGCTTCCATGGTTGAGACGTGAGTGTCACACTCCCCCATCCATGAGATAAATTTAACTGCAACTTTCACATTTGTTTATATGTTATATGATTCATTCCCTGAATCCCCTCCGAGAAATCGTGTGACAACATTAAATCACAAATTTTATTGGCTGATGAACTATCAGCTGACTAACTTAGCCGAAAGGGGTCACATAATCCGTACATTACTGCAAGTAGCAGAAGTATGACACCATTTATTGTTCAGAATTCTTCCACCTACCCATCTCCAAAATATTGCTCCCGTACTGCTGTATCTCTTCTATGCGTCTCATCCTAATCTTCTGCTCTGGGGAAATGTTTCTATCCGTATTGTCATTATGAACTAGCTACTCCGGGCCGGCATATTCAAGAGATTTTCATAACGACACCCTCTAATATCCATCAAATGCATCATTAAAAAGTGAAGAGTATTCTTTCACTAGTTTAAAGATACAGGCATTGCCCATGTTCTCATCTGATGTATATCTTCCCCCTCACATGCCCTTGTTCCGAGATGCGCGCATCACCTATTTAATTTATTTGTTTCACGTCCTTTTCGTAACCAAGTGTCATTTTCATGTTCATTAGCTTTACACGTTTGCTTGATTTTGGATTTGTTTTCTTTCTTCACATATTCCTCTTTTAAAGCCTTTACTTAATCGTGTCGATGCATAATTGTCGTTATCTGTACATTTTTCTGATTTTAAAAGTTGATAGAAAGATACTTCTTGCTTTCATCACATGCGCATGCCCATTAATTCTTTTTAATGAACTCCAGAAGAACGTTTTCTCCTGGTAAGCAAAATTGGACATCATTTAGTTATTAATCGGTTTTTGCTTGAGTTACGCATGTGGGTCTTATTTCATGGCTCATGTACCTTCAGTGACAAACTTTACGCGGAGCTGCTAATCAGGCAATTCCATTTAATAGACTGCGAAACCAGCTTACAGAAACATTGAATTACGAAGCCCCACTTCCATAATATAAGAGTTGGAAGGCAAACTTGTCGCTGTTGATATAATGCATTCATTTCTCATTATCATTTCGACCTGATAACTCCGATAGGAAAAAAATGCCTGAAGCGGGTGAGAACTGAACTTAATTCAGATTCCACCTACAATAATTTTGTGCAATGCCGTACATGCACTGGTTGGTTAGGCGTAAGCCACATAAATTTCAATCCCTTTGTCCATCCAGCCTGGCAAAGGGCATGGACCCGCCAAGCCAGATCTGTTGGCCCACCAGTGGAGTCCAGTGGCGACTTCAGCTGAGCCCACAGCGCCCAGGCCGAAGCCCACTAAAAAAGCCATTCCCTCATTGTCATTGAATGATCTCTATTTCATTTAAGAGTTATCCCCACCGACATGTTTCACAGGAACAAGTCTCCTCATCTTTAGCATTTACTAAGACGAAAAAAAGTGTACAATGATACATATTGGTCTCCGTATGGACCGTATTCATCTATTCCTACGCTAAAGTCTAATTATGTCACCTTGCCTCATAAATGACTTGCCAGGCTCGTTTAGATCTCGAGTAGACAACCACACCAGACGAGCATTGCATTTAAAGCCCCCTCCCCTGCTTTGATTTCTGACACTAATTTTAAGTGGTCATATTTCACATTTTTTTGTCTAGTCTGAGACACGAATATAAACACTTGAGTTACCAACTGTACCAGAATTTATAGAAGAAAAGAACAAATAAATAAATGTTGCCTTGTATATGTAAAAGTGGATTTTTCTATTCCATTTCCTGCACAAGATAAGGAGCATTTGCAATAAATCAGGAGGGATTAATGTGTATCTAATAAGAAGTTATAAATACGTGACCTGGCCTGCCTTTCTTTCTTTTTTCTATTTCTTGCGTTGAAGAAATCTTATAACAGACCTAACCTTTAGTGTCAATAATAATATGTTTATGGCAAAAATCTGCAGGAGTATCCAAAATAGCACTGAGAGGAGGAATTTGGGGTTCTTCTCATGTGCGACCGGCAACCCCATAGATGACTGCTGGCGTTGTGACCGCAACTGGCAACGCAACCGGAGGCGCCTCGCTGACTGCGCCATCGGGTTTGGGCGCAACGCCATCGGTGGTCGAGATGGCAAGTACTACGTTGTCACCGACCCGAACGATGATGACCCAGTAAACCCCAGACCCGGCACCCTACGGCATGCTGTGATCCAGGATAGGCCTCTGTGGATTGTGTTCAAACGGGACATGGTGATTACACTAAAGGAAGAGCTGATCATGAACAGCTTCAAGACAATTGATGCTCGTGGAGTAAATGTCCACATTGCCAATGGGGCATGCATCACCATCCAGTTTGTCTCGAATATCATTATTCATGGCCTCCATATCCATGACTGCAAACCCACTGGCAATGCAATGGTCAGAAGCTCCCCATCTCATTATGGATGGAGGACCATGGCTGATGGCGATGGCATTTCCATTTTCGGGGCAAGCCACATATGGATTGATCACAATTCTCTCTCTAACTGTGCCGACGGCCTTATTGATGCAATTATGGGATCCACTGCAATTACCATCTCCAACAATTACTTCACCCACCACAATGAGGTCTTTCTAGATACATTAATTTTCTGCAGTTGATGTAATCATCTCCAATGCCAAGGCTAAAATCCTTCTAACAAATAAAACAGGTGATGCTACTGGGACATAGTGACTCCTATGCAAGAGACAAGATTATGCAGGTAACCATTGCCTACAACCATTTTGGAGAGGGACTTATCCAGAGAATGCCAAGGTAACACAATTTTAAATGCGGTCATCACTTATTGAAGCTATATTGCCCTTGCTTATGGAATGGAACTCACTGGATTCAGTTAATTAAATAAACTGCAGGTGTAGGCATGGCTATTTCCATGTGGTAAACAATGACTACACCCACTGGGAAATGTATGCTATTGGTGGCAGTGCAGATCCAACTATTAACAGCCAAGGGAACAGATATCTGGCACCTCTCAATCCTTTCGCTAAAGAGGTACATTACGAGACAGATTCTATATATACATATGTACATATTGATTCGAATGTCCATCCAATTTCTTTGGTTTTGTGAATAAATATAATTATTTGTGTTTGGGCAGGTGACTAAGAGAGAAGACGCAGATGCTAGAAGATGGAGGCACTGGAATTGGAGGTCAGAGGGAGATCTATTGCTCAACGGCGCCTTCTTCACCCCATCAGGCACAGGTGCCGCCGCCAGCTACGCCAGGGCCTCGAGCTTGGGGGCCAAGTCCTCCAACATGGTCGGCTCCATTACTGCCGGCGCCGGCGCCCTTGATTGCCGGAAGGGCTTCCAATGTTAGTTACCCCCCCCCCCCCCAAAAAAAAACAAAAATCATATTTTCTTTTCCTCCTTAAATTATTATACCCAAGCTAAGTTTGCAGCGGTTCCGTTTCTATCCTCTCTTTGCATTTTTCCCTTCAGATAATATAACATTCGACAAGTGTACATTTTTCTACATGAGTCGTCAGGCCATCACTTCTACGTACGTTATAGTCTCATGTACCCTAAACTCCAAAGCTCGATACCTTCTTCGTCAAGCCCGTTCCTAAATCATCCGGGTTTCCTTACCTCCCTCAACATTTCTTATTTTGTTTTGGTCCAGGGGAATTCAATCGCCCTCTTCTGCCTCTCCTCCCATTTAAGTAGGGTTTATATGGCCAAAGAAAAACGGGGATTGATTTCATTATTGTGTACCTATTATTTATAGATGGTGTTAAAGCCTAAAAGTCTTCTGTTGTAAAACTTCCTGTTTCTGTAACTACAAAAAGTGTCCACTTTTTGTTTCTAATGTTTCTGGGTTGGTCAGACGAATAAAAGATGAAGATATAAACAAGGACCTGCAGGCAATCATGTTAGGGCCGGACAAAGACACAGATTCTGCCCATTTCCATACCAAGGTACACGCCATTTCTTGCCTTTCCGTGGTATGCATACGGCCCATGTTACATGTGTTTGTTAAGTGAACTAAGAAACACACTTTCCAAGCCCCAGAGGCAGAGGGAAAAGATCGACAAACCAATCTTTGTTAAGAATGTAGGAAAGCCCACGCCAAAGGAACAACTTTCAATTGAATTTATACAAACCCCTCTTCCACTAAGCACACTGTCCCTATGGAGACGAGAGGTTTTCTCAAAATATGACATCTTTCTATATGTATCTCTAAACACTCTGTTCTGCGTAGGTTAAAGTCAATAAACAAGCAGACTAAGAATCATTTCAACCTTACAAACACAACTTCACTTGGAACCCATAAAAAAAAAAAAGAAGAAAAATAAAGGAAAAGGCAATAAGACAGTAGAGCGTTCATGATGATGTTCTTCCTTGAGGAGGAACCGGGTAGCAAGGGACCTCACTACCTAACTAAAAACTCAAAATGGGGTCTCCATTCCGCTTCTAGTTTCTGCAGGGCTGTATAGAGCAGACCTGTTCCTCGGTCTGTTCTCCTCCAACTGCTTCACAACCTCATCCATGGAGGGTCTAACAGACGCCACCGGAGCACAACAGCCCATTGCAAGCTTCAGTGCCTGAACTAACCCGTCTTCCATTGGACTTCTGATCCCTTTCAACACCTCTACATCAAAAACCTCCATTGTCGTCTCCTCCAAAACTGCCTCCTTTACTAGTGAAGGCAAATCAACAAAACTGCTGTTTCTTCCATTTTTCCCGGGCTTCTTCCCTAACAAAATCTCGAGTAGAAGTATCCCAAAGGCATATACATCTGTCCTGGAATTACACTTTTTCATCCTCTGGAGTTCTGGTGCCTTGTAGCCATCGGTTTTTGCAAGCGCTACCAGTTCATCAGCAACAGCTGGAATCATTATTTTATCGAGTCCAAACTCTGTGAGCCTGGCCACAAAAAAGTCATCCACGAGCACATTCTTGGATCTTACATTCCCATGAGTAACAGGTGTTTCGAGACCTGTATGAAGATATGCTAGTCCTCTTGCTATACCCAATGCAATCTTGTGTCTCCTAGCCCAATTCAAAGCCGGTTTCCCTGCTTTTGACTCTAGATTAACCAGCACAAATAGAAAACACCAGTAAGACATCCAAATTGAGTTTATTGCCCAACAAAGTCTTATTTTAAGAAGCTTAAATTAAAGAAAAAGGTTGAATTCTAAGGACAGTAGTTCATGGGAGAGCAATTATTGTTGGCCAGTGAGTCGTCCTCCATCATGCTGATGGAAATTTTTCATGGGATGAAATGCAGTATAAGATTCTTTCTCTTCAAGCTCTGCTTTCATGTGAGCTTGAAATTTTCCACTCTTTACCTCAATGTCTTTGTGTTTGCATTAACATGTGTACATAGCAACTACTACTTTTCCAAGTAGGCTGCTTTGATTGAAATGTGAGAAAATATCCCACCTTTATACATTTTTACATTTTCTATTTACTTATTATTAGTATTAATAATATTAATAAATTATAATCAATTAATGAATAATAATTAATAAATGCACTAAATTAGAAATTACTAAATAATAATTGATTAATAATTATTAAATGCACTAAATTAAAAATTATTAAATAAAAGTTACAAACACGATAATTAGAAATGAATTGAATGAACGCTACAACATCATACATTGAAAACTAAATATTATTTTCTAATATTATTAATAATTAAAATTTTTGTGTTAATTATGTAATTTTTAGGTAATAATTTAAGTTGATATATAATAAATAAGTAAATAATTTTAGAAATAAAATAAATGTTTATAATCAAAAAATAAAGAAAAAAGAATAAACTATTCCTTTGGGGTAAAGGGTTGGAGATGCCCTAAGAGGACTACTACTAAGAAATTTGGGCCTTTTAAAATAAGCTATGCATATTAATGGAAACTGACCAAACAGTGGCAGCTTCTCAAGTAGTACAACCAGTAGAATGGGCTTAATCAGTAGAAAGGCCTAACATGGGCTCCTCAAGTGTTCAGCGTGGATACAAGTTTTTGGTGATTGCTATGTTTTGATTCTGTATTCTGCTTCAATCACCTAACCATGGATCTTTTGACAGTTTAAGTTCCCATTATTTAGATCGAATGAACCTCTTCAGATGCCTGGTTTAGTTTAGGACCCTCACAAAGCAGGGGGGCTCGTGCACTAGGGTGACTGTTTACCGTGGACACGCTAAACCGACGATGATATTTGATGTTTACAAAAGAACTTTAGTCGTAGGTGCATCAAAGAGTGTTTGATTTGTGCAGTGCCATTTGTAACTACAAAAGGTTTAAGCCTTACTTCTAGTCTTATGTGCATAAATGTATATAAATTTGGAAATGTGCAGTTGCTTGCTTGGCTACTTTGTGCACAAAAGGCAGAGAAAGTATATAGTAGAGAGTTTACCATGTAACAGATCATGGAGGGTTCTGTTGGGAAGATAGTCATAGATGAGTAGCTTCTCCCCTCTTATCCCCTGATAAAAAGCCCGCAAAGGAATCAAATTCTCGTGACGAATTCGGCCCAATTGCTTTATCACGGGCAAACACGAACCTCTATCTTTACAACTCCCTTCCCTCAACAGCCTCAGAGCTATGGTTCCCCCATCTGCAAGCTTGGCCTTGTACGCAGTCCCATAACTCGTCTTCTCCATAACTTGCCCCGTTGCATTCAGCACATCATCCAATGTCAAATGCTCGCCGCCCTGAAACAAAATTAGCTTCCCCTCTCCGCCGCCGCCGCCATTTTCTTCATCTTCTCCTTCTTCCAGCTCCTCCTCATCTTCCTCCCTGCTCTTCCTCTTCTTCCCCTGAACACACCCAATTAACAGGGAAGCCAAAACAACTGTTCCGGTCATCAATCCAATAACGATGCCAGCAATTGCACCAGAGCTCAACCCAGAGCTTCCTCTACAGCTCCTCAATGGAGGACCGCAAAGATTATTGTTCCCGTCGAAAGCCTCCACTCCAATCTTAGGATTCCGAAGGTCTGGCAACACCCCACTAAAATTATTATACGAAAGATTCAGTTCCTCCAAATTTAATCCACTTAAGCTGACAGGAATTGGACCCGATAACATGTTACTGGAAAGGTCAAGCTCTCTAAGACTGTTAAACCTAGTTACAAATTCCGGGAAACTGCCAGAAAACATGTTGTGACCAAGATCGAGAATTTGAAAATCCTTGCAAGTAGCATTAGGCAATGCGGGCTCGGGAAGAGAGCCGGAGAGAGAGTTACCGTGAAGACGAAGCGAAACGAGCCGATCGCAGAGGTTCCAGATCGACGGGGGAAGCGAGCCGTTGAGCAAATTGCCGCCCAAGTCAATCTCCGAGAGCGAAGAACTGTAGCCGAGCTCGAGCGGGATCGTTCCGGAGAGCGTATTGACGCCGAGATACAGACTCTGTAGATTGGAGAGCTCGCCGAGTTCTCTTGGGACTGTTCCCGAAAGGCCGGCTGAAGGGAGCTGAATAGAGAGAAGGCGGAGCGACGGGTCTTTGTAGATGGAGAGGTTGGCCCACTGTGGAGAAGAGAGGTCGGTGCAGACGAGAGGTGTCCCATCTGTGAAGACCCATTTCAGGCCTCGCCATTGGCAGAGCGGCATGGACGCGTTCCATGAAGATAGTAGCAGATTCTCTGCGTTGCCTTGCAGCGACGGCTTGATTTTGCTAAGCACCAGCTCCACGTCCGAAGAAGAAGAAGAAGAAGTAGAAGTAGTAGTAGTAGTAGCAGTAGTAGTAGTAGTTGGTGAAGCCGGTGCTGAGTGAGTGAGAATGCCGGGCAAGGTTGCGAAGATGATGAGGATGATGAAGATGGTACCGTTGTAGAGAGACGATACACTGGGAACCGCCATGAAAGAAAGCAGAGAAGAAGGAAAGGAAGAAGAAAAGGCAACGAGTCTCCTGTGTGTGTGAGATAGAGTGATAGGTGCGTTCTTTGAGGTTTCTTTTCTTTTCGGGAAAGCTGACTCAGTTTTGACTGAGGGATAGAGAGAGAGTGAGAGTTTGTGTGTATGTTCTGTCTCTCAGTCTCAATCGATCAAACGGACGGTTGTGATGTGATTCTATAAACAAGAGACGCCGTCAAGTAATACGATGATGTCTTTTGCTTTAAACCTACACCGTCGGATGATGATGATCCCCGTGACGATCCAACGGCAACGACACAATGTCGTGTTCTTCAGCACGCTCTTCTCTAATAAAGCCTTTTCCAATGCTTTCTTTCTTTCTTTCGAGCCGCTCTGCAGCACGCCACCGGCGCCTGTCCTTTTGCAGAAACTACTACTGCGTACTGTGTAGCCGTTGTATTTTCCTATTTCTACATATTTTTTAATATATTTATTTAAAAATTGTTATTTATAAAAAATAATAAATTGGACTTAAAATCATTTTGTGATTTGGAAGAATTTTTCTGTAATTTATTTTTTTGAAAATAGTCCCTCCGATCTCGGCCTTACACGTGGTCGTGATTTTGATCCGACGGGGAGTGATTAAGGGCGAGGTGTCGATATTATAGAGCCTATGGTGGGCCATGGCCCAAGCCCAAAAGCAGAAACAGAGGATGAGGAAAAGGCCGAGAGGGTCAAAATCCATGCAGCCATGGGAGCAAGCAGCATTATTACACTGATAAACAACAACAGCAATAATAATAATAACAAAAATATGATTTAAATATTCAAAATAACATTTTGACAATAATAATAATAGAGATTCTCATGAAATTACATTCACAATTTTTAGCATATATGTGGGAGTGTAGGATATCATAAGATAATAAATTTGATTATATCTTTATATGACACTATCAATGACATCTACTTATTTAAACGTTTAGAATGTGTTTGATTGCACACATTTTTCATAAAAAATATGTAATTATTACACATTTTCTATGAAAAGCAATCAAACACTCTTAATTTTTCTATAGAAAAATGTGTAAGGTACAAGCATTTAAAATTTTTTTTTATGAAATTCATTTTCCAAGGGGGTGAGATGGATTTTATTTTCTAACCAATATTACCTAAAATTAAATTCTAGGTAATACAATCAAACACACCCTTAAATTTTAATTTATGACTAATATATCTGTTCATCGAGATCATCAAATAGGTTGATTGTAAATTTTAAATAGAATGGAATGATCTCAATGGTAAATTACATGTGTGATCAGGAACTTTTAAGTTTTTTACATTAAAGAAAACAATAATTATAAGGGGAGGGGAAAGGGAAAAGGGGTGGGGGTGTTGCATGATGATGATGAGAGGATTCCAGCTTGCCTTTATATCTCTCTTACTTTATTCTTTTTTATGTATGGGTGTTGTTATATCACAATCATTTTCATAGATTTTCAGCATTCCATCCCTAATCTTATGCCGATCTTTTCTATAGCAATTCAATCTGCTTGTCTCTAACATATATATATTTCTGTCAATTGCCCATCCTTTTTAATTTGGGCGGGAACATATTTAATTTCTTTACCATTATAATATTATTATTATGTATTTTATAGATAGCTCGCAAATCATTCATAATATATATATATATATTTTAATTAATTAGCGTCATTTGTCACGCTTTTTCTTTTTATATTAAATAAATTATTTATATCATAAAATTTTCATTATCTGCCCTAAGAATCTTGAGTCAATCAATGTCGAGAATCTCACTCTACAATTAAAAAAAATAATTTTGCTTATTTGTCAAGTGTCAAACTATATAAATAAAATCCTCGTTAAAAGATAAAAATAGACATATTTTTAAACATTATTCACTATTTTGTTATTTATTTTTTAATATAGAGTACTAACTTAATTGTTAGAATTTATTTCAAAAAAATAAAAAATTTAATTTTATAAGAAGAGAAAAAGAGAAAATTATAGGTCACGTTTATATAAATATATAATACATTAAATGTTAAAATTAAATGTTGAAATAATATTTTTAGTTTTGAGGCAAAGCATGGAAGCGTGATGATTGGAAGCGGTGTCACGCTTTGGCAATCAAATCAGGAACGATGATGATTGTAATAAATGGTTTAGGCATGCAATGCAATTTGGGACTGCACGTTCAAACACTAGCCAATTAACCTCCTCTCCTGTGCTAATGTTATTTCTACATATTTTTTTTAATATTTTATTTTTATATTTATAAAATTCATAATTTTTTAAAAGAATTAACAGTATTTTTGTAAATTATTAATTATTTTTTAAAAATAAAAAAATTATAATTTCTAAAAATGTTAAATTATTTATAAAAAATATTATTAATTCTGTAAGTTTCAAAAGATAATATACAAGTAGCGTTGCCGAAACTCCAAAATAAGGTAAATTATCTTAATAGCTTTTGAACTTTATATTTTATAATAAATTAATTATTATATTTTAATTTTAATCACCAAAATCATTGGATTTTAATTATTGTTATAATTTGATTTATCTTTTAATTTTTTATCAAATTTTGTTAACGAAAACTAACATTGTTATAAGTAGAGATGTACAAATAGTCGGTTTGGGTATGAAATTGATCGAAATTCACTAATTAATTAAATTGAATTGGGAAGTAAAATCAAACCGAACTGATCAATTAATTTGAAAAATGGAACTGACCAATAACAAAAAAAAATCGAACATAAACCATATATACTAAATTGAAATGATTGAATTAAATAAAAAAAAATTAAAATAATTAATAAAAAACACACAAAATTAAAGAAAATAATATTATTTTATAAACATCAAAATAATATTATTTTAATGTTCGATTAGTTCGATTCTTTTAACTAAAAAATTGAACCAAAAATTAATTTTTTGTGAAAAATGAACCGAATCGAGCGATGCAAGAAAAAACTAAATCAACCAACCCTTGATCGGTTAGATTCGTTTAGTTTTGATAAATTAAATTTTTACTCTTCCCTAATTATAAATCTAAAAAACATTTGATTGTGAGGGTCGTATTAATTTTAATATTAAGTAATTTTTGGATGGATTTAATATATATTAAGCTAATTTTTAGTAATAAAATTTGATAAAAATAAATAATCCCCGAGCATGGGTCGTACTGGGCCGGATTTTGAGGCCCGTTTGGTTATGAATTCATAAATTTTTGGTTTAATCGGGGATGTGGGGTCGGCTCTTGTATTATTTCTTAATCTACGGTTACAAATAAATAATTTATTTTATTTTATAAGTAAATATTTATTTTAGTGTTTGAATCATATCAATAAAATAATTTTTTAAAATGCTCTCTCTCTATATTTTGTTTTAATTAAAATAAATTAAAAACAATATTACAACTATAATAACACTCATCTCCATTTAAATTTTATTTTAAAAAATAAAAATTAAACTAAGAACACCAAACACCATCCAGTGACTTTTTATTTAATTTTTTTAACTTATACGTATATAATAGGGACCACACCATTAGTATAACTTATTATAATACTAATTTTATGTAAAATATTATAATTTATTAATCATCAAGTTGAAAAGTGTGCATATGTATACTTTCTACATATTGCGCTATTTATATAGTTTGACTTTTCGACACCGAGTAAATGAGATTCTCAATAAAATTATCTATCATAATTGTCGAGCAAGATCTCCTGTAATGATCAGTCCAAAATTTCAAACTCGAGTAGAAGGACATTTGAGGTGTAAACAAATTCTTTAATAGAATAAATAAAAATGTGATATATGACACTCTTAATAAAAGTAATCTGTGTCATGGTAGAGTTAACTTCACACACACAAAAAAAATATATTATAATATTAACCTCATAAATACAACCCTAGCTTTACTATTTAACTATTTATTTGAAAGAAGGATAGTTTTGCTTGGCAATACAATAGGGCTCAAGTTTGGATGAAGTCATCATTCAACATAAGATGGTTCTCTTTGGATGGCAAAAATATCGGCAAGTTAAAAGGGGAAACACATTGTATCCGTTAGAAATGGGAATTGGTTGGGTTTAATCAGTACCCATTTCCTAATCTTGGTCCTCGCAATCTATTACTATTTTTTTCTCTCCATTTCCATCATTATTAGGTAACCAGTCCCAAACATATGGATAAATATATGCATAGAGATGAAATAGAAGCTGTTTAGAAAGCATGGGCAAGAGTGGGTTGGAGGGGCCACCATCCAATCCATATATCAGCACCCATCTCGTCGTTAAGAGTACTGAACTTTTGATCTCGTTTGTATGTATCTCTTTAAAGAAATCAAAATTTGGCCTCAAATGGGGTATGTTTAAAGGCTAACCATCTCTGCTGAAAACGATGGCTTCCATTATTTTCCGAATGAAGCCAAAACATCAATAGTGGAGATGTTGACCGCTGCGGTTCTGCCATAAGCAGCCAAAGACGAAGTCGTTTCAAGAAGCTTGGCGTAATTTCTTTGCCTAATTGTGTAACTATTCGGTTCCATTTCTAAATCATCCTTAATCGTGTTTGGTTGGAGAGAAATTAAGTATAAATCAGTGAGAAAATCACTTGGCAAATGCGAACAGCATCACAAATGAGCTGATCTGCGACTCGATAAAAATTTATTTAAATTTATTTATTAAAATAAAAAAAAGTAAGTAAACGAAAAGTAATCACATAATGAAGTCACAACTTCTTGCTTATATTCAATAAAACTTGGTTTTAATTTAATTTAAAAATAAATTGAGTTTAAATTTAATTTTAAAATTCAATTTAAAAACAAATTGAGCTTATATTCAATAAAACTTAGTTCGTTAAAACTCACAAACATATTTGATTAACATTTCATAAATACAAATAAGTTCGATTAGACACTCATAAACATACTCAATTAAAAATATACAAATAACAAGTTTGTTTATAAATATATTATCTAATATAAAATTATAAACTTTAAATTATTATAATAATAGAATTAAATTGAATATATTTAAAATTATTTTATATATTAATTTAATCATTTGACATAATATATAATAAAATAAAAATAAAAAATTAGATTTAAACAAAATGATAAGTTATGACAAGACTGAGCTTACTAGTGAGCATGAGTTTGAGTTCATCTTAAATTTTAAACCCTAAACGCTAAAAAACTACCTAAAAATTGACTCACAAATTGAGTTTGAAGTGAGTGAAATTGGCTAGATTTGTCCTCAATAACTATAAAAATATTATATTGTACAAACTGGGATATTATAATAACAAATGAATTCAAAGTGGACAATATTATTTTCAATAACCATAAAAATTATAATATTTTATAGACAAATTAACATATAATAACATATTTAATATCGTCAGAAATCTTACGACTTGTCCTGTTATGGGTATAGGATAGAAATACAATTGAAATCATGTCTCAGTAATCTCATTTCCCTTTTTACTGTTTATCTCATCTGGAACATTGAATATTCCAAGAATAAGATCCAAATTAAAAGATGAATGTACAATGCATGGACATGAATGAATCGACGCCCTATAGTAGCTTTTATTAGCATTCTAGCCCCGACACAAAATTCTTAGTCGTTACCCCAGCAATCACACATGCCATGGGATATTTCTATAGTCATTTTGGCAAAACTTACTTAGGGAAATACATGTCGCACTACTAGGGCAAACTCCCATTCCACCATGATTAACATGGACAACATAAATGTCAATATGTCAATAATTTCATATCTAAAGTAGTATCACAATTATCAAAGCAATACAAAATGAATATGCATATGTATAATAAGATGTACATAAATCACATAGACTTAGCGAAACTCTCACGAATTTCATGCTCATTTAGGCAAAACATCACGTATAAATTTTCGAGAAAAACCACTCACCTTGTTCTAACTGTTTAAGCTTCCTCAAAATTCGTACTTTATCTCAAGACTCGTGCTTTGATATTTTTTCTGACCAAATTTAAGAATAAATTAATAAAATTTATTTCCCAAATTTTTTCTAATTTTTTTCTTATTTTTCTTTATTTTTTTATATTTCTATTGTTTTTTACCTCACACGCCCAAAACTTGTCTTCTTACCACCAGCCACTGGTTTTGCTTTGATTCCTTGATTTTTTCTTCTTCTCCATTACTCTAGTTTTCCTCCTGAACACAATGAGCTTACTTATGGCTCGAAAATTCAACCAAAACACCCTTAAACTTGTTGATCACAGTGCATACTTGGTGGGTCTTTTGATTTTTCAACGATGCTCGAAACCACTTTAAACCAATACCAAAATCCCTCAAATTCTTCAAAAAATTTCTCCTTCACTTAGAGAACAAAAGCCATCTATCAATTTCTCTAATTTTTTCCCGACTCGAATTTCTTAGTTGGAACTTAATGAAAACTCTTGGCCATAACCCACTTATTCATAGTCGTTTTTGACCGATTTTATGGCTAATCTGGTCGCTTCCTTACTCCAATCATCTTTCCTTAGGCCTTGATGGCCTAACCTCTTCTTCGGACGTTGATTTGACATCTGTTGTCAGTAGCCACAATACGACCGTCGGCTATTTTGTAGTTTTCACACTGCTAATTACATTTTAATCTCTCAACTCTTGCTTTTTTTCACTTTAACCCTTTTATCTCCAAATATTTAGGTTCTAAAAATTATACTTTAATCTCATAATTTTAAAAAATTACACTTTTACCTCGTTAAAAATTATACTTTCTAAGTGCAAAAATTTTGTATTACAATGGGGTGAACCAAGGGGATTCTTTGTACGGTGAGTGGGATGATTACAGACCAGCAGTGGTTATAGATAGATTGATACATACGAGGGCAAGGTTACAGAGGCACCTGAATCAGAGAAGTTACAATTATGTCGTTGAGCACTGCCGGTCTCGTGATTCCCTGCAAGGGTAAGATGAATTCGTCAGATCGATTCATCTCTTGTTCTTTACTCTCCTTTCTTGAATTGGTTTGGGCATCTGTTTTGCTTCTTGAATTGGTTTGTTCTTCTTATTTCGGATGCAGCGGCGGTATGTTGGGAAGCAGGGAAGCCATTGGTGATAGAGAATGTCAAGGTTGAGCCACCTCAGGCCATGGAAGTTAGGGTCAAGATCAAGTACACGTCCCTTTGCCATACTGATCTATACTTCTGGGAAGCTAAGGTCAGCTAATTCACATCTTCTTCAAGTTCCACAGAGGTGCTATGCTTTCTGGTAGCTAGCTGTTAGGTAATGTTAGTATTGGGGGGCAATTCATACAGGGTTGTGCTTTTTCCCATTTCTTTTGAAGTGAGAGAGCAAAACGAAAGCAAAATATTTTATCAGAGATATCAAGTGTTCTTCTTGCATGGTGATGCCTCGTTAATGTCTTTTGGATTTGGGTTTTCAGGGCCAGACGCCATTGTTTCCTCGCATATTCGGCCATGAAGCTTCAGGGTACGTTGTTGAATGAACATTACTAAAGTTCCTCAGATATTTGCCGGCTTAATGCTGGCGCAAGCAAAAAAGGGCTCTGTCCCAACCACTGTGGAAGCAAAATACTGTTTTGTTCCTTTCTTCATTGAATCCTCCAAACAATTATATGTGCCTAACTTATGTCTGTTGTCCTAAATTCTCCCCATTCTCATTGCCATTCATTGAGTGCGGTTTTTGGTAGTTATAGTAAAGTTGTTTATTTGTGACTTAGAGATTACAAGTTTTGAGTAGTGAAAATAATCTCTTTGCAAGAACAAGGGAAATGGTGCATATAAAAACAAACTTCTCTCGACCCTTTGAGAAACACACAGTTTTGTTTACTGGGGGTAACCATTTTCTTTGTTCTCATTGCTTATCATTCTGGACAGGATTGTAGAGAGTGTTGGGGAGGGTGTTTCAGGCCTCCAGGCTGGGGATCATGTTCTCCCAGTTTTCACCGGGGAATGTGGGGAATGCTCCCACTGCAAGTCTGAAGAAAGCAATATGTGTGACCTGCTGAGGATCGACACAGATAGAGGAGTTATGCTTAGTGATGGAAAGTCTAGGTTCTCAATAAATGGGAACCCTATCAATCACTTTCTTGGCACATCCACGTTCAGTGAATACACGGTTATTCATTCCGGCTGCCTTGCAAAGATCAATCCACTGGCCCCCTTGGATAAAGTCTGCATTCTCAGTTGTGGCATCTCAACAGGTCCAAAAGGATATAGCCTAACTCATTGCTAAACAATTTATGCACATTTGTAAATAATTCTTGTTTTATATGCCTCAAGTTCAGGATTAGGTGCAGCTCTGAATGTTGCCAAACCTAAGAGGGGTTCATCAGTGGCAATTTTTGGGTTGGGTGCTGTTGGCCTAGCTGTAAGTTGGGGTCAACTCTGTTTTCATTTTGAGTCTGGCTTATCATTCTTTGGATGCATACTTGTCGAGAAATTATTTTGTGCCTTTGTAGGCGGCTGAAGGTGCAAGAATTGCCGGAGCATCAAGGATAATTGGTGTTGATTTGAATCCCAACAGATTTGAGGAAGGTGGTTTCATAATTCTCTCCTCTTTGATGGAAACCTAAGACTTATCTACTGATTTGAAACCCGACATTTCTTTTTTGTCTACATTTTGTTGTTGAATAGCCAAGAAATTTGGAGTGACTGAGTTCGTGAATCCCAAGGATTATGACAGACCAGTTCAAGAGGTAAAATCATAAGCTCCATTCTTGATATTTGGTGTTGACGAGCTGTGCATTCGCACTCAATGTGTTTGTTAAATTGTTTGTGTATTTGGCCAATTCTAACAGTCTTCTGATCCATCATTCTTACAGGTCCTTACAGAGATGACAAATGGTGGAGTTGACAGGAGTGTGGAGTGCACTGGAAACGTTAATGCAATGATTTCTGCTTTTGAATGTGTTCATGATGTAAGCTTTTCTGCTACTTCAAGGAAACTAATTTCTATTCTCCCTCTCCCATCATGAAATTTGGAAACACCATCCTGGCTCAAAATTTGGAAAGCATCTTATAACTGATTTGGACGCTCCGATCACCAATAGAAGTTCTTACTATGAAAGTTGATGAAATATAAAGGCCACATCTTGTACTTCCATATTTTTTTTTTCATAATCAGTCAAACTTTTTGTTATTTCAATTATATTTATAGGCATATATTTTTAAATCAATTTAATTCTTGTATTTTAACATTTTTTCATATACCAATTAAAATTTTTTATTATTTCGATTAGACCTTTTGACCTATATTTTTGAGTCAATTTAATTTTTATACTTTGACATGTAAAGTGTATTTTGTCATCTCATTTTACTATTTTTTTTTACATATGAAAATACATGAATTAAATTATTTTAAAAATACAAGTTCGAATGTGTACTTAAAATAACAAAAAAAATTTGAATTGCTACACAAAAAAAATGTCAAAATACAAGTATTAAATTGAGTTAAAAATTAGGTTCATGAGTACAATTGAAACAATAACAAGTTCGGGTGGCTACACAAAAAAAATGTGAAAGTACATAAACAAAAATATGAATTTGGCCAATATAAAAAATATCTAGCAGAAGAGACATAAAAAGATGAAGAAAAACTTAATAAAAGACACTTTGATATGATATAGGTCGTAAGAATTTTATTAGAAAAAATAAAATTATATATAAAATGACTACAACCAAATATTCATGTAACCGACACCAAGTAAGAAGATAAATCCTTGTTATTCTTATTGAATCTAAGTATCTATGACCAACTTGGATGGTGCAGGGATGGGGTGTGGCTGTGCTGGTGGGTGTTCCCAGTAATGATGCAGTCTTCATGACCAAACCCATTAATCTGCTCAGTGAAAGGACTCTTAAAGGGACCTTCTTTGGGAACTACAAACCTCGCACTGATCTGCCATCTGTCGTAGACATGTACATGAACAAGGTGATTCAATCTATTCACTCTCTTGCCAATTCCAATTGCTTCAAAACTGAAAATGCGCCACAATTTTATGTTCTCTTGCAGCAATTGGAAGTGGAGAAGTTCATCACACACAGAGTCCCTTTCTCAGAAATCAACAAGGCCTTTGAGCTCATGTTGAAAGGAGATAGTTTGCGGTGCATTATTCACATGGAAGACTAATTCTAGCGATGAAGATTGAAGTCTGGAATCAACAATCTGGAATTTTCCACTCTTGTGTCTATCTGAATGTAAGAACCCTTTCTACTGTAATGCACACGATATGGCATGGCCGTTTGTTATATGTGATCAACTTGTGATGGTTAAATAAACTGATAGCATCAGTACTTATAAGCATTGTTCCATCGTGATTCATTATAAATATCGACAACAGTGATTTGTTCAGTTACATACAGATCGAAGCGACAAACGAGTACTGTAATCACACGAGAAATAATCGATGATAAGTGTTTTCCGATATGGTTGCCTTCTTCACTTGTACTTTTCCATAATTCTTCTTGCCTCTTCTAGACTATCCTCTGTAGAAGTGGTGCCAGTGCCACCACCACCACCTTTTGGACCATTGTCTTTGTTCAAGGCTATGAATGCGAAGTATATGACCCCCATCATTGCCTGTTGACGATAAGAATCCTTCAGTCGCAACTAAAGGTGTATCATGTATATCAACTTCATCATTTTTTGGTAAACAAAAATTGACACGATCCAAATCCCTACGGAAAAAGGCTACTGCACAAGACAGTTGATGTCATAGTTCAACTTTGCAGTAGTGACCCTCTTAAGTTGCCTGCAGTATTTAGTTATTTCTTAACTGTCTTATGAAGAAAATTATTGCACTTGTGTATTCTTTAAATTTGAACAGTGCAAAAGTTGGGGAAAAAACAGAAAAATTGCACACAAGTCCACGCACTTCCTATTCAAGAGCTAAGCAATGAACTTCAATTTCCTTAAAGGATGACAAAGATGCAAAATTAAATGAACATCAAACAATAAAAATATTGATCACCTTTCAAGCATAGCAGAAATATATGTGCATAATGCACTTATTGGTAAGAGATTCACTATACTTGGCATCTAGAATATGCAGCAATTAAGCCAGAACAGCATTAAGCCTGTTCAGACCTTAAAGCTTGTTTGGAATTAGGATTTGTGTAATGAAAAGAAAAAGAAATGTCCCTGTATAAGTATGTAAGTTAAAATTTCTTCTCATTTTCTTTTCAGTTGAAAGATCATAGCCCCGAGTGTGACCTAAAGATTCAAAGATATTGACTACATACCAGCACGAAGAAAGCTGTAGATAAGACTGACTTGAGTACAAAGAGCACTAGGGCCACTGCAACTGCAGTAACTGATATCCTTGCTACTGGTCTTGGAACAGTATCCTAAACAACCAAAGGAGGAGGTGAATACAGTACTCTAAAAAGGTTGAAAATATAAATCACCATTTTCAGAAATGAATAAGAGTCAAAAGCAATTGGATTTGAGCCATAATCAGATTGCAGTGTGGAGAATAAATTGGAAGAGAGAGGAGATGAACTCACAGGTACCAGATTGGTTCCAGCTTCAATTCCATCCTTCCCCACCTTCCAGACCGTTTGGAGCACTATTTCACAACATATATCAGACCAGTTAACACAAACAAAAACACACTTACTACTGGCTTCTAGTAATGGAATGTCTAGTAGAACTGCATGGTAGACTAAGAAATGCAAAAGCAGCAGTTTTTCGATATCCTTACATGATAAATTTTTTGCAAAGCCTGAACAATGAGTTTCAAAGGAATAAATGTTTCAAATTTTGTTCATTAAGGGAGATTTTTCCCCCCCTTCCTACGGCAAGCAACAATTCAACCCTATCATCCATACCAAACTATAGCGACAACACAGTCTCATTTGCCAAACTGCTATATGGCAGATGACTTTGAAACTCGAATTAGATCTTGATCACACCATTACATTCACCCATGCTTCAATATTGGTCATTGTTGCTGGATAATATGTGGCATTAACTAAACTAATCTCGACTGCTATCGCACTTAAAAAAAAAAAAAACTCTGTAAGCAAGCATTGACATATGAACAGAACTCATTTCGTCTGCAGAAACAACTGGTAACATTTGACTATTTTCATGTTTTGCAGAACTTGCATTTGGCAAATATATATTTACAGGACATAATATTTGGCATAATTTGCAGCCATGACACACTATTAAGCTACAAAGGTCTTTCACAACATCAATCGGATGACATTTCAGTTGGCATCGTCTCTGGGTTCATCAATCTACAAGAGAACACAGCCAAAACAATTGCTGCATAATAGTGTAATAGTTGAAATTGAGAGCATTTTGATACAGAAATTCCAGCCACTCACAAAATATAACAGATTTAATTTATCTTTCCTCAGAAAAATCAATTCAATATCATCAACAGGTGACCAAATTACAACAAACCCCCTAAAAGAACAGTGAATGTAAAGTTAGGGAAGCTTCTCAAACACTGAATCTAAATTAGAAAATGCATACGAGTGCCGAAAGCAGCCGTTTACCTTTCAAGAAATTGGACTGTGCGGCGAAGACGGTAGGAACTGCTTGAAATTTGTGCGTTTTCGAAATCTTGATTTGTAGGGTTGAGAGCAGAGATTGCTTCTTCAGCCTTGACAAGGATTCTGAGGAAAGGAACTGGCAAGGATGATTCAGAACCACCGCTTCTTTCTGGTAACATTGTGCAGTGCGGTGAGAAATACACAGAATGTTCCGAAGGAAGATTGCGGAAGCCATAAATACGTATGGCAAAGCAATCCCGATTGCTTCTTCACTAATTTCTTTCTGATAATTTTGTCATAACGAGTGGACGGATAGATTCGACTCTCTGAGTCGAGTGCCACTGAGTATTCCATTTTTCCCGGAAAATGGAGAGAAAATGAAAAGGAAAATCAAAGGAACTTCGAGAATTACCTTCTGGGCTGGGCCTGTTAAGGCCATTGGATTGACCCAATATGATTTATGGCCTAAGCAGCCCAAGCCCATCGTATAATTTTGTTGGAAATAATTAGAGGGTACAGTGGTAAAGTTATTTTACAAGTTTGCTGTTATTTAAAAGTTATAATTTTAAATTTTACTTACGTAATTACTATTTTTTTAGATAATTTTAGGTGTAAGCAAAATTTTATTTTAATCAAAATAATTGAACTGATTAAAATTACCAATTTCATTCAATTCAAGCTAAGTGTCATTTCAATTCAATTTTCAAGTTTAACAATTTTGATTATTTTGATTTAGTTCAATTTTTATATCGAAAAAACCTGAAATAATCAAATCAACTGAAATTGTCAAATGCTGTAATTTTTTACCAACATTGTGGTTATTTTTATACAGTTTTGTCATTCTTTGGTTTTTTTTTTTTTTTTGATAGGTTGGGTTCTATTTTTTTTTTCTATTTTCAATTTGCTTAATTTTTGTTTAATCAATTCAGTTCAGTTTTTTACACATGTTCAGTTATTTTAATTTCAGTATTTTGATCGATTTAATAATCAAATCAATCGAATGATCGCCTCGATATAATGTTATTTATTTTTCTTAAATAAAAATAAATGCACCTTATTTTTAGACTAAAGACATCTATTGCACTTTATTTTCAAGAATAAGATAAATTTATTAATTAATTAAATTATTCAAAATACAATAAATTTATTTAACTAATTAAAATATTCAATTGTTAAAACTAATATATAATAAATGTGCATTATTTTAAAAAAAAAATTGTATTTATTATTGCTTATTTTTTTTTTGTCTATAATATAATAATTAAAATTTATTTATTTTAAAAAAATCTCAGCAAAAGGCGATAAGATTTGATGCAAAACAAGGTTGTGCTAGAGGAACAATAGCACTAAAAGGAACCAACAGTCGTCTAGAGAGTTGCTCGATTTGTTATCGATGAGAGTTAGTACATGTCTAGAAGAAAATTGTGTTAATTGTCTAAGTAAATCTATTTCAGGACTACTTGCTCTACCATATAGTATATTTCTACATACTTTGATTGCATCTAGACTACGTCATGCCATTGTTTGATTTAAATATCAAAAAGTTAACACCAAACTCTATTGATTTTTATTGAGATTTGTATGAACAAATAAATTTTAATTATTGTATTTGAGACAGTAACAATTTTAACATTATTTTTTTTATGTAAGATAGATATAAAGGATATTTTAAAAAATATATATTTTATTAATAAAACTTTGTAATACCAAAGTCTAATGTTTATTTTAACATCTCACTTCAACTAAATAAATAATAAATAATGAATACTTTATATATGGTGATTTTATTTTTATTTAATATTTTTTATGCTCGTTTTTATGAAGAATATTGAGCATAAAAATATTCAACCTGTTGATCCAAGTTATTTATTTCTGGTCAATTTGGGTCGATAGATTTGATGCCATTAGACTTGAACCCAATAATAAATTCGATTAATCTGTAAAAATGGTTTTGATTCTCAAACTATCACACTTAGGGCTCGTTTGGTAATGCGATTTGACTGCTTAGTTTATAAGTTAGCAAGCTTATTTTTTTATCTATTTAGAATTATCAACCGCTTAAAAGCTATATAGCTTAAATGTTAGTAACTTCTGCAAATAAGTTTCTAGGAGTTTTTGGAGTTAGACCAATGAAAAGATGATTTTGCTCTTTCTCAATTTCAATATTTACACTTCTTATCTCTATACATTCTCAAATCTCTTATTCTCTTTCAATGAAGCGTTCTTCTCCCACAACATCTGTGTCTCCTCCATTGTTGCTATCGTCGGATCTCCTCCCACAACAGTCATTGTCGCCTGCCATCGTTGCCCAGTACTACCCATTACTGCGATCGCCTTCAGCGTCGCAAGCTGCCATTATCGCCTACAAGCCATCTCCTGATATGTATTGATAAAATTTTAATGGTAAATACTTAATATGTATTGATAAAATTTAAAAATAAATAATTTTATATAATATCTCAACATATATATTGAAGATTTTTATGAATTAGATCTAAATTTAAATATAAAGTATAAAAATTATATATTTTTAATTTTTTATAATTTATTAATATGTAATTGTAAGTATTTTAGCAATTAGACATTAATTTAAAATTTAAAAAATATATATTTCTTGAATTTTATTTATATTACTCTGTTATATGTCTATTTTAGTCTTTTTGTCAAGTTATAATAATTTTTTAGTTATTATAAACCAAACACATAATTTTATATTAATAATTTAAAAATATATTTATTTAAATACGTTATCAATTTAAACGCTATTACAAAAATTAAACTTTACCCAAGTTTTCAACCCTTAAAAAAAAGCCTACCCAAGGTAACCCTCAATCCCTAATTTACCCAATCGCCCTCCCCCTCCGCCTCTCCCTCTACCTCCCTGCCTCTTCTGCGGTTCAACTAGCTGTCGCTGTAAATCACCGTCGTTCGGCTGCTAGCGTTTGATTGCTGTACTCACCGGTCACCGTATCAACCGAAAATTCAAGGCCAGAGGTTCTTTCACTTTCCACTATTTCCTATTTCTTTTTTATGTTCATGTTTTATGGATTTTTAGCTCTTCACTGAATACTTTAACCTTATTTGCGATGAGTCTATTTGACATTGGACTTGCGTGGTTCTGTCTGTTAATCTGTGAATTTCGCCACTACTAGGCTCTATCTATCTCGGACCGTCCGCCCGGTTGCTTGGTGCCGCCGTCGATTCACAACTCCGATTGCTCGGTGCCGCAGTCGATTCACAAACGCAAACTGGGCTGAGCCGCCGTCGATTCACAAACACGAATCGACGTTTCCGTGCCCGGTGCCGCCGTTTCCGTGCAACACGAATCGATTCACAACTTCGATTGCTCGGTGCCTCCGTCGATTCAACTTAAAGGTGTATGATTTATTTTGTTTTTCTTTTGTCTGTTTCTTGGTCTTATTTTTAGTGATTCTCGTATTGGTTCCTTTTGACTTGAAAGGGTCTGATTCCTGTCCGTAAGCTAATGATTTTGCTTTCATTATGATAATTTGATTGTCTTGTTATAATCTTTCAGAGTGATGGGAAGTTGGGAACCTTTTCTTGTT
The DNA here is from genome assembly GCA_036245055.1 of Diospyros kaki. Classification (NCBI taxonomy): domain Eukaryota; kingdom Viridiplantae; phylum Streptophyta; class Magnoliopsida; order Ericales; family Ebenaceae; genus Diospyros; species Diospyros kaki. The sequence continues at coordinate 41,435,545 of BSEG01000007.1, read as the reverse complement.
AGGGTTGTTGATTCGTGTCACCCTAATTTTGAGGCTGCCCCTGTTTGATCAAATAAACTCATTCAGAATTATTACAAACTAAATTATTGTTGGTTTCCTTAATTTGAAATTGAAATTTGTCTGGTGACAGTTAAAGGGATGTGCCCACTCTCTTTTCAACCAAATAGATGCTTAGCACTTAGCAGAGCTGACTTTGTTATCCATCCCATCCCGCCAACTACTATGCTTTTAACGACTCTGTCATCTCTCTATCTTCTCCATCCCTCTTAATTGTACTGATTCAAGTTGCCAGGCTTTAGTATGGGAATGAATTGAAGTGTGAACTTGGTTGGTGTGTTGATTAAATGATATTGGACTTGGTCGATGTCCAAGAGACCATAGAGAAAGAGAATGAGGAAGTGGAGGAACTTCTATAAAATTGTATTATGTTTGATTATTTCATTTTTTTAAAATTTATTTTTTGTTTTTAATTAGTAAGTCATGGTTTATGGATGATAGAACTTATGTTTTATGTTTGTTTGGATGCATTATGGAATTTATGTTTATTTTTAGATTGAATAACTTTTTTTTTATAATTTTATATATTAAAAATTATATTTACAAAAGGCCCCTATATATTTTTTTTATTTACACGTTTTCCCCTGCATTTCTGTTTCCTACTTTCTTGAGAGATGCTGTTTCCCCATTTCCGTTTCGTATCGTATCCGTTTCTGTGCAATTTAAGTGTATTCACATGGGTTTTGCTTAGACTTGATTGAAAAAGAGTGGTTGAGCTATTTGGCAGTATTGTTAATTTAATGGATTTGGAGAAAACGATGCTAAATTTGAGTCTGTCAGCCTTACTGTTTACTGTTGGGTTGTAAGTAGATTTTAACATCAAGCATTCAAGTGTAACGAGTTAAGTGATGTTATGGTTTGTATTGTACGATTCCAATTTAACTAAAATTTGAGTGATTGAGAAAGTGGAGTAAATGTTGCCTTTTGATGTCATAAAAGGAATTGCAGATTTATTTGAGATGTGCCTATGCATAACTTTTGCCTTTTCTTTTTGCTTTCCAGGTACAATGCGCTAATGTTTTTGTAGACTGTTAAAACAAAGCCGAAGAGTACAATTACTACCCTAGACAAAGTGAAAACTCAGAATTTTCCGTGAGCCCCTTGGTTGATGGCCATAAAAAGGGGAGATTTATAGTCATTCTCAGTTAAATCCATAATGCTGGTGGCTATTGTTTGATTGGTATCAATGGTATGCAGATTGTGGATGTGCCACAAAATTTTCCTGTTTTAAGACAAAGGGGTGTTTTTTTGACCTTCAAATTGGACGTGAAAGTGAAGAAGCCAGTGAGAGTGTTGGCATTGGTGAACAAGAGACCCAAGCATACTGTATACATATAATGAACAGCTTCAGTAACCTGCCTGAGTAATCAAAGAGTGTAATGGACCCTTCTATTATGAAGCTCCTTGAAGAGGACGAGGTTCTATTCTCCTTCCATATTTACCTTATGAATTTAAGTATTTTTTGAATTCATGGAAACATGACTTTTTGGAAGGTAAAGTCTCAATCCTGACATGTTTGCAGGATGAAACAATGCATTCCGGGGCGGATGTGCAAGCATTTACAGCGGCTTTGAACAGGGACATAGAGGGTGATACTTCTACATCCCAACACTCTGATTCACTCAGTGGTATGTAACTGTACAGGCTCAAACTTGGTTTTTCAATTTAATGACAGTTAAATCACTAATAGGTTTATCCTTGTTTGTATAGTTTCCTCCCCCCTCCCCCCCTCTTGTGTGCCTTATTTTTAGAAAGATAGTATTGTCCTCCTTTTGTTTTTCATTTTATTTTTATTTCTGGATATTAATATTTAAGAGTATAGTTTAATGCAATGAATATGTTAGTGTAAACTGTACTAGTGAAAGTGGTAAAGAAATTGAATCCTAGGTCAGTTTGGGAGCTATCTTGAAAGTTACAAAGTCTGGTTTTAGTTGCTAGCTTGCTCAGCCTCAGATATCAAGCTTGGTGGCTGATCATTTTGCAAACCTGCATGTGGGGCCTTACAGATTCAATGAGTCTAAATTTGTTGTTTGGAAGCAAAAGATGACACTTTTTTCTGTATATTTTTGTTTTCTTTGATAGCTTAGTAATGAATAAGCAATAAGGTTGCACTGCTTAGGGAGTTTCATTTTGAGTTGTGTGGTAGGGATGCTGCTGAATCCATGCTTGCTTGAGCTTCTAGAACTATGTTAATACTAATGGTTCTATCTGAATCCATGAGGGCTACAGGCTCATGGCATTTCATCATATGGTCTGACAATGTTATAAATTGGGAGCACTGGCAGCCTTTAAACACACCTAAGAAACTAATCAAACACCACTCAACACACTCACAACTCACCGGCCAACAACCACAACCAACAGATAATAAGGAACAGAATTTAAAAGCGTAAAACAGAACAAGAAAGAAACATCAGACCACATGAGACGCAGCCTTTTATCCTGGTTCAAGTCAATTGAATTGGCTCTACATCTAGCAGTCCAACACCCTCAATCGAGCATCCTTTATTCAGTAGAAATTGATCAGTACAAAACCCAAACTCTCATACAATCCTATTGCTCAAGTACAATCCCTCATTCACTCCAAGAAAGCCCAAGAATTCATACACAAGCCTCACTTTCTCTAGAACGATGTATACTCACAATAACAACTGAGAGCTTGAAAGCGTATTGGATCTATCTCAATTGCCACCTTGCCCTCTTATTTATAGAAGAGGCGGAACCACCATATTACTAATCATAACTAATTAAATATGAGATATTATAGTTAGACCCCCAAAGATATAACAATTACACTTTGAGAAATAAAACTCTAACTGCCTAAAATAAATCCAACCGATAAATCTTCAAAGTTTGCACTGATCTCCTATCATCTATCTCGAGGCAAACATAATAGACAGTGTACTTAGAATTATAACCTCATATAAAACCCATAGATTGATGCCTCACGTGACTCTCAGAACTAGTAATTTTCAAGCCTATATTAAGCTTTGTGTTTCTTTTTTCATTGTCACAAAATGTACTACAGAGATGCTATTATAAACAGACATCCAAAGTGATCCCAAATTCCCAACACGTTTTGTATTCCTTTACTTAAAATGCTTTACTTGTGAGGGGGAAAGTATAAAATATAATGAACTAATAAACTATACGTGTAAAAATTGGCTGTCAAATTTTATCAACTTTAGATTTAGTAAATGAATTTGTTATACCTAGGATCACTGGAACAATTTTCTTGGACAGGAATTCTGCCACACTTAATCTCACACACTCACGGATTTGATCTTAGGAACATATTTAAGAATTCAACAGAAATGATGAACAAAAACAGAATTAAAAGAATAAGAATACACAAACCAAACATCCACAAGACACCAAGATTATCATGGTTTAAATTGCAATATGGACTCCTACATCCAGCCTTAAGAACCCACCAAGAGCAGCCTCCTTTGATTCATAAAGAATGATATCAGTACACCAATTGCACCCCTCGATTACAAGCCTTCTCTCAAGATTACAAAAGCTATTCTAAAACACAGTCTTTCTTCTCTTAAAGCTTTCTTGAGAAACAACTGAATTATGCGCCCTTTATACCGAGCCCTTCTTCTCTATTTATAGAATATTTGGGCGATAGTTCCTAGGCTATTACACAATTGGATATTGCCCCCCAACTTGACAGCTATTTACAAGTAAGTCCACCACCTATCTCTACTCTCTAAACCGCATAATAACCTATATAAACAACACTGTTGTTGCTGCCTCAATACTCTAGACAAAACTCTTATCAAAATTTTTCTAAGAAGGTGGATAAATTATACTGCAATACTTAAATTCACTGCATAGGGAGCAGACTTGGTCAAAATCTGTGAAGTTGAAAGTGAAATGGTTAAATTCATGGTAAGTTGACACGTGTTGTTTTAATGTTAAAAATAAATAGCAGATTTTTCATTTAATTTTTTTTATTTAAGTAAAAAATTATTGCTTGTACCAAATTAAAATGTTCAAATGTTATAAATAAAACTATATTTTTGAAAAAATTGATGTATATAGTAAAAACAATTTAAATAGATACAAACATGTACATATTTATTATATTAATAAATTCATCTATGCATACATTGTTAGTTCCAAATGATAGCAAATATATACCCCCGGGGGGGGGTGAATTGGGATTTGTATAAATTTTTTGATAATTTAAGCACCGATTTATGACAGAGAACTATGTTTCGAAATATAGGAGTGTATGTTTCGAAATAAACCTTTCTGTTAAGTAGGTTTCGAAACCTACTATATATGTTTCGAAATATACCTTTCTGATTTTGGGTGTTTTGAAACTTTTAGCTTAGGATTTCAAAGAAATGACTTTGGTAAAGATGATTTCTTCAAAAAAGAGTTTGCCAAAGATGCTTGAGATTAAAGATAGGTTTACGTATATTTATGCTTCAAAGAAAATCTATTTTAGCTTTTGAAAACGATCCTTTTGAAAGTTTGAGCAATAAGTAGTAAGCAAGCAAACCAATAAATTGAGTGCACAAGAGATTTATAGTGATTCGACACCTCGCCTAGTCCACTACCTTCAAGTCTTCTCACTTGAAGGATTTTCAAACCCAATCACTTTCACTAGTGATCAACAACAAGGGTTTTACCATGGTTCACCCTAAAACCTTGTAGACAATGAGTTTTATGGCTCAACTCAAACCTTACAACAATCAACAAGATAAATAAAATTTATCTTTACAGCCCAATGAATTTATAGCAATGAAATGCCTTACCAATGGCTATACAAACCTTTTAGCTTAAGATGAGGAGAGTTGAACGAAATGATGCTTTTTGTTTTCGACTTGTCTCTCCTTTACACACCACGATGTATGTTGATCTTCTTTGAAAGCTCAATCAAAATTTTTTGTTCACCACTTGTGTATTGTGTCTCTTGTATCTTGTGTGTATGTATTTTGATATGTATGTCTTGTCTTCAAAACACCTGTTATTTATAGAAGTTTGACTGTTTTATAGCCGTTAGAGACAAGATTTAAAAGAAGATTTCGAAACAAAGCTTATTGGTTTCAAAACAACCCAATTTTACACTATGGTTTCGAAACATATATCACATGTTTCGAAACATTCAACCTTTACAGCTAGACTTGCACTTAGATCAACATGAGTAAGAGACAAAGTCTTATACTCACAATGATTTTGAATTTACCACCACTTTCAAATTTGAATTTGAATTCTCAAAGCATGGAGATTAAAAAAAAAAATTTGAGAAGCTTTTGGATAAAAATAAAAAGAAATGTAAAACAAAAGCATCTCAGTTTTTAAATATTCTGCTGATAGAGTCAGAGGTTTCGAAACATATCATGTAGGTTTCGAAACATATGCTCAAATCTCATAGATGTTTTGAAATACAACATGCATACTTAGAAAGACATTTGAAACCTATTCAAAGGAGTTTCAAAACAAGAACAGAAACATAGTTTAACAATGTTTCGAAACATGGAACATAGGTTTCGAAACATGATACATGAACTTTAGATTTTTCAAACATTTGAATATTCGTGCCAAAACTTTTCATACATGTTTCGAAATATAAAATGCTGATTTCGAAATATGAGATTAACATAAAAGATTTTTTATTCTAAGATAGGTTTTTCTTCAAACCTTTTTTCTCATATATAAAAAAATATGATACAACGTACACGTGCTTTAACAGTGTTCCTTTCAGGACATTCTTACAGAAGATGCTCTCAAGCTCTTGCTTCCACTCACACTCATGTCACGCTTGGGGTTAACTACTTGGGATTTTATGTGATTAAGTTGAAGAAAAAAGTAATACTTTATTGGATGTTTTGTTGTTAATAGAAATTGCATTAGAACTTAGAACTACCTTAGATTTTAAGAATTTTACCACATACCCATTGTCATTCTCTTTCCTCTTTGACGTTATTTGTTTTGTGATTATGAGGGAGTATTATAAGGGTAGTTCAATTGTGGTTTTGTAATGATTATGGCTCTGTAAGGTGTTGCAATATAGATGGTTGTTTATTTCCCATTCTTCTAATATCAAGTTGTCTATATTTTGGTTATCCCTTCATGGAGGAACTCAATGACCTTCTTTTTGGAATTTAGAATTTGGAGCTTTAATACTGGTCAAGTTGCACTCGTGTGTGGTTGCACCTCTAACGTAATGTATATCTTTTTATCTGTTTTCCACTTAGTCTCCTTAGAACTTTCTTGATTTATCCTGATATGTTGAATGTAAATTGTAAAACAGTACCTCTATCTCAAGGAAGCCATCACACTTCCAGTCAGGTGTTTCCACAATGGCAAACTTTTAGTCAAGTTGAAAGTGCCAATGGTCAAAATCAACAAAATCCGAATGGTTTCCAGCAACAGGAGCAACATATGTCTGAAATGGAACTTAAGCAACATGATTCTGGTCCTGAAAAACAACAGCAACAATTGGAATCCTCAGAGGAGTTGAATAGCAACCCCTTCAAGCAAGAGCAACTACAAGAAGACTGCCAACCTCAGAAAGTGGAACAAAACACCGTCCATTTTTCTCAAACAACGGGTGTCCAGAATTCTGAAAAGAATCCTGTCCGCGTTAGGGAGACAGACAGAACACATAACCTAGAGAGTGAATCTCAACATCTGAACTTTCAGAAAATGAAAGGTCATCAGACTATTGCATCTGAGCAAGGAATGAATTCAGTGAATCGAGGGAAACAAATGCCTTTTGCTCTGCTGCTACCAGTCATACAAACGCAACTTGACAAGGACAGAGCAATGCAATTAGAAACTCTTTATCTTAAATTGAAGGTGGGTTTTAATTTCTTTATCAACTGTTATGACTGCCTAGCCGGATGTTAATTTTGCTGTTCCTTCTCCTCCTAATAATGAAGTACTTGGCTATTTTTTTAGAAAAATGAAATCGCCAAAGATGGATTTGTCCGGCATATGAGAAGTATTGTAGGGGACCAGATGCTCAAGATGGCAATATATAAACTGCAAGCGCAGGTGAGTACAAACTGGTTATTTCTATTTTCATTTTATGGATTCTAAGGAAAATGAGATGATTCAAAACGTACAGACTGATCCAAGTGATTCTAATTACAGGCTCAAGCTTCTGCACGACCACAACAATTGAAAATGGCATCTGTTGGGGTGAATCAGGGAGCTGTTCGCCAGTCATTTTCACAACCTCATCAGAAGGGTATAACTTCTGAAGATGTTTCTTATGTCCCCTCTTCAACAGCACAATCGAGTACTCATTCAAGCAATGCAAAGATGGATAATAATGGTCAAAAATCCCAAGAGATGGCACACCAATTAGATTTGCATGGAATGCCATCAAGCCAGATGTCTTCAAGCAATTTGAGCAACATAAACCAAGAAAAGGAACGGTCCACAATGCCCATACATGGACTTAGCAAGCAGCAATCACAACATTTGCAGTTCTCACAGACATCTTTTCCTGCCTATGGAAGTACAGGAGTTAATTATCATCCACTTTCTGGGACAAAGGATAACACTTCAACATCATCTCTTAAAAATCAGCCCCATGATTCACAATTGATGCAAGGTCCAGTTTATCAAAGTACTGGTGCAGAGAGGCAACATTCTTTTATTGAATCAAAGAGAGTGCATGGTGGAAGTGGGACACTTCCTCACTTGACAGGCAGTTCATCTTTTCCACATAATTCCCCTCATTGGCAGTCATCAAGTGGTAAAGAGCAGAAAAGTGGTGCTCCTTCATCAATTTCATATGTTAAGCAAGAACCTCTTGATCAAGGAGCCGAGCTACAAAACACATCCCAGGTGTCCTCCCCAGGGGAACCATCTTCTCTTCCTTCCCTACCAGGTGAACGTGTCAATGCACCTACAGGAATTTCAAATGATAAATCTCTTGAGATGCAGTCCTCGAGGATGGGTTTCTCAACATCTATGAGCACAGTGGCTCCAAATTCAGCATTGGCATCAATGTCGATGCAGCTGGAACCTAATATCTCGGTAATCCTGATCATTGACACTTGTGTGCTCGTTTTATTATTTGAGGATCTAATGCACGGATTCAGAATCGGGATTGGAAATAGCAAATTCCAACTGGCCAACTTAGAAAACACTCAATCAAGTGCAACAAGAGAACATAAAAATTTTTACTTTTAACCTTTCTTTTGTTTGTTGTAGAAGTCTTTTCTAATCAAATATGTTGCAAAACCTCTGACTTGAAGTGTAAAGTTATTGAGCAATCTGGATATTATGCAATGGATTGTTCTCCATAGCTAATAGTTGAAGCTAAATCTGTTTTGCACCAGTCAGTAGATATATGATTTGCTATGAAATGCATTGATAGGAAAGTGATACATAGACATAGGAAGTATATCGTGAAATGGTAAACATGTATGAAGACTTGCCAAAAGACAATCTACAAAGAACACAGTTATGAATACTGCAATAGTTTGCCTTTAGTTGCATAATGGCACTTATGATGGAAAACTTGTGAGAGGGTAACAAGAGAGAAATGTCCATGTTGACTGCTTTCGTATTTATAGCTTTTGTCTTCTCAATTTCTAAAGGGAGCTCCCATTTGCACAATTTGGTTTATAAGGCTTCAGTCTGTGAACTGTTAATGTTCCCTGCCCAGTTTTGTGTCCAATGTAAACATTCAGTTTATATACTATAAATCTTCTGGATCATACATCTTTTTCTGTTTCATTATCCATTTCTTGAAAAGGTTCATCTTTGGGTGTCCTAGCATTCTGATAACTGCATCCCCCAGAAGTTCTCCCCAACATTGTTGGAACTTGTCAATCTCTGTATGGTATTTCTTTGGTACCTTCAGCTTTTATACTCCTGGATAACATGAAATTGCAAAATCTTGCTCAATCTGGATACTGTATGTAACATCTATATCTCCTTTCTTTGGATTCCATTATTTGGACACCAGCCAGGACTGATCTAGCTATTTTTAGCCATTTGGTTTCTTCTTCTCTTCCTTACCTTGATCCTTTATAACATTACATGTTCTCCAGTGTATAAAAATATATCATAGTGTTTTCACCTGATGTATGCTTCTTGTGCAAGTTGGATTGCTGCAGAAGCTCTTTGGTCACTGTTATTGATTAGCTTTTTTGTTTATATGTTTTATCAGTTAAATTCTCGGATCCCATCTCCAGCTGGGGCAGGAAATAGTACAAAGACACCCGTCAAAAAACCATCTATTGGCCAAAAGAAGCCACTTGAATCCCTGGGTTCTTCACCTCCTCTTCCAAGGTATTATAAATTGTTCTCTAGAACAGGTGGAGGATGGTTTTGATTGGTTTGGTGCAGGTTAGTCTCTCCCTTACGATTGTCAACTTTTTCTTTATCTTAACCAAAGAATGGGATTTCTGGCAGTAAGAAGCAAAAAATATCTGGGGCCTTCTCGGATCAAAGCATTGAACAACTCAATGATGTAACTGCTGTCAGTGGAGTTAATCTTAGGGTATGGTATTTTGTCTTCATGGACCCTATAGGATTAAAAAAGTCTGTTTGCTGACTTAATTTGTAATGCACAGGCTTATGCCAGGAGCTCATAGTGTTGATATTTTGGTGATGTAGGAAGAGGAAGAACAACTGTTTTCTGGGCCCAAAGAAGATAGTAGAATCTCAGAAGCATCTCGAAGGGTTGTTCAAGAAGAAGAAGAAAGACTTATTTTGCAGAAAAATCCCCTTAAAAAGAAATTGGCAGAAATCAGTTAATGCTTTATTTTTGATGAATTTCTTTTTTACATCCTCTTAATTGAGCAGAAAGCCATTAGAAAGAACATTGGTTGAGATTATTGAATTCGTATATCTGTGGCAGTGTCAAGATGTGGCATAAAGAACGTGAGTAACGATGCGGAGCGATGCTTGTCATTGGTAAGATTTTCATCACTTACGTTTTCTGCTTTTCATCTGTTTACCTGATTCTGATGCAACCATATGGTCAGTGTGTAGAGGAAAGAATCCGTGGACTGCTAAGTAATCTTGTCAGACTGTCAAAACAGGTTGAGATATTTCTCTTTTTTGTTCTTCTCTTAGTAACAAAGCGTGAGAGAAAGGAAAGCTGAATGACTCAAACTTTTGTGATCTTAAATTAGTTGCAGCGGATTGATATTGAGAAGCGAAGGCACCGAACCCTTGTTATCTCTGATGTTCGGCAACAAATCATGGCAATTAACAGGAAGGCTAGGGAAGAATGGGAAAGAAAACAAGCTGAATCAGGAAAACTAGAGAAACACAGTGAAGTGAGTGTCTCTTTTAAAGTATTTGTGAAGTTTATTGCCTCTGTGAGTCTATTTGCTTGGAAGGATTGTTATGTTTTTGTTTGTAAATACAGCAAGAGGGTAACACCGGAGTTGATGTCAGTAAGGAGAAGGATGATGGTCGCGCCAAAGCACTCAAGGTATGAAGGGTGATTAATTTCTGGCTCAGATAGGGGTCAAAAAAAGGAATGCCATATTTTGAACTCTATTACACATACAGGGAAACAAAGAAGAGGATGATAAAATGCGGGCAACAGCTGCAAATGTTGCTGCTCGAGCTGCTGTCGGTGGAGATGATATGTTGTCAAAATGGCAACTAATGGCGGAGCAGGCCCGGCAGAAACGCGAGGGAGGAATTGATGCAGCTTCTGGTTCTCAGCAGGTTAACGATGTGAGCCGTAAGCCTCCATTGACCCGTGAACAAAATGCGGCATACAATCAAGAAGCTGAGCAACCTGGCCAACCAAGTGCTGGCCAGCCAACTGGTATTGATTCGCCAACTTTAACGTCATAATCCTTTTCTTTCTCTACTGAAAAATTGACCTGAAATATTTGAACTGATTTTTTCTAAAACTTGATCTTCAAATTTTACCGTACCATCCCTCATATTTGGTTTTTGACCCCTTCAACTTGAGCCTTTTGCATTATAAAGTGTCCTTCTATAATAATTCAACTCTCAATGGATGTGCTTTCGTGGTCAATGATTGTGATATCTTGGGATTACTGCCCTTTGTGGTCTTCTGTCACTTGTGTCCTCGATTTCGACAGAAAAAAGTAAATTACAAGTAAAAATTTTGTCTTACTGTGCAGAGCAAGAAATCGAACTCACGACCTATTGGTTCGAATCTCAACTTATCGTAGTCCAATCACTTGATCTGTATCTTTTCGATGCCTGCAATATCTTCATCAATATAGTTATTGCTCATGACATACTAATCTAAATGTTATGTCATCATTGAAGAGCAACAATGTTGATTGACCACGGTTGGCCTTATGTATTTGTACCCCAACGGAGGAGCCTTTTGATTTGTTCTGATTTCAACCCATTCCTGTTCTCAACAGGATTGAGTGGAAAATTCACGAGGAATCAAGGCGCGGTGGTGCCTCCGAGCAAACAGGTTCGCTCAATCTGCATGAAGGATGTTATTGCTGTGCTTGAAAGGGAACCCCAGATGTCAAAGACGCCACTGGTATATATCCTCTATGAAAAAGCAGGTGCTGATGATGATGCTGTAGCTGAATGAACTGAACTCTGCCTTTTACCTCAAACCTTGTTTCCATTTCGTCTTGCTTTCTTTCTTTTTGTTAAATAAAATACAAGCAGCAGTAGCTTTGTATTAGTTTAGTCGTCCATATATAATTAGAAGTAATTTAATATATATTTCGAATAGATTGGATAGTCAATGTAATTTTCAGGTGTGCAAGTGTTAGACGTTTTTTTTATTTTTTATTTTTTTGTTTAAAAAATATCCTGTAGAGTTACTTTTTTGAGGTATTACCATAAGAAAATTGAAATTTAAATAAAAAGAATAATATTTACCCAATTATATATAATATATACTGTTACACCAAGGTATGACCCGAATGTCCATTTATATAATAATTATGTATGATATGATGGTGTGGGCTGGCTACTAACTAATCGTATCTGATGCCTCTTCGCTGTGTCTCTCTTTCTCTTGTTTGCTTCACTTCTAAGCTAATTAATGGACTGGGCAGTACGGGCCTAGCCCAAAATTGTCTATATGGGCTTAGCCCAAAATTGTCTGTAAGGTTGCAGAGTAACCAGAAAATCATTCAAAAGTCGAGGGAGATAATCCAAGCTAGATTCTTCCCATGGTTGTGTATCTAGGGTTTTTTTTTTATGTATATATATACATACATATATATATTGAATTTATCCAATTTTAGAACTGAAAATTAGATTTTAAAATTGCAAGAACTTGACCCATAATCTTGAGTTATGTTTAACGGCTACAAATGATCTTGCTTACGCAATAATTCGGTGTTCATATGGGGCAGTGTGTTTACAATCATTTCGCCCATTTGAAGAGGGCACTTGGGGGTTTGAACTTTGATTTCATTTGATTTTTATACTGTGAGAAAGAAGGGGGTCTCTCATATTAGGGTTTAGGGTTTGAATTTTGACAAGAACACAACGTGGTTTGATTCCACTGTGAGAGGTTCCCGAGGTCTTGCCCCTAGGACTCTGGGCTCGAAGCACCCATTTTTTCTCATATTCAGTCCCATTTGTATAATGGGAATCTTTTTAAAATTAATATATCATTATCATTTACCTTTTAATTTAGTATTAGAATATAGTTCCTTCACCAAATTAGCATTAATGTGTAGTGTAACATCATTAAAGAATACTAATAAAATAATATGTGGGTAACACTTGTACAAATTATGTATGTATAGTGGCTGCAACCACAATTAAAATTACATTTGAATACGAGGAGGGTTTGATCTTCGTTTTCCCTCCCATGAGTAGCTTGAAGTGAACAAGAACAGTATGGTTGATGGCTCAGTTATCAACAAGAAAAACCAATGCCAGCCACTGCGTCTTTGAGGAAAACAATGCAAAAACACATGGCGTACCTGCTTACTAAGTTGTTAATGATAATCTTTAGCAGAAATTAAAGAGAGAACAAGGATCGAGGCGGGGGAGATGGTGTGGCTAATAATCTTTAATAATGATGCCAATCCCATCTTCTCTAATCTGTTTCGTCTTTTCTATCTTTGCTTCACTCTAAAGCCCCTACTCTATTTTACTAATAAGTATACAGGAAATACAGAGAGAGAGAGAGACCCAATGCAAATGCAAATGCAAAACTCAGAAAACCGGTTTGGGTTTTGACGCCAATGCTAATGCCGATGCCGAGGCACCACCATTTCCACCACCGTCACCACGGCCGCAACCTCATCTGGCTGCTGCTGCTGCTCCTCCTCCTTGTTTCTTCATTTTCTCGCTCTTCTGCGAATAATATTGAAGTTCTGACGTTAGTTTCATGGCTTCGAAGCTCTCCCTCTCCGCCACATTCATCTTTTTCGAACTGGAATCCGTCGGATTCCAACCCTTGTAACTGGACCCACATCACTTGTTCTTCTCAGAATGTCGTTACCCATATCGATATTCAATCCATTGAGCTGGACCGTCCCTTGCCTTCTCATCTTTCGTCGCTCAAATCCCTGCAGAGATTCACCGTTTCCGGCTCTAATCTCACCGGGAGCATTCCACTCGACATCGGAGACTGGGTTTCACTGACACTGATAGATGTCAGCTCGAATAGTCTGGTTGGAAGTATTCCGGCGACAATCGGTCAGCTCAAGAATCTGCAGCATTTGATACTAAACTCCAACCAACTTACCGGGATGATACCGCCAGAACTCGGCCATTGCAGCAGCCTGCGGAATCTGCTGGTGTTTGATAATCAGCTCAGTGGGGAACTTCCGGCGATGCTCGGAAATCTAGTGAACTTGGAAGCTATAAGAGCTGGAGGGAACAAAGATATCGCCGGGAAAATTCCTGATGAGCTCGGAAACTGCCAGAATCTTCAGGTGTGTTAGGATCAGATCTTTTGCATATTCCGTACTATCTTTATTTGTTATCTGAACTTGTAATGTAATGCCTTCTCAATATATGGTTTCTCAGCTTCATTTTTCTTCCTTTTTAACAAGGTTCTTGGACTTGCTGACACAAAGATTTCTGGGTCTATCCCTGCTTCACTGGGTAAGCTAAGCAAGCTTCAAACTTTATCAGTTTACACTACAATGCTTTCAGGGGAAATACCACCGGATTTAGGCAACTGTACGGAGCTTGTGGACCTGTACTTGTACGAGAATAGTCTCTTTGGTTCACTTCCACCGGAATTAGGTAACCTTAAAAAGTTAGAAAAATTGTTACTGTGGCAAAACAATCTTATCGGGCCCATTCCTGAATCTATTGGAAACTGCGGAAGTTTAAGGGTGATCGATCTTTCTCTGAATTCTGTCTCTGGAAGCATACCGGCGTCTTTTGGGAACCTCTCGAAGCTTGAAGAGTTGATGATCAGTAACAACAACATCTCCGGCTCAATCCCGCCGGCTATTTCCAATGCCTCGGCGATCATCCAGTTACAGCTCGACACGAATCAGATAACGGGTACTATTCCGCCGGAGCTGGGGATGCTGACGGAGCTGACCGTCTTCTTCGCTTGGCAGAACAAGCTCGAAGGATGCATTCCCTACGAATTGGCCGGTTGCAGAAGCCTCCAAGCCATGGATTTGTCCCACAATTTGCTTACTGGAAGCATACCCCCGGGCATATTTCAGCTTCAGAATCTAACAAAGCTTCTGATAATTTCGAACGACATCTCCGGCGCCATCCCCCCGGAGATTGGTAACTGTAGCTCTCTCGTTAGGCTTAGGCTGGTCGGTAATAGAATCAGTGGTCGGCTACCAAAAGAAATTGGGCTTCTCACCAGCCTCAGTTTTCTTGACCTCTCTGAAAACCATCTTGCCGGATTTGTCCCGGATGAGATCGGAAATTGCACTGAGCTTCAGATGCTTAACCTGAGCAACAACTCTTTTGGTGGCAATTTGCCTAGCTCGATATCTTTTATCAGTAAGCTTCAGGTGCTGGATGTCTCGGTTAACAAGTTTGAGGGTGAGATTCCGGCGAGTTTTGGCCATCTTGATTCTCTTAATAGGCTGATTCTGAGTGGAAATTCTCTTTCTGGACCCATTCCATCCTCGCTCGGGCGATGTTCAAGTCTGCAGTTGCTTGATCTTAGCAGTAATGCAATCTCGGGCGCCATTCCGGCCGAACTTTTCAGAATTGAAGGCCTTGATATTGCTCTGAATTTGAGTTGGAATGCTATAACAGGGGTGATTCCGCCCCAAATTTCTGCTCTCAACAAGCTCTCCGCATTGGACTTGTCTCACAACCAGCTTGGAGGCGATCTGATGGCGCTTTCTGGGCTCGAAAACCTCGTTTCTCTGAACATATCCTATAATAACTTCACCGGTTATCTTCCTGATGGTAAGCTTTTCCGGCAGTTGTCAGCGACAGAGTTAGCCGGCAACCAAGGACTTTGCCCTACGGGCCATAATTCATGTTTCTTGAGCAATGCCGGGGGGCTGGCAATGCCAAAGAGCAGTAGTTCATGGCGCTCGAAGAGGCTTAAGTTGGCCATTGCACTCCTTTCTGTTCTGACTGTGACACTGGCTATTCTCGGCGTATTCACCGTTTTCGGAGTTCGAAAGATGAATGGGGACGATGATGATTCTGAAATGGGGGCAGGGGGATCATTGCCTTGGCAGTTTACTCCATTCCAGAAGCTCAACTTCTCTGTTGAGCAGGTTTTAAGGTGCCTGGTGGAAGGTAATGTAATAGGAAAGGGCTGCTCGGGGATCGTTTATCGAGCAGAATTGGACAACGGAGAAGTCATTGCCGTGAAGAAGCTATGGCCGACGACAATGGCTTGTCGATACAATTCTGGGAACCATCAGCTTGGGATCAATGGAGTTCGCGATTCTTTCTCAACCGAGGTGAAGACCCTTGGTTCGATCCGGCACAAGAACATAGTGAGGTTCTTGGGATGCTGCTGGAATCAAAACACGAGATTGCTGATGTATGATTACATGCCTAATGGGAGCTTAGGCAGTCTGCTCCATGAAAGAAGCGGCAGCTGCTTGGAATGGGACTTGAGGTACCGAATTATACTGGGGGCTGCTCAAGGCCTCGCTTATTTACACCATGACTGTGTTCCTCCCATTGTCCACAGGGACATCAAGGCCAACAACATTCTTATTGGCCTTGATTTCGAGCCCTACATTGCTGATTTCGGCCTTGCCAAGCTCGTTGACGATCGCGATTTCGCTCGATCCTCCAACACCTTGGCCGGATCCTACGGCTACATTGCTCCAGGTCAGTCTCATCATTGTCACACATAAAACCAAACAGCATACTTCCAATAGGTATCTGGGCATCTGAATCCAATGTTTTTACTATAATCTTGCTTGAAATGTGCAGAGTATGGATACATGCTGAAGATCACAGAGAAGAGCGATGTGTACAGCTATGGCGTTGTGGTGCTAGAAGTGTTAACTGGGAAGCAGCCAATTGATCCAACAATACCAGATGGGCTGCACATTGTGGACTGGGTACTGAGGCAGAAGAACGGTGGAGTCGAGGTCCTGGACTCGAGCTTACGAGTTCGGCCCGAACGCGAAACCCAGGAGATGATGCAGTGCTTGGGGGTGGCTCTGCTCTGCGTTAATCCCTCGCCGGATGACAGGCCTACCATGAAGGATGTGGCGGCAATGCTCGAGGAGATAAGGGAGGGGAGAGAGGAGTTTGCAAAAGTTGACATTCTTGTTAAAGGAAATGAAGGTGACGATCATGGCAAGATTTGTGGTGGAAATAATATCGGCCCATCAACTAAACTGGAGAGCTTGTACCCAACGAGCAACAACACAAGCTTTTCTGTTTCTTCCCTGCTCTATTCTTCCTCCTCCCACGCCAAAGTTGCCTTACAATAGAGCTTTATCGTGTATTTATTAGTTGATTCACTAGTGAAATAGACATTTTAGGTTTGGCTTTGAGCAAATACATCAAATATATTTGGCATTTCTAGATATGAATAATTAGTAATGTAATGGAATGGAAAATCCAATTTGCCCTTAATTTAATTTGACTTTATTTTTACATTAAAAGAGTATAATATTTATTGATTAATATTCTTCCATTGACCCATTTCCAAGTAAGGAGAGGAGAAGATTTTACACTCCATTAATAAATCTATCTTGAACAAAGACCGAGACCAGAGTCACAGAGGGCTTTGGAGGCAGACAAGAGATGGGCTTCTTCTGGGCCGTCTTTGTAAATTCAAAGAGAAAATTAAATGGGCTGGGCCACCTATACCATTAGGAAAGTGTAATTTCTGGACCCAAAGACATTCATGATCAATTATTTAGTAAGAAACTTTTTAGACCACGCTTAAATGTCAAATGCTCATAATCATTTATATTTATATAATAATACCCTGAACCAACTAAAACACATATCCAACCCTGAAACCATACAAGATTACCAACACATGGCTAATGGCCAGTCAAAGTACATCTGCCACTGCCCCTGTTAATGGTTCTCATCAACTTTAATTTCGGTAAGCCAGCCAGAGACAAATTAAGGTGTACTTAGAAATGGAAGGCTCACCCAGAAGCTCTTGACATCGAGTTAGATCATCATTCCCATCTTAATTTACATCATAGTACATATTAATTAATATTGCAGGAAATTAACTTAACATATATGGGATGGAAGTGAAGGGTTTGATCTGTTTCTTCTTCAATCTTCTGCTGATGGTTGGGGGGAGAATGATAAGCTATTACCAGCCGCCGGCAATGCAGTCCGCAGGCTTTTGGGACTCTTTTCTGCCTTTTTGGCCTCACATTTAGATCCTTGTTGCCGCACCCTCACTCCTCTTATCAGCTGTTAATTTCGATCATACATATAACTTGCTTGTGAGATAATCTATCTATTTACGTTCATTTATGAACGTATACTGGTAAAGAAATTGATTGATTTCAAGCAAAAATCAGAATCACAGTGAAAACGTACATATTTTCCACTCTTGACATCCGAGTATATCACTATGAAATCTCCTTCTTGCAGTCTGTTTGCTCGCACGAAGTCTCCTGAAAGAAGTAGAAACATTCATAATCCCCTGCTGGCGGGTATGTAAAGTGCACATTTCAAGAGTACGAAGAGCTAATCAAACGTTTGAATGTTGGCTAGCTACCTGTGTTTTCAAGGAGGTACATCCTGCTTTTGTTGTTGGGCCAGAATCTGCAACTCCACGAAAATCAAAAGAACAGTCAGTCGCTTAGCGTGATAATATATCTTAGTAATTATGATGAAGAAGTAAATGGATTGGGTTTTGATATTTACAGGTACCTGTAGCGCATGTTCCAGACGCGAGAGGTTCCAATGTCTTCAATGGCGATTGGAATCCCATCTCTTGCATCAAGCTCTGGAAGATGGGTTTCTGCCTCTTTCTGGTCAAATATTAACGTGGGCAATCAAGTTAAAATCTTTGTGAAATTATGATAAAAGAGATGAATACAAACTTGCTTCTAGCTGGATCGTAATTCATCAGTGACATTACTTTTGGCAACACAATCCTTCCAAGACTACCGACATCACTCTGCTTCAACACTTTCTGCAGCAGAAATTTCAAGTTCTTCTCAGATTTCCAGCCCTACACCCACAAATATCATGCATCAGCTAAGTGCACAAAATCTGGGGAAGGTTTGAACCCTAGTGGTAAAAGAGGTCACACTCTAACATCCCAAAGGGATCACGTTATAACTTTTCGTGTATGATTTGATCATCCATAACCAACCTGCCGCTGGTCTGCCAATTGCTGCCGCTGCTGATTCTTTTGTCCATGTTTTGGCTGTCGATCCTCGGTGGTACGCGGCTGATGTGCGTCGGCTGATGATGGCATCATCGGCAAGTCTGAATTAGAAGCAAGGGCAGTGGTGGCTGGGCGCCAGTGTTCCCAGTTGGCGGCTGCAGCAGTGCAGTTTTCGCTGCGAAGCCCTGTAGCATTCGGATTGTGAAGCCGGTTTTGATGGTTATGGTGATTGTGAGGCCGATGATGCGGGAGAAACCGCTTCTGGCGCGCCATCCGCTTCTTCCTGGCTTCCTTAGTGGCAGAGCAACCCATTCTCTCCAACTTCTCACCATTCCCCTGATAATAGCTGTACGGATACTGATTTCCATATCCAGCAAAGGCTTGAGGGTGAGGCATGGCCGGAGGGGCATTACAATTATTCTGCGGGAATGGGCTGTATTGCAATGCCATCCCATAAGGCCATGATGGGGAATCGACAACTTGATGAAATTCTGTATGATAAACCGGATGGCCATTGATGGTCTGGTTCAAAGGGACTGGAGTAGAACCAAAGTAGGGATCACTGACGTAGCCGGCCATCGACTGAAAAGCCACCGGGGCTGCTATAATAGCTGCAGGGTCAGCAGCATAAGGCGTCGGTGGAGGCGGCATCCATGGGGAGGGCGTGAAAATACTGGTGTTCGGATTAGGATTTTGGTTTTGGTAAGGTTCTTGACACTGAGAAGGGAATGGAGAGGCTCCTTCTCTCTGTCGCTTTTTCTGGAGTTGGTACTGTTCAACCCATTCAAGAATGAGCTTCAGCAACTGCATCTTGCCTTCTTTCGAGCTGCCCAAACGATTTGAAGCAGACTCTATGGTTGCGCGCTTGAGCTTGATGCTTCTTACATCTTCGGCAGATATGTACTCTTTGTTGGACTTCAGCCACTCAAAGAACATGGCGCCAAGCTCATCCAAAGGTCTCTGCCCTTGACCACCATTATCGTTTTCCTGCAGATCACGATTACACTGTTGCAGAATCCCTTGCTTCGAGTCTTCTTGGAGCATTTGATCTTGATGATATTCTTCAAATTTTTCACTCTGGAAATTAATGGAGGATGGGTCCCAAATATAACCAGGATCGATCAGATCCATGCACCCAAAACTCTGCATCACGTCCATGCAATCTACGTCTCCCGTGTCTTCTTCAGTAGGCGGCGGAAGGGCCTCCATGGAAGCCGTGGACGACAAGGCTGCCGGCGGCACTTCCATCTGATCATGGAAATGGTAGTAACGCTGGTTCTTCTTCTCCACATCTTTGTCTGCATCAGACTTCAGCACTGCCGATGAAGCCGCCGAGGAAGAGCCGGACGAGGAAGTTGACGAGATTGGCTTTACCGGCGCCCGAGTGGACGAAGAAGAGGAAGACGACGACATGCATGGAAAATCCGGCAGTGGAGGGAAATCAAGATAGAAGATGTCGGCTTCATTCACATGATCAAGCAGATCTCCTTGCCGCCCAAGCCACATCTCCCCGCCGTCTTCTTCCATGGCATCAAGACCAGTAGTATTCTGCACATCATCAAAGGCCACCATCACATCTAGCGCATCTCCACCAACTGCATGTTTATTTTCTTGGTGATTCGCAGGGACCATCATCCCTGTTGTAATCTTTGAAACCCTAGTGGAGTTTCTATTGAGAAATAGCAATAGACGGCAGAAAGAACGAGGGAAGGGCCTTGTGTGTACGGAAATGGTAATAAGAGTCCTTGTACGAGATTAAGGAAGCAGGATGTAAAGGGCCCGCCTTTGGATATCAAATCTTAAACAGAGAAGCAACGGAAAGCATCTGGGGCCGGGGCTGAGTCTGGGGCGGTGTATATATCAACAAGGAACCCAACATATATAAATATATATATATATATATATCCTATAACCATCAAAGAAAGCGACTTCTCTAGCCTAATTAATCTTCTTTTATTGCACTTTCCAACGCTGTTTATTGTTTAGTATACCCCCTTAATCATCATCAAACAGTACTGCTGTACAAGGTTGGTGAAGAAGATCATTATATAAAAATATATACTCAAGACAATCTAAACGAGGGATTACTGGAAATCTTTACCATGATTTATGCATAAAGAAAAGATCATTAAGCCATGAAATACCAAGTGAGATCAGTACTAGTCTCGAACTGGGTAGCCCATGAATCTCAAATTACAACTTACTTTCAGTTCCACCACCACCACAACCACCACCCCCACTCCCCACCACCACCAGGGCGACCACCACCGTGACTTAATTGTCCTGTTTGTTCCAGGAGCTTTCCCCTTCTACAAAGTCTTGTTGGTTTGTTTGAGATAAGTTCAAATGGTTTTCTGGAGTGTTGTTATTGTATTCTAATTTTAACTAAGAGAGAGAGAGAGGGGGGGTGGTGGGGAGGCGGTTTTGGGAGATGAAAACCGGAAAACAAAACCGGGTGCCGCCACTTTCTCCACCTCTCCCCGGATTGTACGCCCAGTGGCCATACGTTCCCACCTGAATGGTGCCTACTAGCGGCGCTCAAACTTAATTAGCCCTTCATATATATTTACATTATTATATATATCTGAATATTTGTAGTAAATTTTGCTTAATTCATATCTCTTTTCTCTGATCAATGTTGACCGTGAGAGATTGGACCGTTTGGCGTTTCCTTCACTCCTTTTGTCTGGATTGGCGGGCGAAACGGCCAAGGGTTCTGATTTGGAGCAACGTGTCAACACATTTCTGACGCAGCACCTCGCCGCATGCTATATCTTTCTCTCTCTCGATCGATCGCCCCAGCGCCGATAACTGTGATTGCTTTCCAACCTTCACTTCACTTTCCAATCCATGTTGATCCATCCGTTGTTATCCATGCGGAGCAAAGGAACGCTGTTTGGGAACAATGGAGGCTCACTTAGAAGGCCCTATTAGATCGCGACACGTAGCAAGGAGGTTGATCTGTTGGCGTTGCGGAGACATACCATTGGCTCGCGGGAGCGTTCATTCCCGGACGTAACAGAACCCTTGCTTTGCTTCGCGTCGCATCTAGTCCCTATGACGTCTTGCCAAATAATAAAACAATGTACATTGACGGGCGTTTGAGATGCTGGCCAATTCATTCTTAGTCGTCATCTCAACGTGTGCCTGAATTGGACAACACTTCTTGGTCCGAATCAGATTGTTAGCTTTGAGTGTGAACAAAAATAAGACTCGAAAGAACCTCATTTTACCCAAAATGCTCGATCTCGAATGTTTAGTTCCATTTAAACTAAGTGTCACGGTCCTTCATAAATCTATAATATATATTTCTAGTTAATTTAAATAGGAAAACTAAGGGTGCCATAGATGAATTAACGAACATGATATGATAGTTTTAATAATATTTATGTATTAATACATTACCTATTTATGTTAATGTGACATAAAATGTGATGTATTAATATTAAATGTCACAAAAAATTATCATGGAATGGGTGTCAAAATACGATTGTTATGAACATTATCCGGTTGCTACAGTGATCCTTTGCAGGTCAGGCCGGACAAAAAAAGAGTCAAGTCCACGTCAGCGACGGACAGCTTGTCGTGAGGGTACGTGGCAGACATGCAAGAGAGCAACGTGTAAACAAAGGGCGACGAGCTCGGCTTGTTAGCTAGAGGCCACCATGCGTACGTGATCATGGCATGTCTGCCTTCTTCTATGACCTCTAGCCCAATCCACTGGGGTGGGGAAGTTATCATTTAAATATAGAGATTTTATTATTTAATTATTTTTATATATAAATAATTCTAACCTAACATGTTTAGTTAGTAGTTGAAGTTATTAACGTGTGTAATTAAAAATTAATTTTAAATAAATTAATGGGGTCATCAGAGTTATTAATCTAGAACTATTATTAACGAATAAATAAATTTTAAATAATATTATATAATCACAAAGAAGATGACTGACAAGTCATATCATTTTTATATAATTTTTATATGTCTCGCAAATGAATAATTTAATAATATTTAAGACAAATAATGACGTAATATATTATGGCATGTATGGGCTTTACTAAATTTACACCAAATTAAGTTATAAATTTTTAATTTTAAATTAATACAAAATCTTAATTATAATTTAAAAATTAACAATACTAAAGCCTATTTGTATGGCCAAATCAATATTTTTATCCCTATATTTTTAATTTTTTCGTGTGGTCATTCAAATATTTTATTGTTTCAATTACAAATTTGAACTTAATTTTTGAGTCAATATAATTTATATATTTTTATAAGTAAAAAAATAAAATAGAATGACAAAGAACACGTCACATTCTGTTTATATCAAAATACATAAATTAAATTGATTCAAAAATATAGATTTATAAAGAAACGTTTGGTATAGGAAAAAATTTTAGATTATTTAAAATGTTAGGTTGGGAATCTAAAATAATTAAAAAAATAATAAAAAACTCCTAATGGTCAAATAAAAAATATATAAAAATATAAGAGCAAAATATATATTGGGCCAATTTAGAATTGTTATATTATTATACCACATCATCTATTTATTCAAAATTTCAGAAAATTAGCTTTCAGTTAAGAATCCACAATTATTAAAAAATTATTACTTTTGTTATCGCTATCTCCCTTCATAATAATTTAATACGTTTCATTTTAGTTACTTTTAAAATATACAATTATATATAAATGCTTCCCCGCTAAATGAGATAAAAAAAAATATTCCCACATTCATAGCATACGTTACAAATAATTCATAATATTTCTGTATAGGCAACTATCATCGACCAAAGCATTAGAATATCCCATTAAATGAGATTTACCAAATATTTCCATATTCATAAGATACGCTGCAACTATAAGAGATTTACCAAAATATTCTCAAATTCATTGCAGATATTGCAAATATTTGACCATAAGATAGACTATTCCTAGATATAAATCACTTTGTTAAAGAGATTTTTCTATTCATCCAAGCAAGACACAAGAAGTCAAAAACGATGAGGGAAGACGTTTCTACTAGCATTCAACGTTTCTTTATGGCGATTTTGTGCCTCGCTCTGGGTCTTACTATGAGTTCAGGTATAATCCATTTCAAAACCACAATTTTAAGGGTTAATTATGCAAATAATTTAATTCTTTTCATGATTAGCCTGACTTTAAGGGTAGGTTAATACTCATATTTTCCTTGAATGTACATCTGTTGTTAAAGGACCAACTGCTATCGGAACAGAAGCATTTAGGGACCCTCCATGCCCAACTGTAGGGGTAGGATGTTGCTCACCCCCCGCTGATTGCAACAAACCCTGCATTGCCAAAGGGTATCGTCTCGGAGGAGTCTGTCTGGATTGTGGTTGCTGCTGTACTAAGGGCTAACCATCAATTTTTGTGTATCGTCCATCTTTATATCATCAAAACATCAACCCTTTTTATTAGTTATCTGCCTAGTTTCAAGTATTTGTTGAAGTTAATATTAAGGGTAAATTCTACTTAAACTCGATTTGATTTGGGATATTTATAAATTTTTTTGTGATTTAAAAAGGTTAAATTTATATTTTTGTCCCTATATTCTTATGTGGTTATTGAAACTTTTTGTTGTTTCTATTATATATTTATATTTGTATTTTTTAATTAATTTAACTTTTATACCTTGACATATTAAAAAAAATATAGTTAAATTAATTTATATCACTTTATTTTTTTTTTATACATCAAAGTATAGATAAAGGTTAAATTAACTCGAAAATACAGGTACATAAGTATAATCCAAATAATGAAAAGTTTGAGTTGTCACGTGAAAAAAAATTAAAATATAATGATTAAATTGAATCCAAAATATAAATGTTAGACTATAATTAAATAATTAATAAAATATTAAAAAATAATAACAAAAATATGAGTTTGGCCAACATATCTCTTGAAACTAACATAAGGATATCTAAACAAAGAAAAGTAAACCATAAAGATTTCTTGAAAATTTTTTAGACTATATATATAAGGCTGATGTGCAAGTAGGGCTGGGAATAAGTCGAGCTGAGCCGAGCTTGACCCAGCTCAAGCTCAGCTCGATTAATTTTATGTTGGCTCATAGCTCGGCTCGAGCTCGATATGAGCTTATTTTTTCAGCTCGAGCTCGGCTTGATGATGACTACGAGCTGGCTCGGTTCGGCTCGGTTCGAAATTGACTATTACTTTACTTCTATGTATATATATATTTAAATAATATATGCGATATATATAATATATATTTAAATAATATATTTATAAAATTATTAAGTATATCTTTATATTATTGAGTATTAAGTAATAAATATTTTTTTATTTAATAAATTTATAAAATTAATATATATATAAGTATATCGAGCTGGCTCGTGAGCCAAATGAGTCGAGCTAATAGTAGCTCAAGCTCGGCTCATTTACTAAATGAGCCAAATATTTGAGCTCAAACTTGGCTCATTTGTATCATGAGCTAACTTATTGACCCAATTTTCAAGTCAAGTCTTGAGCCAGCTCACGAATAGCTCGACTCATTGCTAGCCCTATGTGCAAGTGACCCAGACCATAAAAAGGTTGAGTGCATTTATAAATAGGGTACACCTTTTGAATTTTGCCCTTTTGCATAAATATCCTTTAAATTTTAAAATTTATCCAATCAATCTTTATAAACATTTTAAAATTAGTCACTACTACTCTCAAGGGACAAAAATTCAAGAGATATTAACTAATTAAGTTTGATAAAATCAAAAATTAGTAATTTTTTTTTTTTTTACTAATAAGTGCTCCTAAGACGTTTGTTAAAGTGTATTCAAAATACTTTCTTTTCAACACTAAATATTTTTATTAGTTGGTAATAAATATATTATATTTTGAATTAGTAGATATATCCAAATGCTGAAAATTGACACTCGTTAAAAAAACTCATAATAAAAGACTATATATAAAATATACAATGAATTAATTTTATTTTACAATTGAATACACTTTAATTATTTTAAAATTTTTAAACAATATATTTTTTGATATTTTCAAATTATTAACCAAAAATTTAAAAATTAAAAAAATTAAATTTGTTAAGTAATTTTAGTTACACAATTAAAATTTAAAAATCTTTTAAATTACGCAATTACAAAAAATTTTTGGCAATTTTCTTGGTACCCCATCACTAAGAGAGATAAACTGAATTTGAATCAAAGATGAACTAAATTTCTTTGAAAATAAGAATCTAAGTGGGTTTATCTCCGATTCGAATATGAAAACAAACCCATATTGGATTCTTCTCCTTAAAAGACAACTTAGATTTGTCATTTCATACGTACCTTATATATGATAATGAAATCTTTTAAACATTATCGATAATGCAATTTAGAAACAGAAAGATCGTGGTTACTGCCATGAACTGGATTGGGGGGCTTGGGGTGGGGGGGGGGGGGGGTTAAACATGCTTAGACTTAATGTTGCCACATGTTTAGATTAAATTATCGAAAATAGAATAAACTTTTACCATAAACATCTTACTTGGTAATAAGTTGTAATCTTTTCTGTATGCTCGGATTACCTTTTTTTTGTTTTTTGTTAACAAATGAGGTGACCACTACTTGGAATGGCTTAAGTGGATAATGAAATGACCACCTCAGATCCCCAGTATGGCTAAAGTGATCATCTCTGCCTTCTTCTGTATGACCTCTAACCCAATCCCCTGGGGTGGGGAAGTTATCATTTAAATGTAGAGATTTTATTATTTAAATATTTTTATATATTAAAAAATATAAAAAATATTTTCAGTTAAGAATCCATAATTATTAAAAAATTATTACTTTTGTTAACTCATTTATATCACTAAATGAGATATAAAAAATATTCCCATATTCATAGCATACGTTACAAATAATTCATAATAGTTCTGTATAGACAACTATCATCGACCAAAGCACTAGAATATCCCATTAAATGAGATTTGCCAAATATTTTCATATTCATAAGATACGCTGCAGCTACAAGAGATTTACCAAAATATTCTCAAATTCACTGCACATATTACAAATATTTGACCATAAGACAGACTATTTTAGATATAAATTACTTTGTTAAAGAGAATTTTTCTATTCATCCAAGTAAGACATAAGAAGTCAAGAACGATGAGGAAAGACGTTTCTACTAGTGTTCGACGTTTCTTTATGACGATTCTATGCCTCGTTCTGAGTCTCACTATGAGTTCAGGTACAATCTATTTCAAAACCACAATTTAAAGGGTTAATGATGCAAATAATTTAATTCTTTTCATGATTAGTCTGACTTTAAGGGTAGGTTAATACTCATGTTTCCCTTTTGAATTTACATTTTTTGAATGTACATCTGTTGTTAAAGGACCAGCTGCTATTGGAACAGAAGCATTTACGGACCCTCCATGCCCAACTGTCGGGGTAGGTTGTTGCTCACCCCCCACTGATTGCAACAAACCCTGCACTGACAAAGGGTATAGTCTCGGAGGAGTGTGCCTGGATTGTGGTTGCTGCTGTACTAAGGGCTAACCATCAATTTTTGTGTATCGTCCATCTTTATATCATCAAAATATCAACCCTTTTAATTAGTTATCTTCCTAGTTTCAAGTATTTGTTGAAGTTAATATTAAGGGTATATGTATATGTAAATTTTAGGGTTTAAGGTAAATTTCACTTAAACTGGATGTGATTGGAGATATTTATAAAAAAATTTGTGATTTAAAAAGGCTAAATCTTTATTTTTATCATTATATTTTTATATTTTTTTATAATTATTCGAACTTTTCGTTATTTCAATTATATCTCTATACTTATATTTTTGAGTCAATTTAACTTCTATACTTTGACATATTAAAAAAATAAAGATAAATTGACTTATATTACTTTATTTTTCTTTTTTTACACATTAAAACATAGTCTCTATAAAAGTTAAATTAACTAAAAAATGCAGATATATAAATATAATCTAAATAATGAAAATTCAAGTTGTTACATAAAAAAAATCAAAATATAGTAATTAAATTGAATTAAAAATATAAATGTAGAGATATAATTAAAATAATGAAAACTTTAAATAATTAACTACACAAACAAAACGTAAAAAAATAGTGACAAAAATATGAGTCTGAATATATCTTTTGAAACTAACATAAGGGTATCTAAACAAAGAAAAGTAAACCATAAAGATTTCGTGGAAAAATTTTAGAATATATATATATATATATATAAAAGTCCGATGTGCAAGTGACCCATACCATATAAAGGTTGAGTGCATTAAATAGGGACTACCTTTTGAATTTTGCCCTTTTACATAAACATCCTTTAAATTTTAAAATTTGTCCACTCAATCTTTGAAACATTCTAAAATTAGTCACTACTACTCTCAAAAGACCAAAATTCAAGAGATATTATAACTAATTAAGTTTGATACAATAAAAAATTAGTAAAAAAAAAAAAAAGTTTTGCTAACAAGTGCTCTTAAGACACTTGTTAAAATGTATTCAAAATACTTTCTTTCATCACTAAATACTTCTATTAGTTAATAATAAATATATCTTATTTTTGAAATATTTACTAAGTAATGGATATATCCGAATGCTGAAAATTGACACTCGTTAATAAAACTCATAGTAAAAGACTATTTAAAAAATATACAGTGAATTTATTCTATTAAATATCAACACCATTCATATTTATTACTCCACCAATTTTGATTTTCCCTACCAAGGATCTTATTTTTAAACAAAAACGTTATTTGGACATTTAAGAGTGGCACTCCAGTACGCATTAATGTTATAGTATATTATATTGTATGTTTAATCAATAAATATATAGTATATTAATATAAGAGTGTCACACCAAATATCACTATATTTAATTAACATTTCTAATTTTTAAATAAAATTTTAATATAAGAAATGAAATCTCAAACCAACTCCAGCTTTCATCCTTTTGTCTCTCTCATGGTAGCACTGTCATGCAATGCATGTATAATTACTTATCCAACCCAAAGTAAAGTAATTAGACATTAGGGGGCTCTTTGGTTTCGGAAACTATTTTTTAATTTTTAATTTTATTTTATAATTGAATATACTTTAATTATTTCATAAATTTTAAACAATATATTTTTGATATTTTCAAATTGATAACAAAAATTTTAAAAATTAAATTTGTCAAGTAATTTTAATTACACAATTAAAATTTAAAAATCTTTTAAATTACACAATTACAAAATTTTATGAAAATTGTAGTTGGCACCCATCACTAATGGTTGAGAGACAAAATGAATTTGAGTTCCTCAAACGTAAACCAAATTTCTTTTAAGATAAGAAGAATCCAACTGGATTCATCTCCGATTCAAATATAAAAACAAATCCATGTCGAATTCTTCTTCTTAAAAGAGAAATTAAATTCATCATTTTATATATATCTTATGGTGATAATGAGATCTTCTAAACACCATCGATGATGTAATTCAAAAATAGAAAAATTGTGATTACTACCATGAACTTGGTTAATAGAGACAGAGACCATGAACATGCTTAGAGTTAATGTTGCAACATGTTTAGATTAAATTACCGAAAATAGGATAAACTTTTACCATAAACATCTTACTTGGTAATAAGTTGTAATCTTTCTGTATGCTCGGAATACCCTTTTTTTTTTTTTTTGTTAACAAATGAGGAGACCACTACTTGGAATGGCTGAAGTGGATAATGAAATGACCACCTCATATCCCCAGCATGAGAAATTTGAAATTTTGGTAAAATAAAAATAGAATTAAATTCATTATTTTTTAAAAAAGTCAAAGTTTGTCAAGTAATTTTTGACAGCCAAATCTATATTTTTATTTTTATATTTTTATAGTGTAATTATTTAAATTTTTTATTATTTTGATTACACATCTAAATTTATATTTTTGACTCAATTTAATTTTTATAGTTTGACTTTTTTTCATATGATAACCTGAATTTTTTATTATTTCAATTACACTTATAAATCTATATTTTTGTATTAATTTAATTCTTTTACTCTGACATAAATAAAATATAATGTACATTTTATTATCTCATTTTATTTTTTTACATAAAAGTGTAAGAGTTAAATTGATTAAAAAAGAAATATAATCAAAATAATGAAAATTTTGAATTGTTATATAAAAAAATTAAAATTAATTCAAAAATGAGATATAATTAAAATAATAAAAAAATTAGATATGGACATGGAAAAAATAAAAGTATAGAGGTAAAAATGAATGTGGCCGATTTTTGGCTTGTGGTGATGGTTGCTTCGTACAGAAGAAGTTGGAGACAATAGACATGGCATGGAGGGGAAATTAAAAAAAGGAGGTGGCTAACTTACCTGACATTTTGCATTTACTTTCCCCTCCAACCCCTGCCCCATTCACAGCGCGGAGCCCTTTCAGCTGTCGCTGCAGGGCAGGCCACAGAAGCCACCACAAGCAGCTAGCTGTCTTCGCTCGCTCTGCGCCTCTTTAAAACCTCTCTCTCTGTGCAATGTCAGGCTCTTATTTGACTGAACAACTCTTGTTGCCTGTTTTGAATATCCTGGATAGCTTTGCTGTCATATTTCCTCAACTGACTATGTACATCATCATCCATTGTTGACCCACAGAAAATTAATTATTAATATATTTATTTGAAAATTATAATAATTATCTTAAATCACAAATATAATTTTTTGTTAGCCAACTTTTAAGTCAAGAACCGTAAAAACTGGCCCAGAAGTTATCGAGAAAACAACTTCCATATTTAAATCAAATGTAGATTAATAAAAAAGATATAACAAGTAAGATAGATATTATATAGTAGTTTAAAGATAATATTTTGTTTAAAATTAAGTCTCATTGTACGATAGTATTTAAGATGAGTTAGAAATTAGGGTTTAGGGTAAGCTAGATAAGTTAGTATTAGGGTAAGTTAGATAAGCTAGATAAGCTAGATATTAGGGTAAGTTAGATAAGTTAGATAAGCTAGATAAGTTAGTATTGTACGATAGTATTTAATCTCTTTAGTATTTTAAAGAGATTTATCTGAGTTTATGGGGATTAGGATTATTCTCTCACTACAATAAAAAACACTTATTAGGCATTTTTTAGGGTATTTTTTAAAAAATATTTTATAAAATATTATTTTAAGACACAATTTAAAAAATTATCTAAATAAAATAATTCTAATAAGACGCAACAATATTGTACCCTAATAAAAAAATCTAATAGGGTAAAATTTTTAAAATGCCCTAATAAAAAAATTTA
This sequence comes from Diospyros kaki, assembly GCA_036245055.1. Lineage (NCBI taxonomy): Eukaryota > Viridiplantae > Streptophyta > Magnoliopsida > Ericales > Ebenaceae > Diospyros > Diospyros kaki. Next base: position 41,404,518 of record BSEG01000007.1, on the reverse strand, counting down.
ATAAAGTATAATTTTTGAAATGCCCAAATAAAATAATTTTAATTAGACATTTTGGTGAAGTGCCAAAATAAAATAATTCTAATGAACACTTTGACGAAATGTCCAAATAGAATCGATTTACTATAAAATTAATATGGACGTGTGTATTAGTGAGAAGGCTTGCAAATCAGGTGGTCACACGCGTGCATGAGGAAGAGAGATGTAGAGTTCAAGCCAAGGGGGAAACGAGCACATTAGAGTTTTTTTCAGCCTATCATGCGATCGTTTCATGGGGCACCACGTGGTTGCGCGTAGAGAGAAGGCCTTGATGTAAGAATCAAGCGAGGTAGAGAACATCATGTGCTGTGGAGAGATAGATTATGTGGAAAGGAAGGCTTTGCGGGCTCAAGGCAATTAGAGCCACATTTATTTTTGAGATATTTTTAAATGTCATTACATGCTTAAAATTATAGTTATTATCGAGACATTTTTAAATGTCACTACATGTAAAATTAAGAGGTATATCTTAATGAATTTATACAACATTTATAAGTGTCTCAATAAACTTTTGGGGCATAATTACACACAAAACTTTTATCAATGTCCTAATAGCTAAAATGTCCTAATTAATAAACTACATATTGAGGTGTTTTTAAATGCTTATTAATAACAAAATTGTTATAGTGTCTAGATTTTAAAAAGTAATTATAAATTATGTTTAAGTTTATCACTTAATTATAGGTGATAATCCTAGTTGAATAATTTTTGTTGGAAATTTTTATGATGACACGGGGCATTTTAGATTTTGGCCAAGATTAAAAGGTCCTGCATATCTCAGGTCGAAAGCTCTAACTTATGGGCATGTCAAGTTCAAATGAGAGGTTTAACCCGAAAAATCGAATTTAAATCTAGATTTTGATTCAAACCTTCATCATTTCTTTTCAAAATCAATTTATATATTTAAAATTCAACTATTCACGTCTCGTGATTAAAGTCATCCACACTAAGCTTATATCTGATCATTCACGACGCTACAATATATTTATATAAAAATGTGAATTTTAAGAATTATGTACCTAATTAATAATTAATGCCTTTGGTGTCACTCACATTCGGTTTTGTGATTGATTTAATGGTTAGAGAAGATATCCGGAAATAGAGTTTCGCCCTCCTTTCAGAATGAACCATAAATCGGAGTTTTCCGCAACGAGGGCAAAGCTATAGAGTATCCGGTAGTCGTATGTATATTTATTTCCATTTAATAGTCCCAACTGCTCTCGCTTCCCTCTCTGCAGCGCTGCCTTTAAAGAGACACAACACAACGCCCAGATGACTCAACAGGTGTCCAGTGAGAGTGAGAGAGAGAGATACAGAGAAAGAGAGAGAGAATGGGGAGGTGGGCTGTAATGCTAGTTGTTGCTCTTGCAGTGGTTCACGCCGTCGCGGCCAGAGACATACCGAGTGACAAGGGTCTAACTGACCAGAAGAACCTTGTAACCTTCGGTGGAGTTGGCGGCTATGGCGGCCTCGGAAGCAACGGCCTGCCCGTTGGCGGAGTTGGGGCCGGGGTAGGCGTTGCTGGAGGCTTCGGTGGGACCGGAGGCGTCGGCGGCGTTGGTGGGTTGGGAGGACTCGGCGGCTTGGGTGGAACCGGTGGCCTCGGACCTTTGGGAGGCATTGGTGGAGGTGTTGGCGGTGGTGTAGGTGGCGGTGTTGGCGGTGGTCCCGGTGATCTTCCACTTCCCTGAAGTAACAAGTACGTAGAACACTAGTAGTACGCAGTCATGCCGGCGCCGGCTCGAAGTTGTTGTGGTGGGGGCCTTAATTGGCTGCTCGTTTAACTTGGGTTAGCTGATTAACCTGGTCTTGTATTGGGGTTTGTCTCTGTCAGATTTCAACTTTAATGGTGTTTGATTTAATTTGCTTTGTAATCTCCTATCTTCGGCTTGTTCTGGACTATCAAATAAAATAAACTTATCTTATGTGCTATGCGTTGCTTTCAATTTACGCAAGCGGGCTCCTCCACGCTCTAAACTTGCATTAGAAACAACCGTCTTCCAAACGAAACAATACTCCATCACCGAAACTTAAACCCGTCGTCTTAAACCTTAAATCTTAAATTTATTTTTCATTTTAAATAATATTATAAATATTAGAAATGTAAAATGAGTCGAGATCTCGCATGACATATACCTTATCTCTATCTTAAAAGAAAAAAATAAAAAGCAGGCTGAAATGAAGGGGAACCACCAGGTTCATCACCCTTGTTCCACTTTGTTTGGGACCCAGTTGGCTTTAAGATTGGTTGTGTTAAATCAATGGCATTTACGCCCCAGCCCCATTGCAGTTATTTTTTATTCTGACGAATTAACTGAGAGCTACCCGCTAACTTATAGTACACGAAAATGTCCCGTAGCTTAATTAGAGAAATTATAAGTTTTACCTATCATATTATAGTTTTTAAAAATTAGAATAAGTTGTGAATCTATTTGTTATAACTTATCAAAAGTTGTAGTTAAGCAGTTATAGTATTTGATACCATAAGATGTAAAATAACTTATTTTTGTATAATTATCCATATTATCTTTAATAGTTATAGAATGATAATTTAAAAATTAATTAGTGTATATGTATAAATTTCAAGTGTTATAAAAAATTGATTAGCGTATAAAGAGAGGGAAATAGAGAGAGAACAAAAGATCTTAAAATGGAGATGGCGATAGAAAAGAGAGACGCTTGATTGCGTGGACATAAGGGTAATTTTTTGTTAAAAATAGGGGTAAAATTGTCACAAAAATGTGACTGTTTAATCAAAAGTTGTAAAAATTGGGGTACCCAAACTTTGAAAAAATCAACTTCTATCCCTTCTAAAAGGTAGTAGAAACTATAAACTAGAATTCTACAAACTAAAACAAACACTATATTCCCACTTTTTTTAAGGTAGAAGCTAAAAGTTACAGCTTTTAAACTGCAACAAACATACCCAATATCTCAGTAGTGCTTTTCAATATTTTTTTAATTGAAATATAGAGAAATATTAAAAAAATATTTTGAACTATTTTTATAATTTTAAAATATTTTAAAATTATTTCATAATGCTAACAAAATATAAAAAAACGCATGTTCACGAAGAGATTAGAGACGAAAAAAGTCTCTTATATAAATTTTTATTATATAATATATATTTTTATATTAAAATTTATATTTATAAAAAAACAATTGCATATTTTTTATATTTACATTTTATATCGTATCTGTTTACCGTGCAACCTCTCCTGGCCTATAAATGTTCTGTTTACATGCTGAGTGATATGATATTACTATTATATTGAATATTTTTTCAACAAATATATATTATCATGGTTTTAAGGAAAAAAAAAAAGAAAGAAAACTATGTTCATTCCACTTGCTTACCGATCAACAGAAAAAGTTTAAGTTTGAAAAAGAGGAAAAATAAATATATATTGTTAAAGTTAAGTATATTTAATGTTTCTTAAAATTGTTCTTAAAAATAATAATTAACATTACCATTTAATTAAATAGCTTAAAAAACAATACATATATCTTTATAATATCAGGTTAACAATATCACGCCCTATTGCTATAGTAAAAAATATTTTCTCTAAAGAATTAACATTTGTTTAGATATTTAAGTTTGTCACATTTTGTTTTAATATCTTATATATTTATATTTATATTTATATAACACATAATATAAGATATTGATATAAAATATGGCTAAATCTATATCTTTGTTACTATACTTTCACTTTTTTTGTGTATATTATTTCAACTTTTTACTATTTTGATTACATCACTCAATCAATTTAATTCTTATATTTTGATATTTTTTCATGTCTCGTCTCTAACTTTTTATTATTTCGATTACACTCATATACTTTGACTCGAAAATGTAAATTAAGAAATATAATCAAAATAATGAAAAATTTTGATTATCACACGAAAAAGAATGCTAAAGTATAAAAGTTAAATTAATTTGAAAATGAAGTTCAACAATATAATAGAAACAATAAAAAGTTTTAGTGGCAAAATAAAAAAAAAAACTTAAAAAGTATATGGGCAAAAATATGAATTCAGCCTACAAAATATCAATGCAAATATCAAACTTAAGTGTACAATGAAATCATTTAAAATTTAAAGGAAATTTTGTTTGCTTCTGCATATATATATATATATATGTCAGAATATATATATTTTTTTCAATAAGAAGCATTACATTGTACTTGAAAAAGATTTTCTAGTTCTCAAGAATCCAACCGTGGCATTTTTTACTTGCTAAGTCAAAAATTGGAGAGCCAAGACTAGAAAATCAGCTCTAACAAGACTTGCTATACGTATTTTTCTCAACAAAATTTTGGTAAACTTGAAAATGCTCACCAATGTTGGTGATTAAAATCCACACAACCCTCCTCGTCATTTCTCCCCCTCCCCCTTGGCCACCAACGCAACAAGAGACAAGCTAGATGCACAAAGACTAAATCAATTGGAGAAGACGAGTTGCAAACGAAGACGAAGGTGAAATTGGACAGAGAAGAGACACAAAATCCGGAGAATAAGTTGCAGCGGTATACAAGTTGGTTTGTGATTTAGTAGAGACACTAGATCTAGTGGCAACGATGACTAGTGAAGGCAACAACGACATCTTCTTTTGCAACAACGAGGAGTAGATCAACCTGGTTTGTGATTTTAAAATTTTTTTGTATTGGATGAGTGATATTTTGTGTATTTTATTATTTTGTATATTTGATTATTGATTTTTTGTATGTGTGCATTTTATTATTTTTGTATATTTAATTATTAATGTGTATTTGATTATTAATTTTGTATATATGTGTATTTGATTAATAATTATTTATATATTAAAATAAATAAAATTAAAATTTATTAATAAATAAATAAAATAAGGAGTCAAATATAGCGGAGAATATAGAGTGTTGTTCGAGTTGGTACAATTTTTGAAATAAAATTACAATAAAAAGTGAATTATTTATAATATAATAGGGAGTATGATGGAGAAGATTGTTGGAGTGAGGCTTTTCACTTAAATAACATTTGTTAATTAAAATATAGACCAAAAAAGATTAAATATAAAAAATATTTCAGACAAAACTATTTTTTATTGTATTTGTTAAATTTTTTTAAAAAAATTCACATAAGTTTTTATCTTGAATTTTCAAAATAAATTTATTTTTATCTTATTTAAATATTATAAATAAATTATTTTAATAAAATTTTATTATATTTATTTTAACATATTAAAAAAATAGTTCGGGTACGTGTTTAGATCTTGAGCTGGGCCGCAAAGAAATTGGGCCGGATGACAGTTGAGTTGGTCCATTAAGGATCAGTATTGGGCCCAAAGAGAAACTTTAGCTTGCCCATTAAGGCCCAGCGACATATAAATGTCGGGTCTCTCGCTATGTTCCAGAACACTGGATGCAGTTTCTTGATAAGAAAGGAACGAAAAATTCGAAACCTAGTTCACGAAGAGCTTGGCTACTTTTCTCGTCTCGGAATCGCCGGCAAATCATGGGTCAGGGAACACCCGGAGGTCTGAACCGGCAAGGCCACGGCGGAGACAGGAAGAACGAAGGCGACAAGAAGGAGAAGAAATTTGAACCGGCGGCCCCGCCGGCTCGAGTTGGCCGGAAGCAGCGGAAGCAGAAGGGGCCGGAAGCGGCGGCGCGGCTTCCGACGGTGACGCCGTTGACGAAGTGCAAGCTGAGGCTGTTGAAGCTGGACCGAATCAAGGACTACCTTCTCATGGAAGAGGAGTTCGTGGCGAATCAGGAGCGATTGAAGCCACAAGAGGAGAAGACCGAGGAGGATCGTTCCAAGGTCGACGATCTGCGAGGCTCGCCGATGAGTGTCGGCAATCTTGAGGAGCTGATCGATGAGAATCACGCCATTGTGTCGTCTTCTGTGGGGCCGGAGTACTACGTCGGGATTTTGTCGTTCGTCGACAAGGATCAGCTGGAGCCTGGCTGCGCCATTTTGATGCATAATAAGGTTCGATTGTTCTTGTTTGGTTTGTTACTTTGTTAGCATCGAGGAAATCGTTGTATTGAACAATTAAGCTAGGGTTAGGGTTTGTTCTTGAATCTCAAGAACAAATCTTAACCCTAGCATAAGAAAATACCATTTCAAAAACAAGCCCTAGCTTAATTGTTCAAAATATTAATTTTCTCACCACTGGCAAAATCACAAACCAAATGGTATTTCCTTCTCATTAGTTCGGATATGCTAAATCTTTCTTGAATTAACGCAGATTGTGGTCTGTTTTGGCGATTTAGTATCGGGGTGTGCATTTTTTGTTCTCATCCTTTTTCTGTTTTTTGTTTTCCCCCTTGATATGATTTGATAAGAATACATAGTTAGTAGGTGCCACATGGAGAAATTTAACTGTCAGCAAGCATTCTATGGGAATTCTAGAAAAAGTACTATATTTAGGGATTAGTTATACAATATTGATTCTACTTTGGCATTTATTGCTTTTTCAAAGCATAGGAGGCTTCTGATGCACTAAAATGCCCAGATGCTCTGGCTAGCTTCTTCCCTCTGTCGTGTTTCTTTTGCAGGACTATCATATGAGTAATTACAAAGAAAGCATGCTCAATCGGGCACCAGCTAGGGCAAATTGTTGCTTTATATGCATGCGTTGTTAGTTTCTCTCATCAACTTAAAAATGCCACACGAAATCTCAGGCATTTGTTGATGCAACTTTATATTTATGGTTTAACGGAAAGTTGACTTGTACACAAGGTTCTGGATATTATGATTAGGTTCTGGACATTGCATAATGTTATGATTAGGATCTCTTAGAATCCAATTCAAGACTTAGGTTTTTCCAATCTCTCTTCACTCCTCACCTGGAAATCAAACCCATAACAGAATATATATAATAGAAAATGTAAACAACGAAGTAATGAAAGAATCAGAGCAATCAAACTATCCAAGAAGCACAGAGTTATCCTGGTTCGGACTGCAAAGCGTAATCCTCCATCTAGCCTTCTCACTGAGAGATAAATCCTCTAGAAACCGTTTGAAACAAGATACAAGAACCTTCTTTCTCTCCCTCACACAAGTTCACTGCTCACTCAAGAGAATACAAGGACTAACTTTATCTCTAAGCCTTTCTCTCTCCCTCCCAGCAGTCTCACTTGAATTCAGGGAACAATAGAACGATTTGATGTGTTATGTCCGACTTGAGCCTCTCGCCTCCTATTTATAAACTATAGGGAGGCGGTAGTTACAAGGTTAACAACTTAGCCTATTCAAAAGACTAACATACCCCTCATAATAAAATAACTAAGTTAACTAATCTAACTTAGAAAAACAATTGGACTTCATCTTCATTCTAACAAATTCTTTCTTCAGCTTCTAGAAATAATCTTCCATGCAAAAACCCAACACATAATGCTTTATATAATGCTACTCCATACTGCTGTGCCATAGAGTTTGTGTTACATGGTTTTCTTCTTACCAAAGTGTCACGACCTAGGCGTGGCAATGGCGTGATTTCCAATCTGGTTAGGATCGGGTTAGGTGCTGCCCAGAACAGAGCAGTCGCAGAAACGATTTTGAGGAGGAAGAGAGAAGAGAGAGAGAGAAGTAGAATTCAGTGATTTCTCATTTGATGATATTCATAGCCATATAACTGACTATATATAGGTTGCCCAAGGGTAGATTCTCAGCCCGACCGTTGCAATAAACAACCAGCTGGCTACATACTTAGGAATATTCTATTTGTCCACTCCACTAATAAGGAAATACGGAAATAAAAGTTACAGCAGTATAGCTAATGCAAGAAAATTAAATTGGCAGTAAAGCATATGGTATTAGAGCTAGTGGCGCGTGACAATTCCCCCCTCGTTAGCTCTTTCTTGTCCTCAAGAAAGGCTGAGGAGATTGGCAGATCTGAGAAACTGCTGCAGCAGCTGTAGTAGGTACTCCCATGTACTCTCCTGCTCCCTGCCATTTAACCAACACCTGTATGATAGGTGCCCCCTGCTTGTAGATGACTCGGCGATCCAGTATCACCTTTGGCTCAACTATTCTCCTAACTTCTTTAGGTAGTTGTGGCAGCATAGGACTCGCCAGCTGTGATCCGGTTGACTTCTTCAATAGTGAGACATGGAATATAGGGGGGATGCGAGACTCCTTTGGGAGTTTCAGCCGATAAGCCACTCGGCCGACCTTGGCAATTATAGGGAATGGACCGAAATACTTTGGGCTAAGTCTGGATACAGGCCCGGACGAAATGAACTTAAGATGGGGATATCGTAGCCTTAGGTAAACTTCCTCACCCACATCGAACTCGCGATCACTTTTTCTGCGGTCAGATATTTGTTTCATCCTATTTTGAGCCGATGCCAACTCCCTTTTTAATTGTTGCAATACCCTTTTCCTTTGTTGCAAATAATCTTCCACTTAAGCCACTGTTGAGTAATTTCCCACAACCAGTATTAAGGGAGGTAGGTAACCAAAAAGAGCCTCAAATAGTGACATTTTGAGTGATGAATGGTGGTTAGAATTGTACCACCATTGTGCTATTGACAGCCACTTATGCCACTCTTTAGGGTGCAAAAAACTCATGCATCTTAGATAAGATTCCAAGCTTTGATTCACCCTCTCGGTTTGGCCATCCGTTTGAGGGTGATAAGCTGTGGACATGTTCAACCTTGTTCTTAAGGTCTTCATGAGCTCTTGCCATAGTATACTGGTAAAGACTTTGTCCCGGTCGGAAATAATAGTCTTTGGGACCCCATGCACCTTAACCACCTGATCCAAGAATCCCCGAGCCACATCTTGGGCTGTAAAAGGGTGTGTCAGCCCTATGAAGTACGCAAACTTTGTGAGCCTATCAACAACTACCAAGATGTTGTCCCTTCCCTCAGATTTCGACAGCCCTTCAATGAAGTCCATAGAGATGCTTTCCCAAGCTTGGTTTGGAATCGGCAAGGGCTGTAGAGGTCCCGGATAGGCTACCGTCTCACTCTTACACCGCTTGCACACCTCACAGGACATGACAAATTTCACCACCTCTGCTTTAAGACCCTGCCAATAAAACAACTGTTTTACCCTTAGGTAGGTGTTCTGCACTCCGGAATGCCCTCCTAAGGCTGACTCATGAAGGGATCGCAGTATCCTTTCCTTGACCTTGAGACCATTATCATCTCTAACCACTATCCTTCCATGGTATCTCAGTACTCCCCCACCTAAGCTGTATCCATCCTCCTCCTCGCTGCCCCTAGCAATGCTTTCCAGTATCTGCTTAATCTTTGCATTCCCTTCATAGATGTCAATAATTTCCTTACACCACTCAGGAACTACCGTAGTTATAAGGGCCACTTCCCCAACCTCATGACACCTGGACAAAGCATCGACAACCACATTTTCTTTCCCTTTTCGATACTGGATCACATAATCCAACCCCATATGCTTGGACATCCCCTTCTTTTGCAGTTGGGTGTGCAATTTCTATTGTAATAAAAACTTTATGCTTTCATGGCTGGTTTTAATTATGAACCTCCCTCCCTCAAAAATATGTCGCCATTTATCAACAGCCATTAAAACTGCCAGGAACTTGTTATCGTATATGCTTAACCCTACATGCTTTGATCCTAATGCACGGCTAAGAAAGGCCAGCGGTCTCCCTTCTTGCATCAACACTGCCCCAATGCCGGTTGCACAAGCATCGGTCTCCAATACAAAAGGTTTGCCAAAATCAGGTAGCCCCAAAGTGGGTACTCTACTCACTGCCTCTTTTACCCTTTCAAAGGCTCTGTTAGCTTCTTCACCCCACTTAAACCCTTCCTTCTTCAAGAGTCTAGTTAATGGCTTACTAATAACCCCATATCCTTTGACAAATCTGCGGTAGTAACCTGTGAGGCCCAAGAATCCCCTTAAAGCTCGGACTGATTTGGGTTTTGGCCAATTCAACATTGCCTCTATCTTGCTTTGGTTGGTGTTGACCCCATTTTCCAATATCACATGCCCTAGGTACTCTACTTGGCTTTGATTAAAAGCACATTTAGACTTCTTGATATAGAGTTGATTGGATTTAAGAATCTCAAAGGTGGTTTTAAGGTGTTTTAGGTGAATTTCAAAAGAGGGATTATAGATAAGTATGTCATTGAAGAAAACCAATATAAACTTTCTTAGGTGAGGCTCAAAGATTCGATTCATTAATGATTGAAAAGTGGCAGGGGCATTGGTGAGCCCAAATGGCATCACTAAAAACTCAAAATGCCCATGATGGGTTCTAAAGGTTGTTTTAGGAGTGTCTTCGGGTTTCATCCTAATTTGATAATAGCCCAAGCGAATATCAAGTTTAGAAAAGAATTTGGCTTGACTTAGTTCATCCAAGAGATCTTCCACCAACGATATAGGGAATTTGTCTTTTATAGTTATGGCGTTAAGTTGGCGATAATCCACACAAAAACGCCATGAACCATCCTTTTTCCTCACCAATAAAATCGGAGAAGCAAATGGGCTATGGCTGGGTTTAATGATGGACTGTTGCAACATTTCCTTAACCATGGTTTCTATAATAGATTTTTGAATGGGTGGGTATCTGTAGGATCTTACATTAACAGACTCCGAATTTGGTTTAAGATGAATAACATGGTCAAACTCTCGGTTGGGGGGTAGGCCTTTTGGTTCTAGGAATAGATCGTTAAATTCAATCAGCAATTTATCAAGGAGGGCAGTGTTTTGTACTTGTCCTGCAGTGGTGTTCGGTGTCTTGATGCTGAAATAGGCCTCTCCTAGCCTAGCACTGCCGACGCCTCCTCTATTGACACAATTGAAAACAATTGTGTTAACCACCCCCACTTGTTCTTAAACACCTTTTGGAGCCTCTTTGCAGTTATCATTTTGCATACTCCTGCTTCCCTTCCTGCAGACAGAGTCAGTCTTCTCCCTCCTTTCTCAAAGGAAACTTCCATCCTATTAAAATCAAAACTGATAGGACTAACTTCTTTTATCCAATCTACTCCCAAACGACATCACAACCCCCTAAACCCAATAGTCTCAAGTCTGCCTTGAATAGTTCCCCCTGCATCTCCTAGTAGAATCCTTAGCATGTTGACTTGCTTATTACTCTGCTTCCATTGGCCACAGTTACACTCAGTGGTAGTGTACTGGCCAACTTGCACTTAAGCTTCCCTGCCATTCCTTTATCAAGGAAGTTGTGAGTGCTTCCACTATCAATCAAGATCATTAGGCTGCAGTCCTTTACCTTCCCTTCAATCTTAATTATTTTGTTGTTAGGGACCTTGAGTGCATATATGGAGATTTCTCCATCGTGCTCCCCTTCACATTCTTCTTCAGCAGCTTCTTCTTTGCCTTCGTGCACCCCTTCCTCATTGCCTTCTAATAGCAAAATTTGTCTCTTACATTGGTGTCCAGGGAAATACTTGTCCTCACGCCTATAGCACAACCTCGACAGTCTCCTTTGATCTCCCAATTGGCCACCATAGGATGGGAATCCTCCTCCAGCCACATTCCTTGTCCCAGCACTCTCCTTGGCTGCCTCCCTAGTGGGGTTCCTACTCCCCGGACGAAACGACCCCAATCCCATGCTCTTCTGTTGCTGCTTCTGCTTCTTCGCTAGAGCTTCAACCACCATCTCCTGTAGCCATGCGCTTTCTGACACCTGCTCGATCGTTCTGGGCTTCAACAATTTAACCATTGGTCTTAATTCATTATTCAACCCGCTTAAATAACTAGACACAAAATAAGCTTCAGACATGTGAGGATTATGGTGGATCATAAGTGACTTAAGCTCCTCAAACCGTTTTTGGTAGGATTCTACACTTCCGACCTGCTTCAGCTTATTAAACTCTTCGACCACGTCTACCATGCTTCTTTCCCCGAAGCGTTCATTCAATCTTTTTGCAAATTCTTCCCAAGTGTGAATCCTTCCCGCTCCCACACATCCTTGATACCATGCATCCACCACCTCGTTAAAGTAGGCCAAAGCCAAAGTTACCCTCTGCCTTTTAGGTATATTATACCATTCAAAAACTCTCACACCTCCTGATCCATCATCTAGGATTGACTTTTTCAAAGGTTGGTATCTCCATTCGGGGCATAGGAAAACTAGGTGGTTGGTGATTAACTTGGTCGTCCCCTCTTCTCCTCACAGATCCTTCCATTTCCTCTTCTGGTTCAATCAATCTCATTTTTCCGGTGGCCACTTCCGTGGTTCATTATATTGTCCCCTAGAATGGGTTCAGTTCTTCCTTTGGGAGGGAAGTCGGGTGAGAGCCTTACCGCATGCTGCCCAGTGAACATCAACATAAATCGTTGCATCTGAGCTCCTAACTCCTCCCGCACCCTCGCAATGGAACTATCCAACTTGCATTCCATTCCTTCCATGGAGCTCTCGACCTTGTGGTCCAATGCTACGATTGCTTCGTGCTCCCTTGTAACTCCCAACTCCAACTGATCAATTCAATTGTGGAAATCAACCAGTGACGAGCTGACTTGCTGCAGCTGCATCTCTAATCCCTTCATTCTAGTCTCGTCCACGACTGGTTTAGTGTTCTCGGCCGAGAATCGGAGCTTTGATACCAAGTTGTCACGACCCAAGCGTGGCAATGGCGTGATTTCTAATCCGGTTAGGATCGGGTTAGGTGCTGCTCAGAATAGAGCAGTCGCAGAAACGATTTTGAGAAGGAGGAAGAGAGAGAGAGAGAGAGAGAAGAACGTTAGGAAGAAGTAGAATTCAGTGATTTCTCATTTGATGATATCCATAGCCATATAACTGACTATATATAGGCTGCCCAAGGGTAGATTCTCAGCCCAGCTGTTGCAACAAACAACCAGCTGGCCACATGCTTAGGAATATTCTATTTGTCCACTCCACTAATAAGGAAATACGGAAATAAAAGTTAGAGCAGTGTAGCTAATGCAAGAAAATTAAATTGGCAGTAAAGTATATGGTATTAGAGCCGGTGGTGCGTGACACAAAGTTGAAACTAGGTTTTATTGCTTGACTGATTTGTTGGTCATCCATGATTTGCCAAGAATGCAACATTAATAATAAAATCTAGTTTTTTTTTTAATTAAAACAACATACCAAGCCTTTATCCTGCTATGTGGGATCACCCACATGAATTCTAGATTTCCTTATATTAATTTCTATCAATGGTTATAAGGCCCATATATTTAATATCAAACCTAAGTGTTTCCCACCAAGCCTGTTTTGGTCTTCTTCTACCTTTTTTGCTAACTAGTTCCATCCCATCAACTCTCCTGACAAGGGTTGTTTAAAATGACCTGGTTATGCCTGTGAAGGCACTTTTGCATAAAAAAGATTGATTAGTTTTCGGGGGCAATTTTTAACTCAAGAATTAACTACATGATTTACGCATAGAAGGCCACCATATTTGAATGTGTAGGATAACATGAAAGGATGTTACTTAGGTACCCACTTTCTGTTGATCTTCATTTTTCAAATGATCATATTTCTATGTCCCAATCAGCAGCCTGGCCCAGACATTGCTCCTGACCCCCCCTCCTGATCAACTAATTTGATTATAGAGGGAGTCTGGAGCAAAGGTCCCTCTTATTTGATGGCTTCTGGCCTTGTCCCACAAGTAACCAATCCTCTTTTGCTGCTGAACATACCATGCAGAAGCCCTACCTGTATTGCCTATGATGCTTTAAGCTTGCTACATTTTCACATGGATGTGGCCATCATCATTTGATGGTTTGGAACTCATAAACTCATAAAAACTGATTCTGCAACTAGCTCTTTGACAGTTCATCTGCTCATGAGTAACTAATTATCCATCAAGATCCATTTTCTGTCAGTCTGGAAATTTTTGCCATTTTTTTTTTTACCATTTGATGATATTCATTTACTTGAGAAAGATTATTTTGGAAAATAATTTGTGGTTCTTTTACTCCCATTGCTCCTTCAGGTTCTCTCTGTTGTTGGGCTGCTTCAAGATGAAGTCGATCCAATGGTGTCTGTCATGAAGGTTGAGAAGGCTCCTCTAGAGTCATATGCTGACATAGGTGGGTTGGACGCACAGATACAGGAAATAAAAGAAGCTGTTGAACTCCCTCTAACACACCCAGAATTATATGAAGACATTGGTATCAAGCCTCCCAAGGGGGTCATACTCTATGGAGAACCAGGAACAGGCAAGACATTACTTGCAAAGGTCTGTACTTCTACATCATTTTATGTGGTTGCTGCTTGTCATTTATTTGGGTTACCTGCTGTGTCTGTTCTTTTCATGATCTTTAGCTGATGAAATGTGGCTTTCAGTATTTGCATGTTTACTGCAGTCATTGTCTGCCGCATAAAAGTTGTGTATGTTGATAAATTTGTTTTTTGCGCAGAGCGTAAGATCCATTTCCCTGGCTGTTTGTTTAATTTAATGATCTATAATCTGCTTTTTATTATTTGTTCATATTGTTGCGAATGCCAGAGGCTTCCCTTGTTAATGTATGTACTTTACCCCTGATTCCCTTTCTTGCTTAATTATTTATTCTGTTTTGACATACACACTGCTTTTTTGCTTGGTTTGGATGTTAGGCTGACATTGTGCTTTGGTGGATAATAACTTCAATAAGCATTTTATCAAAATAGAGATTTTATTGGGGAATGAATTTTAAACCCATCCACTTTGTAATAATGTCCATCTGAGCTTGTTCTTGTTGTCATCCATCAGTCCTCAACGAAAAAGATAAATGATCCTCTGCGCCCCCACCAAACAAAGAGAAATACAACACTCAAGAGTATATGATTTGACAAGTCAACTTAGCTTGGTTTCAGAAACCATATCCACTTCATAGTTAGTTTGTGAGCTGGGGGAGTTGTATTTCTTCAGTTGACTGGTAAGTAGAGGTGTCAAATGGGTGGGGTGGGCCAACCTCCAATGGGGGGCCTAGTACAGCCCCATGGACATCACTAAAAAAGTCAGATTGGCCGGGCCCATTTAATTTTTTAAAAATTGTTTACAATTTTTTAAAATAGAAACTATTGTTGAAAATGAATAAAAATTGTATCAAACGTGTTATATTTAGTTATAAAATTTTAAATATTATGCAACCATCTTGAAAGTTGACATTTAAGTGTACTGCTGGAATATAAGTTACTGCCAACTGGTTCAGGCACAGGAAAATATGCTACCTCATTGATCTTTGATTACCTAGAAGCATTTTTTTTACACTGATAATTCTTTGCATTCCATCTGTTTAGCTTTCAGCAACAAATCATTGAATATGCAATAATAATAGATAAAATGAATAGAGTAGTATGGGTTTTTTGTAACAAACTTTGTGTTTTCTTTTTTTAATTCTACATTTTTGTTATTTAGCAAGGTTGTCTATGAATTCTTTTCCTGTATGTGGGGTTGGGAGATGAGGCTGTGAGGGAACAGGGGATGCAATTTAACGTAGAATAGTTCAACAGTTGCACACTACATACTTTGTGATTGTCCATTATAGTTGTCAAAGGTGCACTTAGGCTCAAGGCGCATGCCATGTGTATATAAGTGTATTAAAACCCTATTTCCTGTCCATTTGTCATCTTAGATCTTATTTCTTGTTCATTTGATTGCTTTTTCTTGTATGTCCGTGAGAGGCAAACCTAGTGGTGTATGCCGGGGGTCTACCGGATCTCCCATTCGCTGGGATCATTTTACAATTTAGAAGAAACTAATTATTTGCTGTAATTGGTTTTCACTGTGTTCCATTCTATTTTTTTTTTCTTTCTTCTAATTTGTTGCGATTTAGAAGACACTAATTGCCAAGAAACAAATTGTTTTTTACTCTCTGCTCTTACTGATTTTTTTTCTCTTCTAATTTCTTTGGAATTTAAAAGAAACTATTTTTTTTTTTTTGCTGTGTTCTGCTGTAATTTTGTTTTCTTTTTTTCTAATTGCAAAAGGCCTTGGAAGAAACTAATTGTTTTCCTGTCTGCTATAATTTTTTTCTTTCCTGTAATTTCTTTTGTAGTTAGAAGAAACTAATTGCAAAAGAAGCTAACTGTTTTTTTTTTTTCAATAATATTAGTTTTCATTATAGGGTTGGTTATTTGTCATTTATGATTTTATGAGTTTGCATCTAGCTCCTTATGGGTACATTATACATATTAAAAAGAATGGTGTATAGTATTTTATTAGCTTTTTGAATAAATGTGTGCCTCATGTGCATGAGGCTTATCCTTCGCCTCGCATCTAGGCCCGGATCACTAATTTGCACCTCAGTGCACCTCACACCTTTGACAACTATGTTGTCCATTCAACTTTGGCATGGTTACATGTCAAAGTGATCTTAATCTCTATCTTTTTGTTCTTTCAGGCAGTAGCAAATTCCACATCTGCAACTTTCTTACGGGTTGTTGGAAGTGAATTAATTCAAAAGTATCTAGGTGATGGTCCAAAGTTAGTGAGGGAACTTTTCAGAGTTGCTGATGATCTCTCTCCATCAATTGTATTCATTGATGAGATTGATGCGATTGGTACAAAAAGGTGAGACCATGAACTGAATTTATGTTTAAAGAAAAATTATTGGATTTGCACATTTTTAATTATGTAACATACAGGTATGACGCCCACTCAGGTGGTGAACGTGAAATTCAGAGGACCATGTTGGAACTACTGAACCAGCTAGATGGTTTTGATTCAAGAGGAGATGTCAAGGTGATTCTTGCAACAAACAAAATTGAGTCTCTCGATCCTGCCCTGCTTCGGCCTGGTAGAATAGATAGGAAGATAGAATTCCCACTCCCTGATATTAAGACTAGAAGGCGCATTTTCCAGGTAAATGCAAGAAATTATTATAGAATACAAGGTCAAATATGGTATAAATTTTCATCAGCCTTTATGAGAACTATTCTACCTACCTAGCCTTGAATTTTAAAATGCAGATACATACATCGAGAATGACATTGGCTGATGATGTCAACTTGGAAGAATTTGTTATGACTAAGGATGAGTTTTCTGGGGCTG
This sequence comes from Diospyros kaki, assembly GCA_036245055.1. NCBI lineage: Eukaryota > Viridiplantae > Streptophyta > Magnoliopsida > Ericales > Ebenaceae > Diospyros > Diospyros kaki. Next base: position 41,387,542 of record BSEG01000007.1, on the reverse strand, counting down.
ATATAAAGGCAATATGTACTGAATCTGGTTTACTTGCTTTGAGAGAGCGTCGTATGAAGGTGAGACATCTATTCTTTCTTTGGTGGTAATAATCTTTTAGTGGAGGCTTCCTCTGTGGTGGTCATATTAGAAAAAATGGTGCCTGCTTCTCTGAGTCTAAGCATATACCTGAGTTTTAACTTCATGGAGAGAAGGGATTATTACAGTTTGTGAAGGGAGAAGCCACAGAAAATACAAGATGTAAAAGAAAAACCAGAGGAAAAAAGAAAGAGATCCTCTTATGTGGATATGTTTTGTGGGCATAATCTATTGTCAATCTTCAGCACAACATTTTTTTTCTCTGTTACTCACATCACCAATGGCAAACCTGCTCGTTTGGGATTGTAAACTTTGTTTAAATTCAAGCTGTCCATGTTTCACCTTTTAACTATGGCGTGAACAAAAGAATTGGAAATGCTTAAAAATAGACTAGCTAAGAACAATAACCATGAAGATAATCAATGTCAATGAGAAACCATTATCTTCTCAACTACCATTCAATTTAACATTGCTTCCATATGTCGTCTTTTCTCTGTAGATTCATTTGATAGAATCTACTGGTTATGCTCCATTATATTTAGTTGCAAGTTATTTATCAGTTCTTTGAGAGTAAAGTCTTCATTTGAATCAGGTTACGCATGTCGACTTCAAGAAAGCAAAAGATAAGGTCATGTTCAAGAAGAAAGAAGGCGTGCCAGAAGGGCTCTATATGTGAAAATGCCTGAGTCTCTATCAGACATCATGATGTGTATCTCTCATTCTGAATCTTGTCACTTGATATTCCTGTTATGCTTGTTTGAGTATTTGGCCTCGTGGTTGCTACGGACTACCATCCTATGTTGAATGATGGAAGTCTGTGGCAGGAGCATTCTGGTCAATTAGTTTCTTTTTGAATCAATATACTCGTCTTCTTTTGATAGCCTTTTACTTGAAAAGCTTCAGTATACAAGGCCATGTTGCTTGTTGACTTCTTTTTTTTTCTCTTTTGGAGGGGGGATAAGTGCTAACTTGACATTCATTGTTTCCCTCACCATGGGTGCAGAAAGCCCGCCCTGCCAGTCTACTCTAAGCGTAATCCAAATTGGCAATTTTATTTTGATTTACTAGTTGAGATGCTATGGTAGATGGTGTACCTGTTGTTGGTTGATGTCCAATGATTTAGGGATCTGAATCAACAAGGTCAAGTAAGAATTCATTCTGGAAGACAAGCTTGGTTTGCGTGGTTGTTTCTTCGAGCTGGATTAACATCAGAATGGCGAGGGATGAATTGCATATTTTTTCCCAATTTATTTCATGTATAGTTATTATTTATCTGTTTGTTTAATGAAACAGTCAGGGGACCATGTTATGTGGTGACCACATTAGGGGGGGCTGCCAAGTGGTGGTTTGTGGAGTGGAAGCATCAACAAGGAGTTAGTGGGACTACAGGAAATAATTTGTGTTGATTAGGTGATGAAGTATTACCATTTTTGGCTGTCTTTTATCAAAGAGCGAACCATCAGTGGGAGTAAGCAAAAAACCATACTACCAATTCTCCCTATCTTCTTTTTTGTCTAGTGGTGACTGACCAAATATGCTTTCTCTCTGTCTTCAGGACTGGGCAAATGCTCAAAAGAAAATTCAGAACTGCAATTCTTAGCCAACAAAATGAAGTTCCCTCAACGTCAAGCTTGGGTCAGAGCTGCAGAGCTTTCATCAAGGAGGAAGAGAGGCTGAAAGAGAGAAACATAATGTAAAATGGACCCAGAAAGTTTAATGTGCAAGCACGATCCAGGTACAAGTGTTCCTGCTCTCACATGCACTAGTTAGTATACACCACTCTTTGGTCTCTCCTCTTTCTCGCTCTTTTCTTTTGGATTTTGTTTTAGTATGTGAATGAGAATTGAACCTCTGGATTCTCTTTTGAACTCACTGTTTTTCTTTGGTCCATGCAGAAATCTTTTGTTTTGTTAAAGTTCATGATTAAATAATTTCCTGGCCAACTTTAACTTCAATTCTGTAATTCTCATCACAATATTCAAATATAATAATGTGAAATATATAATTAAAGAGATAATTACACCAACCTCGGCCGAGGTTAAGTGAAATAACAACGGTTACCCCTGTGTTTTCAAGAATTATTACGCCCTCCCTTAAATTTTGAAAATAGGTCACACTTTGCCCCCTGCTGTTAGTTAACCATGGTTATCTTTTTCAAAATACTGAAAATACCTTTACTCTCCCCCCATCTGTCTTTCTCTCCAGTATCTCTTTCTGCCATGGCAAACACCTACTCTCTCCTCTTTCTCCCTTCCCCCTCTTGGTCACTCTCTCTTGGGTGGGTTAGGCAACCCCAGAAATGGCGGAAGGAATCTTTTCTATGTTTTTCATTCACCTTGTTCATTTTTCTTCTCCTTGATAGACCGCTATAAGAGAAAGCCGCGTAACGTGGAAGGCCCCCTGTGTCAAAGGGAGAGCTTCTGCACCTCTCAACACATTTGAACAGGTTTTTCAAATTTTGTAGAAAATAAAATTTATAGATTTTGTAGAAAGCTGGAGATATAAAACTAGAAAACAATTTCCTCAAAAGTCTCACCGTGTTTTTCTTGGTCTTTTTCTACTTTTTTGGGGTCATAATTGCGGATTAACATTGATATGTGATCTCTAATGTTTTACCGCTTTTGGCTTATTAGAACTTAGGAAATTTCACATGCGCATATATCTGTAAGATTTTTCCCGGGGTAGATATCCATAATATTCCCAGGATTTTTGCATTAGTTGACATGCATGTTGTATCAGTGATGATAACCCATTTGTCTCCTGGACCAACTGTTGAAACATCTGAGAATCTTTTTACTGCATAAGAGTAGCTGACTTCATTGTAGTCGTTAAATTACATGCCCTTTCTTGTACCAGGCTTGTTGCCTTCTTCTAGTAAATCTTCCCGCCTTGAGATTTTCACTGTAATCTATGTATTTTGATTCCATTGTTCCTCAATGGAGTTGCCTTTACATGTTAGTTAGATGGTCTCTCATATTAATTGTGTCTAGGCCTTTCATCACATGGGTGGGGGAGCCTTGTTAGTAATGGTAAAGTCACTTTTTTGTGACTAGAAGATCATCGAGTCTAGTACACGCATTAAACGGGCTGGACTGCCCAGCCCTGCAGTAATTATGCCACAGCAAGAATAAGTTTTTGAATTTTATGCCATGAATTTTATGTTTGGTGTGTATACACTTGCATTATTTTTTTTATTTATTTATAATTTGTTTATTGAGCAGCAGCTCTTGATATGAACCTATTGCAAGGAGAGTTGGATTGCCATGATCCGTGGTTAAAAGACTTTTCATTTTTGTTTCTTGATGTATCTGTGGTTAGATTTAGTAGACTTAAGTCTACCTAAAGAAAGATTGATGACTAAGCCAGTAAAGAACACCTCATCATCATAGTTTGTAGAAAGTACTAATTTTATAAATTAATTTTTTATATTTTTGTATATTTATAAATTTATAAAGTTCAGTAATACTTTTGTAAGTATTAGTTATTAAATAGACCTTTTTTAATACTTGTGCAAACTCACTTGTAGTTATGGTCAAATTATATCGCATGTTTGCAAATTATGGTGGTGAGGTGGTGAATTTTGATTGGCTGGCTTTACAATTTGAAATTACAAGTTTTAGGTAGACTAAGTTTAACCAACATGAAGTAACGGAATTATGGTCGTTTAACGGAAAGGTTAATTTATTTTGATGTCCTGATTTTTATTTTTTTTTTCTGGTGAATCTCGACCTATAACAACATATTTCCATTAGGTTGTTGATTTTAATTCTTATAATCCAATATATAGGTTCGATGTATTTGAATTCGGTCCTGTGTTAATTGGCCTACTGAAGGCGAATTAATTTCGTATAAATGTATGTCCGTGAGTAACTTATCAGGCCAAGTTAAATGGGTCTATGGCCTAATATACCCAATATTATTAGAATTTCGAAATCGTTGTATGCCAATGTGAATGTAATGTGGGGTTAATTATGCCCAGAGACAGTAATCGGCCACTATTGCTATGGAATTTGTTGTAGTCCAACGATGAATGAAATTCGATGCAACTCCAAGCAACTTCAAATGTAATGTCGGTCATAAGTAAGCCCATGGTATGTTGGTAACTATTTTGGGGATAATAGTTAAAATACGGGTCATTGATATGGAATTTGCTCCAATTGAAAGCGCAAGACCTTTCGAAAGCAGCTTCATGCAAACCCAGAATATGAAATGTTGGGCCAAATTGAACGGTGAGTTGTCCCAATTGAGTCATGAGGCCCGTAATTGGCAATTTGTTGTAAATGAGGGTACCTTTTTTAATTTGGGCCGCATGCAGGCCCATATTATGCAACTAAGCCCATATTTTTTAAATTGGACTGAATTGTAGCCCATGATTTTTTGAGTTTGGGCCGCAGCTTGCCCATATTAAGGAATTTGGGCCCAAACAGCCCAACTTTTTTATTTGGGCCAAACTTGGCCCCATTATTTTTAAATTTGGGCCGTAGCAGGCCCATATTGTGCCGTGTGGGCCCCATTTCAGCCCAATATTGTTAAGTTCGGGCCAGACTAAAGAAATTTGGGCCGAACAAGAGTCCAATATTTTTTATTTGGGCCAAACTTGGGCCAATTATTTTTTGAATTTGGGCAGCCCACAGGCCGGTATTATACAATTTTAGTCAAACTAAAGCCCATATTTTTTGAAATTTGGGCCGGTTGTCTACATTATGCAGCTTGGCCCACGCTGGAGCCCATTTTTTTAATTTGGGCCGCTGCAGGCCCATGTTACAAATTTTGGGCCAAACTGAAACCAATATTGCCCAAATTTTGTGGGCCACAATGGAGTCCAAATTTTTTAATATAGGCAGACCCGTTACACAAATTGGGTCAAGACCCATTTTTTCTTAATTTGGGCCATGCAAAGCCCAGTTAGGAAATTTAGGCTATGCTGGAAAAAAAAAACATTGTTTCAGAGCCGAACTAGAGTCGCAGATTTTTTGAATTTGGGCAGCTAGCAGGCCCATATTACGAAATTTGGGCTAAACTGGAGCCCATGATTTTTTGAATTCTGCCTCTTGGCATGCCCATGATGCGAAATTTGGGCCGCAAAGGCCCACAATGTGAAACAAAGAGTCATTTATTCCATTTCAGCCGTATGAATACAAAGAGCTTATTGCATGTGGCACCATGATAAAATATTCCAACGATTTCGGGTAAAAGCAAGTCGGACCAATTGATAAAATGTATGTCCACATGTTTTTGAAAAGATTAAAAAAAGTAGAATTCAAAACAATAAAAAGAAATATAAAAATTTAGCTTAAGTTTAAATTTGCCTTTTCCACGCTATTAAAAAGAAAAACATTTTTTAGCATCTTTTATCTTGGTTTCTTTCACGACTTTCAGTAATCCTAGCATTTTATATAAAAGTAATGATTACTAATGCAACCCACCATCATTGCTCTGATCCATTATGACAATGCTTTCTATCAAATTTTGAGCAAGAAGACATCAGACTCACCATCATCGACAGGCTTCGATAGAAATTTTTCCTGCGGCGTCGGTTCATCCACCTGATCACCACTGCTGATCCAAACATGTACAAAATAACACAAGACCCACCATATATGAACTGACATCTATCAGATGGGGTTCTTCATTTCATCCCCTCACCATGGTTGTGGCAGCACAACATCATTAAAACATGTCGTTGGATGCTCTTTCTCAACATAATTCTGGCGAATACATCCATGCGCTTGGTGTGAAGACAAGGGTGACAACATTAGCTAGCAGGTTGTGACTCTGCTAGTGTTGCGTTAGTGTTCTATTCTGAGGCCACAAAACTAATAGCAGTCAAAGAGCGTTTCTAAGATAGGACGAGTCACTTAAGTTTTATTACTAATCTACCATATCTAGGACAATGCAATTTAATTAGGCTTTGCTTTGGGCAGGATACTTGTTCGTTACTTAAAAAGCATATCTGTGAGAGATGTCGCACTTTTCAGCATATGCACACCCTGAACAAACTTTATGAACCCTACGCATTCAGTGAACAGAAGGCTGGTTTACTGTACCCTTATATGTACAGTCAAAGTAGAATGAAAAAGTTTCATTTTCTTTCTTGTTCTTTTGAAGAATGAAAGGCACTAAAAATGAGAGAATCATTTGAGCCTGTGTCTTTTAGGCTTCAGCCAATATTGTATTCAAAGAATGTCCTGATATTTTGAAAGAACCTAGAGACTTGACAACTGGCACCATAGAAATTTTTGGACCTGCCTTCTTCAAGATAAGAACTAGGGAGGAAAGATAGGGTATTGAACCATGAGATGAAACAGGACAAAAATATAAACATATGCCTGGAATTGTAATTGGAGCAATTTCAAGTACTAAATACCTCTTTGTCTGACCACAATTTAGATGAGAATAAGAACAATTAGGGCTGCAAATGAACAGGGTCACTCGCAAAAGTCTGGAAGCTTAGACCGATTAGGGCTTGTTCATAAACAAACTTGAACTAGATTTTTAAGCTGGCCTAGAAAACGAGCTGAGCTTGAGTCTCAAGGTGCTTGGTTCATTTCGCCTCGTAAACAAGCTTATTTATGGCTCATTTATAAGCTTGTTTATAGGTTCACTTATAGGTTTATTCCAAAATAATGTGTTTTTAACTACTTGTATTTTATTTCATACTGTGCATATTATACAATATTTAGATATATATTAAAATATTCTAATTTAATGTGTTCTACTAGTTTAAAATGTATATTAAAACATAATGCTTTGAACAAGTTTTAAATTTAGTGTCCATGAAAAGGCTTGTTTTGAAGCTCATTTAGTATAAACAAACCAAGCCTAAACTTAGCAAATCTCTTAACGAGCCAAGCTCAAGTCCAATACAATTCTTAAAAAACAAGCATGAGCCTAGCAAGACTCAGCTTGTTTGCAACCCTAAGGGCAATATTCCAGTGAGGTATGAGTTCTTGGCTTCCCGCAAAGCCCGCATTTCTCATTTATCCTGCCTCAGTGCCTCTGCACGAGATGCAATGTACGTGCACAAAAAAAGCACATAAAGGACTGACATACCAATACATTGGCAAATTGACAGACGTTCGCTGAAAGTATAGGACCTTTTGACAGTCCACATCAAGAACCATATTCAAGTTGAACTCAACTTATAGGACCTTTGAACTCCCAAAAAAAAAAAAAAAATCCCCAAGAAACTTCATGATTAACGGGTTGATGTGGTCCTTTTGGTGATTTTAATGCAGGGATTTTATCATGCCCGGCATTGTGTAAAGATCATATGTTTCGACAGATGTCTATCATATATCAATCTAGTGTACAACACTCATTAATCGGCTTCTTATTCTATACCTGCAGCCTAAAGTGCCCCAAGACAGGTCTACTGCCTACTAACATCCAACACGACAATAAGAGATAGGCAACTGAACATAGTTAAAAAACATCAAGGTAATGCAACCCACCTTAAAAGGATAATTTCTTGGTTCAGCCTTATAAGACGCACAAAGCTGAGGCCAATCTGAATGATTTATTTTTGAAACAGTATATAACTAAGTTTATCAAGCTAAAGTTGAGTTTCAAAAATTCAACTGAGTGCTAAAGTGTATTTTGGCATTATTTGCATAATAGTCAATACAAAATGTGGAAATGTCATTGGTTTATAGGCATATGAAATTTCACACAAAATTTAGCAATTACAACAAATTTTTGGAATAAAAAAAAACTAGAAAAAACACGATCAATGAATCGCTATAAATTACTCAAAAAAATTATATATGAATATCAACAAGAAAAAACAAACAAATATATTTCTTATTTAAAAAATTTATAATAGTAAAAATCATATCTAACTGCAAAAGAAGGGGAAAAAAACATAACAACTTGCTTGTATATAGCAATTCTGTTACCCAACCATATACAAAATAGCAATAATACAAAGTCCTATCACAAAAATTAACCCCTGATCCTAAAAGATGGTTCAAATTTCTACTTCATTTGTCTTAAAATTGTGTAAAATTTACCAAGTGGAAGGATACATAATTTTTTTAATTTTCCATTCTATCCATAATTAACTAGATATTTACGATCTAAATAAAACTAAGTACTTATAAATTTGAATTATTAATAATCAATTTACTCTGTTTTTAGATATATATGCTTTAATTTCATTAACTAGGGGTATATTTAATAAAATAATAAAAAATTTATGTTAACATTAGTTAAGTTTTTTACCTGAGTAATGTTTTTCAATATGATAAATTTAATTAAGATTGGTAATCTATAATATATTAATAGCAGCAAAACGTCACAGCATCCCGTGATCTCGTGTGTGTAATAATACTCATACGACATCACTTCGATTGTTAATGTAGGTGAATGATGAACCCAGTGTGTGGGGTTCCAGACCCTAAAATACAATCTTACACCAGATTATAAGGAAACTTGTGGTACACTTACCCTCTTTGTAGAATCAGGTGGAAAAAACCCGTTGAACCAAGTGATGTGTGTGAGGACTAGACTTGGTTAAACTACAAAGTCTTGACCGTCATTGAATAGTGCACGCTGGCATCTAAGGTGTGTTGTTGGATGCTACATTTGTAAATAATTTGATTTTGATGCTTAAATCATAATTAAAAAAATAATATTATTTATAAAAAAAATTCTTTGAGAAGTCAGAGGTGGGCATCAGTTGCAATGTGTGTATGGCAAAGGACTTGACATGATTGCTACTCAAGAGGAAATGAGTGCTCAGGCAAAAAGAAGCAACCGACCTGCGCACGACGGACTAAACAAATACTAGGGAAGGGGAATCAGACCTGCGTACAATAGAAGAAGAGAGTGCCGACAACATAGACTGCAGAAGTTACATAGGTGAAGAAGTCGGAATTGAAAAATGTTCGTCTACATCAAATTCTGTCGCGCAGTGATTCATTGTTTGCCCTAAAAGTCGGAGCGCGATGAAAACTGTGTAAAGGCTCCACACTTGCAGCAGAAGAATCGAATGACAATGAAAATCCTAGTTTAAGACTCAAAACTCGCAGCAGAATAATCGAACGAAACGAAAACCCTAATTTGCCTCAAAACTTGCAGCAGAAGAATCTAATGACATCAAAAACCCTAGTTTTAAGTCACAACTTGCAGCAGAATAATCATACCACAACCAAAACCCTAGTTTAAGGCTGAAAACTTGCAGCAGAACAATCGAACCACAATGAAAACCCTAGTTCAATGCTTCAAACTTAGAATAATATTCAGGAACCTGAACGATGGAGAAAGTAAATACTCCGTTGCAAGCGAAAATTAAAAACGAAGAACAATTTTACGTACGTCGAATCCTATCTTGAACTTGGCTCCATCGCCGCCTTTGTCGGCCAGGAGCCGGCCGCCGCCGCGCCTCTACTCCAAATTTTCTAGTTATCCTCTTCTCCTCTGTAAAATTGTTTTCCGAATTCTAATTGCTATAATAATTATTAGAAAAAATTGACATTATTATGTCAATTTTTTCTAATAAATTTAAAATGAAATTCAAATTTAAATTTTTTTAGCAAAATGTCAAATTAACTACTGAAACTTTTATATAAGCGGTGAAAGGAATAAAAATACTCATATTTTATCAAAAAAATTATATGATATCTTAAATTTTTAATACGTGTCATTAAACACTTTTATTCTAAAAAATTAAAACTATTAAACACTTCTCTAATTAATGTCTAATGAATCCGATGTTTTAAGTGTTTAATAATTCTATTTTTTTTAAATAAAAATGTCTAATTAGACAATTGGAGATGCCATATGATTCTAACAAAGTAAAAAAATATTCTTATGCCTTCACTCATTTGGTTATGTTAGACAATCATCAACTTTTCAATTTAACACTATTAGATAATGAACCCCACTTCATCCTTCAATCTATGGAGTTATGTCACATTGGTGTTAAATCAAACTCACCAAAAAAAACTTCGATTCAGTTGATTAAACAAATGATGCATATTTTTATTTTTTAACTTGATTAAGTTAAATACAAATTTGTTTAGTTAATAACAATTCAAAATATCAACAAAAAAAAGGGCAAAAATAACCTAAAGTACAAAACTAAGTTAAAAAGGGCAATTTTTTGCTATACTTCAATCAATTCAATTATTTTGATTATTTTATCAAATTAACTAAACAAATCAAACCGTACTAAAATTACTAACCAAATTGAATTCATAATTTCAATCAATTTAATTTGATTAGTTCAGTTAAAATTTACACAAAAATTTCACCCCTAATTAAAATGAAAAGGTGCATAAATTTACACAAAAATTTATTCAAGCACCTAATGAATAAAAATGAATCTTTCTACCCTTTCCAAAAATCCCTTTTTCTAATTTCTTGTTAGCACAAATGGATCATAATTTTTTTTATGTGCATTTTCACGTATCAATCACTATAATTTAGGATTTTAAAAATGGTCTTGTTTTTGAAAAAAAAAATGATAAAATGTCAAATTAACCACTAAACTTTAAAATGAACAAAATAAATCACTAAACTTTCACATACAGCGTTAAGTTAGCCAACTGTTGATTCCGTCTAACAACATTAAAATAAAAGATTGATAATTAACTAACATCACCTTTTGTATGAAAATTCAACAATTTATTTAGCTCATTTAAAAGTTCTATGGAAAATGGCAGTTCATTGTAATGTAGTAACAATCTATATACATAACAAAATATTATTAAATTATTATACCCATGTCAATCTAAGGCAAGTGAAGTACAAAATTTAATGCATTTTGAGATTAATAGAATCCCATCCAGAGAAGCATGTACAAATATGAGAAGAACTGTCACTAATTGGAGGGGACATAAGCATCTTAACAGGTGGGAGTAATGAATGCCAAGACAACCTTGAGAAGAATCAGTAGGAGGATTTGATAAGATCAATGAAAGGAATAAGAAAGCCTAAATAAAAAGGGTCCTCTTTAATTTCAAAAAAATCTACCTAAATTTTCAGTTCTTTGTGGCAACGCCTTTGATTTAACTTAAAAAGAAAGTATAGTTGGGAGATTCAGGGAACCTTGTATCCTCAATAATCCATGCCACCCATTCCTGCTCCCATTGCTGGAGCTTCCTTATCATCCTTGGGGAGCTCCACGACAACAGCTTCTGTTGTAGTCAACAGAGATGACACACTGCAGAGCAACATCTCATCAGTAGGCACTTTACCAGCAGAATATAACACACAGCAATGGTAGCACAAGGAATTTTAAGAGGCTCCCAAACTACCTTGCAGCGTCTATCAATGCTGTTCTAATGACCTTCAGTGGATCAATAATTCCTGCGCTAACCATGTCTACATATTCACCTGCTTGTACAAAATAACGGGAAACTTGTCACGAGTATTGCAAAGACCAAAAACTCAATCTTATTCTGAGAGAACGTTAAGGGCAGGCAGTGGCTGATATGAATGATGACAAACCTTTAGCTGCATCATATCCGAGTTCAGGGTTATTCTGTTCCAATAGCTTGCCAACAACTACTGCCCCCTCGACTCCTGCATTGGAAACAATTGTATATGCTGGCGCCTGCAAGAACCAGATCCATAGATCAGGAATAGACTCAAGCAAGTATGTGGGCTTTTGAAGTTTGGCTTATTAGAGACACGTCAAAATTTAATTTTCTAACTGTAGAATACGAATATGAACCATACAAATTTTCAATATATAGTGATCTCCAAGGATTCATGACCATAAAGGGGGAGAATGCTAAGTTATATATGATAACAGAGTTTTATAAAAAATTGGATACTTTACTGAAATGCAAGTGTGATTTAACAGAGCATTTGATTTGTTATGGGGGCCTTTGTTTGAAATAATACTGATCTACGAGGTAGCACAAGACATGACTGAACAAAGAAATATATTCAAAATTGATTATTTTTGTGACAAACCTGAAAAAAAATGGGGGTGGGGGGAAGTGAAACCCTCTGAATTAAATTCATGGACGATTTTAACAAGTTTATTTGCTAATGCATCCTCAATCCATGCAATCCCTTGCAACATCAAACTCTTGTTAAGAAATTTTTGTCGAAGGTTTCAACAAGCACTAGCTCATAATTGTGGAAGAACAAGAACAGCAACCTCATGCATTAAAGCAGCTGCTTCAGACAAATAAAAAGATTAATGATAAATTAAACCTTTAGAGCATTCTGAATTATCTGGACACCAATCTTTTGATCAAAATTTGCAGTGTGAAGCTTTTCCAGCACCTTTGAGGCATAAAGAAGAGCAACACCACCACCTACATAAAGAAAGATCCAGAATACAGTGTGATTGCCCCAGGCATACTACAAGGAGAAAAGGATTGCATCATATAAAAAGTTTACCAGGAACAATCCCTTCCTCCACAGCTGCCTTCGTTGCATTCAAAGCATCAGTAACTCTATCTTTCTTCTCACCAACCTCAGCTTCGCTGGCACCTCCAATCTGGCACAGTTTCAATTTTTTAATCAATTTTTCACTTAGAAATGTCATTTAGCTTTGAACCAAATAATCTAGTATAAGATTGATTATCTACCACACTAGATAAAAGCTGTTAAACACATTGAATTTCTGGGACAGACTGGTTGGACAAGGAATGGTCGTCAGGAGGCAATCAATATTCAACTATTGAACTATCCACCAGAGAAGGTGCAACCAATTTTGACTAGGGAGACCTATGACTGGGGCTTGGACCCAGCATGTCAATCTGTACTTTGTTTAGCTCCAGCCTCCACTGCCAAAAAATAAAATGCAAGGACTAAATATTACAAACATGGAGACTAACCTTCAATACAGCAACACCACCAGAAAGTTTTGCTAGTCTCTCTTGTAGCTTCTCTTTGTCATAATCAGAAGTGCTTAATTCAATTGAAGTTCTCAGCTGTTATTATACAATTGTAGGTCAATAACAATAAGAAAATTAGCTATAAATATAATGTAAATCTGACAGATGTTGACAAATAATAGTCCCAATCATGGAATAAAACCTGTTCACATCTTTCCTCAATGGCTTTCTTGTCACCAGCCCCATCAAGGACAACCGTGTCATCCTTGGATATGCTAACCTACATATCAATGCTAGCAGTTAGTAATAGAGAAAATGAAAGATAAAAGGCATATCCTACTGAAATAGCTTCCATTTTTGATAGCCAGGTGGGTTTGCAACTTTTGGGGAGCAAAGAGTTAGCAGGGAGAAGAACCTAACCATAGATATGGTGCAATACAACATTAAACATGAATGATATAAAGGTCAACATGGACCAAGGATGACCTACTTTTTTGCATGTTCCAAGCATCTCAAGTCCAACCTTTTCAAGGTCCAAACCCAATTCATCAGTTATGACCTATAAATGATATAAAGGTCAAGAAAATAATTAATTAAATTGCAAAGTCTGAACATTCCAAGTAAATAAAACAAAAAAAATAAAAACTTGTTAAAGCAATGCTGAGAGCAGGTGAAGGAACCTGGCCTCCTGTAAGAATAGCAAGATCTTGAAGATTGGCCTTCCTGGTGTCTCCAAATCCAGGAGCTTTAATGGCACAAACCTTTAACACACTCATAACCCATTTAAGCAACAATGAGTAATTGCAAGTAATGGATTCTTGATAACTATATAAAGTACTTGATTTATAAACACCTTGATTCCAGCACGAAGCTTGTTCAAGATGAGAGCTGCTAGTGCTTCACTTTCCACATCTTCAGAAACAATCAGCAACGGTCTTTGCCTCTGAGAAAACAATGCAACTCTGTCATAGATTCAACTCAAATGATAAATAGGATTTCACTAGCACCGTAGAATTGTTACCTTCAGGGCCAACTCCAATACTTTCACAACAGCATTTAAGCTTGAGATTTTTTTCTCATGAATTAATATCAGTGGATCTTCCAGTTCCTGATAGCAAGGAGAAGGAAAAAATAAACAAATAGTCATTCATAAAGAATATGTTGTGAATGTGTAGAGTTACAAATAGTGTTCATTCATATGAATTCGAGCAGAACAGCTTTAGAGGAAACAAAATTACATACACATTTTTGGGTCTTTGGGTTTGTAATGAAATAAGGTGATATGAAACCTCTGTCCAGCTTCATTCCTTCAACCACTTCCAGTTCATTGTGCAACGTTTTCCCATCCTTCAACAGCAGAAATAGACCCCAGAACCATGTCAGCAGAAGCTTAGTGGCCGCATATATTTCAATAAATGCAAAAACTCCATCTCAGAAAGAAGGAAAATACAGCGATTGTTCTAGTACCAAAAGACCGCATACAGAAATAGAAACAGAAATCAATTGCATTACGCTTAAAGTTACCAATATATTAAATAGAATACATATGAAAATCACAAAGCAGTTCAAGAAGCAGAATACAAAGGGCACAAGGCAAAACAGGATCATCACGGCACAATAATCATGACAGAACCTCTTTGCACTACTGATCTCGAGCAGCACTGTAAAACCGACAGTAATGAATGACAAAAAAGGAGCACAAATATATGTTTGCTAAATCACAATGAAGTCAGTTATAGCAAACAATCTGGTCCAACAAAAAGACAGTCAGGAAACAAAAAACAAGAAAAGCACTGCAGATTTCAAAAATAAAGCAACTGGTACAAGAAGAAGATGAAAAGTATGGTATGCACCTCCAGCATGAAAATTTTAAGAAGAAAGCACCAACAGAAATGTTGACTTCAACAACAGCCTATGCACAAACAATATCAAAGAGGACAAAGTTGAGGCTTTTTCTTTTTCTTTTTTCAATCTCTCCCCCCTGCTGGAACAGATAGGTGAGAGGGAGTTCAAAGGGACAATTGTCCCTCAATTATTGGAAAAAAATTCATGCCCTCTCCCCTCCAATACTGCCTAAAGTTTGTCTACATTGGTATTTTATTTTTATTTTGCCCCAGAAAAAAGTGTGGAAGTAGCTAGCCTTTTAGAAAGGGCATCCAAACCTGGGTGGTACAAGCTAAAAAACTGGCAGGTTTTTTTTTTTTTTTTTTTTATTTCAGTGAACCGCAGTCAAACCAGTGAACTGGCCCAACTGACCTAGGGTTTTTCACTTCTTTTTTATTTTTAAATGTTCAAAAATATAATAATTTAGAAAGAGTTGATGCCACTATCTGAATACCATCTATCATATCAATCATTTTGTAACTACATAGATAATATTTTTTTGTAATTTTTTATTCGTAACATAAATATTTAATCTTAAGTTATTTTCATTGTAAATTTACGATAATATTATTGTATAAACTTGTCCTGATTGTAGAACAATGTTAACTAATACATTTTTTAAATTTATTATGTGTTATGTTATGGATTTTATATTTTGTGAATTTTAATATCATAGTTTTAATTAATATTTATTTATTTTATAAAAATACATCCAGTTCGACCTTGGTTCAACCCCAGTCCTATACCTTGGTCCTATAAAGCATGGACACTTCCTAGGGGCTGTCAAACCGATGTCACTAGTGTGTTGGACACTCCGCCACTCTGACATGCCTTCAACACTTATCAAACACACCCACGTGGCATGTCACTCGTAGAACCCCATGTCCACTTTGCAGACACTTCAAACGCTAAACAATATGCATTTTAATTTTTACTCTTTAGTTTTACAACTTGGAATTAGTTGTACGCGTTGGTAATTGCATTTTTTCCCCATGTTTAGATTGCACAACTATTCGGTTTTGATACCCTTAACACTTTGTTCTCTAGCTCTTTAAGCATCAAATGGATTTTGTGAGGGACAAAGAGGACTAGACTGTGAGTTGATTGCTAATTAGATTAGAGTTATTTATTTGGAAGTTTGGCTTATGAATTTTAAATGCATATCCATGAATTTGAAATATAGTTTTGATAGTTTATTATGCTTTAAAAATATAAGAACATTGTTTTTTTAATTAAAGAATCTCGACCGTGTCATGTCCTAATTTTTTGAAAAACATCGCATCCCTATGTCCAATATCTCCTGTCCCTGTGTCCATGCCTGTGCTTCATAGCCTTGGTCCGATTGTTTGAACATTAAGCAAGATTATATTTTTCAGTATATCAGTTGTGTTAGCATTGACCAAGAAAACCAAATTTACTTCCAACTTCATCTTAAAAATCTCACACAAACATTGTCCCCAAAAGCTTGATTTTACCCCTAACATTGAATTTTGGCATTGCCACATGTCATCGACTAAAAAGAATGGTGATTGCAAGTCTTTTTTACACCTCAATGCTGGGTGATACATGTGATGGTCAGATGTTACAATTCAATCCATGTCTGAATTGAAATTGAGATACCGATGCAAGTTCTTCCCTTCTAAATCAAAGAGATTCATACCGAAAAGAGGTTGACAATAAGTTCTTTCAAAATTGACTATTCGTCCCTCTGTTAGATGTGTTCCAGAAATGTTTGTAATCAAGTAAATATCTCTATGAACAAATGATCGGATCGACTTGGAAAATGGAAAGATTTGTACAAGTTATATGTTTCATCACCACTTTGATGTGATTTCCAAGTAGTTGCCACAATTACTTGGTCTTCATTACACCCTTCTTTCTTTCCAATGTGATATATATATATATAAGAAACATAATATTAGTATTTTTTTTCTTTCCCTTTTCTTCCAACATATTAATATTTTGGTATCCTTTCCTACTCTACTCCCGCCCGCCCCCAAAAAAAAAAATATATATTATTTTCCCATCCTTTTAATCTCTAAGCAGTGCAAACCCTCCTTTCTCCCATGACACCAACACTCCTTGCCTTTTTCACAATTTTCCCCCTCTCCTCTATCCAGAATAATCTTCTTTTCATTAACTACCTGGCTTTCATATTTAATCCATGATTCCATTTCAGTAGTCACTTCCTTTAAACTCCATTACTTTTATAACATTATGTTTCCTTTATAGAACTTTTTGTTTAAACTTATCTTCTAACAACTTACTTAAGGGTGGAGAGAGAGAGTCATTTGCTCAGAATTCATTATTTATATTCTAGCTTTCAAGAAGTGTAGTCACAAAATTAACAGAACTAAGATATAATACTCATTAACTAAAGCATGGAATTTTTCACTCTTTTCTTCAGCTTGCTTTGTGTTTGTGTGTGTGTTGGGTTGGGTTGGGTTGGGGGGGGGGGGTCAGGGAGTTGCAAGCATGGTCAGTTTTTTCAAGTCAATAAATTCAAAAATCAAAAAGTTTTATCATCAAGTTAAAAAAGGTAGTGCGTGGCCCAAAAAAATATAAATTAAATAAAGTTCATGGAATTTGTTCATACTTCCTCTTTTTTCAATTTAGGTAGTGTTTGTTAACCAAGATATAGAGCGAAAATGGTGAGATATGGAAAACATCCCGAATAAAATGGCTTTCCATTGTATTTGTTAAATTTATCTAAAAAGAAATCATGTGACTTCTTATCTTGAACTTTCCAGATAAATTTATCTCCCCCTCCCCCCTTTGGATAAGTTATCTTGAACCTTACAGATAAGTTATCTTAATGCAACCTTATCTGACTCATTTTAACAAACGCTACCTTAATGGGAAAAGAATGAATATATGAAGAAGTAACTTACAGCAATGGTAATAACCCCCTCTTTGCCAACTTTCTCCATAGCTTTAGCTATAAGTTCACCAATCCCTCTCTCTCCATTGGCTGATATTGTTCCAACCTTTGAGAAAAATCAAATCATTAATAAGGTAAATCAAGAAATATTTGAAGCCCATAAAGACAAGGAACTAGGCAAACCTGGGCTATTTCTTCAGATGTGCTGATCATTTTTGTTCTGCTCTTCAAGTTTGTCACCACTGCATCCACTGCCATTGTGATACCACGTCTCAAGTCCATGGCATTCATCCCAGCTGCTACTGACTTGCATCCCTCAGAATATATCGCACGGGTAAGTATCGTTGCACAAGTTGTACCTGAATAGAAACCGCAAGGCCATAGTATTACATCAAACTGTGGCTGTCAAGGATCCTTGTCAAGAACAACAGAACCCAGTTACATGACAAATAACTACAGCTAAATGGATATGAATCCATTAACAAATACACAATAATGGAAATTCAATAATTGTCAGAACAAAGAACACCAAGTCATGTGACAAAGAAATATACCCAAATGGAAATAAAACCATCATCAACAAATAAGAAAGCTCACCATCACCAGCAACATCATTCGTGGCGTTTGCAACCTGCTTTACAAGACTCGCACCAACATTCTTGATTCTGTCTTTAAACTCAATACTTTTTGCCACTGTAACACCATCCTTTGTCACTTTTGGACCACCAAAACTTTGTTCCAAGACAACATTGCGGCCCTTGATAGGAATCCAAAAGCAACAGAAACAGTCAGGGTTTGCCATGTGTAAGACTTGAAGATTGAAAATATAGAAAATGAAAAAATAAACTGCAATCTGAGAGAAAGCATAATGGGAAATTAAGACTTGACAACGGACTCCAGAATAACTTCTAACAATCATTAGAAAAGATCAGACCAGTGAATCCAGAGCTATCAAAATACAGTCACAGAAGCTACCCCTATACCCCACACTGGATGACAATGACAGAGACAGTCTATTTTCCAGTGTCAATTAGTGTTATGAATACACGAAACCCAAAATAGAGGTTTTGCAATAACAAACAACTATTCACAGGGAAGACCAGCCTTAACAATTAAATTCTCTTTTATCCAACAGAGTACATGAAAACAACTGATACAATAATTTCCAGCAATTTGGATATTTGCTTGCAGGAACCATGCAAATCATGTCAAGCTCTCCACAAGTTGCGGATGAGAAAAATGGTTTCGCATAAATATGGGTTTGTGTTTTTGGAATAACTTAACTTACATATAGGGGAACAAGTGCATTCATTCATCTCCAGCATCTTTTACTTGATTGCTAATGAATGACGGTGCCAAAATCTTGAAACTCTCATGATTATCCCACATAAAGGCAAAACTCAGATACCTGCTGACTTGAATGTCGTTTGATCCTCAATTTGCAAAAATACAATTCAGGCAGAAGCTTGGAGAACTTCCAACATTTGCTTTTGAATTTAATTTTGATATAATGACAGAAACGTTAAGCGTGCGTCAAAATGGACACATTCTCGTGAATCGTTCTTCTTTTCATACGAAAATTCCAAAAAGGGAAAATGTTGGTTCAAAATTAAACGCTAATTTATATTATCTTATAATCATATATTTGATCACTCACTTTCGGGCCCATTGTCACTTTGACAGCGTCGGCGAGCTCTTCAACGCCCCTAAGCATCAAAGCCCGCGCTTCAACTCCAAATTTGATGTCTTTAGCAGCATAGTTTCTGCTCCAAGCCAACCTACTGCCAATCTGAAACCCATACAGACATACACAAAACATAGCCACATAAAAACAACGCCAAGAAAACGAAGACCATATCTTACCACACAAATGCGTCAATTGAACAAAAAAATAACCAAATACCTGGCAAGTACCGTTCCTAGCGCCCCTGAAGATCAAACAATCCAGGGATGAGTCGTACAATGACAGAAAATTTCAGAAAAAAAACAGTTTGAATTGCTGCCCTACCGCCAGAACAATACTTACCGGGCTCTGGAGGCTAGATTGGCAACGAAGCGGTACATGTTCGTAAAGTTTGGGGATTGGTGAAGTGAAAGAGAACGAAGAGAAATGGAAAGTTCTACACCGAGAGAGAGAGAGAGAGATAGAGATAGAGAGAGAGAGAGAGTAGTCTAGAAATTTGTAGCAGGGTTTAGGGTTTTGGCGGCTGAGCCGCGAAAACAGTGTCGTATCTGATTGGGCCGTGGGGCTGGGAAACCGCCTTTGGGCCTTAAAAAGAATCAATTTCAGCGGATTGTCGAGTTTTTTTAAATATTTGAATTCTTTTATTAATTAAAAAATATTCTAAAAAAATAGAAAGATTCATAATAATAATTAAAAAATAACAAATGTAAATTATTTTAAAATAATATATATTTATTTTATCTTGTTACCCTACATAGTGGGATAACGGCTGAATATGTTGTTGTTGTTGTCACAGTTTAAATAATTTTATTAATTAATTAAATAATTTAAAATACGATATATTTATCACTAACTAATAAAATTATTTGATATTAAAAATAAGATATAATAAATACATATTTAAAAATAATATATATTATTTAAAATAATAATTAGCATTATTCTTCCTATAAAAAATGTTTATAAACTAAAATTCAAACCAAAATTAATCTTACCTCCAAAAAGGAACATCAAAACTAATCAATAATATCCTGCATTGTTGTCACTTTTGACAAAAATCATGATTTCTATATGGCGTGGATAATATTTTAATTAAATTAAACTAATTAAAATTATTGATTCAAGTTGTAGGTTAGTTTAATTGGTTTTCAAAGTTTAACAATTTTAATTATTTTTATTCGATTAGATTTTCGTACTAAAATAATTAAACTAATTAAAATATTAAAAATGACTTCATTTTTAAAATTTTTTTGGTCTATTTGATTTTTTTTAAATTTTCAATTTATTCAATTTAAAATTCAATTCCATTAATTCAATTCTATTTTTGACACAAGTTTGATTTATTACTTGATCAACCAAATGCTCACCCTTTTTTTTTGTGTGTGAATAACAAAAATATGATTTAGATATTTAAATTTTATATTTATAATAATATTATATATTAATAATTTATATATTTATATTATATTAATATAATATAAATATATGGAACATTAATATGTAATATTATTATAAATATTAAATGAAATATTTAAATAATATTTCCAAATAAAGAACTACAAAATCAATATATTTTTTTGCCGATTTCTTTGTCAAATATGTAAACGTAGTAGCGGTCACATGCAAAACTTCTTTTTTAGCGATTTAATTAGAGTTTTGATTCTTTTGAGAATAATTTGTAGAGCGTGCTGATTGGGCAACCAAAAACTTTAAATTATTAATTTATCCTTTCAAGGTAATCAATTTTATGGTTACATATTTTTATTGACAAATAATAATAAAATGATAATTCATTTTCTTCCATTCAATCCAGATTAAAAGAAAGAAATGTTCACAAAGAACTCTCAAATCATAATCTTGCAGAATTCAACCTTTACTAACTTAGCCCGATATACCAAAGATCGAAAATCTCAAAGATAACTCTGAATATCCTGATTCATTTTACCTATACAAAAAGTTAAGATCATCATAATTAAATCACATACCGTTCGATTTCAAATTATGTCACGAACACGTATATCATATACCATTCAATTACAATAAAAATAAAGCATTCAGGGATTAACAAAAACACAAAAATTAGAAAAACAAGAATCTTGGAATATCAAAGCCTCTCTCCCACAAGACGACAAGAAAGGGAAATGAAAATGTTTCCCTAAGCAGACAATGGTAACTTCTAGAAATGTCGAAGCCTCTCTTCTCCCCTCCAAGGCCACAGAACAAAAAGAGATGAACAAACAAAAAAACCAACCTCATAGGGACAGGACCAGCCCCAAGAAAGCAAGACATATCCAGACCCCCCCGAATTAACCCAATGGACAAAAATTGAGAAGAAAAGAACCCTAAATATCCAAAACCACTCGAAATGAAGCATATGATTACCTGATTCCTCATCCTTCTTAAAGACAACATACAAACTAGTTACAAAGAGCCCCTCCTTGTTTAGATTTGATTACGGGCTTAGTTCATGTTTGTTTCCCACCGAAAGGATCCCCTCCACTCCAAAACAAACAGGTGACAAATGAATACAAAAAATATATTAATGCAAAGAGAAAGCACCCTGCAAAAGCACATTCCACACGATATACAATATACACAAAACAATGAATTGAAAAGATGACTCCCACACCCACAATTTTCAACCCAAGCAAACCAGCTAATCACGGTTGCTGTACCGATACCACTGCACCCACAACATTTCGTACTGAACATGGGCTAATCATGGTTAACATCTATGGCGGTACCAGCCCTGGCCTGAGAGATCCTGTTAGCATAGATAGTCACTAGCCGAAGCTGTGTGCTGTTAAGACCCTCCAAGTACGGCAAGAATGCTTTCCCCAACATGATGTAGATGTCCACAAGGCAGAAGACAACAGTCTGCCAAACCAACAAATCATGAGCTGTGACAATTTGAGAAGGCTTCATTCTCCACTTATTAGAAATCAGCTGATATTAAGTAATAGCCAAACATTTTCATTTTGTTTTCTTTTCTTTTGGATAAATTGATCAAAATGATACATATTCAATTACCTATACCAGGAAAAAAAAAACAAGCTTGTTTACTCGTTTAAATGAAACTAGAGTCCTATGATGTTTCTGCTCAACTAAAGCAGTGATGGTCAATACTGATGCTTGTTACTCCACTTCTTTGTCATCTAAATTTATTACACCAACTCAGCAGAAAATATCATTCAGTGAGAGAATCCTACTGAAAGCAGTCTTGTATGCCTAAAAGTCTCTAGAGGCTTATAAAGACTCCAATTCTTTTTTATCCTAGATCTTTTATTTACTCCTCTTCCCATGTGTTCAGTGTTTTCTATTCATTGATCTGGCCAGACTTCCAAGGTGATTACCCTACCTGAATTGCAAAATCAAAACGATAAATGCAGTAGAATAACAAAATTAAAATTATACATAGCAAACCAATAATTTAATGATGATAGCACTGGTACTTTATTTATTTACCTTGCGAACATCAGCACTTTGGTTCCCAAATGCCTCAAAAAGGGCTGGCAAAAATGATGGTAACTGAGCCATCAATTCCTCTTGGGAGAGCCTGCTTACGAGCTGAACATAAAAATAAAAAAAGGGCTTAACAAAACAAAATTCATACATGTATGGTTAAAACAGCTATCACAAGGCAAAATAGAAAAAAGCCATTTGAGAGCGCACATGATTATCTAAATTAAAAAAAAAAGAGGGCTTAACAAAACAAAATTCATACATGTATGGTTAAAACAGCTATTCACAAGGAAAAATAGAAAAGCCATTTGAGAGAGCGCATGATTATCTAAATTCACTGAGATAATAATATTTATAGTAGAACCAAAAGAAGGAAGCACATCCTTGACCAACCCCAACTGATTGGGAGTAAAGACTAGTTTGAGTTGAGTTAACATTACACAATGAATGTCACATTTATGACCCAAAAGTGACCCACGTAACTGTAACATAAGAAATCATCCCAAACTACCCCACCAGCATTTTTTTTTTTTGGGGGGGGGGGGGACCAAGCGGAAAAAAAGAGCATCAAAATCAGGGGCTTTTTTTTATTAAGTAGCTTATTGAGCTCTTTATACTCTTTTTCTTCTCTGTTCTTTGTTTTAAACAGCTATTTAGGGTAAGATCAATAAGCTCTCACTGTGTACTCTTTTGTTTAACAAAAGCCTTTGTTCCTTGGGGAAGAATAAGGCCAAAAAGTTGGCGGCCAATGTCCAGAACCATGAGAAATATCCAGTGCCAATAAAATTGACCCAAATAACTATTGGATAACAAATCATCTCAAACTAACACCCAAAAACAAAATAGGAAAGAGAAAAAGAAGACAACTAAAGGGTCACACATATTCAAGCGCATTTGGGTAACCTCTAGTGACTAACAAGACTAACAACCTCCCATATCATCTGTCCTAATTATTAAACATCAAAAGATTTTTAAAGGAAGTGGAGAACAAGAAACATGAGATAAGAAATGATGACAAATTGTCTAAAACTTTTTTTCTTTCTCAACTACTCCCAGCCTAGGAAATATATTCACAGGCCCAAGTTTTGCTAGGGAGAAGACCTTCATCTAAATAATAACAATGATGGTGGTGATGATAATAATGAGCTTTGTTAGAGAGAACATTTCAAATATCAGAATCATATATGGATAAAATATGCTAGATTAAAATGTTTCAAATACTAGTTTAGCACAAAAATACAACTTAAAAGAGCAGAAAGGATGATATAAATAGTTATTTTCTAAGTAAACAATGTATGATCCTAATATCAATAATAAACTCAAAGAAAGTTGATCAAGAATTTATTTAACAGCCAAGAAGTACATAAGCAATTAATCATCCAGGCATTGGTTCCACAAAAATTTCAGACTGAACCATCCTACCCCCCCCCCCCTTCTCTCTCTCTCTCTCTCTCTATCCAAAGCCCCTGCCAAAAAAATAAAAAGGAAAAGAGGAGGAGAGAATCAATGCTGGAGGAAGTAACCTAAAATATCAACTTCTACTGCCATTTAATTACAACAAAAAATCAAGCCTGATGACTTTTTTTTTTTTGGCCTTTTTTCCATCTAAATAAAAGAGGAAGGTGAGGCAAACAGTATAGCAACTGGGCATGACCATGACGCCCCTTCCTCACTGGGGAATGTCCAGTTTAAGCCATAGCTACTGCTGGGAAGGCAAGCCCATCACCCTAGCCCACTGCAGTGCACAACATTAGGCCCTATATCCACCGCTCTTTTTGGTGTCATGGGTTTGGGTCATCATGCAAGTAGGATACAGGAAAACTCCGGAACTGCTGATAATACAAAAAAAAATATTGCTACTTAAAATTTTTGGTAAAAGGTCACTCTGACTTGCCAGTTTATCACAACCAACCTCCTCCTGCAGATGGCTTCCTAAACAATTAAAACCTCGAAAACCCCAGAAATGCAGCTTCCTAAAGTAAAAACTAACCAAGAAAAAAAATACCTAAAGTACTCAAAAGAGGAGAACACGAAAATAGAAATATTTGCTTGATGGAGGTTTGCAGTAAAAGAATTATTCCAAGCAAGAAATTTCTTGTAAAACTGACTTATAAATTTATGTTCTAGACCAACAGAAAAAAGAAAAAACAGAACCAATAGGAAGTTAAAATCATCACCAACTTAGTAGGAATCAAAACTTCAATATTAATAAGAAAAACAACAGAATAGTCATATAATCATTCTACTGATAGAAACAGCCAGGTTTGCCAGATTATGCCCTTCTTGACATCATATTTTGCATCTCTTGTTCTCATTCAGATGAATCTATCACAAAGAAATCCAATATAAAATGTGCCCTATGAAGTGACTTAGTTTAAATAAAAAGGAAATGAACTTCTTTAATTAGCACTCCAGTTGATTGTGTTAACCCATATATTAGAATAGTTGTACAGCAGATACAGGAGCAGCTCCTCCATGCTGTGGGGGCTGCTGATTCCCTCAATTTTCTTGGTGAGGGTCCAAATTTCACTTTTATGGATCAACCAATCCTGTAGGTTACTGGGGAAGTGTGGCAGGGAGGATCAGGCCTACTGCTTTCTAAGAAAGGCAACCACTACAGCAGGTATAGCTATTGTAATGCATCCTGATGCCCAACCTTCCTGAACCTAATGAAGTGAGGAATACCAGGATCAAAGTGCTAGTGTCCCTTGCTCTCTACTGATTGTACATTGGTGCATCATCACAATACCCTTTGATTTCAACTGTTTCAGCCTGTGATTTATAAATTGTTTTAGCACAAAATAAGAAACAGCCTCACATAAATGGCAGGGAGTTCAAGTTCTCATCATAAGAGTCAACATTATTATAAAAGTTCCTCTTAAAATCAATTCAAAAAACAATGAAAAAAATCACCATTATGAGTAAGAAAATGCACAGAAAACAGAGAAATCATTTCCAATATCATTTAGCATTGTAACATCAGCTTTGATGTACATAAAAGTAATAAACTATAAGCACTTATCAAGCCTCATACAAGTATGTAATATCTACCAGAATGAAATAATATAGTATCACCGAAGTTCTTCCAACAAATAAACTTGAAAGAAGTACCTTTGTTAGACAATTTATGCAAGTAACAAGAGTTTTTTCATCTTCAGTAACCAACAAAGGGACAACAACCTGCAATCAGTAAATCAGACCATTTACCATACACAATATAAACACAGAATGAAGCAGATAACTTTAACTTTGAATTAAGAAAATCTTACACTTAGACATCTGAATGGATCACACTGAGACAACACAATAGTCAGACAGTGTTCTGCTTCATTTGCAACCTGAATTGGAAAATCAGCACAATGATATATGGAGAAAGAAAGCAAATCCATAAATGTGAATAATTTGTCTGACCCTTAAAAAAAAAAAAAACAAAGAAGCTACCTTTGGAATGACATCTTTTGTAACATGAAGCAGTTTTTCAATTACAATCTCCATAGAGTCCTCCATAGCATCTTTCTGGAAACAAATATGAAAATAACATTAAATAAATTGGAAGGGTAATGATGAAATTGAGGAAAAGAAGTTTACAATGGTGATATCATCTCTTTGGTCCTTTCTTATTTTCCTCTTTTCTTATCTTTTCTCCTTTTCTATTGGGGGGTGGGATGGTAGTGTGTGTGGGTAGAGAGTTGACGCTAGTGGAGATGTCAAAATTATCAAACTAAGAACAAGCAGAAAAAAGCATCCAGAAATGGACTATGAGGCTAATAAAAATCAAACCTGATTCTTTAGCATTTCAGTTATCAGCGAAAGTGCAAGTTCACGGATTGATGATTCAGAATCATCCAAAACCTCAAGAACAACTGTCAAAATCTGATTGAAGTACTGCAGATAATAAAAAAAATCTTTTTCAGTGCCAAAATATCTCATGATCAAAAGTACGTGTTTTTCTATTCAAGTCAATGCATAAAATGAACAAATAAAGAAGCAAATATGACCTTACTACATGCAGGAGATCAGCTCAAAAAACAGCAGTTCGCGAAATCTAACAATGCCAAAGTAATATCAAGCATAGTTGATTTGCAAAATCCATGTCTTACAAGTAGAAGGAAATCAATAAAAGACAGTCAAAAACCACCATTATTGAGCCTATATTAGACACAGGTTTTCCTTTCACTATGTCAGTTGCAGATAACATGGTCAGGTCAACCAATGCCTTTTATTCAAAGCATACTTGCAGATGTGAAATTGTGCATGCAAATCATGTACATATGTTAACCTGTATATCCCAGCCTAGGTTCCTTCAAAGGGAAACTTGAGACACAACACCACATAATGTCTTTGTAACAATAAAAGGTAATTTAAGAATAAGCCAATAAATGACCTGGTTTGTGAAAATTTCAGGTGGATGAATTATGGCCAAAAGTGTATATAAATCTTGTTCAGAATACCACAACCACTTATTTGCTTGTATATGCATGAACCTAGACAGAACACTGCAAGCCTCCAAAAGCCAAATTGTACAAAGTGAAAAGAAGAAAGAAGATCAAAGTGTGACAGAGCTCAACAGTCAGATCACTGGGTACAACTACAACCTTCACAATCATCACATAGGTTGTAGCATAATATTTCTTTCAAGTTGCCAATTTTTAAACCCATATCTAACTAAGAAAGTAGATCTGAAACTTTAGTTTCCACTAGAAGTCGGCCTCCCTTGGTTATGGATCAAAAACACCCTTGTGGAGGTCTTAAAGGTAAAGAACTCATTAAATAGCACAGAAAATTGTACACTTGTTTGTGCAGCAGTCTGAAGGCCAACTACACAGACCTAGAATGGCACTTTTGTATGATCTACAATTTTGTGAACCCGAAGAAATTCATCATACCTTGGTCCAAATAGATTGATCATTAGCAACAGATGCTTCAACTAACTGCTGAAGTGCACCACGCTTACTGGCAATATTGCTTTCCTCATTCCCATTGCAAATCTGCCAAAAACAAGGGATACAGGCACATATTGCCGTCATGTTGGTTATACAAAACCAAGTAAAAGAAATCAATTCAGAATATAAACTAGAACACATCAATGTGACAGGGAAAAATTGGGTGCAAAGAACTTACCAGGTGAAGAATTTGAGGAATGCTCAAACCTGTGTCAGGTGCAGAGTTAATTTTCAGAGCCCCAAGTTTTGAATAATTAAAGTCCAGTTCGGGCAGACCCTCAGTATTATGCTTAGTGCCTGCAGTGATTCCTCGGAGATCAGAGCCTATCAGTCCATTCACATCCAAACGTGGAGTGGAAGAAGCCTCTGTGTTCACACTACCATCCATACCACTAACTATGTACTTGAGGTCCTTAGTTTTGGTAGTAAGAACATCACTGTTGAAACTAGTTCCAAGACCCTGATACAAGTGCTCTTGTGTTTCATCAGAGGCAGCTTGACCAATGGAACTTGTAACTTGCAGTGACTCTTGTGTGGAACTCCATTTCCTACCACCATCGCTGTCAACAGAACCAGTAGTATACCTTCCAAGGAAGTGGTTCTTCCTAGACACTCCACTGTATCCTTCTTCAGATGATGTTCCCACGGCATCAGATGGATCATAAGAAGTCTTGGAGCGCTGCCGCTCCTTTTTGTTCTGCAAAAAGTTCATCAATTCCACTTCTATACGAGGTGTGTACTGCTTAAGGGCTCGTCTCAAGGAATTTTGCTCTTCAACTGACAAACTAAGAATAAAATTTAGGACTGCTACAGAGTCAAAATGGGAGTAAACTGATATAATGCATGTAACAGCTGCTTCCTTCAATTTTGTATTCTTATCATGGACCAATGGTGTCAATTTAGCAAGCCATAACTTCAGAATACCACTATTAGCATAGCCTTCAGAGTTCATTCCATGTTTGTTGAAGGAATTAATAGCAAACTCAATGACAGCTAACTTTGCTTTAGGTGACCGCTGTTCATCCAGTGAACGAAGCAAAGCAGGTAAAAGAGAATCGATACCATAAGTTTTACTGACAATTTCCAATGTAGTTGAGCAAGGTTGCCTTACTAATTCCTTTGGATCAATTAACCGTGAAAAAACATGGGGCAAGATCCTCTCCATATAACTTTCAAAGGGCTTTCTGCAAGATGGAATAAGATCTGCAAGCGTTGAAAGAGCTGCCTGGGCAACTTTATGGTGGGGATCATCCAAGTGCTGGAAAAACAATTTCATTATCTTCTCAAAATTCTGGGTAACTTCTTGAATTCCTTTCGGGCCTTGCTGCAGCAAAGAATGAAGATAATTAAATGCAGCAACCCTGGCATTCCAATCCGAACTTGGACTCAGTCCCTCACTAAGAGCATCATTGAGGGAAGCTGGACCGTCCACATAGCTCGACATTTCCCCCAATGAGAGTTGGCTATCATCAAAACTCCTCCTTCTGCCTGCAGACATTCGTCCAACAACATTCTTCCTCAAAAGTGGCCTCTGAAAGTTAGGAATATAATTGTTTTGTGAATCTCTGAAATTTGCTTCTTTATAAGGAGTATCCATATATTGCCTATCAACATGCAAGTTCATAAATCGCCTGGCCTCTCTAGAATCAAGGTTATCTTCAACAGATCCTCTTTCGTGTACTTTGTCAGAAGCTCTCTTAGCTGAGTAGGATGAAAGTGCTGTCAAAGACTCAGCTCCTCCAGTGGTGCGATAGGACAATTTACTTGGATCTTTGGAAGCCTGAATTTGAGTGATGATGTCAGACAAAGCTAATCCTCCATTGCGGCTATTTCCTTTAGATATACCAGATGTAGTTGTCTCAATGCCTAACGAGGTTGCCAGATTATTTGAAGCAGGAACAGCAAGTGGGAATGGGGGATCACGAGATGATGGAGTATCAACTCCTGCACTAGGGACAACAAATAAAATTTCTGTAGAATATAAATACGTACTAATCATGATATATAGTCATCAAGGCAGTTGTCATTCACCATTGCAGCGATGGACTTTTACCAAAGATATGGAAAATTTATTCAATAGGAAAACCTATTACCTAGGTCCAAACTAGATGATCGGAGAGTTGAATTATGCTTCTCAGATGCATCCAAACCTCTGAGCATGCTCTCAATAGCTGTAACTTTCTGTTTGCTTGCTTGCAGCACACTTTCCAGGCTCCTTTCTGTGCCTTTACCAACTGGCTTTGCTTGGGATAAAAGTAGCCCAGATGAGAGGGATGTACTAGAAGGCAAACTTGAACTTCTGTCCATTGCAACTATGGCTGAAGTTCCATATCCAGGTAGATTAGATGGGGTGGAAGCTTGTGGGGTAAAAGACATCTGTGAACTTCTCTCACGAATGGAAGGAGAAGCATGTCTTCTATGTATGCCCCCATCCTCATCATTTATTATCTACATAATCATCATCATATTATTAGAAAAAAAGATAAACATCATATTATCATACAATTTTAACAACAATATATAGACATTCTCTCCCTAATGGGAGAGAGAAGGTAAACCATAAGAATAAAGAGAAACATTTATACCCTTTGGACAGCTGAATCAAAAGATAAAAACAGTCTACGGGAACGATCTGGCCAAGTTTTTGCAAACAATCTGTAGCAAGTTCTTGCACTTGCTCGAACCTGTCAAACTCAATGTATCAAATATTTCTGTTCAAACTTAAACAATTCCCTACAAGAAAAGGGCATTATAGGTGAACAACAAAGAAACATTCAAATAACTAAAAAAATATATATTCTATGAATGCATGAGATAACTTCAATGAAGAACTAATTCTTCTATCAAACTTGTGTGTAGATGTGCTATTTCCAAAGTAGGAATGTTTAGCCCGGCAACACTGGGTCGGGAAATTACACATACTTTTTTATGTAAGTAGCAATAGTTCAACTCATAACATAATGTAAGGTTCAACTTTAATTCTTCCCTGCACAACTACATCCACTATACCGGCCATAAATTTATCATAAAAGGTTCAAGTAAATAATTCTTGATAAAATTGAAACCCACCTGCCATGTCCTCGAAAAGTAGAAGAAAGAACAGATATTTTGTGTTGCTTCAATTCTAGGAAAGCAGGGAAGGTTGTTCATGGCCTTGCTAAAGTGGCCTTGAGGAGTTTGGTTCTGCTTCTATTGCCATAGGCCTAATATCTTGTCCATTCACAATGTGCTTGGATATTAATGAAGATATTACTAATCCAGCCAAGAGAGAGAGGGGCAGAGGGAATTAAGACTACAATCTTTTATTGTGCCACTCACTTTTGAGGTAAACCTCAATTGTTAAGCAAAAGTCACTAATACTTAAGGTAAACTCCTTCAGATAACATGGACATAATATTCGTCTGAATCGGCTTGATCTATGAGCAAAAAGAGGTGCTTGTTTTTTTAGAACAAAAACAAATGACACTGAACATTCAGCACCATATGTCAGGTATAATAATGTCAAAGCTGACATCCATGGCTACACTGGCATGCTGGAAACACATTTTTCCAATATATCATTGAAAGGAAAGAATCTATAATATCCAATACCTCACTCATTGCATCTGCAACACAACACTTTATGAGGTCTTCATAGAGATCAGCTGCTCGCTGTATTTCAGGTGCATCAGCCCAATACTCAAGTGTCAAAAGCGCATATTCACAACACCTGCAATGGAAGAAATAAAGAATAAAAAAGAGGGAAAAGGTGAATCGATCAAGAAAATGGCACAACTACAGTACCACATATAAGCGGGATGATACCTTGCACGAAGTACTGCATTGCGGTCGTTTTTCGCACAATCAGCTATTCGAGGCAGAACACGAGCAACTTTGCAGTTCCGCAACATCTACAAAGTCAAATAGGTTACAGATGGAATAATATCCATAAAGAGGGAAGCTTCCTACTAAAATTTAATGAGGTAAACAATACCGTTTTAATGCAGTTATCTGCAGACTCTGCAATAACAAGGACAGTAATTACAACAAGCTTGAACAGAACCTGGGGAATCAGATCACAGTCAGAAGAATGTTCAAGGATATGGAAGAAGATAATGACGGTAAGAGACTTACAGGAATGAAAATTTCAGCACAAGCTTCAAAATCACCCAAAAGCTCTTTAGATAAAAAGCTCAATAAGTGGCAAGCCTAATAACATACAAGGAAACAACATCAGTACAGCTGTAGTTCATAGACTACACAAAATTATAAAAATGTCAAAGACTTCTTCACTGCTGTATCTAGTTGACTCAGTTTGCAAGCTCCAAATGATCCTTTTCCATAGGATTCAGACACAACAACTGAGGAAATAGATGCTGATTGCTGAATCTCTATTTTTTTTCTTTTTTCCTTTTCAGTGCATAGGAGAGCCAAAGCCCTCAAATTCTCTCAGGTGTGGGTGTGGAATCACTTCCAGATACCCTCTATCTTGACCTTATGTTTACTGAGCTATTACTATTAGTTCAATAAGTACTTATATTGCATGGCATTGCTACTATCAGTATCAGGGACAGGGAGACAAAGGATTAAAGCTGGAACATGTTCATGATTTCTCTTTCTTTTTTTTTTTCCCTAAAAAACCTTCCAGCCAAGGTACACATGAAATATAAGGCTTGCAATCACTAATAAAACTCATGACAGTAGGAGGGCCAAAAATAAGTTAGTTAATTAAGCCAAGGAAAACTGAGTTTGTTACTAGGTAAGTAACAGCTAGGCACAGCCAGGCCTGGCCCAGCTCATGGGCCCAATAAATATATATATATATATATATATTTAAAGTTTTATAGTATATTGAAGTATTATTTAGTACGGATATTGCTGTGGCGTATTATTGGTAACTTTGTGCGTTATAATTTGTAACTTCTTATTTATCAGCACTTTGACATAATAAAAATAATTTGGGGTATTATTTAGTACTTAGCATTATATCAATGTATCATTTTAACTTCTGTACATTCAAAATTGTAAATCAGTAATCTCTATTTCATAATAAAAATAATAAAAAAAATGTATTAAAAAAATCATTAGTGGGATAAAGGCTTGACACAGCTGACCTGCTTCCCACGCAGTCCAGGCCAAATGGGCCAGGCCCATGAGGCATGCTAGGCCAGCTCCCCTCCCACTATGGCACAGCTGACCCACTTCCTTACTGGGCTGGCCCAATATAGCAGGCTGTGCCAGAACACCTCTAGTCTAAATGATAAACAACCCCCCCCCCGCCCCGCCCCACACACAAAAAAGAAAAAAAGAAAAAAAAAATCCCCTCCTCTATGAAGGAAAAAGATGAACTTAAGTAATTCCTCTATCAAGGAAAAAAACAAGATGGTTGACTAATGACTAGTCCTTTTATATGCTTGTTACTACCACTACCACCTCATAGGACCTTCCTTCTATGCCAGATGTATACTCCAGTATCCACAAGCCCAACTGCCTATGCAATAAAAAGGTAACAGAATAGATGGAAGTTATAACACAAGGGACCACCACCCTGATATTCTTAATCACATAGGCACTGTCAAAATTTTGAAAAGAAAAATAAAATAAATTTATGATACCTGATGTTATCTATGACACCCACTACATTTGTACGTATACCAGTGCCTAATTACCTATTTCTCAAATTATATTAGCCAATATTGCCTCAGCAATATTTAAAAAGTGCATCAGTTTTTTCTTTTCATCCAACTTACTAAAAATTCCTAAACCCAAACAAAGAAGTACTTAATTAAGATTACACAAATAAAACAGACAGCTAATCAGTATATCCTGCCAGTTTATATATCTTAACTATTGGGTAAATTAACAAAAAAAAAATTCAGAATTTTGACCCATCTATCAATTATATAACAAAAAAATTATCAGAAATATTCCCAAAAAATTTCTGAATTTTGACCCGTCTATCAATTATCATCATTACCGTTGATAAAACTAACAGCATTAAAGTTTGGTCGACCAAGTGTTCTGCTTGGTCACCTGAACAGCTTGTATTGCCCATTTTGCAACTATTAAAATTATTTGTAATGTATTTAGGCTCTGCATGTTTTACTTGTATACATACACACACATATATAAATATAAATACATAAAATATGTGTTCATAAACAAAAGTTTAGTCTACGATATTTCCTATTTAGTCTCTCTTGCATTTTGTTTATTCTGATGATAATACTTAAAGACAATAATGTTGATATTACTGGAAAACAAATAAGATACTAATATTGAAAGTTCAATGATTACGTAGCATATTTCAACATTTTACAAGTTTACATAAAGAGTTTGCTAATCTACACTGCTTTGTGATAGGAACATGATATTATTATGCAATTTCTGTACAAAAAGGGTCGTTCTAAGGATGTAACAATGCCATTTTATAATTATGATCTACCTTAATAAGTTTTTCTATTATGTATGATTATATATGAGAATTTTGTAAAAAAAACAAATGTTTATATATAACATTATTATGCATGTTACTATATTCTATATATATACACACATATGTATATGTATGTGTGAATATATACATATTGTGTATATCTGTGTGTGTATATATGTAATTAAAACACACAGAGCCTAAATATATAAGAAAAATAATTTCGATAATGTCGTATCTCTTGGATCCGACAGGATTTCTCCCTTAGTACGGAAGTTTAGGCAGGAATTTAGAGAATAGAGGGAGGGAAGAATGGAGAAGAATTGAGAGGGAAGAAAATTAGAGGGATAAATTGAATATGGATCAATTCAAATGATTCGATACCTACAAGTGAAAATGGGCCGAGTTTATATACTCAGTCCCAGCGGTTTGGCGCCAAACAAAACAGTCACCGTTACCGCATTCAAATGCTTATGATTCTAGTAATTACACTTGCTTCCCTTACTTCATACTTATTACAATAGATCTCCCCCTGGGTACACGACAACTCCCCCCTTCTTGAGCTAATTCTTGTCCCCAAAAATGGTAAGCAGGCTGGCCGCGTTGGGAAACTGCTGGAGGAATTTCGGGAGATAATCTCAAGTATTGTTGTCAGGGTGTAGTGCAGAACATTGCACTAGCACTTGGGTGATAGGGGCCCCCTGTTGAAAAATCACCATTTTGTCTAAGAAGACAACTGGGCTGGTTGCTGGCTCTTGTTCTTTGAGAGGCAATGGTAGGGGTTGGCTAGCCATTTGACTGCCGGTAGCCTTTCTAAGAAGGGACACATGGAACACGGGGTGAACTTGGGTTCCTTCCAATAGTTGTAATCTGTAAACTATTGGTCCAATCTTTGTTGTAATGGAATAGGGCTCATAGAATTTTGGACTTAGCTTAGTCACTGATTGCTTCAATATGGACTTAAGTTGGGGCTGGCTAAGTTTGAGGTATACTTCTTCTCCTACCTCAAACTCCCTCTCACTCCTCTTTCTATCTGCCAGTTGTTTTGTCCAATTCTGTGCATTGGCTAACTCAATCTTTAGAGTTTGTAAGATGTTATGCCAGTGTTGTAGATAAGTATCCACAATTGCCATTGAGGTTGGCTCCTCGATCACAGATACTAAATTGGGCTTGTACCAGTACATGGCCTCAAATGGCGTCATCCCAATGGAGCGATGGTGGCCGGAATTATACCACTATTGCGCCGGGGACAGCCATTTGTTCCATCCTTTAGGTTGTATAAAACAGAAGCACCTTAGATAGGCCTCCAAGCACTGGTTGACTCTTTTCGATTGGCCATCTGTTTCGGGATGATATGTTGTTGACATGTAAAGCTTAGAACCTAATGATTTCAACAACTCTTGCCAAAATAGGCTAGTAAACACTTTATCCTTGTCTGAAATTATAGTCTAGGATAACCTGTGCAGCTTCACCACATGATCCAAAAACTCTTTAGCCACTTCTTGTGCCGTGAAAGGGTGGGACAAGCTAAGGAAGTGGTTGTACTTAGTGAGTTGATCCACCACTACTAGAACACAATTCTTCCCTTTCCATCATGGTAGTCCTTCTACAAAATACATTGTAATGTTAGCCCAGACCCGGTCTAGTACTTCCAAAGATTGCAAAAGGCCTAGTTTAGCCATTGATTCACGCTTGCACCTTTTACACACATCACACTATAGTATGTACTCCATAACTGATTTCTTTAAGCCTGGCCAGAAAAATACCTGCTTCACTTTTCTATAAGTGTTTTGAATTCTGGAATGTCCCCCTAAGGGTAAGTCGTGCATTGTTTGAAGAATCCTTCCCTTCAATATCTCACAATCCCCAATCACCAACCGTCCCCAGTATCAAATCAGGCCGTTGCAGATGGTTTGTTGCTATTGTTGATGCTCAGTTGCTCCATTAGCTCTCTTGTCCACGACCCCTTATCATAACTTGTTGCTACTTCTTGGTACCAATCGGGTACCAATACTGAGGTAGCTACACAATGCCCTTCCTCATGGCACCGTGATAACGCATCGGCTGCCAAGTTCTCTCTTCCCTTCCTATACTGAATCACAAAATTCAACCCCATCAATTTGGCCATACCCTTTCTTTGCAGATTAGTGTTCAACTTCTGATGAGCCAGAAACTTAAGGCTTTTGTGGTCAGTTCTTATGACGAATTGTCCCACCTCCAAGAAATGTCTCCATTTTTCAACTGCTATGAGGACTGCCAATAACTCCTTGTCATACGTGCTTAGCCCTTGGTGTCTTGTACCCAAGGTTTGGCTCATAAAGGCCAAAGCTCGATTGACCATCTGAGAAAAAACAGCTCCCACTCCTATTCCACTCGAATCACTCTCTAAGGTAAATGGTTTGTTGAAGTCAAGGATGCCGAGTGTAGGAATCTCACTCATGGCATGTTTAAGATTCCCAAATGCAACCTCTGGTCTTTCATCCCACTTAAAGTTGTCCTTCTTCAATAGGTTAGACAATGGCTTGCATATAACCCCATAATTCCTTACAAAACACTTGTAGTAGCTGGTCAATCCTAGAAACACCCTCAATGATCTCACATTACCTTGTTTAGGCCACAATAGCATAGCTGATATCTTCTTGGGATTGGTGCTAACTCCAGCACCAGAAATCACATACCCCAAATACTCCACCTGCGTCTGAGCAAAGGCAGATTTGGACTTTTTGACGCACAACCGATTCAGTCTAAGGACTTGGAATACAATTCTAAGGTATTCTAAGTGTTGGGTGAAGGAAGGGCTATAGATTAAGATATCATCAAAGAATATCAACACGAATTTGCGAAGGTAGGGTTCAAAGATATGATTCATTAATGCTTGGAAAGTTGCAAGTGCATTGATTAAACCGAAGAGCATTACAGTGAATTCATAATGCCCATAGTGAGTTTTAAAAGTAGTCTTAGGAATATTAGTGGGGTTCATCTGAATTTGGTGATATTCAAACCTTAGGTCAAGCTTAGAAAACACTGATGCATTGGTTAGCTCATCGAGTGGGTCTTCAATGATAGGAAGAGAGAATTTGTTTTTAATGGTGATGTTGTTAAGTTGGTGGTAATCAATGTAGAAACGCCAGGTTTCATCCTTTTTCTTAACTAAAAGGACGGAAAATGCAAAAGGGCTTCTACTGGGATAGATTAAGGAGTGGTCCAACATTTCCTTGACCAACCTTTCAATTTCAGTTTTTAGTTTCGGGGGATATCTATATGATCGAATATTTGGTCTTTTAGGAGGTAGGCCATTAGATTCTCCAAACAAGTCTCTAAACTTAATAAGTAGTGCATCAAGGGAAGTCAATTCATGTACTTGCCAGGGTTTGGTGGCTGGAAGATTGTTGGTCATCAAACATTGACCTTCTTGTTCTTCCTGATCATCATAGGTCTCAATTGTAAAGAGTTGCACCACCTGTGATATCTTGCACTTAAGTAACTTGTGTAGCCTCTTCTCTTTGATCAACTTACATGCCCCTATCTCCACATTTCCCTATAGAGTAATTCTCCTTCCTTCCCTTGCCAACGTAACCTCCATTTTGTTAAAGTCAAAGCTAATGGGATTGACCTCCCTCATCCAGTCTACTCCCAAAACTATTTGGCAACCTCCCAATTTTAGTAATCTAAGGTCAGCCTCGAATGATTCTCCTTGCATTGTCCAACAAAACCCCAAACATGCTAATTTACTCAATACTCGACTTTCATTAGCCACTGTAACAGCTAGTGGTTGAGTGTTGGACAACTCACATTTCATCTTCCTTGCTATTCCCTCATCGATGAAGTTGTGGGTGCTCCCACTGTTGATTAACACCATGAAGGATCCCTCTGATACTTTCCCTTCCACCTTAATTATCTTGCTACCAACCACCCCTTTTATAGCATGGAGAGAAATGGTGCCATTGTCTTCCTCCTCACCTTCTTCTTCGATCACTAGGATTTCCTCCCCTGCATCTTCCTCCACTTCTCCTCCTTCCAACAGGAGCAATTGTCTTCCACAAAGATGCTTGAGGTAGTACTTATCCCCGCATTTGCAACATAGTCCAGGGGGCCTCTTCAATTCCATCATCCTCCCTCCTTGCTGCATCACATTAGCTGGTCGTGGCAATGCCGTCAACTTTGGTATTGGCCTCGTTCTGTATGTCTCCCTTATTAGCCCCCTCTTCCCACTGTTGGGGTTGGAACGGATCCATGCCCCCTAGCCTGACTCCTCTGTACCTTCATCATCGCTTTCGCATTCATCTCCTAAAGCAGAGCACTCTCCACTGCTTCTTGCACCATTCATGGTCTAGTCATCTTCACTGCGAACCTCAGCTGCTCATTCAAGCCGTTAAGAATACTTGACAGGAAGTAATCTTCGATCATTGTAGGGATTGCGGCTCAGCATTAGAGACTTCAACCCCTCAAACCGAAGTTGGTACTCTTGTACCAATCCATGTTGCTTCATCTTGTTGAATTCTTCCACGATATCCATGGTTTTCTTCTCTCCAAATCTTTCACATATCCCCTTAACAAACTCCTCCCAATTACAGTCTCCTCTCACCCGTGACCAACTTTGGTACCACACATCTCCTACATCGTTCAAATATGCCACTGTCAGGCTGATCTTCTGATCATCAACCACCTAATGTATCCCAAACAACTTCTCGCACCAACGTAACCACCAATGAGGCTTCGTCTCATCAAACACCGATAATTACAATTTCAGAATGGGGAAATTGGAGGGATTGGAATTCACCTGAACCTTCGATCTCCTTTCCATCCCATTGTCCCCCAATATTGTCGGATCATCCTCCACCTCCGATCAGCCAACCACTCTCTAGCTTGTATCAACTCCTGGCAAGATTAGATCTGATCTTCCTTTTGAGGGAAAGTCCAGTGATAGCCTCACTTGAGCTTGACTCGAGAACATAAGCATGAACTGTTGCATCTGATCGCACAACATGTTGCTTTGCTCTCGCATTTCCTCTCTAATTTGGTTGCGTATATCTCCGCGCAATTGATCTCTTACCTCCTCCAATCTCCGATCGACTATCGATCCCAACAAGTCCTCCATCGATCCGACTCGAGCTTGTACATCCATCATTGTAGCCGACACTTGCTGGAGCTGTAATTCCATTTGCTTCATGTGGGTACCATCCGCCATTGTTGAGTTCGTCAGGAGCGAATACTCTAATACCAATTGTCGTATCCCCTGGATCTAACAGGGTTTCTCCCTTAGCGAAGAAGTTTAGGCGGGAATTTAGAGAGTAGAGGGAGAGAAGAATTAAGAGGGAAGAGAATTAGAGGGATAAATTGAATATGGATCAATTAAAATGATTCAATACCTACAAGTGAAATTGGGCCGAGTTTATATACTCGGTCCTAGCGGTTTGGCACCAAACAAAACAGTCACCGTTACCACATTCAAATGCTTACGGTTCTAGAAATTACACTTGCTTCCCTTACTTCATACTTATTACAATAGATATCCCCCTAGGTACATGACAAATAATTGAGATTAGACAAAAAAAACACATTAAAAAAAGGACAATCTGGAGCTGTTTGGTTGACCAAGCAAAACACTTGGTTGACCAAACATTAACACATTTAGTTTTATCTACCGATGTTATAAAATTGGTACACATTTGAAAGTTCAGGTATATTTTTTATAATTTTTAAAAGTTCGTCATATAATTGATAAAGGGGTCAAAGTTAAAAGTATTTTTTAGTAATTTGCCTAAACCATTTAACAATGACTCCAGCTAAGACTCCTAACCCTCAGAAAAGATAAGAAAGATTTAAAACAAAATTTATGAATTTAACACAAGGATAACAAACCTGCTTTACAATGCTAGATCTTCGATCAGACAATTGTGTGCACAGGGGGCTGACAAGTTGTTTCAGCAGTCCACGGAAACATGGATAATCAGCAGCACCTAATAGAAACAAATGAATGACAAAGAGACATAAGATAGACCTTTTTCAACCAATGATATGTTTATTTTCTCAATTATCATATAGGAAAACAATGTTTGCAAGGCCAAATCCATGTCATACAAAATAAAAGGAACTGTAATCTCACCATAGGCAAAAATAAAAATATAACTGCACCATGGTTAGGAAACATGCTTAATGTTAATTAAGGAATAGAGATGCCATCCACATACAAGACGAACAAGGACAACAAAAAACAAATATGCAAACAACCAACTAAATGAGAAGGAAAATAAAGAACTACCACACACAAAGTAATAAAATGTGGAAACTGTACCTTGAACAAATTACCAAATTTTGACATCATATGGATTTTGAAAAAGACCCAATTGAAGCTGTTAAACTATGAATGTGTGGCAGTAGTTCTAGTCAGTAGTTTTCCAAGTAAAAAGCCAGAGGAAATTTTCAAGTGGTCAACAGGTTCAAATAACTAGTTAGAATCTCTTTTTTCATATTTTCCTTTTCTTCTTTTTAATTAGAACCTTCTTGTAGTAAACAACATAAAAGAAATAATAGAATTAAAAAACCCTGAGCCAATTCAACGGACAGAAAGCCTAGATTTGAGGAAGCATGAACAACAAACCTCCAATGACAAGGCCTTCTACTCTCTGCATCGCTCCAATGCGGATAGACCAATCTTTCTCAGGAACAAGAATTGAAGCAATCTTCTCAAATTCCCTTATCAGCTCCTTCTCAGAGTAAACTTTAATAGGCTCAACTGGTTTTTCAGTGACATCACTATCACCTGTACATCACAAAGATCATACCAAAGTGAATGCAAACAATGTCCATTAGCACAGTTACAGATCATTTTGGCGCTAGGGCATTTTAGCATATTGTTTTGGATCTATCATTGCAATTACCATATTTATAAAATATATATATGCATAACTTTCAAGCATACATGATATCAACCCAATTTAGTATAAAATAAAATATTAATGCATTCATGTGTACAAAATCTTATAGCTTTTATGAGCAGGTCAATTATACTCACTTTGCATTTTTGGTCTGGCACAGTTTTTAGTTTGAAATGTCAGAAATTTTGTCTAATTTTCTATTTTTCTTCAAACAAATCATGTCAGAAAAAAAAAGCCCAGCTAATTCAAAAAGCACTTGAGCATAAGCATTTTCTAGTTACTGCACCAACCTCACTAACCAAAAATATGAAACCTCCCTAAAAGTCTCTCAAACCACAGATCATTTTCAAAAAAAGTAACTACAGCAAAAATAATCTATCTATCATGAATAATATTGGTAAAAATTCTGAAAACAGAAAATAAGTATGCAAACATTTCCTCTTTCCAGCACTCGAAACAATTTCCTCCATACTACAGTGATCACGCTTTCCATACTACTACTCTCAAATGGGCTAAAAACTACAGTAATCATCTATATCATGCTCTTGCTCCAACGTTAAGGATACCAACAGAAGCAGAAAGGGACTGCATCTTTTTCTTAGAGCAAACTTAAACAGATATGAAAGCTGACCCCAGAAAAAAAGAAGCTCAGAGTCCTTCACATAATAAGTGTAAGCATCATTCATGCCATGCTCAAATGGGCACGCAATGACAAAAATACAACATATGATACAGGAAATAACTTTTTATATGAATCAATGTATATGTCAGCACCTATCTGTGGATTGATAATTAAAGTGCACAAACCTCCAAAAAGAGACACCTCCCGGGTGGAATTCTTAGCTTTTGGACTGCTCCTTTTGTGATTGACACTAGCAGACTTCATCTCAACAGAAGTATAAGTATTTGCCAGTCCATCTGAAGAATGAACTTTCGGCTCAATCCTCTCTAGTCTAGCATTAATATCCTTCAACTGCAGTTCAATAATATGTTAGTAACTAAAATTGAATAATAATACAAACAAAAAGAAGGCTGAAAATTTGGTCACAATTGAAATAGGCATAAATATCAAAACTCAATTTGCAATTGTTCAGGAACTGGAGAGTCTTAGGAAGGAGATAAATTCAATAGAACTTATTGCAGTTTGTACTAACCATCGGTGCAGGGATATGGTGCCGCTGAAGTTCATCCAGAAACTGAGGCCCCGCATGGGTATACATCTCCTGAAAGGAACCAAGAGTCAAGATTAATCAGGAAAGGGTGATTCCCTAACAAAACAAACTAGAATCATAGAACAGAGAGATTTAGAAACTCTTATTTGTTCATTATTAGAGTTTGTAGAGGGCAAGAAAAACACAGTTTGAGCTACTATGTAAGCCTAATTGAAATTGCTTTAATGGATTAGATCTTATAATAGGCCCCTCTAAAAGCTCCTCTGTGCAGTTTTTGTCAATAATTCACACTTCATCCGCCCATACAATCTCCAGACATACATCATGTCTAATTCTTGCACATGATCTCAGCTTCACACTTGTCCATACATACACCTGAAAACTACAAGATATAATCCTCCCCTCATAATACTTTACCCCAATCCTTCCAAACAACTCCTGTTGAACATTATTGATAACCCTATATTACACAATACCATTATGAGAAAGGCCATTTCAGATGCTGATTTGATGCCTGAACTTAGCATACATCCTCTCTACTCTGTCCCCGATGCAGTTATAGCATGCCTTGAGGAATGACAGGAGCTCAGTGAGCTCAACATGGCTCAGCTACCCATGAAGGAGTGGAGCTGAATTTTATATTCAGCATTTTGCCAAATCTAATACAGAAGACAGTGCAGGTGATTCACTGGGAATCTAAATGGCATCTGGCCTTCATAACAAAATTGAGTGTCCAATTGAGAAAATTGACTGCCAATTGAGCTAGCCTCAACCCCATATTTCATTGATGTGAACCTCCAGCAAGCTAGTTACATGAGGCAGATACAAAATTGACAAGTTAAGAGACCAGTACACCCACTAGTCCAGCATTATTAGGGACCTTTAATAACTTATCCTTCTTCAAGCATAAAGAGAGCTCCAGATTCAAAATTTAGAAAGCAAAGAACAAAACTTTCTCTAGCTCAAGGTGAAATACAGCAAAGAATTATATAAATACTATATGAAGAATTCAGCCATGAGTTTTACAAACCTCAATACATGATATAGCTGCCTCCCTTACTCCAGGATTTGAATCATGCAACAACTGCAATATCTGGTAATATTATATGGATCTAGTAAGTTTTTAACTTCATTTTGGCTAAAGAATAAGGCCTTTTCATAATTAAAAAATATATCTCTGTTTTATTCTGAAAAGAGAGTAAAGAACCATACTGAAGGAAGAATGGCACGTTGAAGAGGGAGCTCAGTAGACGCAAAGAGACCAGTGGCTGACGTGACAGTACGTGCAAACTCTTCTCGAACTCTCCAGCTTTTATGTGTCCAAGCATAAGAACCAGCTCTTTCAACAATGATTGTTGGTGACGAAACCTGATACAAGTAACAAAAATAAAATAAGTGCAACTTCAGTCAGTTTTTTTTTTTTTCCCGTCTGCAAAATATAAATAGTGATAGAAATAAATCTAATGTAGAACAAGGGTAATATGATCTGCATGGCAGGGGGGTGGGGCGGTTAGAATCATGGTCTTGACACAAAGAAAAATGAATTCACATACAAGATGAAGCAAACAAGAAATTGCAAAGCATCCCACATAGAAAAAGAAAATGCCCACCGCCTTCAAAGTAAAGCCTACGCAATCAGTCAATAAAAAACAAAACACACAACTAGAATTGTGGAGATAATCATTTTTTCCCAGATTTCTATAGGGAGATGAAGGTGACAACAATCACAAGCCTTAATCCAACAAGGTGGGGGTCGGCTGCATGAATTCTATACTTCCATCCACCTCTATCCATGGCCAGATCTTCTGTAATGTCACTATATCGTATGTTATGTTTAAGGGTTTACTATCCAGTTTTCTTTGATCTTTCTCTCCCTCTTTTGCTACAGACTTCCTCCATTTCATCCACTTACCTTATAGGTGCATCCATCAATCTTCTCCTCACATATCCAAACCATCTTCGGAATGGCTCTCACATCTTATCTTCAATAGACATCATTCTAATCTTATTATATATGATCCCGTTTCTTATTTCAGCTTTTCTTGTATGGTCAAAAATTCACCATAACATTCTCATCTCAACTCCTCTCATATTTTGCACATGTTGGCGGCTAACATCCCAACATTCTAACCTATATAATAAATATGATCTTATAGGCATCTAATAAAACTTTCCCTTTAGCTTTAAAGGAATTTTACGATCACATAAACTGTTGGACACATTTTTTATTTTAACCATCCTGCATTGATCTTATAAGTAACATGCAAATCTGTCCTCTTTTGGACAATTGGTCCAAGATATTGAAAAAGATGTTGGACTAAATAGCAACTTAAAAAAGCTAAAGAAGTGTTTGCTCTAAAGTACCATACCATCTCCACTTCAGTGGTTTCCTACCTATCTAACCAATATTCATGTGCAAGAACTCAAAAAATCTTGTAGGTTTTTGCAATGACCAAACAGTTTATGTAACATTGGATTCTCAATGCAAGTGGCTAGTTCATCAAAGGCAAGTAGTAAAATTGAAAAGGGTTGAGACTTCCGATTAAAAAGACGTAAAAAAATCAATCAACCATACACTGCATACATATAACATTGCAATTCTCAAGGAATCATGGTCTTCACATGTATAGCAGGTTATCAAATAAGTCAACATCAGAGTGCAATAA
Source organism: Diospyros kaki (assembly GCA_036245055.1). NCBI lineage: Eukaryota > Viridiplantae > Streptophyta > Magnoliopsida > Ericales > Ebenaceae > Diospyros > Diospyros kaki. The sequence goes on along the minus strand of BSEG01000007.1, from coordinate 41,342,682 downwards.
GGTTCAGTTCATGAATTTTTAAGGGCATGGTCACAACTCTAACACGTTAATTCAAAGCTTCTAGACAACTACTGCTTACAAATAGAAAAAAGGGTAAAAATGCATATAAAAAACGGTCATTTTAGCTCCCCCTGAGCATTTAAATTTTAAGAAACCCCTTCTCAGGGTGAGTTAACAGAAGGAATCAGGATTATATGTTACTTCCCCATTGCATTCAAATACAAGTAAGCAAAATAGTTATGCAAATTCACAGAAGCTAAACATGAAATTCCGCTATATACATGTGCATCAAAATTTAATACTGCAGTTGAATATAATGAACCTTATTAACTATACATTGGAAGTTTGGAACAGAGATGTGCCCAAAAAAATGAGCATCCATTGACCAAAAGAAAACCCCAAAGTCTCAGAGCAGTTGACAAAATTATTCAAATTCCGAATATTTGGCTTGAAATCCCGAAGCTCAGCAGATCTATACGGCAATACATTTTCAGCTTTACTCGTTCCCTTTTTTTTTTTTTTTTTTTTGCAATGAATTAAATTAAATCGAGGACAGGCGCATTTTTTTTTCAAATTCCTCGAATTGAGAATTGTAAAAGATCAAATCTGTCCGAAGCCAAATTTACATGTGTTTCTACGTGTGTGTGTGTGTGTGTGTGAAGATAATTAAACTAAAATACTCATTTGCTCCCAGCACAAATTCCGCTTAAACGAAATTCAGTAGTGCACATTCAATGAAATCAGTCACCCCCTCCCAAAAAATAAAAATAAAAACGATTCGAAAACTCCAGAAGTCATAGGATAGAGATATCTAGTAAGGAAATATACACCTCCATGAGAGTAAGCAGAAGGCGCCTCGCAGCATCGCGAACGGGCTGTTTGGAATCGCCTAAGCGCTCGACAATGGCAGGAACCAAGGCATTGAAGTGAAGCTTCAAGTGGTCGCCCGAGAGAACAGCGGCGGAGGCGAGGGCCTGAAGCGCACCCTGAGAAACCCTAAAATTGTTGTCTTTGAAGAGATCCAAGCAACAGTCCACGAGCGAAGTGACCTCGGACGCGGAGAGGCTCTTCCTGGAGGCCTCGAGGAGTTGGTGGAGGAGCTCCACTCCGGCCATTCTCTCCTTGGTGTCCTTGGCCCGCGCCATCTCCAGCGCCTCCTCCATTGCCGTGAATTAGGGTTTTCCCGCCCCGATCTGTCGCCGTTGGACTCAGATCTGCTGCTGTGTCGGCCGATTCAGCCTCTGAGTTTGGCCGAGATGCTGCCGCTCGTAGAGAGTAGTCACGGATAGTGTCGGGAGAGAGAGAGAGAGAGAGAGAGAGAGTTGCTCTATGGACGGAGGGAGAGATGATATATCTGACTTGGAAGTAGTACTAGTAGTAGTAAACTGTACCAAGTATTTTTGTATTGTGGGTAAAGCATTTAGCAGCAGCGTAAAGAAGGGTTGATATGCTGCGTAGTTCAGTCCCAATTTATCTCCTCCATTAAAATTGACAATACAGGTAATAAGATGCAAGGACAATAATTTTAATAAAAATCAATATTTATATTAAAAAAATAAATTAATATATTGTTTTTATAAATTAATGTAATATACATATAATTTATAATAATTTTATTTAATTTTAATAATAAATATGCTTGATCTTATGAACTATTGTTAATTTTAATAAAATTTATGAATTTTATCAATTTGTAGAGATTGTTGTTAATTTTGTTCCTAATTATATTATTTAAACATTTAAATTTGACATTTTAACTAACACACTGCATTAATTTTTGTTTATTTACATTGATATAATATAAAAGATAAAATAATTAATGCATAATATTACCATAAATATTAAACTTTAATATTTAAATAACAATTTTAGTTTTTAAATTCATAACTTGAGGTATGTGTATCCTTAAAAGTGACAACTAAGATTATTTATTGTTAAAAATATTTAAATCGTAATTATCACTAAAAATCTAAACTCGTCATCCTAATTTTATTAAATAAATAAGATATTCTAAGAAAATAGTATGTGAGTTCGAGAATTTAAGTTATCGTGAGACTATGGGTTATATTTTATTTATGTGTAAGATTATATAATCATCTGTGTCTATCCGATAAATCAAGCTCCATATTTCAACTTGCATCTAACATGTTTATTACATAAGTCAAGGTGTAGACAAATCATGAGTTATAAAAAAAAAATAGAATAGATTAAACTAAATATCATCTACATGTTAAGAACTTATCGAGTTTCTCACATTTAGGAGAAATCAAAAGTTTGATTTATCCAAACTAACCGAATCAAATATATCGAACTTGTAAATTCAGTTCGATTTTTTATTTATTTATTTTTTTTGCATTGGTTTGGTTAAGTTAATTTGTATCAAAATTTTGGTTTTGTTTTTTGATTGAAAAAATCGAACTAATCGAGTTTTAAAATAATATTGTTTTGATATTTATAAAATGACGTCGTTTTCTTTAATTTTGTATGTTTTATATAAATTATTTTAATTTTTTTTAATTTTTTTTTGTTGTGTTTATTCGATTTAATTGGTTCGGTTTATATAGTTCAAGTTCTGTCACTGATTAATTTGATTTTTTGAGTTAATCGACCAGCTATATTTGATTTTACTTATCAATTATATTTAATTGACTAGTGAACTTTGCTCAATTCAATAAGTAAATCAACTATTTTCACACCTCTACTCACATTTAAAAAAAATAATTATTAACACAACGGGAAATGAGGATTCCTATGTCCGCGCACGCTTACTTGTCTCTCAAATATATATTTCGTATAAAAGAGGGGACCTTGAGGGAAGATTGATTGTCCCTACGGAACGGCCACAGTGCAATTAATGGAGGAAGCTCTGTCTGTGTCTGTCTGGATTAAAATGTGGAGCTCCTCTTTCTTAAATTTTCAATTACTATTGTTTCTCTCCTTTCTTTCATTTATGGCTCTAATTCCTCGTACCCCGTTGAATTGTTTGCTAGAAATAACCCATTTGTTATTTGGTTATTACATTTACCTCCCCTCCATTATGATTTTATCCTTTGTAAGGGTGGATTATGTCAAATACACTCCAGTCACTATTTAATTAACCAAAAATGTATGTTATTTCAACTTAAAATTTGCTTGCTCTCTCTCTTGCTTTTTCTCTCTCAAAATGGAATCATAGGTAATTGTTTAATCAAAACGAAGACATAATTGAGATGAGAATGGACAAAGTCAATGTTATTTAAGTTCGTCGAAAATGTATTTATATCATAAACTTTTGTGTTTTTTTTTTTTATAAAATTTTAAATTTTTCATAATTTAAAATGTGCCTTTAAAATTTTCATTATTTTAAATATGATATTGAATCTTATAAAATCACTCATTTAAACACATATCCAGCAAATAATACACACGCCCACTAATGCAATAAATTTTCAGCATCTCCTTAACTTATTTTATCTCTTAAGCTGTGTCTTTTCTTTTTAGCATATTCTACGCCTCTTCCTATTGGGCTATCTAGGCCAATTGGTTTAGACGGGTCACTGATGTACTCAACTCGATGATCAACCGTTGTATGGGGGTAGCATTTCTCATAAAAGATGAGTAAGACGTTAGAGATAAGAAATACAGTTAGAGAGGGAAAGTTGAAGAGATATCGGATAAAGAGATAGAATCGAGAAGATGCTGAAGGAAGAGAGAGATGAGGGAAAGGAATGAAGTTGAGGAAACGTAAAAAAATTACTACGTCAACATGCACGAGTATCACTTGCTGGTTAAGTATTTAAATAAATGATTGTGCTCAATTTATAAATATATTTAGAATTATAAAAAAATTAGGATTTTACATAAGAAAAAACATGAAAATTCAAAAGAATAAATATGTTTTTGGTTTAAATTCAATGATATATTTGAAAATTACGAGAAGTTTAAAATTAAAAAAAATGAAAAATTTAGGAAGATAAATATGCTTTTGGCCGATTTAAATTCCTGTAGAAGACGAGAAGTCCTCGTGTTTGGGTCGACCGTTCCATGATTCCATCCTAAGTGCCAAGGAATTAAACTACACATTCATCTGAAAAAAAAGGATTAAACAGCAGAACCAAACAGGGTATAAAGCATTCAAGTCATTGGTTGCCATGTAAATAAATTAGCTACTCCTCCCGGGCAGAGTGATACCATCAATCAAATTTGAGAAGATATTCAATATAAATAAAATAGTATTCAATGAGTAAACATTTTGATAGATTATCACAATCTAATGATGTACTGTCATATATATTTAAATCAAGAATACATAATACTTAGTCGCTTTTAATCAATTTTATCTTTATCAACTGCTATATATATGTTCAAAATATCATGCCACGTAACAATGATAACAAAACTTAGTACATTCAATATTTTATAGGTCAACTTTATATTCTTATATATATATATATATTTTTATATTTATTTTTTGCACAATCGCTTGAACTTTTCATTATTTTAATTACACCACTGAATCTACATTTTCGAGTCATTTAAATCATGTACTTTTGATTTTTTTTTTTCGCATGTCAAATTAAAATTTTTGTTATTTCGATTACACCTCTATACCTATAACTTCAACTCAATTTAACTAATATACTATTTAAAAAAATAAAATAAAGTAAGATGAACTGATTTAACTCTTCCATTTGTTTACATGTTAAAATATAAGAGTTAAATTGACTCAAAATTACAGATATACTGTATAGGGGCATAATTAAAATAATAAAAAATTTGAATTAAAAATGTCAAAGTATAAAGACTAAATTGATTTGAAAATACAGATAAAGATATAATTGAAAAAAAAATAATCATATAAAAAAATATAAAAATATAGAGATAAAAATATGAATTTGATCATATTTTTTATGTAATAATGATAATCCGACATCACGCTAATTTAATATAACGTGTTTACAAGATGATATGGTATTATAATTATTTAATTTGAAACTGAGATAATTGTAAAGATTGCAAAATTAACTATTTTCACCCACCGATTTGGGATTAGGATTAGATTTCCCATTACATTCTTCGAACAATTATGGAGAAGAGATGGCCCACTGAATTCATCTCCACAACAATTCAAGCAAAACCAAAAATGGATTGATAATATGCTTCAACCAAAAAGCCAGAGATCATTTGTCAAATGCCTCGTCCTATGCATCATAATGTGTTTGTTAAACAAGGCTCTTAGGGAGGGATAAGTGTCAATAGGTGATGATTGACAACAGCCCAATGAATGAAGGGATTCCTTGATGACAAAGCCAAGCCACCAACCCTTTTGGGGATTATATTAAGGGAAATAAAGGGCAAAAGAAGAGCTGTCTGCTTCAGCTTTTGTCTCATCATGTTAGGTCCCCTAACTTTACAATCTAGTTAACAAAGGATTAATACTTGCAATACATTAACCTATGGTTGACCTTTACAGGTTGGCTGATTAGGGTGGTTGGAAAAGAGTTAAGAATCAGTGACCACAATGACCATGTTTAAAGAGTAGCATAAACTCACTTTACTAGTAAAAAAGAAAAAAGAACAGATTTTGTGTAAAAATAATATACATATATATATATATAACAAAATCATATTAAGTAAAAGGAACTCGATTAGTGGTAGTATACTATAAATTTGTCCACCGATGCATAAATTAAGTTTTGGAACTAACGATCAAAATCTTCATTGCTCATGAATAATACATATCGAGCTTTAATGATACGAGAGACATGAATTTTAACTCGATAATTATTTAATAAAAGTCTTTAAGCCTACCAAATACAAGGCCAGTTTTTCGCCCAAGTCTACCCAAGTCTTTCCTTTCTAGTCACAGCATCAGCATACTTGAATGGAGTGGGCCATTCCAGTTACCCATAACCAAAAGAAAATCAAATACAAGGCCAGTTTTTCGCCCTCTAAGAATAGGGGACCATTCAGAAAGGAAATAAAAGTGACAGGTTTCCTTTTAAATGGGTGGTCACAATCAATCCTATTCACTTTTTTACCCTCCAAGGACACTGATACATATCCCCACAAGAATATGAAATGCTTTCATTCTATCTTACGCAATGGAGCTTCCTATTATCAGAGCATGATGGAATGAAGAGAATCAAACACAAGTAATAATTTGTTTCTATGTTTCAAACTGCCATGAAGCAATATTTACCAACCCGCATGTTATGGGGTTCATCCTTCACAAGAGAATACAAAAGATGATGTAATAGGTTCATGAAATGAAAGCCCTAACCTGTTGTTCTTATCCCAAACACCAGTATTGTGCTCTCTCCCCCTCTCTCCAGGTACCTACTCCACCCCACGCAAGCAAACAAAAGCTCTATTGAAAGGCATGGCGTAGTCTGAGTAGAAGTAAAGAATACAAATACGAAGCTTAAAGTAATTTCATAAACTACTTAGCAGGACAATAGAGGAACAATAATTTAAAGTACTACAAAAATTTAAAATCAACAGAAAAGAAGGAATAATCTGGGGCAATGTACAATGCCTAAAATCATACCAAACTGGTAGATAGCCAAACGCCAAACCCTGCCAAAGGAAAACAGTGAAGAGCAAAAGATTAATTAGATAGGATAAGTTGGTAGTTAAAATTCCAAGCCTAGCCCCACGGTAAAATTCCTTTTCAAAGCCATGATTGCTTTTTGGAGCTTCATTTGCAATCCAAGAATCATTAGACAGTATAAGATTGCAATGGTGTTACATCCTGAAAAGCCAGAATATCAATGTGAAACTTGCACTGGAAGCTAATATGACCTTCCAGCAGGAATGGGCTTCCCCACCTAATGAGTCTACTTCTCTGGAAAGTGGCAGCACAGCCATTTGACTTGGCATATATTGGTGTTCTATGATTTCTATCTGCAGCAACAAAAGCTCACATCCCGAAGAATGTAAAATGAAAAACAGATCAAAGGCTACAAAAGACAGGTTGCAGGCACTTTCAAACAAAAGCTGGTCCTCTTGGCAATTAGGGCTTAACATGCTATTTACTTTTCCAAATAAGTTATGGAGCCGCAAGACAAGAGAACAACAAAAATGATTCCATAAATGCAGGCAATGTCAGGTATCATGCACAGAAGCATCTGCATCTTTATGGGAGTCAACTGTTTCGAAGCTTTCCCACATTAAGGGAATTCAGTGAGAAATTTCATGTGATAAATTTCTTGGGATGAATCCTGATTAATTTCCAACCGCTTATAGAAGCTTACTGTGGAGCCATCAGTATCGCAGGTAATCAGGCTGAACATACAGTTGTATGTGGCCAAATTGTGGCAAACCTTAGATAATCTGAGTAATTGTCAGTTATGTTGCTCACAAGGATTTAATCAGATAATCAACCCCACAGCCAAATAAACTGAGTAAGAGCACCACGCATTTAGATTGCACTATGATCATAAGAATTACTGCAGCAAATGGATAGTTCCAGTTACATCCATATCATAAAAAATTCTAAGTTATACAAAAGCCAAAGCACCGCCATTACTTCCAAGTGATAGGTTATCTGAACTGTCCAAGTTACAAAAGGTAAAAAAGGACATTACTGATATAAGCATGATAGAGGAAATCTGTCCAACAAACTTTGTTGCTCTACAGTGCTTCAGCAACGGGCATCCTGCAGCAAAACCATGGTTCAAAAGCATTGAACATATGAAAGAACTAAGGATCATCATCATATGGTGCATTTGAAGAATGGAATGATGGAAGCACAAAAATGGGTTTCCCATTGAACTGAAATTCAGCCAGCATAGAAGCAACATCTGATTGGTCACTCCAATTATTTCCAGTCAAGTCCACATGCTCAAGTTTCCCTGAAAATACGAAACACAAAAAAGTCAAGCCTCAAGGTTCTACAAGACATTTGCCCTCTGTTTGGACCTATGATTATTTGGTGGAAACAAAAATAAAAAGAAAATCAAATAACCTACTCTACAATTACACTCTCCCATCACATTTGTGTGATTATACATCAGGGTTCATGAAGAAATAACTAAATGCTGAAAATCCAAAACAAAGGATGGCTATGCACCTCTAATGCTAAGTTTCCAAGGAAAGGAAGTGCAAGTTATACTTTAATACATCTGAGAATCCCTTCCCAAGCATTTTGGAAATTAATTTGTTATATCCAAATGGTGAACACCTCAAGCTAAGAGCCTAGACTGCAGATGTGTGGAAGGATTTGGTTTTACAACTGTAATTACTATAAGAAACTTGCTGAAGCTATGATGCGCAACAGACTGCAGATGTGTGCAAAGATTGGTTTTACAACTGTAATTACAACAAGAAACCTGCTGAAGCTATGACATGTGCAACAGAAAATCAAGACACAGTGATAGAGGCTAGAAGATCTTTTAATGTCACGATTACATGTCTGCCAGAAGATGAATTTTGGAGTGCGTTACCAATGCAGAAACCATAAGCAGGTGACAATGTCTGGTTCACAAGGTCACATATCTTATATGTGAAAAACTGAGATGGTGTCTGGAAGAAAGTTTGCTTCTCCAGCTGGGTGGAGGAGACTTTTTGATCTATCAATGCCCAGTTTGGAACCGGATTCTTGGTCTTCTGATTGGAAAGAGAAAAAAGGTTGTCAAATGTATGAAAATCAGAAGCTGCTGAGCTCTGATGTGTTTAAGAGTGTCTGGCTTATGCATTACCAAGGTCCCTGGTTCACAAGAGCCACTGCTTCTCAAAGGAGAAACCTAATAGCAGCCAGGGCTCTTCTTCTTTTTGGGTGGGGTGGGGGGTTACCTCTTGGTGGAGAGGTTAGTATATTTTGCTTATTCCAGAGGTTTGCATGGAAGGAGAGTGAAACCATTTTGCTTTATTGATGATTAGGTTTCTGTAGGACATGACTCCTAAGGAGAGGCTGCCTTCTAGGTCATTTCAGGAGATTGCCAAGACACCACCATGCTCTATTCCTGCAATAGAAAATTTCTTTTCTTTTCTTTTTTTCTGTGTGTGCGTGTGTGTGTTGGGTGTGGGGGGGGGGGGGGGATTGGTCCGGCCACACTTTTCACCTGCAAGGACTCTCTCCAGCCATGCTTCTCGCACCTCTTTGCCTGTTGCCCATGCCGTCACACAGCACAGGTTGCACCCCTCCAGATCATGATTGCACAATGCACAAGATTCAGAGATTGAACTCCTCATTTCCTTCTCCAGTCAGCACCACTGTTGTCCCCTCCTCCAGTCAGGGCACAACCTCTTATCGTGCGACTTCTAGTCGCCATTGTTACTACTTCCTACATCAGTGTGCAAGTGCTACTTTGTCTACTCAGATGCTCTCATGAGTTGATATCCAAGCTCAATTTAGCTAACTTCTGAAGTTTGAGGGATGTTAGAATATCTTTAGAATGTTACTAGAATATTTTATAGATCTATATATTCTTTGTAATCTTCCTAAAGCTTATTACCATTTTAGTTTATATTTATTACCCTTTTAGGTTAGTGAAAGACCTTATATATTATATACCTATTATTCTATAGTACAACAACAATAATAAAATATTCTCTTATTTTAACAAAACAAATATATACACCAGAAAAAAAAAAAAAAAACCTAATATATGAAATGCAAGTTTAGTAAAAATGTACATGATGTTGTGGTAAAACTGAAAGATCAAGTTATACAAAAAAAAAAAAAAAAAAAAACCAATTCATATATCTTGGATCAATCATCCAAAAAGATAGGGAGATTAATAAGGAGGCATCCAAAGAATTAAAGCACAATGGTTAAAATGGAAAAATGCATATGGCGTTTAATGTGATAACAAGATTCCATTAAAGCTAAAAAGAAAATTTTATAAAACAACTATAAGATCTACTTTGTAATATGGCATTGAATGTTGGGCAACAAAGTACCAACATGGGCAAAATATAAGTGTAACCAAGATGAAGATGCTAAGATGGATGCATAAAGCTATAAATGAGCTTATTTGTAATAAGATTAGAGTGACTCTTATTGAAGATATGATGTGAGAGACACGATTAAGATAGTTTGTTCATATAAGAAAAAGACCAATAAAGATTCCTATTAGGAGAGTGGGTAGAATAAAACAAATATTTAGAAAAACAGGTATCGGAAGACAAATCATGTTTGGAATTGCTATGCTTTTAAAGCACAACTGTTTTTTCTAGAAAAGTTTAAAAAAAGAAGTGTTTGGCAAAGCACAATTTTGCTTTTAAACCACAACTACTACTCTTAAAAAGCGAGCTAAGCTACTTAAAGAAAAACCAAGGGATCCCCTTCTTTTTATAAAAAGAAAAACGACTTATAGTGGGACCCACATTTAATACTTACTTTTAACATTAATAAGCACAACATCACACTCATTCACCAAATATTGCTTTTTGAACACTAATTTCAAAGCACAAAACTGCACAACAATACCATACATGCTCTAAGAACTTTGGTAAAAGACAATTAAATTTGATATTAATTATATGGGCCTTACAGAAAATAAGGTCATAGATAGAAATAACAAAAAGTTAGAATTCATTTAACTGACTCTACATAGTGAGATAAACTTGGCATCCTGTTGTTTATCATACAACTTTAGCATGAATCCAAAAGTTAACAAATTTGTCGAGCAAAATGTTTTTAAAGCACATAAAAATTAAAATGAAAAAAAAAAGTCAACATTTAAAATGCATACCTTTTGCAACTTTCAGGGCAGAGCATACAGGTAGCAAGCACTCAAAAGGCATAAAATTATAGCCCGCGTTAACTGCAATAAGGTCTGGAGCACATGCAATGAGGGTTGCCAAGAACTTTGCAGTTTCAATCCCTCCTCGGTTTTTGCTGCACATCAGTAATTAGCAAGTTAATATTTCAGGAATATGCTACAACATAAGGACTGAATAAATCTAGCCATCAACTTAACCTCATATTGATGCAGGCCAGCTTTAAATTCTCTCTTGTTTCTTTCTGCAGATCCAGAAAGCCAGATGAACCAAGCCCAATATCCTCAATAACCAGTGCTCGAATACCTGTACCTAAAAATTTTCCCAAAGGTGCTCCAACTTTGCTGGAGGATATCAATATCAGATCACCTGAAGGTGAAACAAGAAGACTCAAAACCTAACCAAATAAATAAGGCAGACTAACCTCCCAAGGTCATTTCCTCCAATGGATAGAGAATCCAGTGGCCCTGTTAAGGTAGATAGAGCATCTAGAAGGTCACTCACTCCATTACATGAAAGCTCGCAATTTTCCACTTTCAGATCACTGAAGTGGGAGTGCCTTCTGGATATCTCAATAAAGTAGGATATTAAACTCCTGAGAAGTCCAAAGAACAAGTTGTAAAACCAACTTAACTAATCAGATAAGAATATATAATTATTCTTCAAAATGGAATGGGTAGTTAAAACTAACTTGATTCCGTCATCCTCAAGAGCATTGTCACTTATGTCAAGAGCCTTCAGGTTAGGTATATGAGCCAGAGCATGCTTCAGACTCTCTACATCGTATTTTTGTATATTATTACCCCTGAAATCAAAGAAGTTGTGTCATGCTCTAAAAGTTGCTTGAAACAGAAGATAAATTCTGAAAATTGGGAATTGACTCAGCCTAGAAGAAAGCTGTGTTCTTTAAATCAAACACATTAGGGTGATGAATGATGAGCACTCAGACACTAAACGATCAAATTGCAGTGATTTATATGCAAGGACATCAGAATGCATAATGGGTGTTCAACATTTTCACGTCTCTTCACAATAATTCCATGAGTTAATTGCCGATGGACAACATAGAGACCCTACACCAACAGTGGTTTACCTTAGACAGAGCACATGTAATGACTGTAATGACTTTTCCAGTCCTGAAGACAACAAAGAGGAACTCAAGGATTTCCATCTGAAATAAGAAAGGCAGCCAGCAATCTGCAATATCACAGTGAACTTTCTTAATCATCACAAGTACTATAAAAATCAACAAAACAAGAGATAGATATGCATTACTGACATTGTTTTTGGAATGATCAAGCGTGGATGTACCAGATGCAGCATCAAGGAGGGTGCTGAAAACCATTCTTGCAAAATTCTGGCCGATCTGGATGTCACAGAAGCTTAATGAAGACAAATGCCTGACACCAAAACAAAGAAGAGACCACAGTTGCTAAGGCAGTCATTCTAACTCATATACAACCCAAAGTGCATGACAAATGAACTTAAGCCAAGACACCCAATCATATGTCCAGGATCTCACCAAGCCAGCAGAGATCAAACATTTAATACAGATGATGTTCCCCCACCCCCCACCAAAAAAGATTGTAGTTCTAGTAAATAAACAAATATTTATTTTCCCCATTTTACCATGAAGATAATCCGCACACAGGCGCCAGATAGAGCGGAGGCAATACAAAGCTCAGGCCACTACATACAGAGATGCACATTCACACACAATGGCAGGAAATCCACCTTTCTCCAGTCAAACAAATTTTAAGCAAAAGGTAGTTGGCTCATGACAACAGGGCTCAGCCAAGAAGAACTGTGCTGCATAATGTAGTGTGAAGAAGTGACCACAATTTAGGAAAAGTGTAAGGTGCAAATTCTGGAATCTGGATAGTTAAGATAATCATAGTTGTCAGATGAAAATAACTCATGACAACCATGATAAAAATAACTGGTGAGCAGCAAAATATAGAGAGCATCATACAGTACTTCACCTTTGCATGTGACTTTTATCCTTTACCTTTATCCATTCATGAACCCAAATTGTACCACAACCCTCTCTGAAATCCAAGATGAGCTGTACTAGTTATTCAAGCCCCAAAATTCCTACCGCATCACTGATTTTATGGCAGCCCTATTCAACCATTAAACAACCAACTGCTGATAAAATAAAACATACCCAAAAAATGCAGAGACAGTGATACCAGGGTTGCAGGCCTCCCAACAAAACCACTATACATCACATGATCCAATCATGGTGTATTTGGCACCAAATCACCACATAGACTAACCCCTAACAACTCTTTGTTCAGGGGCACTTAAAACATTTTGTAGCCTGAACTGCAAAAAACAAGTGCAGTTTGGACTGAAAGTAGTTTTATTCTTATAAAAATCTGAAAAAAGAAAAAAAATAATAATTATAGGGTGCTGAAATCAAAGGAACCCTGAAGCTCGGACAAATAAAAAAATCAAAAATTTGTTCTCATTCTAATTACTACTAAAATTACTTTTTTTTTAATACAATACACATATAACTCTGCCTGTGGATTCCTATCTACAGTTATCTCCAAGCCTGGATAAAAGAGGAGAGTTGTGCTAGGTAGTTAACAACTAGCATAAAACTCGTCCAATCAAATAACATGAATTCTAAACAAATGACCAGCATGTAACCCAACCTCACATAGACGGATACAGACTTGATATGTTGTTGTTGTTGTTTTAAGTGTATATATATAAATCCATCGCCAGCAACTGAACCATGACTTCAAATAGCACTCCAACTAAGCTTATTCTTCATACCAACCCTTTATCCCATTATGTGGGATTGGCTACATGAGTTCTAGCTCATGAGTCAAATCACATATACCTCCTATGGTTTCCTCATACCACATATAGAAAAAAAAATGTACGAGATGTGTACCTCCACAGGATGCCATAATGAATGGCAAACCAAGTAAAGTTAGACAAAGATACAAATAAATAAATTTCCTGTACATTGGAAAGCAATATCCACGAAGTTAACAAGCCACCCGATGCTTTATACGTCCTACAATTTCCTTAAAGGTTAGAAAATAGCAATTTTCTTTCCCCTAATTCTTCAGGGAGAAAAAAAAAAAACATCACGTCTCCCCTAAGCTGGAAGCAGTTCAATCTGAAGGCGGGGAAAAAATCAAAATTAAATACTGACGCAATAGATTCTTGAAATGGTACTGAGCAGCTGGCCAAGATTAGCACATTAGAATTTAAAATAGATATATAAAAGCATGCTTGATGTCATATCCATGTATCTTGCATGTTCCATGGTAAGGACAATCATCTAGTATGGAACATCAGTAAATATGTTCTACCTGGTTTATGACATTATGGAACTCTGTTAAAGATTGTAACTTTGAATTAATTGCCCATAAAGAGGAAAATGCAAGGCCCCAGAGCAACTCCATTCTTGTATTTTCGTAAAAAGAGGACGAAATGCAGCAGAAAAAGTACTTCATCGACTCCCAGCTCAAGGAACAAAAAGTAGCAAATATTCATAGATTCAGATGCACCAAATCCAAAAGCAGACATACCTTCCTGATGTTAAGAAAGTTGCTAGTCCAACAGGCAATGAAAATGGGTTGGTTTCAAGAAAGCTTGATGTTTTGATTGAGAAGTCTTCTATTTCATGGGTTGGGAGACATTTCATGCACAGAGAATCACAAATTGCATTAAAAAAAGTTGAAGAAAGCTTGCAGTGAACAAATTCAAGTGATTTCAACGTTTCTCTTTTCTGCTTCAGAAGTTGGCATAACCCTTCAACCTGTTAAATATGCATAAACAACAAAAACAACATATCAAGCCCCAATCCAACTAGGTTGGCTATTAAACATGCTTGTTAAAGAATAAATAATCAATTGGGAAGAAAGTGATTGAATTAAACAAATTTTTTTGTACAAATGAAATTTTAGACAAAAAGGCACTTTAAAAAAAACTACCAGTACATAGTTCTGCTTTGCTTGAAACTGTTAAATGTTATTTTATTATCTCCTATAACTGAAGAATTGAAATTTGCTGGGGTATAAGAATGGTTTGAAGACTCAGAAATAACTTATTCCAGATTTTACCTATTAAGTTTTGGCAATCATTTTCTTTGAACCACTTGAAACTTTTAAAAGAATGATACAAAATTTCAGAAGCTGATGAAGATGAAAAAAAAAATCAGTTTGCAAAAGGCATTGCAAAGCACCATAATAAAACTATCTTTTTTTCCTTTATGATAAGTACCATGAATCAGATTTAGTAGCAATGAAATTCAGAGTTCACAGCCATACTAATGAAAGTTAATAATTATAGGATGCTCATTCTTCCCTTACACTTTATATATACATAATAAAAAGATATATTGAAAAGTTCAAAAAGGAAGAATACCCCCTTTCAAACTTCCAACCATGGTAGTCAGAGGCAAAAGGCATCCATAAGCCACTGTTACATTATTTTTCCCCAGTCACTAGGAAGGAACCCAAAAAATGCTCGCCTGAGCAGAGTAAGGTGCCAAAATGACAAGAAATTAATAAATATATTTAACATGAAAAAGGCAATCGAACGATGTCTTTAAGACATCTAAAATACTATCAAATAAAAATTCTTCTAATAATGTTCAAACAAATAACTTTGGGATCTACCAAAAAATGGATACCGTTAAAATAAAAAAACATCTTTTGGATCTTGCAAAAATCTTAGACTTCCAGGCTGGATCATTTTTTCCAACCTCCACTTAATGAAACAGATTTTCATAGCCATTTGTTGTAACAGTAGTAACCATACTAATTTTTTTTTAAAAAATGTATTATAATTATAGAGAAAATAAAAAATGAACAAAAACTAAACTAATTGGGTAATTGATGTAGGACAGAAAAGAAGGGAGAAAGAGAGGAGGGTGAAGGAAGAAGAAGCAAAAGAGAAGAAGAAGAAGAGAGGAAATTGAGAGAGAGAAGAGAGCAGTTGAGGAGAAATTCTGAGAAAAACTGACCATTAACTGCCGTCCAATTCAAAATACAAACATATAATAAAAACTACCCACGAATACAAGAAATTAAAGAAACAATTCCCAACATAATCACAAATATAAACCTACTTCAACGCTTACAATACACCCATCCAAATCTCCCTTGACACGGTTGTCAGTAATATAATAACCATCAATAGCCTAATTACACACCCAAAGAATGCAGCGACTAGAATTCCAGAGAGAATGGTATCAGCTGCATCGAGTCACGAACACTACACTAAAGGGAGAAACGCTAGAGATGAATGTCTGTCAGAGAGATTGTGTAAATATGCAAACCTATTAGCAAAGAGCAACAATCAAAAAGGTAAACCACATGCCATCACATCCTACAGGTTCATCAATGAGTGACATCACTCACAGAAACCCCTCAGCATGTGAGAGCTCTAATCAAATTCCCGTGACTCTTCTCCAACTTGCTGCCCTGAGATATATGTCAGGGTGAACTTTCCAGCTACAAAGAAAGGAGAGGGAAGACATTGAGAAGGCAACTTGAGATGATCATGTGGGTGATAGCAATGACTCGATGGTGATGTTCCTTCGTTTTCCCAATTTGCTTCTATTTTCCTCTATTCCAGAGTATAAGTGCCTTTTCACATGCCTCTTCTGATTTTTAGTGCTGATTCTTCTTTTCCTTTTTTAAACACCTAGGCAAGCACTTTCAATGCCTATCACCTCATCTGTGGTGCACTTGAATAGGCATCGCCTGATTAAAAGCACCTTGCCTAGAAGTAGGCAAGGTGCCCAACACCCAGGCAAGCACCTCACTCACCTTTGACTACACTGGTTCCAACGGATCTTGGCCACTGATGATTTACCGACGAGTATATAACATAAAGATGACATCAATTTCCACAGCACTCTGAGCCCCTGATTGGTTATTCTGCAGGACAGGCATCTTCAGATGGCATAGAAGAAACAGGTATATTTCCCAGAGTTGCTGAAGAGAATTGATAAAAATGGCAAATTGGAGCAAATGTTCATACACAAAAATGGTTCATTAGCAACCTAGCCACAAGCACGGATCAACTGCTTCTCAGCTACTTCTTCAATTGACATACCATATGGGCTGAGAAGCAGCTTCAGAATCCCTACCTCATTCTATTTGTTTAATGTGATGCTTGTGCAGTTCTTGATAAGAACCATCTAATTCCTTTCTTCATGCTAATTCACAAATTCACCATTCAAATTTGAGAAATAAATAGATGCACATAAAAAAAGAATTAGGCTTACTTGCACTCTAGACTTAATCCATCGCAATTCCAAGCGTTGCAATTTACTGGAATTTATCAAATGCTGCACAGAAATAGAAATTAGTCATGCCGAAACACACATTTTATTTCACACAGTAAATAAAATAAAATTATTTTTACAACTTTATATTTAAAGAAAATCTTAAACTATGCCCTCTGCAGGACTCTGAAAACAATTCAAACTGTGAGCCAAAGTAGTTTCTATTTGAAGTTAATTAAACTTAAATTTCTAGCTGAATCATTTGAAAAACCATTTCCAAATGGTAACGAAATTTCATGCCCACTTGGGAATATGGGGGAAGCTAAACTGTATGGCTTGTTTGGCCATGCAGTGAGAAGCCACAAAAGTTTCTATGAGTATTTTTCTGGTGTTTCGCCAAATTTAGAAAATGTTTTTGGTAACCACAAAAGCTAGTTTTCTGCTGTGAAGTAGAAGCAATATTTTGAGCTTCTACTGTGAAGCAAAAGCAAAAGCAGAAGCAGAAAATAAACTATTTTAAACAAAATTACCCCCAATCAATATTTAAAATTACAAACATTACACGTGTTAAATAATATTAACTAAATAAGAATTTTTTTCAATACCCTTTACTTTTATTGTTAAAAGGATACGGGGCAATGGTTAGTCTACAATAAATGTATCTTGTTTTTAGACAAGATGCATTGCTTTCTATTCCAAAAAAATATTATTGGTCAATAAACTGTTACAAAACACAATGTATTTATCATCAAACAGTAAGAGTGTTTTGGGGCTGAAAACAGGATGCAATACACCTTACCTTCCCTTTGTTAAAAACACTTTTTTTAATTACAAGCCAAGCACATATAATTACACTCAACATGTTTCTCAGATGATCTGGCCAAACACTGAACTGTTTTTCCTTTGTTGTAATGTGAAAATGTAGTGCTTCTGCCATGCAATATTGTCAATTTATCAATTCATAATAAATACTTTTGAAATGCTTAGTTTATTCTCTTCATTCGACAAAAATCAAAATAAGAAAAGGCAAAACAGAAAACTCATTCAAAAACAATCGCTTCAACTATCCATTTCCAGTAAGTGTCTGGAAACAATATTAAGGAAATACATTGGAATACAGAAGTAAATGACACCAACATCATTCTGCGTTTATTAAATGTGATGGACTTGCTTCTTGAATCAAGAGAAAAATGAAATTATAATTTTCATACCTACTAATACTAGTTCTCAGATTTACAATTAATTGATCACTCAAATTTTACATTCATTCCAGTCATCCACTTGTGTTCATTCTCATTCTCTGCCAAATAGTGTGAAGGGGATATTGCTCGTATAAAGATATGAAATAGACACACATATAAAGGCAAGCAGCTTTTATCAAATAAGACAAAAAATGCTTCATAATCTCTGTAAAGGGATGATTGAGTTTTTGAAGACAAAACCGTATAAGATTAAAAGAAATGCTTCCTAATATATTTGAAAAGGCAAGCAGGCTTTTTTAGAACAGACTAACGGATGGAATTAAATATTATGGCATGCCTACACCCTACATATATAGAGTTGGAGTAAAAAGCTTCCTGCTTCATAGAATTATAGAGCAATAGGACATAGAAAGGGGCAAATAAGTGCACAAACCTTCAGCATTGACAGAGAATTCTATGCACTAGATTCAAGGGAAAAATAAAGGCAAAAGAATAAAAATACACCATATTACTTGACAATCATTTTTCCATATGTATAGGATGGAAAACTTACACAGATTTCAGCATTGCAAAGAACATTTTGAAGTCTCAGACATCTGCACAATACATAAACATGTTTCAATAGCCTAACCCCTCCAAGTAATTGTAAAGATATGACTAACTTATGAAGGCAGTCATTTATATGATGCTATTACCTATCAATCAAAAGAAAAATATGACCAACTCAACTTAACCCCCTCTCCAACAAAAAAAAGGCATCCCAAATGCATGAGGCTCCCACTTTGTGAGGATCATATTTGTACACAACCTTCCTTTTGCATCTTTTTGGAAAGAGATTGTTTCCACAACATGTGTGACCTTCCAATCATATAAGAGAAACCTTACCATTGCTACTAGGGCTTGCCCTCCCCCCCTGCCCTCCCCAAAACAATTTGTTTTTTTTTTTAAAAAAAAAAAAGAAGAGGAAAAGTATCATCAGTTGAAAACAATGAAGATTGTTGATTGCAACTATAAACCAACTCAAAAGAATGAGTAGAATAAAAAAGGTGTGCAGGTGAACATGCATAAATGGTATGCAGAACATACTTAAACAACAACATATCAAGTCTTTATCCTACTATGTGACCTCAGCTTATGTAGAGCATCAAAAGAAAAAATAAAGGCAAATAGCATAGCATAGCATGATATGCAATTAAGTTTGCAAAAGTAGCAATAAATTGTGCATGTTTCCAATAGGTCCACACTCCAAATATATAAAAAAAAAAAAAAAAGCACCATTAATGATACTTACCTTGCATAGCTACCAAATCGTTGGCAATGATAAGACAACTTCGAGTAATCACATCTTGAATGATTGGCATGTCCCTCATAACCAATGGGCTTTAGTATAGCATCTGCACTGACCAAAATTGCATAGAGGCATTGGTTTAGTTAGTTTCAGTGAATTAATCAAGTCAATTGAAAAATGGCAGGGTGGAATAGTCTTGTTATGGTGGTATTCTTCGCATAGCGCGGAATTAATGCTTTGGAATTTACTTTCAAATATAGAATCAATTTCTTCCTTTGTCTTGATCTTTTTTGTAAGCCAATACAAGTCTTATTGTATAAGATCAACAATTAATGAAAATTTTCTTTCATTATAAGCTAATTAATGAAATATTCTCAAGCAATTATGTGATGTGCAGCATGAAAATAAGAACAGTAATCCAAAACTATGGATGGAGCATGCTTTGGTAAGTTTACAAACTAGCTGAAATTAATTTGAGCTTCTACATTACAATACCCTTCAGTCATTTTGGGCTTTTGTTTGGTTTTTCTCATTATGGGACTACTGAGAGAATTATGATCTTTAGATTAGGCAATTATATATCTTGTATATGTTCTTAGATGTTTTGTATATCTTCAGAAATATTCTTTCCATTTATTAAGTAGGATACAAGTATATACATACATACATTCTTTTAACGAAAACCCTATTTTTTTAGCTTCTACATGGTATCAAGAGATATGAAACATACATACATTCTTTAGCTTCTACATGGTATCAAAGCCTAACCCTATTTTTTTAAATAAAACCCTAATTTCACAAAACTGTTGTTGCCACCTTTAGTCACCAATTGTGCTTCTCTCTCTAGCTACACCCCCTTCCAGCTTCGATGATTTTCATCCATTGTGCAAATCCTCTAAATGGTCAAGTTTTCTCCCATCATAGAAGAATGATGGGCGGCAAGATAGGAAACATTTTAGAAGGTATTAATAATATATCTTGTTATTTGTTTTAAAATATTTTTTGTTTATTTCTTTCAGTTGTTGCCAAGATACAACAATAAATTTCTTCGTACAGGAGAGTGTCTTGATTAGGGCGGTCTACGAGTGACCTCAAAGTCTGCAAGTGACCTTAGAGTTTGTGAATAACCTACAAGGAACAAATCGGTTAGGGGTATAGGTGACCTCCTGTGCGGGCCCTTCGATAATAAAGGCAGTCTCGAGATGAGTGCGTAGAATGCAAATAAAGTAGAATTGTAGTAGATGTAGAATTCTAAGCGTACCTTTGCTAGAGGATGAGTCTCCTATTTATGGAGGGGGGGGGGGAGGAGACTAACAGGTAGAGGGAGACCCACAATCTTTGATGGGCATTTCAAGCTCTCTTTCGGATTTGTAGGCAAGAATATTGGAATAGCTAGCCCATGAGAATCTGTAAAATAAAAGTTGTTGAGTAACTCATAAATTCCTGGGAGGGTCTCTCAAAGGCATCAAGAGAGGCTCTTAAGTGAGGTCACTCAATCTTTGGTCTCAGTCAATCGGACTAAGGGTTACTCAAGCTAAGGGTCACTTGGTGAGGTTAGTCAGTTTCAGCGATTCTATCACTCGCTCGGTTAGTCGACTATCCTCTAGAAGTTAGTCAAGTAACCTTCGTCAGTCACTCGAGTAGCTTCTCTCGATTACTCGAGTGACCTCTCAACCAGCCACTCGAATGGTCTCTAGATGGTCACTTGCCCCAGTCTCTTGATAGTCGAGTAACTGTGCTCGACTAACTTCTCATAGTTGCTCAACTAACCATATGGTCTCTCGCCTAGGTCTCTCGATGGGCCGTGGGATTCCTTCTTTGTACTTGGACTTATTGTTAGGTATAACACTTTCCTAATTAGTTCTTGGAAAATTATACTTCCATTTAGGATGGCTAATTAGGATAGTATTTTGATCTTTGAATATTTCCTAATTAGCTAGGATCTATAGTTTATACAAATCCTTTTGAGATGTATAATTAAAAGATTTTGATTATTAATATTGAATTGGAGAATTGATTTGTGTTCAGTTGTTCATCTGTTCTTTCTTTTGATTATGCATCAGGATGTACATATGTCTATATGCTTGAACAAAGCAGGTTGAATGGATAGATTAAGTTTAGTGAATAGTATCAATGAACTGATCAGACTCTCCGAGTAAAGCAAACGCCACCTTACCTGAAACTCTTACTTCACTTATGCAACCATCAAAAGAAGGTAGCAAAGCTATCTCTGCTGCTTCATCCAGGCAACTGCTTTTCAGATCAACATAATAAAAGTGCTCAGTACTGAGTGAATGCAGTCAAAAAGTAAAGATACTATCAAATATTTCAATCAAATAAAATAGGTATACTTCTGCAAATGTGTTTCCCAGTACATCTGTTGCCAGTCATTCATCGGCTGATGTTCTTCTAAACCTTGTTTTGCCAGCCAAGGTACTGCTTGGTTCTTTCTGGCCAGACCAGGCCAACGTGACTCGTAAAATGTTCTCCATACCATATCAAAGTTCAAATTTCTGGAAAAAAGTAATCAATTCCATGCTAAGATTGATCTTTTTCAACCACTAATCTTAAAATTCTACAACTAGACTCCTTGAATTTACAATCATTCAATTCTAAATGTCCTATTCTTTCAACCTTTTGCGTTTTCTCTCATTTCTGATGCAACTATTTGCAATTTGACCATCATCTCCATTCTTAAATGACCTGCATAATGAAGATCTAAGTTGAAATGTTAAAACAGCTTCACAGAATTTGACTTTACTATTGTTTTTGTAGTCAAACCAGGAAAATTGATAATGAGAGTTACTCAAACACAAGCAGGGGCGGAGCCAATGTAGGCCCAGTGAGGGCCTTGGCCCTCACTGGGCTTTGGCCCGCCATTGAGTTTGGCCTGTACTCGGCCCGATAGAAATTCAATTTTGGGAAAAGCCCTACCTGGCTCCCTCAATCAAACCCTCTCTCGCTCGCCCGCCGCCCACGCCCTCTGTTCTTCTCCCTCTCTCGCACGGTCGCAACTCGCACCAGCTCTTGCTCGGTGCCGCTGGCTTCGGGCTTCCACTTCCTATCGCTCGCCCTCACTTGCTCCGGCCTTCCTCCGTGCCTGCGTCGGATCGGACGATTGGAACCATCGCTGAGGTCGCCGCTGACTCGCTCGCCTCGCCCTCGCTCACCCAGTCACCCTCCTCCTCGGTCGCCCACTGCTCGCCTCGCTCAGTCCGTCAGTCGCCGTCGCGCCGACTCGCTCGCCCTCCTAGACCAGCGACGCTGAGGCTGAGCTAGCCTTTCTAAGCTCTCTCTGGGGCCTGGGCCTCTGTCTCCGTCGCTCGCCGCCTCTGCCTCGGCCCTCGCCCAGTCGCCCTCGTCGCTGGCTTGCCCGTCCAGCTCCGGGCTCCAACCCGGCGACCCGACCCGACCCCCCAGTCGCCCTCACTGAAATTAGTGTAACCAATAATTTCAAATTTGAGAATCGAAAAAAGAGTAACTAAGAAGAAGAATAAACGTGAAACAAAAAGGGAAAGAACTAGCACCCATTGAAGTTCTTTAATCCCAAAATCAGAGACACAATGACAGTGACTCTTTTTCCATCATGACGAGTTTTCATCAGACAGTGGGGTGATAATATTGTGCATGTGCACATCATGTAGGGAAAATAAGTGAGCATATGTTATATGATTAAATGAGAAAAGAAAATAGATATAGCCCCTCTGTCAATGCCTGATAATAGAGTCAGGAGCTAACTAATGCAAACCAAGGACAATCCATGCATGAGCAGGAAGACATTTAAAATGGGAAACAGCTGCTGCAATGTAATAGAGATAGAGCAACTGCTAAACAACCAGCATTAGAATAAATAGCAATTTTGTGGGTCCTGGAGAGTGTTGAAGGTGCGAGAGATGGCCAGGGATTCAATGGACCAGCCATGTCAACAATAATTAACAATTATAAAATTCCTCACTGATACTATAATGATCTAGAAGAGCTCATAGCATAATTATGTACACGTGCATACTTGCTGGGACAGCTCTTCCCCCTCTCTAAAGCATCATGTAAAAAGCAACTTCCTAAACTTAGCCCTTATTTGCCTTGCATGGTTTAAGAGATAAGGACAATTATTCTCCAGAAGCTTGTTTGTATTTTGAGTGTAAGTAGAGCATTTTCTGCGCAGGCAGCACATTCCTAATCATCTTCTGCCACATCAATCAATTTATCAACTACCAATAGTGAAAGAAGTTCCATATGAAACTTAGTGTCCACAATTAAGCGCAGATTATGCAATCAAAGTCCCATCCAGATCAAATTAAAACAAGCTCGTCTTATGGTTGGGCTGATTACTGACCCATTACAGGGAATCCTGAGATTGGTTTCAGAGACAAACATCTATATTTCAGACTAGTTCGGCAGTAATATTTTCTAAAACTCAAACCAGAATTTCATGAATATTGTGATCCACGTGATAATTATTGAAGACACATAGGCAGTACCTACTTATCTTCTATGAGCCTTCAACTAGTACATATAGCAGGCTTAGTGAATGCATAATCAGTGGCAAACATCTTAAGGCCACTGATAGAGAAAAATGACCAAACAAGATCCTCGTAGGCTTATGAAATAGTCTTGTTTAGTGAAGCAAAGTTAGTCCCATGTCGCCACGCCCTCTATAACTGTAATACAAATTTTGCGTTAAGAGGACAGGAAAAAAAAACAAAAAACCTATAAACTCTAGCAATTAATAGTTAGCAAACAAAGACATAAGACTTAAATAAGCAACACTGTATCCACACTCATGTATCTAAGATTCCTCAAACTATTCCAAATGTACAAGGAAAAAACTCACAAACTGTTTTCACTTCATCCATGAAAAAAGCGATTACCTTCTCTTTTGTGCAAAATTAGGTCATCCTTTTGTAAATACATAACCAAATAAGAATGAGACAGTTGAACTGACATGTGCTCGTGGAGCTTCAGCAAAGCCAATGGAGGCAGGGATGCCAGCAAGCTATCCAACAAATCAGGCGGGAGTTCGCACATATCCTGAGTAAGATCATCCCCTGGAAAAGGATTTTGAAACAAAAATGAGAATTAAATTTATAACATTGAATCTGTGACTCTCCATACATCACGAGTTTCGTATTCTATTCAAAACAACCAAAAAACAAAAACTGAATGCTAAGTTAACATATTACCATGAATAACTTCTATCTTAAGTGCATTGAAGCATAAAGTGAACAGAGACGGCGCTTCACCCATTCTTCTTGAGAAATTAGGCGACTATGTGACTGCAAGCAAACAAACTTCGTTACATTGGAAGACACACGAGACTTCAATTGTTTATAATATTGTTCAAATCAAAATCCGAAAGCAAATGTCGGAAACGAGGGCATCGTGCATAGAGGAGAACAATTGGAAATTTAAAACTCTGAGCAATCACAGAATTGCAAACTAGGGTTTACCTTTCAAGCCCTCAATCGAAAGGTAAACCCCAGTTTACCTCGTTAGGGAAGGACCCTCCATCTGAATTCTCAACGGTCACTAGCCAACCAGGAAGCTAGCTCTTTCTTCATATAAGCCGGCGAATGAAGTAAAAATGAACGCTGCGTTTCAGATCAAGCATGAAATATTAAAAGCATATTATTTTTAATATTTAAATATTATTAATTAATTAATTTAAAAAAATAATATATTAATTATTAATTAATAAAATTATTTAAATATTAAAAATAAACCAGAACAATAATATAACATTATTCATAAAAAATTTATGAATAACGAGATTTTATTTTATTTTTTAGTAGAAAACGTACATTTTTTTTATAATTTTATATTATCGGTGCAACTTTTAAAAATGGCAATTAATGAACGAAATTAAAAAATAGTAGTAAATGGCTTGATATGGTAACTTTATGTTTTAAAATGTTTGAATTCGAGTTTAGTTATGACCGATTAACATAAAAAATTTAAATTTAAAAATAAAATAAATAATATCATTATATCAAATAACTCTTATCAAGAGTTTTCTTATAGGGTGAATATAATAACTTTTTCATGTAAAAAAATAATATGTTATGTCCTTTGATTACCTAACTTCTTTATAATAAAAAAATAACAATTAAAACAAATGATCAATGCCCTGTTTACTTTACTTTGGATGAAGAATATTTAATTTTTATATCCTAAAAGTTAATAACATGTTCTCTTATGTTTATGATTAAAACAAAATATTGATAAAACTATTAAATTAATATTATATATTTTTTATCCACCAATTTGAATCCTAAAATATTTCATTTACATTTTTTTTTTTTTTTGAAGAAATCAAGGGATGAGTCACAAATAAGTTAAGAAATAGTGGCACAAGAGATAGATAATTAAATGGTTTTGAAACGACAATCGAGAGAAGAAAGTATGCCATGAACACAGAGTTGCCAAATTATAGTTGAAGGATCTTAATACACAAATCATGGGAATGGCCCTAAAGAATTGAAGCCCAATGAAAGGCAAGGAAGAAATCCAAGAGGGTTGTAGTATGCGAGATAAAGTAATTCATTTAATATGTTTTCTCGAAAATCAAATAATAGAGAGCGAAAGAGAATTGCATAAACCACAACCAAAACAAAATATCCCAAGCATATAGAAAGATATCATGGAAAACATTGCAAAGAAAAAAGGGAAGAGAGAAGATTAAAAATGTAAGAAAGCAACACAACTTAGAGTGTTTTCAAGTTGCGGGAGAAAACTCTCTCTCTCTCTCTCTCTCTCTCTCTCTAAAGAGAAAAGAGTTCTAATTAACCTTCTTAGAGTTGAATTATTATGAAACAAGTTTTATTGTGTCGGGCATGTGATTGCAAGAGTAGGTATGCAAAATTTAATATCATTTGATTTCTAAGAAAGTGTATTGAAATTTATGATAAGTGAAATTATCAAAGAATAATGATAAAGTCGCCAAAGTTAGAAAGGGTGCCATTATCTCTTTCACTTCAAGGGGTTTAAATTACACTTCAAACAACATAAATACACTTAGGAGAGATTAACTTACAACACGAAGATCAGTCCCAAGGCAGAACATATAGCTACTCAAACCACACAGATCATACATATATATATATAAAGGAAATTCTACATCAGTACGTATCATACAGCTTGGAGCAACCAATTAATTCTTAGTTTCTGGAGTCCATGGCCATGATGGTGCTGAGGTTCATGGGGTTCATGTACTTGGTTGTCCCAGTCATCATCTGCCGTACGATGATTCTATTTGCCCTTTCAGTAGGATGAAACGCATCCCAAAATGCATAGATGTTTCGGTTCGGGCACAGGTTCGACGCCGGGGTGCAAACTCCTAGCCCGTTGTACGGCCCCTGCCCACAGCACGCCACCTTCGACGTAACAAAACCTGCTTGCTCCATCCAACAAAAGAAAAACAAAATTAATTAAAGGCCATGGCCATGGCGGCGGCTAAGAACGAATGGATTTGGAAAGGACGGGGGCGGGAGCGAAATTAACCGAAAGCTTGGGGGTCGGAGATGAAGTCCCTCTGCATTTTCATGGCATTAACGGCGACGAACACGTCGGACCCAATGTCTCGGTTGAGACCCTGAATCATCTGGATCAGTGCTGGGTTGAAGATGGCGGCGGCTTGTAACGGCTCCTCCGCGCACTGCCCGTTTACGCTTCTCGTGGCCAGCTCCGCCGGTACGCAACCCAGCGGCCCCGTTCCGGTCACCATCACCCTCCGGGCTCCCAACTCGTACAGCCTCTGCGTTGCCCAAACAACAAACAAAATTCAGTTTAATGCAGTTAATAACGTTGTTATTAAAGTTTAACAAAAGAATGTTTTTAAATAGCTTGTGGGTACGTAAAGGGATTGGAGACCCAGAAAGTATAACAATTTTATTTTTTAAAAAAAAAAAACAAAATTTTGGACTTCATAATGAAATGACTAAAAATGCTCGTTTTAAATGTCACCCACCAGGCCGGAATCGTCTTAATTACAGTTAATGATTTTGTCCACAAGGCTCGTCTGAAACTTCATCTAATAGCTATAATAATAAATCTTTATATATATATATATATATATACTATCGATCCAAGGCAGGAAGACGAGAAAATGAAGATTATTACCAAAAGGATCTTGCGGTACTCGGAGATGAGATAGCGGGAGAAGGCCGGGAGAGAGAACTGAAGTCTTCTGGCGGAAATTGGGGTGAAGAAGTAGTTGTTGACGAAGTCGTTGCCGCCGAGCACGATGAGGACCAGACCTCCGTTCACCAACCGCTGCGTCTCCGCCGGTCCTATCAACGAGCTTACGCGGTCTTGGTATTGTTGGAAGAACGCCAACTGCTGGTAAATTCTTATAATGTTTGCCTGCAGCATCAGAAACAATCACAAAAAGAAAGGGATTTACGGAGTGATTACTGCAAATCCGTGATCATTTGTTTAGCATTGTTTTGAACTCGAAATTCTATAAATAAAATTATATTTTTTGATTTTTTTAAATATCCCTGAATGTAATTAATGGGATTTTTTTAATTATTATTGCGATCGTTTGGACGAACGTTGGGTCAAAGTGTCTGCTTTTCATGAAGTAGAGCTCATCTGGCAGGATTCATGGACGACGGAAATATCTGTCAATTCGGGCAAGTCATAAATTGTCTGCTTCATTGGAAGATAGAGACAGCTACTCAAATCGTCAGACGAACTTATATCAACGGAAAACTTCACTGTCTGATCGTAAGAGGCGGGCCGGCCGGCCATGTATGTATTGTCAGTTTCTCACCTTTTCTATATGTACAAAGTCATATATACACTGAAAATCCAACTATCTGTAAGTAATCGGGGGGCGGAACTTACAAACTGCAGTCCGGTGTCGTTGAGGATTCCAATTCCGGCGGACGCAAAGTTCGCACCGACGAGTAGTTTCCTTCCGTTCAGCTCAGGGTTCAAGTATGGCAATGTGGGCTCCGACCCCAGCTGTTCACCTGGGTATATACTATATAATTACTACAGGCACGTTACTTGGGAGAAGATTAATTTGGAGAACTTACTGATGATGTCGGGGATGTTTAAGCCATTAGAGAAGCGACCGGTGGGTCGGTGGGTGGGATAGTCGATGCCATACGGCGGTGAGTCCGCCCGGGCGGAGGTGACCAAGTAGTTGTTGTTGCCGTTGTCGACCAGCGAGTCGCCGAACACGAAGAAAGCGCGAGCAGCCTCGGCTCGCGGCGCTTTCGTGCTCAACACTGAAACCACTGTAATGGCAACAGCCAAGAAAGCAGCAGCTACGCCGGAAGGTCGGCCCCTACGCATGGTGATCAATGTGTATATATAATACAATAGCATCACCATAAAGGAGCTTCTTGTTTTAACTAGCTGGGTATGCACATGGCTAGGAGGGTGGGTTTTTTATAGGGAAGGTTTGGGGGGGAAGCTTAAGTAGTTGAAACCATAATAAATGTGCAGGGAAAGGTTATTACTATGACTTCAGTTCTCATGGATTTTGCTTATCAATTGTCGTGGCTCTGAAATATCACAGTGGCCTTATACATGAGGTTTGTGTCACCCTGACCATAGATGGATAGTTGGTATCACAGATGTATATATTAGTCGATAATGAAGGGATTCATCATTAAAATCTGTCTCCATAAGAATGTCTATAAAAAAAGAGTTGGGGCTAAATTTTTTGATTTAATCTCTAACTTTTAAATTCGTAAAGTGTACTAAGAAGTGGTATATAGTGAGTAAAATGAGCCAGATAAATTTACTTGCATAGTTTTGCTCCTTATATAAGTTAGGGGAGATTAGATACTTGGTGTCATTTTTTAGATTCTCAAATTCGGTAGTAATGGGTCTTGGGATGATTCTCTGGGTCAAATCAAGATAACAACAAATCTCCTAAATTCATTTTATATTATCTAGAACTAAATTTCATAAACTTATATCTTGGATTTGAATTAGTTGAAGAGACATCTCTCATTACATTGTTGCTTGGTGATAGGACGCATGACAAGCAAAAGAAAATAATAAAGCGCCCTCACGGACGTAGGACAGTAATTTTTGGGTAGTAGAATTGTACTCAAGGATACAGATTTGAATCATAATAATTGTAGTGTGGGAGTTTCATCCTTTTGTAGAAGTACCTTCTTGTAAGTATTATGCATTATGCCTCATGCCTTGAAAACCATTATGTACTGTGATTTACCCCTCTCACGTGCATGGAGTAGCGTGTGGAGGACTCTTACAGTAAGGGATTTCACCTTTTTTGCACCCAAGAAAACAATAAAGCGATGAATTTTTTTTATTTTTTTGGGTTAACATGCAATCACTAGCATCCCACTGTTTGACCTCATGATATTAGTAAGAGATGTAAATCAGAGAAGTCAGTATCCAATTCGATCCTTAACTCCGTTACAAATATGAGAACGACAAACAATTTTTAATTTTTATGATCGTTTTGACTGCTAAACTTTTCTCTCAATTAGTGCTTCAACAGTGAATTTGAGTATCCAAAAAATAACACCCGAGAATGTATTTTCTTTATCAGCGAAACTATGTCCTGAGGCAAGCGATGAATTTTTGCCATAATGAAAGATGATTTGTTAAGAGAACATGCAGTATTTGGCCTGGTATTAAGGCAATTTTCTTTGGAAAAGTATGAAGCTGGATCAAAATGAAAATAAAGAATTGACTCTATGTGCCTCGTCTCGAGAAGACGAAAAGGTACATAGATGACCCACCATTTTTCAAGTACAAATCTTGTGGCAATTAATGTCCAAATGCGCTCCTGGACGCCATAGTGCATGTCCCTGCTAATTGCCATTAGTTGTTGCCAGCTACCCGTAAAGCCATGATTGTGTTACATCTAAACCACGTCTCAACCTTCTCCGTTGTAATTCCAACATCTTTTATTTTACAAAAATGTTAATTTTGATACTTAATTATAATATTTTAAGTAATATTTATGTATTAATATATTATATTTATATACATAAAAGATTCACACTTCCATTCTCACCCCCTTAACATTTTTTATCCAAGATAAAAAAAAAAAAAATTACTCCATCTAAATTCTTTTTGATCTAGAGCCGGTCAAGACCTACTTACCTTGCTTGTAGATTTGTTTGGGAGCCAACCCTTCTTATTACTACCAAAAAGATCTCTTAATCCCATTAAAGAACCTCAAGATGCTAATCTAAAAAAAAAAAATAATACATAAAATTCAAACGAACTAATATACAAAATGAGAACGGCTCTGTGCAAATCCATCGATTTCTTACTCGTGCACATAAAGAATTTTTTAATAATTTGAACAACTTATAACCATCTTCGTCCCACTTATTATTAAGGGAAGTTTGTCAATCAAGATATGGGATGGAAAAATCAAGATATAGGATGCATCTCGGACTTTTATCATTTTCAACATATTTGTTAAGTTTATCTGAAAATTCTTGAAAAAATCATTAATAACCCCTTATCTTGATCTTTTAAGATATGCTTATATCTCTCTCCTTAAAATAAGTATATCTTAATCTTTATAAATAAGAAAAAAAAAAGACATTTATGTCCTTTAATACATTTTAAAAAATTTAACAAACAGTTTGATAAAAATCTTGAAATATTTTTCAATCTTATATTAATCATTCTATATCTTAATTCAGAATACATTTTAATCTTATCTTAATATCTTTTATTTTATTTATTTTAACAAACACTTTCTAAAAAGATTGTGACATAAATATTATTAAAAATATTATAATTAAATATAGAGATAGCCTTTTTTTCTCTTGGGACTATATATATCTACCTGCCTTGAAATGCAGATTTCCAAAACCCAGTACACGTAATTATTGCACGTGCTTGACGCTATAACCAAGTTCTATACTATTTGTTATAACATAAATTAAAATATGTAATTATATATTATTTGTTTTCCAAAAAGAAATAAACATAAATTAGATGTACATGTGATAATACAGGTCAGAGATGTTGAGCTTCAGACTATCTTCCTTGGATACGGATAGCGACTTCAGGACAAAGCGTTAGATGGTGTCAGTCCGACTTCAGGACTGTCCTTGTAAGTTTTCACTTCGGTAAAATGTTTTTTTTTTCTCTGGAAAAAATGGGAATTATTATAAAAATAAATAATATGTTAGTTACTATTTTAAGAGTAATATTAATCATTATTTTAAATATAATAGTTAATTTTTAATAAATTTGTATTGTTGTTAAATAAGATGTATTATTTTAAATTTAAAATAATTTTATTAATTAACTATAAATATATCATATTTTGTAATATTACATTAATTAGTAAAATTATTTTGCAATTGATGTGTTTTAGGTAAAAGTCTATTAAAAGATCAAAAAATAATTTAAAAATCTAAAATAACTGTTCAAGATAAAAATAGAAATTTTCCCTTAATTGAAGGGTTTTGAATAAAATGCAAATAGGATAATTTTAATATCCGAAAATACTTTCAAAAGTTTTACGAAAAGCATAAAAATTATCGATAATGATCCTAATTATAATAAATCTCGAAATGTCAAAATAGACATTATCTATAAGAATCCTAATGCTAAGGGATTTGAAAAAATTTTATACTCCTCTATAAATAGATAATCATTCATTAAAAAAAAATATCTCTAATACTGATTTCAATACGATTTTCAAAATATCTAATGTCTGACTTAAGTATTGAAATATTTACACAAGAACTAACTTATTTCCTTTGATTATTTTCTTTCTTGCAAAGTTTAAGCAACTTAAAGATAACGTTTTCAATTAATAAATTTATTATTGTGTTGGAATAACAATAACAACTAACAAACTATAAAATAACATTGTTTAAAAATAAAATAGTATTCAACAATGTTATAATAATATTAAATTACTTTTGGTATATGAAGTGTATTTTGAGATAATACCATGATTTATTTGGTTTATGAAATATATGAATGTAATATTAATTAGTACGAAAGATATGACAATATGCAATTGACTTGACAAGTGTGGCGGATGGAAAGGGTGTGCAATTAACTTTGTCTCCTCCATCATCTATATTTGTCGAGCGACCACGTTTTATGTAACGCCTCACTTTTTTCCAAGCGTGCGTTAACACGAGATTTCGGAAAATTTTAAATCAAACATCACATAAATCTCTCGATAGGCATACTTTCATCAAAATCGTTTCCCTACAATCCCTATCGTACCTTCTTAGTATAACAAAACTTATTAATTAGACTAAGACATGCATTATCAATCACATCAACGGAAGCAAGATCGAAACCTCAAATGATATATATATATATATAACCGACAATTCATTTTACAATAACTGAATCGATGTTTCACATGAAAATATATTACATAATCTCTGAACATTGTAATCATAGATAAAACTTACGAGAAACAAACGTAACGGCTACATCCCGATGTCATTCTTTCCCTTGGCGCCACTGCCTTCACCTGGAACGTTTGAATATTCCAGGGACATAGTCCAAATTAGATGCTGAATCATCTAAGTGAGAGTTCAAAAACATTTCATGGATGTATGCAAAATCATATACCAAAATTGATAAATCCCAATATGCACCAGCCTAAGAGAATCCCACACAGCATTTAGCCATAACCGGAGAAAATGCAATCTCTCTAAAGGCGACACAACCACAACGACCCATTGGTAAACCGATCCTGCTTAAGAGGGACAACCTCGACATATGAACCCGGGAATCACCTCATTGTCATCGTTAGGCTTTACGCTCCTACTCAAAAGTATTTCAAAATTCAACGCAACCTAAGCCCCAAGAGTGTCACGTAGCACTATCCTCAGAATCAACGTCACCTCGGCATTAATGCTACTACTCAAAGGATCCTGGAGTGGTGTCCACTCGCAGCCCCGCCACTTGAGCCAACAACCAGGGTGGTGTCCACTCTCAGCCTCGCCACTTGGGTCCCGTAGGGTGAAGTCTGTCTCAGTCCCGTCCCAAGTGGGTCACCAAGCATTAATCCTAGGTATGCATCCCGAGTGCTGTCACTCTGGGCTTCGTCATAGGTTGACAACCCACATCCCACATGGACGACACAAAACAAGCCAATGGTCGAAAATCATAACATGCATCACTTAAATCATAACATGCATCACTTAAAAATCAACACTTAAAATTAACGTTTAATGCACGTGTAACAATCATTTGAACAATTCATCACAAAAACCCAAGCCATAGGGATGAAAACCATTCACATGTTACTTGAAATCTTTTCGAATAGAATCACTCACAAGGCAAAACAAAGTTTGAGGGCGAACATTCACTTGTAATTCAATTTTCTTGAAGAGCGCGAGTTGCCTCGAGTTGCGTGTCTGCCTCGGTTTGCGTGCCTAGCCTCGATTCTCGTGTCTGACGATCTTGTAGTTCAACCTCGAGCCTCAACGATACTCTAGTCATCACGTTTGTTCAAAATCATATCAATATCTATTTTTTCATAATTTCTTCATATTTTCTTTATATTTCTCCTCAAAAATTCTAATAAATGCCTACTCAAGATTTTTCCTTGATTTCTCTTCATAACAATTCATAAATAATTAATTCTTAACTCCCAAAATTTTTTAATGATTTTCTAATTCCTCTTCCTATTTTTATAAGCCTTATTTATTTTGAAAATTACAAAATAACCATTTTCTCTAACATTTTTTCAAATTTTCTTGCACCATAATTAATAATTTATTTTTCTTAAAATAAATAAAAAAAATTCAAAATTACCTGGGGTCTCACGCGCCCTCACGCGCGGGCGCGTGGTTGGCTGGTTTGTGCTGGCGCTTGGTAGTCACGCGCCACCTTCTTCAACCATGAGCCGGCCGCCGTAGGGTGCTCCGATCACCACGAAACGGGTACCGCCTGAAAGCCCATGAAGAGTCGATCCTAGCCCCACCGGTTTTAGGTTGAAAGGATGCCGAAAAGTCGTTTAAAACTAGAGTTGCAGGTCTCGGTTTCGGTCCGCCTAGGGCATTTCCGGCCACATTCAAAACACCCTCAAACCTACTCCAAAACGCCTCAAATCGATCCCAAAATTATCCTTGACTCCTAGAGACCAAAAGCCCTCTATCAAAGCTCCAAAAATCGTTCAAAAATGAGCTCGATTTGTGCTTCTAAAATTGGCCGAAAGCCCTCGGTATTTATAGCCAAAAAACCACCTCCACGTGGCCGATCTCCGGCCAAGGCTTCTTCCCCACGCTTCCTAGACCCCCCTAGGCCACTCCCTGACTACCCTAGGCTGCCCAAATCGCCGAAAAATCAGGCCAAAATCTTGGCCAAATCTGCCATCTCTGAGCAACTTTCTGAAAATTGCACTTTAGCCCCCTGAAATTTCTCTTTTGCATTTTGGCCCTTAACCTCAAGCCCATGATCTTTCTAACACCCTCACTAAGACCCTCAGGATTAATACTTCTCATTTCTCCCTTGAAACTTTCAAAAAATTTCCGTTTAGACCTCCTTCAGGCAACTTTAAAAAATTATACTTAGACCCGATTGATTTATTTGACCTCAAATCCACTCGATTCAACCTGAAACCACTTAAGGGTTGTTCTACACATCAAATAATATTCCTTGACACTCTCCGTTGCCTTTTTGGACTTCGTTTACAATAATTCGGTAAAACGACCTAATTGGCTATCTAGGGTCCGAGGCACTCCCTCTGACTAATTTGGTCGTCCAAAGCTGTCTTAGTGTGTCCTATAGTCTTATTTTTTTTCAAAATTCCGATTATGCCCTTTATCAAATATTGTTTTATCCTCAAAATTATTCTCGGGTGTTACATTTTACCTCGTTAGTTGCTACTTCTTATCCTACTACACTGCCCACCCAACCTTGTTGTCAACCACCATTTTTGTCAATCCTTCATCCCCTACAAACCCCCTCGTCCTAACATATTTTCTTATCCATCATTTGTATTCCAATTGTCACTAACCATTGAATGAAGAAGCTGTGGTAGTGATGGTGGTCGACAACAGGAGTTTATTGGAGATGAGTTGCAAAGGATGAGAGGATAATTTGAACATTTTAGTTCATATGTATTGCACACTCTAAGGGAAATTCTACATGCAACCACCACTTTTGCTCTCCATAGTGAATTTCCACAATTGTTTTTCACAACAACTCTCAATTGCTATTTACAGCTAATATTTTCTCAAAATATCCCTTGGTGCATAAAGCCATCCCATAGTCACTTTTTCCCTCAAAAGACAACAAAATCACAAAGGTAGGCGCTCATCACAAAAGATGATAAAATCAGAGATAAGCGTTCATCGCGGCTGGTGGCTACCGCTATGGTGGTGGCCATCACCAACCATCACCGCACCCGAACCCTGGGTGCGATGCAATCGCCCATCAATTGTGTCAGTGGGCGTGGTTGCTGTTGTCGTTGTCTTCTCCATGTATTTTTGAATTTATTTTAGGATTTTTTGTTCTTAAATGTATTTATGTGATACCTTTGACTCTTTATAGTAGTACTGGTGATCTTGGTACTCTACAACAACTCTTGGTTGGTCAACATAACATTCCCAAAGAGGAAGGTACAGAGGCTATTTGACGATAATAACAATTATATAAAAATTTGAACTCAATTTCAGTGATGTTGTTATATTGATAGTCAAAGATTAAGTAATCATATCTGCAAAATATAATGTTTTTCCCTTTTATTCGTAAGCCATTACAACATTAAATTCATTGAGAAATACAAGTAAGCAGAAGTTTATTTGTGTAGGTATGACGCGTACTCGAGGAGGTGGAGTATGAAGAGGTGGCCCACCTTTATCCCACCAACATCCAACAGCTTCCACAAAGAGGAGAAGGGTTGAGGCTCACAATGGTTAACCCCAGACTGATGCATTAATTCCAGACCCAATGACACACGTTCTTGAGAAGCCATTAACACTTGTTTCTAGCTCACCATCAACACAACCAAATGAGTAGCCCTTTACTAGTGCTCCCGAGCAATCATTGGAAGACAATATTTCTGGACTATTTTCGGAAGGCGTTGAAGATCTATCCATTTTGAAGAGATCTAAAAATCATATTATTCTTGGCATATGGGTTGGAGATGTAGATTCTATTAAAAAATGGATTGTGAAAAATATTTTAGAAGCATATTAGGTATTATACCTTTATTAACTATTTGTTTTATTTTTGTAATAGGAGATAGGTTTATTGAAGTGTCGAAGCCATGAACAAAAAATTCTTAAATGGTCATTGAATAATCAGTAGCGTATTCATGATGTGATTGTACATTTGATAGAATACACTTATCGTTTTACAAATTCTACAATTGTATCATCTTTTTAAGAGAAATGGTAGCCCAAAATTAACACATTTCATTTACCATTTGGTGAGATGACAATAATGTTTGATGATATTGCTGCCATACTTAAGATCCCAATCACTAGCATTCATGTATATGTCCCTTATTTGACAAGAAATAAAGCACCTAACATGCTATGTCGTTCATTAGGAGTGTTAGCAGTTGTGGCAGTCGATCAGATAGAGGAGACACGGGGATCATATGTAAAATTGGATTGGTTAAAGAAAATGTTTATGCGTGTACCAGGTTTAACTTATGATGAATAGATCCACCATGCTAGTAAGGCGAACTCGTTATATTTATTAGGTTGTCCATTGTTTGTTGACAAGACTGATATACAATTGTTTTAGTAGGCTATTTGGCATTGTCGGACGACTTGAATATGACCGATACATATGCATGGGGAGCTGCTTGCCTGGCATATCTTTATAGACAACTTGGTTTTGCGAGCAAGAGAGAGATAAAGTAGATTTGTAAATATCTAACATTACTTTAAGTAATTATTTGAAAGTGAGATTCCTATATATATATTTGACATCTTTAAACACGTGTTAACTATTATTCACATCTAATGTACATAGGCATGGATATATGAGCATTTTTCATTCACTAGAATTAGACATAACTTGTCGTATACTGACAAGTTGTCATGTGCTCATCCTTGGATACCTACTCAAGTATGATAGTTTGTGGTTTATGCGAGAGCAACTTGATGATTTAATTGCAGATTAAGTAGTTATAGTTCGCAGAGGATGTTTTGCAACTTAATTATTATATTTTAACATTGAAATTCGAAAACACGTACAAGTTATTTGGACACCATATGAGAGGTCTCATGCACATCACCCGCTATCTGATATTGCATTCTTCTCCGGTTGCATTAAGTGTGAAAGCATTATAAAACTATATCATTATGATAGGGTGTTGTGATAGTTTGGACGTGTGCAAACTATTCCTTTAAGTCTCATGGGATATCCACCTATTGCCGGCACACCGATGTGGTGGATGTGCCCAAGTCTCATGGGAGTATACGATAGACAATATGACTTGGTATCAGCATATTACACATTGATGCATTCAAAACCCTACACATAGGTAAAGGTTTGATTGAGGTGCTCAACATAGAGTCACAATGGCCGATGTGATAAGATTAAAAGTTTAGAATTAATTTTTGTTTATATTTTTTTAAGTATTAATATTTGACGTTATTGTATTTTGTAGCGCATCAGGAGGGCATTGTCTACTCTCCATCATGTCATATCAGGTGGATCCAGTCAGGAGTTGGATACATGGAGACAGATGTGTCTTGAGGTATATGGTATCATATCTGCTTCTAGTGGCTCTCGTGCATTGACATCATCATGTAGTCATAGCAATGTTGGACCGTTAACATCTCCGCTTGTACGTTTCAAACCCCCATTATTTATATATCCACTAGCAATTGCCATCACATCGCCTCTAACTACTGCTATCACATCACTTCCAACATCGAATATGGTTCGATGGCCGACATCACTGGGTATGGTTCTACCATCGATAATGGTTTGACCACCTTCAACACCGATCACAGATCCACCACCTGTTGGTTCAGATCCACACTCAAAGGCACGAGTTATCCAGCGAGACACAAGGAAGAGGAAGAACACAGTCATTTTTTGTTGTCATATGGGAGATTGTATATATTTGGAGTTGTTAGACATTGGGTTTTAATCATCACATTGATCTCTATATATCCTTATTACAAGAATACTTGTTCTTCACGTATATAACATTACTTAAGAATTTAATATGAAACAAGAAAAAAAAAACAACACAAACTCATATGACTTATCAATTTGCAAAAGGGTTTCATTCTCTAAATTTTTCTTATGATTCCCATATTTATAAAAATAATTACAAAGAGAAAGAGCAAGAGGAACACAATAGAACAATTGTAATACGTAAAAACATTATAACCTCATCCTAGGGTTCGAGAGAAAGCATAGGGTTCAGAAGTTTTTAATTCTCCTGGGTGAAATCAAAACTGTTAAATCCTAAGATTCGAAAGTTTTGAATTTTCTCGAGTTTTGAGTTCAGGAAGAGCTAAAACTCTCGAGCGTGTGGAAAGAAACAAACCTTACGAACTCTAGAGTTAGAGATAAAGGTGAGTAAGCAGAAGAATAAGAAGGTAAAAATGAACTTTTCTCTCTAGATTATTTTAGTCATATTTGAATATTGTTGTGGTGCAGAAAATAGGTGATTGCATATAAAATTTCTCATACTCTAATTCAATTCTGAAAATTTGTACAATTAATCTGAAAATACACGATCTAAGAGTGTAATTGAAATAATAAAAAAAATTAAATTATCATAAAAAAAAAAATAACATCAAGGAAGGTAAAGGATTCATTTATGGGTTTGGCCTCAAATTAAATTATCCTGGGTGCTGAGATTAAATAATTCCACTTCCATTAAATTATTTTATCTCAATATTAATTAAACTTAATATGAGTTTAAAGCATCGTCAAAGTACTACCGATAAAGAGTAAAAAAGGCGGTGTAACAGTTAAATATATTAAAACTTGGTGCTGTGAGCCTGTGGCCGCGGCCTGTGGGGCAGTGTCGCCCATTATTGGCATGAAAGCTTCACGGAGGCTTTAATGCGGTCGACGCCATCACGCCTTGATGTAGGTAAGGCTCGTATTTAATGCCTTCACTGTTATTTCCCTAACATAATTCAGTTATAGGGTGCACATTTTAGGTTTGGTCCAAATTCCACTCTGGTCTACCCTTTAATGGGTGCATTGCCAATGATTCATAGCAAAAATTTTAAAACTTAAAGACTATGCAAACAATATTACTATTTCTTTATATAGAGATTCAAATTCGATTCAATATAATATATAACTTATGACGAGGAAAATACAATTATTTTATGGTAATCATCATCTTTGCTTTAAATACTGATGATTGTCATAAATAATTGTTTAAATAACAATTTTATTTCTTACAACACTTAAAAATCAAATAAATTTAAATAAAATTTTAACGTATCAAGAAGTTAGACCCATGTTGCAAGTTGTTTTATGTCATAAATAAACTTAAACACTCAAGATATCTGTCGAACAAGTAAATTCACATATCTTATAACTGATATAATTATTTTTGGAACAGAAACAATTTATTTAACTTTACATCGGTCTCAAAATATCATTTCTAACACATTTGTGGGGCAAACTCGAACACATTGACTACGCCCTATATGTGTATCATAAATTTTTACTCAATGTGACATTAAATCTATACATTTTTGTGAAAAATTTAAATTTAGTTTTTATCTTCAAAATCTCTTGTAAAAAAAGCACGTATCTCTTAAATTTTTATATACTATATATATACTAGTTTTCGATCTTCTACTAATTTCAAATTAAATCATACTAAAAATTGATTGAATCTCATTGAGTTGATTGTACTTATAAGTACAATGAAAATCAAATCGAGATCTAATCAATTCAAGATTAGAGCCAAATTTGAACATGAAGAAAAAATCAATTCATGATGGGTCCATAATAAATGTATCATATTTTATGTATTTATATTAATATGATACATAATATAAAATATTAATATCAATATTAAATTTAAATATATAAATAAGATATTAGTACCGACCAGAAGTGGGTCGCGCAGGCGTAGGGTTTGAAGAGGTCAATAAGTATAACCCCACAAGGCAAAGCTTACTTTTCGGCCATTTACTTCTTCCAGTACCTCACGATTTAATATCCCTATCTCCCTGACTGCAACTGATAGGCTGTACGTGGCGGCATTTGCTAGGCCACTCTCCATTCTCTTATTGATGACAATCTCAGTGTTTTTAACCTAGACCCCAACAAAATTGAGATAACTTTTAAAATAAACCAACTCAATTCCCTCATTAGTTATTAAAATTAATGAGCGCCCCCTTAATAGTTATTAAAGTTGGGGGCTCTGTTGTACTGTTACTAAATTAGTCTGAATTTGTGAGGATTTTTCTTATCTCAGTTAAGATAGAGTTTAAGATTATTTAATCAGTTTTGAGGAATTTTTAATTAAGTTTCATGTAAATCGGGACAATAATAGTATTTAGTATCCATGCATAATAGGTTGGCACCTCACCTAACCCCAACCAAATCTTATGAGAAAATGGATTCAAGATATCCCAACCTTGCCTCACATCCCACTGGAGCGAGGACTAACGTGAAAGCTCTTGTCTCGCCTGAGTATGTGTAACGCCCCACTTTTTTTAAGTGTGCGTTAATTCGAGATTGCAAGAAATTTTAAATTAAACACCACGTAATTATCTCGATGGCCATATTTTCATCGTTTCTCGACAACCTCGATCGTACCTTCTTAGTATAACAATATTCAATAAATAAACTAAGACAGGTATCATCAATCACATCAGCGGAAGCAAGATCGTAACCTCAAATATATACATATAATTGACAAATTCTTTTACAACAACTGGATCGATGTTTCACATGAAAATACATTACATAATCTCTGAACATTGATAACATAGATAAAACCAACTGCTACATCCCGACGACACTCTTCCCTTGACGTCACTGCTTCCACCTGGAACGTTTGAATATTCCAGGGACGTAGTCCAAATTAGATGCTGAATCATCTAAGTGAGAGTTCAAAAACGTTTTCATGAATGTATGCAGAATCATGTACACAAAATCGATAAATCTCAACATGCACCAGCCTAAAGAGAATCCCACACAGCATTTAACCCTAACCGGGGAAAACGCAATCTCTCTAAAGGCGACACAACCAAATCGACCCATTGGCAACCCGATCCTGCTTAAGAGGGACAACCTCGACACATGAACCCAGGAATCACCCCCTCGTCATTGTCAGGCTTTACGCTCCCACTTAAAGCGGTCCAAAACACAACCCTAGCCCCAAGAGTGTCACAATAGCACTATCCTTGGAATCGACGTCACCTAGGCATTAATGCTACCGCTCAAAGGATCCTGGGGTGGTGTCCACTCGTAGCCCCGCCACTTGAGCCATCAACCGGGGTGGTGTCCACTCGCAGCCCCGCCACTTGGGTCCCGTAGGGTGAAGTCCGTCTCAGCCCCGTCCCAAGTGATCACCAAACATTAATCCTAGGTACGCATTCCCGAGTGCTGCCACTCTGGGTCACGTCACAGGTCAACAACCCACATACGATACAAAACCGGCCAATGGTCGAAAAATCATAACATGCATCACTTAAACTCATAACATGCATCATTAACACTTAAATCAACGTTTAATGCACATGTAAACAATCATTTGGGCAATTCATCACAAAACCAGGCATGAAAACCATTTACATGTCACTTGAAATCTTTTCGGGAATAACAACTCACAAGTCAAAACCGAGTTTGGGGAGAACACTCACAGTAAATCAGGTTTTTAGAAGAGAACTACTCACCTTTAGACGAATTCCAATCGTCAAGCGTGGTCAGCCTCGATTTGCGCGCCTACCTCGATTTGCGTGCCTGACCTCGTTTCTCGCACATGACGCTCTTGTACTTCAACCTCGAGCCTCTAATCATCACATTTGTTCAAAATCATATCAATATCTATTTTTCCAATTTTTCATAATTTCTTCCTATTTTCTATATATTTCTCCTCAAAAATTCTAATAAATGCCTACTCAACATTTTTCCTTGATTTCTCTTCATAATAATTCATAAATAATAAATTCCTATCTCCCAAAAATTTCTAAGGATTTTCTAATTCCTTTTCCTATTTTTCATAAGCCTTTTTCACTTTGAAAATTGCAAAATGACCATTTTCTCCAACAATTTTCTAAATTTTCTTGCACCATAATTAATAAAATAATTTTCTAAACATAATAAAAAAATTTCAAAAATACCTGACGTGTCACGCGCCCTCACGCGCGGCGCGTGGGTTGCTTGGCTTGAACTGGCGCTTGCCAGCCATGCGCCAGTCGTCTTCAACCTTAGGCCGGTCGCCGGCCGGTGCTCCCAAGCGTGCGTTAATTCGAGATTTCGAGAAAATTTAAATCAAACACCACGTAATTACCTCGATGGCCATATTTTCATCGTTTCCCGACAATCTCGATCGTACAACATTCAATAAATAAACTAAGACAGGTATCATCAATCACATCAGCGGAAGCAAGATCGAAACCTCAATATATACATATCGCTGACAATTTCTTTTACAATAACTGAATCGATGTTTCACATGAAAATACATTATATAATCTCTTGAACATTGTAGTCAAAGATAGGACCTATGAGAACCAAACGTAACTGCTACATCCTGACGATATTTTTCCTCTTGACGCCACTGCTTTCACCTGGAACGTTTGAATATTCCAGGGACATAGTCCAAATTAGATGCTGAATCATCTAAGTGAGAGTTCAAAAACGTTTTCATGAATGTATGCAGAATCATGTACACAAAATCGATAAATCTCAACATGCACCAGCCTAAAGAGAATCCCACACAGCATTTAACCCAAACCGGGGAAAACGCAATCTCTCTAAAGGCGACACAACCAAATCGACCCATTGGCAACCCGATCCTGCTTAAGAGGGACAACCTCGACACATGAACCCAGGAATCACCCCCTCGTCATTGTCAGGCTTTATGCTCCCACTTAAAGCGGTCCAAAACACAACCCTAGCCCCAAGAGTGTCACAACAGCACTATCCTTGGAATCGACGTCACCTAGACATTAATGCTACCGCTCAAAGGATCCTGGGGTGGTGTCCACTCGCAGCCCCGCCACTTGAGCCATTAACTGGGGTGGTGTCCACTCGCAGCCCCGCCACTTGGGTCCCGTAGGGTGAAGTCCGTCTCAGCCCCGTCCCAAGTGATCACCAAACATTAATCCTAGGTACGCATTCCCGAGTGCTGCCACTCTGGGCCACGTCACAGGTCAACAACCCACATACGATACAAAACCAGCCAATGGCCGAAAAATCATAACATGCGTCACTTAAACTCATAACATGCATCATCAACACTTAAATCAACGT
This sequence comes from Diospyros kaki, assembly GCA_036245055.1. Taxonomy (NCBI): domain Eukaryota; kingdom Viridiplantae; phylum Streptophyta; class Magnoliopsida; order Ericales; family Ebenaceae; genus Diospyros; species Diospyros kaki. The sequence goes on along the minus strand of BSEG01000007.1, from coordinate 41,298,851 downwards.
TTAATGCACATGTAAACAATCATTTGGGCAATTCATCACAAAACCAGGCATGAAAACCATTTACATGTCACTTGAAATCTTTTCGGGAAGAACAACTCACAAGTCAAAACCGAGTTTGGGGAGAACACTCACAGTAAATCAGGTTTTTAGAAGAGAACTACTCACAGAAAAACCATTCATATGTTATTCGAAATCTTTTAGGAAGAACCGCTCACCTTTAGACGAATTCCAATCGACAAGCGCGATTAGCCTCGATCTGCGCACCTGCCTCGATTTGCGTGCTTGACCTCGATTCTCGCACCTGACGCTCTTGTACTTCAACCTCGAGCCTCTAATCATCACATTTGTCCAAAATCACATCAATATCTATTTTCTCAATTTTTCATAATTTCTTCCTATTTTCTATATATTTCTCCTCAAAAATTCTAATAAATGCTTACTCAAAATTTTTCCTTGATTTCTCTTCATAATAATTCATAAATAATAAGTTCCTATCTCCCAAAAATTTCTAAGTATTTTCTAATTCCTTTTCCTATTTTTCATAAGCCTTTTTCACTTTGAAAATTACAAAATGACCATTTTCTCCAACAATTTTCTAAATTTTCTTGCACCATAATTAATAGAATAATTTTCTAAACATAATAAAAAAATTTCAAAAATACCTGACGTGTCACGCGCCCTCACGCGCGGCGCGTGGGTTGCTTGGCTTTCACTGGCGCGTGCCAGCCACGCGCCAGTCGTCTTCAACCTTAGGTCGGTCGCCGGCCGGTGCTCCGATGGCTGCAAATCGGGTGCCGCCTGGAAGCCCTCTTCAAGTCGATCGCGATGCCACCGGTTTCAGGCCGAAAGGCCACCGGAAAGTCGATTAAAAGTCGACTTACAGGTCGGCGGCGACGGTCCGCCTAGGGCACATCCGGCCTTCTTCGAAACACCATCAAACCTCCACCAAAATGCTTCAAACCGGTCCCAAAATGATCCTTGGCTCCAAGAGATCAAAAGCCCTCTATTAGCTCTCCAAAAATCGTTCGGGAACAAGCTCGATTTGGTGCCTTCTTCTCGGCCGAAACCCTCGCCTATTTATAGCCCAAAAAAACTCACCACGTGGCCGATTTTCCGGCCATTTCTTTCCCCTCACGCCACCAGGACACCCTAGGCCACTCCCTTGACAAGACTTGACGGCCAAATGGCTGGATTTTTCGGCCAAATCACGCGGCCAGATCTGCCATGCGCGGCCAGCTTTTCCGAAAATTGCAGTTAGGCCCCTGAATTTTCTCTTTTGCATTTTGGCCCCTTTTCTCAAGCCCCTGATCTTTCCAACACTTTCTCTAAGACCCTCAAGATTAGTATTTCCCATTTTACCCTCGAAACTTCCAAAAAATTGTCGTTTAGACCTCCCTCGGGCATTTTTAGAAAATTACACTTTGGCCCGACTGATTTATTTGACCTCAAATCCACTCAATTCAACCTGAAACCACTTAAGGGTTGTTCTACACATCGAACACTATTCCCTGACACTCTCCGTTGATATTTTGGACGTCGTTTACAACAATTCGGTAATATGACCTAAATGGGCAGTTGTATTTTGTTGTACCGAAAATTGTTCCTGATCCTCTTTATTCCACCACTAAAAATCTTAATTTTAATTGCTTGTCGATACTATACCATTTTCTCGGGCAATCTAGGGACCGAGGTACTCCCGTTGGCTAATTCGGTCGTCCAAAGCCGTGTTAGTGTGCCCTAAAGTCTCTAATTTCTCAAATTTCCAATTTCGCCCTTTACCAAATATCATTTTATCCTCAAAAATTTTCCCGAGTGTTACAGTATGAGGCTAGGCAATAGGGTTAGGGTTGGGAATGGGGTTGGCTCGACCTGCCTCATTGCCAATATTATTCAGGTGTTATTGTGTTATTTATATTGTGATGATTGTGTTTTTTTGTATTGTATTATAACAACAGTGTTATTAAAAACAGTGTTTGATAGCCGAATGTACTGCTATGCTCCTTAATGCTAAAAGCACGCAACAAGTATTTGGTTAACATTTTTCTTGTGCTATATATATATATATATATAATTGTAATATGATATCTAAAAGCTATCAATACTACCAAAAGTAGTTATGGTTTTTTTCAAAAAAACATGGGAGACCTACAGCTTAACTTAATTTTTATTAGAAAAACAATTATGTTTTATAAGCACAGTAACACTTTATCAAATGTTAATTCTTAAAAAAAAAAATTTGAAAACCTGTTTGATGCACATTAATATCAAATAGGCCCTTGGCCCCAACTTTCATATTATAAAAGAATAGGTTGTGTTCTTTTTACTTTTTAATTTTTAGTTTTAAATTTTAAATTTATTTTCAGTTTTTTATTTTAGTAGTCTATTTTTAAAAAATTGAAAACGCGTTTTCTTTAAAATTTTGAAAAATTATTTTTTAAAATAAAAAATTAAAAAACGTGTTCTTTTTGAAATTTTGAAAATAATTTTTTAATGATATTTTATTTAATAAATTTATTATTCAGTAAATTAGAAATATTTAAGGTTAATATATTATTAAAAAAATATATACATTTTAAAGTTAATGAATTTTATAATATTTTTTCCATTACAATGATAAAATATGAATAAATAAATAAATAAATGCGTTTTGAGTTTAGAGTTTGTTTTGGATGAAAATACTCAAAATAACTTTTTGTTGTTTTGAATTTTCTTTGCAAATATTTTTTTGTTTTTATAAAGATATTTTTAAGAATAATAAAGAGAACACGTTTTTATTATTTTAGAAAATTGAAAACTAAAAATGACTTTAAAACAATAAAGAGAACGCACTCTAAGGCTGTGTTCCTTTTACGTTTTTAATTTTCAGTTTTGAGTTTTAAATTTATTTTTAATTTTTTATTTAGATAGTTTATTTTTTAAAAAATTGAAAAATGTGTTATTTTTGTCATTTTAAAAATTATTTCTTAAAACATAAAATTTAAAAACATGTTTACTTTAAAATTTAAAAAAAAATTATAATATTTTTATTTAATAAAATTAATTTTAAATGATAAAATTAACTTTTTTCAATCGAGTAGCTCAACTAGTAGCTGTCTTCTCTTTACGTTTTTAATTTTTAGTTTTAATTTTTAAATTTATTTTTAATTTTTTATTTTAATAAATTATTTTAAAAACAAACTAAAAATATGTTCTTTTTTTCATTTTATAAAATTATTTCTTAAAACAAAAAATTAGAAAATTAGTTTACTTTAAATTAAAAAAATATATATTTTAGAACATTTTATTTAATAAATTTAATTATTAAATGATAAAATTAACTTTTTAAATAAAATTTTATTATTAAAATAAAATAATAAATTTAATTAATAAATTATTGACATGTGATAATTTATATTAAATATTATTATACATAATATGTATAATATACTTAATAATATGCTATATGTTATCTTATATTTTTAATTATAATATAGATATATTATATTTTTTAATTTTAAATAAATATATAATTTTATTTTTAAAATTTAAAAATAAATTATTTTCTTCCTTCTTTTCTTTTTTAGAATCAAAATATAAAAAATAAATTGTGTTTTCATGTTTTGGATTTAGAGATTGTTACAAAATATTTTAAATACAATTTTCGTATAAACAACTTGTTTTAAACAATTAAACAGTAAAATTGCTTGTAATTCTAAACTGCACAAGTAGGTATTTTTATTTTTAATATATAATTATTAATTACTAATAAATCACGTTATTTTAAGCGTTTTCGGAAAATTGAGGGCCCGGCCCATAGAGGCTGGGCCGAATGCGTTTCTCGATCCTTGACGAAGCCTCATGGGCCGGCCCCCAATGGGTCCACGCACTTCACAAGATTACGGGAAAGAAAACTGATCCAACTGTACGCCTTCTCCCAACACCTTTCATGTTTCTATTTTTTTTAATTATTAAGAATTTCATACAAATTTTTGTGCAAAAAATGCATTTTAGTAATTTTCTATTAAAATTATTTACAAAATAAAAATAAAATGCAGATAAAATATGTTTATTGTACTTTTATTATTACATAGTATTATCCTTAATTTTATATACTATAAAATATAATTAATATTAATATAAACAGAAATGTAGTTTAGATACTAAAATTTGACATTTGTGGTGATATTCTGTATTAATATCTTATATTGTTAATACAAAGTGTCAAATTTAAATATCTAAATAATATTTTTGAAATATAATTAAGATGATCAATAGCATATGTTTGAAAGTTTTGATTATTGCAATGTTATGGGTTTGAATCTATGTTCATGTGAGTCAGAATAATCTGTGTCTATTCTATGCGTCGAACCTTAGGGTTTGACTAAGAACTTATTTGTTTGTTCACTCAAGTTGAGAATTTAGTGGGTCGTAGGTTTTAAAGAGAGTGAAACAATCCAAATTAAAGATTGTGCATTGATCGAGAACCCTTGAGTTTCCCACTATGAAAAATAAAAAGAAATTTCACAATTAAATTAACTATTTTCTCAAGATAAACTCTAGACATAATAAAAACATGTGACATGTGTGTCCATGATGCTCAGAAAGCGAACTACTAGTGAAAAATACTATTTATACTATTTGAGCTACATTTTAAACTACACAATGTAGCTAAAATAACAAAAATATACTCACTCATTTTACAAAATTGCAAAGTCCTCCCCTGTTCTTCTTCTCTCTCCCTTTACCCAACGCCATTGCCACATGCTCTTTCTTCTCTCCCCTCTTCTCATGGCTATTTCCAGCAACCGCCTAGTGCTGCCAAACCTGCTATCTTCTTGTCACCTCGTCTCTCACGCGTCAATCATCGCTACGAATGAGGAGAGAGCATGCGACTATGGGTCACTAGGTGAGAGAAGTAAGATATTTTCATCATTTTGACATGCATATGTAGTCTTTCTCAAATAGTATAATTAGCATGGTTTAACTACTAATATACTAGTCCACAATAAAAAACAGAATGACAATTATGCCTTTTCATGTTTAGATGTAAGACCGACGTTAATTTTTGAATTTTTTTTATTTTATAATAAATTAATTATTATATTTTAATTTTTATTATCATAATTATTAAATTTTTATTTTTTTTAATTCAGTTATTTTTTAAATTTTTGTTAAAAACTTAGTTTACATTAATATAAATATAAAAAAATACATGATTGTGGATTTGTGTTCATTTTAATTTTAAGTAATTTTTTAATATATATCATAATATGATGTTGTACATGGCGCAAGAGATCCATCTTTGAAAAGCCCACAAGCCCAAAAACAAGAGATGAACAAGTTTGACAAGTAAAAAAAACCGAGAGACCTTCCCACCAGACAAATGGACTCTTGGGGGACCCCCTCAATAAGACCCACAATTGACGTTGTGATAAGACTCCCTCGGGCAGTCTCCTGTGGGTATATTCTCTCATATTTAATGCAAATTGTTCGTGCCGAGATATTCTCCTTAAAAGACAAAATAAATAATTTTCAGATTACGAAAGACTTCACCACCCGTCATCAACTACCTGTTTAATAGATAGGAGATGATTCATTCTCTCCAAGTGCGTATATAAAAAATATCACACATAATTTTTTATATTTTTTTAATTTTAAATAAATTTAATTTAAGTGTAAATATCTTACTCCCTTGACTTATTTTCTACAAAATCTCAATGACTCAAGAATAATTACTTAATATCTAAATTTATTAGGGTAAATTATATGAAACCCCCTGCACTTAGGGTCATATGCAACTTATTCCCCTGTGTTTTTAATTGTATCAAAAAATTCTCCTGTACTTTTAAAATGTTGCAATCAGTCATAATTTGTTATTTTTTTACATAATTTTATGCAATTTATTAGTTGATTAATGCAAAATTTTGTATTTTTTTGATATATTAAAATTATATATGTAGAATTATATATTTTATATGTAGATTATTGTATAAAATTATGTAAAAAAATAATAAATTATAGCTGATTGCAACATTTTGAAAGTGCAAGGAGTTTTTTGATACAATCAAAAGTATAGGAGGTAAGTTGCACATGACCCTAAGTGCAGGGGGTTTCATATAATTTACCCAATTTATTATTATATCTAGACAATAACATAAAAATTGATTTAATAAAAAAATTTAATATTATAATAATAAAAATTAAAAAATAATGTTAGGAATCATGATACTTAAGAAGAGAAAATAATAATATATGATATTTTTAAATTCTTTTATTGAAATGACGTCACTTAATTTATGATATTTGTTGGTATTATTTAAAATTAAATTATAATAATTAATTTATTAAGAATTCAAATGCAGTAATGATTAACGAAGCACCGGTTTGAACGTTTAAAGGAGTGAAAGTTAATAAAACTCTAAAATGAATTCACCAATTTGGTGGCGTTCCATAATTCAGTATCAACAGAATAATAATCATCATTCATCCAACAACGAGAAGCAATACCCTCTCTCGGATCAGGGCTAGGGTTTGAAAGATTGATCTGAGAGGATCGGAGAGAATTTGAGAAGAAAATGCGGCGACCGTGCTGTCACACCTTCCTCGCATTCGTTCTCAAGGTCCTGATCTTCCTTCAAACCTTCATTGGATTCTCCATCATTCTGTACTCTGTTTACATGCTCAATCAATGGAACCACCACCACTCCGTGCATGTTCCACCTACACCTCCGTCCGCCGACTCCAATTTGGACGTTAGGGTTTCCGATCACGTCATCGCTCCCCTGAATCTTGCTTCTGATGCGGTTCCCCTGTTCAACCACGGAATTGGCCTCAATTCCCTTGAGCTTCCGGCTCCCTGGTAATTTGAAGTTACAAAATTTTCTCACCTGTATCGTACGCATCTCTACTTGATTTGTTTTTGGACTTTATGTTCGTTTATATGATTTTCTTCATGCTCCTTTTTGCGGTTTTTGAACTCTGATCATTTATGTTCAATTCTGTCCTCGATGTCGTTCGCTAAAAGAATTTTTACCATTAACATCAGTCCTGTGATGGTTAACAATATTTAGCGTTATGCTAGTAATTTTCTGGTTCGCTTGCAGGTCATAACATATTTGATTTACACAAAATCTATTTTTTATTTGCTGAGGTTCTGAAAAAATTGGTATTGAATGACTGGTTAAGGGTTATTGTTTCTCCATGGCAGGTTCATATATGCATTTATGGGCTTGGGCATTGTGTTGTGCTGTGTCACTTGCACTGGCTACATTGCAGCTGAAGCAATTAATGGCTGTTGTCTTTGTTTTGTATCCTTCTTCTTCCCCCCCACCCCCAACTCTCTCCTCTCTCTCTCTCTCTATATATATATGTGTGTGTGTGTGTGTGTGTGTGTAAATTTTTCTCAACTTGCATTGGCGGGGGAGAAACTGTGTGACAAGCATTTTACAGATTTAAGTCATTCACTATGGGGTCTTCCATAACCACAAAATTGCCAGTATACACTACTAAAGGTGGCACTCATTCTGCTGGAAGCTTTTTTAGTGGCATTTATTGCACTTGATCAACAATGGGAGAAGGTGAGTTTGTTGTCACACCAATTTTCCTTTTCACGTGTGGGATCCTAATCTTGTTTTTCATTATGTTATATAATTTCTTCAGGATATTCCACCTGATCCGACTGGAGAACTTGATAGCCTCCGTGCATTCATTGAGGACAATGTTGAGCTATGTAGGTGGGTTGGCATTACTGTGCTCATAATCCAGGTTGGTTCTAGTCCATATTAGCAATAATTTTTTTTTTATCATTTTCTTATTATGTTCAATAGTTCTGCTTTTATTTCTATCAGCCTGTTCCTTATGTTTCATGGACTCTTGTATTTCATTCAGGCTTCACATATATAAACAAACATCAGCCTGTAGCATATGTGCTTGATACATTTGCTCAATTTGGATAAACGTTCCGTATGAAAAAATAGTTGGGAATGCAATTTTCTCTGCTTTACTGATTTCTTTTCTACTTACAGCAAAGAAAAATGGCAAGTTCTGTTTCATGTATTTTATCATTTTGTTATGCATAATGGGGATGGTTCAAAAAATGAAAGACAATACAATTGTGGATGATATAATTGTGAAGAAACAACAACAACGATAATGAAAGAAATTAAAATAAGAACAAGAAGTTAATGACAAGTACAGGTGCAGGGTTATAGCCTGGTTTATCATATATGCACGGGGTGGAGGGGGGGACCTATGTAGATCCGTTAACTGCTCTGTGATTTTATCTTTTGCAATTATTTTCAGGCACTTTCTCTGCTTATTGCGATGATTCTGCGAGCCATGGTCTCTACTCAAAGAGTGGATCATGATATTGAAGGGCATTATGATGTACAAAGAGGTAGAAGTTGGGAGCCTTTGCTAAACCCACAAGTTAACCAAACATCAGGGTCAAATAAAGGGGCACACTCTGATATCTGGAGCTCAAGGATGAGAGAAAAGGTACCTTCTTCTCTTAGCAATCAAATGTTCTGTAGCCATGTGAATTTGCTGCCTGATTTAGCAAATACAAACTTTGGGCATTTCTTTTGTGCAACTAATCTGCATACTAATACACATGCATTAAAGTGTGTACATAAGAAGTTAACATTGCATTTTGACAAACTATTTGGATGGATGGAATATATTAATGCACATGTATAAAAAATGCATGCATTTTTGCATGCCTAGCATGAAAATACTGTACATAGTATCATTTTATTTTGGTTCCATAAGGTATGTGCAATTTTTTGCATATCTTCTTTTAAATGTTTGGCTATGTTACTGGGGATCAGCAATTCCCAGAGCCTTTTCCCACCTTCGAGTGGGGAGTCCAATTCTGAAAACCTGATTCTTCCTCTCAAAAAGATCTGATGATGGATTTGTTGGTCATCCAAATTTCAAATTTCCACTGCATGTAAAACTTCCAAGTTTATTTTATTTACAATCTCTGCCTCTCTGGTGCTTAGCTCTTGACAGATTTTTCTTTGGCCAGTTCTTTCAGCAATAGCATTTAAATTTAAGTTCTTTTAATCTGGTTGAAGACAAATTACTGTATAAACTGAACCATTCAATTTTTTGAAACAAATGTTGATTTATTTCATATGTAGGATGATTCTTTTGTATCACAGAATATGCTAGGTTATTTGAAGGGATTTAAAGAGCATATAACCCTTTTACAAATTACACTTCTTATGTCACCATGTAAGAGCAGCCAGATACTTAAAACTAGGGTTTGCATGGAAGCTTGGATGTATTATTGGATGCCTGCATAATTAAAGTTTTTTGCACTATTAGTGAAGATCATTAAGGGCATTTACTCAACATTACCATTTTTTGGAAATTTTCTCACCTTGAAAGGAATGCATTGACATCAAGGGTCTGTGTGAGTCTTCCGTATGTTAAATTGTTTCTAACTAGGCATTATTTTATTGTGTAATTTGCAGTATGGACTGAACAGTGATGACGCCAAGCATAACCTACTAAACCAGAGCACATCCGTTAATGCAAGAGCTGAGTAGCAAAGACCAAAGAAGGTATGTCAGCTTGCAGAGCAGATATAAAGGTCATGTATTTCTTGTCTATCTTTGTGGTGCAAAGAGTGCTTCAAGACCTTCAATTATTTTTCCTTTCATTTTTTTCTAGTCAGTGTACATAGGGCTTGTGTTGGTTATGGAATGTTTGTATTCATATAGTGACATGATGCAAGTAATTTCATTTTGTGAAAAGGACTTATCTTTTAATTCAATTTCTTGGTCATTGAAGTTGGAAGAGTAGATGTCATCATTGACTCCTTGCAAGGCAATTATGTGTGTGGTATCCTAAATCTTGAACTTCCACCCATCATTTTCCGTACAATGTGAGAAATTGTGTAAGGTAGGTTGGATTAGTCTAAGGACTTCTGGAAATTATGGTGGACAATGAGCTCACAAAGGAACCATGGGAGCAGAGAAGGGAGAGACCTGAGGTAGTTTAGAGAGAGAGAGAGAGGGAGTGGTAATGGAGAGTCAAAGCTGGAGCTAGAAGCTAGTTTGGTCCATATGTTGCAATCAATTCGTCCAAGGAGGCATGAACACCATAGACCATAGTTATCAGAGAGGGAGAGCCGATAGTTGAGGGATGTGGTTACAAGTCGAGGCTCTTTGAAATTCTGTTAATGGAGTGATTGCATGACGCTAAAGGAAAGTGGTAATGGAGTGGTGATAACCTGTTGCTGATGGTGATTGTAGAGTCTAATTCAAGACATGCATAGGATACATGGGCTGCTTATGCTTGACTTGAAATTCTCTCTCTATGAAAACATCCAGTAAGGGTCCTCCGAATTAACTAAACTCTTAACCCTAGTTTGTGTTCTACAAAGTCTTGATATCTCGAACCTAGCTAGGCCTTGCCTTAGCCTGAGTTGCTGGAGCAATTGGAGTCATCCTAGGATGCATGGCATAGGCAGGAGCAGCAGCCTATGAAATGACTGCAGGGTGGTCTTGAAGAGCAGTCCACATAGGCGCACACGGAGATCATAGTTTAAAAACAAAATAATAAAAAAAAAGTAAATGGTTATTTGCAGGTTGCTAGACGAGTGATCCTTGTTGCGAAACAGCTGTAGTCTCGGGTTGAAAGGGCTTTGCGGTTGAGGGGAAGGGAATCTGAGTGCCCAAAAAGTTGGTCCAAGTGGTTAGGCATGACATAACCACTACTATTGGCCAATTCAAGGGATGAGCTCGTAATTAGAGATAGCTATTGGAGATTTGCTCGATTCTTAGGAGGAGAACTTTATGTCTTGTTCTTGGCCTAATTGGTTGGCTACTTTTTTTTTTTTTTTTTCTGATAACGTTCCATCACAAACATTTCATTGCTCGGCCCCTGAACTCGATTTTAGTAGAAAAGATTAATCATGAGATGTCTCACGTGACCATGGTTCAAATTGATGCACACGATTAAAAAGTTAATGGTCAGCCTTAACCGCCGACCTGTCTCCCTAGGTTGATTGGCTACTTTTGTTGGACGTTATAAGGTACGCGTACGGGCATATTCCAATATCGAGGACAAATTGTGGTGATTTTATTGCCGTGAGTTGTCATTAGAGCAAAGAAGAATTCTCAGGAATTAATGGAGCCAATAATGTGGGGGTAGAAAGAATAGATGATGATGTAAAATAAAAAACCAGTACAGGGCGCCGGTCACGAGCCACGAGGTTTCTTTATTTGCTCGCCCTCAATAATAATAATATGATGATGTAGGTCCTTGTCAACATCTGACTATTAATATTCCTCCATTCCTTTACAACACAGTAGTAGTCCTCCCTGAGAGAGTTTCTCCCTCCCAGAGTCCCAGTCTCCTGTTTAAAAAGAAATGCAGCTTTCTGCGAAGAGGTGCGTTGTTCCCAATGCTGAAAGTTACAATTCCTTGAACGTTAGCCTTCGACCTTCCAGCGGCCTACGGAAACTTGAAAATCTCTTACTCCAATGGTTTGGTTGCGCCTGATTTTGTTTCCCTCCTCGTGACAGAAAAAAATAATGTTACCCTTCTTGTGGGTATATGTATTTTTCTGATGTTATTATCACTTTTGAGCGCAAATAGATCAACTCATAGGATATAATAGTTCACAAATATGCACCCCAATTTTTTTAATAAATTATGAATTTTACGTGTTTAAATGAACAGCGATAAATGAATTGAAATTTTTGTGCTCTTCTTTTTCTTTTCTTTTTTTTTTTTTTGGGGGGGGGGGGTGTGGGGGATCTATTTTGGCTTTGCATCACCAGTTATGTTAAATATAGATCGTGTGGACGTAGAGAGTTGATTCTCTGACTTCTCACACCAAACAATGGCTAATGGCTAATGACTAATTGGGAAGAGAGCCATCGGACCTTATATGTCCCATGAAGCCCGCTCCACCACCAATTGTGGGATCGCAAGCCCAAATAACATCCATTATCATGGAGAGAAGATGTTCTTTTTGTTTTTTCTAAACACAAGAAATTGAGAAAGAGAAAGGTCAAAGACTAAATTAGATTAATAGTTTTGATTAATAACATTTCTCCTTTTCCAAAGTAAACAAAAGGACAGTAGGGGCGCGTGAATGCACGATAAGTGAACCTATTTCATTCACTGTCCAACATAAAGTTGAAAGAAATAAAAAAAAAAAAAAATCCACGAGAGGGGTCCACCATTTGCAAGTGAAGAAATAACCCCATAGCCAATCATTCAAGCCAAAAGAAAAAGAGAAGGAAATACGCGCACGCATGAGATGATAATGATCGACAAAAGAAGGTCGTCATGAAAAGGGAAGCGGGGTTTTCCGTAATATATATTAATGAGAGTAAAAAGTACATCACTTCTTTAATTAAGGGGTACACTATTTGCTTGCAGTTGCCCTGTCCCCACCTCACGTGAACATGTCACGGACATCAGGGCCCCCCATTATTATTATGATAATATCAAAACCCATCTTCACTACGAGAGAGGGGAAACGAATTTTATCCCGTACTTAAAAGAGGTCAAAAACAGGGAGCCAAATGCCGCTGTTTGCTTAATAATAAATCCACCATTTCAGCAGCACTACGAGTTCGACGTCCATTATTATTATTATTATATATAGTGTCCATTTACACTTTCCATAAAATGGATGTTATTCCTTCCAGTTGAGTGATTAAAAACTAGGACGAGTCAACACAGCAAAGAATAGCGAGATTCTTCTCTCCAGGGTCCCAGATATATAAAACAACTAACCCACCCACCCACCAGTTGAAGCAACCATTTCTAGCACTTCAGAAACAAAAGAAGAACCCGTAACTGACAGCCATCAGCGTTGCACAGTACAATAATAATAATACAAAAATAATGGAGTTAATAATAATATATTATATCAAGGAAAGAGACAAAATAAAGAGAAAAAAAGCGTCTCAAGTCAGTGAAGCCCTACCTGTCAATTCGACCACCGCCTCTTGCACCAGATCATCCAGTAATTTGCCTTGTATTTCTTTGCCTATGTGAACCCTTTCCATTCTCATGTGCTCCGCCCAGCCCTTCCCCACAACCTCCCTCCTCACCACCCTCTCCACCACCAGGCTGTTGCTGCCGTCCCCACCACAGCCCCCACCATCTCCCGGAAAACAATTCACTTCCCATTCAAACCATTCCTTCATCCGCCCCCACAACTCATCCATCAACATGGGTTGTGCAGTACCGTCCGCTAGCCTCCTCTTGTGGACCCCGCCTGTGTCTGTCGTCAACCCATACCCTGTGATTTCTATCAAAGCTGCATTTACACAATCAAACACCAGCGTCCTCCTCGATCTTCTTTGCCTTCGCTTAGCTTCGTGTATTATTAACTCCTCGTCATCTGGATCTACGTATTTGTCTCTTAATAACGGGTCCAGTGGGCTTTCGGGCGAATGCCATTTCGCAAAATATGAGTCGGCCTGCACCTCGCCATCAAGGCCAGCTGCTGATAATAATGATTGGATTAAGAAGAGCCATTCCCCTTCTTCTTCCCGGGTTCCTGGAGAGATCACTGAAGGTCTCAGAGGATATGAAGTGGCTGTCTCCGCACAGGAGTCATCCCATGATAGAGTACGAGCAATCGACTCTATGGGTGGTGATTTGTCAATCAGGTTGGGCTTAAGCGAATGAGCAGGCAGTTTTACTCCTGTTTGTTCTGATTCAAATGAAATAATTAGACAGTGAAATCCATTGCGAGGCAAACAGAAATCTTCGGTCTGCTTGATGGAACTTACCGTGATTGTCTGGGTTCACATGGCAGGACTCTGCTGTTACATTTTCATCCTCTTCAAATGGTGGTTCCAGAACTGAGATTGGACTTGGCTGGTCCTGGTTCTCACTAGGGTTGCCACGCACTACAGGCTTTGTTACAGACAATCCAGGCTGCAAAAACGGAAATAATTCCTGTTAAATGATGCCACATGTGTACTTACAAACAGACCCTGAAATATTACTAATGCCCATAGTTGCAGCCCCAAGTTATATGGATAATTGTTCCATTCTTCTATTGATAATTGCAAAAGTATATTAAGAAACTACAACCACACTTGCAACAACATTCATCAGGTGAACAACAGCACCATTGAAGTTTTTCGTGGGCCCCAGCTCATTTTACCAAACAAGTTCATGGACCCAACTTCAATAACAAGGATAAAATCCTAACTACTATGCAAAATCCGCTACTAGCTAGTCCCATGAAAATGCACATTTGAGATAAGTTCATTTTGCTTTAGGGTGGACACGCATCACCCAATCTCAATCTCAAAAACCTTGTTATGCAGATTCTAATATCAATTTGTCAAGCAAGGACCCTCTTACTACTAGAACCACAAAATTAGAACGACATACTAAGCCTTAATCCCACCAGGTGGGTTGGCAACATAGATTATAATTTGCCAATTATCTCTATCCACAACTATATATTCTGAAAGGCCATTATATCCATATCATACATAAGAGTTTGCCACAGTTTTAGAATTTCATCTACTATAATAAAAGATAAGAGAAGATTTAACTACCTTGGCAGGGATTATGTCCTGCTTTCTTTCCAAGCCAATTAAATCTGGCGATGGCGTCTTGCTTGATGATACTTGTAATGTTGGCAACAAACCCTCTTCAATCCCATTATTCTTAGCACATTGGGACGTGCCATTGCTACTTTTTCCAGATGAAGAAATGTGGGTTCCAGAAGAATTTTGCGATTCATATTTGGATTGAGAAGCACTAGATCTGTCCTTGCTTGATTTTTTATTCCTTGAGAAAAATAAACTCGAAACCTTCCCTTTGAATGATTTCACAGCCTGCACCTTTGCTACCTCCTTCGGAATATCTATTTTACCAAATTCTGTCTCTGAAACTTCAATATTCAACCTGCCCCCAGACCCAGTAGATGAGATAGGAATTGACTTCGATCTTGAAAGGTTCCTAGGAGAATTATCCACACTATCATCCTTATGCAAATTACCAGCTGAGTAAGAAGTTGATCCCTGTGGTTCTTGTTCTGTATTGATGCTGTCACCCTCAGATCTTGCAAAATTCCTGGTATCAGACAGGGCAAGCATCTCGCCCAGAGTACTAGAGCTCCTCCGAACATGTCTTGGTTCTAGAGAATTTCCATTAGATGCTATCATGGCCCATCTTTCAGAGAGTCGTTTCTTTGCTTCTCTACATACTGATGACTCTGGGGAATAAGACGCATGGCTGAAGGAGGAAGAAGAGTAAGGACTATCAAACTTATTAACGTAATCCCAAGAATGCCTAGAAGTTGGCGATATGACTTCTGAGTCACTGGGGTTCCCTGGTACATATTCATTTTCAGATTTATTGAAGGAACTTTCATCACCAATATAGCCATTAGAAAACTCAGAAGAAAGCAAGGTTTCATCCCTTTGATGCCCGCTGAGGTTTTCACGTATCTGCCAAGTGATCTCCTGTGGCACTTCTCTTGATTCTTGAGCTTCATCATCTTCTAGCTCGCCACAGAATTCTTCACCATGTAAAACCCTTGGCGGTGATGAATGTGGAGAAACAACAGCCTTAATATCATGAGGTTTACCAGAGCTGGGTTTTAATACAACTATTCGAGTGGGCTGAATAGGATTATCATCAACCCTTCGAGGAGAAAATGCAAGATTGCCTTTATCCCATC
The DNA here is from genome assembly GCA_036245055.1 of Diospyros kaki. NCBI lineage: Eukaryota > Viridiplantae > Streptophyta > Magnoliopsida > Ericales > Ebenaceae > Diospyros > Diospyros kaki. The sequence continues at coordinate 41,283,190 of BSEG01000007.1, read as the reverse complement.
CTGTCACCTCATCCATGTGGGATGTTCTCTGTGTCTGTTTCTCAATCTTCTTATCCATTCCAAAGATTTTGTTATTATCCACCATCTTTGAAGGTCTAAGAACAGTGATGCGCTTAGTCTCAGGAGATGCAGGAGTGGACAGCAAATCATACAGATGCTGAGAGAATAAAGGATTTGGTTCTTGCAGAAACTTCAGTAATAAATCTTTGTTAGAACTTAACACTTCCAATGCATCTTGAAATTGTTTAGATTGGCGAAGTTTTTCATCTGTGGCTAAGCGCTTTGCTTCTGTGAACTTCTGACGTACAAGGGCCATCTTTCTATCATGTGTATTGTCAATATGTCTTCCTTTCAGTGGCGATTTATCTCTTCCATAACTACTTTTTTGCGACTGTTGCCATACTTCATGGACATCTTTATATTCAATCTGCTCTGGAAATTGATTTATCTCATGTTGCATTTCCATGTCAAACCCATGTTCTTGCTGCCAGTAACCCAAAGGAATGCCTGAATGACTTCGTGAATGGCTTCTTCGTTCAGCTGAATCAGAGTGCTGCCGTGGGAGAGCATCCAGCCCCATCAACTTAGCAACTACACTAGGACTAGCAGTATTACGCTTGCACTCCACTTCCCTAGACATTTCCTGGGCTATTAGCATCTTCATAGGCATTCCATTTGATTTTTTGTTTGAAGTTCTTCGTAGTTCAGGCACTATCTGCATCCCGTCCAAAAACACAAAATACATCAGAGTGGTGCACCAAAGTTATTATCAGTCCCGGTATTTTGATACACTTTCTGAGTATAAATTAGTGAACTACTTTATGTTTGAAATGGCTTAGATATAACTTAAATCTTTACCGCTTTGTCATCTATAGGATCACCAATGGGACTTGTCCTTGCTCCATCTGAACGGCTCCTTGAGAGGGCAGAACCTAATCAATCAATTAGTAATAGGTCAACAAACTAGCAAATGTTAATTATAAATACAGAGGTCAAGGTGCAAGGAAAGGTATCATCAGCTCACGACAAATTTTGTAAAACATTTGACTTGGAGAAGGATTAAGCTGATGGAACATTATGTGTCATAGTAATTTTTGGCAATTGAAATTGGATCCAGGTGGGCAGGGGGAGGGGACAATTGGTGCAGAGGGCAGTTAACAACAGATTTATAGAATTTAAAATAAAATGATCAGACAAATCACAGAAGCTGACAATAATTATTCAATATCACAGGGAGTCTTCCACATCAAGTGGATGGGATATGAACACAAATCAAAAAGGCAGGGATTACTGTCTATCAACCAATCAACTGGTATGCAAAAATTCCTAATACACAATTGATTTTATTGTTCCCTCAAGCCTGCCGAATATTTCATTCTTTCAATTCTATTTTTGATAGATCACTGTGCTCAATCTTAAGATGGTTATTTGTAAATGATGACCAACAGAGAAGTTGTAAAAACATAAGTTGGATTATAGATAAACTCAAAACTTGAAGGCGATTAGCAAAGGGAATCACCATCACGATGTGGTTTCTCGGTAAGAAGCCTGTTTCCTGGTACACCAGTGCTCAAATCAAAGAGGTTCACCATTCTTCCTAAGCATCCTGGAAAAGGTTTCTTCGTATCTGCTGCTTTGCGGTTCTGAATCCCATTCATCTCAACACCTGAGATGAAAGTTTGAAAATGTTAAATCCATTAAAGCTTCTGTTTTCTAAGGCAACTCAACAATCGGACAGAAAAATAGAAGATCAGCCAACTATCTTTATCCATTTCTTAACACTTTTCTGGAGAGAGACAGAGCAAAAATAAACAAATTTCCACAAACGGTTCTAGTAAAAGCGATTTATAGTTATGCAATTAGACATATTAGCACAAGAAGAAACCAAACATGAATGGCAAGACCAAGTAAAAAAATCTAGATTAAGATAATAAATGACAAACATATTACGCAAAATAAAAGGAAGAACAGAAAAGAAGATGCCCCCGCCCCAAACACACACAAAATCCAGAATGAAAGCTGAAACTATGGGCGCAGGGCCTCAAATAAGTGTTCTGCATTTTGCAGAGGAAGAAGAAGTTCCAAAGCCACTCAAGAATGACTAATTATATACCACTGAACGAGAGTGCTTCAAGCTTCTTGCAAAAGCCTCCAATTTAGGGATTACGTAGGAAAACAAACTCAGTAAAGTCCTGCAATGTGCAAATTTACCAGGCAAGGAACGTATATACTCAGAGTGTGCGAGAGAGAGAGAGAAAGAGAGAGAGAGAGAGTCTGTTCAACAGGCCAACCGCCTAGGTTCTGCAAAAAAGCCTAGATTTATGAGCAAAAACAGAGCGTAAAAGGGACAAGACCGCTTTGTACAGTGAAAATTTAGCATATTCTCATGAAAGTTCACATCAAGTGGTAAAACCGCGCCTGAATAAACTCTATGTACCTTTTGGACAGAAAACACTAACCAAAGCGTCAAAAAACCTACTACATTCACGCAAATTGACACCACCGTTTCCATTTCAAAATCAGATCCAACAAAATCCCTAATCTCAAGGAGATTGAAGCCCCAGTCCGATCAAATAGCTGAGTTGATGATATTCAAAACAATTCATCACGACTGGTAAAGTAAAAATAAAACTCGATATTCAAACTTTGTCAAGTAACAGGGCTGAATTTGTAGTAAACCAAGCATACAAGAGTATACCGGAGAGCTCAAGACAAAAAGAAGAATCAATGTTCAAAAGCGTCATCGAAAGCCTGAGATTGTAGGAGCAGAAAAATCAAATCGAGAGAGAGAATCAGATTCGATTACCTCCGAAAAGTGATTCGGCAGGGAGGGCAAAAAGGAGCACGTAGAAAGTACCGCGAAGACTAAAAGCGTCGTAGAATCAAAAAATGCAAGCTGCTGACGCACTAGAGCTTGAGCTCCACGAACGAGAGAGAGAGAGAGAGAGAGAGATTAGACTGCGACCTTGAGTGGAGAGCCGACGAAATCAGTGTAGAGGTAGTGGTTGCTGCTGTGATTCACCGGAATCTGACATTCCGATGAGAAAGTGGCCGGAGATCCGCCACGTTAAGCGGCCTTGACGGGAGAGGTCATTTGTCTCCCTCCACCGACTTTTTGTTTATCGTCTAGAGAGAGAAAGAAAGAGAGAGGCAGCTGCATACCGTCTGGGCTTGGAGAAACGTGAGAAGGTAAAAATGGACGAATACAGTCCAAAGCAAAGCAAAAACAGATAATGGAGAGACAGAGAGAGAGAGAGTATTAATATATAATGAAAACCAAACATAAATAACAAAGTGCGTTTCCACTTTGCCCTGATAGTTTAAAGTATTTTCACTTGCACCCGGTGACTTTTTGTTTTGACAAATGATTTGCATACATTTTATTTTATCATTATTATTTTAATTAATGGTGTTATGTGAACCTGAATTACATTTGATTTTATTTTAATTGAAGAAGAAGATGTGAACATTTCAAGAGGGTAGGAAGAAGGTTCCTGGGGACAAATGTAGACTGGAGATCTTACAAGTGGGATGTGATATTTTTAAATTATATTTTTTCATAATTTTTCTAATGTCCCCTCTGATCCACCAACCTGCTACTACACATTTCTTTATAATAATAATAATAGTATAAGACAAAAAATTTATTATTGAGTGTTAATTAAGAAATGAAAATTGTTTGTTGGATACTCAATTTTTGATATTTTTATTGATATTTTGTATTATTTTATTGTATATTTATATTAATATGATACGTAATATAAGATATTAATGCAAAATGTCCTCTTAAATGTAAAATTAAATATTCTAATAGTATTTCTAATTAAGAAATTAAGAGTCAATAAGGTTTATTATTTTATTTTTCAAAAATAAAAATTAAAGACAAAAATATGAAAATTAAGAACAAAATTAAACATATTCATTAGAAGCTAGTTTATGGTGTCCTAGACAACTGTGATGGCTGGTTGACCATTTAAAAAGGTAAAATTATCAAATTATTTTTGTAAGTAATGATTAATAGGAGTGTTAGGCGTACAATTGATTAATAGTTGATGCCAAGTTGATTTATTTTTCATAATTTAACAAATTTTATAGAGGAATAAGCAGAAGCAGGAGGGCTTGTAAACTAATATAAAAATGTACAACACAGTAGGAGAAAGCAACAAGGAAAGACACCGGATATAAGGTAATCACTAATCAGTAGGTTATTTTATTATAAAGGGGCCATTTTGCAAATTGACGGGCTGGCGCCGTACCGTTGACGCCGAAGGCCGATTAATCTCCGCCGTTGAGTTGGGGATGATGAGGACGACGTAAATATTATATATTTTATTATATAATAATAAAATTATAAATAAACATCTAATTTGAATATTTATATTCCCAATTATATTAAAAAAATAAATCATATTTTAAGTTTTTAGCTCTTGAAAAAAAAGTAAGAATTAAACTTATATTCCATTAAATTTACATCGACGTATTATTTATTAAAGTATGAGGGAGGAAGGGTGCACTTGATTTGGAGGCTCCGTTTAGCCGTATTTGATGATTGATGGGTAATGTTTACGGGCTAACCCACACATGCGGCGGCATGATTTGCCACATACGGTTGGGGGCAACCGGGCAAACTGTCAAACCCTTGATTGATTTGATCGGGGTAACAAATGATTGCTAGTTTGAAATGGGGGGATTCAAATTCCTACTTTGCTTTACCCATTTTAACGTTATGATTTTAGGATAATCTTTTCATTAGAACGAACATAATTACCACATAAAGTGGTAATTTAGTAGTTGATGTGATTGGACATGTCACATGCCAATCATATCAGTTCTAAATCATGGCTTCTAATTTTATTCAATTTCAGCCTATCATACCCAAAAAAAAAAAAAAAACACTTTTGGTTCATCTTCTCTTTTTTCAACATTTTAATGTGTTAATATTCTTCTTTTTTTTTAAAAAAAAAAACTCTATACTATCAAAAGAATTATGATCTACCACAAATAATCTAAAGATATATCAGAGAGGTTGGTAGGCAATGCAGCAAAAGCGTTGAGCAAGCCCAAGCAAACTAATCTTATCAAATCAAGCAAAAGGTGACAATTTTAACTTGAATGCATGAACCAATCATGTACACTGATATTCTTAATTATACCTTATAATAATAAGGTTCATGAAAATGGTTACATTGCAATCTTAAAAGAATCTCAAATGGGCCATCACCGAATCTTTTTTTTTTTTTTGTTAGAGAAAGCAGTATGCTAATGAGACCGTGCAATTATACCACATACGTTGACATCTTGGTTGGAATTTAGTTAATAGTGACGGCTAAATTTGTCCTTACCATCAAGGCAATATCCATAAGTTGATCCAAGTACAAGGAAAATAACCCACCATCTGTTGTAGATACGAGATGAGTCTTTATTACATTATAATATTATTTATCACAATGCAAAAAGGAGGCTCTTAAATTAATTGTTAACAACACATGCAAACTTTTGTCAAAGATATTCTTTACATCAGTAATGAATGCTTTAGAAATGAAAGAAAGAAACCATATAGTAAAATTTCGACCAAGAAATGAAATGAATCAAGTCATATTGCATTCTCATGGTTTATTTGTGATCTAAGTGATTCTCAAAATAATAAATTACTATTTTTTATTTTTTGTTTTGTTTTGTGTAATTATAGTAGAGAGAAAAGTGACACTTTTGGAGAATTTAAAAGGATTAATGGGTGTTTCTCAACAACAAGAGGAAAATTGCGCTAATAGTTCGGAGGTGGTGGTCAGTGTGTTTTTGCTAAATCTGGGGTGCTGCGAGAATTTACTCATTTTAATTATGTGATTTTAATAAATATATTATTTTTTTATATAAAATTCAAGATGGAGGGGTTGAACAATTAGGAGGAGACCTAGTCGGTGGGTTGACTGGTAGGTGGGGACCACCAATACAGAGGGGAAGGCCGGGGGAGGGGGGGGGGATGCCAGGTGTCCTCTTTTTTTTTTTTTTTTGGTCGTCTTTTATCTACCTTCAATGTTATGCATAAGCAACGGCCCACTTGGTACGGGTGGTCCAATTAATTTAATGCCACAACCAACCTACGCAACCCAGGCCCAGATCCTATACTTAATCCCCTACATTCTACTAGCTGTCTTGCTGCCCCTCAAAAACAGCGAAAAAAAAACCTATAAGACAGCCAGAGAACTAAAACTTACATAAATAACTCTCCTGGACTAATATATTATACATTTATTTTAATATAATATAAAATACAAAACATTAATATATAAACATTACAAAATAGCATTTAACATTCTTCTATTCAAGTTGGGTCAAGAAGGCATGCATCAAAGCTAGTGTACTAGAGTGAAACATTTCCAAATGTCTTGTAGATGCTCACACCAAGACTCTGATTTTGGTGGATCATCTATTTATGAAGGAAAAATATTATATTTATAAATAAGTTTAACAAATAATTTTTATAAATTGATATGATGTATAAATTCCTACACCCCATTTCTACCATTCGGTAGTGAATTGCCGACAGACCTGACTTGGCCATGCCATATAGATATAGGGCAATTAAATTAATGAAGAAAGATGTCTTCTGATATGGACAATTAAAAAGAATATGAGCAATTGAAATATTTATGCAATTCTAGGAGACATAATTAATGAGGTAAAAATTGTTATGTAAATGATTCAAATAAAAATTGTTATTATTATGACCTTTAAAATGAAGAGCCACGTGGAGTAATAGCACTTGCAGAAAAGCCAGTTCTAAATGGTCAGGAGTCAGGATAATGAAGAAGCTAAGCAACTAAAAAAGGATGCCTGCATTGAAGATGTTAAGCGCAGAATATTGAAGCACTCCCATCAGTACAATTCCAGAATCTTTAGGGCAACGAAATAAATTCCCAGCACCTTTTGTCGGACAATTAGGTTTCTGTCCTAGAGTTAATATAGCGAAACAACAAATGCTATTCTAGTAGCTATGCCTATCCCCTCTACCAGGGGCGGTTTAATGTGTTACCTATTTAATGAGGCAAGATAAACAACTAGGGGAAAAGCCAAGACCCTGTTCCACATATATACACGGCACGCTGTGAGACAAATGAAAAAGGTATTTAAAGAGCCCCGGTGAATGGCTTGGGATTTTTGTAAATACGATGGAATTAGTAGAGCCCAGAAATCGAGTAATATGTCTACGACCTATTGATCCAGGACAAATTGCAAGCACATGAGAGGTCTCACTCTTACGCATAAAAATGCAGAAAATAACTCATTGCACATGCATAATGTAAGATGTATACACATATATGTATAGAATCCAAGGGAAGAAAGGGGGAAGGGGGAGACAAAACAGACTAATGCAGCTTTTTCCGATGGTGCAGTTACTTTTTCTTCATTTCATTAGCTAAAGACGGATCTTTCAAAACATCTCTATTACTTTAATACTTTTTTCTCCTCAAACTTTCATAAGAGTTTAGACATTAATCTTCAGTTCAAAAATAGCTTTTTGTTGATTTGTTAACATGGTAGCAGATTCTAGAGCTATCTTCCAGCTACTGACTAGACCATAATATTGCCAGTAAATCTCCTGAATAGGAGTATATAATCTGTAGTGGCAACTCATTAATAAAATAGCAAGGTTCACAAATCAAGAGGTCAATTGATGAGATATTTATATCATAGTAACTCAACAACCAACCAAAGACATGAAGGCATTATAGATTTCCATTTAAAATGCAGCTACCAAAGAAGTATTACTTACCCTCAGAGCCGAAAACTAACAGCAGTGCCCATACCTTGGTGATCTTAATCAAAAGGGTATCTAAAAATGGCTGGAAGCATCAGATTCATACTCTTTTTGTCGTCATTATTATTGTCTTCTTCAGATCCAATCCAACTTGAACAGTCAAGCAGCAAGGGGCCAGTGATCTCTTTGTCAAGAGGTATCCTGGAATTTATGGAAGACCACGGATTACTGTCAAATACATCTTTAGCACAATGAGTGATAATTTGTCTGTGGTTCGTGCTATCCAAGTAATCCTCTTGTTCCTCTGCTGCAAGAAGAAAAGAATCTGGGCATTCCTTCTGTGGTGAATGAAAAACATCATAAATTGATGGATTACGTTCATCAAAGGAACTGCTTATTGGTAAGGACTTTAAATCAAAACCTAGTCCAGAGTGAAGGACAAACGGTCCAAAATCAGGATGACACTTCTCGTTGAAAAGTTTGCTTAGAGTCCATGGGTAGTGATGATGAGAGAATAGACTGCTACATTTGTTTGAATTGTAATTATAGGAGTCTCCTCTTAGATTAAGACAGTTTGGAGCATCTGACAAAGTCAGTGGGCGATGCTTCAGTTCCCCAACGACAAACTTCTCCTCTTCAAGGAATCTTTCAAAATCCCAACTATGGCAATGTGGTAATGAGGTAAATTTGGAAGGAATATTGGAAAAGAAAGTTGATGAGCACAACCAACCTGCATCTGTACTACTGTCCAGATCCTGTTGGTGATCATCCCATGAAGCTGCCACTGTGGAGTGTAATTTAATCTCTGTACTACAACTTGTCATAGATGAATCTCCTTTATCTTTCAAGTGGTTAAAGTCCCAACTCAGTAACAGAGCACGTGGCCCTATTCCATTGGCAAATTCGTCTGTGTCTTGAAATCTATTCAACTTTTTGATATGATTCGATGAAGTAGTTCCATAATTTTCAAGTTTAGTACAATAGTATGGATCACCTACAGTTACCAAACTTGCAGTTCCGCCTTCATAATCAGACCAATATTTCTTGTTTTCATACTGAAATTGTTCTTTTGCAGCAGGGTTGTTTAAAGGACATATCTCTATTGATCTTTGACAGAAATCATTTGAGTACCACCCATGCTCAGCTTGGACGAGGTCTCTTCTTTCAGTACAATAAAATCCCTTACAGTAGGTATCTGACTCATGAGAAACATCTGATGAAAATTTGGGCCCAGCTATTGGTGGCGCTGGCCTTGCATCCCTACAGTACTGACAACACAAATTTTCAGGCTAGTAAGCAAATGGGTGTAAGAGACATGTAATCACTTCCAAGAGCCAAAAGATCATACATTGCTTTCTTCAATGTCAGGAATCAGTCGATTGAGGAGGATAGAAACCAAATTGCACCTGAAAATTTTGAAGTATATTGATATCAAAATGTATGCGTAAAGAAAATCATAAAAAAAAAAAAAAAAGTTGTCATGATTCTAACCGATCAGAACACAGTTTCTCAACTTCAGGTAATGACTCCAAGGCCAATTGATATAATCTTTTTCTTTTTCCAGAAAAGACTTCTCCATCCAAGTATTCACTTCCTAAATTCAAGAATACTTCAAGCATGCTCTACCAGGCAGCCAATGGTTAAATTAAAAATAAAGAATGAGACACTCTGAATTTGTTGCTGCTAGAACTATTTGAACAATTCCATATTTTGAGGAACGAAAATTGACCATGGAATTTCAATAACTAGTTAAGACTATGGCTCAAAGAAATTAAGAGAAAATATTATCTGATCACAAAGTTGAGGCGATGAAGTAGCAAATTTTAACATCTCACAGGATTCCCTATGTACATATTTCCTAGTGCTTTGTCTATTTCCCTGGTAATGAAGCAAACTGAATATAACCAAAGTTGTGCATGTTTATGACCTCCATTTTGATAAAGTGTTTGTTGTCTCATGCTGCAGAATATAACCATTTGAAAAGTTAATGCTAATTATTTAGAGGCAAAACCATAACCAAAAACTTGTAGAATAACTACATGTACTAACATGTAGATGGTTGACAGTTAAAATCAAATCTTGTAGAATGATTGATTTATCAAACAAGAAGATTTGGGAAACATACCTCCAATCATTTAGTTTCCAAGTTTCTTATGCAAACAAAGAAAGGCAAGGCTGCATGCAAATACAACTCTCCTAGACCCTCACAAAGTAGGGAGCCTCATGCACTGGGAACACCCTTCCAGTTTCCAGGTTTCTAATGAGAAGTCCAAAATAGATGAAGCATAAAGTTTTAGTTTACTGTTTTAAACTATAACTTTCTTCACCTACTTTGTGTAAATTATTTTCTTAGTCATTTGTTCTCTGTTACTTTAAGATAACATAATTTAAAAAATCAAGACTACAACTTCATTACCACGATATCATCCAAACTTCAATTCAAATGTTTTTGGCTTTTTTGCATGATTGTAATGTGGTTCATCGCACAAAATTGAACAATCAAATGAAGTAAGAATATGCAAGATGCGGGCAAGGCAGATCTAGTAATTTTTTAATGAAAAGTTGCCTCATCTAAAATGTTCAACCACAGTACATATCTAAGTTTCTTAATGCGCCATCAAGGGGTGAGCAGAGGAACTTGTCACTCATAGGTGTAATTTTTTCAACATCCAATGGGGACCTGATGTCCTTGTGGCTAATTCTGCCAATATCAGTTGGATCTGCATTATATGATGTCAAGAAAACTGTCAAGGAATGATGCTTAAAAAGTCATATCTAATGGAAAAGGAAAATCCAATCTGCCCACACCTGAACTCCCTGATACATTGGCACGTGGTGATAGTAAAAAATTGTGGGAAATAGGTCTTGCTTTTTGGATGGGTGAGGAGGATCTGAATTCAGAACTGCTGTCCTTGGACTTGTTTGTGATCTCTGCATGGTAAAGTTTCTAGGTAAGAAGAACTGACAAAAAAAATGAAAGTTATCCTCTCTGAGATGAAAGAATGAAAAATGATTCAAGGGCAGATGTTTTAAGCAACAAACCCCACACCAAACCAAAGTGATTACAACTAAACCAACCTCTGGTCCAACCACTTGGTTCAAACTTCTTCAATTTGTTGTCCTCTTTATTTAAAGGATAAGGGCGACAGCAACCTGCATCCTTCTTTAATTTCTTGAAGAATGCATACTCTGAAGTTCTTGGTGAATTGGCTGCATATCTTTTTTCTTATCAGATGAATGATACCATGCCTAGATTAACAAATACTTAACCGCTTTCATGTAGTAACCATATTAGGACTACCACAGAATGCACACCTTTGTATAAACTATATGAGTAGGGAGAACATAACCCAAAAGTTGCATTACTTGAGGCAAAGGGGAGATCGACAGGGAGGATAATGTAGATTTACCAAACTTGCATTACATGTGTACCAAAAATTTTGAAATGCGAATGCAAACTGAGATGGAGCATAGGCGATAGGGTACTTACATCCTGGAGCCTCAGTTGGCTCATGGCGAAGTATAGATGGATCTGTTCTAAGATTAGAAGGACTATCAATTTCAGGATCTGCAAACTTTACTTTTCCAGCCCTGATAATGTCTACGAGAAAATTAAAAAGCTATGATCACCAACATAAGCATCACATAAACTATCTAATCCACATGCGCAGTTCGTAACTCATAATCTTTGTCTTGCTACATCTAAAATTACTCCAACCAGTGGAAAATGTGTCCAGTTTAGATGTAACCCTAACATAAGTTGCAAATTACAACGCAATTCAATCAAAATGGACATCTGAAGTCAATTCACAACGAGCGCCAATCAAATTTAATCGATATTCCCCGAAGAATACTTTAGCATTTACAGAAGAAGTAGAAAACGAAAAACCTTTGTTCCCGAGACGGCTCCGAACTCCATCGAAACCTCGAACTGAAGAACTTCGGATTTTTGGCGCGTGACTGGAATTGATTCCGGATCGGCCCTTCATGATCTCAGATTCGTAACTGTTGTGATCTACGTTCACGAAACCCTATCTCTGGTTCGGTCTTGTCGAGAAAGTTTTCAATTGCGAAGTCGGTTTGATTCCGTGAAGATTGAAATAGACGGACATTTGGGCGCCAAAATGGCTCGCGAGAGAGAACCTAATTCCGCGGGTTTATAAGCAAAGACTGAAATTACACGTCCAAATTAGATCTGATGACGTGGCAAATTAAATTAGAATACTGTATTTTTCCTCCATTCATTTACTATAAAATAAATAATTCAAAAATAACAAATCATACCTATTATATTATTGTAATAATATTTTTAAAAGAGCAGCTTTTATAAATTAAGTTACTGTATACATAAGTTTCAATATAATTTAGAAATAATATTTTAATATTATTTCTCTATTTCACACAAATTAAATTAGTGAAATTAAACTTGGGATTCTTCTTGTTATTTAATGAAAATTTTAATATATCTATGTTGTTTAAAAGTGAATGCAAAATTTCTATAATTATTTTTTTTACTAGGCGAAAGGACAATTTCTAAAAATATATTCAAAATCAATTAGTTAAAAATAATATAAAATTAAAATATAATTTTATATCCGAATTCAATAAGTTTTTAAACATTTGAGATGTCTCAAATTTTAATTAATTTATTTAAATATTAAATATTAACCAATCAAATCCTAACGTGGAGTGGGTTTGAGATACCTAATGAGATTCTCAATTTTAACCTTAAATAGAAATGAAAAATAAATAAGATGTGAAATGAAAATAGAGAAATAATATTTTAAAAAAATAATAAATATAAATTAAAAAATTCATAAATATAAAAATTATAAGTCTTTTTATAAATATAATTTGTAATATAAAAAATAATTATTCAATTAACATTAACTTAAATTTCATTATTCATTCATTCAATTAAATATAAATACAAATTACTTCTCTTTCTAATTTGATAGCTAAAAAAGCATAGATAAAATTGCTTCCGCCTCCAATGTGATTGTGAAACAAAAACATGTTTTTAATCTTTTTTTAATATTGTAAAATAATCTCAAAATATTTTTAAAATTAAAAAATGGTTTGAAAATATTTTTTTACGTTGATTAGTATTTTTTGATAAAAAAACGTTTTAAAAAATATTAAAATAATATTATTTTAAAATTTCCGTGCATCAAAGTATTTAACCGTCAAGAGATCTAACTATACCTTCATAAACCTTTGTGAATTATCATTAATTAATGGATAAATAATAATAAATATATTTTATTGTAGATAAAATATGTTTATTATATTTTATTTTTGATAACTAAACAATTGTATTAGTTGATTAATTAGTTTAAAAGTGATGCATTTAAAATTAATAAATAAAATTATATAAATATAATAAATATATTTTATTTAATTTACCACGTTTTAAGGAACTAAAAGAGCAAGAAGCAGGGGGAAACATTATCCAAAAGGAACTGGATATGGTGCAGAGGTGGCACCATTTCACTGGCTGGAGCCATCCTCCGTTGAGCAGCATCCAGGAAAAAGATTTCCACTCAATCCAAAGCCTCTGAAAAGATCATCTCCTTCCTCTCCACTTATTTATTTTTGTTCCTTCCACCAAAATCCAAATCCATACTCTGAATCCCTACTTCACAGACAGAAGAGAGGCAAAGAGAGTCGGAAGAAGCTCCAGACATGGCATCTGCCGCCGCCACCATGTTGCTAGCCCCCAGTAACAGATTCAGCATGTCAAGGCCGGTGGTCGTACGCGCAGCAGAAGAGGCGGCGCCGCCAGCAGCCGCTACCGGGGCCCCGCCGGTTAAGCCACCTCCGATTGGACCCAAGAGAGGGGCCAAGGTCCGATCAAAGCTCTGCATGTGCTTTCGTTTTTAATGCAATATAAGTATATGTTATTAGAAGGTATTAATTAATTGTTAATTTTGTCTGGGCAGGTTAAAATTCTAAGGAAGGAATCGTACTGGTTCAAGGGCGTCGGGTCAGTGGTAGCGGTGGATCAGGATCCGAAGACCCGGTACCCGGTTGTTGTTCGGTTCAACAAAGTCAATTATGCTAATGTATCTACAAACAACTATGCCTTAGATGAAATCCAAGAAGTTTAATGAGTGTTTGTTCCTTTGATTTGTTTGTAACCTTAGTTTCCCTTCAACCAACAATGTGTATCCAGACTTTCTCAACAACATGTGTTATTTTTCATCTCCATCTGGCCTGATCAACATTGGTGTGGACATATATTAATCTTTCTTAAAGTCCATGCAAGAGGAGCAAGCTTAGCCTCTCATTCCATTTATTAGGTTAAGCTCAACGGGTGATTCTCGTATTAATTTGTTTTTACTTCACCCAAGTGCCATTCATAAGATTGACAGTATCATTTTTTAAGCTTTATTGATAGTATTATTACATTATTTATCCTTAAACTCAAGGGTAGACTTGTTGCGAGTGTCCAATTAGGCCTTTAAGGGCAGAGAGAAGTTGTTTAAAAAAGAACTCGAACGTGAGATATTTCTGCGAGCAATTCAACTAGTGATCATAATCATACTTTTGGTTAAGCAACAAGATGATTCAACCCTTCCAAATGGATTGTGTTATATGCTTGATTGGTAACCAAGAAAGCAAAGAAGATTGAAGTTGGGAATATAGCATCATTAAACTGTTCGTCCTTAAACTCGGGAATAATCTCCTTGAACTCGGGGATAATGTTGTAGTGAGCGACTAATTAGGCTCTAAGAGCATAGAGAAGTTGTCTAAAGGAAAACTTGAACATGAGATCTTTCTTTGGGCACTTCAACTAATCATACTTTTGGTTAAGCAACAAGATGATTCAGCCCTTTCAAATGGGTTGTGTTGTATGCTTGTTTGGTAACCAAGAATGCAAAGAGAATGAAGTTGGGAATATCGCATCATTATTCATCCTTAAACTTGGGATAATTTTATGGCGAGCTACTAATTTGGCCTCCAAGGGCAGAGAGAAGTTGTCTAAAGGAGAACTTGAACATGAGATCTTTCTTTGCGCACTTAAACTAGTTCTAATCATACTTATAGTTAAGCAACAAGATGATTTGGGTTGTGTTGTATGCTTGTTTGGTAACCAAGAATGCAAAGAAGATGAAGTTGGGAATATAGCATTATTAAACTATTCATCCTTGAACTCGGGATAATTTTATGGCGAGCGACTAATTAGGCCTCTGAAGGCAGATAAAAGTTGTCTAAAAGAGAACTTAAACATGAGATCTTTCTTTGGGCACTTCAACTAGTTCTAATCATACTTTTTGGTTAAGCAACGAGATGATTCAGCCCTGTCAAATGGGTTGTGTTGTATGCTTGTTTGGTAACCAAGAATGAAAAGAAGATGAAGTTGGGAATGTTGTATGTGAAGCTTCAAACGCCACCGTTTCTGGCAGGAGGTGTAGAGTAATTTTGGCATTCATTTGGAGGCCCAAAACGGCAGCGTTTTGGGCTCTTAATGGAGGGCCAAAATGGCAATCTCTCCTGTCGTTTTGTGTAGTGTGCTGATGGTTGTCCTTTTGTCTGCCTCTTCATCTCTCCCGATCGTTGATGCTCTGCTCTCTCCTTTATACGACTCAATCTCCACCGCTTGAGTTTGTTTTATATCAGCTACAGTCGCATCGGGATGAGCAAGGGAGACGGCCTCTGATTATCCGCTGCTGCAAGGGTTTGTTCTGATCTGTATCTTCAGTTCTCATTCTCTTTTCGATGTTCTATTTTATCTTATTTTTGGTGTAAGCCTTTGACCTTGAGTTTGTGGTTATGGGACGGATTTAGATCATTGAGGGTTTTTTCCGTTTTATGTACAGTGAGAATAGAGAGCTGTTTTTTTTTATTCTTTGATTTGTAATCAGTGGCTGTAAGACTTTATCCCTATAGTGCAGTGATCTCCCTTTGTCGGAGCTCAACGTGGACGTAGCCCTCTTTACGGGTGAACCACGATAAATCTCCCTGTGTTGATATTGTTTACTCTTGTTTTATGTTTGTGTATGTTCTCTGTCTATTTGATTTCTGTTAAGTTTTGGTCAGTCACTCATTCGAGTTTATAAGGGTTGATTTAGGGTTAAGCTTCGACTCAACCCAACAGTGGTATCAGAGCCTTTTAAACTCGTAGTACTCTTAACTGAGACGTATCTCAGCTAGGGTTTACTGTTGTGGTGTCGTTTTTTGCCTTTGATTCCTAGGGTTTACTGTAAGTCTCACGTCGGCCTATTTGTTTGCTGAGTGAGTCTGGTCAATGTCTAGGGTCTTAGGGTATCTTCGTGCAAAGCGAAGATGACATCAACCCGATTTGAAATCAGAACATTCGATGGTAAAAGTGATTTCGGTAGTTGGAAGAAAAAAATGAGAGTTCTGCTATCTCATCACAAAGTGCTTATTGCACTTGAATCCAATGAAGAGAAATGGACAGCAGAACAGCTCACAAGAGCTGCTGAGGTAAGGGAAGAAGCATTCAATCTTATATTTCTGCATCTTGGTGATAGTGTAATACGTAAAGTAGATGGCATGAATACCCCTCTTGAACTGTGAAATAAACTTGATTTGTTATACTCTGTTTTGTCTGCTCCGAATTTAGTTTATTTAAAGGGTATGCTATTTAATTTTAAGATGAATGTTTCTAAAACTATGGATGAAAACATAGATGAGTTTATAAAACTTAACTTACTGTTAAGAGGAACTGATCAAGCCCTTGGTGATACCAGTGAGGCTATGATCCTTTTAAATTATCTGCCAGATGAATATAATGTGGTTAAACATGCCTTACAATACACTGGTATTGTACCTAGTTTAGACCTTATCATCTCAGGGATTAAGACAAGAGAATTAGAATTAAATTCATCTAAGAAACCAGCTAACAACTTGTTTGTTAAGGGTAAGCCTGATAAGAGAAATATTATAGGGAACAGTAATCAAACTATAGGTTCAGGACTTAAGGGTAAGGGTAAAAAGAGTAAGCAAAAGCCCAAATGAAAATGCTACCATTGTGGGAAAGAGGGTCACATAAAGAAGTATTGTTATGACTTGCTAAAGAAACAAAAACAAGGGGGGGATGCATCTGTAGCTGCAAGCAGCTCCAATAACCTAGCTGAAGTACTCACTGTTTCTAGTTCAACTGTTGCTAATGAATGGATAATGGACTCTGGTTGTTCATTCCACATGTGTCCAAACATTGATTGGTTTCAAAATTTTAGTAACAAAGAAACATGAACTGTTTATATGGGCAACAATCAAACTTGTTGTGTTCGAGGCATAGGTGACATATCTTTGAAAATACATGATAACCAGACTAAGATTCTGAAAAATGTTAGATATGTGCCTGAATTAAAAAGGAATCTAATATCTCTTGGAACCTTAGACGAATTAGGTTATTCTTATAAAGCTGAGAATGGAAATATATATGTCTTCAAGAATAATCACATAATTCTTACTGGTACTAAAAAGCATGGTCTATATGTTTTAAATGGTTATTCATTATTCCCTGTTAATGTTTCAACTACATGTATAGCAAAAGCTGATAAGACAGATATCTGGCACTTGAGACTTGGTCACATGAGCCAGAAAGGTCTGAAGGCTCTATCAAACCAAGGTTACATTGGTTTAGTGCCTTCAGACCCTCTGAACTTCTGTGAATCATGCATCCTAAGCAAGCAACACATGATAAGTTTCCACAAAGGGACTCACCTGGCAAAGGTATGCTTAGAGTATGTGCATGCTGATTTGTGGGGTCCCTCTCAAAAGCCTACTCTTGGTGGGAACAGATATTTTCTATCTATTGTGGATGACTTTACAAGGAAGGTTTGGGTCTTTTCTCTTAGAACTAAGGATCAAACTTTAGATAAATTTAAAGTATGGAAAGCCTTACTAGAAAACCAATCTGACAAGAGGGTTAAAACTCTAAGAACTGATAATGGTTTAGAATTCTGTAATAGAGAGTTTGATGAGTTTTGTGACTCTCATGGCATTGTTAGACATAAAACCGTGAGAAACACACCCCAACAAAATGGGGTGGCTGAGAGGATGAATAGGACCTTACTAGAAAATGTGAGATGCCTTCTGTTTACTGTTGGCCTGCCTAAAACCTTCTGGGGAGAGGCCCTCTCCACTGCTGCTCACCTAATAAATCGTAGCTCTTCCACTGTGTTGAATCTAAAGTGTCCTGAAGAAATATGGATAGGTAGGAAATTAAACTTCAATTACCTTAAGGTTTTTGGCTGTGAGGCATATGCCTACCAATCAGTGGGAAAATTGGATCCTAGATCTATTAAGTGTGTTTTTGTGGGGTACCAAGATGGAACTAAAGGATATAGATTGTGGGATAGGAGTTCAGGTGGAGTTAAGATAATAATTAGTAGAGATGTTATATTCAATGAATCTAACTTCCCTTGTAAATCAGAAAATTTAGAAAATTATCCCACACCTTACAACCCAGATGAGTTCCCTATAACTGGTAATACCCAAAATGAGGTGGAGCAACCAGCAAAAGTTCTAGATCTGCCGGCTACTTCTTCCTCAGGTGTGTCAAACCCTGAAAGTGACCTACCCTCTGATCATGAAAGTGATCATGAGGAGCCATCTGTAGCTCCTGAAGGTGAGGAAGAGCAATATGACTCTCCACACCAAAACCTAATGGACTACCAGCTGGTAAAGGACAGAGGCAGGAGGACTATAAGACCTCCTGCAAGGTACTCTTATTTGGATCTGGTTTATTATGCCTTAGTGGTAGGTTTGGAGATAAGGGGTAGTGAGCCTACATCCTATGAAGAGGCTGTCAGCTCCCATGACTGTTTAAAATGGCAGCAAACCATGGACGAGGAGATGAACTCTTTGATGACAAACAACACTTGGGAACTGGTCCCAAGACCTCAGAAACAGAAGCTGATAAAATGTAAGTGGCTGTTCAAAATTAAAGAAGGTATGTTACCCTATGATCCCTTAAGGTTTAAAGCTAGACTAGTAGCTAAAGGTTTTACCCAAAGGGAAGGAATTGACTATACTGAAATATTTTCTCCTGTTGTTAAATTTAAAACTATTCGAATGATACTTGCAATAGTTGTTCAGTATAATTTAGAATTAGAACAGCTGGATGTTAAAACTGTTTTCTTACATGGCGACTTAGAAGAATTAATCTATATGGATTAGCCAGTAGGCTATGTTAATAAAAAACACTTTGATCATGTTTGTTTATTAAAGAAATCTTTGTATGGGTTAAAACAATCCCCACGTCAATGGTATAAAAAGTTTGACAATTTTGCAACTGGGATTGGTTTTAACAGAAGTGAATATGATAATTGTTTCTATTTTATGTTATCTGACACTCCTGTTTACTTGCTACTATATGTTGATGACATTTTATTAATTAGCAAGTCTAAGTCCAAAATTAGTGAGTTAAAATCTCTGTTAAATACCAAATTCAATATGAAAGACTTAGGACCTGCTAGAAGAATTTTAGAAATAATTATTGAAAGAGATAGAAACAAGTCTTGTTTGAAAATTCACCAACATGCTTATTTGTTGAAAGCTATTCAAAAGTTTGGCATGACTGGTTGTAAATCAGTAAATGTTTCCTTAGCCGGTCACTTCATCTTGTCTAAAAAACAGTGTCCAACATCTGATTCTGAAATGCTTAAAATGGAAAAAAATCCCATATGCAAATGTCATTGGAACCATAATGTACTCAATGATTAGTACTAGGCCAGATTTAGCTTTTTCAATTTCTCTACTTAGTAGATTCATGTCCAACCCTGGTAAAATTCATTGGGAAGCACTAAAATATGTGTTACGGTACATTAATGGCTCTGCTAATATTGGGTTAATTTATAAAATGAGTAATAATGCTTTTGATCTTGTTGGATATGTGGACTCTGATTTTGCTGGTGACAGGGATTCTCGAAAATCTACAACTTCTTTCTTCTTTACCTTAGGAGGAAACTGCATCAGTTGGAAGTCTCAATTGTAGCCTTTGGTTGCACTATCTTCCACTGAGACAGAATATGTGGCAGTCACTGATGCCTTCAAAGAAGCCATCTGGCTCCAAAGTTTGTTAAAGGAAATTCATATGTTAAAAGGTAAGGTTGTAGTATTTTCTGATAGTCAGAGTGCCATACATCTATGTAAGAACCCTGTATATTATGAGAGGACCAAACACATAGATGTAAAGTATCATTTTGTAAGGGACCAAGTAGCTAAAGAAAATGTTATTATCCAAAAGGTCCCAATAGAAGACAACCCCGCTGACATGGAGACAAAAATTGTGACTGCAGCCAAATTCAAACACTGTTTGGACTTGCTGCATGTCACAGTTGGTTGAAAGACCAAACATTCTGAGTGATGATGACTTAGATGGTAGCTTACTGCACTGTTAGTGGATTGTCCCTTAGATGGTAGCTTACTGCACTGTTAGTGGATTGTCCCTTAAAGATTGAAGCTTCAAGGTGGAGATTGTTGTATGTGAAGCTTCAAACGCCACCATTTCTGGCAGGAGGTGGAGGGTAATTTTGGCAACCATTCGGCGGCCCAAAACGGCAGCGTTTTGGGCTCTTAATGGAGGGCCAAAATGGCAACCTCTCCTGCCGTTTTGTGTGGCTTGCTGATGGCTGTCCTTTTGTCTGCCTCTTAATCTCTCTCGATCGTCGATGCTCTGCTCTCTCCTTTATACAACTCAATCTTCACCGCTTGAGTCTGTTTTATATCAACTACAGTCGCCTTGGGATGAGCAAGGGAGACGGCCTCTGATTATCCGCTGCTGCAAGGGTTTGTTCTGATTTGTATCTTCAGTTCTCATTCTCTCTTCGATGTTCTGTTTTATCTTATTTTTGGTGTAAGCCTCTGACCTTGAGTTTGTGGTTATGGGGCGGATTTAAATCATTGAGGGTTTTTTTCGTTTTATGTGCAGCGAGAATAGAGAGCTGTTTTTTTTATTCTTTGATTTGTAATCGGTGGCTGTAAGACTTTATCCCTATAGTGTAGTGATCTCCCTTTGTCGGAGCTCAACGTGGACGTAGCCCTCTTTACGGGTGAACCATGGTAAATCTCCCTGTATTGATATTGTTTACTCTTGTTTTATGTTTGTGTATGTTCTCTATCTATTTGATTTCTGTTAAGTTTTGGTCAGTCACTCATTCGAGTTTATAAGGGTTGATTTAGGGTTAAGCTTCGACTCAACCCAACAAGGAATATAACAGGAAATATTGTTCAGCCCTACATCTTCTTGCACAATTTTAACTGCTAGAAAAATGATCAATATGACCAGAAAACTGTAACCATACAGAAAACTCATTAAGGCACATTTGACAAGGCCTTTAAATGTATCTTTTGTCAAATAAAGCTCCTTCAAAGAGTCAACTTTGATACATTTGGATGTCATTGCTATTAAGCTAACAAATGATCTTGAAAACAACGTGCATTGAAAGAAGTGGAGAGAGTAATATAAACTAAGTTTGTATTAATTGAAAATCTAACCATTGTGGAGCAAAACAATTATGTCTTTTTAACCCTAAGAAAGCTTCTTTACAGAACTCTTCCATCCATGCCATCGAGTAGACCTGACCATATCCCTTTCACTGGCGGTAATTGAGCGACAAAAGCATTCCAAGGCGGGTAGCCAACACCACTGCCTCGAACACGGCCATCCAAGCGCAAAGATAAATAGCTTCACAAAGAAGAAAATTCTTTGGACATCAGCACAAGAACTACCCGCCCAACAGTGCACGTGTTTGCGCAAATATATATACTAAGGAAGATGAAGATCATAATATGAAACAGCAATAATGAGCTTAGACGTGCAAAGATGAAGATGAAGATGAATGAGCATGTGCACAGAATTTGTCCCTCAGCTATCCCCCCAGTTTCAACAAGATAAATAACAATAGACTCACACAGGAGATTCAGGCGAGACTTTTGCAAGGTTCTTTTGCTCATCTAACCACCTGATTTCAATTATATCAAAACAAAAAGAGTTTAACTTGTCATTGATTAATCCATTGAAATAAGGCGGCAGTTGAACAAACTGCAAAGCATTAAATATTTGCTTTGAACTTTCTTACTTGGACCATTCAGTTGCATAAACTGGAGTAAGCTGCCAAAGTCTCCTTCTTTTGCTGGTGATATCCTTCATCTCCTCATTGTCATTGAACTCAAAACTAGGTGAATTTCCATCTGAACTAAAAGGAACCACAAGCACGCCTCGTTCCAGAAGGCCCTCAGTATAAGGTTCACTAAGTCTGAAACACTCTGTTAAGAAGGATGAAGGGCCAGCAAGTACGACGAGTCGAGCAATTCCCCTTAAATCACTAACTGAGATAACCCTTTTTGGATCAACGCGGAGCTTAAGATTTGAGAGGTTTTCCTCTCTTGAAAGTCTAGCCAACTGAGCATTCTTAGCATTGTTCTCCCTAGAATAAAGGAAAGCAAAGATAGAGACTGCTCCAATGTCTATGCCAAGACCTGTAAGAATGTCAGGGACGTCAGCTGCTCTTGAAGAATTAGCCAATGCACCAACAAGCTGTGTGGTGGCAATCAATCCGCCAAGAGCAGCGCTTGCAATGAAAGCAAGATAAAAGAACATCCGAACGGACCGGAATGGAGAAAGAACTTCACTCCTTATCTTGGCTGCAGAACTAAAGAACAAATAAAATGATGATTACAAGGAGACCTGACTGGTAAAAATAACCTGGGAGCAGAAGCATATGGTGAAAGAAACAAAGTCAGATAACAAACTGAAGATGTGAATCATCCTACTCTTTTAAAGCATCAATACAATTCAACCTTCCAATCAATTTGATTAAGCATTCAGAAAAGAAGGGCAGCACACAGGGGGGAGAAAAAAGAAAAAGTAAAGACATGTAATACCCAAAAAAGTTTTACAAATTTTTGGTTACAAAAGAGAATGAAGAAAAAAATGATGAAATAAAAATGTGTAACTAACAAAAGAAAAACATATATGTGTATATATATATATTCACTTTCTTAACAAATATTTAACAGTGTTAATCAAAACAAAGTAAAGAGGGGAATCTGCAAATCTGACAGGGACCTGAGTGTAATTCTTAGGGGATCCAAGTGAATAAACTAAAAAGAAGAAAGGGGTCAGGGCATAATTCTCCAAAAACTGTGGAGTTTTCACAAAAATCCCAGAAACTTTTGGGGGCTAAAGTGAGAATCCAAAAATTTTGAACAGTGGATTCTCTGCAACTGACCAGCGACAGGGAAACTTCCCATGGCATGCTACGGCACGAGAAATCAAGTACCTGTCAGGAACCTGGACCTGACTAGGGTTTCTTCGAAGATAGAATTGAAAGAGAGGGATATAGAGAGAAATGAAGGAGAAATAGAGAGAAAGTAGGGAGAGAATTGAAGAGAAAAGAGAGAACTTGAATTCTGTTATTACTCAAATGTTCTCAAAAGATCCTCTCATGTAGATTATATAGCCACTCTTATAGTTAGTTCTTTCAGTTCTAATTTGTAACTGAAAGTATTACAGTTGTCAATTCTAAAACACAGAAATTAACTTCTCCTGACAAATAATCTGCTGTAATAAAGTCCTTGGACATCTGTCCACATCTGTATCGTGACACAATTACAGCATTCTGCATACTCTATGAGGCCAAGACTATGACAGCCTTAAATATTAAAAAAAGCAGGTATGCCAGTAATTTCTGTTACATTATTCATTAAATTTTTGCACTCTGATCATACTGTCCATCCTCGAGGAAGAAGATCTACCATATTTATAGTGGAACATTCATTTATTATACTGACTTACTGGCATAAACTGTTCATAGACTGTGCTCTCTCCTGTAATCATTTGCTACTAATATGTACGGAAATATGTATCTGTATATCTTCTCGTCATTGTGAAGCTCCTAGAAATTAACTTTATCATCTTAAGATATGATTCTTTAAAAGGTGGCCCTGGAGCAGCAATAAAAGTTTACTCTATTTATGTCTTGGGAATCATGGATTCAAAACATGGACGACTTCCTGCAATATGGGGACCCTCCTCAGATTGCTTTGTGCTAAATTATCTTAATATGCAGTTGTCTTATGCACGTGCATCAAACAATCTAAAGTTACAGCTTACAGGCTGCTCAGTTTCTATAGAACTTCCTTTTCAATCTCTTATATTTTACAAAAAATCATGTTGTCAGAAAAAAAAAAAAAAAAAGAATTCCTTGACCATGAAGTGATGAAAGACGAGACTAAATGTCTCCTTCCTTGAAAAGTTACCATCATCAATTGCACCTTTTCCTAACCAAGTTAGGATTGGTGCCTTAAAGGTACTGAGCCTAAATGTATCTTTACTTCCACTTGTTTGTCTAAAGAAGAAAATCTCCTTAATTCCCTCCTGGTCTCTTGTCCTGGCAACCTTTCTTCTTTTCTTTTCTTTATTTCTTATTTATTATTTTTTCTCCTTCCCAATTTTTTCCCTTGAGACTTTATAAGGTTAGATTTCAATTACTCATAAGACAATAACCTTTTTCCCTCACCATTTTATTTTTTTACAATCGTTGCCTCCTTCCTATTCCACTTAGGAATGCTATCTCATTTTCACCAATTGTGCCTTTTCTTTTCCAGCACAAACACTCAACATGTACACATCACCATTATGCATGTATTCTTGACACTCTAAGCATGTCTACCAAGACAACCTGCTCACATTGCATTCGTAATGTCTTATAAATAATGCATCCCTTCTTATCCCATTTTCTATTTTTGGTACAATTTTGCCTATGTTTAGTACTTTTATATTTTGGGTATATTTATGAATGCAAACTAGTTTTCCTACTTCCCATAGAAACGGAACGCAAACCTTGTTGCCACCAAGGTAGTGACTGGGACAAAACATTCCCCCATTATAGGTAACATATTACTCAGAATTATCAATATAAAATAAGAGGGAGTTTACATGAAGCTCTAGACAAATGGCAATAGAGATTTAATTAAATAGTAAAATACATAACAAAAAATCTCCACCAATTTACGCCTTTAATTAATAAGCTGAGAACATCAAGAACCAAAATAGTATAATCAACAATCTTAAAGTGAGATAACAATCTAGTCTTTGAAATCACTGCAACTTCTTGCTCCACATTTTGCATATCCAAACACTCCTTTTGGCCAAAAATTCAACACCATCTCAGAAATCATAAGTTCATAACTAAACCAGACACTGAGACAAGTACACAATTGAACTCATTCTGCACAGGTAAGAAAACATTCGTGATTGACAGACATACGCAGAGGGAAAGAAGCGGACCTGATCTCGGAAGTGGAAGAGGGCTTATTGGCGGCGGAGCAGGCGATGGTAGCGGCGCGCGGCAGGCGAGGCGCGAAGGAGGAATAAGAAGCGAACAAACCGTTGAATTTTAACTTAAGGCCGGGGATTCGGCGGGAAGGGTTGAAAGAGGTGCTTGGAGGGAGACAGGCGCAGCCGATCAGTTGCGCCGCCGCAGCGGTGGCGGTGGTCATGGCTGGCTCTTGAAGAACCGGGCGTTCCAGTGGCTGATAAACTGGACCATCATCCCTTTGCTAACATGAGCCGATGGCGTAATTGGCCCCCTTTGCGGTTCTGCGGGTTGAAAGTTTGGGTGACCGTTATTATGCCACGGTGCACTCTTCCGTTCGCATTCTAGCAGGAATGGCGATGAGGTTTTATTTGTTTTTGTATTTTGTATTTTTATTTTTAAAATATTTTATTTTTCTTTATATTTTTATATTTGTAAGGTAATAAACACCCATTAGATATTTATATACCCAAAATATATTATTTTAATAAATTTATATTTATAGTTTAAATAAATTATTTAATATATTGACCTTAATATATTCAATAATCAAATATACTATAATGGTAAATGGCGAGGAGGAAGAGAGTCAAAAAGAGTTCATAATTAAATTAATTTTTTGTAAGATTTTGTTTAATTTAAATTTTTTTGAATATATGAATTTTAATATATAATGAAATAAAATAAAAGATTGGCTATTTTAGTGTAGATTGCTCTTTTTTTTTTTTAGTTCCAGCTATGAACATTTAAAAATTTCATAATCTAAACAACAAAAACCCAAAAAACAAGTATAGTTTAGACTAAAAGTAATTTTATTTATAAAATAATATATATGATTTTATTATAATAAGATATTAGTAAATCTCAAGCATTACACAACCTGACGTCGTGGCATTATTGACAACTTTCTTAGATTCCAACTCGTGCTCATCCTCAATTATTGGGCTATGTCCGTGGGGTTAAGCACCATAAAATATCAATTTTCACATAAATGATAATTTGAAATATAAGTATACTTATGCACTCTAAGCAATTATTTTGAAAATAATTGAGTGTCTTCGTCATAAAAACCAAATAATATTTAAAGAGGTGAAAAGAAAAAGAATGTGGGCTTTGTGTTTTCTAAGTCTTTTTTTAATAAAAAAAATCAGGTATCTTCATCATAAAATATTAATATTCGTATCAAAAGTTTAATAATGCTTTGGGAGGTGAGAAAAAATGTGGCCTTTGTTTTCAAGATTGCATTTGAAGTTTCATTAGTGATTTTCTCCGACATGTTTTATTTGTTGAATTTATTAAGGGGAGAGTTATTATTGATAGATAGTTTGACTATTATTATTTTATTTTTGATTTAATTTTTCTTTGTTATGTTCGGAATATGCTGTAAGTTTTGATACAGACTATTTAAGGTTTTTTTCAATGAAATCCTACTTAGAGAAAAAAAAAAGAAAACAAATATTGATAAATGACTTATTCTCGTCACTTTACTCACACTTAGACAAATATTTTAAATACTTTAATTATATTCTCTAAATTGATAGTAGTGTTAAATTCGTACGATATACAAGAAATATAATAAAAATAGATTTATAAATTTAAAAATAAAAAATTTTACAAATATTATTATTATTATGTGACATGTGATATATCAAGTTAATCACATGTTTGAATTAAAAAAGTGTAAAAATTATAACATTGGTAAGTTAATCATATGTTTAGATGACTGATTGGACTTTCGTTTGACTTCTTATATAAAAAATTAAATGTTATCCGGACACTCAATTATAATATTTTTTGGTAATACTTATGCATTGACACATTGTACATTTGCATTAAGTACTAAATAGTTTAAGCCTATTTGTATTTTTATTTTCGAAACTATAATACAATTGCCTTCGTAAAATACTTATGCATAAAACCAGGTAATCGAACCGAAACACAGAAAATTGAATGTAAATGATCGAATTCACAGTTTTAGCTCCATATCCCACTCTACCACTAGAAACAGCTTGTAGTACACAAAAGCTTCCTACAATGCAAGAGAGTCGTTTTTATATGCAGTCTTGTCATTAAAGAAGCCGTTTATCGTTTCGTATAGCAAAATGTCGAACACAAGACTCCCATAGAATCTATGAGGCAGCAAGCTTTTGTGAATTCAGCATACAAACTGATCGGGGAGATGCCCAATAGTCCCGCCGCAGAAGGGCTAGCTCTCGGCTTTCTTTGCACCAGCTTCCGACAACAAAGATTCAAGCTCTCCTTCCTCGTACAGCTGAACAGTGTCTGTGTAATGAATGAAGCAAGAACAAATCAAAACCATTTCCAGCTCTAACAAATTTACTACGAGCTGACAGAGTCGCCGAGCACTGAAGCGAATGGTATCACCACAAGGCTGGAACGACGTGGTGAAGGCATTTTTACAGTAACGGACCACAATCAGTTTAGTTGAGTTTCTAGTAGATTATTACTGAAACCACTTTGATATCATGAATTTAAGATCCTTGAACTCGATAAAACATAGACATGTTTAAGGACGGTTGAGAGAAACTTTTGGAGGGACCGTTGTTTAAAGAAGTTAGATGAGGTACCTGTACAACCGCCAATGTGTTTTCCCCCTGGTTGCAGAAAAGCATGAATTAGCTCACGATAATCATTATCTTGAATGCAGCAAGTAAAATAATGGATACTCTTCACATACAGAAGTGACTTTGGTACATAATTCTGATGCTCCAAGGAGCATTCTGATGCAGTCAAGAAGATGATGTGAGATCCACAAGGCAAGAAATATATTCGGTCACAACATTTTAGAGTTATCTTGCAATTATCTAGGAAGGTCTAGTTTCAGAATGTGACTACATGTTTTAGGAGTGCTGTATGTTATCGAGTTTAAAAGCTTTATTGATGTGAAATGAAATCAGGCTTGAGTCTGAATAATCGACGAAATCAAAGAAAAAGCTCTGCTTTCTTCCCCCTATCTTCTGATCTTCACTAAGACTAAAATGTTACCATATAACCCTCTAAAAGTCTCAATAGTGTCAAAACGTAGCAAGAAGAAATCAAAAGGTTCCTATGTTAATATAACTACCATTTGGAATTTATTATTCTGGATCTCACACTATCTTGACAGCCTTAAATTAGTATGATAGGATTATCCGAGACAAGGAGACAAGAAGAAAAGGCATTATTGACACACCTTCTCGTACAAAATGATACCTAAAATGGTAAACATGACTACATATTCTGAAGTCAACCACTAACATTTTTTATATGCTTTAAGATAAATAATCAGCATTCCAAGCACTTCTTACCAATGAAAACATTTGGTACAGTAGGTTGTCCAGTTAGGCTTTCTAGCACCTGTTGTAGTTCTGGTCCTTGGGGACCTGAAAAGTGAGAAGAACTTCTTAGACAAAATCAGGCTACAATGTAAAGACACTCATTTTGCAATACTGTAAGGCAAACCAAATCATATTTCTTTACCATCTTCCACCAAGAAATAACATACATGACCAAAAGTAATTGAGAAATGCAGTGGTAAAGGGTAAGAATTTAGTTAACATGAAACAAATATAGCTAACAAATATGAATAAATCAAGAATCAAGATGTTTTCAACTACCTGAGTCTACTGCATTTCAAAGTCCTTGTAACAGATAATCATTCTAATGGGAATTTTTCCTGCCTATAAACTACTTATATTTATAGACGTTGATAAGTATGCAATTTCCTGCTTACAAAGATATCACAGAAAGTTTTTGGTTTCTTTGATACTAGAAAACTTCTCTTCAACATGCCATCAGTAACTCACGCTGCTGGTTAAAGCCTTAAAGGCATGGAAAAGGTTTTGTTAGGATGGCCAATGCCTTCAATATCTGGGTGCTTGTCCATGAGATTTAATGATGGCTGCTTGAAAAAGTTCTTCAATTCCTAGTGAAATTCTACAGCAACAGAAGATCCTATGGTCTTCATATACAGGTCTTTATATACCTAGTCGTCCGTGATATTAGATAATTAAAAAAAAAATACAAATAAGATTCTTATTCTTCGAAATTATTATGATCTAAATTCTGCCAGGAAATAAAATTTCTAATAAAGCTAATTTACTGGAATTAATCTTCTCCTTGATCTCCATCAGCCACGCAAACAGCGATCAGCCACTATGACTAAACTCATTCTATTTTTTCCAGCACTTTATCAAAGATTTGCAATCACTAAGAAGGAATAAGACTATGCAAATATCAAAAGGTCCATGAGCTCACTTTTCCTCCTAGATTTAGGTAATATTAAATAAAGACCCGTGCTTTACAATACAATGACTAAGCATACATGAGCTTCTTTTGGGACACTCATATACCATGGCTTGGTTACTCAGATGCCAGGAAAGGTAAAAATTCTAAACCTACCCAAGGAATGTCTTGAGGCATAAAAAGTCTAATAAAATTTATGAAAGGAGCATTGTCCAAAGTGTACACATATAGGATCGAGATCAACTTACCCCAGATCTATAAGACCCTTTTTTTTTTATTATTATTAAGTACAGATCTATAAGATGTTACTTATGGACAATTTCATAGCTTCTTGATAGATCCATATGTAAGCAAACTGATTACAGATTTACATGCAACCATCATGAATATCATGTGTGCCAAGTTTTACGTCAACCAAAGAATGAAATATATCTAAACATTCACATTTCTTTATCTAGTAACTCTCCACTTTGTAGGGTTATCTAAATGATGGGATGTTTGAACTCCATCACTTTTAAGACTTTGTATGCATAACGGCATAAGAAATATACTTTATGTAGAAACATTTCAGAAAAATGTTCACATAAGATAAAAAAAAGTTCATCATTGCAATCACAATATAAAGAAGTCAACCACCAGGTTTAGTCCTGCTCCCAAATATATCTGCTCTCTCTCTCTCTTCAATTTGGCCCCCTATAAAAGAGGGGAGAGCAGATGGGTGGTATCATAAGCTCATCCAGGTAATCACTGCAGGAGTTCCAGCAAGTCGACCAGGACAATCAGACATAAAAGTGCCGAGATCTTTCTTGGACCAATCATTCCTATTATCTCCTTGTTCAAAACAGTTTCATTGTTCATTTTTCCAAAATGACCAATTTCAAGTCAATTAATAATATCAATCCTGCTCCTTGTAGGTCCAATTTCAATTAATTAATAAAGGTCAAGCTTCTTCCTTAAGGAAGCAAGTTTAATCCAGTAAATGATTTTTTTTCAAACCTTGAAAATGCACTCGCCTTGGACACTCATTGTAGCTTCCCTGAGCCGTCAAATTTCAATAATAGTGATTACTGCTACAACAGGGCGAATTCATCAAGCCAAATATGGTCTATGACAGGTTACCCAAACAATAACAAGATGTAAATTATCCAGAAATGCAACGAAAACCTATACACATTTACATAGAGAGATTCGCGTGTTTCTGAAAATAGGGGGAAAACTCACCCAATTGGTCCAATTCAACAACGAGTGGCTGCACTCCAAGCCCTTTGAACAATGATTTCACCTCAGAAGAATACCTTCATTCCATATTCAAGAACTCCACATCAATGGGAAAAATCAAAAACCAAACAACGAAATTAGAGATTCATCAGAAGGGGGACTCACGGACACCATGTTTTGGAGTAGACAACAACTGGATTTTCGCTAATTGCTTTCTTCACGCCCTCCTCCAATCCAGGCCCGGACTTGGCCGCCATGGCCCGAATCCTCTTGATAGGCGCCACCGCCTTTCTCAAACCAGCGACGGCGAGTTTCGCGCTCTGCTGCTTTCCGATACCGAGGAAGTAGCTGTGAAGCGCGGGACGGTGGATTTGGTGGGCAAGCGCTTGAGTGTTGTGGTAATGGCGGCAGGTGTTGGGAGGAAGAGAGCTAATTGCTCGAGTGAGAAGATGAGACGTGCCCGCCATTGACAGCGCAGAGACCATCTCGCTTATTCTCGTGGCTCTTTCGTGTCTTTCTGATGCATGAAGTCGGTAACTGGTAATATTCTCCTCCTTTGTCTATACTTTTTTTATTTTTTTCCTTGTTTCTAATATAAAAATATTTAAAATATATATATGTCCACAATCAATTTCAGCCAATCATGATTCGTTTGGATCGCGATGAATAAGTCCAACATGCAAGGAGGAAGAACCAAGTGAGAAGAAAACAAAAAGATTTTTTTTATGTGGTTCGACCAGAACGATGCCTATTCCATGACCATACCCTGATTATTCTTCTAGAGTGGCGGTATATGATTATTCTTCTTGCCCCCCTTATGGTATTTTTGACTCTTATTTATAATGAGAGGTCTTTACAATTTGGATAAGATGTAAAAAATAAATATGGTATAATGGGGGACAAACAATCCTTATTATCTGCATAAAATTGGGAATGAGATCTTCATTACGAAGAATATGGTTCGTCTCAGATAAAGTAGGTGGGCCCTGCCTTTGGTTGTTCAGCAGTTTTGTCGTCTATGCAAGCTGGAGAGTTTAGACCAGTGAGCTGAACGGTCCAGTGAACTGGGGCCTTATTGGGAGATCATCAAATTGTTCGATGGGAGCTCATTATGAGCATTATCGGGAGCTCGCTTGGTTCTGCGATATGAACTCGGATTTCAGGGGTGTATGAGCTTTCTTTTGACGAGGTCGCCTGGATCTTCTGGGCTCCGGGCGATTGGGCTGACCCATTGGGTTGAGTCTAGCCTATAAGAAATAAGGAAGAAAACTGGATGAATTGTTCGCTGGCGAATTGGGTTCGTTGTCCGTTATTATTTGTTGCAGAACTCCGAACCTGCAGACGATATTATCCCATGTAAATATTTGTACCTTCGAACTGGTGATTTGCACGAGGTCTTTGGCTTCTGCTCATTTGGTGAAGTAGTCAACTGTCACTATGGCATACTTGCACCTTCCACGGGCTGTTGGAAGTGGCCCAATCAGATCCATGTCCTAGATAACAAAAGGTCATGGGCTGCTCATATGCTAAAGGTAAGCCGGTGGAGCTCACAAAATCTTAGCAAATCTCTGGCATTTCTCTTATTTCTTGACTATCTTTACGGCATCTTGCTTTATGGTGGGCCAATAGAACTCTTGCCGAAGTGCCTTCTGTGCCAGCGAAAGTGCCTCGTCATGATTACCGCAGTGGCCTGCATGAACTTCCTCCAGCACGGTCTGACAGTCAGTGCCATCAACGCACATCAGAAGTGGGGCTAAAAACCCTCTCCTGTACAGTCTATCATCATAGATGCAATATCGAGATGCTCGAGCTCGCAGCCGATGTGCTTCCAATTTTTCTTCTAGCAATTTCCTGTCTTGCAGGTAATCCATAATATGATTCATCCATGAGCTTTGGCACACCACGATTGCCAGCATTTCAGTTCGTTGTCCTATGCTCGAGGTAGCTAAGAACTTCACAGGTATGACTCCCAAGAACTCCGCATCCCGAGCAGTTGTTAGGCGAGCTAATGCATTAGCATGAGAGTTTTGGGAGCGGGAAATCTAGCACATTTCATATTTTTTGAAAGTGGATAAGAATTCGCGTACCTTTTGTAAGTATGCCACCATCTTCGTATCTTTGGTCTGGTATTCTCCATATACTTAATTGATAATCAGTTGAGAGTCACTGAAGATTACCAAAGTCTCAGCTCGTACTTCTTTTTCCAGATAGAGCCTTGCTAATAGGGTCTCATACTCGGCCTCATTATTGGTGGCCGAAAATCCGAATTTTATGGTGCAAAGGATTTTGTGACCCTCGGGGCTTATCAACATAACCCTAGCGCCTGCTCTTTGTTCACTTGATGATCCGTCCATGTGTAATTCCCATGATGGCCTTTCCAACTTCTCCATTTCCTCATCAACTGGCCTAGTGAACTCAACAATAAAATCCACCAATGCTTATCCCTTTTATTGCAGTACTCGGTTTGTACTTTATATCGAACTGAGCGAGTTCAATGGACCACTTTAGTAAGCGACTTGAGGTGTCTGATTTTTGCAAGATTTGCTTCAGTGGGTACTTGGTCAGGACTTCGATCTCATGAGCTTGGAAATAAGGTCGTAGCTTTCTTGATGCCATTATCAAACAGTAGGCCATTTTTTCAATTGGTGTGCACCTTATTTCTACATCGATCAAGCTCTTGGAGATGTAATATATGGGGTGCTGCACCCTCTCATCCCCCCGAACGAGGGCTGCACTAAGAGCATGTTGGGACACTCCCAAGTATAGGGTCAATTTTTCTTCATCTTTGGACTTGGTGAGCAGTGGGGCTCATAACATATATTCCTTTAGCTAGTGGAACACGGACTTGCATTATTCCGTCCACTTAAAGTCTTGCGCCTTTTTTAAGAGCTCAAAGAACGGGGCACATTTGTCAGTTGCTTTAGAAATGAACCAGCTTAGGGTTGCGACCTGGCCATTGAGGCTTTGCACTTCTTTTTTCCTTACAGGCGACCTCATGTCGAGCAAATCCCTTATTTTGTTCGGATTCGCCTCGATGCCTTTGTTATTTACCATGAACCCCAGGAACTTTCCGGAGGCCACTCCAAATGTGCACTTAAGCGGATTAAGCTTCATCTGATAGCTCCTGAGGACTTTAAACATTTCTCTTAGATAGGAAACATGGTCCGCTACTCGCTCTGACTTTACTAGCATGTTGTTAACGTATACTTTCATAGTTCTGCCGATTAGTGCTTCGAACATCGTATTGACCAGCCTTTGGTAGGTCGCGCCGGCATTCTTCAATCTAAAAGGCAAGACCTTATAACAGTAGAGCCCCCGATCGATAATGAACAAAGTGTGCTCCTCGTCATTGGGGTTCATGGGGATCTGATTGTAGCCTGAATAGGCATCCATGAAGTTGAGGAGTTAGTGACCAGCTATTACATCCACGAGCTGATCAATTCTTGGGAGATGAAAGTTGTCCTTAGGGCAAGCCTTATTCAGGTAGGTAAAATCGACGCAGGTCCTCCACTTCCCATTTTTCTTTTTCACCAAGACCAGGTTAGCCACCTAGATCGGGTAATGGGCCTCTCTGATGAAGTCGTTTTCTAAGAGCTTCTCCATTTCTTCCTTAAAAGCAGTATAACGCTCAGGAGTCATTGGTCTTCTCTTCTGGCGCACTAGCTTGTAGTTGGAATCTACGTTAAGTCTGTGCGACATGATCTCTAGGGATATTCCTATCATGTCCTCATGATTTCATGTGAATATGTCAAGGTTGGCTTTAAGAAAATCGGTAAGTTGGAATTTTACCTTGGGGGTTAGAATTTTCCCTAGCTTGAGGCACATCTCCTCATCCGTCTCGCTGACTAAGATATCTTCAAGCTCCTCAACCGGACTGGTGGGCCTGTTATAATCTACCTCGCAAGGGTCCAGATCGTGGCTAACCCCCTTTTGACTGATCGGTCATGGGATATTTCTCGCAATGACATTTACTTTCTTTCCTTTGACCCCCATTTTTAGCACATCTTCATAGCAACGTCTTGTGAGGTGTTGTTCACCTTGTACACACCCTACCCCATTGGGGGTTGGGAATTTGACTGTCAGCGATTTGGTTAAAGTAACCAGATCCAAGTAGTTCATTGCAGGCCTCCTGAGCACGACGTTGTATGCCAAAGAGCAGTCTATAATTAGGAACTCCGCCAAAGTGGTGGCCTAGCGATCCATATCCCCAATGGTAAAGAGAAGACTAATCCGTCTGATAGGGATCACTACATCACCTGTGAATCCATAGAGCAGTTCCGAGGACGAGCTCAATTGTTTTGGTCCCAACCCCATCTGATAGAAGCATGCTCTGTACATTACATTTACCAAGCTACCTGTGTTCACTATTATCCTCCGTACTTCAGAATTGCCCATCTGGGCCCGTATAACGAGCGCATCATTGTGTGGCCAATGGACGTTTTTGGCATCTTCTTCCGAGAAGATGATATTTTCTGGAATCGAATCACCCTTAGCACGTTTTGCGGGGGCAAACTACTCGCTCGATCTTGCCAACAAGACATGGTTGGCTTCGCGCACATACTTCTCGTGAGATTTGTGGGAAGTTCCCGCGAGGTGAGGTCCACCATGAATCGTGTAGATTGTTTGTACTGCTGATGAGCGCTCATCATCGGAAGGAGGCGATTGCTGTGCCGGTGATTGGCTCGATTAATTAGTTAGTCGTACCACGTAATCTTTCAACCGACTTCTTCTAATCAGGTCCTCAATGGCGTCCCTTAGAGCCCAACATTCAGAGGTGTTGTGACCCGCCTCGTTATGGTACACACAAAATTTTTCCTTATTTCTGAATTTGTTAGGAGTTCTCAGTGGGTTGGGCTTCCCGAACTCCTATCTATTTCTTTCCATGGCGAAGATCCTTTCTTAGGGATCAGTCAGGACACAGTAGCTATCAAAGTTTCGCGACCGTGGAGGTCGTTCATCTTTCTCCGCCTTGTGAGCTCGCTTGAAGACCTCATTATTTGAGCGCTCCCCCCGAGCTTCCCTTCCGGCATCTCCGTTGTTCCTTTTCTTATTTTGATTGGAGCCCCCAGCTTTTTCTTTTGGTCCGGTGGGCTTCTTTAAAGCAAAGGTCTCTTCCTATCAGACCTCCTTCGCAGGTTGTTCATAGAATTCCTCCAAGTCTTTAACTGGAGTCATGCAAGTGCTCTCATAGAGCTTCCCATCTTTGCGGAGGCCTGCGAAGATCGCAGTCAGGACACTTTCGTCGAAAAAACCCTCAATGTTGCTCACCTTGCGTCTAAGTTTGACAATATAGTCCTTCAAGGGCTTGTTTTCTCTCTAGAACACTGTGGCGAGGTGACATGGTGGTGCGAGCTGCCTTTTCAAAGCTCTATATTGATTGAGGAATCTCTATTGGCATTCCTCCCAGCTATCGATGCTGCGAGGCGAGAGGCTCTTGAACCAAGCTTGGGGGATATCACCCAAGATCATCGGAAACACGCGGCATTTAACTAGCGAGCTGGTTGTCTGCGAATTCATTTGAATATTGTACGCATCCAGGTAATCATAGGGGTCGTTGTCCCCGTTGTATTGTGTCATACTCGAGACTTTGAATTTTTGGGAAGGGGTTCAAACTCAACTTTTCTGGTGAATGGCGTCCTGTCCCCACGGCCATTATTTTGGTTGTGGACTTCTTGTTGTGCTTCCAGCTGCCGAACTCTTTGATACAATTTCTCCATGGTTGAGTCCAGGCCTGCGATCGCCTGCTTCTTTCTCGATCCGGAGAATGGTGATTTGGGAACGGATAGTTATCTCTGATATCCTCCTCTACAGGTAGAGGTCTCTCTTCTCGTGGTTGGCGAATCTTTCGAGGCGGAACTGGTGGATCATGGACAACCCGCGCTTGAGTTTGGGCTAGGATTCTGACTGCATCAGCGAACTGCATCACTGTATTCTCTAACGCCTCCTGGCGTTGCTGCTAGTCTTGGATCACCCATATCCCGACGGTTTGGACGGGAAACCACGGTGGTATGCCAATGGCGTTTCCGGTTGGTGGTGGCAAAGGGATATTTGTTGCCGAGGCAACGGGCCCTCCGTTAGGTGGGCAATCTCACAGTCGATCACGGTGATTTTCTGGTGGGTCGACTGCCGCGTCGAAACTTCGAGTATTCCTTTCTCTTGCCATGGCTATTGATTAGAGCGGGTCTTTCCTCTAGCGTCAAAATGTCGACGTTCAATTTCAGCCTACTGTGATTCATTTGGACCGCGGTGAGTAAGTCCAAGATGCAAGGAGGAAGAACCAAGTGGGAAGAACACAAAAAGGTTTTTATGTGCTTTGGCCAGAACGATGCCTACTCCACGACCGTACCCTGATTATTTTTCCAGAGTGGCAATATATGATTATTCTTCTTGCACCCCTTATGGTATTTCTGACTCTTATTTATAATGAGGGGTCTTTACAATTTAGATAAGATATAAAAATATAAAGATGATATAATGGAAGACAAACAGTCATTACCATCTGCATAAAATCGGGAATGAGATCCTCATTACTAGGAGTATGGTTCATTTCAGATAAAGTAGGTGGGCCCTGCCTCTGGTTGTTCAGCAGTTTTGTCATCTATGCGAGCTGGAGAGTTTAGGCTAGTGAGCTGAACGGTCCAGCGAACTGGGGGCTTTATTGGGAGATTGTTAAATCATTCAATGGGAGCTCGTTAAGAGCATTGCCGAGAACTCATAGGAAGCTCACTTGGTTCCGCGATATGATGATCTTTCTTTTGACGAGGTCGTCTGGGCCTTCTAGGCTCCGGGCGATTGAGTCGACCCATTGGGCTGAGTTTAGCTCATAAGAAGTAGTGCGAGAAATACACATAACAATACATATACACAATATATTATTTATTATGTGTTAGTTTTTTATTTTAATTATTATTAATATTTAATAATCATAACCCCTTTTTAGTCTTGAATCCATATCTAATCTGATTAGACCAAAAATAGATTATGATTAATAATATAATTAAGATATCGGACAACCATCTCTTAAAATTAAATTAAAATTTAAATATTCTTATTTTCACTTACTCTTAAAAAAAAAAAAAAGCTACCTTCAAAGTCCAACTATTCAAAATTCAATTAAGATCGAAAAATCAATTTGGATCTATCGAAATTTAGTCCAAACCTCAATTCACATTTTTGATTCAATTGATTTTTTAATTTGGACGGATTTAAAATTAAAAATTGATTAAAAATAAATAAGAATATAATATATTATTAAAATGTAAACTAATTATTTGTTGTTTAGATTTTTTTGTGAATCATATATATAAATATATATATATATACATACATAAATGCCTATTTTTAAAAAAATTATATTACAAATAAAAAAATATTCCTGACCAAAACCGGATCAGTCCAGTCCAATTTTAATTCTAACGGGTCGGGTCTTTGATTCGAACCAAATGAATACCCCTGACTTAAGAACTTTCATTTTTACAACCCAGGTGTGTCTAAACAACCCAAACAGAATGGACAGTCAGCCCAAAACAGAACCAAATGGGCCCTGTGGCAAGGAGCCCAGAATAGAAAGAAGCAAGTGGTAAGAAGTGATGGGCCAACCCACGTGAGCTTCCTCTACTTTTGCAACTCCATCGAAACAACTTCTCTTTCGTCCTTTTGCAGGGCCTCTATGCCTATGATTCATGATATTAAAGTGGTACTATTTTTTTTATTATATATTTAAACTTAATTTTTAAATTAATATAATTTTTATATTTTTACTTTTTTACTTTTTTTTCATATGACAACACCGACTTTTTATTATTTTGATTATATTTCTAAATCTATATCTTCGAGTCAATTTAATTCATATATTTTTATGTAAAAAAATTTAAAATATAAAAATTAAATTAATTCAAAAATATAAGTATAAAAGTATAATCGAAACAATAACAAATTTAAATAACTATATAAAAAAATAAAAATATAAATATAAATTTTGGCCTAATATGGTATATTAGTGTTAATATGATATAAGATACAATATATTAATATATACGTACTGCAGTTAAATGTACATATAATATTCTCAATTTTCCCAAAAATCTGAAACTATAATTGCAACCCTAAATAAGCCTTCATCTTTGATTAGAGGCAAGCATTCGATCAATTGGACGACCAATTAATTGAATTGCTGATATCAAATAGATCAAATTTTTTCAAAAGTTGAACGTAACTGATTGAATAGTTGTTCAAACTGAAAAAATTTAAAAATCACAAAAATTTGAAAAAAAAACTAAAAATAACAAAGTACACTAAGATATAAGTAATTAGAGGTGAATAAAATTTCAATTAAACCAAATTGCCTAATTTTGGTAAAAAAATGACATTATTTTTAATATTTTGATTTGTTCGGTTATTTTGATTTTTTTTCAATCAAAAAATCAATTCGAATCAAAATAACATAAAAATTTAAATTTAAAAATCGAACTAAACCAGTTTATGAATTAAACTGAACCGGACTGCTATTTTTATCTAGTTTAATTTAATTATTTTAATTTAATTGAAATATTGTTCACCCTGTCTCTAATTTCCCCCAAGCCGGGGTCCTTTTCCATTTGGGTTTTACTGTGATGATGGGCTCGCGGGGTCTTCTTTGGTCTGTAAGTGGCAGGCCGTTCTGCAGCTAAAGTTCGCTTATTTCAGAAGCTCTTGGAAACAACCACTTCATCCAGGGCCATCCCTGAGGGTTGGGCCCCCAACCATAGAAGATTCTTCAAAAAAATTACGTTGGAGTTTTGAATATATATTTTAAATATATAATAAATATATATTAAAATACATAATTTATATCAATTTTATTTGAGGTTAATTAATAGAGTAGTGGGTTGTAAATCAAAAATTTCTTAAGTCACTAATTCAAGTCACTTTATTAGGACGTTTGAATTTTTTTATATATTAATATTTTTTAAATAATAAATATCAATCTCATAAATTTTGTTAGAAAAATTAATGTTTTAGTGAATTTTTTTTATATTTTAATGTTTGCTACAAATAAATACCAATTTCACAAGTTTGTATGAAAAATTAATGCCTTAATTAATTTTTCTATATTTTAATATTTTTAAAACAATAAATAACATTCATGTATCGTAGTTTTGTAAAAAAAATTAATATTTTAGTTATTGGACCTTTGAAAGTTTTGAATTAAATTTTTTAAACTTTAAAATCAATCGAGAAACCATTAATATATGATTGGATTTAAAATTTTAAAAATCTAAAATCCTAATAAAATTTTAGTTTATGAGCTTACTTAGAGTCTTCAAAATCTCAGGGTAGACCTTGAGTTCATCCCATGACTGCTTTTGAAAAAACGATAATTTTTTTTTTTGTTTTGAAAGGGATGATTCATTCATGAATTCCTTTTTCCACCCCATCATGAATTCCTTCATTTTTTTTGTATTTTTATATTTTTTTATTTAACCAGTTGAATTTTTTGTCAATTTGATTATATATTTGAACTTAATTTGTGAGTCAATTTAACCCTTATACTTTGATATTTTTTTTTCTTATGGCACTCAAATTTTTTATTATTTCAATTACAAACTTGGACCTATATTTTCAAGTAAATTTAATGTATTTACTTTTATGTGTAAGAAAATAAAATAAAGTAAGATGACAAACTATGCGTCAAGATACAAGAGTTAAGTTAACTTGAAAATGTAGATTTATAGGTGTAATCAAAATAATAAAAAAT
Organism: Diospyros kaki; assembly: GCA_036245055.1. Lineage (NCBI taxonomy): Eukaryota > Viridiplantae > Streptophyta > Magnoliopsida > Ericales > Ebenaceae > Diospyros > Diospyros kaki. Next base: position 41,242,935 of record BSEG01000007.1, on the reverse strand, counting down.
TTAAATTACTACACATAAAAAAAGAGAGTAAAAAATAAGAGTTAAATTGATTTGAAAATATAAGTATTGAAGTGTAATCGAAATAATGATATGATTGAGTGATAAAAATAAATAAATATAAGAGCAAAACTATAGTTTGTCCTATAAATATTTGATATATTGAGTTGAGTCTCAGTTATACTTGATTGAACAAGCACTTGGAAGAAACTGTAGTTGAACTTGGGGCTTTTAATACACTTGAACTTGGGGCTTTTAATACACTTGGCCTAAATTGAGTTGAAGTTTACCGAGCGCTGCACTTATTGTGTTTGACAACAAACTTGACTTAACGCACCCTCAAACTCAAAGCCAAGCGGGGCCTTGGTTTGTTTCTCGACACACAAGGTTAGGCTTGATAAATGAGACTCTTTCATATTAACTTTTCAATTTTTTTACCTGCGGCAATTTTTATAATTTTTTCCTTACTTCAATAAACCCCTCATTACTGTTCCTTGTGACAATTTTGGGATTGTTTAGTGTAAGTTCGAGTTTCATTGATAATATATGAAAGATATTTTTTAATTAAATTCTTGAAAAGTCATATCCGTCACGATATCTGATGTGATCTATACAAAAGAAACGATGCAAGCACTACATGACCTTTATCATTGTTGTGAGACTTTACTTACCATATGATGAAGCTTTGCTTGACTTATGTAGACGTGACAATTTGCATGGTCTCGTGGGAATTAGCCGGCCTAATCGTACTTAACATCTGTGTTGGTTCGATTGTGGAAGAGTAGGGGGTAATGACATTGTTGCCCATTTGAGTCCTATCCATCAACCCATAGATGTCGACGAACAAGTTGCTGGTCTGAAACATTGAATCTGTGGGGGCATCCCCTGCAAGGAGAAAGCCCCATGGACTTGGAAAGAAAACAACTTGGGCACGGATGGCAGCCATAAGATCAGCCATAAGATCACTCTGCCCCCTTATTGAATACTGAAAGCAATTGCCTTTGAGTCGAGTCATTTCCACAGGAACTTTGACAAATGTTGCACATCTGAAACCAACTAATCGTCAAACAACACACATTCTCACTTGGGTTGTACTTTATTCGAGTTGATTTGATGGAACAGCTCCAAAACAATTTAGACTACCCGGAGGATTTGAACAAGATCTTTTCATTATGAATTGTACAGAAGAAGAAGACAAAGGAAGAAGCCTCGTCATCCTGAGAGTGCAAAAACGCCCAAAAAATACTCAAAAAATTGGGCTTTTTTTTGGGTCTTTTTGGAGAGGGCGGCGGCGGCTGTGGTGGTTCTATGCTATCTATTGTGTCCCTAGTTTCTTTCTTGGTATTCTGTTCTTTTTTTTTACATTTCTTAATGTTTGTCTATACATCTGTTAACTACATAGAAGGGACAAATTAAGGATTCCTAATTCAGTGATCATCAGAAGGTTGAAATGCAGCGGCGATGGGTGGGAACTTTCTGCATCTTCTGCTTCAAATCTTCTTTGTAAACCCTGCCAATGTCTTGGGCTATTCTAGTGGCATCTGCCGATGCGCCGGAAAGCCCTCTTCGTGTGAACCCCACAGCATAGAGCCCAGCCTTCCCTTTCCACCCGTTTGGAAATGGCGTCTTTGGGAAGCCATTTTTGGAGAAGAATTCGGTTTCCTGTTCACAGATTGAATCAGAACCAAGTCAGCTAAAGAGGAGATTGATGGCAGAAGAATGATGAGACGATTGTTTAAAGAGGGTCCCAGCGGTTTCTCACCTGAAGCCAGTAAGGGACGTTGCTGCGGTATCCAGTGGCGAGGACGACCGAGTCGATTTCGTGCTTTTCGCCATTGCAGAGCTCGACCATGTCGCCCGAAAATCTCTTGATTCCCGGGACCACCTTGATGTCGCCCGATCTGATCTTCTGCAGGGCGCCAGTGTCCAGAACAGGGGTCTTGCCTTGAGTGTTCTTGAGCTCCAGCGGACCAATGGATGGCCTTTTCAGCCCGTATTTCTCAATGTTTCCGAGAAGGAGCCACGCCAGAACCAGAAGGATCTTGTCGACGAGCCAGAGAGGCAGCCACTTCATCATCGGCATCGCCAATTCAAACGTCGATTTCCCACAAATTTCTCTCGGCAATACATGAACCTGTAGAGATCACAAGCGCAATGAAAACTGTTAGGATATCGTCTGTTAAGCAATCAAGACTGATTCCACTTTGTTAAGTGATCAGCTCCCGTGACTTACCGAGCTTCTGACGACCATGGAAGGCTTGGCATTGTGGTTGCAGAGATCAAGAGACAGTTCCATGCCGGAATTGCCACAACCCACAACGAGCACTCTTTTCCCGGCGAACTTCTCGCCGGACTTGTACTCGCAAGCGTGAATAACTTCGCCACCGAAGTCATTCAGCCCTTCAATCTCCGGCACCACTCTCTCGGCATTCTCTCCGGTGGCCACGACGAGCCACTGGCAAATATACTCTACCTCGGTGCGAGCAGCGCCGGCGGTGGAAACGGTCTTGACCCGCCATATCTGGCAAGCGTCGTCGTACTTGGCGGACTGCACGCACTCGTTGAATTGCGGGTTGATGTCGAAGTGCTTGGCGTAGGATTCCAGATAGTCGACGAACTGCTTCTTGGTGGGGTATGCCGGGAAGTGGTCGGGAAACGGCAGCTTCGGGAGCTGGCAAAATTGCTTCGGAAGGTGAAGCTTCAGGCGATCGTACGTCCGCTTTTGCCACAGAGACGCAATGCAATCGGCTCTTTCGAGCATCACGAACGGCACACCTTTCTCTCTCAGGCAGGCTCCCACAGCAAGCCCCGACGGGCCGGCGCCGACTATCACCGGCCCGTTGACCCAAACGAAGCGCCGAGAGAACAAATCATCTTCTCCGGTACTGAAGTTGAACATTTTCAATCGAGTCTGAGTAGAACTTTGAAGCGTTAATTTGCAAATTAAAAGGGTTTTAGAGCTAGACAACGGGGGAGATGGATGGATTGATTGAAGTTTTTGGTGGCTTTGGAAGTGAAGATGGATGGTGGGAGATGGAGTGGCTTAAATAGGGGAAGCGGCCATGAGAGCTGCATGTGGGAAGTTCAGGAGACTGATTTTGAAGCTATAAGGCAAGGCTCTCTGCCCCACCATTATTTTAATCCTTACATGATTACATCATTCTCTATTCTCGGTTCTATTCCCTCTAAGTTGTTTACGGTTTTTCTTTATATATATATATATATACCAAAAATATTATGCGCACCTTAACCATGACTAGAGTCAAGTCACAATTAGAGTTCTCAACAAAAATCACGTTCCAATCATTGTTGTGTAGGTTATAAACGTCTTAAATTATTTAATGGCAAATGAGCATTTATTACTCTTTTACTTCTTGTTTTCCTACTCTTTCCTCATTCTACTACTATTGAACACTAATTTACTAATTTGATCATCAAAATTTATCTTAAGGGAATAAAACAAGTTTGCAAGAAATTTATGAGCGTTGTGTTTGGTCCCAACAACTTCAACAATTCCCCTCCCCCCCTCCCGACACACTAAGGCCCGTTTGATAGCCCTATTTTTTCTTGAAAAAGAGGTTTTTTCACCTAATTTTTCATTTATAGAGTGTTTGACAATCAAAATTTTCATGGGAATTCATTTTCCCATTTCTTGTCACGTGATAGTTTTTTCCTTCAAATCAAGGAAACCAAATTCTTTGGGAGGAAGGAGCTCCGATTTTTCAGGCAATTGAGAGAACAACCCACTATGCTCCCATCTTCATCTCATTCAACTTCCCTGGAGATCTGCAGCGAGAGAGACAGAGAGCAAATGAGAGGGAGGGCGGGCGAGCGATAGAGAGAAAGGCAGCGAGAGAGAGGGTGAACGAGCGAGTGGGTCAGCAACGAGTGGCAACGAGTGGGTGAGGTAGTAGATCTGTATGTATGTGTGCATGTATATATATATGTGTGTGTGTGTGTGTGTATCTATGTGCGAACGAGAAGGAGGGCAAGCGAGCGAGAGGGAAAGACGGTAAGAAATGGCCTCTGTGTGTGTATGTACATATATGTATGTATATATATATGTGCATGTATTTGTGTGTGTATATATATATGTCTATGTATGCAGAGATGGATATGAAGAATTTTCAATGTTGATATATATATATATATATGTGTGTGTATTAGTGTGCATATATATATATATTTGTGTGTATCTGTGTGTGTATATATATTTATGTATATATGTATGTCTATATAGGAATTTAGTATTTTTCAATACATTTTCACTATTGAATTCCATGAAAAATGTGTTATTTTCTAAAAAAAATAATGCCTATCAAACACGAAATGTCAGGAAAATGATCAAATTCTATGAAAAATATTACCAATCAAACACTAAAAGAATTCAATAGTGAAAAAGGGTGACTTGTTAATACAAATAAAACATATCACATATTTAGTTTAATAAATAAATAAAATAAAAAAATTAAATAACACAAAAAAAAATCAAATCAGGAGCCGCAACCTATCTTTTTCATCTAGGGTTTTATGTGGGGGGCGATATTCGTGGTGGCGGTGGAGGGTGCTGGTCGTGGTGGCGGTGGCAGTGGAGGGCGTTGGTCGCGATGGCAGTGGGGGGTACTGGTCGCAGTGGCGATGAGGGGCGCTGGTCGCGATGGCGGATGGGGGTGCTGGTCACGGTGGCAGTGGCTGTGAGGGGCTAGGTCGATGACAGTGGTTGCGGTACTAGTCGCGGTGGCATTAGAGGGCGCTGGTCGCGGTGGCAGTGGAGTTGAAGGTTGATGGCGGTGGCGATGACTGTTGATGGCCAGAAAAATATAGGAGAATGGAGAGAAGATAGGGGAAGAGAGAGGGGGGGAGTGGGTCTGTGCGTGTGTCGAGGGAGGAGGGGGCTGTTTTTCGCGTTTTATATTTGTTTTGTGTTTTCAGTATATTTTCACTGAAAACGTCTAAAATAATAAAATTTTGTTTTAGATTTTCATAACAAAATTTTTAGTTGTTTTTAAAAACACATTTTCAATATTTTTAAAAACAGAAAACTAAAACGAAAAAGAGAAGAGCTCCTAAATATTTCGATGAATAGACACTAGTGACATCTAAATATCTTTCAAAATATGAGTATATTTTATATATTTATAAAAATAATAATAAACACGGTCACAGTCAAATAAAGAGAATTAAGAGTACCAACGAACGGGGAATGACGTGTCATGTGATTCTAGTGGGCCCTCGAAAAGGTTTCAGCAAAAAAAAAGAAAAAATACAGAAATATATGAAGAAATATCTTATTTGAGAGAGGAGGGGGGGATTTGCTGACGTGGGAAGCTGAGTGGGATGGTGGGAGAACGCCCACGTGGAGGGGAAGAGCCAAGTTGCGCACCCAGATGCCAGCTGGACCCCCACAAGCCTCCAAGCATTGGAATTGCGACTTTGTAAGGCTGTTTCGGCCCACAAACTGAAAGCCCATTCCTCGCCAACCCATCCATCCAATCTCCACGCATATCTTTTCTTTATTTATTGCTTCTCTTTTTTTCCACTTCCTATTTTAACCTTTAATTTCATCTAAAATTACAATATCCAAATTAGGGATACTTTTAATGTTATATTTTTAGTATTTAAATAATTTTATTAATTAAGAATATTAATAAATTGATAGTTACAGAAAGTGTTTATTGTCCTCTCTAAATATTTTAGGTCAATAACTGAATGCCTCCATTACAAATGTCGACATTCGCAAAAAAAATCTATAAATACTTAGGGAAGGGTGATATGTGAAAATGATCTTGGTTCTTTCTAGATTTTATTTAATAAATAACTAGGTATTGGCATCACAAATATAAACATTCACATCAAAAATCATATAATATTTGACGAGGTAAGACATATAAAAATCGAAAGTCCCGACCTCAAAATGAATCCAGATGAAATTTTTATATTCTTTTTTTGTTAGAAGGAATATATATATATATATATATATGCCTGCAACGTTAATGTATGCGTTTCCTTGAAATGCATGCATGTCATATTATAATTTGATTATTATTAATCCTAAGCCGTATAGCCCTGACCTTTGTTTACGACACATACATACATATACATAAGTTGTAAAGCTATAGCCAGGTAGCAGCCAAGCTAGCTAGAACTTCGTGTACTTGACTTTCCACGCGTCCCGTCCTGCCCATGATTACAAATTCATATGCAGGGTGGTCAATCCCCCAGTCATCACCTTTTCTTAATTAAGATGCATGGGTGGTTCGCTTTTGAAGTTAATCAATTAGAGTTGGGAAGGTGGGAAATCCATACGAAGAAGAGGGGATCGAGGGGTGCATGTGCATGGAACCGTCTCGGGCCTCATGGCGCTGGTAGTGTAGTGTGTAATTAATTCTCTCCTTTTCATGAAAAGATTGGGAGAACCCACCTTTTACATATATATATATATCATCAAAGGCATAGGGGCGGCTTTGGCTTTGGCTTTGGAGTTAGTAGTGAGTAGCAGAATCATCATCATTCCAACTATGTAAGTTCTCGCCACCCCCTACCCCGTTAATTAATTATAAACAAAGAAGCAGCCTCGATCGCTCAATATGTATATAATATATTATATATGCATTGGTCGCTTGCAATGATCCACAGCCAGCTGAGCTCTCTCTCTCTCGCCATCTCTTCTCTTTTGGGGGGCTCCAAATTGATAATTTTGAAGGGCTTTCGGTAGTTGGCGGTAGTTGCTATGAAGCTGCAGCTAGCTTCATGACTTGGCTGCACCTTTTGGAATAATGATATATATGATCTTTTTTATGTGTCTGTGGGCATTGGCGAAGAATGAAGACCAGACCAAGTAGTATTTGCTTGGAAAATCAAAAACGAGTTTAATGTCACGCGTAGAGAAAAAAGTTGGAATTAGATTAATCATTAATTAAACACACACACATAACCACTATATGATGAATGGGCTTCCAGCTGCGAGTACACACCGACTTTAGGACGCCGGGAGCTTGCAATTTCGTCAACCATGACATTATTTAACTGGTTTATATGGCCCAATTGTTATTTGCACCCTTCACTTAAATCACATTTTTTTTTTGTGTGATATATATACAAATATTAATATATTATATTTTATATCACATAAATGAGTTTTAGAGACGCGACGAGAGGGGGGGAGTTGAGGCGCTAGAAAAAAAGAGAGAGAGTTGAGAAGATGCTATCGAAAAAAGAGAAGAAGTTGAAGTGATGTCAAAAAATTGTCACATTAACTTCTGCAAGTATCTCTTGTTAATCATGTGTTTAAATGAATAATTTTATATAGTTTATGATACATTTAAAACTATAAAAAGTTTAAAATTTCACAAAAAAACGTAACATTTGGAACAAAAATATACTTTTGGCCTATGTTGCACATAAACACTTCATAGGAGTTGTTTTTTGGTTTTCTAAACATTTCTTATTCCCGTTTCAGACCTTATTTATGCCTATTTTTTAAAAAAATATATGTATCCATGTTTTCGTTTCCGTGCAACATAGCTTTTGGCCAATTGTTATTTGCACATTCACTTAAATGATATTTTTTGTGATATTTATATGTTAATATATTATATCACATTAATAAAAAATAAAATTACTTACAATCTAGATTATATATATTTTTATAATTCAAGATATGAAATATTTTACATGTCCCTTAATTAATAAGGTGTATAGAAAAAAATAATTGTTGGGTGCATTTAAAACATGAACTACAAAAAATAAACACAATCAGTAATGAAAATAGTCGATCTCTTAATATAAATATATAATACATCAAAATACAACTATCACTAAAAATATTACAACCGACCATTTGCACGGCATTTTCATATATATTATACATGCAATAGTGTTTAATCATTGCCCTTAGGATAACTAAAATGTGATTTAGACATTTAAATTTGACATTTTTATTGATACCTTACATTAATATCTTAGATATTTACTAAGGTGCCTAAATAATATGTCCCTTAAGATAACTATTAGCATTACCATCTATATATGTATATATGGTAAATATTACACCCACAAATAAATTTGACAAATAATTCTCACAAAATGCCATACCACATTTGAATTTATAAGAATTTTTGTTAATTTTAAATAAAATTATTATGAATTCATGTCTTACCACTTTAATCTGTATTGATTATTGGTCATGAAAGGGAAATAAATAAATGTAGAACTGAATAATGAATTAAATGGTTGGAATGTTTGGTGCAGGAATGGCCAAATCAATGGGCAAAATTTGACCCAATTAATATATATGTGTGTGTGTGTGTATCCATGCAATTAAGCAATCCCATCCGCCTAATAAAAATAATTAAGGTCTATGCTCTTCTTCTTAATTAGTCAAATGCAATTAAATATGGAGTTAGGTCCATCAATGTAATGCTTGCTCCTTTTGTATATTTATAGATGGCCTATCATGAGATTGCAAGAGGTTCTAACTAAAAATAATGTGCATACTCATTGCACCCACATCTTTGAATCTTTAATTAATTAATCATATCAATTAATTTACTTTTAAAAAGTAACCTTAAAAATGATGTATAAAGGCATCTAAGTACCTATAAATTTATAGGGGTACAATTAGTTTATGTCATAATTGAAAATTTTTTAAGTTAAAAAGATTTAATATCGAATTGGATCGATTAGACATATAATATAATATAATATATTAATACAAAAAATCACATCGAACATCATTCTAAAGTGTTGAAGTACCATTTCTAGTTAAAAAATGGCTAAGAATTATGGTTAAGAATTATCTCATAAATTAAGCACAAATTCTCAATGTTTATCTTAATTAGTTAGAACACCATTAATTAGAGTCTAATTGAGCATAAAAAAATGTCAAATTTATATACTTAAACATTGACTCAACTAAAAAATTAATTTTAATTAAGTAATTTTATACTTAGTCAAATAATAACTAAATGATATAGTTAAATAAAAATTATTGAATAGAATATGACTCTTTGTAATTGAATTATTAATCGATCGAAGATTTTAGTTAAATATTAATGTTATTTAATCGAGTAATTGATTTGAAGTTATATATGATTGAAAATATTAATTCATCGAGATATGTTTTCAATCTAATATTATTATTTTTTAGTTGAATAACGTATATTTTAATTAAATAATAATTATTGTATATAATAAAATTATATATATATGTATGTATTGAATGTTAAAGGTGAAAGAGTCCACGGACCGTCACATGCACCTTCACTTTGAAGGATAATAAAAAATAAATAAAACCCACATAATAAAGAAGACCCAAAAAATCTAACAAAATCTATTCAAACCTTAAAAAAGATTTAGAAGATCCTTGTCCTATAGCCTATAGCATCCATGTTCTCTAATTAATGTCACTCCCTGGATCTTTCCTTTCTATCACAATTAATGGATACTTAGCCTTCTTTTGCATTAATTTGGACTCCGGAATGTTATTTAGACTTTTAATTTTAATATTTTATATTAATATGACATATAATATCATACATTGTGAGAAACAAAAAAACCCATTAATTAGCTGTATGCATAAGTGAATTAGGGTAAACTATATTGTATTTATTGTCATCATAGTTATTAAATTTTAATTTGTGTTATAATTTTTATTTTTTTTATCAAATTTTGTTATCGAAACCGATCGAGATGATATACAAGATGATATATAATAATAGAAATCAATACTAATAAAAAGTCACCATCAAGTGACTTTGAAGTTATATTTAATGTAAACTATGTTATTTTTTATTAACAGACTTTGATGAAGATTAAAAAAAGTTTTAATTATAATAATAATTAAATTAAAAGTATAATTATCAATATGTTAGAATGTACAAAATTTAAAGACTAATAGTATAATTCACTCCATAAAATTTCAAAAAAATAAAATAAAATTATTTTAGAAATTTGAAAATAAATTACTAAAAAATATATAAATGAATTCAACCAAATCTATGGATGAGATAATCGGAGAGACCACTGAAATCAATGAAGAATCCAAGAATGGAAAATTTTTGTTCATCACATGGTAGAGAACATGGAGTAGTTTACACATACAAATTGATATTGATGAGAGGGGAACATTTATACATCTAGCTCAAAGATTCCTTTCCTTCTTAGGAGGGTCAATAATGGTTTGTCATGTGTTTTACTAATTATAATGCATCACGTATTTTGTTATTTTGTTAATCGGGACAAAGAGTGACCTATCGATTTCTTTATTATTTGGTAAAATAGTTTACGTTTAAAAAATATTGTTTAGAATCTAAGAATTTGAGTTGGGGGTTGGATTGGGAATCTCGCTTAGCCATTGTGCCCCTAATTTATACAAAGAGTAAAGTCTCAACAAGTAAATCTCTCTCTCAGTTATTTTTAAAGACTCAGTAGTGTTTACTTTAATTCTTTTTTGAATACTAACTGGATCATTAGAGACTATATCAAGAGTCGAAAGTCTACTTTTATAGAAATTTTAATGCTTGACATACATAGTGATTTTCTACAACATTGTCACACGTATATGTGTGCATCAAATATGCTATTTAAACACTTAATATTGACACTTTAAATAAACGTGTAATACATTTACGTTAATATAACATATAATACAAAATATTAATATAAAGTATCAACTTAAGTGTCAAATTTAAGTCTCTAAATAACATTTTTGATGTCATGTCATTAAAAAAAACATTACTAGTTATTAATTAATTAATTAATTGATGTCTGATGAATAGATTAATTTCATTCCCTGATGATCAAATTAATTAATTAATTTAATGGATGATGAAGAGGTCGGTAAAACCGTTTGAATATTAATGAATTGGGTTGAAGTCAGCTCTCTCTGTGGCTGTGGGAATCCCCCATCCTCATCGATTAGTCACCTTGAAGCCATGGCAGGCAGAAGCATTGCACCTGGCGCTCCCAACGCCTTGCATGTGGCAGTGGCACTCCCCCCTCCTTTGATTCACTAATTAATTAATTGATTAGAAGACTTTCTCTTGAATCTAGGTGCCGCCCCCCTCCATGGTTTTAGCTCACAAACTTGTCACACTTACAGGGTCTCGAAGCAATTGAAGTGATTACTTAATTAAGTTACACAGAGACAGTGAGAGTGAACATGTGGAGGGTTTCTGTTAGATATGTGTGCGCCGATTTCCAAGGTGTTTTTTTACTTTTTCCTAAGATAAACTTCTTTTTTTTGTTTCTTTAATGTAACGCAATGTTAATTATTTATTAGTTGTTGCATTTATTCTCTCCAATTAATATAATAAACTTTTCAATTATCTTGTTTTTTTGTTTGTTCTTTTTCTTTTTTCTTAGTAGTTTCTTATCATTGTCTTTAAAGTTTTTAAAACATAATATATATATATATATCACTAGTCAATAAAATTGTTGGGATAAATCTTTTGGGATAGTGTAAATAGTCTACCGCATATATTCGAGAGCTTGGGTGTTGCATAAAGTTGTGAGTTTAAGTCTGGATCCGTGCAAACATTGTATTATCTACGTCTATTAAGGAGTCAGAGCTTAAGTTTCAATTGAGACTTACTCGTTTTACCTGTAAACTCGAGCATGTGGACCTTAGTTTATAAAGAGGGTATGATGGTTTGAAGTAAAGACTTCTATGTATTAGAAACCTCTCAAATTTCACATTATAAAAAATAAATTATATTTATTATTACTTGACTATTACTCTAGATATAAGATGTCTTTATTAGTGTTTATTTTGGCCTTTATTGTGTCTTGATTTCAGTATCATATTTTGAATTATTTAATAAATCAATACAATTATTCGTGTATCGGAAACATGATATAATAAATGTATCTTATTTAAAAATAAAATATATTTATTAAGACAGTGATAAACCTGCTATTTTAAAATCACCACTAAACAAGTTGGATTATTTTGGCCTCAATTATCATGAAGCTTGTGACACACATGATTAATTAGGAGGAGATACATGCATTTCCAATTCCTTAATTAATTTGTCGATCCCTCCAATGCCACCAACACACTAACCACGCCCAAGCAAATGCATTGAATCCATTTGGGGTCTAAATATTAAGGTTACCCTAATTTTAATATTTGAAGTGATATTATATATTTGTTTATGACAATTTATACCTCGACTTGAGTGGATCAAGTATCAGGTCTTGAGTCAAGTTGGCCCGATGTCTTGTAATTTTGGTTGTAAGACGTGCTACGAAAGACTTTTTGTTCTTTAATATATATTATAAAATATTGATGATACTGGACCGATCATCGAGGTCTGCCTCGAACTGAGTACCTGCAAGAGCGGGGCTTTAATCCCCCGGGAGAACTCCGACGCTCAAGTCAGTAGAAGAATATGCCCGAAATGGAAAGTGAACCAGTAGTCAGATGATCCGTACCTGTAGAAGTTGACCTCTATTTAAAGATGATGTAGAGCATATTCCGAAGAGATAAGATAACCTCTAAATCGGACGTTGGAGAGAATCTCGGTTGACCAAGTCAACCTCGTTCAAAATCAAATATGGGATGAAGGATGAAGATCCGGATGACACGTGGCGCTTCTTGAGACAAGCACGTGGCAGCACTATATTGGTAGTCTCCGAGGGTAATATAGTAATTTTGCCCATAGTAAAATATCCCCTCATCACTTGCCCCCCCAACTCCTTGAGCTACGAGGGAGAGGAGCTCGAGCAGCTGAAGGAGTAGTCCTCTAAGCTTTCCTGCTTTCCTGTAAAAAGAGGCTTTACAAAAAAGATAAATGAATAAAATTAAAGAGCTCTATTATTGGCTATTGCTGGCTCGTTTCCCAACTAAAAAATCCCATCCCCACTCCCCATGGCCCTCCAAGGATTCTATAAAAAGGGGAGTGGGGATGGTCCCCTCCTCACAAACACTATTGGAGAAAAACTACTTGGGAGTGCAGTAAAAAGGTAAGAGATCCTTCATCTCCATTTCTTTTTTTTTTTTTTTTTCCTTATTTTATTTATCTACTTTTTTTTCTCAATATATATTATTTTTTTTTATTTCTAAAAAAAAGTGCTCCCATGTGCGTGGCCGAGACCAGTGGTCTCGGCCACGCTTTGGAGCAGGCCGTGCGGGCAGGGGCCGCGCGGCTTGCCCGCGCGCGCGCGCAGAGGCCGCACGCCTCGGCCGCGGGCGCTGGCCGAGGCCGCGCGCCTCGGCCGCGCGGCTTGCCCGCGCGCGCGCGCAGAGGCCGCGCGCCTCGGCCGCGCGGCTTGCCCGCGCGCGGGCGCTGGCCGAGGCCGCGCGGCTTGCCCGCGCGCGCGCGCTGGCCTCGGCCGCGCGGCTTGCCTGCGCGCGCGGGCCGAGGCCGCGCACCTCGGCTACCTGCCCTCTTAAACTTTTTTAAACCTTTTTTTTTTTTTTTTTTTTTTTTTTTTTTTTTTTTAAGAGACCATTGGTCTCGGCCTCATGACCTTTTTTTTTTTTTTTTTTTTTTTTTTTTAAAGAGACCATTGGTCTCGGCCTCATGACCTTTTTTTTTTTTTTTTTTTTTTTTTTTTTTTTTTTTTTTTTCTAAGAGACCATTGGTCTCGGCCTCATGACTTTTTTTTTTTTTTTTTTTTTTTTTTTTTTCGAAGAGACCATTGGTCTCGACCTTGAGACCTCCTTTCCCCTTGTCTCTAATTGCTTATTTCTTGGCTGATTTTCTTGTACAGGATTTTTACGGGGTTCAAGAGACTTCTAAGTAGTGCCTTCAAGCTCACCAAGGGACGGATCGGCTCCCTCTTAAGGGTTCTCTCGTGCGTTTCTCTCTCATCCTTGGAATTCTTCTCATTAGCTGGTATTCCTTTGCCTCCCTTCTCTTATTTTTTGTGGCTTTTTCTTGTCTCTCTTCCCATGTCACGTTGCTTTAGTAAGTCGATCTCCATGGCCTCCTCTAGCAACTCAGATGAGAATAGCTCTGACTCTTCTAGCTCAGCTAGCTCCTCTAGCTCATCTTCCCAGTCTGGTAGGCAAATAGTAGACGCGGGGACCTCTCGGCCCCGTCCTTATGCCCTTTCTTTCGATAATGATACCGACACAGAGTTAGAGCTCTATCGTAACGGTCTCCCCGATGACCTAACCCTAGCCTATTCTTCGTTGTCTGAGGATGAGGTCTCTGGACTCGCCCGAAAATATCATCTCCCCATTAAGGGCTACTGGTATTCAGCACCCTCCAATCTTAGAGCCCATCAATCCCCTCCGGGGGCTTTAACCATCTATGAAACCTCTCTTGAAGCAGGGTGTCGGTTCCCTTTCGAAAACACCATAGCCGAGATCTTTCGACTCGTAGGGTTATCTCCTTCTCAACTAGTGCCCAACGGGTGGAGGAACTTAGTCTCTTTCGTTATATGTTGTCGGGGGAGAGGTATTGTCCCCAAAGCTAAACTCTTTTTAAAATTATTTCGCCTCGTATGTGTTGACAAGTCCGAGTTTCGCTATTCTTTCATGGCGTACCCTGGCTGCAAGTTCCTCGTAGACACCCCGTCCTCCTTAAAAGGTTGGAAAAATCGGTATTTTTTTATGGGATCTGGCTCCGTTACTATGGGTGTGCCCACCGCCTGGCGTCGGCCTTCCTGTAAGAATTTCCCTCGTGAAATGACCCCTTTAGAGAGGAGGGACGCCGAGCTTTTGATGGGTTTGGAGCACGTCAGTACCGCCAGACTGATTAACGAGCAAACCCTGTTTCTCGGAGGTCTATGTCGATACCCCTGTCCAGCAGCCGACACTCCCTTAGGTTGATTTTTTCCGCTTTCTCGTTCCACTTCTTGTTTCTAATTTCTGCTTGCTTCCTTATTCTGACTTTTGATCTTATTTTTCTTTGCAGCCAAGATGATCGATGATGCAGAGCTGTGGGGGACCGACAAACAAGCTGCTGAAGAGGCCAAACGGGCCCGAAAAAATGCCAAGAGGCATACCCGAGACTCCAGGCTCCCACCTCGGCACAAGAAATCAAAAGCCTCCGGATCTCGCTCTTCTCTGCCCCATACCGAGGCAGGAGGCTCTCAGGGCACCGAGCCCCTCTCTGACATGGTTGAAGAAGAGGCGCCTATTCCTGCCAGGGCTCTTCACCGTCCCAACTGGAATGTCCATGAGACAGATCACAGCAGCGAGGCTTGGGTGGCGACTCAGCTTATTCAGGGCCTTCCTACTCGGGCTGACATGGAGGGGGCCGCCGACCTAACTTCGGAGACCTTGGAGTCTTGCTATGGCCAGGGCTTGGTTCGGGTTAGCCTTTCGGACTTTTTTAATATAGAGATCTCTCGTCCCCTGTATTCTAACTTTGTGCTATTTGAACAGAGTATTGTCGCTCATAATGAGCTCCAAAGGCGAATGGCGAGAAACTCCCAAAGAATGTTGGAGATGGATAATGCCCTTGCCGACTGCCATAGGACCATCGAGCAGCGGGACGAGGATCTGAGGGCTCAACATCAGCGATACGAGGAGCTTGAGGGACGCTTTCAGGGGCTCGAGATTAGCTATCATGCCCTGGAGGAAGAGTTAGGACGGACTCGGGAGCGCAACCGGGAGCTTGAGGAGAAGTATGCCAACCCCACCCAACTCCCTGAGGTGAGAGGATTTATTAGAGATGAGCTGCAAGGGGTATGGAGGAGAGGTTTCTCCCGCTGCACGGAGGAAGTTCAAAAGGCCTATCCTGACCTCAATTTTGCTCCCGTCAAGACCATGGAAGAAGTGATCGCCGAGCTCCGCCAAGCATCATCCTCCCGAGCCCCAGCCATCGAATCCGAGGAGTCTGAAGAAGAAGAAGCCTAGTTGTAGTTGCATGTATTTTCTTTCCATAAGTTTGAGTTGTACTAGACTTTTGGTCTCTCATTGAATAAAATGCCTCGTAGTTATGCCTTTTTTGCAATAGTCCGAGTTGGGTGGTCTCTGCTATCTGATTTCTTGCACCTCTTTTCGTAATTCCCATGTTGACATGATGATGGGTACCGTTTTACTTGGTTCCTTTTTATTAGGGGTGGTCCCCTGGGTCACATATGCCCCTTTTATTTTTGGCCCTCTTTCACTCCGGTATGGAAGTGAGGACTTAGGAGTCTCATCCGGGACCCCTTAGGTCGGCTTCTTTGGGGGTCATTTCCACCCCCCTTAGCCTTTCTCTTCCTTTTTATTTTAGGGGTGGTCCCCTAGGGCCATATCTGGTCCCTTGCTCTTCCTTTTTTTATCTTAGGGGTGGTCCCCTAGGACCATATCTGGTCCTTTGCTCTTCCTTTTTTTTTATCTTAGGGGTGGTCCCCTAGGACCATATCTGGTCCATTTCTCTTTCTGCGTCCTCGCTATCTTTGATGACGAACGGACTTCAAGAAATCTCTTTGGAGGTTTCTGAGGTCAGGGGAAAACAGTTCCTTTCCCTTCACCTCATTTTTTTTGTACTTTGTGGGATAAAAAATCTGCACATGTAAGAAGAAAACATAATGAGATTTTATTTAGGAAAAATACGCAGTTCTAAATTCCTTGGGGTAAACCCCTGTCCGCTCCTGCACGATACCCCTAGCAGTGTTAATGGATGCCATGTAGCACTCCCGGGCGGACTTTAGGTCTCCTCTGACTTCGCCAATCCCCACAGCAATAGGGAACTTAAGCACCATGTGGTAAGTGCTCGACACGGCCCGTAGAGCGTTTAACCCCGATCTCCCCAAGATCATATTGTAGGCCGAGGGGACCTCTGCTACCAAAATATATAACATAACCTGGGCAGACCAAGGACCCTTTCCAAGAGTCAACAAGAGCTTAAACATACCGTCTGCATACATCACTTCCCCGTCGAATCCAATCAAAGGGACCCGAGCTAGCTTCAACTGTTCCATCTGGTATCCCATGCCCAAGAAGACCTGTCGATATAAAACCTCGGAGGAGCTCCCCGGGTCTACGAGGATCCGCCGGAGCTCCCATTTTCCCAACTTCGTTGTGATGACCAGCGGATCATTAGAAATCGGATACCCAGGCAAGTCGTTGTCTGTAAAGGAGATAACGTCCCCTAGCCGAGCCCTCTTGACTCCAACGTGTCGATGCAGATCGGAACCTTCTCTCGACTCCTTGCCTGGGACCATCTCAGCCGCTAAAGTGTGAAAAATTAAATGTTATGGAGGGCTTCCCTCCCTCTGGCGACTCTCTCTCCTATGAGGAGTTCTGGTCCTGCGTCTTTCTTGGGATCTACCACATCTACGGGGAGGGCTCCTTGATCTCCGACATTCGCCCCTTTGTGGCTCAGTAGCTACGAACCTCCTTAGGAAACCCCGATTGATGAGCTCCTGAATCTCCTCTTTCAGCTGATGGCATTCCTCCGTATCATGTCCATGATCTCGATGGAATCGACAATACTTGTCTTTACTCCGCTTGTTAGCCGGGGCTTTCATGGGTCTCGGTTTTTTCAAGTAATCCTTATTCTCGATTGTGGCCAGGATCTCAGCCCGAGGAGTATTAAGCAGGGTGAACCTGACTGGACTCCATCGGGGGCCCGACCTCTCCCCCCGTCGGCCTGGTTTATCTTCAAACTTTTGCTCTCGGTTCTGACTTCTCTTCTCTTTCTTATCTGAGTACTCATTTCTCTTGACCCGCATCACCTCCTCGGCATTAATGTACTTGGTGGCACGGCTCAGGATCTCTGTGAATGTTTGGGGAGGCCTCTTAGCCAGTGACTGGGTAAAAGGGCCAACCCTTAAAGCATTCTGAAAGGCCACCATAGCGATACTCTGATCAAGATTCTCAATGCTCAATGCCTCCATATTAAACCTGGCCACAAAATCTGTTAACGACTCCCCTTGGTTCTGCTTGAGATTCACGAGGGTCATGGTAGACCTCCGGTGCCTCCGAAGGGGAGCAAAATGAGCCAAGAACCTATTTCGAAGCTGTCCGAAGTTAGCGATCGACCGATGTGCCAAACTTGAATACCAGGACCGTGCATGTCCTTCCAAAGTGGCTGGGAAGACTCTACACCACATAGCATCAGGTGCCGCCTGGACCATCATGTGAGAGGCGAAGAGATTTAGGTGGTCAGCGGGGTCGGTTGTACCTCCATATGGCTTGATGGCAGGGATTCGGAGGCGCTCGGATGGAATAATCGCCATGATCTCCCGACTTAATGGCTGATTGAAAACAATGTCATGTGGCTCTTCCTCCCTCTTTCTCAACTCTGCCACATCCCTCTCCAAATACCGCAAACGCCTTTCTCGCTGAGCCCCTCCGGCTCGGGTATAACCGGGACTAGAGGACTTGTCCTCCTCTGAGCCCGGCCTCCCATACTCACCACGCTTAGAGGGTTCGCTCCGTCTCTCGTCCTGATGGGACTCCTTCCCAGCGCAGTGGGATTCGCCTCCTCGGAATTCTCTATGACTAGAGTGACGATCCCCCTGGTGTCGACTGTCATGATTGGAGTGCTCCACCGGTCTCATCTCTGGGGGCTGCTATTGGGTCAGAAAGGTGTTGAGCAATTCCGTCAGACATTGGACCTGTCCCTCTGACTGGGCGAGACGATCCTGAGGTGGCAAAAGGATTCGAGGGATGACCCCCTACGGGGCCGCTCTCAGGTGGGTGGTTTTGACTCTGATCTAGGACGGGTTGGGCCCCAGCAGCTCGTGATGGATTTCTTCTTGTCACCATAACGGAAAGAACTTGAGCTCGGCCGAGGTACTCGACGAACAAAAGCAGATAAAGTAACCGGCCCCACGGTGGGCGCCAAATGATGATACTGGACCGATCATCGAGGTCTGCCTCGAACTGAGTACCTGCAAGAGCGGGGCTTTAATCCCCCGGGAGAACTCCGACGCTCAAGTCAGTAGAAGAATATGCCCGAAATGGAAAGTGAACCAGTAGTCAGATGATCCGTACCTGTAGAAGTTGACCTCTATTTAAAGATGATGTAGAGCATATTCCGAAGAGATAAGATAACCTCTAAATCGGACGTTGGAGAGAATCTCGGTTGACCAAGTCAACCTCGTTCAAAATCAAATATGGGATGAAGGATGAAGATCCGGATGACACGTGGCGCTTCTTGAGACAAGCACGTGGCAGCACTATATTGGTAGTCTCCGAGGGTAATATAGTAATTTTGCCCATAGTAAAATATCCCCTCATCAAATATTAATACATAAATATCAAAATTAAATGTCTAAATAAGGCCAAACTTATATTTTTGCTCTTACATCTTTTCGTTTTTTTAGTGAAGCTATTCAAAATTTTTATTGTTTCAATTACGTCCCTACACCTATATTTTCGAGTCAATTTAATTCTTTATACTTTGATATGTAAAAAAATAAATAAAATAAGATAAGTCAATTTAATAAATTTTTTTATATGTCAAAATATAAAAATTAAATTAACTTGAATAGATCAAGTATCGGGTCGGATTGACTGGATGTCCTACAATTTTGGCTGCAAGACCTAATGTGACACTTAATATAATATGTTAATACACAAATATGATTTTAAGTATCTAAATAATATTTATGTTGCAGGCACCTAATTAAGTCACTTAATTGCAAATGCTCCTCGCAATTAGAGCCGAATGCACACATTCGAGGAAGTAATAGTGTCTTCTGGGTTGGCTTTAACTCCCCAGAAGAATCAGAATTAATCTTTGATTAGCGAGATTAAACGTGTTTTGGGAAACCATTTAAGAGGCACATGGCGGCATATGGCCGGTAACGCTGCCTCTGTTGGGCTGCTTAATCGGCACCCCAACCGTCCTTAATTAATTTTCAGCCGCTCTATGCCCATTAATTTAATAATATTACCATTAAGCCCCAATTAGAAAGTCAATCCTCTTAACATTGCATCGTTATGTAATACTCTTTGCTAAACCTAAAACCACAATCACTTTCCCAAAATGGAAACTCAGACCTTGACCCCTTTTAGATCTACTTAATGTGCATTTGGCAAAATTTGGTCATACCCCACTCTATATATGACATAATATTAGAATTTCAACAAAGAAAATATTATCGTTATGTAAATTTTAGTTTGGATCGAAAAATCAGATCGAATCGGACCACCAAAAATATTAGTCTGATTCTAGACCATGCCATCCCAAGAAAATGTCAATTTTTTATTTTTGATTTTTTGAATTATTGTTGATTTTATTTGAATCTATGTTTATGTAGATATATGTGTCTTTGTTATAATTTAATTTAAACCTTGATCATGTGGCCAAGATTGAGTCAAACTATGGAGTGATTAATTGTGTCACAAGGGTTTGATTAAAGTCCTTAATTTTATGTTTATATTTCTCTAATTAGCATGGAATCAAGTCTTAACTAACTCAATAACTACAATAACGGTAGCCATATAAAGTAATCATACAGATGCATCTTTATTAAGAAGAATATTAGCCAATGTTGACCAAAAGAGTCTGCCAAGAGAGAGGGCACATGCCCTCCACTTTTAATTTAATTGGACTATGATTGGGAATAATTGGTCCTCATTTGTTGAGACCCCTTGTGAGAAATTAGTCAAATCAACATCCATCATTTATAATTATGAATTAGTTAATAAATATGTAAATAAAAAAATTATAAAAGTCTTTTTGTAAATCTCGTTGTGGGAGAAAATGCGTTTTCAATATAAAATGTTTCTCAATATTTAGAAACGATCCAAAATTATATTTCTTTTAATATTTTTTGACATTTCAATACAGAAAATATTTAAAAAACGTTGAAATGAGACTCTCGAACCATTTTATATAGCATAGGTCATCATCACTCGTCAAAATAGTCAATCATTATCTATTTAATATAATAACAATTATAATGAGTCGTTTATTTATCTACTTATATATTTTAATAAAATTTAAAATAAATCTTATGTTTGTATCTTAATTTTCGAACAAGTGAATATTTATAAAATTTTTCAAGAGATCTAACCCTATCGTCATCTCTAAATTACATAATATCTCATAAATCACGCGCATACAAACACATATTAGAAATAAGTGTGTAAATTGTTTAAGAAAATTTTGAACCTTCATTATATGGGAAATCATAATTTTATATTACCAAATTAATTATTATGGGTAATTATTTTTTTTTAAATACGGCCCAATAGGAGTGGGCTATGGCCCACACAATGATTACTTCCCAAAAGGTCTCAATCAACCATAGATATATATGTGTGTGTATAGACACATATATGCCTTTAGAAATATGGAAGGTAGGGCCTTCCATCAATGTAGGAATCTCACTGGAAGGCCCAAAGGGCCCAATCAATCATGCGCATTGTATGGGGACCAACTGATCAGACGGCTGGGGATTCAGGAAGGACCATGAGACTGACAAGTGGGTCCCAGTGATCAATGATTTATGATCAAATAATATTTTAGCACTGTTGGATAAGAGCGAGATCCATCGCCATTAATGAGGATGAGCTGGGTCCATTAAGGATGGGCAGGCAATGGAAACTGGCTTAATCATACAGTTGAATCAGGGCCACACATTTGCACACGAGTGCAGTTTCTTGTAAGATTTCTGATGATCAGAAGGGGTCGGCTGCACAGCTGTCCGTTAAAAGCGATGCAGCGGATGATTGCGACGTAAGCGAAGCGGTTGATGAGAATTTGGTTGATTTGTGATGGGCCGGGATATGGACAAAGCCCATACTATCTCTCTTCTTCTCGGATTTACCAAACAGAATACAGATAAAGGGATGGTGTTGGGAAAATAATATTTTAAAAAAAGAAAATAGAAATAAAAAATATAAGAATTTTTTTTATAAATATAATTTTAATATATAAAATTATAAAAAATAATTATTTAATCTAAAAATAAACATAAATTCTATGATGTATTCAAACGAATTTAAAAAATAAATTTTAAAAAAATTTAAATTTTAAGTTAAAGACGAAAAGACTCCGTCTCTAATCTCTCTAACCACTTCATGGACAAAAAGAAGTTTTCGACATTTTTTAAATATTACGAAATAGCCGAAACAGTTTTAAAATATTTTTAACATTTTTTGGCATTCCGAAAGTGCTGAAACGGTGCCCCCAAAACATTTCTGTGTATTATTGATTTGTGATATTCATGTGTATATAAAGATTCATTAGATAGTATTCAACGGTTGTAGTTTAATTTTTATTGTTTTTAAATAAAATTTTAAATAAAATAGGTCTTAGGGTAGTGATAAAATAATTTATAAATTTATTATAATTTAAAGAGATAATATGCTCAAAAATAAATAAAAAAATGAATTTCGCATTTACATAATCAATAGAATAAGTTACACGTGAATATAGTTATCAATATGATGATGGAAAGCCCAAATCATTGGTGGCCCAACATCATCAGGTGGGCGTGGGACTCGCGTGAATGGGTTTAGTTTTGTCAAAATTTTCCAAGAATAGGAGATTAGGGGTGTTAAAAAATATCTAAAAATTGGTGAATTGGATCAAATTAAATTGAATCGTGCCTTTTGAATTTGTTTTATGGTTCAACAGTTAGGTTGTGGTTCTAAAAAATTAAAAACCGATATATTTAGTTTGATTATTGATTTTTTTTTTCAAACCGTGAATCGAACCGAACTGAAACTGATTTATACTTGTATATATATTATAATTTTTTGGGTATATATATATATACATACGCATAAATATATTATTATTTGTAATTTTAATCTGCTAGTTTTTGTTTATTTCTTTTTTGTTGTTGGTTATTGTTATTCATGAACTATTTTATTTCTAGATTTGTATGTGATATTGCTATATTAAATAGTCGATATAATCTCATTTGATGAGGTAGTTTATGAATTATTTTGTTCTACTTTTACTTCAAGATTTGAAGCATTAATGAAGTTTTGGATTTATTTTAATTAACAAATTTGTTTGTAATTTCATATTTTGCGAAAATGTTTAGAAGTTAAATGTTAATTGGATAGAACTGAAACTGATCCGATGCGACGGATTGGTCATGGTTTTGTTTTATATATGTAATGGTCCAGTTACGATTTTTATTTTTTCAAAATCGTTAAAAATGGTTTAGTTACTGGATTCTTATAGAATCGAACCAATCTGAAGTATTGACACCCCTATAGAAGATTGATATATATATTGGTTTAATGCCAAAGGAATGTAGAGAGGGGACCTAAAACTATAGGGTACATGGACCATAGTTTTAGGGTACATGGACCATTAACAGGTTGTAGGAAGTGACTTGCTTAGTAGGTGAACTAAGGACCATTTTACACCCAAACTTTAACACAATCTTGAATGTAGTTGAAAAGTCCAATCCCCCAACCCAATGTGGTAGGTCAGTGGTAGGACGATCAAATCTTAAGAGTATGAATGATAATAGCTAACAAAATTTATTAGTACGAGACCAATCAAGTGTACAAGAGAGAATAAATGATAATAACTAATAAAATTTAACAAGTACGAGACCAATTAAGTGTATAAGAGACGAAAATACAAGAAGATGAGTTTGAATCGATTTTGTAGTCTTTGCATGTGAAGATTAAAATTTGGTCAAATCTATGAAGTTATTAGGGTTTGCAGTTGTTTGAAAGGAGAGGGGTGGGTCCAGTGGGGTTTGTCCATCGCACGGTCCCAAACCCAAGTCAGGACCTTGCTAGGGGGTGTGTGGATGCTCCATGTCAATTCCATATGTACTAATGCAAACAAGGGGGGGGGGGTCTTTAGCCACATTAAATCTAGACTTCAATGGGTGATTTCATATGCTTGTCCACACTCATTAATTAGCATTGCAAATGCCAAAAAGATCCAAGTATAGGAGGAGTTACCACAAAACTATGATTTTTCTTTGCATCACTTGTCTATCTCTTTAGATATTTGGCGTTTAAAATATATGAAATTTTTTGTTTTATGAGAGTTAGAGAAGTATTGTATTTGGTTACATATAATTTTGTATTTTATTCCTCATAACTTCAACGGGTAACATTTTTATTTTGAAAAAATAACCTTATTACTATAGTAGAACCTCTATATCTCAGAAGAAAAATGCCATCAAGTTTGATTTTAAAAAAAGACATATATCCTTAAAAAGACCCAAATTGCATGCCCGATTCAACACTTGCAGGTTATTTCTAACCTTGTTGAAAATCTCTCTCTTGATTTTATATTATTAATATCCACAACACTAACACACTAATCACATTTGGGTCTTGCACTCAAAGTTGATAAATAAAAGTAGATAAGAATGATAAAAAGGTTGAAATTTTCCATTGAATAGAGGACATACAAAAACCAATCACCAAATACTTTATCATACAATTGAGTTACTGTTCATACAAATCTGTGCATTACAAGGCATAATCCAGGGGAAACAAAACAAAATAAAACAAAACTGGATCTCACTAATCTCTAAGGCAATAATGCTTTCCTTCTTAAAGCTCAAGAAAAGAATGCTGCCCTAATTGGCAGAAGAATAAAATAATAATAATACGAAGCAATAACACCCAAAAACAAGGTACAATCCCCGCTGGATTTACTATAGATATTTTACAAATCTACAACTCAAAAATTAAAAATTACGAGAGATGTAATGCAACTTTGGGCGGGGATGTAGACCCAAAAAAAATAAAAATAAAAAAATCTATAGTGAAATAGAAAAGTGGGGAAAAAAAATGAATTTACAATCACCAGGTGTACCACCTCTCCTCAAATAAATTCAGTATCTACGGTAGGCAAGATGGTCGAGGGCATGCTGCTAATTCCTTAGCCTCATTCGTCTAAAAATTGGAAGGCTGGATTCTCAATAAGTTCGGCTGACGGTTTTATATCTGAAAAATCCTTTTCTTGCAGCGTTTTGGAGAGGTCATCAACCGAGAAAGGAATGCTGTATTCAAAGGCATGCGTTAGTTACCATTTTACGTTCTAAATCCTAAACCTGTCTTTTGTTGGGATGAATGAGTTTCCAAAATCATGATGCCATTTTGAAACACTAGGGATTAAAAGTATGAAGTGAATAATAATGGAGGAGAATTTTTACCTGGAATTGTCATCCAACAAAAAGGAATTGCTGACAGCATTGTTGGAGTCCTCTGTCATTAGTACCCTCATGCTGGATATGACCTGTACAGTAAAAATAAAGAATCAATATACCGAGTATTCATACTCTTGAGAAAAATGTAAGGATCAGAACTTCAAGAAGACAAGTTCTTCGACAACAACTTACATCTGGGGAGACACTTCGAGTATTATAGTTGTCATCCCAGTACAACGTGCATATTCTGTACAGCTGCTGGACACTCAGAATCTGAAGAAACCAGGATTTTACATGAGGCGGGAAGATAACCAAATTTTTCAAGTACCAAAAGTGAATCTGGAAAGCAATTGCTCCAGTGGAAAAAACACTGTATCAGCCTAAAAAATAAAGCGTAAAAATCACATTTCATTATATCCCTTTCTATAGGACATAATTATCCCCAGAAGTGAAGTGAATAGGAAATGGCCCAATCTACAATCAAGCTTTCTAACACTCACATTACATGCAACCACGTGGTCACATATGAACATTCGAAATATAAGTTGCACTAACAGAAAAACTGCAGAACAAACATCAACGGAGAAGAAACTGGCATAACAAAACTTTTATATAAGCTCCTGCAAACTGCAGTTCTTATATTAAAAACTGTTAAAAAAGGGAAACGACCATGTATATGAAGGTTTTTTTTTTTTTTTTTTTTACTTTTTTGTTCCAATAATGTGAAGGAGAAAGTACGAGAGAGACTTACAGGGCACAGATCATTGGTAATTTCATCATAAGAAATTCTATACTTTTGATGTATAACCTGCAGCACAAGGGAGCTAAAAGTTAGTTGTGTGCAAAGGAAAAGAGGAGAAAAATCCAAATACAGTAAACCTAGAGAGACAATAGTAGAGGAACAATCTTGAAATGTCCCAGGTGCCAAAAGTTAGTCGCTACAGAGGTCAGAAATCATATTACAAGGCCAAAACAATATTTTCTTAGAATTGAAAGCTAAATAATGTGCAAAAGAAAATATAGTGAGCGATCAAATCAATAAATTGCTCCAACGCAGCAGTTTGTTGAAATAGGCACCATGCACTACTGTCAAAAGTTTGATCAGTCTTAGGCATGTCCAATGTGATTCGAATTCAGATCCAATTATCATAACATCTTGAACTGAAATCTACAATTGTGATATTCAGGCATAGTTAGGTGTGACCTATGGAAAAAAAAAATATTAATGCTATTTATCTCCAGTAGAGATGAGCAAACGTGATGTGGCAGCCCCTGTGAAAGTCTATGGTTGGTATTACATATCTATTTAAAGAATATAAAAAATAAAATCTGTTGGACGCCCTTTCATCTTCTCTGACACATCTATTTAAAGAATATAAAAAATAAAATATGTTAGGCGCCCTTTCATCTTCTTCCACATGGACTGTCATATCACCGTTGTTCATCTTTATTGAAGATGAATAGCATTATTCAAAAAAAAAAATGTGTCATGATAACTTCTAATGCATTGTCAGGATAAATCCAGAATAAAAGTGGCATAGACAGACAATTGGTAACTGAAATAACCAAGTTCCATAAAGAGCTTGGCCCTGGAGTTAAATGGATTAAATGCTCAACAACTGATATGCCGCAAACCTGAAGAGTTAACATCCAAAGGCATTTGACACTGAATGTAAAAAATGGAGTACTCTTCTCTAAAATGGGCTACTCAGGAAAAGCAAAGTTCCGCGTGTAATTGGTCAGATCTATATCAAAGCCAAAATACTCACAAAACTTGTCTACATCAAATGCAGTTATTCAAGCTAATAACAGAGCAATTTGGTTTCACCCAAGAAATTCAAAGAATGTTCCTATTCCAACAAGTAAACAACGTGGATACAAGGAACAAGTCCTTTCCTTTTTGATGCACCAATAATAAAAAATAAAATATAAAAAAAAAAAAAAGGAACAACGCCTTTACTTTCTGATGTTCCAAAAAATTTTTTAAAAAAAAAAGAAGCAACAAAGCCTATGTAAATTTAATGTATATAACACTTTAGATATAAACCAATGAGCATACCAAGAATCCAACGGCTTGTCTTATGTGCTTAAGTTCATCCCATGCTGGGCCTGCATACTGCAAACCAAAGAGATTTCAGGTATCAAAAGCACAAATGTAATGTAGATAAATCACACATTAAATATTGCACGCAAAATCAGCAAGGAAGGTTGTGTTGATTCATTTGATCAATACAACAGTATATTTTCAGACCATACAGCATTGAACTACTCAATATAAGACATTACCTCTTCTTTTGCTAGGCAGCACCAGAGCTCCAACTCTGCCAGCCCAGCTTTCACATATTCCCCATTACTGAATGTACAACATTCACGACGTAGGAGAAGACTGCAATATAAAAATGATTTTTGCGAAAAATCAGAAAAGATATGAGGCTACAAGCATGGCAGGACAATGAAATTCAATGCCAGAGAAAAGAAAAGTTACCTATTGAAAAGTTGGACATTGATATATGAGAAAGTTTGAGTAAATATCTTCTGAACAAGAATTGGAGGCACCTGAAAACCCAATAACAGCAATAATTTCTTTATCCATATAATTTTTTTTTTCCAAAGAAAAAAAGCATTGCCAAGTTCCATACAAAATTTTCTTTTAATGTACTGAGAAGAGAATTGAGACAGTCAATGATGCTCAGCCAGTAATTTGATGGAGAATCTTTGCCAAAAGACCGCCCAGATCTAAGCACGTTGCCCTTGGATGTTCTTGGTGCCTAAAATTTCAGTATTCCAAATTAAAGTGCATGAGTACAACCTTAATTTAACTGCCACAACTGTCATCATATGTGAAAGCTCTGACAAAATTTCTGCTTCTGCATATACCTGGATACATAGGGAAATAAATGATGCTAATTCTTTTTTCAAGTTGTCTCGAATTATGCCATAGATTTTCTCCACATATGCTGTGAGCTGCTGTTTGAAAAGCAAAGCTGGGTATTTGGCTTCAACTTGGCGAACTGTGTCAGGTGCAGGAAGACTTGCAGAAGAAGCAGAGCGGAATCCCTGGGAATACAAAAGACCAAATTACTAGGCCATCCAATTCACAAGCCTTGCAGAAAGTAACAAGAAAAAGATGAAATATTCCATTACCATAGCCATTCTTCCAAACAGTGATGTAGGAGCAGGTGGTTTTCGGCTTGGGGTTCCGCCAGGTGCACCAGCAGCCCTTATGCTTCTTTGTAGCAAAAACAATAATGTAGAGGTATTTGATAGCCAATAAGCCATGTGATCATTGTTATCTTGATCCTGTAATGAGGTCAGTTTTTTCATGGTTCAATTTGTAAGGATGTCTCATATTATGGTCACAATTGGAAATAAAGATAGTCTGAATTAAGAAGCAATAAGACCAACAATTTTCTTTGTGTTTACTAATGATTGAGCCTGATTGGTAGAGTCTATAATGGAAATACAGAATAATCACCTCCCAGGGACAGGGGCATAGTTGTAAACTCTTACTCCGATGTGGTCTGGTGGGCAGAGTAGAAGAGGTTTGAGTGCCCCCTGCAGTTTGTTAGGGATCATGCGGCTTGTGCCCACTAACCTCTGACAATTGACTTCTTACCCCTCTTAGTAGACTAAGGTCAAGCTATGGCTAAAGCTTGATTTGACGCTGTGCTTTTGCATAGCCAGCATTCATAATCCCATCTAGACCTCTACAATTTTGCTCCCCGTTAGATAGGAGCCACTATGATCAATACCCAATCAGTGCATCCACACAAAAGAACAAGAACAGACAATGACTTATCTCAGGAACTCCCTAACCCAAGGTGGGTTAGGCAGTAAAGTGTGAAAAGCATGAGCCTAAAGGGGATGATGATGTTATAAATGGATGCGAAATATACAAGAAAAGATAAAACTAGAAATGAGATTATTTGTAATAAGTTTGGAGTGACTACGTGAGACATGATTAAAATGATGAAGATCAAGAAAAACTTGGTGAGAAACTCTTAGGTATAATATGAGTTATATGAGTCTACAAAAGATATGAATTATGACCTGATCTGACTTTGAGAAAAGTCTGAACTGTAATTCTTTTTTGGAGGTATGTGGAGGAAGTGGGGCTATGCTATTGAAAATCAGGCCATCTATGCAACTCAGTTGTGTGTGTGTATTATTTCTCTTGTGAGCTGCACAGTGTGTGCATTGAGAGATTGGGTGTACTCTGGATAAGGATTTTCTCTGTTGTACCAAAGAATTATTTAGACATGGCGAAACTTTCTGCTCATTCATCACTCATTAACCTAGGCAATAAGCCAAACTATGTCCAACAACACAACAACAACATATCCAACCGTTATCCCACTATGTGGGGTTGGCTACATGAATTCTAGACTTCTATATGGGTTACATCCCAACAGATAGTTTGTCTAGAATTCATATTTGGATCCGACTAGGTTTTACGCTGGCTGTCGGCTACCTAACGCAACCCTCCTTTATCCGGGCTTGGGACCGGCAGTGGATAATATCCCCTGGCGGAGTAATGATAAAATGAAGTTTGAACACCATCTTCACATGGAGAAATTTCATGAGATGGTGGTGAATGAGGATAATTGATATAAGTCAAACTATGTCCCTACAGATAAAAACATATTACCAGACACAGCAAAGAGATGTCTGTGGTATGATGTTTTTCTTGTTTATGGTCTTTATTAGATCTGCAAGCTCCATTTTTTTCTTACTTTTTCTGTTTTAATTTTCTTGACTAGTCAAGACAACGACAATCCAAATGAAGGTTCTTATGATAGCAAAAACTATAGTAAAGACCCAACCTAAAATTATGACCAACAAAACATTGTTTATCATCAAAATAATTTATTGACGGCATCACAAAAATACATAAACAACAACACAACAACATATCCAACCTTTATCCTACTATGTGGGCATCATAAAAATACATAATATATAAAAATAATTGTCTTACATGTTCTAAACAGTAATATTGAAACTAACGTCACATTTGATTGGGCGGAATGTTTGGAACAGGCAAGACCATTTCATTCTACTGTTATGTTTGGTACGCCTTCTTGATGAAATAGAATGGAAAAAATAATCAGTTGATAAAAATGCCCCTTTACATTATAAATATTGAAAAATATTTATAAAAACGGTATTTAATTCAAAAAAAACATATAATTATCGAATTTAAGTTAAGAAATTATTTTCCCTTTTTTTGGCTAAAAATATTAAATAAAAATTGAACAAAAATTTTATTTAATGGCAAACGGAAGAGAGAAGGGTAAGTGGCGGTCGCTATGGTTTCCGGTGAGTTTTGGAGGCAAAAGAGAGGAGGGTGGGGTCCAGTGGTTTCAGCCAGATCTGTTGGGGAGGAGAAGAAAGCTCACAATTGCAGTGGTTTCCGATGAGTTCTAGCAGTTGACAGAGAGGAGGGTAGGTCGCGGTGGTGCCAGCGGGGAAGGAAGGGTGGTTAAAGGTGGTTTTCGACCAGATCTAGTTTGGAGGAGAACCAGATCTGATGGGGCGCGGAGGAAGGTTGCGATGGTTTCCAGTGAGTTTTGGCGACGAAAGGGAGGAGGGTGGGTCGTGGTGGTGTCGACGCTGAAGGAAACTTGGTTCGTGGCGGTTTTTGGTCAGATCCAGTTGGGAGGAGATGGCAATTTCCAGCGGATGGTGGCAGGCTGCGGCTGGATCTACTTGGGAGGGATTCTTCACAATGAATGGGTTCATGGATAAGTGAAAAATGGTTTAGGAAAGTCATATATATTGCAATATGTAATTAAAAGAAAAATGCGAACGTAAAAAAGGGTTCGAATTATATCACCCATTTCATGGAATGGGAAGGCTTTCCATCTATTTTGTGAAGCCTTTCTATCAATTCGTAACAACCAAACAAACGTTCGTCAGAACTCTATTCCCATTCTCATTTCCTTGGCACACATTTCACCCAATCAAAGATGGCCTAAGTGTAACAACTATGAGCAATTATTCATTTGGTGAATAATGACTACCAAACATATGATTCAATTACCTCAATAGCTGAACCAATCATCTGAATAAGACGATCAAACACACTAGTTCGTTCGGCCTCAAAAGATTTCCAATGTAGAAGGCATTTGTAAATGGTAAATGCTGCAACAGGCTTGCCTTCGCTAAAACCAATATCCTTCATAACACAGCTGATAAGAGCATCAACATTCTCCTGCAGAAGTTTAAAGCCAAAACAAGTTAAATCAATCACCACAAATCCTACATGCAAACAAAAAATCAAGTTGTATATCAATCTATCTCAGTACATACATGTTGGCGATCAATCAAGGATCTACCAAGCTTGCTATCAGATTCAGTTCCAGACTTCTTAGTAGGTGTGACAATTTGTGTTTCCTGCACACAGAATTTTTTCAATGATCACCAAGAGAAGAAAAGAATAATGATAAGACGGGCTACTTGTTGACAGGTTGAGGGGGTAATGTGGATCCAAAACAATAAATGACTACCAAGATTACGTTGGTTCTATTCTCCTCATGTACATGGTGACCATTCTCCAAATTCTGCACAAAATAAACAAGATGGGCAAGCTAAGCCAAATATGCACAAGCAACTGGAGGAGTCAGAAAGAATCTTCATGAATTCCAAATGATATACTTACCTTAATTGGGGTAGTTGGTGGGAGTTCTGGCACCTGTCTAGCAGGTGGACTTAGCAAGGATTGCTGTCGAAGAATTTTGTTCTCGGATTCCACGTCAGAAATTTTTTCTTCCAGCCTGTGTGAGTGAAACAAATATTACTATGCAGTAAACTACCATAGGTGAAACAAAAAAAGGTTAATACTATACTCAGAAGTAAACAGCAAGCAAGTAAATCAATCATCTCATCATGATGTTCAATTGGCATTTAAAACCACACTAGCATCTTTCTTAAACCTTTGCATAGAAGTCTTCAGCTGAATTATCTTTGATTCAGCCTCCAAAGCC
Organism: Diospyros kaki; assembly: GCA_036245055.1. NCBI lineage: Eukaryota > Viridiplantae > Streptophyta > Magnoliopsida > Ericales > Ebenaceae > Diospyros > Diospyros kaki. The sequence goes on along the minus strand of BSEG01000007.1, from coordinate 41,210,968 downwards.
TGCTTCAACCTCTCCTCACTAAGTTTATTTGTCTCCTTGTATCTTTTCTCTGTTTCATCAATTTTCTTTTCTAAAGAACCAACCAAGTCCTGCAATAATTATGAGAAAGTAATTAATTGGCAATCTAAGCACATCATGTTGCCGTGTCTAAGAATTGAAGTGTCTCAAATCAACAGATAAGAAACACATCCAAAAGAAAAGGTTGAACCTACAAATCCACCTCTTTACCTTGAGTTTCTCATTTTCGGCAGCAAGTTTATCCATTACTGTATGGTCAATGACTGGGACCTCCTGTATGATTGGGATTTGCTCTGCTGCCTTTTTGGAAGCCTCACGTTCCTTCAATAGCATTTCTTTAGTTTCTTTAAATTGAAGTTGCATCTCTTGCAATGCAGATTGTAATTTTGCATTTTCTTGGGTTTTGGCTTCCTCCACGTCAGCCTACAAATATTAGAAAGTGAATGCAGAAATTAGGCCAAATGATAGAAGATCTCCCTCTTGCATCCCTGGCATATTATTTTTTTGATAAGTAAATACATAAATGAAATGGCATATAGTCATAGAACCAAATCAAAGGGAATTTATTAACTTATAGGCTGCAATAGTCTCCCCAGGTGATTCTGGAAATGTCATCCCAACTAACCCAATTATACTAAAGCATCATTTTTGTGTGTGGGTGTGTATGAATTGGTGGGGGGGAAAGGGTTGTCTTTCCTAAAGGCTATGCTGAAAACTTTGCAGGGCCCCACCTAGTAGGCAGATCAACCATCTTGCAGTCTTGCTTGTCATGATAGTTGAAACACCCAAAATGTAGGTTGTTGCTTTCAGAGTAGTCACCTTACACAAAAGCTGAAGGCGTGCATATTAGTCTATTACCAGCACCCAAAATTGGCAGCACCATGTGACGGATGCAATGCACTTCTTATATCTCCCATTGTATTCTTTTTAAAGTTCTCATCACAGCTCAATATGAAAACATTAAGAAGAGACTATTTCCTTGTTCATGTCATATGCTCCTTGAAGGCCCTAAGTTCCCATTGAAAAGATTGTTATTATCAAAAAACAATGAGAACTTTGTGATCCGTACAATAAAAAAAGCTCCAGATGCCCATAGAGTGGGAAAATAATGGTTTGCATTGAATTGGACCGATGTAGTTCAGTACTGCCTTGCAAATTATAATTTATATAAACCGCCAGAAAAGAAGATCGACAGTATAATGAATACAGAAATTTACTTACCCTCATACGCTTCTCCAGCTGTAACCGCCATGTTAATTCCTCCACTTGCTTCTCAAGCTTATTTTTGGCAGCTTGTAGAGCACCAGTTTCCCTAGCAGCCTGCGTTCACAAATAATAAATAAAGTTAACCTCTAATCATGGAATACAAAACGCAATAAACAAGGATGTAATATTAGTCACATGAGGAAAAACCATTTAATTTAAGGAACAATACTTCCAATCCAGAACACAGAACTGTACGAGTTGGTGACAAGTCAACTCTTGTCCTTTCCATTCAATTTTGTTTTGATAAACAAAAGGAAAAACTAAAGATTTCAGAAATAGAACATTTTCTTTGCCCTAAAGATTTCAGGCACATAAAATTTTGACCCTCAGGAGAGTCAGATGAAGTGAATGGAAAAAAATTCAAGTTTTTAATACTTCGAACCACAGGATATATAACAGAAAATTTCATTATCTTTTTCTAACAACAACAATCACAACCCTTAATCCCACTAGCTAGGTTCAGCTACATAAATTCTAGACATCCAGCCATCTCTACCCATGGCCTTATCCTCAATAAGGACATTATATCTTATGTCATGTTTCAATGTTTTTCCACTGAGTTTTCTTTTGTATTCCTCTCTCTTCTGCCACAAACTTCCTCTACTTCACGCACTTACCTCACAGGTGCATCTATTAGTCTAAATTCTTAATCTTTTTCTAATTATGTAACATTGAAAGTGAAGGTTCTTCCAGAAGAAGAAATGTTTAAGTTTAGGCAGTATTGAGGCCATGCAGTGTAGTTCTTCACTAATTGCAGCCAAACAATAAATTTTCAAGGAAAGAAATAAATAAAAAGACAACAATAGAAGAAGATCAAAAAATAAAAAGGGCTCAGCGAGACAAATTCACCATCTTAAGCTTCCGCAGTTCTTTACGAGCAACTCTTCCCCTCCATGCACATTGTGTGGTGATTGCAGCTTTCTTTAACTTCTTATAATGCAAGCGTGCCAAGTATTTGCGACAATGGCTCTGGAGCAACAAAATAAAGTCATTATAAATTCAAAATAAACAAAAAAATTCCATAAAAGATTAGCCAATACAAAAAGGGCATTCAAGCTCCTTTGACTAGCTTGTGATTATTACCAAAGAACAAATACTACATTCACATTCAAGAAACCAGTTTAATATTATAATGAAATATGACAATAACCCAGTCCCCAAATTTCTGAATAAGAAATATTTTGTATGAATATAATTTGCCTGAATAATGATTGCTGCTCTTGTCTGCCTTCTGAAGCGAAGCTCATCACGTGCAGCCATTCCACGCATTCCAGCCTGAATTGAAATGGCAGAGAAGCACAAATCTTTGTATGCTTTCCTAGCAAGATGCATCCGGAAATCTCTTTGAATTTTTATAGAAGAAGCTTCTCTCCTCATGCTCTCATACACTTCCCGAGCAATTTTCCCTGTAATTAGCACAAGGGAAACAACCAGGGAATTTAAACAAGGTTCTGACCCCCAGCAAAAAGGATCACTACACTCAGATGAAAAGGCACATCCAATGCAATTAAATACCTCTGCACACGGATTGAATCAATACTGCAGATGAACGGAGCAAGAAAAAACTTTTTCGAGCCATGTAAGAACGGATCTTCCTCTGAATAATGCTTGCTGATCTTCCCAAAACTTCAGTTCTGCGAGCATCCAGTTCTGCCATCTGTCCAGCTCTAAGAAATATCTTTGTCTTGCCAATCTGCATCAAGCAGAGATGTAGTCCCATTATAATAATGACAATCTTACAACTGGAAATAATAATGATAATATTCAGCCCTGAGGTCCATAGGCAAACTGGCAATAGTCTGTATATCTATCCCTTCATACCATTGTCCTCATCATCATCACATTCCTTGCACACACTAGGCGGGCATGACTACATGGACTTAACTCTCCAATCATTCCTATCTGTGGCCTCAAACACTTCACAAGCCTTAAACCCTTCACACCATTATAATAATGATAATCTTATAATCCAGTACTTGGATGTATTTGGTTAAAAAGAGGTCAGAAGCAATGTAAGAGTGTAAGAAGTGGTTGGCCCCCTTTCCCAAAACCAAAACCATCCATAACAAAGAAGAAATATCAGTGAAAGGAGATCTAGACCACTCATCCATCCTAATAAAAGAAAAAAATAAGAACAATGATTACAATAATAATAGAATTAATGTATCATCATTTAAATGCAGTATAATAGCACATAAACAATGTAAAAAAAGAAAACAAATCACTTCCAATAATGAATGGTTCACAATTGGGCAGCTTCATAGAGTGGGAGTACATTGTCAAGTCTGTGAAGTAAATTCTTTTCTCCCTTGGTCTGGAAGACATCAACTAACCTCTAAAAGTTCAAGTATCTTCAGAACATTTTAATGATTAAGGAGAGGATCCTGAACAATGCATAGTCCAATATACATGGGAGAGAATGCTACCTTCAGTGAGTAAATAAAGCACACGTCATATGGGATGCTAATCAGGTCTAGATCTCTAGCTACTCGCGTGCGCCCCACAAAAAGGTGAAGAAAAAAAGCCCAAGGCATGACCTTGCTAAAAATGGTTTTGGAGAAGATAAAACATAATATCTGTGTATTTGGGATGAAAGGCACTGTTAAATACACCAAGATTGCAGGAAAAGGCTTAATCATTATTTTCTTCAACTATGGCCCAGAATTTCTTTTGTTTTTTCTTTACCCTTCTTATCTTTGTTTCTCCATAACTTTCTTTATTGTTCGTGGGGAGGGGTGATAGCCAAGAGGCATGATTCACGGAACAAGCTAAATTCCAACTAAAAACATATTGAGGTTATCATAAATATGTCGATGCAAGTATACCGCAAATGTGTACACATGCAAACTAAATTTGAACTTAAAGGACGCAATGTAGATACTTGAAGAACCTTTCTTTTATTATATGTGACCAATAAACTATGAAAATAATATATCCAAAAGCTTTGACCCATTCTTGTACATATGAATACACAGAGTATAAATGACTGCAGTATACTTGGGTATTGTGGTTATGGCCTTGATGGACTCACAAAAATTTCCAAGTAAAACATAGTCCTGGTACTACTTCTAGAATCAGTTTTCATTGTGCAATTGCGAATCATGTCTTTACCTGATAGCCTTCCAATCCCACTTTCTCAAGGAGCCTCTTGCAAGCAGTGACCTCATCCGTACTATCATCAATTTAATATAATAAGAAAAAGGTTGAGAGTTTAATAGTTTGTATCAACAAATAAAACTTAAGCATGTGATAAACTTGCCAAAAAATTTACCACACCAAAAAGATAAAGGCAAGAGAAAAGATGCTAAAAGAAAACAATTGAAATACCTCCCATCCAAAACTTCAGGGGCAAGGATGCCAAATCGATCAACAAATTCAAGGAAAGGTTTTCTCGTAGGATATCCAGCACAACTAATCCTAATTGCCTCCATCACTCCCTGGAAGGATACATATGAGTAAAATGTGGAAAACAGAGGCAATTATTTTTATTTTTTTTTTGTGGATTTCAAGGATAACATGTAAACAATAGCCTGCATACCCCACATCGTAGTTGTAGTAGAACATTGCTGTTCTCAAAAATAGATGGCTTAAGAAGGTTATTGGGCTTCACACAGCGGATATAATGAGGCTCTGTTGAACTTAGAGTTTCAAGTAATGCTTGCAATTGTTGCTACACCAAGTACAAAAAGGAACTTTATAAGTCAAGGTATTCTACGAAAGAACCAGATAACTTGCATGAGAGAGAGAGAGAGCACCAAACCTTGAAGCGTGAACCTATGGAAGAGAACTTTGATTGTTTAGAGGACTCCTCAGATGAAGTAGGAAACAAACCAGAAACAAATGAGCATCTAGAAGCATTCAAGAGTGCTTGGTGTTCAGCAATAACATAATCTTTGTTCTTGTCCAGAAACAGGTCAGTTTGATAGGTGACCTGAAAGATAAATTGATGCCTGCCCATGTTACTTCTCTTGTTTTGCCAGTTGTCTTATTCTAGAACTAGTGAATTATTAAATGCATATTTAAGACAAATAACAGAAACTTACATCACCGGCATAATGGAGAATAGTAAAATCAGAGCGAGATAACTTTGGTTTACTGAAGCGTTTATGGTTTTTGAAGGTTTGATACAGCTTTTGAGCAAAGGTTTCATGCGTCGATCTTGGGAACATACTACAAAATAATAACCCCAATTTACCTCACAATAAGAGCTACAAAAACAAATTATATGTTAATAGTAAATGACATGAATATATTTCTAAGTTATTAAAAGAGAATGCTCACGGCATTTCGCTAATATATGCAAGTTATTAAAAGAGAATGCTGACAGCATTACGGGACTCACCAAGCTTCATCCAGAAGAGCTATTATGCCACCCGGTTTCTGAACATTTCAAAAAGGTGACAGATTAGGAAACCAAAAGATGATTGAGAGAAGAACTTAACCCATTTACAGAAAAATAACTTGTCCACTTCAATAACAAAATAGACAGAAAAATGTGGAGGAAATTACCAGGGGCTAAACTAAGAAGAAGAAGAAAAGGATAAAGACTTCTAAAATAGTATATAGGCAATAAGAGATAAAAAATTAAGACTCATATAGAGCAAGGCAGTTTCTCTACACCTCTAGTCTCATCTGTTTGAATCGGCTCTGACCACTCTCTCTCTCTCTCTTCTCTATTGTTCTTTATGCAATATTGGCAAAATCTTAGTCTCCACAAGTATATGCTTATGCTTGCACTCGAGGGTGAGCACGTAGGGAGAAACCAAGCCTTCAATGGCAGTCTATTGTTGTTGCTGTGCTAGGTTTGAAGCCTTATGTTGCTGTTTCAGGTATGTCTAGAATTTTCAGGGTTTTCCAGATTTTCTACTTCCTTCAATTATTGATTTTCTTATAGTTTTGGCTTACTTACAACCCATGGTATTTCAATCAGTAGAAAACAACACTGATAGAATAAGACCACCAATAAAATGAGTCTGTCAGAATTGACCATTCCCAATGATAGAAGAATTGCAACTCTAGAAGCCACCCATTTTACTTCAATTTTATTTCTCTAATTGAAGCCCCAAAAGCCATATTGGTTGTTGGAAATAAAAGGAACAAATTCTGGGAAAAACCTTATCGTTTAATTGATTTGAGTGTTCCAATTTTAAATTGACGAAACAGAGGGGACCCAATTGAGTTAGACCCCAACTTAGTTGCTGTTGTGACCCAAGTCAAATTGAGTATCCCAACCCCAACTTGACCCAAATGCTCAGGACCTAAATTACAAAGAATAAATAAATTCAATATGAACCTCCCACATCTAACTGGAAGCTTAGAACAAAGAGGTAGACTTGTGAAAAATTGGAAAACTCATTTTTGTGATTGAACCCTAAACTATTACCCAAATTTCAACCAATTTTAATTTTCAAAATAATTTAGTTAAATCTTGAACTTATATCAAATATCAATATAAAAATATATATCTATTGCCCACACAGACTATAACATAACCAAATTTTAGGTTAGTGCGAATATTCATATAGTTACAACATTTAAATTACAAAAACTTGAAAAATGGTGATTATTGAGGAAATTAGGATTTTAGTTTAAAAAATTTTAATCAATTCATTAGTTAATATTATTTTAATTCTAGGTTCTTTTGATATGCCTAATTATGTATTTGATTGTTTGGGTGATTCAGGCATGTCCCACGACGGACCTAGTGATTGGTTTATTCCTAGTAGCACCATGAGTGGGTAGTTTGTATTATGGTGTTTTTCTTGCATGCATTTTACATTGTTAATTATTTCATTGTTGTATACTCAACTTAACTTGCCAATGATCATATCATTTCAAATTGCATTAAATTGGGAAATAGGAATGCAATTTACATTGGTTGATCATATTGTTGCATATGATCATGAGATGTGGATTAATGTCAGTTGATATCATTGAGCATATATAGGTCTGTTCACTTAATAGAACTAGAAGCTATTTTATTTTTCACGTTCATATCACTGGGAGTGAGTGGGTCTGCCCCTATATTGATTATTAGTTGGCATGAATGGGTCTGCCATTATGTTATCATGTTATGATAGTTCTACATGTTTACTCCCATCATTGTATGTCATGCATTCTTGGCATCATGCTCAGTTTAATGTACTCTTATCCTTTTCCCAGTCAGTTATTGATGTGGCACGTCTATTGCAGAATCCCAGCACCTTTCTTATTTCACCCATCGTAATGCTCATTACCCCTTACTAAGTCAAAGTCAGTTGAGACTTATGCCACCTAACATTTTTCAAATCTGTAGATTCAGGCTGTCTAGAGTAGCAAGGATCATGGTATGAGAACCTACTTTCTCATACCTACTTTGTATATACCTTAGACACACTCGTAGATACTGGACACAGAACACTGACTTCACTGACTATAGGGTAGTGCACAGAGAGCAGAGTAGATCTGGCTATTTATAATTTGTAATTAATGACATATTCATTGATATATTATATAAAGATGATTGACTCATATTCATTGATACATTTTGATATGGCATGGTTATTCTATGATGATGAGAGGTTGATTTATTATGTTATATTGTTATTCAAGTTAAATGTTGAGTTATTACGTAGGCTTGAATGCTAGGTCATATGAGATGATGAGCCCATCAAATAGAACGGATTCATCCAGAAGCCAAACTTGCAATTTTTTATATCACACACAAGGCAACTTAAGCACACAACCTGTTCTCAACAAACTCAGATTCAACTGTCAACTTGTTACTACCTGAATTTTGTTTCGACATTAATATACATTTTCCCTGGGAGCTTCTTTTCTTTTCTAAACTCACAATAATTGTCATCAATGGATGCAACACATTTTTTTCATTGCCTGACGTTACACTCTTGCAGTAGAATACTGAAGCAACTTTTTTATGTTAATGAAGCAGAGGAGTTATATTAATGATTAAGCAGGATCATTAATGTACTGAACAGGATATACTTGATCCTTGCACCAAATGCATATAGCCCAGTATCCAAATTGGAGATAAATACTGGCATGTAATGGGGAATAGACAAATAGTTACAGAACAGTGAGTGAAGAAACTTGCTACATGGACATAGAGTGTAGGCACTCATTTTTGGAACCGAAAGCACTGATAAATGCATGCATACATTCAGAACAACATTTTCCTCAATATGGAGTTAATTAGTGCCCTAATGTTTTATGTAGCTATTAACAATGAAGTAAATAAATTATCTACTTCAATAAAAACATCCAATGATGCACATATGTCCTCAGTTCTATCCAATCAGATAAAAGGAACTTATTATTGTAACAAATTGAAGAGATGACAGGTAAAGGAGGAAAAACTTCATGGAGGTTAAACATGCCAACCTTTTCAATGAGATCTAAAACATCTTGATTATCAATGAATTCAATGTAACTCCAGTTAATTTCTTCTTTTGTATATTCTTCTTGCTCCATTTTGAAGACATGCTGCCAAAAAAGATATTTACTGTCACAAAGATATCCTGTATGCACATGCTAAAACAATTTCCAGAATGAATAACACATGAAGATGTATTTCAACAGGAACCTGATTAAAGTGTTGCTGAAGCTTCTCATTTGTCAAATTGATGCAGAATTGCTCAAAGCTGCACAAATACAGTGTAGTGCATCAGAAAGATAGTCCAAGGAAGCTCTATTGGAAACAAACCCGTTGAACAAGTGTAGCCTTTGAAATTCAGAAAGTAGTGACATCTCTGATGGCTATCCTACTTCAAGTTTCATGACAACTCATAGATACGCCATCACTTGTATAGTAGTATTACTAAATAGAAGCTATGCTGCCTAAAACCCCACATAAACTTTCACCAATTCCTCAAAACAAAATAAGAAAATAATTTGGGAAACATACATGGTGATAACCCATTGAGTTTAGTGTTCTCATAGTGAAAGTGATAAATGAAATTAGGTAATTGATAATGATCCATATGCTTTGTATCTCAAGTATATGATATAATAAAATTTATAGGATAGTGTAATAAAACCAGTCTGAATAATATACTCCTACACATTTCAAGCATCCATCCCACTTGAAGAACAAGCACACAAAACCTACGAGACTGAAATGAAACAATAACAACAATCACAAGCTTTAATCCCACAAGGCAGAGTCAGCATGTGTGACTTCTTCAACTACCATAACAAAATTAACAATAAATTATCGCACCTCAAGTCATTGATTTGCCACAGAAAAATGAAACAAGTTAAGGCATTAAATAAACTAGAAAACAATTTCCGTGACCCTCATGTTCCCTTGCCACTCAAAACAGTACTTTTGTGCAGTTCACTGGAAGACATCTTTTTTGTCACTAATGAATACAAAAGCAAACCAATTAATCACCTGTTTGTTTTGAAACTCTCAAATCCATAAATATCCAGCACTCCAATTAAAAATTTTGAGTTCGGGTCTTGACCAATTGAACTGTTTATCTTATCGACAAGCCTGCAGAAACAAGAAGGAAATTATGATGGGGAACACTAAAAACCAGGTTGACTATATCAAACAAACAACGGAAAAAACAAACTGGAACAAATGCATAGCTAGCAAAGTTGATTAGCAAACACTCTTGAACTTGCAGCTGTCTGACCTTGCAATGAAGCTTACCAGTCAAACAACCTTGAGTAAACAACTTTTGCCAATGCATCTCTACTGATAACTGCAGATTCTGGATCTAACCATTTTGTGATGGTCTCATCACGAGTTACAATTACACGTTTGCAAAGAGAATCCTCTAAAGCCTTTGGATCACACCTGAACAAGGCATACAATTTAAAATTTTGCATTTTCTTCAATCTTGGAAGCCTGTTAAGCACAGACTTCTTTTCATATAAATAACATAAAATAACTTAGTGTCAAGGTCTAAGATAACATAGCTCGCTATTTCTTCACAAAATTTACTCACATGAACAGCTCTGCAGCAGTTCTGAGATGGAACCAAGATTTTTCATCTTTGGGCGTAGATGAGTCCATTTCCTTTCCCTTTGAAAATTCAATATTTCCTAAATGCAGAATTGCAGCAAGTACCCTAAAAATTGCATCCTACATAAGGAAGAATAAATAGCCAGAAAGTTTAGTCATTCCCATTTCAGATAACTCTTTCCCTACCCCACCCCCAAACCAAAAAGAAAGAAAGGAGATGACTATACCTGCTCCTCAGAACTTATCCCTACAATCTCCATTGCCTTCCTTGTTGCAATGTATTCTTTACAATCATCAACACCATCCAATTCATAGCAATTTGATTGATTTAGATAGTGAAATGATCTTGGATTTCCCAACTTGAATCTTTTGACATCCTGAGATGATAAAAAACATAGAAAAATGATTTATCTTGAAGGAAGCAAATATACATAATGGAGGTATCCAACAAGCCATAATGAACTTATTCCTGAAATGAAATAGCTGGACAAGAAAATACAGGAGATGTGAGACATGCAAACATGTTGCAGCTACAAAAGCCAACTGCCACATGCCGACAACTGAGTAGCTGCATGGTTTCAAGTGCCCACACATACAGCATTGTCTTGATTCCAGGTTGAACTTTGATTCGTCAAATTGAATAACTTTTTTCTCAATTGTTTTTTCTTACTAGTACCATACTAGAAGTTCACAATCATCAAGCAATTCCAGACAATCCAAATAGAAAAGCACAAAGAGTACAGTAAAATGGTAAACAGACATGGCTGAGAAGAGAAACCAAAAGTCAAGTGTCATGACCCCAAGGGAATTAGTTGTAATTGTTTATTGTTTGTATTTTCCTTAGTGTGTAGTGGTACTTGAGTTGTTAGTTTGTTAGCTGGTTAGTTGGGTAATAACTGCACAGCCTATAAATAGGCTGTTCAATAGAGAATAGGGGCTATCGATTGATTAAATAAAGCATTCTGTTTTCCTTCTCACTCTTATCTCTCTTTCTGTTTGTCTGAATCCCTCCTTCTCGAGTTCTCCTTCTTTCTGTTCTGTTTTCTCCCTCCAATTCTGTTCTTTCTTCTTCAATTTCCTATTCAAACCCTAGGAAACCCTAAGGTCGTGACATCAAGATATCCTAACATTCTTTGCACAATCTAAAAACACATCAATAAACAAAAAATAGCTGTCCACAACTTCAATTTAGCTTTTAATCTCATGACAACTTCACGGACTTTTCTTTTCAAATTTCCATATATTATTAACAAATATTCCCTGAAAAAGTAAGGAGTCTTGTTATGTCAACTAAGGAGGAAACGTGATAAACAAAGCTAGAAGCAGACAATAAATCAATATCAGCGCCAATGACTAAGTGTCAGATACAATACAGTGATGGGGAAGTAACCAGATTTTACAGATCAAGCCAACATTGTTCTAATGTTGGTAACTAAAAAAGGATTAATTTCATTTTTTTAATCCTGTTGTGATTAATTTCAATTACATAGCCTAGTTTTCCCCGACTAAACAAGCTTTATCCAAATTTAAAATATAATAGCACCACAATGCTCAAATACAATCCTTCCCAGTCCAGCCACTAACTATTGAATATGAATAACATATTCTAATTTTTCACATGAAGCATTGAGCATATTAAATAAACGAAAATATTATGAAAAAATGGTATTTCTGTACAAGCACAGTCCCCTCATATTGGCAGTAAAAAAATTCTGCTGTAATAAATAAGCAGAAGAATCGTACCTCTGAGGGTGCAGCACAAAGCATGTAGAAACAATGATAATTCCTCTCAGGATTGGACACTTGACAGACACGGGATCTTTCAAGCAAATAAGTCCTTATAGCAGCACCGGAAATCCTTCCATTCTGGTCAAATTGGATCTCTACAAACTTACCAAAACGACTGCAATACTCAACGCATGCAGGTAAAGACAGAATGAAGCAGATAATATCAGACAAAGCTCAAACCAAAATGACAAGATAAGTTTATTTGAAAAAAGAAAAAGAAAAATCCCACCTGGAGTTATTATTTCGGACAGTTTTTGCATTACCAAATGCTTCTAGAACAGGATTGGACTGCAAGGAGAGAATAAAATCAAAACTCATTTTTCACTGAACATATGATGGAATAGCATTCTCATGGAAACTCAAAATCCAGCATTACAATCAATCTTCCCAAAACAGCTGGTCTGCAAGCTGGAAGAAAAGTAAATTGTTACCTCTAGAACTTGTTGCTCAACAGTCCTCCCCTCAGATACAGCTCTCCCTCCCATGTAAGCAAGATAACGCATAAGCAATTTTGTGCTTTCTGTTTTACCTGCACCACTTTCCCCACTAACCAAAATTGACTGGCTTATTCCCTCGTTGATCATTTGTCTACATCCATAGAAACAGTATTTCCTTCAGGAGGTGAACTAAAGAGGTTCAGGTAAACCAACCTACATTGGTAACCAGAGATTATGATGTAGTACCGGTAAGCTGCATCCGCAACGGCAAAAGGATGTGGACTCAGTTCACCAAAAGCTGCCCCTTTATATTGTGCCATCATATGGTTGTCATATAGATGTGGTAATTTTCTAAAAGGATTTACGGCAATCAATATATTCCCTGTATAAGTCTGGAGATACCATAAATTAATAAACCTTAATCTAGGAATAAGTGTTAGTGCTGTATAAAAAAACGCAAACTTACATATATTTCATTGATATCATATCTAGATCTTAAATTATCAAGAACTCCTGGTTCATGTAAATAAGCCAATTTTGTCATGTCATCAACTCCACATGGTGGAGCCTCAGCATCTTTGGGATAGGCACTGGAAGCCTTAACAACAATCTGCAATTTAAAGATAACAAGGCATCAAAGGTCAAAACGTCCAAAGCCCCCACCCCCCAGCAAAGAGAAACGAAAAAGACAACCAAACATAAAGAAAGAGAGGAAGAATAAGATGAAAAAGAAGATATCAAGAGTTGTTCAGATCTAAACATTGGATCTACATATAAAGATAAGGTGGAGAACACTCACCTTCTTCCCTGAAGTACAAAGAACTTTAATTTCTTCACCATTGACCGCCACAACTTTCCCATCTACCCACGCAGCATCAGGATCCTCCACCCAAACAAGAGATCCAATGCCTAGACTGACTGAAGCAGCCTACATAACCAAGTATTCACCTTTTAAGCCATCCATAAACCAGTAACTGGAGTGGAAGTGATGTGAAGTGTGTTTCTTTGTTTGTTTCAGATAGTCAGTAAGGTTGAATTGGCAAGTATAGGGCTGACAGTATCATCTCAAAAAGGGAGGAAAGATATCCAAAAGACCATTAAATCGAGTTATCACCATGAGATACTATTGCACCAGTTAGAAATATAATCAAATTGCTCAAAAGCACGGAGAACAAGTTTCTACAGCCTACACCTGATTAAACTGAGTATTTTGTTGAAAATTTAACTTGCCCAAACTGCACGATATTCTTGGATGAAAATTTTCCCAGTGTCATTTAGACAAGTTATGCAAAGAGGGTTCCAGCTTTTTGTGTAAATATTGGAATTAATCCTTGCAAAAATTCAATTGCATGGGTAGAGAAAGAAACAAAACTGTTGACCTAATCCATTATGTGTATAAGACAAAAAGACTAAGAAACATAGAAACAGGAATACATATCCCCACGTTGATTGAAAGGAGCTTCTTAAGCACAGAGGATAAAGCATACAACCCAACAAGGATGGCCTTGGGTGATCACTGTAGTTAAGGAACACAACCAAAAGAGGATAATGTGTTATCTTCTTTTTAAGGAAACTAGAAAAGGAACCTTAAGGGCCAGTCATAAAGAATATGAAGGAGTCCCCACAAGAAAGAGCCAAAAGAATGTCTAATATCCTCAGCTTAATGGCATGATTGGCATCAGGTTTAGCTGCTCATTTACCAGAAATAAGGGTTCTGCATAATCATTGAAATCAATCAATTGAAGATCAAATCTTCAAATTTCTGGCCTCAGAAGCTGCACTTATGGAAATATATATATACATGTATATAAAAAGGGAATGCATAAAAAGCCATCCCATATACGTTTGGATTCAATTGTCAAAGAGCGGATATGTGATTAGTTTTTATTTTTCCTTTTCTTTTGGGTATGAGCAAGTTAGCAGCAAATGAGAAAGACATGGGACACATAAAGAAAATAAAGGAGAGTACGGAGAACTGCAAATATGAAGAAAATAAAACAGAGCAACAAATACTTGCTAATAAGCCACATGAAACAAGTCTACAACTAGCTCTCGGTGCAACTACTAGAAATAGAAGAATATCACCGCCAAGCTAGAAGATGCCAATCAACCCAATTAGCAAATCTGTACATTAGCTACCTTGTTCAATTCTCAATTGGGGTTATTCAATTCAATGATTAAATAAATAAAAAGGGGCATCCAAAGAAGCAGTAAATGCGATCTTATCCAACTCTTTGAGTTTCACACAATAAAGAACAGATCGACAGACAAGCCAAAGGGCGAATCTTCATATCTGTCCAAGCGAACTGCAAACAGATCATATTACCACTAAAATAAGACGACAAGAATTAAACCAACAGTCAGCATTAAAGAGCAGTGCAATGCCAGATAAAGATCAGCACGAATCTAACGCCGAAATAATCACCAACAACAACAAATAAACAGTACCATTCAGAAGAACTTCAACCGGATCGGAAACTTAGGCTTCCGATTCCTCCGGACGAGATCACAATTCAGTCAAAACGCAGATCAAACAACAAACCGCCTCTTCCAGTTCCAGTTCCAGTTCCGAGCTCTGAAATCCCAATCCACACCGAAACAACACTTCCCTCCCTCCACTCGACTCAATTTCTTTATCCTCCCTCCAAGATCACCAAGATTCAGCGGCAACGGACTCCGTTTCAATCCCCTCCCTTCGACTTCAAGTTCTCAGATTCCTCGTTTCCAGAAAAGAACAACAGAATATCACGGAAACAAGGCGGCAGAGCGAGCTTACAGATGCTTCACCGACCAATTTGGGAAAAGACGGAGAGAGAGAGAGAGAATGAGAGAAATGCGAACCCTTCGCTTAGTTGTTCTTTGCTTCTGTCTTTCTCTTCCATCTTTCTTTCTTCCGACTTCTCCTTCTCGCCTCGCCCGCGTCTCTGGGGTCAAGCCTGTTTATTTATTTAACAATAATAATACTTATTATTATTATTGTAATTTTTGCCAGTTGGCAATTAAGCGAACTAGCGAACGTTTGTTAAATGAACTGATTTCCCAGATTTGCCCTCGCCGATTCCTCGTTATTTACGAGAGGACCGGTCCGAACTAGAGGTTACATGTCAGACCACCGTAACGGCGATCCTTTGCTGAGCTGTCCTGTCATCGCCGAGTATATAGCTTAAAAGGGTTTCTTTTAATAGTTTTTACTTAAAAAACAAAAAAAAAAAGGGAGAAACATTTAAGTAGATAACTTGTCAAATGTCACTTTGTGGTATAGTTTTTTAAAATTATACTTTTTTATTAATTTATTTTTAATATTTATTTTGATAAGAATTTATCATAATACGTCATGTGTTTCATTAGTCAAAATTTGATACACGTTTCGCTAAATAAAATATAAGATCTCGATCAAAAATCTCGTATGCCTGTTATAGGCTCGACCTATTACAAGAAATAAGATCTCAACAAATACATACATATGTCTCCTATAAACTCAATAGTATTTATTTCACTTATTTTTAAGTACTAACATATTGTATCATATATTTCGAAGAGTTGCCTCTGAAGAGTTTTCGAGGGAGTTTCCTTGAGAAACCAGTTTAAGCATAAGATAATGTCTTATCTCGAAAGGGTGTTCGAGAATCTAGTCACCTGAAGACCTAGGTAGTTTACTTGAGGACTCTTTGGGAACTAGTTTCCTAAAAGGTCTGGTCCACACGCCTCCGAATCTTCTTCAAAAGATACGTCTCCCGTATTATCTTATCTCATATTATGTTGTAAAACATGGTCTGTCATTCTTTAAGACTCATTCCTTTAGAGAACATTTTAGAGAATGGGGTTTTTTACCAAGGTTCTTTCAAAACTTGTCTTATAAATAGTTGGGCACGTATGCCCAAAGGGTCGTAGCATGTGTCTACCATTCCTTTAAGGGTATAAATATCCCCCATATTTTAGGATCATTTTTCTAACAATTCAAACTCTTTCTCCCACTCATCGACAAGATCACACATCTACATACTCATTTTGCATTTCACTTGCATCATTTGATATCATAACAACACCAGACTTAACTGTTAGAGGACCTGCATGGGAGAAAACCCCTACGTGTCTTCTAACTGCTTTGTCTTGTAGATTTAAAGATCACTCAGAGCCTTTTCTTATTTTGAACCCTTTTTTGTTGAAGACTCACTACTGACACCAAAGATATTTATGCGAACCCTTTCATAGCCCTATGGGTGACTTTTTTGGAGTAAATTCATGCTCTCCCAAACAATGAATTAAGCTTTCTCTCGAGCCAATGCCACAGTATTCCTAAAATTGGCCTCACTATTTCGTCTCGCTTAGCTTTACCAACTTTCCATCAAGCTCCCCCAACATATAAATTTTGATTATTGAATTATGGTAACAACAATATCAAATAACAGAGCTCACGAAACCCTACTCTTGTTAAAAAATCTAGACTACGACGTACTTAGTAATATTTACTAATATTATCATTTTTGAATAAAGTGACTCTCTATTGACAACAATGAATTTTTATCTTACCAAAAAATTTATTTCCATCTAAAACTACCATATTAGAAGATCTTTAACGCAGACAATAATTAAGATTATTTAATTCATAAAACAAACACGTCTTTATTTTATTTTTTTGATGAGATTCCAAAATTTAAATTCCAAATCAATCAAATAATTTATTATTTAAAATTCTATATTTAAAGCCGTTATCAAAGCTGAAAGCAAATTGACACCGATATCATGATTCCTGTCCTTTTATGGCCCCAACGCCTTTAACTATTGCCATTTGCCACCATAATTCCATTTCAAATCGTAAAGTGACATTCTTCGCGCAGGGTGGTTCGTTCGTTATTCCGTCCCTCTACCAAGGGCGTATTTGGAATTTCGCCACCGAAATCGAAATCTCAGCAAACCAATTCCGAATTAATAACCGCCATAATTAGAATTCGGGCGGTGACGATTTCCGGGAGCCGATAAAATTTGGGACAGAGTCACGAAGAGAGACCGGTTCCCCTCCACTCGAACACAGCCAATAGAACCGCGCCAGGTGGGACCTTGGGGTCTCCTGCACACGTGTTGCTCTACGATTGGCTGCTTCGCGAACTACCAACCAGTGGCACGGAGTTCAGGTGAGAGGCCTTTCGTTGTCGGAAGAATATGCAGAGCTCACGCGCGGGAACGAAGGTTCATGTCTGCACGCGCTTACGAGTTGCGGATTGTTGAGGGTTTGACGTTCGGTTTGTAAAATTTGACTTCGAAGTAAGTTAATTTGTCTATAACTTCCAATCAATCCAAACCTAACCCAATATATGTTGGGTTGTTTCCAATCAATTTTAGATTTTAATTATATATAATTTATATTAAATTTAATTTTAAATTTATATTATATATAGATTTTTAAATAGTCAAACTCATATATTTTGTTCTTATACTTTTACTTTTTCTCCGTATAGTCATCTAAATTTTTTATTATTTTAATTATATATTTTAGAGTTAATTTAATTAATGTATTTAAAAAAAAATTATATAATAATTTAAATTTTTTGTTATTTCAATTACACCAATATACCTACATTTTTTGATCAATTTAAATTCTATATTTTGATGTGTAAAAGAAAATTAAAGTAAGATGAGTTAATTTAGTTTATTTTTTTTACACGTCAAAGTATGAGATTAAATTGACTTGAAAATATAAGTATATAAGGTATAATTGAAACAATAAAAAATTTAGATTGTCACATAAAAAATATCAAAATATATAAATTAAATCGACTCGAGAATGTAGATACAAGGGGTGTAATCGAAATAATGAAAAATTAGAATTATCCAATAAAAAAAATCAAAATATAGAGTTAAATTGATTAAAAAATATAAATATATTAGTGTAATAAAAATAACGAAAAATTAGGATTATCCCCATAAAAATGTCAAAATATAAGTGTTAAATTGATTAAAAAATATAAATATATAAATGTAATTGAAATAACGAAAAATTTAAATTATTATACAAAAAAATCAAAGTATAGAAATTAAATTAATTAAAAAATATAATGATATAATTAAAATAACAAAAAATTTGAATGATTAGATAGAAAAATGTGAAAATACAAAACTAAAAATATAAATTTGACCACTTTTAAACCATATGGATATCTATGGTAATGACTCAAAATCACAAAGGTCAATGTGCAATTTATCATTTAATTTATGTATATATATAGGGTCGTGCTACAGTGCTCGAACGATTGACGCACGGAATGACCGAACGGAATGAAATTCGCTCGGCCAAGGTTCGGCGGACTTCATCTAAGATAAAGTCCGCCAAATACACTGTTATTAAAATTAAAATTAAGAATAATTAAAATTATAATATAAAAATTAATTTAAATTATAATTAAAATTATAATATAAAATATAATCAAAATGAAGTCTGCAGCAGCAAACTTTATTTTGAATTAATTCCGCCCACTGCTATGCGGGCGGATGAAAAATTAATTCCTCCCATTACTATGTAGGCGGATTTCATCCGCCTAACAGCCCGCTCGCTGCTGGGCGGGCGGACTTCAACATAGTTGAAGTCCGCCAGTTCAGTTCGGGCAGGTTTTATCGATGATGAAGTCCATCCGACTTTTATTTGGAGCAGCAGTTTTAGAGTAAGGATATTTTTATCTTTTAATATTTGTAGTCATTCTACACGTCAACCAATTTGGACAAAATAATATTATTCATATATACATATATATATATATATCAGTTTGGGTTAGAGTTAATGTACCAAAAGTGTTTTTACTCATAGCGCCTAGTAATGAATTATAGTTAGGTAGCGAGCCACGTTGGCGCGTGAAACACGTGCGCGTGGTGTAAGTTAGACCGGTTAAGGGATAGTTAGCGGCACGTTGCTCCGGACAAGTGGGACCGAGGAAGATAATTAAATGACGTGCGAATGAAACGCAGGATTCAGATATGATCATGGGAAGGAGGGAATCGACGGCGAAGATTGGAGGGGAGCCCTGCGGTGCAATGCCGGCCGTCGGATTGTACAAGTGTTGCGAACAGCATATGCTGTATCAGTGATCCTATTTTTCTATATCACCGCCACAATAGACGGAATCAAAGTGATTGACTTCACGTGTCGACGTGGGAAAGTGAAAGCGAGAAAGTGAAAAAGCGCCTTCACAATGCGGCCACGCTGGGCCTGGGCTTGAACATATCCTACGGCCCATTTAAGGCCTTATCAGACGACAATTTGGGCTGAGAAGTAAGCCCGAGTTGAAGCACGGGTATTGAGCTAGGCCCAATGGGTAATACAGGTCACAGCTGACACAGTTTTTTGTTTTGAACTTTAACTTCATTTAGTTGTCTTTTTATGCTTAGTTTCCCTTTTTTATTTAAACAATTAAAAATAAACATATTATTTTAATAAAAATAATTCATTTTTGGTTTTATCTTTTTTCATCGTGCTTAGAAATTATTGGTCGGGGGATAAGTAAAAAAAAAATCGATCAAATTAAATCACCAAATAGTCAAAAAAGTGGTTGGTTATTCTTTGATAATTTTAATAATTATATATGGTGATTTAGTTCAGGGTTTTAAGATATAATAAATCGCCAAACTAACTGACCGCGCAAATTCCAAATAAAATTATGTTTTTTATGATTTGAGCTTTCCATTTATTCGTAAAACTATGAATTTTAATTAATTTTTAAGTAAATAATAAATTCACAAATTTTAATTTAATAATTTAAAGTAAAACCTTCAAAACAATCAAATATCAATAACTTTTTTACCTTGTTCTCAAGCAAATTAGTAACTTGAGTAGATTGGTTTAGTCGACAGCTTTTGAGTGTTATTTTTAGTTGATTAAATGATTTAAAATATAATCATTTGTAATTAACTAATAAAATTGATTAAATATTATCATACACCTGATTAATTAATTAAAATTATTAATCACTTCACTTATTAAATTTAATATTTTATATTTTTTGTTAATATTAACTTTAGACATAATGCATGAAGCCCACTTTAAACAAATGTGTTGCTTTTCTTAAAAATAAGTTCTTAATATATGTAAATATTAAAAATTTTGGACCTAATAAGTTTTTCATATTGGGTTAAACTAAGCCGCAAACTTCACAATTAGTGATACTTTTATGTTAATTCCTTTAAGTTTCAACCTTACAACCATGCTCTATCGAATTCAAAAATTTTAATTTTTCATAAAGTGTTAACAGAGTTCTAAAAGTAATATCTGATGATCCTAAAAGATCAAAGTTTGATTTGTCGATAAGGTCGTAGAGACGCATTTGCCCTGATCGTGGCTGGTAATACGCACCTATGGCGTGCCTAGACATTTGTAAACTCTCAACATCTTATAACATTATCTGTTATAAAATATAATAAAAATAGTCATGTAATTTGTATTAACTATAGATAATTATCGATTAGAAATCCTTGTTGACCATAAATGCTGGCAACGAATTTGAATATTATATCTGACAACACTCAAATCGTAATCTTTTTTCATTTCTAGTTTACAAATAAAAAATCTAACAAAGATATTGTAAATATCAAAGACATATTTTTATTAGTAGTTACAAACCAACAAATCTAATTTCATGGATGAGGTAAAGTTCAATTTAGTAACACTTATGTGTGTAGATATATTAATCTCCAATTTTAACCCTTTTCACTTAGTAAAAGTACCATTTGCCCTTCCGTTTAATTCATGTTGATGTTCTTGCTAGGCCAAAAATCTCTTTCTCAGTTTGACCCAACTTTGTCATAAAACACTTCTTTGGCCTCACCCACTCAGTAATTGTCCTAAATTGCTTTTGATATTACTTGTAAACATTATGGTTTTCCCTAGTAGTGTTAATTGAAGATAATTATTAAGTTCAAAGTGATATACTGAAGACCTCCTTAAAATAGACTAGTGACATGAAAGTAGGTCAAGGAGATTCCATCAAACACAAATGATCAGAAAAGCTTAACTTGAAGGCTAAATGCCAATTTCAAGAAGTCTACAGTAAATAAGGGGCCAGGCGTGGATCTGTGCTCCGAGGAAGACCAGTTCGAGCCCCCAAAGCTCTACAGCAAGCAGCTGCCTGCAATTGCCCCATAGGAACCGAACCATCAGAAGGAAGTCATCACTCTCTACTACTAACTACGGGTCTACTCGTTCCTTTCCAGGACACCTTTCGTCTACTATTTGCAATTGGACAGTGATAGGCTGTCCCAAAATGTGGACAAAATATTCAATGCAACGGTACAATAAACGGTCATGTATTTACATCCTAAATACACGGCAGTTGGTGAAGATAAACCTATTTTAAAAATTAAAATCACCAACTTCCCTGTATGCAGAATGCAAATACATGATGGCTTATTATTGTATTGTGATACCACGCCATCATTGTATTGAATATTTTCTCCAAAAATGTGGAGAGAAATGGCTGTCTGACAGGGTAAAATTACAATTATGCCCTTGTCATCATTATCCATCGCAATATGATATGTGGATGGCAGCATAAACAAATTCACTAACCACTTGAGCAGCAAACCGTAACATCTTCTCTTGAGGCATGCCGGTGCAAATAGCTAAAGAAGAAGGAGAAAATAAAGTTAGCCATAATCTAGTCAACTTCATGGGTGTAGTTTACAGCAACAGGACAAATATAGGTTATCAAGGACAGCTAACTGTGGACTTCATTAGTTTTGAATTGTATAGGGATGCAACTTCGCTGACATTTTTCTAGATTTAAGCCCAAAGACCATTCAGAACTTGTGACTCCAAACCTACCATCTACATACAAGAATGGTCTGGTGTATACCAGTGACATGGAAAAATTGCAGAAGTTGAATGAAAAAAAATTTATGAGGGGCAAGGCAGCCATTGTAAGATGGATATCGGGTTAAATTGTTTTGCATACCATAAAGAACTGCCCCAACAAATGCATCACCGGCACCAGTTGTGTCAATTACTTCTGAGGCTGGCATATTTTCAGCTGTTCCCAAAAAAAATCTGCCATTCACTTCCCCTACCCCTTCCACTCTCATTCTTGTCACTGTCTGGGACATTTTTGAGTATGAATGAAAAAAAAGGCCAGATGAAGAACAAGAATACATCTAATGTGATCAAAGACAGTGAATCTTTCAGGTAGGAAAGGAATTACCGATGAAATGCATGTAGGCTTGGCTGTGGTTTTATCCTTTCTCTGCTCAAGGGACTTCAATAAACTATCTGCATCCATCCCTTCAGACTGATCATTCACTGCTAGAGATAGGGTTATAGTTAAAAGATAGGTACAGTTGATTAATAAATTGAATACTGTATCAAGCTTTACTAGTTCTGGTCCATGTTTCTTCCATCCCTGCAGAAATTAAAAAGGGGGAAATGCCTACACACCAGTTGCACTTCTCTCAAGCATCAGGCAACCATCTTCACCAAAGGTTACAATCACAAAATTAACATTTGGCAATCTCACAAGCATTGAAACAAGTGCGCTTGGAACAGAAGGCGACTCAGTCCATTCCTGCCAAATCAAAGTAGAGATGCAAGTCCTTTTACATTCTGACCTAAAAATAAGCATGAAGAAGTAGACTGCTCTTTCAGAATGACTAATGTGGATAGGACAGAAATAACTCACACTTCCAGGATGAATATCAAACCTCAAGACATGAAGTTCACCTTGTGTTAAAATGCACTAGGAGTTACTTACGATGACCATTTGACTAGGATAATTCAAGACAATTTGTACAGTATAATTCATGGATGCCATATTGCTGGGAACACAGACAGAACATTATAGGAAATTAGGGGTGGTATGTTTCCCTATCAATATCCTCCATCCCAAAATAAATGTAGTCTCATAGCAAGATGCTATCCCGGGTTTGTACCAAGAAAAGAAAAGAACTAGTAATAGTAGTTTGCAAATCAATTTTTTGTTATTTTGTTGGAAAACATAATGGACATAGAGATCTTTTATATTATTATAGTTTCAACATAACCTGACACATTCGGATTTCAATTATATAACTAATCTAAACACGTTCAACCATTTAAATACCAGGTTGACAGTGAAGTTTAAATCTATGAGACTTTTACCTATTCCAATGCCATGTTAAATTATTGACCCTCAACTCATTTAAAAACTCAGGCACTTTTAGAGAAAGGTAAATTTATATTTTATATTAATTTTTTTACATTCAAAAGCTTCCATCATCTCCCACAACAGCAGGGGAACAAAGAGGCAAGCAACCTTGGAAAAAGTAACTCGTTCAATGGTTTGCTCTCTTGCCTGGGGAAATTTTGCTGCACATACAACATAAGTTGACAGATTAAGGAGAATGTCCAGCCCTTTCCTTTTCCTCTCTGCATCAACAAGAATAGGTATTCCCATGCGATGTGCCTGTATTGGTAAGAATCAAGACGTGTAGTTTTTACCATTTCTTCAATATTAAAGTTGTTAACTAGGACCCAAATGAGGACAATAAATCAGAAATTACTAACAAATATAAGAAGATGTTTGTGTATCACTGTGGTGTTAGGTTAAGAAAAATGACATAAAGTAGGGGCCAGTTTGGTTCAGTAGAACGGAATTAGAGGGAGTGGGAATAGGATGGAATGGTCATTCCATTCCATTGTTATGTTTGGTATGCTTGAACCTAGATGAAATGAAAAAAAAATAATAACTATATGACAAAAATGCCCTCAGACCAAAAAAAATTAAAATATATACTATTTTTTGGGTGTTAACGAAATATTATTTTTATTTTTGGGGTGTTAACGAAATATTAATTTTAATTTCTTTTGTTGTTAATAAAATATTATTTTACTTTTTTGTGCTAATAAAATATTTTTTTTTGTGTTAATAAAATATTTTTTTATTTTTAGGGTGTTAACAAAATTTTATTTTTTTATTTTTGAATGATAATAAAATAATAATTTTTTGGCTGCTAATAAACTATTATTTTTATTTTTTGGGTGTTAATAAAATATTATTTTTTGAATGTTAATACAATATTGTTCTTTTTTTGTGTAAAGATATTTTGTATTTTTTTTGAAAAAAATAGAAGGAAAAGAAGTAATTGCAACAATCTTTGATAGAATAAAACGAGGATTCCATCCACATTTGGAGGGAATGGTTATTCCATTTCCAAAGTGGCAACCAAACACACTTGTATCTCATTTCTATTCCCATTCCCTTCACTCCCATTCTAGCGAACCAAATGCTACCTAGGTATGCTATAGTGTAAACAAAACGGCCTGAGAAGTGACCAGATTCAACACTTCAGGAGCATCCCACCACCTCCCTGCCCCTTCCAAACAACAGATGTCTTTAATTTTAGGGGTTCCGCTTTAACAGGTGTGCACTCTATTCATAATCTTACTAGCAAGACATCTTAAGTAAACTCAACTGACTTGTTCTTGCTTTCCATCTTATGTCTATTCAGCTACACACATGAGGAACACGATCCACGCTCTTGATCTGGACACATTTCAGCCCCTTGGGAAAAGCAAGTGACCAAGTCTTGACACAAAAATGGAACTTTCATAGATAAATTAGTATTTTGCGAAGAAATTCAGCCGCCTCCTAAAGATGGTTATCAACCAAGCTTTAAACCCATGTTACGTCTGATCAATTCAAGACTGACTTTTTGATAGAAGTATCCTTTCCCTTCTCTCCAAATGTGGATGTTCCACAGAGAGGATTAGGCACATATTCTATCTCCTGGAATCAAGATTTAGTGACTGATCTAACTTCTAATTTTATTAAAATGTTTTTGTTGCAGTTTCTACAGGGCCTGAGTCCAAAACAAATGAAGAGCAAGAACAAGAACAAATTTAGAATCTTTAACATGGACTTGTTGTCTCTAGAATAAGTATTTCAAGGAGTGAAACATGGTTTCTATTGAAAACAAATGATTATTTCACTGGACAACTCATCAAACACAGACATGAAAGTAAAATTCACATAAATTAATCAAGGAAAGAGATTGAAAGGCATATTCATCAATTATGGTACCAGTCAACAGTAATTCTACAAATCATATTACCTAGCCCATAAAAGTTTCATAAAAACGAGTTACTGAGCAAAAACATCTGAAGTGAGTTACCCAGTTTTCCTCACACCATAACATACAAATCCACATACAGTTTTAGGTTCAGATTGAAATGTTGTTAGTACATAAAGAAGACATTCCTTTTGATTCATCTTCCGATCAACTGAACCAATTTAAGCCAAAATCTTTGGAGTACACAATATAATAGAAAAGCAAAGAATAAACAATTTATTTGATAATTACCTCCTGTGCTACAACTAAAGCAGTTTTATGCAATTTCCCATCAAAGTATACAAGCCTTGCTCCCGACAACGCAGACAACAAACTTGAATCGGAGAGTTCGTCAGGTTTCATTGGAGGAAATCCTGGAGTGTAAATACAGGTGCGAGTTTTCCTGAAAGTACATTTAGAACTATTCCAAATATGCGACTTCCAGAATAATGGTACAGATGATTCAAGAATTAAATCTAAACCTACATTACCAATGTAGCTGTATACAGAAAACAAAGGATCAACCAGAAGAAGGGTAACAATTAGGAGCAACAGAAAAATCATATGTTGGTATTTACCAACATCTTTTAGTTTTTCAATTAGTATGGCCCACATATGAGGGAATGTAATATTTTATTGGAAGTTCAATGGCTCAAATTCAAAATAATTTTTAATAGTTTCAAGTGTCAACTAAAAGTACAAACACAATAAATACAACACAATAAAGTTAATGTCAACAAGACTAGTGGACACTTAATTCTACATGCAATCCTCAACAAGGGGCACAGGGGTGGGGTGTTTTGGGGGAAGGGATTGTGCTTACAATCAGATTCACTTACATTTGGTTGTCAACGATGACATAGGTAGTTGGTGACTTGCCCTTAGAGACCTATAACCAAGAGAAACAAAATCCAGGAAATCAACAGATTCAAAGATTATGCAAACTCACAAGGCAACTCTGCCCATTGCATAACCAAAGGATGACCCCTAAAATCATATGTAATAAACAAACATCTCCCTCATTATCCAGCAACTTTGCTTGATCTGATCTTTTCACAGTCAAATAACTTCCTATATTTTTAGCAAGGAGTTATTTGTAATATAAATTATTCATACACATTAGAATATGCAAAGACAGTAATACCAATGCAAAGTGATGGGCTCTTTGGCCTGGTGGAATAAAACGTATGAAGGCCAAGTTTAGGAAGTCCTGGTCAAATTTCAGAATATAGCATTAAGAGGAATTACCAAGATGGTCACTGACAAGTATAAGTGCAAATAAGAGAACCGTGTTACTTAAACAAAAGCACTATGGAAACAAAAGCATTATGAAAAATATAAATATCCAATATTTCTTCACAAATAATGCGGAAAACTTTGTAGCATAACTTATGTTATTACAAGCATTATCGCCAGAACCATAGATTAGTTGGATATGAACATGTATATGCATGTGCCAAAAGTTCTGGTATATTGAGGCTCATGACCAAACTTAACTTTTAATGGAGAAAATTTCAAGCTGTAAGAAAAATCATAATTAAGGTTGGCATCAGAAAACCCTTATATATAAAAACTATGCCAAGATTGAAGTTGTTTCAGTGAATTTTCAACTAAAAAATCAGTCTCAATAAATAAATCCTTTACAAAGTTCAATACATTCAGCTTACCACAACAAGAGAAGTATCTACACCATCACTTTCTAATTCTTCCAGTATCTCTCTCCCTTGAGGGTCATCAGCAACCTACAAGTTAATCTACTCTTACATGTTATATTTTTGTGTGAGATCTTTCAAGACAACAACAACAACAACAACATATCCAGCCGTTATCCCACTATGTGGGGTTGGCTACATGAATTCTAGACTTCTATGTGGGTTACATCCCAACAGATAGTTTGTCTAGAATTCATATTTGGATCCGACTAGGTTTTAAGCTGGCTGTCGGCTACCTAACGCAACCCTCCTCCTTTATCCGGGCTTGGGACCGGCAGTGGATAATATCCCCTGGCGGAGTAATGATGAAATGAAGTTTGAACACCATCTTCACATGGAGAAATTTCATGAGATCTTTCAAGACAGAGTAACAAAATAGAAAATATCTATTGTTTAATTAGAGATCCCAAGTTTGACAAAGAAACTTTTACAGTTAAAAGATCATGGCAAAAAGTTCAAAAGAATGCCGTGTAGTATGTAATAGATGAGAAGAATATTATTTTGTGTATATATATATATATACATATATATTAGGCAAGTTATAACAAAGTTTACTCAGCCTGGCATCATATGATTAAGAAATCGATCATTGCTGTCATACATTCTTAAATCTTAACTTTTTCAACATCAGGGCCTATACAGCACACGGTATCATTTAGATACTTTCACATTATAGATAAACAATAAAGCAGGACCTTGGAAATCAACTTTGGCTTCAAGCCCAGGCGAGCTGCACAAGTTGAAGCATTCCCTATGTTGCCACCTCCCTGAACCTATGGAAAAAATATGTGATAGCATGGTTATTCGTCACTACTAGAAGTACGATAAATGCACTATCATCAGGGGTGATTCAACTAACAGAGATGAAAAGCACTTTCATGGAACGAAAAATCAATAGCCCATAAAATCAGGAAATGTAACAAAAGTGAATAACGCGGAACATATTAGAATGGTAAATCATGTATTGCATATCACATCAAGATTTAGGCCCATTTTGAGGACATTTTTTGCTTCATGATTTCTTGCTTTTGTTTTGAGAGCAGAAAACACTGAAAAGCTTTTCACTTGTTTCCATCAAAAGACTAGTCCTTCATGCAGGCCAAATTGGTCTTTTTCCCCTTGGCTAATTTGGTCGTCCTCCCCTTTTTGTCATATATGTAATATTCTTTACGAATTTATTGATAAAAACAATTTACTACTCTAATATTTTTAGTTTATTTGTTATAGGTTGGCTCACTTTGTTGTTTGAAGCTCAAAGTTTGGAGTTTAAGTTGACATTCAAGAGCTGTATTTTATTATATTTGGATTATTATGGACATTAAACTTTTTTTTTTTGGCTGATTTGATGATTTGTATAATTATTTATTGTTATATTCTTGAATTAAAATATTATTTGGATTTAGTTTTCATGTAAGCCATTCCACCTTGTTGGGAATTTAGAGTTAGAATTCATGTTAGATATTACAATAAATTATCAATTTCATACTGTATGGTTGAAGTTATTTTTATATTAGATTTTGAATTTTTTTTGGTTTATTTTTATATTTTTTATGTCTTTAATTAAACTTGTGTTTTTCAATTCCAGACATGATCTATTAGTTAAATGGGCTATACAGGTCGTGTCCTTTTATTTGTGTAATGATCGAGTTGTGTTTGGGTTTAATCCAATTGCCACCCCTGATTAGGTGATAGAAAGCCAAAAACTACCTTCTTCTGTCAAACAGAAAAAAAAAAACTAAAGAATAAAGAAACTACCGAGAATAGAAGCGGCTTGGAGGTGGGGATTATATTTCAAGCTAGTAAGGCCATCCATATTCCTTAACCTACAGGAAAAAATGCAAGAGAAAAGAGAACAATATAGCAAAATGGGGAAACTTGAAAAGAACTAGATTAACCACTGCCAGGAAAATGGATAAAGTAGTTAGCACCAAGAGAAAAATTGGCAACAGAAAATATAAAGAAGCAACCCCCTCAACAAAGAGAGAGAGAGAGTGGCAGGGAAACAGAACATTGTGAGCATAAATAAATCAGATCTTTATTAAGCAGAGCAGTGGCAAATGCATACAGGGAGACACAATTATAGAACCGATATAAATATATAAATATATGTATATTATATTATATTATATGCACCCAAGAAAAAAGGAGTCGGTACCTTGGAGCTGGTGCTTCTGATCTTGTCATCCGGCTGAGGAAAGGACGGCACAATGGCCAAAAAGTCCAACGTTAAGAAACCGCACCCAACCTGCAAAATTACATTATAAATAGCAAATGTGAACTACATCGATCAGAATTATCGAATGTTGGGGATGGCGAGTTAGGGCATTAGCCGCAGTACCACTACATGACTTTGGGGGAGAGGAAGCAGCGAGGACGGTGTGAATTCATCCTCATCGTTATCAGGCGAAGCTTTTCGAGCAATATTCGTAGTTGTAGATGCCATTTCGGACCCTGTGATTTCTCTGGAGACCTAACTTACGAAGAAGAAGAACAAGAAGAAGAAGAAGAAGAGAGAGAGAGATGTTGAGGAGCGTGCCGACCGGAGAACGGAGCTGAGCTGGCTCCGGCGGTTGTCACCACGTGTCCCTTAACCGCCTTCGCCTATCCTCCCAAATGACGGCGATCATTGTGACGCTCTTTGAATTGGCAATGACTCTGCACAGAATTTCGATATTGTTTATGAATTACGAGATGTTAAATCACAGTAACTCAACGCACAAATAAACATGATGGTTTTCACATCACATCTCCTTGAAATTTAGGGAGCGTTTGGCTTACCCTTTTTTAATGTGCTTTTAAACCTTCATAGCTAAAAAGTTGTGTAAAGTTTTAGGATCATACTACTTGTAAAGAAAGGTCACCCAAGGTGGGTTTACAATTAAATTGAATAGATAATTTTGTTTCCCTCTCTCTTATTTCAATAATCATTTTATCCATTTTTATCATCTCTCTCCTTTCTTCTCTCTTTTCCTCCCTCTTTAACACCGCTCGTCGCAGTCTGCATTGCCTTCGTCGCCAACTGATGCCCGTCGCTCGCCTCTCTCCTCTAGCATGGCTAATTGTCGCCTCTAGAGGCGAGACAACGACAAGATAAAGGTTGTGAAAGACATTGCTGAAGGGAAATGAGAGAGAGAACATATATTAATATAATGTTTTAGGTTTAATTCAAAAAAAATATTAAATATATTAATATAATAGACATTAAAATATATATATTAAATATTATATAAAGGCGACGAACAGAGATGAAAAAAGTGGTGATGAAGACGACGAAGGAGAAGATGGAGGTAGCAACGATGGACTAGAGGTGGCGATGGGCTAAAAAATGTTTAAGGAGAGATTTGAAAATATTAGAGTTCTTGGAGAGCAAGATTCTAAAATATTTGATCAACAAAATAAGCTGGTAACAATGTTTTAAGAAAAATTGAAAATAATTTTTCTAAAATGTTGTTAAAATAGTATTTAAGTTTGACAACATTTAATAAATTTGTAACTAAATAAATTATATAACATTTAAATTAAATGACCAACTTATAAATGATCAAACTGCTGAGCCAAATACTCATCTGATCTTGGACTCTCTTGATCAACATTGTAACTAATTAATGTATGACTACAATTTAAGGGAATTTAGTAAAATATTAAATTAAGTTAAGATTTAAGTAAAGAGTTTAATAAATCATACAAAAGATTAAATAAGAATTAACATAATTCTTATATATTATCTTTTATGATGCTCATCTCAATCGCAACTCCTATATATCATCTTCCATGACTCCTATCTCACTTTTTATTATTCACACGACAACAAAAATCACTCGAACCCCATAAATAATTGTTTAAACTAATTTAATATTATAGGTTAAATTTATATTTTTATTTTAATTACCCTCTTGTACTTAAATTTGTAAGTTAATTTAACTCTTTCACTTTGATTTTTTTTCATGTAATAATTTATATTTTTTATTATTTTGATTAAACTCTTATACTTGCATTTTCAAGTTAATTTAATTCATGTATTAGGTTAAATTGACTCGAAACAACGAAAATGAAAGAACACTTAATTCCATTCTAAACTCTAAATACAGGCAAAATATAAAAATTAAATTGAGTTAAAAATATAAATACAGTAATCAAAATAAAAAAAAATAAAATTTAAATTATTATACCAAAAAATATAAAAATAAAAATATAGATTTCACCATAACCCATATCATAGCTTTCATGATCAATATAAACATCCATCCATGCTCAAGTTTGGCTTTGACTGGGCTGCCACCTTTGGGCTTTGCTTTCATTTCATTTCATTTTTGGCTTGCTTGTCGAAAATGAAGAAAAAGAAACATAAACGAATTGTAACAGTAATTTCCAAGGGGCGTACAGAAGGATGGAAGAATTCAACCCACTTTTGGTATGGTATGAATTGATGATATATCAAAATTAGAAGGCAAAAGTTGCAATCCTTCCAAATAAGAGCAAATTCAGACTGCTAACTAACTATACCGAGAGAGGCCATCCACTTCATTGGCCATGGCCTTTCGGTACTGTACACTTAAAAACACACTCTAAAAGGAAGACTCAAACCAGGCACCATTATTTGGGAGAGCTCCGCCATGTTCGCTCAGGCTCCCCTTCAATCTGTAAAATGCTTGCTTGTTCCGAACCGTTCTCAAGGGGCCTGATCGGTTTCCATGCCCGACCGGCAACCCGGGGGCCCCACCCCCTCCCCCGATCAAACTCGAAGCGGAAAACGGTCTGTTTTCCATCTCCTCGAGTGGCCCTGAACTATACTCCATGGTTATGAAAGAAGAGGCCTGCCCATAAGTTAAGCGCGGCGTAATGGCTCCGGCATCATTCCACCAACTGCTTTCGGACGGGCAGAGAGCGCCCTTAAAATCAGAGTACCGAGCAGATGACTCTTTCTGACTACAGCAATCGCCACAAGTCTCGTCTGTATCGTTGCATATGAGTTTCAATGCCTGCACAACCTCCCCCATAAAAGGCCTGTGGGTCACCTCTGGGTGCACGCACATGGAAGCTATGGCTGCAACCTTTGCGATGTCATCAAAGTCGCAGTTTCCAGCCAAGAAAGGATCCACCAACTGTCCCAATCCTTCCCTGCTAGTCAGCAGAGATCGTGCCCAAGTGACAAGGTTCTCTTGTCCCGGGGGCTGAGACATGTCCACAGGTTTCCTTCCAGATAGAAGCTCCAAAAGAACGACCCCATAACTATAAACATCACTTTTCACAAGGAGATGCCCTGTCATTGCATATTCAGGAGCAACGTACCTACAAATCAAGTTACAACTCCATCAGAACATAACTAAATGCCCCACTCTACGCGCCACAATACTCGCAATCAAGAACACTTGGTAAAGCATGCTGTTCAAATCCAAGGTCAATGAATTATTTACTACACTGTATACATGACTTACAGAGTTGGGCAGCCAAATATAAGATAACGAAGCAAATAAGTTTGCCTTTGAGCTTCATCTTTTAAGGGGGGAAAAGGTTTATTTATTTGATTGCGTGCTAAGGTAAAAGGAAAACCATGTTATCAGTTTTTCAATGATGAATTAAGAGGACAAATACTGACTTCCAGAAGATTTCTTAATAACCCTAATGTCCAGGATCACATAGAATAATCTATGGTAATATCTTATCAAACTACTATCCACTGATATAGTTCAGACTGTGTTGAAACACAAGGTCATCATAGTTCAGGATTTAAAGGCTTCTTTAGAAAATTGACAAAATGAGAAGCACAGCACGATTATATATGGTACATACCCGAAAGTTCCCATGACCCGAGTCGACACGTGCTGACTTCCTTCTGTTGCTTCCCTAGCTAACCCAAAATCTGAAACCTTTGGGGTGAAATCTTCTTCTAACAAGATGTTACTAGCCTTGAAATCTCGGTGAATTACACGAGGGTTAGAATCTTCATGAAGATAAGCCAAGCCTCTAGCCGCACCAAGTGCAATCTTTAATCGTGTCTCCCACTCAAGAGGCCCCTTTCTCTTGTCAGCGCCTGAAACACAAGACATGAATAATGTTGGCAGACATACATTTTTGTGCTGATGGCAGAAATTATGTGACTAATTATTCACACAATGCATGATGTTGAATGAAACAAGGTGCGCCACCCATCTATATTAGTACCGTGTAAATGAGACTCAACACTGCCATTGGGAACAAGCTCATAAACCAAGCAGCGGGTGTGATCTTCAATGCATATACCGATGAGTTTCACAAGGTTACGGTGATGCAGTCGGCTTAGCATCTCAATTTCTGAGATAAATTCATTATCCCCATTCTGATTATCCCGTGTAAGCAGTTTAACAGCAACTTCAGTTCTATCTTCCAGGATCCCATGATAAACACGACCAAATCCTCCTTCACCCAAAACCTTTCTTGAACTAAACTTTTCCGTGGCTTTCTCTAGCTCTGCTAGAGCAAAAGTTTGAACAGAAAGAATGGAAGCTTGCATGGCAGAAATGGGGGATATTGATGTTGAGCTTGCCATGCTACTTGATAACATAGCCCCAGTTCCTGCATCAAATGCAGAAATTCACACAATGTGTATGCAAATTTAGATAAGTCAAAAATGACTAAATGAAAGTACTAATCAACCAACAAAATTTAGTACAACAGATAAGCCTGACCATGTCATGTAAGAATTCTGTGTATCTGACTTATGTGATATTGCTAAATACTATATAAATGTTTTAATCTATGCTCAAAATAGAAAAGGAGAGACGTAATAAGGGCAATACAATAGTAAACCAATTGTAATGTTCCCAAATCAATTCCAATACAAAAGTGAGAAAGATAGTTGTAACCTTTATGGTGGAGTACCTTAAGTTGTTAACTTACCTTGAGATTTGGGGACATAAGGATATAAAAGAGACAGTGTCCTTGAATTAATTTTCTTAAACACTAGTGTGAAATTCGTTACCAGCACAAACAAATGCATTTGATGATCCACCTCAACAGACAGTAATAATCCCGCACAATTTGTTTTCCTTACTGAGCAATTCAGTAAATGCAATGGAGGCAATCACTAGTGTTACAGGGAAAGGTAATATAAAATTGTGTGTACCCAGTATATAGATAAGTTCTTTGATCCTAACAATCAAACCCAATAATCAGCCTTGTGACATTGGGAAAATGGCATTATCTATTTTTGGGTATGATACAATGGGGATCAAACACTTCAACTGAAGTGCCCAAGGACAACATTAGCAAGATGGGTATTTTTCACCTAACTTGGTAGTAAATTTACATGCTAACATGAAAGAAATGTGGTGCTGCTAAGACCAGACATCACAATAACACCAGCAATGAGACCTTTCTTAAGCAAGAAAGCATAAACGACTTAATACATGGTAACAAGCTAGACTCAATAAATCCCACATACAAACACAATTTTATCTCTCTGATTTTCTGACTCCCAGTCTTAAGTATATTGTAAAATTGCTCCCAAAAATGGGTCGACAAAGTAGTACTTTGGAAGGTAAGAGTAAAACCTTGCAAATTTTTGGAAGTTGAAACTCAAATCTGATAATCTTAACCATAAAATTTGTCATCCAGAGGCCAAAGGGGCAAAAAGCCTAATAGGCACGCATGTTCATGGCATCATTCTTATTGGCTGATCTTCTATTGAAGCCAGGAAAAGTGAACGAACTAAACTTCAATGTGGTAGGTTCAAAATTTTCAAATATATATATATAAGATTATACACAAGACTAGTAATTACTTTACCCAAGACTTTAAAGTTGTTCAAAATTACACAACAGCCAGATAGGAGGTACAAGGAAGGAGCTTTTAGTGATTGAAATAAATTAGTTTCAGTGGAAAGCCCTATCAAAGTTTGAGTTAAACAACCACCAAAAAGGAGCAAAACGTTACTATGACAGCACAAAGAGAGTTTTAGCAAAGAAGACCCATTTCATTATTCAGGGCAAACTACTCTCGGTTGGCTTTTGGATTTGTATTCTTGCAAATAAAACAAGGAAAAATATCATCACTTTCAAAACTACAAAACAATAATATAAACAGGAAGACATAAAAAAATGCAAAAAGACCTGATGTGTACTGCTAAGCCAATTTTCCAAACCATTTTATGAGCAATTGAAGCAACTATATCCATTTATGGACAGCATTTTTAACAGATAATAACAAAGGAAACTCACCAGGTCTTTTATTAATGGATGGTGTAAAGACAGGACCAACAGCATTTGACGATCTACCAACTGTCCTCCATTTTAAGAGGATGGAAACTGCTCCGCAGAAAACCAACAAGAGTACAAAAGCAGACAAAGCAATGACAAAAATAGTTTTGGCATTCAGCTTCTTGGCATTATTGACAAGATCCGCTGAAACAGGGAATTGCTCACTTCCAGCACTTCCACTTGGACCATTGCCCATAGGACCCTCAGATGGTGGTGAAGAAGGAAGTCCTGTTCAGAACTTTTTCAGACTCTAAAATATCATAGTCACATATAAGAGATAATTAATGAATGGATATAACATGGATACCAGGATTTTTATTTTGATAAATAACTACCTGGATAATTAATGTTTATCACTTCATAATTTCCAAAAAGAGTCGCATTTAGAGGCACCTTTTTCTGCCAAAATCTCTGATAAGTCAACATTGCAGTGGTATTATCAAACTTTTGTCCCAAAGGAACCAAATTAATATCCACCACTGTTTTTTCCTGGTTTTGGCTATCAGCACTGGCACCAATAATTGTCACTTGACTTTGTCTTAGATATGTGCCTGATGCAACCTCAATTTCAAGTTCGTTAACCACAGGAAAGATAGCATAGAGAGATACATCGAACAGAAGTCTGACTTTCATAGGAAAGACACAACCACATGGGGACCCAAGGGGAGTCGAAGTCAGAGGCTCCACACATGTTTGACCACAACCTAGGAAAAAATTTTAAAACCAAAGCCATTAAATATGGTATGAGAAAGAAATTAACAAGGAATCAAAGGGAGCTTGGAACACAAAAATAATATGTGCATTCTTTAAATAGGCAGACTATCACATATGCTATAAAAAATGCTAATAGACCAAGAAAAAAATAGATATGGACAACCAATACAACCTAAATCTGCTACTAATGGCTACCACAAGAAAAGTTTTGCCTCATCAGCAATGGGTCCTGAACCCATCATTTCCAGCAATGGATTTTCTTTTTATTTTTTATTCTGCCTTAACTTTTTACTTAATTTAACTTAGGATTTAATTAACTTGTTTCAATATTTTAATTAGGATTTAATAAGTGTTGTTTGCATCCGAGAGTGGTGTTCAAGCTAAAAGAACAAACTATAGGAGCATTCAAAGAGATTTTTAAAACCATAGGGTGTCTTCGTGAAAATGACCCAACCCAGAAGGGGTCTGGAGGCAGTTTACCCCAAAAAAGTTATATTTTCCATGTTAAGCAAAAGCTTAGAAATATATTGTTACAACAAAACACTAGCAGAGAAGTCACCCTATAAATGTCATAAGACTTATAAATAACAAAAACAACAACAATGAGAACAACAATCACAAGTTTTAATCTCACTACTTATACCAGTGTAAAAAAATGCTTTTACAATTGATTTGTCCATTTAACAACTTCGCTTTAAACAGTAGCCAGTTGTCAATTCATTGTAACTCATATGTAGAGCTGCTTTTGATATGCTTTGGTCTCTAATAAATGCATAATGGCCATAACAGGTCCACAAAAACCATACCTTAATGCTCGTACCAGAGTAGCAATTTAAAGAATGTCTTAGTCTTAGCAATTGGCTCCCTAGTGAATTTTCAGTATAAGATTTTCTTCAAGCAGGTTAAAGAAACCATAAATGGCCTGCCTGGAATTCACTAGCAAACCAATAACAAAGAACTATTTATCCAGTATAAATATTTGTTTTCATGCAAGCTAGAGCAGTAGTTTATTATTTTTTTTTACTAGTGTAAGCTGCTCCTGGCATATTGATTATCCAGCTATCCCTGGACAAAAGGAGACCGTACAATTTCCCCTTATTGGTTTTTTCTTTTTGTTTTTTATATCAAGGATTTCTGTTATAAATGTTGGAAACATCAAGTCACTGCATTTGCTTTTTGAGATACCATGGCCTTACAAAAATAAAATAAAAAAATTGTTGTGGATAGATATGATTCGCTAAAATCTATCTAGCCAAACCCCCCTTGTGGGACTAAGGCTTATAAGAAGGACAATGTCAGTTGCATTTGTACTCATGTTTTCTGGCACTGTAGTTATAAATTCTTAGTATATTGAGATATTAAAAGATGGTCAGAATTAGATAGAGTTTGGAGAATACAACTAAAATATTACCTTGTAATTTGGAAGGAGCTGGGGCAACTGAAATAGGTCTCTTATGATGGCCATGATGATGATGTTTTGGGAAGGTACCTGTGCTAGGACCTAACAGGAATTTTTCAACATCAGGACAAAAATCTTAATGCATAAGAAAACCACAGATATTAATAAAACCCCATGCAGACAAATCATGCAGGGTGCAAAGTCAGAAAGTGGAAGGCTTAAAGAGTTAAGACAATGGATCTGACTGAGTACCTTGAGACACCGGAGATAGAGCAGGAGCAGCAGATGGCTCCCAAGAAGGCTTGAGCCTTGACATATGGGGCAGCCCTGAAGGAGCAAATAATGTTCTCATTGACATATATCTCCCTGCAGAGAGTAATATCAGGCCTCTAAGTTATCTGGTGAAGCATACATGTGTCTACGAATCCATAAATATCAAATGAAAATCAGAATGAGACCTCGATTAGCTGGGATTATCACCAAGACACAAGGAGAGATAAATAGAGAAGCTACAAAAGATAGATTTTTTCAATTTAGGAAGGACCATAGTTGTTAAATCGATATTCGAATCAAGAATCAAAATCCTTATTTTATGAATCGTGAATCGAGAATCGAATCGAATCGTAAGATTCGATACATATTCTCAATTTCAACTATGAATAATATATGTCCATAAAAAATAAATAATGTGCCCACCATGATCAATTCTTTTAAATATAAATAGATAAATAAACTTCTAAATATATTTGCTAAGTTTAAAATTAAACCAAAAGGCAAAAGTATATTCATGTTGCCTTTAA
Source organism: Diospyros kaki (assembly GCA_036245055.1). NCBI lineage: Eukaryota > Viridiplantae > Streptophyta > Magnoliopsida > Ericales > Ebenaceae > Diospyros > Diospyros kaki. The sequence continues at coordinate 41,172,570 of BSEG01000007.1, read as the reverse complement.
ATTCAAATTGGACCAAACCAAACCACTTTCAAAATAACAAGCTAGAAAAAAAAAAAAAAACCTACAACTATAAGGTTACTAATAAACTCCATTGTCCATAATCTTCACTAGTTATCAATCATCTTCATCTTCAAGTTCAAGAGCATCATCATCTTCATCATTTTCATCATCTTCTTTGTTTTCAAAGATAGTCAAATCGAACGAATATTTGATTAAAGCGCACATGCAGACGAAGTCGCACGAATTGGATGAATCGGACGAATTGTGCTATTCATGTGATTCGCGGTCAATTTGTCCATTTCATAGTTGATTCTAAGGAATTTTCTATTCACCCTATAAATGCGACTCGATTTCTGTATGAATCGAGTCAAATCGTATGATTCGAATCGTGAATCGTACGATTCTAAGGGATTTTAGATTCGCCCTATAGATTCGACTCGATTTCTATATGAATCGAGTTGAATCGTACGATTCGAATCGTGAATCGTAAAATTCTAACAACAGTGGGAAGGACGGATATCATATAATATGAACAGGAGTGGAAAATAAAATGCATTTCCTGCTAGATCCCAAGACTCCAACTGGTCTCTCTCAGCTAATCATGACCTGGCAATTTAGGGAGTCCCACTCATCTATCTTTGGTTTTGTAAATTCAATGTTCACTGGGGAGTGGGTTTGTTTATCCTTCTTGTTCCTAGTATCTTCTTGGAGTTTATAGAGGTCCTTGGAGCAAGATGTCAGTTCAAGAGGCCACAAATCCACTTCACGTGGTATCCTTTCAGGTAGCAACTTTGCCAGACCTGGTCCATTCAGTAATCAGTTCAAGGCCAAAGAAGAGAACACACAGAATCAGGCATGCTCATAATCTTTCGATCATGTTTCAATTCTTAAGCAACTACATGCACTGATAACCATTCTTATTGAAACTTAAAAAATAATCAAATATGCAAGAAATTGTTTGATGCCTTTCCTGCCACTTAGAGACATATCAATGTATCCACTAATTAGATGTAAATTGGCGCAATAATCATGAGAGTCATTAGGGAACAGTCAGGAAGCAAAGTTGGCCATCTCATGGCGCTGAAAACTTGTAACGTTATCCATATCCATTTTGCATTTGTCAACATTTAATCCCCTTTGTGCATCAAATGGTCTTGTGTGCAGGTGCACAGACTCCAGACCAGCAAATCACAAATCACAAAAAGCAATAAGTAAAGAAAATGTAGGAATAAGAAAGGAAATTCCATAAACTTAAAGAGAATAATTTTGAGCATTACCATGCTCTGTTGAGATTTTCCTCATAAACAATGTCCGACTTGGCAATAGACTGGGAGACAAGTATATGTGCAGTAGTGGGAGCCCTGAAGCATTAAAAAAAATGCATACCATCAAAATACAAAATAAGCAAGAGTAGATACACTTGCATCAGAGCATATAACTGCCTGTTAAAGTGACTGACATGTATAATTGAATAGTACTCGACACACACTGTTCATCTTATTGATTCTTACAAGAGAGCTACAATTTGATTGAGGTAGCTGCTCTTGTTGATCAAAGCATAATAGACCCAAGAATTTCATAGTTTTGGTCTAGATGATCAATTACTGATAGGATAAGTCCTTGAAACATTTAAGTGGTCAATTAAAGTAAGCATAATTTGGTGCTCAATATTAAATGTTAGACTTAGCTAGCCAACCAAAAAAAAATAGTTTAATATGTTTCACATTCTTCATCAGAGAAAACCATGACATCTGATAATCGCCACACCGGACCCCAAAACTTGCTGCCAAATATACACATCCAATAATAGATATAGGAATAGCCATGATGAAGAACAATGCCCTGCTCAGTCACAACACACTCCGATAAATATCAATGGCATCTCCTATCATGTCAGTATTTCTTTTGTTGTTTTTTTCCTAAATATTGCAGAGCTGGAAGGTGGAAGCAATTCACCCTATCACAATATCCTGCTTGCATGTGGCATCAAAAGATACCGCCTGCAAGTCTGTGAGTGTCATAGACAATCCCAAAGTTTTCAACGCACTATAGGTCAAATTAACATACAGGTGCAATTAGACTTCCCAATAATAGCGTCCATAGTATGACAATTTTAGGGTTCAGAAAGTAATGCATAAATTCTTGATTTCCGTAGATATACTTTACAGACTGGATATATCATCTTGGCACTATCACGTATGTTCTAAAAACAAAATTGCAAGATTGATACACCTTTCTCGGGCTAGATGAAAATAATTACTCCAGTTAACTACATAGTCAAAGTTTTGGCGTGAAAAGCCCCAAGACCCGAAAGTCAATATATTTTTTTCAACTTATCTTAACACCGTTTGGTTGCCCAAAAAAAAACAGCGCAGGAAATGGGAAGAAACAAATTGTGCATTGGACTTCAAATGTCGGAATTCAAAGTTTCTAACTGTGTAGGAAATGAGAAAACAAATGCTTCAGTTGAACCTCAAATAACAGCTTTGTTTACTCCAGCCGATTTCCTGGCCAGTCAGAAAGCAAAACAACGAAAAAACATAATATTCGCATTATCTTCTTTTCATTCCTGTCATGCACCTTTTCTTCCGCTTTGTCGGTAATAAAATAAATGCAAACAGAAAAAACTGTGGATACAAAAAAGAACAAAAGGAAGACCAAAAGTATATATACCAAAGCTAGAGGAAAACAGGCCGAACATAGGCAGAAGAAAACGAAGCAGAAGAAGAGACCGCATCTTCCCTGTTCAGCACGCAGTTCACACACACCATCGTCAGACCCCTACGCTGCCAAGCCCGAGTGCCTCGCCGGAGCCCCGCCTAAGACCTCTAGGTTTCCGGCGATTGTGCTCACTACCACCTGCTTTTCCAGAAACAACACAGCGCATCGCTCTGAACGCGCGACAGCAACCAGAGAAACATGGAGGCACTAAAACCTAGCTCGGGAACAACAATGCGGGAGGGCTCATAGATCCACCAAACGCGGCGAGATCCGAGCAGACAGAGAAGATCAACAGTCGTTTGCAGACAAATACAGTGACAGATCTCCAGCCGCAATCTAGAGAGAGAGAAGAGATATTCGAGCAATGCCGCAGATCTTGGACCGGAAAATGGAACAGATTCGATAGATTTTACGCGGCAGAAGAGAGAGAGAGAGAGTTGCAGGGGGAGAAAGAGAGGAGAAAGACGGTGGAAAGGTGGGTGGCCCTTTTATTGCTGGTGAGCGTCGCTCCAGCACTGTGCTTTTCAGCAACTTGATGGTTGTCTGATCCACGCTCGTGGTCCGCGCGTGGCTTGGCTCACGATTGTCCGTGGGCGGCAATTAAGCTCTGCAGTAAATTACAGTTTTGCCCTCAGCGATCGTACCCCTGGAATTTAATTTGTGACCATGCATTGACCATTGAAGTCATGTTATTACCAAATTCCCGCCATAGTTCGCTTGTCCTTTGTAAATTTTAAAATTTTACAAATTCACCCAAATAGCTTAATTCTTAATAATTATACTTAATTTTTATTATTATAATATTAATTTTGTATTATATTTTATTGAGTAGAGTTGACCATTAACTTTTTTTTTACGCGTAATAAAGTTAAATTAACTAAAAAATATAAATATATGAATATAATTGAACTAAGAAATTATTTTAATTGTCACAAAAAAATATCAAAATATATAAAGTTAAATTAACTATAAAATACAAATATATAAGTATAATAAAAAAAATGAATAATTCAATCGACCAAATGAAAATAATATAAATGTACATGAGTAAAATTATGAATTTAACCAATAATACACAAATACCTACTTATTTTTATTAGATAAATGAAAGTATTATAAATTCTCTTAACAATCTTATTTTATGACGAGGAACTCATGGTCGTTGTTATTTTAATATGAATCAAGTAAAATTGTGAAAGTATATAATAAATTTTGATCTCTTAAATAACATTATTTTGTTTAATTAAGTAACGTTTTTTAGTTTATAGTAAATAATGTTAATGTGGTAAGTTAAATATAATGATGTGGAGCTTACCCCATCAAATTATTGTGTTGAAATAATTAAATAGGTGAGCCCCACATAATCATTATAATGATATAAGGCTTATCTTATCATTATCAAGTCATTATATTAAAATAATTAAATAGATAGACTCCATGTATATAATTATTATATTTAAATTATCACATTAATGATATTTTTTATCAAATCAAATCTCATATATAATATAATAGTTTACAAATCACATATACCAAACATCTCAATCAAAAATTTATGAAGTGATATCCCTATAAATATTGAATCCTAAACAACCAATGTGAAAAACATAACTATTTAACCTTTTGGGGATGTATAATCAATTTGAATTGAAATCAAAATTTATAAAAATATTAGTCTAAATATTAAATAAATATGTAAATTTTCCTTTGATTGAGGGATTATGAATAAAATGAAAACAAAATAACTTTTGACATCAAAAAACCCTTCGTAGAGTCACAAAAATGATAGACATCACCTATAAAATCCTAATCCTTGAGAATATTGGAATATCAGGATAAAAATTTATCTGTAAAAATTATAATCCTAATAGATCTCAGAAAATTATACATTATTCTATAAATAGATAAATCATTATTTCAGAAAACATACATATCTGATACTAATCTCAATATGCTATTCAAGTTTTCGATATTTAATTTAAGTATCGGAGTGTTTGTTTGGAGATTTTCATGTTTATTCTTTTTGTTTTATTTATTGTAAAATCAAAATACTTTAGCGATGACATTTTCACTTAATAAAATGTATTGTCGTGTTCGAATAGTAATATATATATAATAACTTATTTATTTTTTATTTAAAACTAAAATAAGATAAATATCAAATTTTTAAATTAAAAATTAAGCCAAAGTTATTCAATCTTAAATTGAATTAAATTTACCTGTTTAAATTAATCCGGACCAAAATTTGAACACCCTTGTTGACTGCTGTGAGCGTGAGATTGCCTAACGAATTTTAATTGTTTGCTGGTGTCCGCTTGGATATTTTGTTGGCGTCATAGGGTGGGACCCTTGAGAGTGGATAATCTGACGGCCCAGGCTTCCGTTTGTTTGATTGCGAGTACGGTTAGATTTGCTCGTGCGGTAAGTTGAAAATTGCAGGGGCAAAACGGAGAAGGAATGAAAATAACGGGCCAGACTGTAAAACTCCAAAACAACGCGAATAAGATACGAAAAATGGAAAAATAATATTTAAAAAGAAAGAAATAAAATTACGTGAGAAATGCGTAAATAAAATAATATAAAGATGTTTTATAAATATCAAATTTAATATATAAAATTATTTAAAAAGTTATTTAATCTAAAAAAAAGCATAAATATTATAATTAAATTAAAATAAATTAAAAATATAGAGTTAGACACGAAAAAACATGGTTAAATGTGGAATTTTTTCTGTATCTGATTTGTTTGTAAACGAAATACGTTATTGATATTTTTTTAATATTATAAAATTGTTTCAAAATATGTTTTAATTTGCAAAAATTGGCCAAAAACCCTCTTTTGACAATTCGAAAACATTGTAATACTTGCCCGAGACATTTTTATGTATCATAGAGATAAGACCATATCGTGAGTGAATTAGGCCTTTGGATGGTAGAAGGGTGACAAAGTGAAATTATAAAATTTGTCAATAATTTGTTTTATTATTTTATATATACGTTCGTATTTTGATATAAGTTTTGAAATTTAAACACTAATCAACACTCGTATCGATGTAAAGGAAAATATAAAAATCCAACTTAAGCGAATAATTTTTTCTCAATTACGAGTTTTTCATAAATATTTTTTTAATTAAATACTATTATTATACATGATTGATTAATCCAACTTGTTACATGTAAATTAGACACAACAATGATTGATTATGTGCGTGTACTAGTTAAATGAAACAATATTAATTAGTTATGTTATCAAAATAATATTCAATGTAAGATAAATAATTTTGTATGATAATTGTGAAAGCAATCTTCAAACATTCAAATCCATTTTCATGAATTTGAGAAGGATAGTAAAAAGAAAAGTAACTTATTTATGGGCAAATTATATTATAGTACTAGGTTTCATACAAATATGAACATCGTTGATAAATTTAAACGACATATACCTCTCATATTGCCAATATTCTTAAGCTTTGCTAATATTTAAGTGCATGCACATTATTATTAGCAAGTATTTTTTATTTTATAAAAATAATTGAAGTTCAATTTATAGAAAACCTTAATAGTGGGGTTCAAAATGATTGAGAAGGCGATAGAGATACTACAACATATATGGAATGTAAAAAATTAGAGATCCATTACATTATTAGAGAATATGGGGTTCATCAATGTTGAATCTCTTCACCTATCTCTATTTATATAAACACGTTATATTAGACAATTGTCGAGTTCACATTTAAAATGAACTGAAAAACCCAATCACCGATATCGTTATTTTATTTATCTTTTACTCTTAATTTGTCTCAATTCTCAATAGCATGTCAACAACTATATGATTGGTAAACACTGTTGTTGGGCTTTTATTTATATATTTTATCTGCATTTGTTTGGTTTGTTTTCAAAACCTACAAAAAATCAGACACAAGTTATTCCATTATCAACGATGATTAAGGACAATAGTAACTTGCATTGGCACACTAACAGTAATATTTTCTATTTTGTCTTTTTTTGTTTGTAACAATTTATAAAAGAGATGACAAAGGAATTTCAACCATTTGTCATTTAATACTATAATTATCTTCATTTCATACTTTCGACTCATATCTTATTATTTTTTTATAAACCTATCGCTTTTCTCTAATATTTTTCAACAATAACAACATAACGCGCTTCCATTTCATTAGCTGGTGCTTTATACATCTTCTTATATGTCATATATTTGTCATGATGGAACCTATTAACTCATTATACATTCACTAAATATATGGATATTAGTTGCAACTTGTCATACTTTTTAATAAATCATTGAAATTAAAAATTAATAAAAATATTAATAAAAGCAAAAGTTCAAATAAATTTGAAAACTTTTATATTTTTTTAATAATTTATCTAATAAATAAAAAATAAATATTTGTATAGATTTATTGGATTTTTTAAATAAATTCATTTTAAAAGTATATTTTGATATGTGAAAATTTATTTTAAATAGATAAATTTGGTTGAAAATTAAAATATTTTTGATAATAGAAAGTGTTTTTTAATATGAAACACGGATATGATCATTAAGGTTGCGTTCTTTTTGTATTTTAAATTTTAAATTTATTTTTAATTTTATGTTTTGATAGTTTAGAAAATTAAAAGCATGTTTTTTTTGTCATTTTAAAAAATTATTTCTTAAAACATAAAATTAAAAAATGCGTTTACTTTAAAATTTTGAGAAAATTTATTTTATGATATTTTATTTAATAAATTTGATTATTAAATGATAAAATTAACAATTTTTAATAAAAATTTACTATTAAAATAAAATAATAAATTTAATTAATAAATTACTCATGATAATTTATATTAAATATTATTATACATAATATATTTGTAATTATAATATAGATATACTATAATTTTTAAATTTTAAATGGATATATAATTTTATTTTTAAAATTTAAGAATAAATTTTTTTATTCTTTTTTTTCTTTTATTTTTTAAAGTAAATATATTTTCATTGTTTTAGAAAATTAAAAACTAAAAATAATTTAAAAACAACAAAAAGAACGTAATCTAAAATTTTGATCGATTAACATTATCGTCACAAATTTAATTAAGGAATGTTAATAATTGTTTTAAGGATATTGTTAAATAATATTAAATACATATTATTTTTAAATAAAATACATTTATTAAATATCGTTCTCAACATTCAAATACTTATATTAATTGATTAAATTATTTAAAACTTGATATATTTATCATCAATTAATAGAATTATTTGAATATTAAAAATAAAATATAATAATTAAATTTTATCTAAAAATAAGGTGCATTTATTGATATTTAACTATCATCTAGTTTAGGGGTGAACATTAAATTGGTTATGAATCGACTAAATTATTCAAATTGAATAAATAAAAGATATGGTAAAAATTAAATTGAATGGATCAAATAGATTCTCCAACAGAATAAATTAAAAATTTGAAAAAATTAAATCGTCCAAAAATTTGAAAAACTAAAAAAATAACAAAATAAAAAATAACATTATTTTTGATATTTCACTCAGTTCGATTATTTTAAATTTATTTAATATAAATATTAAATAAATTAAAATAATCAAAATTATCAAATTTAAAAATGAACTGAACAAACCTACAGCTTAAATCGAAATGGAACATTACTCGTCTTTAATGCCATGTGTATTGCTTAGTTTAATTATTATTTATCGTAAATTTATTTAATGCAAAAAAGACAACTAAGAGAAATAAAAAAAAAACTATTTAAGTCGGCAATTCTTCACAAGTTAAGGGAATTACCGTAATTTCCTAAATTTCAGAGATCCTTTTAAGTCGGCCTATGCAGGCCACAATGTTCCGAGAGAGAGAGAGAGAGAGAGAGAGATTGGGCTGCCCCTCTCTGTGCTTCCTCTGATTCCCAACTATGTATTATCTATTTTAGGGTTCTTTCTTCTTCGCATTTGAATCAAATCAATAAAATAGAAGTGTACCCGCATATATACACACACATATATATATATATAGATAGTTAGAGATGTGGATGTAGGGAAAAGAGGATGAGGATGAGCGTTCTGCAGAGTCATATTAGGGTTTCTGTCGATGCATCCCTCGGCAACTCGTCCCAGAATTAGACTTCTGTGAAGGAAATGACGGAGCGTTCACCGTTTGAGGACGCAAACAGCGTCTCTCACCCTTCGTCACGGCGCAGGTGAGGGAATTTGGGCGAATCTTCTCTTCCTTTACCATCGGAATTCGACCGGGTGCTATCCAGGAACAGCTCCTGGATCTGTAGATTGGAATTGGGAATTCAATTTCGTGTTTCGTTTTGATTAGATATGTTGAGTATGGGAAATTTGCAAATTTTGAAAGGGTCATGCAATTTTTAAATCTGTTCATAACAATAATGGGAATTGTAAAGCGCCGATGCATGTGCAGTTATTGTTGAGATATATAAGGTGACGACCGTGTCTTTAATTATAGTAGTTTACTTATTGCAGCTCATCAACAACTGAATTGTGAGATATTTTTTGGCTTCACTGGTGTTTATATACAAGTGAAGGCAGGGGATTGATATTTTTTGTGATTCACATTTAGCTTCGCATATAATTGAAGATGAGATTGGGAAATTATTGGTTCTTATTCATGAATAAGGGATTTGAGAACTCACATTGGCATAATTAGTCCCCTTGGCTGTTATTTAAGTTGGTTTCAGTTTCATCATATTAGAATTCCATTTCTCTACAACTTTTACAGACCTTCAATAGTCAAAGAAGAAGAGGAAGAAGAAGAAGAAGTGCCGCACTTGGAATATCTGCTGCTTAGTGTGATTATATTTGTATGACAAATTTTTTCATTGTATTTTATTCTTTTTGTAAGAATCATATTAACCAACTGTGTTATCCCAAGTTTTCTTTTTTTCTTTTTTCTCTTTTAGTGGTTTGACCAAATTATATTTTCCCTTCATCCCTTTTCTTTCTTTTAAACAAGGACCAGGATACTTGGTCCGACTGGGGCACCCCCATTTGATCCTTGCATTTACACGCACAGTGTGCATGTAAAGTATGTGTGTAAATGCAAGGGCCGAAAGGGGATTTTACCCCCATTTGGCCCAAAATAATTTGTTCTATTTAGACCAAGTATCTTTATCCTTAAATAATTTAGTTTCCAAACACAATGCCCACTCTCCTAGTTCTCTAGTTGTGTTGCTTGTTATTGCCTTAAAGCCATGTGTCTGTCTAAAATTACGGCACACTGTTGTTACCTGTTTCATTTAAGTTAACTAGATGGCTGGCTTCCTTTCTTCAATCTTCATGCGGACTAATACTTCTGATTTTAAGTTGGGTTGCTTTATGCACTTTGCATTTATTGCTCATTATACATCTAGTGAATGTTGTTATGTTATTTAGTGCCGCTTCTCATTCAATGTTATGAAAACTTTGCAGTGGTAGAAATGTATTTTCCTTGTTAGCAAGGAGAGAAGTATGTCCCAGAACAAAATGCTTGCCAAGACGGCAGTGGGGTGATGCTTCCAAATGGGACTCTGAGTTTTCTGAAGCTGCCAAAGATGCGAGACGTGGTCTCTCCTCATGGTATTCCAACAGATTTGTATATTGCAATTTGTGTTTCTTCAGGTCAGAAGAAGTTAAATACCAGGTAGATTACCTGGTAGTGGTTAAAATTTCGTCATTGTTATCTTATTTGAAATTTCTTTCAGGGCTGAGGCAGATTCATTGAGGCATTTATCAGCTAAATATTGTCCATTATTACCTCCCCCACGGTCGACCATTGCAGCAGCATTCAGTCCTGATGGCAAAACCCTTGCTTCTACACAGTTAATTGCTGCTTGCCTTTTCTTTTTTCCCCCATTCACTACAAAACTTGTTTGTATCATTTAATTACTTTTCTGTCCTTTCCGTTGCTTCCAGCGGGGATCATACTGTAAAGATAATTGATTGCCAAAGTGGAAACTGTTTAAAGGTGTTGAGCGGCCATCGGAGAACTCCCTGGGTGGTAAGTCTGAGTTGTACAAGCATGCAATGACATGCTTTGCCTTTTCCTTGGCCTTAATATAGAGAATTTATCATATCAGCTTATAGTTCAGTCAAGATTGTTGTACAAAACAATATATTTGTAGGACAGTTGATATGTAAGTATGCTAGGTCTTTAGAGACAGACTTTAATTATATTTTGTGGAGTTAATTGTATATTTGTGTTCATTGTATAGAAACTAAGGACAAAGTACATGTCAGAAAGTGATGATTTAGGAATTTGCTGGGTGTTCTGAATTTAAAAGGAACCTTGAATCCGCAATGCAAAAAGAGGACAGAAAATTCTCAGTGGTCATGGGTTATAAATTATTATCTGAAAGGGGGAAAAAGTTAACAAGATGAATGATCAATTAATTCTAGTTTTTTACCTTCGCAATAGCTCAAATGTTTCTAAAACTTGGATAAGAAAGTAGTTTTGAAAACATCCTGCAACATGATACTCTACAAGAAACTTAATTAAACATTCCAAAGCCCTTTTCTTTCTTTCTTTGTCTTTTTCTTTTTTGTAGTCCAAGACATAAATATTGGAAGCCTAGAGCTATTAAGAACATCATATAAAATCTTAAAATTCTTTGAAAAATGTCAAATAGGCACTATTTGAATTTGAAATTCTATTTTTCCTTTCCTTAGGGGTTAAGATAGACTTGTTATTTACTTGAAATTGTGCAATTTTTATTTATTCCATATCAAGTTCCTTTTTATCTCCCTGCAAGATTTACTTAGCATGCAATGCAGCGAATACCTTCTTGGATATGAACGTCTTGAAATTTAAGTGATCCATTTATTTTCTCGTTCATTATGACTTTCTATTTTAATTGATTCAAAACTTGTTCTAATCCGTTATATTTCCACTAGTTTATATTTGGAATGTTATAATCACGCGGATGAACCATCCATGGAGCTTTTTCACAAAAATAAAATTTTGTATCAAAGAATTCTCCAAACTGAAACTTGAACCGACCTATTCTCCAAAATAGAACTCTAGCTGCCAGATCAGATTGACAACTCCAAGGGAAAAAAATTATAACTTGACAAGAAAAAATCCAACTCAAGCAAAATGACAGATGTGACTTTTTAGGTAGAAACCGCCATGTGTGGTTTCTACCTAAAAAAGCAGAAACCATGGATGAGCAGAAACTATATCTGGTAGAAATCGCATGTGGTTTCTGTCAACGGATATGTTCCAGATTTGGTGCCAATGATTGATTCCTAAATCAATCAATGATTTCTTGATTTATTTCCTATTCTTGTTGTATATCTTTTATTGTCATTCTTTCCATAGTTGTTGTATCTTACAGATTTGTATTCTTTCCTTATTCTATGATTAGAATCTTGCTAGCATTTAGAAACTTCCTAATCAGTAGAGGAAGTTCTATATATATATATTACTCCCATAAGGGATAATGAGAAAAGGAATTCACATTTTCAGCAAATACTTTTTGACATGGTATCTGTTAACCTTAGGACTCTTAGATTATATCCTTAGGCGAGAAAACCCTCACATAAATCCTCTCAAACACTCTCGGATACAGTGTAAATGTAAGAACAAGAAAAATGAACAACATAAAAGAAATTAACAGAATTTAAAAGATCAAACCAAACAGCATTAGGCGCAGATTTATCCTAGTTCAGAATGCCTTTGGCAATCCTACATCTAACCTTCAAACACCCACCAAGAGCAGCCTTTTATTAGGATGAAACTGATCAGTACAAAGCCCAAACCCTCTCTCAATCCTATCGCTCAAGTACAACCCTTGTTCACTCTAAGAAAACTCAAGAACACAATACACATGCCTCACTTTCTCTAGAACAAAGAATACTCACAATAGAAACAGAGAACTTGACAAGAGAGAAGAGAGATTAGACTGTCGCCCTGCCCTCTTATTTATAGAGGAGGCGGAACCCCCCATATAACTAATAACTATAGGGAAATTACAGTTAGATCTTCAAAGTTTACATTAATTAAACTTTGGCTTAAAAAACCTTAACTGTTTAATAACTTCCCGCCAATAATCTTCAATACTTTACTATCTTCTACCGCACAAACTCTAGGCAAACTTCAACAGTATCAAAGCCATCGACCTACTGCTTCAGTTTTTTGTGCGTTCCTTCCATTTTTTCGGTCTTCATCGACATGTTCTTTCCTCTTGCTATCTCTAGCTATCTTTTGTTCTCTTCATAGCTGAGTTTTTCCTTCTTGGTGTCTCCAGAAAGTTGTTGCTTCATTCATAACCTTTTTTTTTCCGATATGTCAACCACTCCTAATCCGACAGCAACCCCAGAATTGATTGCTACTAGCAGCACAACATATACTCCATTTGTTGGTTCTGGAAGTATAGGATTAAGAGGAGAGTTGCAAAATCTCCAAGCGACCTATAGGTTGGATGGAAAAAATTACCTAAAATGGTCCCAACTCATTCGCACGTTTCTCAAGGGGAAAGGAAAACTTAGCTACTTGCTAGGAACTGGTCCGAAGGAGGGAGATCCTATGTTCTCGGCTTGGGATGAAGAAGACACCTTGGTTATGTCATGGTTGTGGAACTCCATGGTACCCGAAATAAGTGATACCGTGATGTTTCTACCCACAACCAAGGATATTTGGGAAGCTATTAACCTCACTTATTCGAAGGTTAAGGATGCTGCCCAGATATATGAAATAAGGACCAAGGTGGCAGCAACCAAGCAAGGGGGGAAATCCATTATCGAGTATGCTAACATCCTGCAAACCTTATGGCAGGAGTTAGATCATTATCAAAGTCTCAAGATGAAATGCAACAAAGATACTGCTTTACAAAGAAGATTTGTAGAAAAGGAGAGGATATATGATTTTTGGCTAGCCTCAACATGGAATTTGACCCTATAAGAGTTCAAATACTAGGAAAAGATGATTTACCTTCCCTTAATGAGGTAATTTCTCTAATTCATGCTGAAGAAGGAAAGAGAGTAGTAATGTTAGACACTCCTCAACTTGAAAATTCTGCCCTAATCTCTCTAAAGACTCCCAATAAAGAGCTTAGAGATGATAGGAAGGTGGTGGACATAAATATGCTATGGTGTACCTTTTGCAAAAAACCAAGGCACACCATAGACAAGTGTTGGAGATTGCATGGAAAACCAACTACCAAAGGAGGACAATCGAGGGGCCAAGGACATGGTCAAGCCTATATGGCCAGTAGTTCTCAGTAAAGTGAGCAAAAGAAACCAGAACTGGAAGATGAACTTAATAAGGATGAAATTGAAAGGCTAAGAGGTTTTGTTGGAATCTCTTGACAAAAGGACTGCAAAAGGTACCCGTTCCCTTGCACTTTCAGGTATTTCATCTCAATCTCTCTCCTTACATGCTTCAGGAATTACTCAACCTAATAAATGGATCCTAGACTCCGAGACAACTGATCATATGACCCATTTTTCCAATTTGTTCATCACCTACAGCTCATATCCAAGCTCAAAAAAGATAGCCATGGCAGATGGATCCTTGACCACTGTTGCTGGTCAAGGACATATCATTCTCAATGAACATCTTATTCTTAAAGATATTCTCCATGTTCCAAAACTGTTCACTAACTTGATTTCTATGCAAAAGTTAATTCTGGACATCAATTGTAGCGTTAACTTTTCTTCTAATATCTGTAAAATTCAGGGACAAGAGTCGAGGAGGATGATTGGGCTTGCTAGGGCAAAGGCTGGTTTATACTATCTAGATGGACCAAATGGGCAGGAGACAAAGGAGGAGGTTCACCCTATGTCATGTTTAGTTTTGTCCAATAAAGATCAGATTTTGTTATCCCACTCTCGATTTAGTCATCCTTCTTTTTCTACTATTCAAGTCATGTTTCCAGCTTTATTTAGGGATCTTGATATTAAAGATTTTCAATGTTTTGTTTGTGAATTAGCCAAACATAAAAGGGTACCTTATCCTTCATCAAATAAGAGGACTTCCCTTCCATTTTCTCTAATCTATAGTGATGTTTGGGGCCTTGTAACCGTCCCCAATATTTCTGGGGCACGGTGGTTTATTGTGTTTGTGGATGAGTGTACTCGAGTTGTTTGGCTTTTTCTCATGAAAAATCAATTTGAAGTGAGTACAATTTTTCCTTCCTTTTACAACATGATTAGTACTCAATTTGGAGTAGAAATCAAAAGATTGAGATCTGATAATGCTAAAGATTACTTCAATCAGATAATGCTAAAGATTATTTCAATCAATCCCTTACAACTTTCTTTCAGCAAAAGGGAATCATTCATGAGTCCTCTTGTCCTCACGCCCCCTAACAAAATGGGGTGGCAAAAAGAAAAAATGGGTACTTACTAGCTATTATAAGAGCACTTCTCTTCCATCACAATGTCCCTAAGCATTATTGGGGAGAAGCTGCCCTAACAGCTACATTTCTTATAAATCGGTTGCCTTCTAAAATTCTTGATTTCCATAGTCCAATTCAACTCTTGACAAGATTTTTTCCTGATCTTCATATTCTTAGTGGCTGGAAACCAAAAATCTTTGGTTGTGTTGCATTTGTTCATATTCATGGTCCACATCGGAGTAAGTTAGATCCTTGGGCTCTAAAATGCATCTTTGTTGGGTATTCTTCTACTCAAAAAGGGTATAGATGTTATCATCCTCCTACTAAACGATTCTTTATTTTTGCTGATGTGACTTTTGCTGAAAATTTATCCTATTTCAGCAATGATCAGGGTATCCAAAATCAGTCCACTACAAATGAAGATCAACTTCTTTTTCTTCTCGAACTTCGGCCCAATTCTTCTAATTTTTCTCTTGCTGATCCTAAAGATGTTCCTAACATGACTTAGGAGGAGCTTGACCCTAAGACACCTCATCCATTGTAGGTCTACTCAAGATGACATCCATCAACTCATTGCCCAATCCAAGTTCCTACATCTAATCCATCTCTTGCATCGGCTGTCAGTCCTCAATCTATTACAGTCCTCAATCTATTACAAATGATGACATTGCCAGCCCTTTTAATCCCACATTAGGTAACTCTTATATTCCTGAGCCTATGGATTCTGTTTGTGAATCTCCAAATGACCTTGATTGGCCCATTGCCCTTAGGAAAGGCACAAGAGCATGTACCAAACACTATTTACACTTGTTCTTGTCCTATTCCAAGTTATCTTTTCCACATAAAACCCTTTTTAACTAGCCTTCACAACATTCCCATTCCTAAACATTTTTTCGAAGCTTTGAAGGATGAGAATCGGAGAAATGCTACGGATGTCGAGATGGTAGCCCTAGAAAAGAACAATACTTGGGACTTAGTTCCATTGCCCAAGAGTAAACACCCGGTTGGATGTAAGTGGGTTTACACCTTAAAGTACAAATTAGATGGGTCTCTTGATCGGTACATAGCACGCCTTGTGGCCAAGGGCTATACTCAGGTAAATGGGGTGGATTATCTAGATACATTTGCTCCGGTTGCTAAGCTCAATACTGTAAGAGTGCTTCTATCCCTAGCTGCAAATTTAGGTTGGTCACTTCACCAATTTGATGTTAAAAATGCGTTTTTGCATGGGGATCTAGAAGAAGAGGTGTTGTTATGTCCCTAGGAGGATTAGAAGGATAATATTGTGATAGGGATATAATAAAGGAGTAATATTGTAATATAATTATATTAGTTTGTTATGAGATATTTTAGTTAGTGGTTAGAAGCACATGGGTGCTGTTATGCAATTAGCTAGAAGCTGATAATGCCTATAAAAGGCCGCTGTAAACAGAGGAATGGGGATGCTGATTTTGATAATTGAATTCTCAATTCTCTCAAGCTTTCTCTCCAATCTCTCTCTCTCTCTCTCTCGTTCTTTTCCATTCTCCCTCAATTCTCTCTAATTTCTTCCCCCATTCTTCTTCAATTTCCCCTCTATATTCTTAACCTTAATTCTATCAGATCCTTCCGATTTCCATTATAGTCCTAGGCTAAACCTTAGGACCATGACATGTGTACATGGCTTTGCCACTAGGGTATAGCCCAAACATTCGGGGGAATATGGTACGCAAGTTGAACAAAGCTTTGTATGGCCTTAAACAGTCTCCTAAGGGTTGGTTTGGCTGGTTTGCACAGGTTATGTTAAATCTCGGATATAAACCAAGTCAAGGGGATCATACTCTTTTTATCCATCACTCAGCCACATGGGGAGTGACGGTGCTAATTGTTTATGTTGATGACATTGTAGTCACAGGAAATGACGAGGAAGGAAGGAGAAAACTCAGAGACTGCTTGATTCGTGAATTTGACAACAAAGAGTTGGGGCGGTTAAAATACTTCTTAGGTATAGAAGTTGCCCATTCTAGGGCAGGTATCTTCATTTCCTAACAAAAGTATATTGTGGATCTTCTAAAGGAGACAGGGTTGTTAGGTTGCAAGGCAGCTGCAACTCTAATCGAGCCTAATCACAAGTTGGGTGAGTTCCTAGAGGAGAAGGTAGTTGACAAGGGGTCCTACCAACGGCTGGTAGGCAAGTTGATTTATTTAGGCCATACCCAGCCAGATATTGCCTATGCAGTAGGAGTAGTAAGCCAGTTCATGCATGAGCCTAAAGAGACCCATCTAAGAGTTGTTTACAGAATATTACATTATTTGAAAGGAACACCAAGGAAGGGAATTATGTTTAAAAGAGGTCAGGGTATGAGTATTGAGGCCTATATAGATGCAGATTATGCTGGCTCAATGGTGGATTGGAGGTCTATTTCGGGTTATTGTACTTTCCTAGGAGGCAACCTTGTGACTTGGAGGAACAAAAAACATGTTGTAGCTCGGTCTAGTGCAGAGGTGGAGTTTAGATCAATGGCTCTAGGTGTTTGTGAACTACTTTGGTTGAAAATTCTTTTAGATGATCTGAAAATTGAAGTGATAGGTCCTATGAGACTCTATTATGACAATAAATCAGCCATAAGTATTGTTCACAATCCAGTTCAACATTATAGAACTAAACATGTTGAAGTAGACAGACATTTCATCAAGGAAAAGTTGGATAGCGGCTTAATTTGTACTCCGTATATACCTTCTTGTGATCAGCTAGCAGATATTCTAACTAAAGGACTATCAGCAGCCGTATGCCAAAGAATTATCTGCAAGTTTGGAATGGATGATATCCACTCTCAAGCTTGAGGGTGAGTGTCAGCGGATATGTTCCAGATTTGGTGCCAATGATTGATTCCTAAATCAATCAATGATTTCTTGATTTATTTCCTATTCTTGTTGTATATCTTTTATTGTCATTCTTTCCATAGTAGTTGTATCTTACAGATTTGTATTCTTTCCTTATTCTAGCATTAGAATCTTGCTAGCATTTTAGTAGAGGAAGTTCTATATATATATATATATATATATATATTACTCCCACAAGGGATAATGAGAAAAGGAATTCACATTTTCAGCAAATACTTTTTGACAGTTTCTGCCAAAATGCTGAAACTGCTGGAGACAAGGTTTCTGCTTTTTGGTAGAAAACAGTTTTTTCTCTTTCAGTTATCATTTTCTTTTTTTCTCTTGAAGTTATCAATCTGACATGGAAAATAGAGTTTTATTCTGGAAATAGTTAGGTTGGAGTTTTAGTTTGAAATGATCTTTAATCGAAAGTTTTATTTTTGTGAAAAAATCACCATGTATGGCCTATATCTTATGTGATCACGGGCTTTTACAGGTTAGGTTCCATCCGAAGCATCCAGAAAAACTTGCAAGTGGAAGTTTGGATCATGAAGTTCGGCTATGGGATGCAAATACATCAGAGTGCATTGGATCTCGTGATTTTTGTAAATTCTTCCTGTCTTTATCATTATTATTATTATTATTATTGTTACCATTCACTTGGAGGATGTGAATCAAATTGCAGTCTTTTCCCCTTCCTCTTCACAGACCGTCCTATTGCCTCAATTGCTTTCCATGCTGAAGGGGAAGTCCTTGCCGTTGCTTCAGGTCACAAGGTCTTCATTCTTAACTTTTCTCTTATGATTCTATCATGTTATATTGTTACCTTTTAAAAGTTTTTCCACTTTTAGCATGTAGTATTTGTAAGTCTTATTTTTGCAACATAATATATTCACTTTGGAATTCAATTTTAGCTATATATATGGCACTACAATAAGAGAGGGGAGACTTCCTCACCTACCATTGTATTGAAGACAAGGCGCTCACTTCGAGCAGTGCATTTTCATCCGCATGGCTCTCCCTTCCTCTTAACTGCTGAGGTGAAATTCTTCTGTGGGATTTTTGTTAGTTGTTTACTTCTTCCACCTTATAGATTACATCATTGGACTCATATGCAGGTCAATGATCTTGACTCTTCAGATTCATCAATGACATCGGCAACGTCATCAGGATCTTTATGCTATCCTCCTCCTGCAGTTTATGTGACCAATGTGCATTCAGGTGACTGTCTTAGTATGGCTGCCGAGCTATCTTTGATGTCTTTACCTTTTTCACACTTGCCTCCATTTGCAAGAGAGGATTCAAGGACAGATCCACATGTTGGTAGCAGACATGTTAGTCCATGTCAAGACATGGAAGTGGGCTCTTCTGCTTCAATGATTGCAAATGCTGTGGAACAGCATGATCACATGGAGATGTCTCCTGCTATAGCTTCTAACTCATATGCTGCAATGGAATACACTTTAACTGACTATTGCCCTAATGGAGTGCAAGATTCTGTTGGTGACACCACCATGGATGCTACAAATATAAACGGCGTGCAAGCCATAGAGGGATACCAGCAGAATTTGATTTCTGAAGCTACTGGAGTACCTGGATCTGTTGGTTTTCAGCCAGATACAGTTTTCAGAAAACATCAATTTTTACATTCTAGAGATCCGACATGTTGGGAGCTACCGTTTCTGCAAGGATGGTTAATGGGTCAAAGTCAAGCTGGCATACCTGTGATGCTTCCTGTTGATAGTGACAGGCATGGACATCCATCCGGATATCCTGGAGCCAGTCCTTCTACATCATCTGGTTTGACTGCTTGTAATTGGGGGATTCCAATAGATTCGTTGGCAATGCCATCCAGTGCTAATAGAGATTTGGCTTCAGGAGGATCTGGCTCACGGGATCGTTCTTCACGGGCCTGTTTGGTTCCTGCATCAAACTCTATACAGGGTGCTGGTTCTACTATTGCACCCCATGTTGGGAGTGGTTCTCTTCCCATTATTAGTAGAATTCAGTCTGAAATTGCTGCATCACTTGCTGCTACAGCAAATGCAGAGTTACCTTGCACTGTGAAGTTACGAATATGGTCACATGATATAGAAAGTCCTTCTGACCCGCTTGACGCTCAAAGATGTCGCCTGACCATACCACATGCTGTCCTTTGTAGGTATGTCTGGAAAACTTCATTCCTACTTCTTTCTTGATTACTGTTAACTTATTTAGATCTATTTGTGTAAAGCCAGGGAAACATTTTGTTTCTAGAAGCAAGGTCATGATGTGACATGCATAATAAAGGAGCATCATTAGTTCACAAGGCTCCCCTCTTTGTGAGGGTTGGGCGAGTGGAACAAGTCTTTAGAAAAAAGAGATAGAGGAAGACCAAGAAAAGCTTGGTGGGAGACTCTTAGTCTTATTATGAGTTATAAAGGCCTTACAAATGATAAGACCATAGATAGAAATGATTGGCAAGCTAGATTCATGTACTCGACCTCACATAGTGGGATTAATGCTTGCTATGTTGTTTCTGTGGCATTTGAACTTATTTTGTTCAAATTCTGTTACAAAACTTTTACTTTCTTTCTTTCTCTCATGTGATCTTGTATATGGCTTAGCATCATATGCTGCAATGTGATTACAGTGAAATGGGAGCCCATTTTTCACCTTGTGGGAGATTTTTGGCTGCCTGTGTTGCATGTGTACTTCCACAAACAGAAGCTGATACAGGTTTGTTAACACAAGTTTATCAAGATGCCTCAGGAGCTGGGACATCCCCGACCCGTCACCCGATCTCTGCGCACCAAGTCATTTATGAGCTTCGCATATTTTCTCTTGAGGAGGCAACGTAAATCTCCAACCCTTTCATCTATTTGTTAGATCCGTTTGATTTCAATTCCATGACACAGAATTTTCATTATTTATGTAGCTTTGGTTCTGTGCTTGTGTCTCGGGCAATTAGAGCTGCACATTGTCTTACTTCAATCCAGGTTAGTTGTTATATGTAGATGCATGGAAATGTAGCTTGTAGCATGTCTTTACTCAGTACCGATTATTGTCCTGTTCTCATTGTGTAAATCGTGCTTCCCCCTTCTAAAAATTTATGTAAGATGATTTCACGTTTTAGTGTAGCTATACAAATTGTATAGACCTTATCATCATGTTAAATCATATATTTTATTTAGGTTTTTATGATGCAATATCTTAGATTATTTCATTAATCTTCTTAAAAACCTTAAATGAACTACTGCAGGCGTTAGTTTTATTAGGACTTTCAACAGATTATGTGTAATAGGTGATAGAAGATTATCATTTTGGATAGGAGTAATTTAAAAAGTTATGTAGGTGTTTTAAGAGTCTTATAAAGCCTGTAAATATAATTTACTTATTGTTTTGAAATTATGGTTTCTTTTTTGATAATTTAAAATTCTTTTTTGATAATTTAAAATTATGATGTTGAGAATAAATAAAAGTTAATACTTTGAAGAGCTTTGAACTCCCCCCTTCCCTTGGGGTCTTCTTCTTTCTTTCTTTTTTTTCCTTCCCTGTTCTGGTTTTCTTTTGGGTTTCTGTTCTCTCTTTCCTCAATTTCTCCTTCTCTGTTTCCACACACCCTCTCCTGCTCCTGTTCATCTCGTTATTCTATTCTTCTTGTCATCTTCTTCTACTCCAATTTCTTTCTTCTCTTTCTGGATTAAATTCCTTTTATTTTATTTTTTAATGTTTGCAACTTCTTGTTCTTTCTGCCCTCTTCATATCCATATATTTATCTGCATTCTTCTTCTTCTAGAGCTAATGCATCAGATGCCGTATGTGGTCTTTGAATAGGCTTAGATCCAGCATCTGTCCTTTTTCCT
Organism: Diospyros kaki; assembly: GCA_036245055.1. NCBI lineage: Eukaryota > Viridiplantae > Streptophyta > Magnoliopsida > Ericales > Ebenaceae > Diospyros > Diospyros kaki. The sequence continues at coordinate 41,150,792 of BSEG01000007.1, read as the reverse complement.
TCAGTGTAGCCTTCTTTGCCTCCCGCCATTGCCACACCTATGAAAAGAAAAATGAAGAAGAAAAAGTAAAATAGTGAAAAATTGGAAAAAATTGCTAATAAAAAATGAATTGTTTGATTTTAATGCAATAAACATTTAATGTGTCAATTTTTTCATTTCTTTGGAGCCTGAGGCACTTGAAAGTGTAAACCTTCCCTATATATATATTTGTACACAATTCTTATTAGCCATGTTAGCATATTAAACTTTATGAAAGTTGAACTTGTGTATTACATTCATGCAGTTCTCACCTACTTCCGAGCACCTATTGCTTGCTTATGGTCGGCGACATAGTTCTCTTCTTAAAAGCATTATCATTAATGGAGAAACATCATTGCCTCTTTACACTGTTTTGGAGGTAATGCTCACTCCTTCCCCTTGTCTGTACAATTCATAGTGTTCATGTTTTTTCTCACTGTGGAACTCGCCTTCACTCATTCTTGAGCATGCATGTAAATTAGAAGGGGCTATCAAGTCGTGGAAAATAGGCCCTATTTCTGAAATATTTTTTCACAGAAAATAGAAATGTGGAGAAAACATTTGAGTTTTCCAAATTTATATTTAGTGTTAGAAAATATCTTTAGGATCCTTCCACTGTTTTCTTTACAAAGGTAATGGGAGTTTTCCCCATGTTTTCCAATAGAAATCATGAGTTTCCAACCTGCCCCAAATCAATTAATATTGTTAGAAATAGTAAAAGTATCAATTTTAAAATTTACTATTACTGAATCATGTTGCAATATAGAAATATAAAAATATGACTACATAGAAAATTGACTAAAAATAAACAATTTATTATACATTTATACCATAATATTATAATTTTAAATTAACTAATAATCAACAATGTTGTAATATTAACAATATAAAAAATATTAGTATTACAAGAAGAAAATAATTAATAAATAGTAAAATTGGCTAATTTTAAATAGTAAAATCATTAACAATAGTACAAGAAAAATAATATTTCTAAAATTTCTGAAAATAATTAAAATTTATAATCAATATTGATAATGATTATCATTAATATTGTAATATTGGTAACACCAAGAATATTGTGATAATATTGTCAACCTAACTTATTCATAATTTTAATAATAATATTATTATAAATTATTATCATAAAAAATATTATATTTGTAATAAAATAGGTAGTTTATTGATAGTATCAATTTTATAATGCAACAATCAAAACTCTATTTATTAATTTTATAATAATATAATATTAATATTATTAGAGTCCAACCTTTGGTGGCAATGGTAAGATTTGCTTCTTCGTGAGAAGAGCTAGAAGGTCACAGGTTTGAGTTATGCAAACAGCCTCTTTTGTAACTGCTCGCTTTTCATGTTGAAGTTACTCTTCAGTTAGAAATGGATTAGAATAATTGTTTCTAGCAAATTATGATCCCTCAATTTTACATTCCATGGCAATTATAAATTGATAGGTCATTGTATCTTTAGTCCATAAAGTTTTAAGACACTTGGAATTTAATGTTGTATATGTCTCATATTCATGAATGCTCATTTTTGTCTTCTATAATGAATTTATTTGTACTTGTCTAGTAAAGAGTACAATGAAATGATAAAAAAAAATCTGAATTGTATTTGATTTACTGATAACCATTGTTAATCAAGAAATGAGAGAATCAATACATTTAATAGTTCCAGAGGTATGCATTAGTATTTGTCTTGTTTAGTTTATCATATTATGATTTATGCAATTCAGAAGGGTTGACGACTCTGATTGTTCCTGAGGCATATGTGGAACTGAAGATGTGCTATTTAATTCCTATCTATTTTCCTTTCCTGGGTCTCAGGTATATCGAGTTTCAGATATGGAACTTGTTAGTGTACTTCCTAGTGCAGAAGATGAGGTCAATGTAGCTTGCTTTCATCCTTTAGCAGGTGGTGGTCTTGTGTATGGAACCAAGGTGCGTTAGCTAGGCTTTACATTGTTTTTTGCATTATCTTGTTGAAGTTCTTTTATGTAGTTAGCTGTCAATTGCAGGAAGGAAAACTTAGGGTTTTGCAGTATGATGGCTCTCACAAGAAGAGTATTATTGGACCAAATTTCTTTTCGGAGGAAAATATGCTTGAGGTAGGACAATGCCCCAGGTTATGGTAGAGGTTCCATGATTCCTTCTGTTCATTCACTTGTTTATACCAAATTGCTACTTGAACATCTTCATTTTGCTCATCCCAAGCCGGGGACATTTTATCGAACTGAGATATATTTGCTAACAGTTCCAACTTTTCTTTCATTTTGATTATAGCATTTTATGTATGGTGCTGTCTGAGTTTGATAGAGCTTTAAATTTTTAGTTTTTTTTTTTTTTGGGTGTGTTTAATATCTGTTTTAAGTCAAAAAATGATGACATGTTATTTAGTCATTTTGTTTTGCTTTGAGTTTTATTTTTTATTCTTCTTTTCTTTTTTCCTCCTACCATCGACTACAGATTTGCTCAGTTGTTGGAATATAGGAGAGAAATGGGGAAAAAAGGAGTAAAAAGAAGAAGAAAGGAAGAGACTAACAAAGAGAAGAAGAGGAAGAGGATCTCCATGGTTTATAGAAAATAAATAGAACCTTGCTTCATTTACTTCTTGGAAAAATGTAACTTTGGTATCTCCAAGGACCTTGTTAACTGGAGGAGAAAAAAATAAAAATAAAAAAACACCATGGTACCGATGTACTACAAATCTTGAAATCTGTATTATGAGTGGAAATTAAAGGTGAGTGGTAGTGGAAGGCCCTTACGATTTGGAGTGTTCCACAAAATGGTAATGACATTTGTTCTGTCTGCTAGAAGTGTATGAATATAACTTTGATATTTTTGAAAATCTTACTGACAAAACTATTGCCACTTTCTTCTTTACTCTGGCTCTGATCTTTTGTTTTATATGTGTGATAGCATTGTTTGAAGGCAAGTTAATTGAAGCATGATTGTACTGTTATATGTAATAGGAATGAATGTGGTAGGGCACATGTTGTCACGACAACACTTCCTATTAGCATCAATTTTATTTTATTTTATCATGCTGTAATTCATAGCTTATTTTACTGCTTGGATTTACTAGTTATTGCTGTAATTTCTAGAATAGTTGTTAGCAGTTTGTTAGCCAAGGATTGCCACATGTAAAGGGGCTAAAATAGGACAAAATATATTGTTACAGCCGTTAGACAGGAGGGAATCACCTGTGGCAACGACTATCCTACTGAGTATATCACCTTCTAAGTCTCTCTTTGAACAGTAACATTGATGAATAACAAATTCTGAATTCCTCTCTACTATCTCTCTCCCTCTCTCTTCTAAATTCTTCTCTCTCTCTCTCTCTCTCTCTCTCTCTCTTCCTTCTCTCTGTTTTCCTTTGCAAACCGATTGCATCTTCCTAATTCCAACTAAATTAGGAGTGCGATTCTATTGTCACCTCATTACTGTGACAATTTTGGTATCAAAGCACCGGTTCTCAGCCGAAGCTACTAGGTTGGTGCGATGGCAGAAGGAACCCACACGAAGAACTTTGAGACACAATTGCAGCAAGTCAGCTCAACTATGTCGGAATTCTAGAAGAGGATTTACCAATTGGAGATCGGGGGTGTACAAGACCATGAGTTGATCATGGTGATGGATCGCAAGTTGGAGAGTTTGTTGGAAGAAATGGAACAGAGGTTGGAAGGGTCCATGGCAAGGTTGTGAGAAGACATGGGGGCACAGATGCAACAATTTATGATCATGTTTACTCGCCAAAACACGATAAGAGTAGCTCTTGACTTTCCTCCAGGGATGAACCAATATTACCGGGAAATAGAATGAATATGATGGAAGGGATCTCAAAGATTGAGGTAGATCCTGAGGAGGGATTGGAGGGAGTTATGGGTAGGGAAGGAATGAGCAGCCTCATACCCATCCTCTGGGGTTTCCCATGCCCCAGATGGAGATACTGGTATTCGAAGGAGCTAACCCCCGATGATGGTTGAGGAAATGTGAGAGGTTATTCAATTGGCACAACATACGAAGGGGGCAGAGGGTATCGTTAGCCACTGCTTACTTGAAAAACAAAGGAAGAGGACATTGGGGAGGATGGAGAGGAAGATAATGGGGAGATCTCAATTCATGTTTTGAAGGGAGTAGCTAACAATAAAATTATTAAGGTGGAGAGTCAAGCTAACGGGTGTAATTTGATGATTCTAATTGACAGTAGGAGTACTTACAGCTTTCTTGATGAAAGCACGACCAAAAGACTCAAATGTCAGTTCACGAGAACCCACCTTTGAGTGTGACAGTGGCCAACGGAAGTCGAGTGATGAGTAATGCAGCCTGTAATGGCTTTGGTTGGGAGATGCAAGGGAGAGATTTGAGGCAGACCTGAGGCTACTGCAGCTAGGTGGTTGTGATGTAGTTCTTGGAGTGGATTGGATGAAAAGGGGGTGAGCCCCATTAGGTTTGACTTCAATCAGATGGAGGTCTCCTTTGGGAAGGAAGGAAGGAAGATGACGTTGACAGGGAGAAAAGAAATGGGGGCATGCAAAATGATTTCTGGGAAAAGATTGTAAAAGGTGATCAAGGGAAAGTGGAGTCAATTGGCAAATCTATTCTAAATTGTGGCCCTAGAGGATAGCCATGTTGAACAAAGGGGGAAAGGAGAAATATTCCTGACAATCAACACATCAGCACACCCCAAGGTATGTTTGACCAGGTACATCACTTAGATTCTCTTAATACATTGCTGGAAGAGTATGAGGATTTATTTGTTGAGCCCACATCCCTTCCTCCCTACTAGAATTTTTTACCACACTATAAACCTAAAGCCAAACATGGAACCGGTTAACATTAGGTCTTACTGGTACCACCCAATCCAAAAGAATGAAATTGAGAAAATGGTTAGGGATATTCTTCAACAATCTATCATTCGCCCTAGCCAAAACCCTTTTGCTTCCCTTGTTTTATTAGTTAAGAAAAAAGATGGATCATGGCAATTTTGTATGGATTACTGCCAACTCAATGCCATTACCATCAAGGATAAGTTCCCCATACCCCTTGTTGAAGACTTTTTAGATGAATTGCACAATGCCTAAATCTTTTTAAGCTTGACTTACGTTCGGGTTATCACCAAATTAGAATGGGGCTCGAGGACATATCTAAAACAACCTTTAGAACCCACCATGGGCATTTTGAATTCTTGGTGATATCCTTTGGGCTCACCAATGCCCCAACTACTTTTCAATCCCTCATGAACATAATTTTTGAACCTACTTTCGAAAATTTATATGGGCATTCTTTGATAATATACTCATTTATATCCCTATTTTTGATCAACACCTATCCCACCTAAAGACCACCCTTGAGATCCTCAGATCTAATTAGCTCTTTATTAAGAAATCTAAGTGTGCTTTTGGTCAAGGGTAGATTGAGTATTTGGGGCATGTCTTATCCCGGGAAGGTGTTAGCACGAATACAAGGAAAGTAGAAGCTATGGTGTCTTGGCCAAGGCCTACATCGGTGAGGGGGGCTAAGAGGGTTTTTAGGATTAATTAGGTACTACAACCGGTTTGTGAAGGATTATGGGACCATTAGCAAGCCTCTAACAGGCATTTTGAAGAAAGGGGGATTCAATTGGGGGCCCTTAGCTGAAGAGGCTTTTGAGAAGCTGAAGGGGGCCATGAGCAGGGTGTCGGTTCTAGGGCTGCCCGACTTTAAAAAACCTTTTGTTCTAGAAACTGATGCAAGTGGAACGGGCATTGGGGCAGTGCTGGTACATGAAGGACAACCATTAGCATTTTTGAGTACTTGAGCCCTAAGCATTCGGGGCTCAACATCTATGAAAAAGAATTTATAGTTGTAATGATGGTTGTTGACAAGTGGAGGCATTATTTGGAAGGAGGCAGATTCATAATTAGGATCGATCATGAAAGCCTAAGGTTTTTGTTACAACATAAACTATATACTTTGCTACAAAAGAAGGGCATGTCTAAGCTGACGGGCCTTGATTATACCATACAATATAGGAAGGGAAGAGAAAATATTGCGGCTAATGCTCTATCAAGGCACCATGAGGAAGAGAGTGCAACAACCATAACCCCGGTGGTCCTGGAGTGGTACCAAGAGGTGATTAAAAGTTATGAGGGAGATGAGAAGATAAAAGAGCTGCTGAAAAGGTTGTTCGTGGGATCCAAAGTAGAAGAAGGGTACACCTTAGTTGAAGGAATGCTGAGATACCAGGGGAGAGTGGTGATTGGGGATAATGCAGAACTCAAGGGTAAAATCATGCAAGCCTTACATGAGTCTCCTTTAGGGGGGCACTTGGGAGTGCAAAACACCTACTTGAGAGTTAGGTAGCTCTTTCATTGGTTGGGAATGAGAACAAAAGTTAAGATGTTTGTGATGGCTTGTGACACTTGCAAAAGGTGTACGTTAGAAACCGTAGCCTACCCCGGGTTATTACAGTCACTGCCTATCCCTAGCCAAACTTGGTCGAGTGTGTCCATAGATTTTGTGAAAGGGTTACCCAAATCAGAGGGAAAAGACAGTATATTGGTGGTAATGGATTGGTTTATCAAATTTGTTTATTTTATAGGATTGACTCATCCTTATACAACTCAAGAAATGGCTAGGGCCTTCTTAGACTGAGTGGTCAAGTTGCATGGAACCCCTAAGTACATTGTTTCAGATCAGGACAAAATTTTTACTAGTTTGATGTGGCGGGAACTCATGAGGGTCTTGGGAACTAAATTGAGCATGTCTACAACATACCATCCTCAATCAGATGGGCAGATTGAGAAGGTGAACCAAACCTTAGAGACCTATCTAAGGTGCATTTGCCTTTTACAGCCGAAGGAGTGGCATAGGTGGTTATCTTTGGCTCAATGGTGGTATAACACCAACCACCATTCTTCTATCAACATGTCCCCCTTCGAGGCCCTATTTGGATACAAACCACCTATCCTACTTGCCGTGGGAGGAGGCTCTAATGTAGCAACAATGGAATGACTATCTGCAGCAACGAAAAAGGGTATCACAACAATTGAAGCAAGAACTAGCAGCTGCCCAAAATCGAATGAAACGAACGGCTAATAGGAGAAGGAGTGAGAGGGAGTTTGCTGTAGGGGACGAGGTGTACTTGAGGTTGAGATACCCCCATATAAAGTCAATTACTCATGGAAAGGTAACTAAGCTTAGTCCCAAGTACTTCGGGCCTTTTCCCATAGAGGCTAAGGTAGGAAAGGTGGCAATACCGTCTAAGGCTACCAACAGAGTCCCAAATCCATCCAGTATTTCATGTGTCCCTTCTAAAGAGTTTTGTGGGAGTACAACTGGTGAGTACTGTCTTACCTATACTTCCTAGAGAAACTAACAAACCGATGGAACTAGAAGCTATTATTGAAAGGAGGGTGATATACTAGCACAGGGCTCCCTTGATTCAAGTATTGCTCAAGTGGAAAGACAATTCGTCTGATTGCAGCACTTGGGAGTACCTCCCGCACCCTTCTGAAGCAGTTCCCGAGGACAGCCAGCCTCCTTAAAATTTCTTGAGGACAAGAAATCGGTTAAGGGAGGGGAAATTGTCACGACAACACTTCCTATTAGCATCAATTTTTTTTTTATCATGCTGCAATTCATAGCTTATTTTACTGATTGAATTTACTAGTTATTGTTGTAATTTCTAGAATAGTTGTTAGCGGTTTGTTAACCAAGGATTGCCACGTGTAAAGGGGTTAGAATAGAACAAAATATATTGTTACAGCCGTTGGACAGGAGGGAATCACCTGTGGCAGCTACTATCCTATCGAGTATATCACCTTCCAAGTCTCTCTTGGAACGGTAACATTGATGAATAACAAATTCTGAATTCCTCTCCACTATCTTTCTCTCCCTCTCTCTTCTAAATTCTTCTCTCTCTCTCTCTCTCTTCCTTCTCTATGTTTTCCTCTGCAAACCCTAAACCCTAAACCGATTGCATCTTCCTAATTCCAACTAAATTAGGAGTACAATCTTATTGTCACCTCACTACCGTGACACATGTTCTGACATGTGGTGTGATAGGAGTAATTTTGTATATATTATTACCAGGACCAAATACTTTGTGAGCTATTTTCTTTTTTTTAAAAAACCTGTTAAATAACACATTTAGTTTTTTTCTTTAAATTAATACAAGGGCATACTTTCTAAAACATGGTCGTCATTTTTTCCCCCAATGTTTCAAACCCAAACCCTATTATCCATATATTTTGTTTATCATAACTTGTTTGATAAATAGAATGTATATAAAGAAAGGTAAAGAATGCCTTAAGGGGGCAAAGGTTGGATAGAATCATATATTCTTCTTTTTTTCCTAAAGAACATCTAAGATTATAAATATAAAGAAATGTCAAGCCATACCATTACCAATTTTTAATTTAATAGGATATTAGTATTTTCTGGTAACTTAAGTTTGTAGTCTTTTCAAGTTATTTTCTTTGGTGCAAATATTGTTTTTTTTTGGCACTTCTTGTGCCACTTAAACGTCTTTTTTCCTTGACATTTAGTCATGGAAAATTGTTTTAATTGATTGAAAAGGAATCTGATTTTACCTTCTTGCTTATTACAGGTTCAGACATATGCTTTAGAATGCTAGACACTTGTGTTGTATTCTTCCTGCGAGGTGTGCAATTTTGACTCGGGTAGTATGTGTTTCTAGACCTTTATGCTTCCTGTCATCATTTTATTTGTTGATCTGTTGGAGATATGGATGAACTAATTTGCCTGGTGCTCAATTATTCCAAGATTTTAATAGAGTTGGCATGTGCATTGTAGGAGCACTAGGATCTGGTACTGTATGTTGAGGTTCAGATCATAGCATCTATTATTAGGCTTTGAAGTTTGAAGGACCTGTAAAGTTCAATGCTTAGCTTATTGCTGCTCTTTTTCTATATATGTACAAGAAATTGAGTGGTTTTTGCAAATTTTAAACCTTTATAAGAAACAACGTACAATCAAATTCCTTTTCATCAATTGAAACAATTTTCCTCGACTAGATGTCAAGGGAAAAAGACATGAGTTGATAGTACATGTCAACTTCCTAATAGTTCTCTGCCAACTTCCTTGTGGCCTGACATTATTTTAAGGGGAAAACAAGAGAGAGAGAGAGAGAGAGAGAGAGAGGGCTTGAAGACCGTTTTCGTGTATCCATGTATGAAGTAATATAAATGAAAAGGTTGCTGTTGTAATATTACCATTTATCTGGTGTAATTTTCCTTCTAGGCTTGCTGCATTATTTCTGTGATATGCAATATATGCTTGATAATACATGTTAATTAGTGTTATATCTGTACTAATGTATTGGATAAAAGTGTATTGGTTAGGACTTTACTGAACCAAACTTATCTTTTACATTTAGGACATATTGGATTGGAGAGATTTGACACGTACAGTATTTAATCTGCCAATCTCATGAAAATGTCACTGCATTTAAGTGCCTAGGCAAGGAACCAAGCGGTCCACAAGCAGTGACAAACTGGCAAACCATAGTGGAAGTGATTTGTTTTCCCATTTCCTGTCTATGCTTCTGAAGATTTGAGCAGACTACAAACTGCTTTCTTTATGATCCCGTATTATCATTAGCAACTGCCTCAATTTTTATTTTGGTTTTTAAAATGTGTTTGTTGCATGGAATAGAATGTTGTTGTTTATCTTCGGTTGACAGCCCAAGTTGTCTCTCCAGGAATGGCATACCTCTCTAATGGGGCAGCCGTTGCAGCATTGCTAGAAATGGGGCTTCTTCAATTAACTTTGTCCTTTCATAGTCATTTTTTTTTGGGTCTACTTGTACAACATCATAGGCCGGAAACTTGTCAGAGGCAAGTTTGCCGTTTGTATTTTCAGTTTCAGTTTATATTCTTCACTGGTTTTGTTTAACTAGTTCAATATAGGCAACTGAAAAAGATCCGACTCCCAGCTGATAGGGTGCTTGTATCAAATTTGCTCTCAGAATGTAGTTTTAGAAAGTGAGCAGCGCGCCAGCAATATTCAGCTTAACATACAGCCTTGGCTTCAAAATCTATTATTATGTTACTGCCATGCATTCAAAAGACGGTCAGTTAGTTTTGTTAGAAAAGCTCACTAGAAATGGACTACTGTGACATTCATGTACAAGTTTATATTAATTTGGATGTTTTATAACCATTAAGAAAGTGTACAAAGGCAGTTGTGAATTTATTTTAAAGCCCGTTAACAGCCGTTGAGAAAGATGAATTTATTGTGAAGAGTTTAGTGGACTAGGGTTTAATGTTTTTACTGTTTTCTTATTGTTATGGGTAACCCTTAGCCTTGGGGCACTTGTTAGTGCTTATGGATTTTAGGGTTTCAGCCTTTGTGCTTGCCTTGCCTGTGTAGGAGTGAGTTGCAAGAATGAAATAAACTTGGTGTTTTCAACTGTGGCTAAGGTGGCGAGATTAATATTTAATGACTATAAAAATGTGTACCCAACTAAAGGTTAGGTTAAAGCTGAAGTCAAAAGTGATGAGTCAGGGGGAGGTGACTTTCCTTGTCTCGGCACCTGTGCCCATTAGAAAATAAAGTACGCCTAAACCGGTGAAGGGCACTGTTTTTAATAACCAAAATGTTATTTAAATATATTTAATTTTTGTTTTTTTGATTGCGACTTCTTTTTGATATCTTTTTTACATTATGACTCGAATTTGTAAAACTTTAGTGTAGATTGTTATTACGAATGACGAGTTTTAAGTGTTTAAATAAATAAATATTTTTAAAATTGACAGTGTAATGTTATCTTATTTGAAAATTAGAGTGTTTCTAGGGTAATTTGATGTGACATATTGGGTGTAAAAATAATATAATTTGGAGATACTGTACATGTGATGTGTTTATAAGAAAGCTTAAATAATGTTTACCCTTATAAAAGAACAACAATGCTATGTTGTCCATATGCGGGTTATGTTGCTCGTCAGTGAAGGGAGCGCGGGTTTTATGTACGTGGCACGTGCATAGGATTTGTGCCCTCTTTATTGATGGATAAATACTATGTTGTTCGTCAATAAACAACATAGTATCATTGTATAAAAGAAATAATGAGTTAGCAATTAAGTGGAGTTTTAGAAAATAGTATTGTTAGAATTTATGATTAATAACGATATTTTTAGTGTTTTTGAAAGTGTGATATAACTGGTTATATTGTTATCAATTATGATTCTTATTATTATTCTTTTTTAGTAAAAATTCAACTCAATCTAGAAGAACCCAGAAGGTAGGAAATCAAGACCAATAGGAGAACTGGTTCAAAAATGGGTTTACATTACGATAGCCAATAGCCAGGCATGAGGCATCCAATCCAAGCCCTTCAATCCTTTGAGATCAACGGCTCACATTCGCTCGACATCGTCATTATCGGTAACCTAACACCTAGAAGGGTGGCCATTCAATGGCCCTTGCCGTCCATGTTGAAATTTTTAGAATTGCTCAGTAGTTAGCAGCTAATCCGGGTGGCCATTTTGAGTCTTAAATTCATTCAAGGGAGTAAAGCTATTCACATCTGATAGATAAATATAAATCATAATGATGGGATACTTTATATGAAAATATTTGACTCGAGAAGATAAAAAGAATAAATTTTATTTTTTTATATTTTTTAAATAAATATATAATGTTAATTAAATATTTTTAAATAGATTGTCACGTTAATGCTATTCTATCTCTAAATAACATTATTATTCTTAAACGAGGGGTATCATCGGGTGACAAAATAAGATAAGATAAAATCATAGTATTGGGCCATCATTGACCAGTCAGCCCTATTCAAAAGCACAGCCTTTAGGGGTTGAACAGGACACATGCATTCACAGATTGATGTTTCCTCCACTTTGACCGAAACAACAACAATAATAATAGATAATATGAAAGGAGAAACGAACCCCCCACCCCAAGTCCAACCCATACAATTGGGAGATGTCGAAGAGAAGATGAACTGAAAGTCCATAAATTAAATGAAAAATATACATCTTCATCTGTCTCTCTTCTTCCATTCCCTCTCTCTCTCTCTCTCTCTCTCTCTCTTCTTCGATCTGCTAATTATAAGAAGAAATTATATATAAAAAGTAGTCAAGATGGCGATGAAGAATTAGGTGAAGACGAGTCAAACTTGTAGTGTTTGTCGACGGCGACGGAGACGTCCCAAGTGCAGCTGAGACCCTTTGGGATTATCACCAGATCGCCGGCCCCAAACTCCACCACCTCCGGCGACCCTTTTGGGTACACTTTAACCTTCCCTCTTAGAAGATAACACGTCTCCTCTGCGTCGAACTTCAGTTGGTACTTCCCCGGAGAGCATCCCCATCTTTTCTCCCCACACAAAACTATACCTCATTAGTCCCAATGGAAAGGTGCTCACATATATACATATATATATCTATAGAGAGAGAGAGAGAGAGAATTAAGAGACAGAGAGAAGAACTTACTTGGGCCAGGACTTGATGCCCAGTTCAGATAGTTGGGATTCGGAAGGGTTTCTCTGGACAATAATTTTTAGGTTAGATGATGAAGAGGATGATGAGCTCGGCTCTGCAGCCATCAAAGTCTGTCTATGCTGAATGCTTGAAGAGAATTAGGATGGTTCTTTGGAAGAGGGTGATGCCACTGTTAGAAAATTTGACTCTCTCTCTCTCTCTCTCTCTCTCTCTATGGACATATATACACGCACAAACAATAAAAAAACAAATCTTTTGTGGGTTTTGTTTGGTGGGAGAAAGAAGGAATTACGGAGTTGGAAGACTGGAGGATAAGAGTTCATAAATATATATACACACACGCATATAATATTGGGCTTCGGGGAGTATATCTATCTATATATATGCTGCCGTGTCATCATGGTCAGAGAGGGATCTAGTCGGCTGGTTGAAGAACATGACATGGGTTTGGTCCAACTCTATTATTACATCAATAATAATACAGTGTTTTCACAGTTTTGTTTATGATGAAACCTTTCTTTTTTATAAATTATTTCCATAATAATGTTTTTGTTACCTCATTCTCTATGAAATTTCAGTTCATCTACATTTATTCGTTGGATATAATTACAGATTATAGGGCAAGACTCAAGATGGCCTGAGCCACTGATTCTATGGTGCCAATTTTTGTGTGTTACATATAGGGATGAACGGAAGTTCGGTAAACTGAATTAATTGAATTGAACCAATAAATTTGATCAGTTTGGTTCAGTTTTTTTATAAAAAATAGTTTAGTTCAGTTATATTTTTTTCAAAAAAATTAGTTATTCAGTTTGATTTAATTATTTTGATATATATAATCGAAAAATCGAACTGAACTGTGTAGCCATAACTCCCCCCTCAACCGAACCGAACCGAACCCGCCCCCCACCCCAGGCAGGCGCGACACCCCAACCGAAACGTGCACCCACCCTTCTATGCGGCACCCAAATCCCGATAAGTGATAGCCTTTTCTAATCTCCATCATTTGCCTCTTTACAATAGTGCGATGTCTATCTTCTGACTCTTCTCTTTGTCTTTTCTAACAGTGCCAGTTATCTTCTCATCTCTTCATCCCTTCTCTTTTTTTCTACCATCCCTCATCGATCGCGAAGACAAAGACGAAGACAATGCCGATGCTCCATTCAGTAAGTTTTTCGGTAACTTTTATTTTATATTGAAACCTAGACATACTAAAATCCAACCATTAGATGTTTTTAATTTTTGGGTATGTGGGTCACATACCATGGTTGGGGGAATCCGATAATCAAAATCACCAACCGACGACAACAAGGTCGAACTAATGTTCGGTCTCTTTGTTATTTTGTGTTCCAATTTGATTTTCGATTTGGTTATTAGGGTTTAAATGTCGGTTAGTTCAGTTTTGATTAGTTCGGTTTGCTAGGATTAGTCAATCAATTCAGTTCAATTATTACATATGGTAAGATTCATGATTTTTGGTCGATTTAATTTGATTATAATTAATTGCACATCCTTAATTATATATATATATGCATATATATGGTTAGATCAATTAAGACCTTAATGTCAACGAGGTTATATAGGTAGTGTTGGCTGCCTAGGATATCTAAGATATGAGTTGAAAAACGTAATATACCGCTAGTTATATATATATATATATATATATATATGCATATAGATGGTTAGATCAATTAATACCTTGATGTTAACGAGGTTATATAGGTAGTGTTGGCTGCCTAGGATATCTAAGATGTGAGTTGAAAAACTTAATATATGAAAAGTATTATGAAAAAAAATATTTTATTATATTTATTAAATTTATTTAGTAATTCTTAAAAAAAGGTACTTTTTATCTAATTTTTTTAATTAATTTACTTTTTATTCTAGATAAAATTATATTAAACCTTATAGATAAGAAAAAAATAACTCATATGCTCCCCAATACATTTTAAAAAATTTAACAAATAATCTAATAAAAATCTTAAAATACTCTCATCTTCATCTTAATCATTCCTTATCTTGGTTCGAAAAGTATTTTAATCTTATCTTGATAGACTTGTAAATTTATAAGGACATAATACATTGGTTCTAGGTTACAGGGAAATGAAAATAAAAAATAAATACAAAATGAAAAAATAATATTTTTTTTAAAGTAAGAAATAAAAATGCATAAATAACAAAATATAGGGTCATTTTGTAAATACGATTTTAATATAAAAAATAATTATTTAATCAAATTTAAGCATAAAATTTATCATTTATTCAAGCTTACTTTTGTCTCTAATATGGTTGCTAGGATAGTAGACACAGAATTATTACCGTCTCCAATGTGGTCATAAAACAAAAGTGGGTTTCTAACATTTTTCTAATATTGCTAAACAGTCTCAAAATATTTTTAAAATTTTAAAAATAGCTCAAAAATATTTTTATGAACCAAATTAATTAATTAAAATCCAACCCATAACCTCAAACTAACAACTCCTGTCTCCTGCCACTAAAGAACTTAATAAGTTGCCCTCACGGGGGTAGTTTAGTAGTTGAGATCGTTTACTTGTTGGTCCTAAAGAGTCTTAAATTTAACTGCTATATAGTCGATGTTGGTCTCGTATTCGAATCCTATCGTTGAATTATGTGATTTAACCTTTTTGTAGAAATCTTAAAACTGAGTTGGAAAGACTCTAGGATGAGGAATTTCACTTTTTTAGTTTTAAGAACCTAATAAGTACCCTTAAATCTCTATGCTCATTACCTTTAGATATTTATAATATATATATATATATATATTATATAGTTTGCTTTGCTCCACTCCTTTCAAGGAAAAGTGAACCACATCCCCATGTTGAATGCAAACCCAACCATCATACTAACTGAGTAATGTTAGGTAATGTGGATAAGAGGGAAGCCATAATAAATGTGTTTTTGCTTTGAGATAAGAGCATATCTGTTGTATTTTATTTTTTATTTTTAGATAATTCAAAATATGATATATAACATAAATACATTATACATTAGTTAATGTCGATAATTCTATTACATAAATATATAATAGAATTATTTATATTATACTAGAGAATTATTTAAAAATTAAAAAATATATATAGTAAATATATCTTATTTAAAAATAAGTTACATTTATTATTGCTTAACCATTCTCTAGTATTATCTTTTTTAACATATAAATATAAATAAATAATATGATTTTTTAAGAGTATGTCTATTTTTTGTTTTTAATAGTAATTTCTAAGTAAAAGATAGAATGAATTATGAGGGTTCAAGGGTTGATCCCCCCACTTACCCACTAGTATTCTTTTTAGGAAGCTCTTTGATTTAAGATTGTCTTTGCAATCTTTGAATCTTTCTACAAGAAAAGAATGGGGTCTTGTCTCTTGATATGTCTTCTAACACTCATATTAGTCATTATGTTTGAGAATGATACAATAATGATATAAATAAAAAATGATATATATCATTTATTAGATAATGTGCTTTTATATAAATGGTTCATGTTGCGAGAATAATTAAGATAGAGCCACATGATTAATTAAGAGAGAATCTTTTAGGCAACTAATCATAAGCCCTTCACTTGAGTTCAGAACTCTCGACTGAAGAACTTACAGCTATATCAAGATTTTGTTAATTTTTTTTTTTTATTTTGGATTCAACTTTTAAGATCAAGTTATTTTAAGCTTTGTAACAACTGCTTCGTCAAGGAAATATCTCTTATAATTAAAGTATTTATCTAATTATCTTTAAAAATAATTTTTAAAAAATAAAAAAGGGAGGGTTCTCCTTTTACCCTTTTTGGGATATAACAAAGAAAAAAATAAAGTTGTTGGCAAATTAGTGGAGAGTGAGAGATTCCCTTGGTCAGAGGGTTGACCACCGGGTTAGTTTTAAGTACGCTGGACACGTGGCATCTCACGAGTGGGTTGATGTATTCTGCTCCCTCGGCGGCAATCACGGTCTTGGAGACGCCGAAGCGTCATCGCCGCCGTCGCCTATTCTGCCGCTATTCTATGATATTCATTAATTTTTCTTTCTTTATTTACTAATTACTACCACAATTATAACCTAATCGAATTGAAGGTGGAAAATAGAAAAGTTTTTATTTTAGAGATTAAAGATGGAATCCGTTAGAGTTCGTTCTCTTTACAGTTTTTAAGTTATTTTTAATTTTTAATTTTTTAAAATAATAAAAATATAATCTCTTTATTATTTTTAAAAATATATTTTTGAAAACAAAAAAAACTATAAAAAAAATTCAAAACAATAAAAAATTATTTCGAGTATTTTCATAAAAATAAATTCTAAATTTAAAATTTATTTATTTATTTATATTTTATTATTGTAATAAAAAAATATTATAAAATTTATTAATTTAAAAAATATATATTTAATAATATATCAATATTAAATATTTCTAATTTATTGAATAATCAAATTTATTAAATAAAATATTATTAAAAAATTATTTTCAAAATTTCAAAAAAAATACGTTTTTTAATTTTCTGTTTTAAAAAATAATTTTTTAAAATAACTAAAAATAGACTATTAAAACAAAAAATTAAAAATTAAAAAGAATACAACCTTACTTTTCCTTTCGAATTAAGAATAAGGCTAATAATAAGATCGTTATACCAAATTCAAATGAAGGACAAGACTATAAATAAGATCATTATACCAAACTCAAATAAGTAGTCAAATATCTCAAGTTTTAACAATTCGCTAAAATATTTTATATTTGTTATTTAACGAGATAGAAAGAAAAAGTAAATAATAAGTACTGAATTCAAGGTTCAGAATTCGAGTTTTATTAGAAAAAGTAAATTAATTTACTTTTTTTTTAAATTTATAAAAGATAAATTGAAGAAAAAGTAGAAAGATAAAAAAAGAAACGCAAATGGATAAGATATTTGACACGTGGATGTTCACGTGCGCGTATTGCTTCACATTGGATCCGATTGAGACCGGAAGTTTCGGATTGCACGAAACGCTTTGAACCTTACTTTATTCGCATTTCGGGTGACCCATTGATTTAATAATTAATATGATTGATTATTACGTGAAGACGTTCAAATCGTACTCGGGCTTTTGTTTGCTTTCCAAATAAAAAAATAATAATAATATAGATTTTTGCAATTTTTATAAGAGTTATTTTATAAGTTAGATAAAGATCAAATCCATATATTTTTATATATAATTTTATATTTTTTAATGTAACCACATAATTTTTTTTATTATTTTAATCATATCTCTAAATTTAATTTTTAAATTAATTTTACTCATATACTTTGATCTTTTTTATATATGACAATTCAAATATATCAATCATTATTTTAATTATATCTTTAAATATATTTTTATTTATAAAAAAAAATAAATAAAATAAAATAATAAAATACACATCATATTTTATTTATATCAAAATATAGTGAATAAATTAATTTAAAAATACAAAAATATAATAATAACAATAAAAAATTTAAAAGATCAACAAAAAAATTAAAAATATAATAATTAAATTATCTCAAAAATATAAATATGAGAATATAATTGAAACAATAAAAAAAATTCGAATAATTAAATAAAAAATATAAAAATAAAATATTTAAATTTAACTTAATATAAAAGGCCAAAACTACTTTTTTTTTAAAAAAAAAAATACACAAAACCATAAACATAGCTCGTATCAATAAGTTACGAATATGGTGAACGTAAAATCACACAAAAATTTACAAAATTTAAATAAAATTATTAACAAACAAAATATCAACTAATTACAAAGTAGATGGACAGGTAACACCTATTAAAGATAAAATATAAAATATTAATATAGTTTTAACTTTTAAGCGAGCAAATAAAATTTGTGACAAAAATCTCTTATAAATATATTAAATTCAAAAGCCTAGAATAGGAATTGGAAGATTAATAGACGAAATGGAAGAGGCAACAAGTGGTTAAAAAGGTTGGATAGGGTTAGTTTAACGTCCATTTCATGCACATGCATGGAAGGAGAGTTGAAGCAACAAAAAGCTATAAAAATTGATTAATCATGAGTTGGTGTGATGTGATGTTCAGGGCAATTAGTGTTGGTGTTAGCCCCCTAAAGAGATTTAAACTCCGGTCACTATGAAATACTAACACCTAAATGGATTTGAGGATCACTAAGTTCCCCAAACTTTATTCAAAGAGAACTAATATATATATATATATATATATATATATCATAGAGAGAAGATGATGATACACTAATTAAATTACTTTGATTTGTACCGTTGAAGTGGAAGCAGGAGCAGGGGCCGCAAGGCATTCCGGCTACTGATGCTTCCATCACAGTTGACCAACCATAGTGACTCCAATTTCAGGACATCAGATAACAAATGGAAGGAAGACCCAATTGCAGCAACACAAGCAAAACAGAAGGGCCTTACATAAAAAGAGTCCTGGAAAGAGAAATTAATAGCGCCATTTCTCAGGAAGTTGGGGCCAAGATGCACAAAACTTGAGTCAAGTCGATGATCCAGACTCCTGGCTGTTCCAACACCTCCATCCATCCATTCTCCCTTTTGTCTCAAAACTTGACGAGAATTAACAGGCCAAGAAACCAGCTTCTCTGTGTTATCTAATAATAGTACATCGACAGACTTGACTTTCTTATCGAATCCACATATTGGGTAGAATGCGAAAACTCCTGGACGATGATCAATGCCTTTGAAGTTGAAGTAAATTATTGTGTCATTGTGCAACTTATTCATCGAGCAGTCTTGGAGGAGCCCACTTTCCAGCTCTGAAATCTTTATAAAAGCTGGATTTCTTTGAAAAGACATAAAACACTGTACCAAACCAAAGAAATTAGCAACAGTGAAATTTATGCAGTTAGCTTGTTACAGAATTATGGCATACCTGGGATCCCAGGGATGACAAAATTTGGTTCCCTCAAAACGTCATACAGAGTTCTCTTTTCATTTACTTTGACCCATTTAGATGGACCCTGGCCTGAAGAAAATCATATCAAATCCAGAAACTTAAGCTTGATGCAACTCAAGAAGCTAAAAGATATTGTCTAATGAGATTTACCAACAACTGATTCACGGATGCAGAATAGAGACTAACCGTGGTTCACAGTCCAGTAAGGACAGGTAAACTAGTAAATATCTTATCTCAAAACTAGTAGATTCACCTGACTGGTTGGAATGGACAGTAGTTGTCCAAAGGAAGTAGAGCACTCTAATTAAGAACATTTTATTTATTCCCACTTATCTCAGGTCCCTATTCCATATTCCAGTTTGGGTGGCTAGAAGCTTCGGAAATTCAATGGAGGAGAGGATGAGCTCAAATACCATCCTGTGGGTTGAGATTCTGCTTGTGTTTCCATTTTGACATAGCAGCTTGGAAATTTGGAGGATTGAAATTTTTAAACAAACTTTATCAGGCACTTGGCTTTGAGTTGTATGCTTTTGCAAATTTTTAGGAGAGTGAAAATTTGGTGAGCCAGTATGCGATGGGATCACGGGAGCTCAATCGAGAGACCGAGGAGTTCGAGTCAGATGTGCAACAGAAACAACCAACATGCTCATTGAGCTTGAGGTATCATTTATACATTTTCATTATGAATGGTGTTGTTTTTATAGATGCATATAGCTGCTACCATTGTGTCATAAAAAAAGCGATCCGCTTCAATTGTTTATTTGTATGGTTTTTGAAAAAAGTGTTAAATCGGTTTGACTTCTTGCATATGATAATAGGGGAGTGCCTAGGCATGAAACTATTGATTTGGGACTAACAGAGATTGTGTCAGGGCCTCTAGAACATCAATTAGGGTTACCAAGAATCTAGGATGGATGAGGTGAATGGGCTTGCATGCATGATTCATTCCATGTTTTTCTATGATTGTCGTGAATTTATTATTTGTTATTTTACATATTACCTTTACTTAGTCTTAGAACTCACCCTTTATCACTAACCATACAGATGACTCGGGTTCTTAAAAAAGGAAAAGCAATAACGGAGGAAAGGTCATCGTCGGACGCGACTGATTAGTCGGGAAAGCACATCTGATTTTTATGGGTTTTATTAGTGAATTATCATGTTTTGTATTATGTGTGTGTGAAACAAACGAAATTTGTGGTGAAATTGACATTTTTATTATTTATTGGTAAATTATGAATTTTATATAAATTTGCTCTCATGATCTCATCATGCCTTTGTAATTTCTCTGAGTTTCCAAGCGTGTAGCTCGACCGAGTTCCCTCCACTACTATTTTCTCTAGGGGCTTAAGTTCTCAACGAGCGAAGGCTGCGAAACCTAGATCCCACCCAGGGCACCCTAACTTGTTGAGGCATAGCTGATTTTTAAAAATTCGACAAGTGATCATGGCTATAACCATGGGTTGCTAACCCATAATTTTGTATTACTTGAACAAACTAGTTGATTCTGATACTACCTAGCAATTGAAGATTTTCTTCGTATATATTTCCCTACATTTTGGAAGGAAGAACAGAGGAAAGTGTTAGGATATGTGTCACCGAGGGCCACGTGAACGCTTCCTTTTGGCGCCCCCGATCCCATCTCTAGGTGCCACCGTAACCCACGGTTACAGTCATGACCACTTGCCGAATTTTTGAAGGTCGACTATGCCCCAACAAGTTTGGGCGCTCTGGGTGGAATCCAGGTTTCGCTGCCTTCACTTGCCGAGAACTCAAGTTCTAAGAGAAAATAACAGCGGAGGGCACTTGAAACTCGGTCAGGCTACACGCTTGGAATCTCAAAGTTGTTACAAAGGCATGATAAGATCATGGGAGCAAATTTACACAAAATCCATGATTTACCAGTAAATAGTAAAAATCTCAATTTCACCACAAGATTCATTTGTTCCACACACACAAATCATACAAAATAGCATAATTCACTAATAAAACCTATAAATATCAGAAGTCCTTTCACGACTCATCAGTCGTGTCCACCGGTAACCTTTCCTCCACTACTACATTCTTTTTTCTAGAACCCAAGCTATCTGTATGGTTAGTGATAAGGGGTGAGTCCTAAGACCCAGTAAAGGTAATATGTAAAATAACAAATTATAAATTCATGACAATCATAGAAAAACATGGAATGAATCGTGCATGCAAGCCCGTCCACATCATCAATACCAGACTTTTGATGACCCCAAATGATTTTCCACAGGCCCTAACACGAGCTTTGTTCGGTCAAAAATCCATAGTCTCATGCCTCAGCACTCTCCTGTCATCATATGCAAATCATGACAATATAATTTGCACAGAAAACATATTAACCCTTACAGAAATAGTGTTTATTATCTGTCTTGTAGGATTTCTCTAATCCGTTAAAAATCACCGACGTCACGCCTCAAAATTCCTCTAACAAAAATTAAACATAATAAGACAAAAGAAAATATTACTAAAATTAACTTCCATATAATTTTGGATGTTTTGTACTTACCTTATTGTTTAAGATCAAACTGATTGCTCCCTTCTTCCAATCCCCCCCTCTCTCTCTTACAACTCAATTTCTCTTTTTCTTCCAATCTCTCTCTCTCTCTCTCACTCTTCCAATCTCATGTTGCCTCCTTTCTTCCAATCTCTCTCTCTTTCTCTCAATCCTTTCTCCCAAATCTCTCTCTACATGAATCCCAATCTCCCTTTAAAGGGGATTGATTTATGGGTTATATAATAATATATTCTAAGCTTCATAATTGCCCATTAACTCCTACTAACTCTTTTTTATTTACTTAATTTGCCCACTTATTCTCATCATTGCCCATTTAATATTTTCTTTATTTCTCACTGTAATCTCATTGCCCACTTAATCTTTTCTTTATTGTCCACTTAAGTCTTATGTCCATTTAAGTCTCTTTTTTACTTAATTTTTGCCCACTAGGTCTCATAATTACTCACTCCTCACTTAAGTCTTTTTTATTACTTAATTTATTGTCCACTAGGTCTCATAATTTTACTCACTCCCCACTTTAGTCTTTTTTATTACTTAATTTATTGTCCACTAGGTCTCATAATTGTCCCCTGCTCACTTAAGTCTTCTTTATTCCCCACTAAATCTCCACTCAAATCTTCTTTATTAATTAATTATTCTATCCAAACTTCTTTCATGCCTACTTAATTTCCCAGTTACCTTTTTTTTTATTTATTTATTCAACCCACTCACTTCCAACCTGCACGCCACATGGACCCATGCATGGCTGCCTCCAAAATAGATAATTTTTGGTGCCTCTACCAAGCCTCGAACCCGTGACCTCCTTTTTCCCTAGCGTGCACGTAACCGCCTGATCTGCAAGACTCCTTATTAATATAAGTGCACTAATTAATTATATACTAATCCCAACTCCCTTTGCTAGAAATAAATTCTAACATTTTATTCCCAATGTTCGAACCCGCAACCTACCAGCTACCTCGCGTGCTCATAACCACCAAGCTACAAGGCTCTTCATTTACATATTTGTAAACCAAATCCCATAAAATCACCAATAAATCATTTCAATACAGAAATTAATTATTATTTTTCCCAAAATACCAGGATGTTACATGCTCCCCTCCTTAATAAATTTCGTTCTTAAATTTTTTAACAATCATTTATATCACAAATAGACTTCCAGAATTAACCACAATTCTCAAATAAGTAAGGAAATTTTTCCCGCATTCTTTCATCAATCTCCCATGTTGTTTCCCACTCTAAGTGTTGACTCCATTACACTTTCACCATGGGAATGACCTTATGTCATAATTGACGGTCTTGACGATCCAATATTTGCACCAATTGCACTTCAAAGGTACCTGGAGATCAATTTTCCCAATTAATAATTCAACATTCGGGTTATAAACATTTTTCCATAGTTGAGAGACATAAAACACATCATGCAATCTAGTTAACGCCTCTAGTAATTCCAGCCAATAGGCAACATGACCAATTTGTTTTTTAATCTGGTATAGCCCCAAATATCGAGGTCTCAACTTTCCTCTTCGTTGGTGTCTGAAAGTTAGTCGTATTGGGGTAGCTTAAAGATACACCAAATCTCCCACAACAAATTCTAAAGGTCGAATTCGACGATCTGCATACTGTTTTTGACAATCTTGGGCGGCTTTCATATTTTTGCAAACCACCTCGATCTGCCGGTTAGGTTTATCCACAAGATCAGTCCGAGCAAGTTGTTTTTCTTCTACTTCCAGCCAACATATTGGCAACCGACATCGTCGTCCATATAACGCTTCATAGGGTGCCATCCTTATGCTTGCCTAAAAACTATTGTTATAGGCAAATTCTGCTAAACACAAGTATTCATCCCAATTGCCCCCAAAATCTTACACACATGACCTAAGCATGTCTTCTAGAATTTGATTGACATGCTCTGTTTGACTATTTATTTGAGGGTGATAAGTTGTACTAAAGTTCAGTTGGGTCCCCAGTTCCTCCTGCATAGTCCTTCAAAAGTTTGACGTGAATCGACTATCTCTATCTGACACAATACTCATTGGAATTCCATGCAATCGAACAATTTCTTGAATATAGAGTCGGGCGAGCTATTCAGCACTTATGGTACTTTTAACATGTAAGAAATGCACTGACTTTGTTAATCGATCCACAATCACCCAAATGGCATCGCCTTTCCTTGGTGTTCAGGATAATCCCATAATAAAATCTATTGTCACATATTCCCATTGTCATTCGGGAATCTCCAAAGGTTGCAAACTCCCTGATGTTTTTGGGTGTTCAGCTTTCACTCGTTGACAGGTGCCACATTTTCTCACAAACTCAGCCACACACACTTTTCTTCATTCCTGACCCCTTATATACCTCCCGAAAATCCCAATACATCTTGGTGATTGCAGGGTGCACTGTATACAGGGTATGATGTACCTCACTCAAAATTTTATGTTGCAATCCACCATTTACAGGCACGTACACACTTCTATTCATTCGGAGTATGCCATTACGGTATTCAAATTCAGGTTGTTTGGCATGTCCGTTCTCATCCATCCATTGCTTCAAATTACCCTCTTGAGCCGTAGCCTGTTTAATTTCTTCCCATAAGTCAACTTGCAAGCACATTTGTGCCACAACTGCAGTGTTTCCGCATGGTTCCACCTTGAGAGCTAACTTTGCAAATTCTACAGTCAAGGTCCGCAAATGGGCGACCAAACGAGCTCTTGACATGTAACTCTTTCGACTCGGTGCGTCTGTGATGACATTTGCCCGTCCAAGATGATATTAAATAGTACAATCGCAGTCCTTCAAGAGTTCCATCCATCGACATTAGTGAAGGTTTAAGTCTCGTTGAGAGAAGATATACTTCAAACTTTGATAATCTGCATATATAATAAACTTTTCCCCACATAGATAATGTCGCCACAATTTCAAAGCATGCACCACAGTTACTAATTTCAAATCATGCACTAGGTAGATCTTCTCATGGGGTTGTAACTGTCAAGATCCATATGCAATTACCTTCTCGTGTTACATCAACACACACACACTCCAAACTTACTTTCGAGATGAGAACAAACAACCCAAACAACCTAAATTTGTTTGGATAGAATAATTAATTAATAAAGAAGATTTGAGTAGAAATTTGGTGGGGAATAAAGAAGATTTAAGTGAGTAGTGGACAATTATGAGACCTAGTGGACAATAAATTAAGTAATAAAGAAGACTTAAGTGGGGAGTGAGCAATTATGAGACCTAGTGGGCAATAAATTAAGTAATAAAGAGACTTAAATGGACATGAGACTTAAGTGGACAATAAAGAAAAGATTAAGTGGGCAATGAGACTAAAGTGAGAAATAAAGAAAATATTAAATGGGCAATGATGAGAATAAGTGGGCAAATTAAGTAAATAAAGAAGAGTTAGTAGGAGTTAATGGACAATTATGAAGCTTAGAATATACTATCATACAACCCATGAATCAATCCCCTATAAAGGGAGATTGGGATTGGCATAGAGAGAGATTTGGGAGAAAGGATTGAGAGAGAGAGAGAAAGAGAGAGAGATTGGAAGAAAGAAGGTAGCGTGAGATTGGAAGAGTGAGAGCGAGAGAGATTGAGATTGAAAGAAAAAGAAAAATTGAGTTGTAACAGAGAGAGAGAGGAATTGGAAGAAGGGAATAGTCAGTTTAATCTTAAACAGCAAGGTAAGTACAAAACATCCAAAATTATATGCAAGTTAATTCTAGTAATATTTTCTTTTGTCTTATTATGCTTAATTTTTCTTAAAGGAATTTCGATGCACGACATCAGTGATTTTTAGTGGATTAGAGAAATCCTACAAGACAGGCAGTAAACACTATTTCTATAAGAGTTAATATGTTTTCTGTACAAATAATATTGTCATAACTTTCATGTGATGACAAATGAATGCCTAGGCATGAGGCTATAGATTTTTGACTGAATAGAGCTCGTGTTAGGGCTGTGGAAAATCATTTGGAGTCACCAAGAGTCCAAGATGGATGAGGTGGACAAGCCTGCATTCATGATTCATTCCATGTTTTTCTATGATTATCATGAATTTATTATTTGTTATTTTACATATTGCCTTTACTGAATCTTAAGACTCACCCCTTATCACTAACCATACAGATGACTCAATTCTAGATAAGAGAAAGTAGTAATGGAGGAAAGGTCACCGGTAGACGCAGTTGATGAGCCGTGAAAGGACTTATGATGTTTATTGGTTTTATTAATAAATTATTATGCTTTGTATTGTGTGTGTGTGTGGAACAAACGAATCTTGTGGTGAAATTGAGATTTTTACTATTTATTGGTAAATTATGGATTTTATGTAAATTTACTCCTATGATATCATCATACCTCTATAACAGATCTGATATTCCAAGCGTATAGCCCGACCGAGTTTTGTGTGCCCTTCGCTACTATTTTCTCTTGGGACTCGAGTTCTTGGCGAGCGAAGACAGCGAAACCTAGATCCCACCCAAGGCGCCCAAACTTGTGCATAGTTGACCTTCAAAAATTTGATCAGTGGCCATGGTTGTAACCGTGGGTTACGGTGGCACCCGGAGGTAGGACCAGGGGCGCCACAAGGAAGCGTTTGCGCGCCCCCTGGAGACACATATCCTAACACTTTCCTCTGTTCTTCCTTCCAAAATGGAGGGAAACATACATGAAGAAAATCTTCAATTGCTAGGTAGTATCGAAATCAACTAGTTTATTCAAGTAATATAGAATTATGGATTCAAACAGCAACTAAGACACAAAAGAAACTAAAGCTTTTTGCATTTGGAACAAAGCCATATCAATTTTGCATGTTTACTCTAGATTTGGAGAATTTAAAGCTAAAACATCTAGTATCTCATGCATTAAGCAGATTAATTTACACTGAGATTGCATTACCAAAGAGTTAGTACTTCCCCAGAGATTCATACAATGGGAACCATTGGTAACACAGCCCATAAGATCACATCAAAGGTAGGATATACTCAACTAAAGCACTGGATCAGCTAAATTTTTAGATTTTACAACAATCAGAAGGCCAAAACATACATAAATTAAGAGTAGGAGAATACTGATCTAAAACTTACCAGGTGAGCTGAATAAGAAACGGAATAACAGGAAAAAAAAAAAAGAAAAAAAAACTTGTCATTAATCTGAAGTCAAAGTGAGGTCATATTAACTTGAGTTTTAGGTTTAGCGCAACCACATTCTTTGCAGATGATTTTCATATACTTCTTTAATTACAGAAGGGAACAAAATATCATGTCTGACAAATTACTAGCATTCGGCGTATTTGATAGGAAGGAAGTCCTACAAATTTTGGCCTTTCTGCCAATGCTTGCCACTTGTAGCTTTAAAGTAGATTCATAAACATTGGTCATCTTATTTTCTGAATATATGTATAGGGGTAACCAGAAAGCTTTTGAACCTCTAATGCAACAAAGTGGGCAATCCTAGTCAACAGATTTCTTTAATGACAAGAAAGATAAGGATTGGGGAATCACACCAGCTGAACTCTAGAAACACACTACCTGCAGAGATGCTGCAATCTGAAGAATTGGCTGCATGTTCTACTTCATCACCAATGCCTTCAAGATGTGCTCCAGCAGTTCCCTCTAAAAGATAGCAAAGAATTTCCTTCTTGGATAAGTAAACTCCAGATCCTGTCTATGAAAAGTTTAAGAAAACATTAGAAAAGCGTTAAAAAGTCAGTCATTCTATAATGGAACATGATTTACTGAAGAACTTAGTATGCTGGTGAGCAAGCATCCAATGCCATGCATAGAACTCCATTGTGAAACCCATACTTTTGGGGAAGAAATTGACAAAATAAAGTGCACTATACAATGTCCTACCTCATAATAAAGTTCAACAGCCTCCCTGGTGTAAGCTTTTTCTTTATCCCAAGGCAATGGTGGGCAATCTTTGGAAAACATGTTTAGAAGCTAAGGACTTGCAAAGCAAATGTAAAACATTAACAGAGGACGTAAAATGCCAGCGCACGACAAGAAAGTATTCATGAAATCATCAGCTTTAATGCATGTGAATCTTCAATCTAACACATCTATGCACGCACAAACACACATGCAAACATGTTGTGAAGGATATCATATCAAGATGAACAGAAAACATGTCAGTCTCACAGAAGTCCTCAATAATGTCACTGCTCATAACTTCTGCATATAGAAAAAGAACAGGCCAGTGAAGAATGTTATCGTTATCTAATATTGGCTTCTTCAATCCAACGAGTTCTTGAAAACTGGGCTTCCCAATATTCAGTTTTCTATCTTCAATAGCAGAAACAGTGCCCTGCATGTTTCGACAGGAAATTACATAAGCCTCTGAAACATCAAACTCTTTCTTCCAAATTACAGTACATATTAGACCTTAGCTTCTGCCACAGCCATGGAAATTTCAGCCCTATGACGTTCACACTCTGACTTCTGCAAAGCAATTTCTCTAGCAAGCTTCCTTAGTTCCTCATTATCTGGGGATTGCTGAAGTGCTTTTTCACAATATTGTTTGGCTTCCAACAACAGGTTCAGAGACAATGATGCTTTGACAGCTCTGTAAAATGCCTAACCAAAATATAAAAAGCTTAAGAACCATGACAGCACAGCTACAGCTGCAAGATAGTATAAGTGCAAGTCTTGTATAAATCAAACAACAAAGGGTCAAAGATGAAATGAAGCTACAACCTTGATATTTGTTGGACAGAGTTTGATTGCCTCCTCAGCATCCCTAAGAGCACGTCTGTAATTTCCCAGAAGTAGATTAACATGTGCTCTATTAGCAAAGAGAATTGAATTCTCAGAATCACTTAGAACCTTCTGATTTATTGCCCTGGTGTAACAATCAATGGCATCTGAATAATGTTTTTTACCCAGCTTCACATATTCATTGCCCTTTTCCTGCAAGCTTAATTGTAGACTGATGAGGGCCATGAGGCCAACAGATATCACTGCATCTAATGTTTTCAAAAAAATTATTGCCAATAAATGAAAATATCCAAATGTTCTGAACAGATGTAACTGATAGGTAATATATGCAGAGGGTCCAAAGTTACGACTATCAAAAAGACAGAATACTTGGCAAGATGATTACTGAAAATTAGTCACATGAAGACAACTTTTCAAGGCAATGCCAACCAATTATGCCCCTAAGAAACTACAAGAAGCAGTTCCCTCCCTCCCTCTCTCTCTACAGCTTCACAATTAGTTCTGAAGAGAAATAATATAACTGCGATTAGCACTTAGTAAATTCCATAATTGGCTGGCTCTGTATTTTGGGGCTGGAACCTAGTGGCAATTCAATTTGGGCATCATCCCCATTCCCCATCATGCCTTTCTTTACAACTAGACATAATTTGGAACTCCTTTCCCCCCGAAATTGGCAATAACAGCCACAACAAGACAAAATAAGATTTTTTTTTTTTTCCCTTCTATATCACTAACTTCAGAAAATCACAAAGCCTTGACAATCCATTGGACTCAGTAATGTACCATAATACCATTACAAGCTATGAAATATAATCAACTAGATTAAGCCATAATATAGTATCCAGGTATGCTTAGTATATAATTAAATTCGCAGCCACTGTTTTCGACATTCTATAGCTAAGAAAGATTGAGATAGTTAGGAATTGCATATCCATCAAAGCAACTTCAGAAACATAAATGAACTCGTTCGAGTATGAACAGCAACTGCAAGGCTCATTAAGAAACACGTGACATGCTAATGCACATGCACGTACGAGAGAAAGCGGGCAGGGATGCGGAAGCAAACCTTCAGTTCGATAGCGGCCGATTGTTTGAGGGCGTTGATGGCCTCGAGGTCTGCTTTCTCCTTTTCCGTCTCCGGTTCTGAACCTTTTTCCATCCACAGAGCCATTTCTGCGTTTCTCCGCTATACACCAAGACGCAGAGATCGATTTAACAGTTACAGATCTTCTGGTGTTCGAGACCGAGCCTCGAAGATGAACTTGCAGAGCTCCCGCGTATCGTGGTTCTGCTGTCCCGATGTCTCCAGAAGCATAGAAGCGAAGACGAAGAGCACCGAAACATGGGCCCGCATTGAAACCTAATCGATTGGCCCATAGCCCTAGCATCTTAATTTACAATTGGGCTTTCGGCCCATGTATCTGACGAAGAGAATCGACACATGGGCCCGCATTGTAACCTAATCGATTGAGCCATAGCCTTCATCTTAATTTACAATTGGGCTTTTGGCCCATATAGATTCTCATTCTGGGCTAGCCCATCAAACAAATAAAAGATTTTCTGCGACGCGGGCTATGTTAAATTAAAAATCGTGAATAAAAATAGAAATAATTATTTGTATACCTGTATAAACATTAATATACGTACAATAATACTTTTCTTTATCTGAATATCTCTGAGCTATTGGGCAAGAGGCTTTGCTGACAAACAAACTAGTGATCTTTGCAAATTAAATGAAGGGTTGCAAAATATTATTTTTTATGAATATAAAATTGTAGATTTAATTTTTAGTTTCCTTAATCATTGTATAAGATTTTCAAGTTTACAATGAGTAAATTTCTAATTTTAATTTTCCAAACAGACCTTTCATTTTCTTGACATTCTCCTATGTGTTGGAGACAGGCGAAACTACATGACAAAGGGTGGGCAAGGCAATTCCCTCCCACCCCCTCCCCCTTTCTAAAATTATTCCTTATTTTCTTTGATATTGTGCATATAAATTATTATACCTCTACCCTTATGATATAAAAAAGATGAAACATTTAAATAATGCTAAAAAAAATAATATACAGATTCTGCCACTGTTTGGAGAATCCTAAAACCACATATGGCCTAATTGAAGAAGAAAGAAATCAAAGAAGCAAACAGAGAAGTTGAGAATAGCTAAATAGCAAGCTCCATAAGTAAGCTGTACATCCTGAAGAAACAGAATATGGCAATAGCATGAATACAGACTTGAGCGGCTTAACTCCCATTGGAAAGAAATTGAAGTTTGGGATTCCATGGATATCATATGGCTGTGCTAAACAGCAACCTTTGCTGTACATTTTGGTGATGCAACACGAAAACACGGGGCTATTTCGGCAAACATAAAACAGAGCACACTACAACTGTTCTTTCCGAAGAGGTGATATGATAACTAACTCATACCTAGTCCTTGCCAAGGGAGGGGCGCGGCATTGCTGGCCGCCTTGGCATAGGCTACAGGGCTAATTCACGAGCTTTCAAAGTCAAAGAAGCCTGAATCTAGAGGGGGAGGATCTGAAGGGTCTATAAAAGAAGGTATTCCCTGCAGCCAATTGTCGAGTTGGGAGGCCGGTGAGCCTGGATTTGCAGTTGCAGCAGTCTGGGTATCAAACTCTGTGGCCAGTGGAGGATGATAAGTCAACTCTGTACTCTGCCCCAAAATTTGTTGGTTGCTCTGGCCGGCATAGGGAAACCAACTTGTAGGAAAATCTAGAGAACTTGGATTCAGAGGATTTTGAGCGCCGTTTCCTTGCTGGGAGCCATCGTGGCAATCATTCAATGATGGAGCAGGGAGGCTGCATCCTTGGGGCTGAGGAGGTGTCAGATGTATAGGGTAACTGCTCATGTTTGGCTGAGAGAATACTTGTAGCTGAGAAGGCACTAGATGTGCAGTCTCATTACCCATGCTTGGTTGAGAGAATACTTGGGGCTGAGAAGGTACCGGGTGTACGAAGTTGCTGTCCATGTTAGGCTGGGAGAATTCTTGTGGTTGACAATGCACTGTTTCAAAATCAAGACTCGGGATTGGCTGCAAGGAGGCTTGCAGAGAAGGGACTGAATCGACAAAGCTGCAGCTTGAAGTGGGCTGGGAAGATACCTGCACTTGAGAAGGCCATGAATTTTGAGATCCACTGCACATATTTGGCGGGGAACAGGCTTGAAGAGAAGGCACTGAATTGACAAAGTTGCTGCCAGTGTTCGGCTGGGAGGATACTTGGGGTTGAGAAGGGAAAGAATTCTGAAAGCCATGCGAATTGACAAAGTTGCTGGCAGTGTTTTGGCGAGCAGGTACCTGATATGGGTTTGAATTTGACGTCACAACCCTGCTGCACAAGCCCTGATACCTGGTTGGATTTTTATTATTTGGACCTTCCACAGGAGAAGAGTTTCTGGAGTAATGAGCCAAGGGATAGTTAGCTGAGACATATTCAGAACGATTAGCTTGCACTGCAATATCAGCTGGTCCTGCCCTTTGAAAATTTGAATGGGCATTGACAAATTGACGTCCAAAGTTACCAACAGGATGCCTTCTGTCCCTTCGAATGATGGTATTACGAGGACTCAACAAATGCGGGACCATATGTGAATGGGACTTGCTTCTGGACAAGTTGCAAGCAGATTGTTGGCCTCTACCTTGATTTGTGATGTTTCTGATGCCAAAATTTGCAGAAGCAGAGCAAGCACGGATTGCAGTTGACCCAGAATCCTGAAGCTGGACCAGAGAGTTAGGTGGCAGCTGTCCAGCTGGTGGGACTTGGATTGTTTGAAATGGTCCCACTGAGGCAGAAATATCAGGAAATTTAGGACCCGATTGTATGGGTTTAATCCCCTGCCTGAGATTTTCCCTTTGAAGTTTCCAGAACTCATCTTTTTCTGTGGCATGACAGTGGTCGGTGTTGGATGTGCCATTGCCCCAGTGGAGACATGGAGCTAGTGAGTCACAAACATAACAGTGGCACTGAAATTTAGAAAATGTAGAAATCAAAACAGAATAATGCTTGTGAAGATTCATAACACCCCCAGCACCATTTGCTGAGGTTAAAATTTTTCCAAGGTGATCTTACCTGGGGGCAGTGCCTCTCATGTAAAGTAGAAGCAAATGGAAACTTAGCACAAAGATGGCGTGAATGAGGGTAATCCCTGCAAGCAATCTGTGACCACAACGGGAGACAGCATGAATAAAGCAAAAAATCACAGAATAAAAGGCAAATAATGCAGAACTGATGCCACCATATTATTTTTGGCTCAAAATAATTTCTCCTAACACTACATTTATGGAACACAATTGACATCCCCCACCTTGATGGTATCCAGCACTTTTCTTTTAATTTATGAATGAGATATGTACCATTGAACATGAAGCAATTATGCAGCATTTTCAGGGATCTTACAGTAATCACCATTGCAATTTGAGGTTTATCTCAAACCAATCTCCAGGAAATGGTAACTAATTATTTTTAGATGCAGACATAAAATTTTAGAGAAATAGTATGCTTCTACACAAATTCATTACTTCTCATCAACACAATACATCAAGCTTTTATTCCACTGTGTAAGGATTTTATGACTCTCATCATACCTAAGTGTCTCCCACCAAGTTTGTCATGGCCTTCCTCTAATTCTTTTGCTAGATAATTGTTTCATTCCATCCACTCTCCTCATAAGGGCCTCTATTGGTCCTCTTTTCAAGCGATCAAATTATCTAAATCACATCTCATGCATCTTATCTTCAATAAGAATCATTCAAACCTTATTATGGATAACCATATTTCTATTTTTATCTGTCCATGTATAGCTACACATCCATCTTAAGTCTTAACATTCTCATCTCCATTACACTCATATTTTGTACATATTGGTGCTTTATTATCCAACATTTTGTGCCATACAACAAGTCTAGTCTTACAATTAACAATTATTTTATAAAATTTCCCATTTATATGTAGAGGAATCTTACAATCATATAAAACACCAAATGCATTTTTCCATTTAACTATCTTGCCTTAATTTTATGCTTAACATCCTCACTAATCTTCCCATCTTTTTGGATAATTGATCCAATATATCTAAATAGATCTTTTCTTGATATGATTTGATCTTCCAGTCAAGTAACAATTATGCGTCCAAACTTATCTCTCCCAGACATTTAAAGAATTCTTTCAAACTTCAAACTACCAATTGCATGATCAAGATAAAAAAATTCCATTCTGCCCATCAAGATCACCAGTTAAAGTTAGAAAACTCGCATTTCTTTTATATTCCACTACTCATAATTTGGTAAGGTAACAGACCTAGCAGATATGATGCCATTCCACCATCATTTCCATCAAAAAGAGAAAACTATAATAGCCAATCATTGGCATTTCATAAAACACCATAGAAGAATGTTAATAATTACATAGCTTATAAATTGTGTGAAGAAGTACCACTAAACTATGTCCAAACAAAATTAGTAATCTCATTGTAGCAAAAAGGAGATTAATGTACAAATGTGTGTGCAGCAGGCCATCAGATGTGCATGTCTAAAGGAAGGAGAGGTTAGGAGTGAGGAGGTTAATAACAGCCAATTCCATACCTAAAAAGATTTGGGGGACTCCAGTTAGGATTGATATTCCAGTACAGCTAAAATTCAAAAAGTAGCCTCCATCTTTTAAAATTCCATTTTTCAAAAAAACAGCATTGGTCTAGACCCTCCCAAAACAAAAAGAACAAACTTGACCTACTTTGCTAGTTCTTTTTCTAAAATTGGCAACAGATTAGATGATAGGCCTTTCAGAGCAATCTCTTACTGAACCTCTCATTCAAAAAAAAAAAACTTTCAAATCAATGAAGCCAGAACCGTCACGACTTAGAAAAATAACAGTTTATTACGACAGTTTATTAACTACGATTGAAACCTTAACTGAAGAATCCACCTGAAACAGAAGAAGGAAGCAATCAAATCTGCTTACCACCCGATTAATTTAAGTTTCCATTTCCAATCAGTTTAAGAAAAGAATAAGGAAGACATTTTTACCCAATCAAACTAATCAACGTGATAAGAACTGTGTATTGGTTCAGTGAAAGCGTTAATTGTCGTTTGATATACCTGGGAATCGCAATATGATGAATCTGAAACGCATTTGGAAAGTACCAAATTCACAGTACCTGACCCTTTTCGCCAACAATGAGCAACTCATCCGAGTCATCGGCTGAACTGTTCTGCACCGCGACCGGCTTGTCTGGATCACCATCCAAGACGACACACTCATCATCCGAATCTTTCGCCGGCGGCTTCTGATCAAAACTCGACGGCTTCGGTCTCGGTTTGGGATTTAGGACAACTTCGCGCAGCAGCACCACGTCATCCGAGTCATCAGCTTCTCTGGGCTTCTCGAAAAGCTTCGATATCCAATCAAAGTCGTCATCGCCGTCGCCGCCGCGGCGTCTGGTCTTGCTCCAATCCTCTTCATCCGAGCTTATCTCGTGCACCACGGGCCTCAAATCCATCCGAAGATCTCCACTTTTGTGTTTACGGGGAATTCCGCAAACAGATCTCACATCATCGAAATTCCGCCAAGGAGAACCAGGAACCCTAGTTCCTGACTGGGAAATTCGCTTGATGTTTGCTTCGACTACGCAGAAATTACTGCGAAAGAGATAGAAAATAGGCGTTGGCTGTACAATGTGACGACTGGTGACTCGATTAGGTCCTTGATGAAGGGGCGACGAAACAGGGGTCGGACAGAAATTTAGCCACCATTGGCCATTGATGCCATGTTGGGAGGGTGGGAAAGGAGTAAGGGTTTACTAGGGATGACAATTAGTGAGAATGAAATGATCGATGATAATGGATAAATACGGTATAAAATGAAAAAAAAAAAAGATTTAATCAAGATAATAATTTTATACGTATTGAATAAATTTAAATAAATTAATAAAAAAATAAGGAAATTAAGTTTTTTACGATAAAAATATATAGTCTTCTTATTAAATTTATTTATGATGAATCTAAAATTTGAAATGATTTAGCGAGATAATGAGTTTTCCTCATGCTTAGTAAATTTAAATAGATTGATTGAAAAATGGCGGAATAAGATTTTCACAACGATAATATTTAGTCATCTTATTGAATTTATTTATAACGGGTCTAAAATTTGAAATAATTTAGCGGGATAAAAAATTTAACTCGTGCCGACTAAGTATAAACACATTGATTGATAAATGCGGGATTAGATTTTTCTCAATTATAACATTTAGTTATCTTGTTGAATTTGTTTATGGTGGATATAAAATTTGAAATGTTTTAGTGGAAAAAAAACAATTTTTAGCCATTGTACTAAATTGTTTGGAATCGGCATAAAATTTAAAATGATGTTTGATTAAAAAATGTATAAAATTTAAAATAATTTAACGGGATAATTGATAAGGACCTATTATGAAGTATAAAATTTGAAATTATTTAGCGGGATAAGTATAAATTGGAAATAGGGAAAATTTTTAATATACATAAAACATCAAATGTTTAAATCTCTAGTCAAAAACTCTATTTATTATAAGAAAATAATTGATTAGTGGATAAAAGCTTTATTGGGATGCAACAAATTTTATACATTATGATATGACTGTAATAGATACATTAAAAAGTGATAAGATAAAATTTTATCAAGATAATAAGTTTACTCGTATTGACTATATACAAATAGATCAATTAATAAATGACGGGAAGATTTTTCATGACGACGTCTTTTTATTAAATTTGTTTATGGTGGGTATTAAATTTGAAATGATTTAACGAAATATACATAAATTATAAATATAGAAATTCTTTAATTGAAAATTTGTTTAGATAAGATGTCAAAACTCAATTTATTACGAGCAAGCGGTTAATTATTTTAAATTAAATTAATTGAATTTTAATAATAATTTAATTAAATTGACTATAATTAATAAAAAAACCCAAATTTTATTTAAAGTCACATAATTAACTTTAATTTAAAGTAACCAAAAAATAATTAAATAATTTGGCTCTTGATTAATATAATTTAACTTAATTGACAGTTAAAGTAATAACATTCTATTTATATTCAAAGGTCTTTCTAATCTTGTCATTGTGCTGCTCCTGCTCGTCCTATTATGGCTCATCTCACCAAAAAAATAACAAATAGTCAATTAAAATAATCTCAAAATAAATTATATTATGTTATATAATATAAAGGGTTTTTAATAAAAAATATATTTATGATATATGATGTTGTTTAAGACGCGACTCAACACACCAATGTTACTCTTATAAAGTATTATTTGTTAATTAAAATATATATCAAAAAATTAAAATATAAAAAATATTACAGACAAAAGTACTTTTATTATACTTGTTAAATTTATCTGACGACCATTGAAAAATAAGTCACATGAATTTTTATCCGAGTTTTTCAAAATAAATTTATCTATTTCTTTCTAGATAAATTATTTTGATCTTTATAAATAAAAAATAATAATATATATATCATACAGTGCATTTCAAAAAATTTAACAAATAATTTGATAAAATTATTGAAATATT
Organism: Diospyros kaki; assembly: GCA_036245055.1. Classification (NCBI taxonomy): domain Eukaryota; kingdom Viridiplantae; phylum Streptophyta; class Magnoliopsida; order Ericales; family Ebenaceae; genus Diospyros; species Diospyros kaki. Next base: position 41,113,533 of record BSEG01000007.1, on the reverse strand, counting down.
TCTCAAATTTATCTTTATCATTTTATATCTTAATTCAAAAAATATTTAAATTTTATCTTGATATAATTTTATCTCACTCATCATAACAAACGTTGCCTAAGAACAAAGTTTTTTTTCTCTTAAACGACTTAATAATTAAGTTACTATTTAGCAATAAGAAAGTCAATGTCAAAATAATAAGTAAACTAAAAAATATATATATTTTTACCTGCCAATAACTATACCATTTATATAACTTAACTTTTAATATGATGTGTCTTCAATTTCTGGCTATTTATATAAATATTAGGTTCAACAATAAACAAGTTCAAATAAATTTAAAGGATAAAAGAAGGAACCACGAAAAATTGGGAGACTTTCTCATACAAGTTTTCAAGAGATATTTTGGATGTTTATGATTCATGAAAACGCTTTGAGAGTGATGTTTTAACGTTTTTAAAATATCTTCTGTATCAAAATGTCGTGAAATACCACAAAAAAGGCATTTTCTACAAATTTCAAAATATTTTAGAATTATTTCATATTATTAAAAAATCATTGAAAATGAGTTCCATCCATAAAAATATTATAGACAAAAAAAAATCGTCTCTAATCAAGTTATGTTTGATTTTTTAAAATTTTATTATTTATTTGTAATTAATAAATAATAATTAATGGATAATAGAACTTATGTTTGTATTTATTTGAATATATTATAAAATTTATGTTTATTTTTAGATTGAATCATTATTTTTATATTTACAAAAACACTTCTTGTATTGTTTTATTTACGTATTTTTCTGTATTTATATTTTTTACTTTTCAAAAAAAATATCATTTTCTCATTTCTATTTCGTATCATATTTATTTCTTATTTTCGCTTATCCTAAATGAATGCAGGAAATGGAACGTCAGTCATCATGAATATCATTGGATTCAGAGAAAATTCTTCAATATGTCAATTCATCTCTTGACAAAATATAGATACATAAGCCAATAATGGCATTGACACTGTTGAGTTGATTTGAAGATCTTTCCAAATCCCTGTCACCTTAGGAGTTGGCAGCGTATGAAGACGTTGTGTTTATACTCCTAGAAAATGAAAAACTGAATGCATGGACTATTGCTGCAAGGGTATGGGCTTCAGCACGTTATGCGAAGACTCTGCCACATCTTCTCGAAGCTACTAGTGCTTATGGGAAGTTGAAATATGAAAATGTCAGAACTACAAATAATGAAGAAGATTCGTCAAAACAATAGCCAAATGAGAAGCTCAAGTCTCATTTTATAGAGGCACCTAAGGAGTAGAATGCCAAAGACAGATATGAGAGACGTGAATGAAGAGATGGCTATAGAATAAAAAAGAAAAATAGCCTATTAAAAATAGGGTAGTGCTGCAGGCGAAATACTTTTCCTCCCGGGACACCTGACAGAAAGAGTATGAAGTAATTGTTATGCCTGCCAAAATAATCGTAAATCCAAGAAGAAGAAACACCACGTGGCAGCCTTAGGAGTTGCCACGTGGGAGACCATTAACCCACCTGGCTGCGGGCCCCCAAGCCGCTCCCCCCATGCTGCCACACAGCAGCGTGGCTAAGGAAAAGAGGGGGCTTTACCTTCCACCCCCCGAGAGACTTCTCTAAGGGGTACTTCACACCCCAGAGAAAGGTCCCTAGGGGTGCCTAATACGCGCCTCTACGTTCGCACCCACGTACAGTCGCGTGTGAGCTCGGTTGCCCCCTTGTCTGCTCGCATGCCCATGCCCGCACCTATGCACCCTCGCGCCAATAACCCCGCAAGACTCGGTCAAAATTGCCTCTGAGATACTTGCATAGAAAATTGGGCCATTTGACACATGGATGCCTTCCCATTGCTATAAATAAGGGGTCTTTTCCCCTCATTCGGCATGCAATCTCTCACTCTCATACATACCTTTTGTCTTCAAGTATTTCACTTCTACGAGGGTTTAATTAAGCATCGGAGGGTCTGCGCTGGAATTTTCACCCGCGCCCCTAACCAATTTTCTTTCCAACAGGTCATCCATCATTCTCAACCTACCCGAGAAACTCATCCATCGTTGTTGCTCCCCCGATGGACTCATCCATCGTTGTAGCTCCATCTCGAGAAAGTCACCTATCATTTGGATAATTCGCACGTCATCCGTCATTGGAGAGAGTCATCCATCTCCTGAATGAGTCACCTATCGCTTAAACAAGCCACGCGTGAGTCATCCATTGACAATTTCTCGTTTAAAAATTTATTGTTGTAACCGTGTAACAACACTTAACTTTCAATATGATGTGCATTCAATTAGTGGCTGTTTGTATAAATATTAGGCTTAAGAACAAACAAATCCAAATAAGTTTAAAGGATAAAAAAATGAACTACGAAAGATTGGGAGAGTTTATTGTATAGGTTTTCAAGAGATATTTTGGATGCCTATGATTCATGAAAATGCATTGGGAGTGACGTTTTAGTGTTTTCGAAACATTTTAACAAACAATGTGATAAAATTGTTGAAATATTTTTCAAACTTATCTTAATCATTCTATATCTTAGTTCGAAAAATATTCAAAATTCAAACTTTATCTTGATACAATTTTATCTCACTCATCTTAACAAATGCTACCTAATAATAGAGCTTTTGTTTCTCCTAAAAAACTTAACCATTAAGTTACTACTTAGTATTAAGAAAATGAGTATCAAAATAATAAGTAAACTAAAAAATACATATATTTTTGAGTAATGCTATTCATCTCTACTGGAGATGAACAACAGTGACGTGGAAAGTATATTTTGTGCATAGTTGGCAGACACTTCATTCTCTCTCTCTCTCTCTCCCTCTTCCACGTTCTCTCCCACTCTCTCTCTCTCTCCCCAGCCGCCCAAACTTCACCCATTCTCTCCCCCCTACAGCCGCCCAAAAACTTCACCCATTCTCTCTCTCTCTCTCTTTCTTTCTCTCTCTCGGCCTTGAGGAAGGAAAGCGCCACCGCCGTCGCCATCACCCCCGCCACCGCTGCTCACACTGCCGTTGCCCAAGGATGGCGCCACTGTCGTCGCCCCCAGTCTCCCCCGTCAACGCAGCAAGCATCGCCAGCCATCGCCCCCACCATCGGCCACAGACCACACGGTCGCCCCCTTACCCCCATCGTCCCCTCCCGGGGGGCCACAGAAACCTCACGACCATGGACAAATATTGTATTTGCAGTACGAGTTGATGCAGATTTTAGCATATCTGCCAATTGGGTTTGCGGTGTTCATGGTTTACTTGGCCACCATCCCCGTCACTGGCACCGAAATAAACCCAGCCAGGAGCTTTGGCGCTGCCATCATCTACAACAATGATAAAGTGTGGGACGACCAGGTAAGTTGATTGCCACAGTAATTTCTGTTTGAAACAAATAATAATTAAATTAAGGTTCCACGTGTTTTGCTGTTTCTTCTATTGATATGTTTATTGGTCTTGTGTGGACAGTGGATTTTCTGGGTTGGATTGTTTGTGGGAGCTTTGGCAGTCACAGCGTACCATCAGTACATTTTGAGAGTTGCCGCCATTAAAGCTCTGGGATCTTTCCAGCAACCCCTCCAACTAAACTGAATATATATGTGTGTGAAATTTGTGTTAATTTGATGCTGATCAGCTCTTCTTGTCCTTCTTTTCTTCTTCTTCTTCTTCTTCTGTAACTTTGTTTTACTGGCGATGAACTTATAGTTTGTGGGTTTTAGTTTTTGATAAATATATATTAATTGGTAGTAAATCATTAATGTTGTGAAACAAATTGGGATGATTTGTCCATGGCCATGTGGTTTCTGTGGATGGAGAGAGAGAGAGAGAATGGGTGAAGTTTTTGGGCGACTGGGGGAGAGAGAGAATGGGTGAAGTTTGGGCGGCTGGGGGAGAGAGAGAGAGAATGAAGTGTTTGCCAACTATGCACAAAATTTACTTTCCACGTCACTGCTATTCATCTCCAATGGAGATGAATAACATTACTCTATATTTTTACTTGCCAATAACTATACTGTTTATATAACTTAACTTTCAATATAATGTGTATTCAATTAATGGCCATTTGTATAAATATTAGGGTTAAGAATAAACAAATCCAAATAAGTTTAAAGGATAAAAGAAGGAATTACGAAAGATTGGGAGACTTTCTCGTATAGGTTTTCAAGAGATATTTTGAATGCTTACTATTCTTTTCTGACCAAAAGAAGACGATCAGAGGCGGGATTACAACGGTAGGGTGCTGGCTCCGGCGATGAGTCTGTCAGAGAGGGGGCTGGCACCTGTAAGTACTCTAATGCTCGAGTGAGTAAGAGAGTAAGGAAAAAAAATGTATCAGTAGATCAGATGTCAGAACATACCTTGACTCTGAGAAGAGCTGACTGATATAAAAGGAGGAAACGTCTTCCTGTATGCATGCGTCGTGCGCTTGTAGATGATGAGACTGACTATCCATTGCAGGTGAATGTTCCCAGGTGATAGCATGGTGGGGATATGACTCTCATTGATGTGGATGAGATCCACCATTAATAAGGATGAGATCTAAGGCGGCTGTGCGGATACCCAGCGAGGGTTGCAATGATGGCGTGGCAGGCTGGCGTTGGGCCAAGGTTGGGCCCAGAGAGAGGACCAAGATTGGGCCTAAATAGAGGGCCAAGATTCGGCCCAAGGAGAGGGCCAAGATTAGGCCTAAAGAAAGGGCCGAGATTGGGCCTAAAGAGAGGGCCGAGATTGGGCTTAAGGAGCGGGCCGAGATTAGGCCTAAAGAAAGGGTCAAGATTGGGCCCAGACTATCCATAACCCCCCAGGTGGGATGCTTGACTAGCAAGTGTTCGAGATAGAAAATAAAGGTTTGGGCAATTTTTGCTGCATGCGCTAGTTTTGGAGAGTTGGATTAAAATTTGATTAAGACGGTCGATCGAGCTAACTTTAGTTTTGCTTAAATGATGGCCTTGAAGTCGTTTGAGGTCAGCTAGACTTCTAGAGCAAAGTCGTTACAGGTAGAGGCAGATTCCTGTTTTAGTAGGAAAATATCGAAGGTTATATTTGATGGACAACGAGAAAACGTTAGCGGCGACAACAAAGGAAGCGCCACATTTCTGACCGTCGATCCAATATCCTCTATTGCTGTGTCAGTTCTTCCGACTGCTTTTGATGCCCGTCCGTCGTTGCATTCCGAGGGATTTGCTATCGACGAATGGCAATCGTCTGTTGAGAAGCGCTCGAGGGTTGCCAGAGGGGTTGAGTCATCTGCTAGCGTGTTTTCTGTGGGCGTGTCCAACATTTATGCCTTAGATGGTCGCTTGGTGAAATACTGTCGGGTGGAGGATTAGGTTCTGGGGGTGTTAGTGGAATGTCAGGCACTGGAGTTCGGATTCCAATCGAGGTGACTGCTCTCAAGCGATTGCATTAGGAGGAGATAAAGCGCGTCTAAGAGGTGGTAGAGAGTAAGGCAGGAGAAGAAGTGGCTAGGGTGATGATTGACTTGAGTCAGCGATTGGAGGGCTCGGAAACATCGTTGATTCGTTGTCATGAGGTCATAAGTCATCTCGACCACCAGCGCGAGGATGCCAGAGCGGAGCTTTGTGATTCAAAAGCGGAGATTACCCATTTGAAAGCAGTACTCGGGGTCGCCCAATCAATGGCAGAAGCTGGTAGGGCTCAGATGTTGGAGGCTACGGACGAGTATTTGAAGGGTTACGAGGAAGCTTTACTCCACGTTCATACTTTGTTCCCTGTCTTAGACCTGGAGCCTTGTAAGCCATATACGAGGGTCGAAAGCGGTAGACTTGTTGACCCGATTGAAGAGTCGCATGCCGAGACTTCAAGAGGAACTTCTAGAGCTGGGGTGGACCAAGCTAAGGAAGCTGTTGTCGGCGATGCCGGACCTTTGGTCGAGTTGGACTAATTTACTGCTTTCTTTTTAATAGTAGTGTAGGCTTTTCAGTGTTTCCTTGATAGCACGATTTTGTAAAGGCTTGTGATATTGTGGTCTGCTATTTTTGTTGCCTTTTGACTTGCTACTCGTAATGAAACATCTAATTGATTTTATTTTTTGTAAGACGCTTTCTTTGTTTTTTTTCTAGTATGTCATGCATTCTCCTAGCCGAGCCGGGTCCCTTAAGCGTTGACGTAGTGGTTCTTGAGTTAAGTGCTATGGCTAGTGCCCGACCTTAGAGTTTGAGAAAAAATGTTTTTTGGAGTGTAAACCCTATAGTTTGACAGAGGTTTGGGGAGACTGTGCGCATAGCATGAGATTCGAGGTCACAGATGAGGCAACATTTCAGCGACACTGAGTATGTTACTTTGGTGAAACGCTTCATCTTTTGGGTGTCTCTATCAGCACATGGAAGGCGTTGATTGGTCATGGTGGAAACAACCCTTCATTTTTCAAGGCAGGGATACGACCGTATTGATGGAGCAATTTTTTGGAGCTTGACCATATTTAATTTTTAGGGGATAGTGGGGATCTTTTGATCGTTGGGTGATTGTGCCTATAAAAAGAAAGAGGAAAGCCCTTGGTTTCTTTCCATGCTATCTTGCTCGTTTGCGTCCTGGTTCTGGGAGATTTAGGGAAATGGAGTCGGTGTTTCGCGGTGGGGGTTTTTCATTTGGGTGGGGTGTTTTTGTTGGTGATCTCGTGGGTGGCGGCTTCCTGGGTAGCGCAATAGGGGTCGAGAGGTATGAGACTAAGCGTGTTAGGATGAGAGCAGTACTAGGATGTGTGAGACATGTTTGTGTCTAGAATGAGTGATGTGGTTTTCTCGAAGTTTGCCTTTGGTGGAAGTACAACGTTCCAACGTCCGGGTGCTTGGGTCTTTAATGTCGGCATCATCAGGTTAGAGGTGGGAGGTCGTTTGACAACTCCAAGGTTGAAAGTGGGAAATGTTGAAGTTACCTAGGCATTAGGTTGTCTAGGATTTTCTTCAATAACAGCTACTGCGCTGGCAGAATTGGACCTCTTTGGGGACAGATATCAGGCGGTACAAAAGAGTTACAACCTTTCTCAAGTGGCTTGTGGGGAAAGCAATGATTTATAGAAGGAGTGCGTCCAAAATTGGGCCCAATGAGAGAGTCGAGATTGAGTATAAAGAAAGGCCGAGATTAGGCCCGAACAATCCACATGTGATTCATAGAACGCCTTGGAAGTAATGTTTTAGCATCTCGAAATGTTTTCTTTATAAAAAATGTCGAGAAATATTAAAAAAAAATATTTTGTTGGTATTTTCTATAATTTTTAAAATATTTTAGGACTATTTTATAATATTAAAAAATCAATGAAAATGCGTTCCATCCATGAAAATGTTATAAATGGAAATTTTTTTTTTGTCTCTAATCAAGTTATGTTTTAAAATTTTTAATTTATTATTTATTTTTAATTAATAAATAATAATTTATAAATAATAGAACGTATAATTGTATTTGTTTAAATATATTATAAAATTTATGTTTATTTTTAGATTAAATAATTATTTTTATATTTATAAAAACATCCTTTATATTTTTTTTAGTTGCGCATTTCAATTTTTTACTTTTTAAAAAAAATATTATTTATTTATTTTTATTTTATATCATATTTATTTTTTTTTATTTAACCTAGCTAAATATAGTCTCGATCGAAATATCTCAACTAGCTTCTCAAATTAATGTGTTAAAATAGAAATAAACGATGTTAAAAGATGCGAATACTCTTTCACATCAACCGTAACTTCCTGGCTCCCTACCTTATCAAATAAATAATAACTTTTATGTAAACTATCCGAAAAGTTATCAAAAATCCTATATTCAGTAAGAAGTAGCCACGATGGCTGCAACTCTCCAATCAGACGAGGAAGAAGTGCGTCTTGTGATAACGATGCCTCTATGAGCATGGGACCTCACATTATATATTAATAGAAAAATGGCTTGTCTCAATCAAGCGAGGTGGCAGCAAATAACATGCATAAAGCAGGGCCACCTAACTTGTTGCTCGGACAGCCTTCACGTCAAGTTGACCATCTAGTTAACGTGTGCATTCAATAACGACGAGAACAATTATATTTGCTCTTGTAAATTAACTTGAATTAATAGTTTTATTATAATTTTGTTAAAAAAATTATTTATCTTAGGTGGGAATAAACAATTATATTTAAATGTAAGAGGTTGCAATGAATTTTGGTCTAGCGATAAAATTGAAATTAATTAATAAATATATATTTTATGTAACATTAAAAATTTAAAAGATTTTAGTACATAGATGGTGTTCGACCCGAACTATTTTATTTTATTTTATTTTAAAAAACTCACAATTCACTAAAAGTTGACCTAAGTGTACACGAAACCAGTTTAAGAGTTGGTGGGACCTTAGGCTAGTAGGCTACAAGACAACTTGCTCTTTATCTCTCTCTCTCTCATAGTATCTTATGTGGCGACGAGACTACGTTTGTCTTCTGTTGTGATTGGTGGCTGTCTTTAAAGATGTCGTCAATCCTATTATCTGACGGTGCCATCGCTCTATCCACCATCTTTAAAAATGACGGTCAAACCATGTGACCATCTACTGTGACTAGTGACCGTGTCTCTTGGTCTCATCTCGACATTTTCTTTCATTGTTGTCGACGTCATCTAATAGTGGTCGGTCTCGTCCCATCTCTGAAACTTTTTGTTATTTCAATTACATCATTAAACTATACAATTTTGAATCAATTACACACATCGATAAATTTATTGAGAACAATAAATTAAGAGATGTAATTAAAATAATAAAAGTTAATGGGTACAATTAACTCAAATTTACATAATTTAAAGATATTTTTAAAACAACAAAAGATTTAAGTATTTAAATAAAAAAATGTGTCAGTACAAAAAATAAAATATGTATTTAGCCCTCCATAAACTTACACCCATTAAATTTTTAAAATATTTTAAATAAACTACGTCACCTCTTAAATGGCTAAAATTCAAGAAACGTTGCGATCAAGAGAGTGCAATAACTAATTTTAAAAATTAATTCAAATAAAAATTAAAATTTAAACAATTCCAATATTAAATTACCAAAAGTTAATAAATTATATACCATTAATTAATTTAGCATGAAAATAAAGAGTTGGTTATGGGCCGAAGACACTGGCACGTGCGTATTGAGGAAACAGCACGCCTTGCTCCGAGGTTTACGCGATTATATTATTTATTTTTGAACGCGGGTAATATAATTTACAGAAATATTATTTAAATACTTAAATTTAAATTTTTATAAGTTGAGTTGATATATATAAAATTATAATAATTATATTTAGAATCAGTAATCAATTTAGATATTATTATAATTAATATTAATATTAAATAAATATATATTATATTAATTTATAAGAATTATTTATCAAATTTGGGAGTATTAGCAGGCCGTTGATATTTGACTCGACAATTGGCAGTCCACATCAGTCGGGGACTTAAATCGAATTCCAGAGAAGTTCAGGGCGGTTCTCGACATTTCGGCCTGCCTTTCCCACCTGAAGAGTATCTTTCCATATTGGCTGCATCCGAACGGTCGCTCGTTTGACAATACCGGGCCGGGGAGACTCGTGTGCTACATCGCCTCCAATTCCTCATCGCAACTCACTCTCCTTCCACCTTCGCCCAACGCAAACCCTAGCAGCGAAAGCGGTGCGAAGAATCACGCAATTGTCTCCTAGTTCGATTTTCTATCATTCATTTTCTATTCACATAATCGATGTTGCGTTCGTTTGTGACGCTACATTTTGCCTCGAATGCGACGTATCTTTTGCCGCTAAATGGTTTGATATCTGTTTGATTCGAAATGCGTGTCGGATATGAATTCTCGGGTTTTTTCTTGAAGCAGGGTATGTAATTTGTGCGCGGGAAAGTGGGCGAATATGTTGTGCGGAGAGACGGTGCTTTGTCCGCGTTGATTGCATCGGGGATGGCGGATGCTGGTTCTTTGTTTTGGGCGTTTGCGGAGTCCGGGATGAAGGATGTTTGAGGATCTTTGGTGGTGGCCGTTTTGTTCTCCTTTCAGTCCCGTTGACACGAGCAGAATCGATCAGCGTGGGTTGATGATGTCGTGGACTTCATTGATGTACTAGAAAGTTGTAATGTGGTGTCTGCAGAGGCAGTGTTTGTGCAAGGGGAATTGCATGGAGGATTGAGAATGTGTATTTGTGTTTTTGGCGCTTATTCTGTTGTGCTCCTTTCAGCTCTGTTGATACAGGAAGAATTGATTGGTGCTCATTGACGTTGTTGACTTTATTTATGTACCTATAAGTAATTGGGCTCTGGTAAAGACTTTATTGGTTAATTGGAGAAATGAGCGTTGAAGGAAGGTAGTATAATGAAATGGAAGCAAAAGAAGATGGTGATACATCAGAGGAATGCTCGTCATCGCCAATTCAGGTGTTGCGGCAGATTTCTGAAGACGCTGCTAGAATGGATGGCGAAGCATTACAAAGTGTTTACTCAGCCAATTCTCAGCCATCAGGGCCAGGTCATAGACGCTGTCAGAGTGAAGTTTTGATGGCAGAACACAGTCGTAACAACAGTTTTGGCAGATGGAAGGCTCAGGTGCAGAAGGCATTGCAATGGGGTAGCCATTCGCAAAACCGAAGGCGGTATTCTTCGTTCAACCCTGAAGTCTTGACTAACCAAAAACGTCAGTGGTATCAATTTAATTCAAAGACTTCGGTGAGCCACCTCTGTCTTAAAAGAGTTACTCTATTTTTCGTGATAACTGATTAATCAGTATTATGATGCTCTATATTGTAAACCGTCACGGCCAGCTTGTTATTTTTATTTCTATTTTTACTTATTTTGCTAAAATAGTTAGTTATTGCTTTTATTATCTGATTATTCTTAGTAATGGAGTAGTGGGGAGATAGTGGAATAATTAAAGGAGCAATTACCAGTAGTGGAGGAGTGGTAACTGCTCTATAGAATTGGGCTGTTTATATGTAACGGCCATAACCCTCATGGCCGGATATCAATGTATGAATTATGAAGAATTTATTGAAGTCTCTGATTTCCCCCTATTGTTCTCTTTGATTTCCCCCTCAATTTTGTCATATTTCTCCTCCATTTCTCCCGATTTTCCCCTACTTTCTGCCAGTCTCCCTCATTCAGTCTGTTCTACCTGATATTTTGTCTATTTTCTCCTCAATTCTTGCTATTTCTCGCTCAATTTCCAGTTCTATCTCCAAAGAAAACATCAGTTAGGGCCAGGGTCCTGACATAAACTTATGCGCTTGTTGATTTTGCTCGATACTTTCCTTGTAGGAAAAAAAACTAGATAAATTATACAACAACAAAAACACTAGCGATGTCACAAGCCTTAAACTCACTAGCTAATGCTGATTATGTGAATTCTAGCTTTCCTACTATATCTATCCATGGCCATATTATCTGTAAGGCTATTATGTTTTGTATCATGTCCAAGGGTTTTCTATCAAGTGTTTTTTGGGGTTTTCCTCTATCAACCATAATGTTTTTGCATCTGGTTGTTTCAATTTTTTTTACAGATTGTTGATCCATACAGAAAGAAGAGACACGTCAGTAATTTGAAATAGAACCATTTTGCTTTTAATCATAATTTGTTGCAAATTTTTATTATTTTCCTGCTTTACAATATATTCCTTTGCATTGAGTAGGAAGTTGACAATGCATGTTAAATTGTTGATCCCAATTCAAAAGTAGAAATCATGTAGAACATACCGTGGAAACTTAATATTTTTCCCATTTTTGGGGTAAGAAGAGTCAAGACAAAAGCTGATTGACAATTACAATTATTTCTTCACGGCTATTTATAGTTATTATCAATCTTCTATAGAGGGATGTCATCCTCTAATTCGTAGAGAGTTTTTATTTCCATCCCAGTAACTCAATGTTGATGCCATCCAGAACCAGAAAAAATATGAAGAGCCTACCTCGCTTTTTGAACACTTCATCATTGTGGGCCTTCATCCAGATGCTAATCTAGAGGCGGTGGAGGCTGCATTTGCCAAAAGGAAAGCACGGGAACTAGATATGGAAAAATATGACACGATTGACCTCAAACTGCTGCAGAATCAGGAGGATTCATCTTCAACATTGGAACCCCAGGTTAGTTAGGTGCTTGATTGGACAAGTAGTTTTATTGCGTAGATTGACCCCCTCTCTCTCTCTCGTTCCTTTTTTCACCACAATTCTGTTGATTATTTTTGGCTTTTATATCTTTCTGCCACTACCAAGGTATTATGATAATTCATCCTCTCCAATTTGTTTCTTTACCTAAGTTTATTCAGCATCAGTTTCTTACTTCTCCTCCCCCACCTAGAAAAAGAAGAAGAAAGAGGAGTTTTTGAATGTGATATGTGAAGGAATTTTAGTTTGTGTTAAAAAACTATCAACTTTATGCTGCGGTGAGAAATCAGTTTTTGTTCTGCTTGATTTAAAATTTTAAGGAAAAAAATTAGTTCTACTATTTGAATAGAGTTACAGAGACGAAAGTAGAAATACTGGATTGCTCAGGTAAATTGTCAAAGTGTTTGCTGGTTTTCTTAGGTATAAGTACTCAGAATCCAGTGCAATCCTTCTCATATGGTGCTGGCATTATTTTGTATTTTATACTTGGCAGATACTTTTCAAGTATCCTCCTGGGAAGAGGTTAGCTGTCCGTCCAAGGGATTTAGCAGCATTTTGCTTTCCTGGTGGTGTGAAGGTGCTATTGATTTCTTATTTTGTTTTTATTACTTCTTTTTTTTTTTGAATTATCTTATGCTGGAATAGTACTTCACATGAACATGATAAACAGAAGCAAGTTGTTTATATAGATCCTATCTATGAGGCCATAGATAGAAATGAATGGAGAGCTAGAATTCATGAAACCGATCTCATTGTGGGATAAAAGCTTGATATGTTGTTAATAGAAAAGACTTTGATCAGGTGCAACTCAAGTAATCTCTTTAGGCAACTACATTGTGTGTGCTTGTGGATATATGTTAAAGTAAATATCCTTTTCTTTGTTCCCATGCTTGATGGCAAACGTCCCTAATTTGAATTAATGGCTTTATTGGATGACAAATGAGGTTATGTGTTTTCCGTTGATTTTTCTAATGCTGTACAAGAACATGAAGTTTGAATATGCAGTTAAATGTCCTACTTAAAATATATATATTTTTTATTTCTCAAGACAAAATGGTATATTTAGACTAGCACAATATATATTTTTTAATTCAAGTAAGATTTGTGTATAGTTTCATATAGAACTCTTTCTTTAACCTATATTATTAGGAAATCAGCTCTAATACCCCTTGTTAGATATTGGATTGATTCACTCGATGTGGGATAAACAAATAAAATAAATTCTATAATGCCCACGTAGAACCAAAATCAGAGAGACATAGGTTTAATGTGCTTTGGCAATGTGCCTATATCCACTAATGGAGTAAAAATTCATTATGCGAATGATGGGATGCAAAAGAGATAAACTATCTCACTCTCACTCAACCCAAAACTTCAATATACCAATCCCACAATTTCATTGAGATTCTGTAATGCATACAACTTTGTACATAAATTTACACAGAGGATAATGATTCACTGTGAGCTATTTATAAAGAAGGGATAAAACAAGTATGGAAATCCTATCTCTATTATAGATTGGGTAAACTGAATTAGAATTCAAGATAATCTCAACATATATCTTGATTTATAATGAACATTGTCACGCGTTGCCAGCTCTAAGACTTAGTTTTACTGCCCATTTAATTTCCTTTTCATTATTACTACTGCTGTAATTTTTATTTCAGTATTTCCTTATTAGTTGACTAGACAAATAGAATATTCCTAGGCATGGGACAGCTGGCTGTTTGTTGCAACGGCCGGGCTGGGAATCTGCCCTTGGGCAGCCTATATATAGTCAGTTATATGGCTATGGATAGTATGAAATGAGAAATCATTGAATTCTTCTTCTCTCTATCGATCTTCTCTCTCTCTCTCTCTCTCTCTCTCTCCTTCTCAAAATCGTTTCTGCGCTTGCTCTGTTCTAATCAGTATCTATTCCGATTCTAATCAGATTGGAAAACAAGCCATTGTAACGTTTGGGTCGTGACAACTTGGTATCATAGCTCCGTTTCTCGGTCGAAAACATTGAACCAATGGCGGACGGAACTAGGATGGAGGGATTAGAGACGTAGTTGCAGCAAGTTAGCTTGTCTCTGGTCGATTTTCATAATCAGGTCGATTAGTTGGAGTTGGGAGCTACGAGGGAGCATGAAGCAATCGTAGCATTGGACCGTAAGGTCAAGAGTTCTATGGAAGGATTGGAACGTAGGATGGATAGCTTTATCGGGAGGGTACGGGAGGAGTTAGGAGCTCAGATGCAACAATTTATGCTGATGTTTACTCGACAACATGTGGTAAGGCTCTCACTTGACTTTCCTCCCAGGGGAAGAACCGAACCCATTCTAGGAGAGAATATAATGAACCAAGGAAATGGCCACCAGGAAAATGAGATTGAACCTGAGGAGGAAATGGAAGGATTCATGAGAAGAAGAGGGGACGACCAAGTTAATCACCAACCACCTGGATTTCCTATGCCCCGAATGGAGATACCAACCTTCGAAGGAGTCAATCCCAGATGGTGGATCAGGAGATGCGAGAGAGTGTTTGAAAGGTATAATATACCCGAAAGACAGAGGATAACTCTGGCTTTGGCCTACTTTAACGAGGTGGTGGACGCTTGGTACCAAGGATGTGTGGGAGTGGGAAGGATTCACACTTGGGAAGAATTTGTAGAAAAATTGAGTGAACGCTTCAGGGAAAGAAGCATGGTGGATGTTGTCGAGGAGTTTAATAAGCTGAAGCAGGTCGGAAGTGTGGAATCCTATCAGAAGCGGTTCGAGGAGCTTAAGTCACTTATGATCCACCATAATCCTCACATGTCTAAAGCTTATTTTGTGTCTAGTTATTTAAGCGGGTTGAATGATGAATTGAGACCAATGGTAAAGGTGTTGAAGCCCATAACGGTTGAGCAAGCTTCAGAAAGCGCACGACTACAGGAGATGGTGGTTGAAGCTCTAGTGAAAAAAAAGAAGCAGCAACAGAAGAGCATGGGATTGGGGTCGTTTCCTTCGGGGGGTAGAAACCCCAATAGGGAGGCAGCCTGGAAGAGTGCTGGGACGAAAAATGTGACTGGAGGAGGTTTTTCATCCTATGACGGTCGATTGGGAGATCAAAGGAGACTCTCTGGGTTGTGCTATAGGTGTGGGGATAAGTATTTCTCTGGACACCAATGCAAGAGGCTAATTTTGCTGTTAGAAGGTGATGAGGAAGGGGTGCACGAAATGGAAGAAGGAACTGAAGAAGAAGAGAGTGAAGGGGAGCATAATGGAGAGATTTCCATACATGCACTCAAGGGAGTTCCTAACAACAAAATAATTAAGGTTGAAGGAAAGGTAATGGACTGCAGCCTAATGATCTTGATTGATAGTCGAAGCACCCACAACTTCCTTGATGAAGGAATGACGGGAAAGCTTAAGTGCAAGGTGGCTAGTACACAACCACTGAGTGTAACCGTTGCCAACAGAAACAGGGTTATAAGCAAGTCAACCTGCCAAGGGTTTTGCTGGGAGATGCAAGGAGAACCGTTCGAGGCAGACTTGAGACTTTTGGGCTTAGGTGGTTGTGATGTCATTTTGGGCGTAGATTGGATGAAAGAAGTTAGTCTTATTAGTTTTGATTTTAATAGGATGAAAGTTTCTTTTGAGAAAGAAGGAAGAAGATTTACTCTGTCTGGAGGAAAGGAAGTAGGAGTATGCAAGATGATAACTGGGAAAAAGCTCCAAAAGGTGTTTGAGAACAAGTGGGGACGGTTAACATAGTTGTTCTCAATCGTGTCGGTAGAGGAGGCACCAGGTAGTGCTAGATCAGGAGAGGCCTATTTCAGCATTAAGACCCCGAACTCCACTACTGGGTAGGTACAAAACTCGACTCTACTTGATAAATTGCTGATTGAACTTAATGATTTATTCCAAGAACCAAAAAGCCTACCCCCTAATCGAGAGTTTGACCTTGCCATTCATCTTAAGCCCAACTCCGAGCTTGTTAATGTGAGATCTTACAAATACCCACCAATTCAGAAATCTGTTATAGAAACCATGGTTAGGGAAATGTTGCAACAGTCTATCATTAAGCCCAGCCATAGCCCTTTTGCCTCTCCAGTTTTATTGGTAAGAAAAAAGGATGGTTCATGGTGCTTTTGTGTGGATTATCGCCAACTTAACGCCATAACTATCAAAGACAAGTTCCCTATACCTTTGGTGGAAGATCTCTTGGATGAACTAAGTCAAGCCAAATTCTTTTCTAAACTTAACCTTCGCTCGAGTTGCCATCAAATTATGATGAAACCCGAAGACACTCCCAAAACAGGCTTTAGAACCCACCATGGGCATTTTAAGTTTCTAGTGATGCTATTTGGGCTCACCAATGCCTCCGCCACTTTTCAATCACTAATGAACCGAATCTTTGAGCCTCACCTAAGAAAGTTTATATTGGTTTTCTTCGATGACATACTTATTTATAGCCCTCTCACAGCCCTGCTGGACGGTAGTGTGTTTATCGCAATTCCGAGAGAATTGCGAAGGAGATAGCAAGAGTTTAGAGAGAGAGATAGACGAGAGAGACAGATGGAGATAGAGAGAGAGCTGGAAGAGAATATTCTTGATTGTTTTTGCATGCCTTTACACTGCACGGAAGGGTCCTATATAAGGACGTTTGGGGAATCATTCCCTAACAGATGGGCCCTCTTCCTTAATTGTGTAACAGCTTGATTCTAACCAACCTACTGCTCCCACTAGTGCCTAAGGCTACAGCTGGAGGGAACTTACATTTAGAAGCAAAAAATTAAAATTTCTCTTGGTAAACTGCTTGCGTGACACTGCTCCCCTCTTGAATGCTTCCTTGTCCTCAAGGAAGATTGATTAGGCTCACTGTGCGAGGAAATTTTTAAAGCAGTTCAGGGAGATATTCCCATGTGTTTCCTTCCTTAGTACTCCCTTGCCATTTGACCAAGACTTGGATTAAGGGCACCCCTCCTTGTTGGATCACTCGTCT
Organism: Diospyros kaki; assembly: GCA_036245055.1. Classification (NCBI taxonomy): domain Eukaryota; kingdom Viridiplantae; phylum Streptophyta; class Magnoliopsida; order Ericales; family Ebenaceae; genus Diospyros; species Diospyros kaki. The sequence continues at coordinate 41,096,468 of BSEG01000007.1, read as the reverse complement.
CTCGAGTATGGCTTTCGGTTCTACAACTTGTTCACTTTCCTTAGGCAAAGGTGGCAGCGTGGCACTTGCTGGTTGCCCCCCAATTGACTTATTCAGTAGTGAAACATGAAATACAGGGTGGATGTGGGTGTCGGATGGTAATTGCAATCGATTTGCCACCTTTCCCACCTTGTTAGTTACAGAGAAAGGCCCGAAGTACCTGGGGCTAAGCTTAGTAGCTTTCCCTTGTGTCAGTGATCTCAGGTGTGGTTGTTTCAACCTTAGATACACTTCCTCCCCGACCTCAAACTCCCTTTCCGTCCTCTTCTTGTTCGCGTACTGCTTCATGCGGTGCTGGGCCGAGGCCAGCTCTTGTTTCATTTACCAAGTCACTTCTCCCATTTTCTGTAAATATTCTTCTACTATGGCTGCGTCTGATCCTCCTCCTATTGCTGGTAGCACGGGTGGTTTGTAACCGAACAGAGCTTCAAAGGGGGTTATTCGAATAGCTGAATGTTGAGTGGTGTTATACCACCACTGTGCCAAGGACAACCACCTATGCCATTCCTTGGGTCGTAATAGGCATATGCACCTTAGATAGGTCTCGAGGCATTGTTTCACCCTCTCGGTTTGGCCGTCCGTTTGGGGGTGGTATGCCGTGGACAACCTTAGGTTCGTTCCCAGAGATTTCATCAACTCATGCCAAAATAGGCTGGTGAAAATGCTATCCCTATCGGAGACTATATTCTGAGGAACCCCGTGTAGCTGGATCACACGATCCAAGAAAACTCTCGCCACCTCCTGAGCCGTATAAGGATGGGATAACCCGATGAAGTGGGCGAATTTAGTGAACTTATCCACCACCACCAGAACACTGTCCTTCCCCTCTGATCTGGGTAAGCCGTCCACGAAATCCATTGACACACTTGACCAGGCTTGATTCGGAATGGGGAGGGGTTGCAGCAGTCCGGGGTAGGGTACCCGCTCCGTTTTGCACACATCACAACCCTTCACAAACTCCTTTACCTCCGCCTTCATTCTTGGCCAGTAGAATATTCCCTTAACCCTTACATATGTATTCTGTTCGCCGGAATGGCCTCCTAAAGGTGACTCATGTAAGGCCTGCATGATCTTTCTTTTTAGCTCAGCCCGGTCCCCGATCACTATTCGTCCTTGATACCTCAGCATTGCTTCTTTCAGAGTATACCCCTCCACCTCTTCTTGCTTCATAGTTAGTTTCTCCAGCAAGCCGTGATTCTTTGGTCGTTCCCATAGCTGTTGATCACTTCCTCGTACCACTGTGGAGTCACTACTGTGACTGCTGCAATGCTTCCCTCTTCATGGCACCGGGATAGGGCATTCGCAGCTATATTTTCTTTACCTTTTCTGTACTGTATCGTGTAATCTAATCCCTTGAGCTTAGCCATTCCCTTGCGCTGCAGCTACGTTTGAAGTCTTTGCTGCAAAAGGTATTTCAGGCTTTCGTGATCTGTTTTGATGATGAATCGCCCTCCTTCCAAGTAATGCCTCCATCGATCCTCGGCCATTAGGACTGCCAAAAATTCCTTCTCATAGATGCTTAATCTAGAATGTCTAGGGCCTAGCACTTGGCTTAGGAAGGCAATTGGCCTTCCTTCCTGTGCCAGCACTACCCCAATGCCAGTGCCACATGCATCGGTTTCCAGGCTAAAAGGCTTCTCAAAATCTGGCAGCTTCAGCTCAGGCACCCTGCTCATGGCCTCCTTCAGCTCGTTGAATGCCTTTTCTGCCTTGGGGCCCCAAATACTCCACCTGCCCTTGACCAAACTCACATTTGGATTTCTTGATGAATAATTGGTGGGACCGGAGGATGTCTAGGGTGGTTTGCAAGTGCAATAAGGGTTGTTCGAAGGTGGAGCTATAGATAAGGATGTCATCAAAGAAAACTAAGATGAATTTCCGCAAGTAGGGCTCAAAGATGCGGTTCATGAGTGATTGAAAGGTGGTTGGGGTGTTGGTAAGCCCAAATGGCATTACCAGAAATTCAAAGTGGCCATGGTGGGTTTTGAATGCAGTTTTAGGAGTATCCTCGGGTTTCATCCTAATTTGATGATAATCTGAGTGTAAATCAAGCTTGGAAAAGAACTTGGCATTGTGGAGTTCGTCTAAAAGATCTTCCACCAAGGGTATGGGAAATTTATCCTTGATTGTGATGGAATTCAAGTGGCGGTAGTCTACACAAAACCGCCATGTTCCATCCTTCTTTTTCACTAACAAAATAGGTGAAGCAAAGAGGCTTTGGCTTGGTTTGATGATGGATTGTTGGAGCATATCCCTAACCATCCTCTCAATCTCATTCTTTTGGATAAGTGGGTATCGGTAGGCTCGAATATTAACTGGTTCTGTATTTGGCTTGAGGGTAATAGAATGGTTAAACAGTCGGTTAGGGGGTAGGGATCTTGGTTCTGCAAAGAGGTCCTCATATTTCACCAATAATTCATCAAGTAAAGCCAAATGTGTTACCTGATCAGGGGGCTCCTCCCGGTTGCTGACTGTTAGGTAATACTGCCCCAACTCTCCTGGTTCCTTGGGTGTGTCTTCTGTGGTCACTATTGAAAAGAGTTGTGCCCATTGAACCCACTTCCCCTTCATGACTCTCCTCAAAACTTTCCCAGACATCAGCTTGCACACCCCAGCTTCTTTTCCGCTCTTGATGGTCATTCTTTTGCCCTCCTTCTCGAAGGATACTTCCATGCGGTTGAAATCAAAACTAATAGGGCTTACTCCTTTCATCCAATCCACCCCCAAGACCATATCGCAGCCTCCCAACTGCAGCAGCCTTAAATCGGTTACAAATTTCTCTCCTTGCATTTCCCACGAAAACCCATTACAGGCCGAAGTACTTAGCACCTTCTGGCCATTGGCCATTGTCATGCTTAAGGGTGGCGTCCCTGTCAGCTGACAATTTAGCCTCATTGCCGTGTGCTCATCAATAAAACTATGAGTACTCCCACTATCGATCAGAATCATCAGAGTACTCCCCTTGGCCTGTCCTCCTACCTTAATAATTTTGTTATTGGCCACTCCCTTTAGGGCATGAATGGATATTTCTCCATTGTCTTCCATGCCCCCGTCAGCCCCATCTATCTCTTCCTCCACCTCCTGGTCACTTCCTTCATTCCCTTCTAACAGCAGAATCTGCCTTTTGCAAGGCTGCCCCGGGTGGTACTTGTCTCCACATCGGAAGCATAGTCCTTCCAATCTTCTTTGCTCCCTCAACGGATCTCCTGAGGGTGTTGTGTTTTGACCCACAACTCCTCTTACCCCGCTGGTACCCTTGCCTACTTCCCGATTAAAATACCTGCCTACCCCATTTTGGGTCCCTGCCATTCCCCTTGTCTGCTGCCTTTGCCTCTTTAACAAGGCCTCTACTGCTAGCTTCTGTAACCGAGCATCTTCCGATGCTTGAGCTACAGTTTGGGGTCTAAGCACCTTAACCATTGGCCTTAATTTGTCATTGAGGCCACTCAAGTAACTTAATACAAAATAGGCTTCGGTGAGGTAGGGGTCGTATTGGATCATGTAAGACCTCAGCTCGTTGAAGCGTTTCTGGTACATCTCTACACTTCCTGACTGTTTAAGCTTGTTGAACTCTTCCACAATGTCTGCCATACTTTTTTCTCCAAACCTTCCACATAGAGCCTCTGTGAACTCCCCCCACGTCAGGTTTCTCCTTAGCCGTATGACTCCTTGATACCAAGCATCGACCTCCTCATTGAAGTAGGTTGCTGCCAGCGGCACCTTCTGTGGCTCTAGAATGTTATGCCATTCGAATAGCCTTTCGCATTTCCTTATCCACCATCGTGGGTTAATCCCTTCGAACATTGGAATGTCCATCTTAGGGAGAGGGAACCCTTGTGGATGATGGTTCATCGGGCCTGCTGGCCCTCTTCCCAGTATTCCTTCTTCTCTGTCACCCTGGTTAAGCTCCTCCTCATGTATTTCCAACTCCCGACCAGCTCTATCCCTTTGAGGGATAGGGTCTATCCCTTCTCTCGGAGGGAAGTTAGGTGCTAGCCTTATCGGTTGTTGTCGGCCTAACATGGCCATGTATTGCTGCATTTGTGTAGCTAGTTCCTCTCGTACCCGTGTAATGGACTCGTCCAACCTCCTTTCCATTCCATCCATGGCGCTCTCCACCCGGCAATCCAGAATAAGGATTGCCTCCTGATTCCGAGTTGTACCTAGCTCCAATTGCTCCATCTTACTTTGACATTCTGCCACGACCACCCCAGTTTGCTGCAGCTATGTTTCAAAGTTCTTCATACGCATCCCCTCAGCCATCGATAATCCTTCTCACCCATTGACTAGAACAGTGCTCTGATACCAATGTGTCACAACCCCGCTGGACAGTAGTGTGTTTACTGCAATTTCGAGAGAATTGCGAAGGAGATAACAATTGTTTAAAGAGAGAGATAGACGAGAGAGACAGAGGGAGAGAGAGAGAGCGAGAGAGAGAGCTGGAAGAGAATATTCTTGATTGTTTTTGCATGCCTTTACACTGCACGAAAGGGTCCTATATAAGGACGTTTGGGGAATCATTCCCTGACAGATGGGCCCTCTTCCTTAATCGTGTAACAACTTGATTTTAACCAACCTACTGCTCCCACTGGCGCCTAAGGCTACAGTTGGAGGGAACTTACATTTAGAAGCAAAAAATTAAAATTTCTCTTGGTAAACTGCCTGCATGACAAGCCCATCCTTTGAAACTCACCTAAAACACCTTAAAACCACTTTTGAGATTCTTAAATCCAATCAGCCCTATATCAAGAGGTCCAAATGTGCTTTTAATCAAAACCAAGTGGAGTACCTAGGGCATGTGATCTCGAAAAATGGGGTCAGCACCGACCGAGGCAAGATAGAGGCAATGTTGAATTGGCCAAAACCCAAATCTGTCCGAGCCTTAAGAGGATTCTTGGGCCTCAAAAGTTATTACTGCAAATTTGTCAAGGGATATGGGGTTATTAGTAAGCCCTTAACTGGACTCTTGAAGAAGGAAGGGTTTAAGTGGGGTGAGGAAGCTGATATAGCCTTTGAAAGGGTAAAGGAGGCAGTGAGTAGGGTACCAACTTTGGGGCTACCTGATTTTGGCAAACCTTTTGTATTGGAGACTGATGCTTGTGCAACCGGTATTGGGGCAGTGTTGATGCAAGAAGGGAGACCCCTGGCCTTTCTTAGCTGTGCACTAGGACCAAAGCATGTGGGGTTAAGCATATACGAGAAGGAGTTCCTGGCTATTTTAATGGTTGTTGATAAATGGCGGCATTATTTTGAAGGAGGGAGGTTTATAATTAAGACTGACCATGAGAGCTTGAAGTTTTTGTTATAACAGAAATTGCACACCCAGCTGTAAAAGAAGGGGATGTCCAAGCTTATGGGGTTGGATTATGTGATCCAGTATAGAAAAGGGAAAGAAAATGTGGCTGCCGATGCTTTGTCCAGGTGTCATGAGGCTGGGGAAGTGGCCCTTATAACTACGGTAGTTCCTGATTGGTGCAAGGAAATTATTAACAGTTATGAAGGGAATGCAAAGATCAAGCAAATACTGGAAAGAGTTGCTACGGGCAGCAAAGGGGAGGATGGGTACAACTTAAGTAGAGGAGTGTTGAGATACCATGGAAGGATAGTGGTGGGAGATGATGATGGTCACAAGAAGAGGATACTACGATCCCTTCATGAGTTAGTCTTAGGAGGGCATTCAGGAGTGAAGAACACCTACCTAAGGGTAAAACAACTGTTCTATTGGCAGGGTCTTAAAGTAGAGGTAAAGAAATTTGTCATGGCCTGTGAGGTGTGTAAACGGTGCAAGAGTGAGACGGTAGCCTATCCTGGGCTTCTACAACCCTTGTCGATTCTAGACCAAGCTTGGGAAAGCATCTCCATGGACTTCATTGAGGGGCTACCGAAATCTGAGGGAAGGGATAGCATCTTGGTAGTTGTTGACAGGCTCACGAAATTCGCATACTTCATAGGGTTGACACACCCTTTTACAGCTCAAGATGTGGCTCGGGTGTTATTGGATCAGGTGGTTAAGGTGCATAGGACCCCAAAAACTATAATTTCAGATCGAGACAAAATTTTTACTAGTCTGCTATGGCAAGAGCTCATGAAGGCCTTGGGAACGAGGTTGAACATGTCCATAGCCTATCACCCTCAAACGGATGGCCAAATTGAGAGGGTGAATCAAAGTTTAGAATCTTATCTGAGATGCATGAGTTTTCTGCACCCTAAATAGTGGCATAAGTGGCTTCCAATGGCACAATGGTGGTACAATTCTAACCACCATTCATCACTCAAAATGTCACCATTTGAGGCTCTTTTTGGTTACCTACCTCCCTTAATACTGGCTGTAGGGAATTACTAAACAGTGGTTAAAGTGGAAGATTATTTGCAGTAAAGGAAAAGGGTGTTGCAGCAGTTAAAAAAAGAGTTGGCATCGGCCCAAAACAGGATAAAGCAAATCGCTGATCGCAGAAGAAGTGATCGAGAGTTCAATGTGGGCGAGGAAGTTTACCTAAGACTGCGATATCCCCATCTTAAGTCCATTTCGTCGGGGCCTGTATCCAAGCTTAGCCCAAAGTACTTCGGCCCTTTCCCTATAATTGCCAAGGTTGGCCGAGTGGCTTATCGGCTGAAACTCCCTGAGGAGTCGCGCATCCACCCTGTATTCCATGTCTCGCTATTGAAGAAGTCAACTGGAGCACAGCTGATGAGTCCTCTGTTGCCACAATTGCCTAAAGAAGTCAGGAGAATAGTGGAACCAGAAGTGATATTGGATCGCAAAGTCATCTACAAGCAAGGGGCACCTATCATACAAGTGTTGGTTAAATGGCAGGGAGCTGGAGAGGAAGAGAGCACATAGGAATACCTACCACAGTTGCTGCAGCAGTTTCCCAGATCAGCCAACCTCCTCAGCCTTTCTTGAGGACAAGAAAGAGCTAACGAGGGGGGAAATGTCACGCGTCGCCAGCTCTAAGACTTAGTTTTACTGCCCATTTAATTTCCTTTGCATTATTACTACTGCTGTAATTTTTATTTCAGTATTTCCTTATTAGTTGACTAGATAAATAGAATATTCCTAGGCATGGGACAACTGGCTGTTTGTTGCAATGGCTGAGCTGGGAATCTGCCCTTGGGCAGCCTATATATTGTCAGTTATATGGCTATGGATAGCATGAAATGAGAAATCACTGAATTCTTCTTCTCTCTATCGATCTTTTCTCTCTCTCTTCTTCTCAAAATCGTTTATGCGCCTGCTCTGTTCTGAGCAGTACCTATTCCAATTCTAATCGGATTGGAAAACAAGCCATTGTCATGTTTGGGTCGTGACAAACATATACTCTATTTTATCTAAAGTATGAAGTGAATGACACGTGTACTTAAGAAACATTGAAGACCCAATGTAACATAGACTGAAGGTCTGTTTAGCACCAATATTTTTATGTGTGGAAAGTTGGCTAAAAGGCATTGGGAAAAAACTAGCCTAAGAAAATTTGACAAAGGTGATTGATATATCTTGAGGAAAGAGTTGCATAAATATGTCAGAGAATATAATATTGGTTTAGTTATAGTGAAAAATGCTAAAAAAATATCATTTCATTTTTTATTTATTTTTGGGATTTTTGTTGTTTGAAAAAGAAGCATGCTCTTTTAAGCTAAAAAAACTATCAACAAAAACATGCTATCTTAAGCATTACCCAATTTTTTTTTTTCTAATTTTGTTTATATTTAAATTGAAACCTCCATGTAGACTATAACTTTAAGGGGTTTGGAAGACCATTGCTCCATGTTTGGATGGGGGTAAGAAAGGTGAAGGAGGTTAAGCCCTCGTTTGGGTGATCAATTTGTAGATGAAGGAAAGCACCTCCGTACCCCCCCCCCCCCTCCATGGTCTATATCTTTTCCATCCCGCTTTGGGGTATAGAGAGGGTAATCTTTCTACAAAGATGATATCTTTCCAAGCACTATATTTGCGATATCTCATAGACTTATTTGTGTATGAAATGTGGAGATCATAGCTTTTGTTAGGACTTCGATTCTTGCATAGTATGTTTACATGCTTAGTTTACATTTTTTAAAAATGCCTAATGTATATTTAAATGACCAAGGCATTAAATCTATTTTTTATGACTTGGTAATAAACCATATGGTATTGTAATTAAGGCTCCGTTTGTTTGGATGTAAGAAATTTTACATTGAAAAATATTTTTCAATGTAAAATATTTTGCACAAAATTATTTTTTATCTTATTTTTTGGTGTTTGTTTGCATTGTAAAATATTTTTCAAAAATTAGTTGTATGTATATATAAACATATATATATATATATATATGAATTAGGAATGTATATGTATGTGTATGCATGTGCACGTGCATATTTATATGTGTGTGTATATATGTATGCATATCTGTGTGTGCATGTATTCATGTATGTATGTATGTATATAAATATATATATATTTGTGTTTGCATGTGCATGCATGATGCATTTATAAGTGTGTATATGTATATGTTTGTGCATGTGTATGTGTCTGTATCTGTGTGCATGTGTATGTGTATACGTGTATGTATGTAATTATGTACGTATGTGTATGCATGTATGTATATATGTATACATGTTGTGTATATATGTTTTTATTTATGGATGTACATATACGAAAAGATGTTTTGACGAAAGAAAAATTCAGTTTCTTTGCTTTGGTGTAAATAGGAAACGAACTTATCGATTTTGAATCGGTAAGTTATTTTACATCATTTGGTGTAAAATATTTTCCTATCTTTTTTTGTCAACCAAACACCAAAAAATTGAAAAATATTGTCTCCGAAAAAATTTTACACTCAAACAAAACAGAGCCTAAATTCTTAATTTTTTGTCCTTATAAATTTATTGTTGTATTTATTCACATATGTGCAATTGTTATTTTATTTTTATTATTTTTTCATTCCCTCCCCTTCCATTCTCTATTTGAACAAAGAGAGGTTACATTACCCTCCCTCCCTTCTCTTCTCCCACATGAAGGGAGAGTAACAACCTTTCCATTACTTCTCTTCTCCTTCCAGTTCTTTGTCATTATGTTCCTTAACCTTTCATGCTCCGCCTTTCTCCATAACAAAGCATAAGGATGGCTGTCATCCTCATCCTCAAGTAATTGGGCATTGTGTGTATGAGCATGCTTGTGGGGAGGGGTATTCCAAATCCAGCATATTATGTTGGAATATCACCCCTCTCCAAATCAAAATATAAGGGTGGCTGGCATCCTCATCCCAATTACCTCGGTTTGTGTTACAGCTTTTATGCTTATGAGCATGCTTGTAAGAAAATTCACCAAATTTTCTCATAATATTCATTTTGCCTGTTGTTTTCCATGATGCCATATTAAATAGTTGGACCCAACTAAAAGAAGATATAGAAACTAAAAAGATGTGAACTTTTTTTGCTTCTTGTTTATGGCAATCCTCTTAAATTTGTATTTCTAAGTCCTAACTTTAGTAAAACTTATTGCGTTTTGTTATGCTGATATACATCTATGTTAGACAAGGCATGCATTTATACTTTGATACTGTTTGCCCTAAATTATGTCTACCTTGATGCAGGCACGAGTGCTGGAGAAGTCGCCATCACTAAGTGATCTAAATGAACTTGTTTATGGACAAGTATGATAGCTATCCATAACCAGCCCTTTTTTATTTGGGATAATTGTAGTATGGTCCTGATTCTTTATTTGTGCTTGTGTATAGCTATAATTTTTTCTTTTCAGTTTAAGCTTATGATGGTTGAAAATTCTTATGATGATAAACCTTTTCGTACCATATGGATGAGTTCTACAAATCTTTGCATGATTTCAGGAAAGAGTTACTTTATGCTGTTAAAGTTAAACTCATAGTTCCTAATTCCAATTTTTTCGGTTCCTAAGGCAAGTTACATTTTTTTTTATGGTTTTCTTGTTACCCTTTGTATGCTTAAGATAGTTCAGAATTTGAGAAATTGAAGGTTAGCGAAAAGGAAAGAGTAAGAAAAAATAGAAGATGGAAGCATAAGTGATGATACCTAAGGAACAGGCACACCCCTTCATTGTTAGATTGGCTGAAAAAGCATATGCTTTGACTACTTCAAATAAATACATTACACTCTATATATACAGGGAACTCAAACTTGCTAAGAATTTGATTCAGAGAGAAAAGTCTAGGCCAACTCCAGCCCACAATATTACTTTTTCTGTTTGGTTGATTTCAAAACAGTTACAGTGCCCTGTCTAACTCCAGCTGGGATTAAGTAGGCATTATTAGGATGTTATTTAAGGAAATCTCTCTCTCTCTCTCTCTCTCTCTCTATCTGGTATTTATTAGTACATTCATGCCTGCATAAATTGTAAAGGAGTCTTGGGTTATTTGTTCGAACTGTGCTTTAGATTGATTCCCAATATTGAATTGGTTGATCAAATTCCCTTTGCTGTTGGATTTTTGGGTGGAGATCTAGCAGATATTAACTATATCTTAAGGAGCCAGTACTGTTTAAATCAGCTGTATCATTTCTGTCCATTTTTTCTCGTTTTCTGTTGCCTTGGCTGCATGTAATGCTAGGTAAAAGTTTGGACCTGGACCCTTTTTCTGGACTACTAAACCCCATTGAATCTGACCTAAAACTAGGGTCCAAACAGAGCCCTACTAGAGCAGCCACTCTAGATTCCACAGCAAGTTGGTGAAATACCCTTAACAAAGTGATGTATATTGTAGTGCCCTGGCTGTGCTTGGTTCCTAGGAAATGTAGCATTTTTTCAGCCAATTAGGCCCATGGAATTGACTTGAGACATGGGGTCCTGGTATCCTTCGCCCAGCACTGGGTCTCAGTAATCAGATATATATTTAGTATCAGGCCTACCCTGGCCTGCCTTGGCTGTGCCCTCCAAAGAAATGTAGTGTAACCACGGCCACTCATGTCAACAAGACCTTGGTGGGTTTTTGTTTCCTTTGGGGCTGGAAAATTAGGGATATTCTAATCCTTTGTCTAAGGTCTCTTCTAGTTGGTGAGGTGCTTGGGAAGCTGGCTCCTCGACGAGGTTTTCCTCCCTGGTTTCCTTAGTTTCAGTATTTTTCTCCTCACCCAACCATATAGTAGGCGTTACTTGGTCTAGGCACAATTCAAGCTCTGGTCCTGACAGTTGATTGTCTCCGTTTGTCTATAGTCTTGTGGATGTGCTGGAAACAGATATCCCATATGATATCAATTCCATTGGATGCTGGTAAGGGCTGATCGGATTTGGTTTCTGCTTACAAATGCAATGTGTGGGATCAAAGATAACTTTTGCATTAGATATCATCCCCATGTGATTTCCTTACGTTGATGTGGTGATACATACAAGGATAAACTGAAACTTAAAGCTTTTCTTTGATCCTTTAAACTGTTTGCTCCTCCATACAAGATCTTAACTGTTTTTTTTTTTTATACTTCTGTTATCAGGAACACTTAAGTAGAGATGATTTATCATTCATCTTTTCACTCAAGGTGAGTCCTGTTTAAGCTTTCTTATTTGTTTATTGTGCTCACTGCCTGCTGGCTTGCTAGATACTAATCTGGCGTTTTCTTTATTGAGAACCATATTTTAATTATGTTTTATTGTGAACACTTCTTTTTGGTTTTAATTTTCACTTTATGCGTTTACCTATCCAATGATGTTATCTTATTTAGATGGTGACACAGTCATTTGCTTATCACATATTAGCTGTTTTTTCATGCTTTTGAAATTACTGTTATTCTTGTTTGTTGATATTGCTTTCACACAGTTCTGGAAGTTTGTGATGTTTTGCATTGAGTATTAAGGATCTAGAAGGAAGAGATAGAGAGATCCCGGTTGGATCCTTTGCGTAGTGACCGTTTAGTACTTTTAACGGTGACTATTAGTTGAGGGTATTTTAGGTATTGTTATATTTTTAATTCCCTTGATGTAACCGTCCTATTGCCTATATATTGGGGGCTTGAGTTAGCGCTTAGGGTATCATTCATTTTTTCATAAAGCTCTCTGTTGTAAACGAGTAGAGTGCTGTGTGTTGAGAGGAAAAGCTTTGTGTCAAGAAAAGTTCTTTGTAATCTCAAAAGAGAACAGTGTACTCGTGTGTGAGAGGAAGTGTGGGAACTCTTGTATATTATTTCATTCATATTGGATTGCTCTCGGTACTGCTGGATATAGGACTGATTCTATCAGTTCAAACCAGGATAAATTCTCGGTGTTCTTCATGTGGTTTGATTGTTCTAACTCTATTCTTCACAATTCTTTACTTTCTGTTTACATTGTGTGATTGTGCCGGTGAGTGAGTGTAAAGAGTGTTATATTTGTTGGCTTCTTGGGTGAATAAATAGACTGTCAGTGCTCCCAATTGTAACAAAGTCTTTTATTTAATGTGTGCTGTCTTCAGTTGCAAGTTTTTGATACCATTGTTACCTCTGATTTTGCCACTTCACTTCTAGATAGTGATTTTTAATTCTGCATCTTTACATTATATTGCATTCTGTTGAAGTTTGCCTAGAGTTTGTGTGGTAGAAGGTCAGTAACGTATTGAAGATTATTGGCTGGAAGTTATTAAACAGTTAGGGTTTTTTAAGCCAAAATGTAATTAATGTAAACTTTGGGGTCTAACTGTAATTTTCCTATAGTTATTAGTTATATGGGGGGTTTCACCTCCTCTATAAATAAGAGGGCAAGGCGGCAGTCTAATCTCTCTTCTCTCTTGTCAAGTTCTCGGTTACTATTGTGAGTATTCTTTGTTCTAGAGAAAGTGAGGCATGTGTATTGTGTTCTTGAGTTTTCTTGGAGTGAACAAGGGTTGTACTTGAGCGATAGGATTGAGAGAGCGCTCGGGCTTTGTATAGATCAGTTTCATCCTAATAAAAGGCTGCTCTTGGTGGGTGTTTGAAGGCTGGATGTAGGATTGCCAAAGGCATTCTGAACCAGGATAAATCTGTGCCTAATGCTGTTTGGTTTGATCTCTTAAATTCTGTTAATTTCTTTTCTGTTGTTCATGTTTTCTGTTCTTACATTTACACTGCATCCGAGAGTGTTTGAGAGGGTTTATGTGAGGGTTTTCTCGCCTAAGGGTATAATCTAAAAGTCCTAAGGTTAACACATTCATATTTATCTCTTTAGGCTTTCTTCATTATGGCATTTATATAGTTTTGCAGCAAGATCTCTTAGTTTTGATTTCTTCTCATACCTCTTTATTCTATGAGCAAGACTCTTTTTGATTTCAGACTTTTTCCATTAAATTTTCCTAGAACCTTTTATGTCATGTTTCGAATAACAATAGCCATTTCTATCCATTTCTCTCCTAATGTCCAATCTATTTCGCCTCACACTTTTTCTTTGAAAATAGCTTGTTTTTACCTTTTAAATCCTGCCATCTGGTTCTTGTGCTTCATTCTGAATCATTTTTTCTTCTCCATTTTTTTGATATGGATGGCAATGACCACAAGTGTATGTTGAGTGGTCAGGCATTCTCTCAGACTTAAAAGAAACTGGCCTACCAAAAGACATTAAGAAGGCTTATTTCTGCTCTTGATAGTATTGGCTTATTCATTTCTTCTCTTTTCTCTCACCATAATGGTATCACCTCTGATTTTTGGGTTATTTATATGATTTCAGCTGTCAAAAGATTCTGATTTTGGGTTATTTATATGATTTTTGATCTGAAATATTAGCAAAACCTTTCAAATATAGAAAGAGAAATTAGATACAATAAAATATGTAGAGGTCAAAAAGGAGAAAGAAAATTGGCAATTGTTAGCCTGAGATGGAGTGTGTTTCTATTGTGTACCTATTAGCTGATACATCAAGGTTAGCTATGTTGATATGGAATATACAAAGCTTCATTATTGAATAGAAATACTAATTGAACAAGGGATAAACTTGCTTTTATTAAGAGACCTCTTAAGTAGGTGGAATATGCTGTGGGAGACATGAAATTTTTTCTGTCAGTGGAGATGGTCCATTAAAGTCTACTTTATAGAATGTTTCCTGACAGAAGTGAGTATGAGGCTCTTGAACCAACCTATCTCACAGTTGCTCAAGAGTGACGGGTGGTGTAGACAATTGTTTTTGGTGGATTTTTGAGGGTTAAGATCATGTTATAGTTCTTTGCCATCTTGCAGTGAATGGATATTGTTTGCGTGAAAGTGCAGAAGATTCTTTAGATTTAGGGGCTTGGAGAGCTCGTGTTGCTCAGGCATGGTCATGCAGTAGAGTGCTGGAAAGCAGTCTAGCTTTCTGTAACTTCCAATATTGGCTTTATTTTTGTTGGAGTTAGAAATGTTCTTACTGCTAACAAGTTGGTGAAAGAAGATTCATGCAGTGAATTAACTATGACAGCTTGTTTGGAAACCTCAAAAACTCTGGAATTGGGTTTCCAATTCGATAGTTTCAATGAATTCTTGTGTTTGGAATACAAGAAGTATAGGAATTGGAATTTCATTTTATCCTCAAAACTCTGGAATTACAATTCCGGTCAAAGTTGATCAAAATTGTGATAGGACCCTTGTTAGTCACGTGAACCAGCAGAGGAATAGGAGGGAAGAAGCAAGGGGCAGAATAGGATATTGGGAGAGGGGGAAAGTGACAAAAACAGTTGAAGGGCAAAAAGGGGAGGAGCAACCAAGGGAGCACGTCTGATAGCTGAGGCCGTTGGAGAGGAGTGTCGCTGATAACAAACTATAAATAAGAGCTAGGAGAATATGAGGAGGATGATGATTTTGGTATTGAGTCTTTGGGAGAGTTTGGGCCTCTCGAATGCCCTTATTGTTCTTGTTCTTGTTGCTGGAAATCCAGATAGTTATTGATATTTGCTTGTGGTTTGAATTTGTTTAATTGGGTTCCTATCAATTGGTATCAGAGCATCATCGATCCTAATGGTCAACTTGACGGATCGAGTAGGGGAATTGGAAGGAAGGATGGACAGCCTGCAACGGGGAATGGATGCCATGAGGAGTGAGGTCCAATCGGTGGGGAAGAAGGTAGCGAGCTTGCTGGAACAGTTCGCTTGGATGAGAGCAAGGTGGGAAGAGCAGGAACGGGAGAGGATGAACGACGACAGACAGGAAGACCAACAGCGAGAGAGGAAGGGAAAACAGAGTGAGGAGAACCTACCTGTGGGTTCGTCCCTCACTGGGGAGGCCACGTTGGAAGTGGGGAATCGGCACAAGGAAGCTGGCGGTGAGTGCGACGTCTATGGGAGGTCGAACGGAAGGGGCCGACGCTTGGAGATGTCGGTGATTGAAGAAGACGACCCGGATGGTTGGGAGTTTTGGGCTGAGCGATACTTCTCCGTGAATCAGTTGTCGGAGGCGGAGAAGTTGGACTCCGCTGTTTTCGACTTCGAAGGAGCTGCTCTGGCTTGGTTCCAGAGGGAGCAGCGATGGCGACGGGTGAGGAGTTGGGGGGAGCTTAAGGCGACGGGTAAGGAGTTGGGAGTCGCGGTGTTGGCTGACGAGAAGACAGACACAGCAACGCTGTGTTTGGAGGGTGCTACACTTCCATGGGCCTGGTGGGAGCGAAGGAGACGAAGAGAGATTCGTGTGGGTAAGAAAGCAAACCTGAAAGACAAAGCCATAGGGCGCAGCCATCGCGCCTCTGCTCAAGCAATGGCGAAGAAGGGGAAGGCGAAGAAGAAGAAGACCATCTTCGACCGGGTCATGGGCAAGACCAAGGGCTACAGCTTCGTCCAGTTCAAGACAAGATGGGAAGCGGCCAAGGCATTGAAGCAGCCGAGGAAGAAGATCGGGAATCTGAAGTCAAGGACGGCGGATCTGGTAACGTCCAAGGAGGGCATTTTACCGATGATTGGGGCGCCTTTTGCTTCTGATCTTAAAAATCTGGGCCAGCAAAAATATGAAAAAACTGGTAATTTGGTGGAGTCTCACCTTGAGGACAAGGTGAGTTTCTTGGGCGGGAGTAATGATAGGACCCTTGTTAGTCACGTGAACCAGCAGAGGAATAGGAGGGAAGAAGCAAGGGGCAGAATAGGATATTGGGAGAGGGGGAAAGTGACAAAAACAGTTGAAGGGCAAAAAGGGGAGGAGCAACCAAGGGAGCACGTCTGATAGCTGAGGCCGTTGGAGAGGAGTGTCGCTGATAACAAACTATAAATAAGAGCTAGGAGAATATGAGGAGGAGGATGATTTTGGTATTGAGTCTTTGGGAGAGTTTGGGCCTCTCGAATGCCCTTATTGTTCTTGTTCTTGTTGCTGGAAATCCAGATAGTTATTGATATTTGCTTGTGGTTTGAATTTGTTTAATTGGGTTCCTATCAAATTGTCAAATAAAGAAATGGAATTATTAGGTCCCACTTTTTTATTTACTTTATTTCCAATTCCTATACTTCTTGTATTCCAAACACAAGAATTCATTGAAACTCTGGAATTACAATTCCAATCAAAGTTGGTCAGAATTTTCAAATAAAGAATTGGAATTATTAGGTCCCACTTATTTATTTACTTTATTTCCACAAATACCCTTTTCCCTTCTATTTGTAATATATATAGCATTTCTTATCTTCTCTTCTCCCTCTTGTTCTCTTTCTCAATCTTTTTGATGTTAAATATTCTTATCTTAGTTAGAAGTTGTGAACAAATACTTGTTGAAATTGTATTTATAATATTTTAGGTAACATCTTATTTTAGTTATAACATTTTTAATGATAAAATATCATGGTTATAAATATGATGACTGTGTATTCATTTTTAATACTTAATATCTTTTTTTTTTTCTATGCTACAAGCGTATGTAACCTTGTAGAGAACATTTAAAAATTAAAATCAATTGTTTAATGTTGTATATTAACTTTTTGTTAATTGGGTTCTTAAAGGTAATATGGGTCAGATTACTTATTCATTATATTTCCATCTCGGTTCCAAACATGAAATAGTTAGAATTGTGATTATGTTGGAATCACTAAAACTATGGCATTGGAATTCCGATTCCACTGGAATTGGTTACAAATGAGCTGTCAGTTTTTCTTTGTAATGCAGGCAAATTTTGAACTGTTCTCTTCTTGTTTCTGGATACTCATTTCTTGTTGAAATCTGAGGTTTACTTTGAGGCATACAGAATGTGTACAAATGTCTATAATGCTGCATGTCTACACACGGTATGAACGTTGGTTAAAAAAAAAAATCCTAGTTTGGTGGAAATATCTCTAGCATTTGAGTAAATCCTCAGGATACATGCACAAAAGATCTGAGACTTGGCTTTCTTCTGTGTTATTGCAGACAGGTCCCTGTCTTAGTTGAAAGTATAAGGAACTAACTCTAATTTCCCTGTATATGGGAATTTATGAGATTATTTAAGAATAAAGCATAAAGAAATGTTCCAATTTGGAGGGAGAAAATGATGCAGGAAAACTGAGTACCTTAAGATGAATGGGATATTTATTGCTAGTAATTGGGAGGGCCAAGATAAATAGGTAAAGAGAATTATGAACGAACTTTGGGTTGTCTACCATTTTTTTTTTGTCAAATTAAGATTCTATAATTGTTCTGTGGATTATTTCCTTGGTGACAATAATAATATTTCTGCTAATACTTGTTGGGTTCTTTAACCAACAGAGTCATTCTGTTCATGGTTTGCAGTCTTAGGGGGTGGAGTAGTTGGCAATCCTGGTTAGATATCTCCAGGCTATAAAGTATAGATCATATATACTAATACTTAGGGTTACTTGTTCAAAGTTCTTGTTTTATTTTCCTTTCTTAGGTGGTTAATGATTATCTATTACATTTGTGTCATGGTGTATTGGAATAAAATTAATTCATGCTGAGGATATAATCACAAATTAAAGAAGATAAAGGGCCGAAAAAGAAGATAGAAGAGCAGATAAAGATGCGGCTATCAGTTCCTAAAAATTAGAAGAAGATGAAGCCTCTTCTTATCCGAAAGAATAGGAGAAAGTTTAGGAAATTTATCACTATCTGTTGTTGTACTTGTGTTTTAAATTCCTAGATTTTAGGAGTTTTTCTTCTATTTAAGTTTGTAATTTGTATCTTTGAGGGTGTGAAATTTAATTGTTCCGGATTCATCCTGTTTCCTTAAGAGTGTTAATCTCTAAAACTCTTAAGTTTTACTTTGTTCAATTCAGTCTCCCTTTCAGAACTTTAATATTCATTAAATTATGGTTGTAGTTTGTAGCCATATTCTTTTGCCTGAAATGTGATGAAGTTGCTTAAGATATTCTATGTTCATGCATGGGCAGGTGGCAGACAATGCAACACTCTATGGTGTTTGTTTACATGTGCAAGAAATTGTTCAGAGGGCACCTACTATTTTTGGTGCTGCATCACCCATTCCCCAATCATCTAGAGGGTTTAGTCGCTTTCTGGTTGCTGCTCCTCGCTGTTATTGTGTTCTAACAAGAGTTCCATTCTTTGAACTGCATTATGAAATGCTGAACAGGTTAGTTTAATTTTTATGTCGTCTGTTATTACATGGTGCTCTTGCTTCTGAGTCTTCCTGGACATAGGAAATCCAATGTTTACTTATACAGTTGTGGGTATTTTATTTACTTGGATGCAGTATCATTGCACAGGATCGTTTGAATCGTATAACACAGGTTGTCAGTGAAATGTCTCTGATTGATTATGTTCCATCAGGAGAAAAAGTTCTTAATCCAATGAATGGGAATATTGACTCCCCATATGACATCTCTTCCGCTGATTGGATGGGTTCTGCAATACCAATTGATAACGTGTTAGCTCATACTGCAGCCGCAGCAGGCATTATATTAGATGATGAAGTCCCTTCATCTTCTAGTAGGTGGGAATCTCTCTCTCCTGAAAGTGGTAGTGGCAGTGAGACTTCAGATCACTTCCAAACAAGGGAAATAGGGAAGGATGGAAGAAAAAATCTGCATTACTTTGATGACTCTGCCTCTGAGGCCTCAGAAAATAGGTCTGATGGTTTAGATAGAACAAATGGAAGCTATGATAATGGCCAAACTCCTGTGGAGCTCGGGCCTCATAGCCAGCGCCGAAGTAGGACGTTGGATCATCTGGAAAGTCCTGAGTCATTATTCAGGTATTGCGTTTAAATATATTCTTACAACCTACTCTGCTGTGTTGCTGGTAAGGTCAACACAAGTTAACATTTTTTATTTCACTAATATTGGGTGCATTTCTTTACTTAATCTTCTGATTCTTTTGAAGTTTCTTCTTGCTTTCCATGCTGTTGACTTTTTAACTTACAGAGTTATCCTTTTTATTGCTTGCTAATTTGTTCTTCTCCAATATGGTCATTACATTGACAATTTTAAGTTGTTCTTCTCCACCATGTTCATTATATTGACTGGCATTTTAGAAGCATATTTTCTGACCTTTGCAGTCCAGTGAGAAGCATTGGTTCAGAGGATGAAGATGATGAAATCATTTTAAGCCGTGAAAAAGAGGCAGGGGATGAGATAATAATGGAATGGGCTAGGGTTGGTTTACTTGGCTTCCTCTGGTTGCAAGTTTATATAATAGTTGTGCTATTTTGATTACCATTGTCATTCTATTTTGTGATCTCCTTGGCAGGATAATAAAAATGATATGCTGCAGATAGTTTGTGGTTATCATGCTATGCCTATTCCTGCCTGGGGAAGTGAAATAGTTTTTCAGCCCCTTGAGCACCTACAGGCTATTGAATATGGGAGGCCTCAACTATCTGCTCTTGGATTAAGTGAAAAATTTCTAGAGCAAAAGTTTCAGTTGTCACCGGGAGCTGCTGAGGTATAATATTTTGTATCTGATTAGTTGCCAGAATTTGTTTCTTGTAAATTTATTTTTAATCTGTCCTGGATGTGGTTAACTTTTTCAAGGTTAATCTGAAGTTAGCTGGTGCTGAGGAAGCCCTGGCTCTATCAATATGGACAACTGCAACAATTTGTCGAGTTCTCTCCCTTGAAACGGTAATTTTCTTTTCCTGAAAAAGTAGATGCACAGAATACATATTAGCCAAGATGTTTAAATGTCTGCTTTTAGAATGATCTCTGTAGTAACACATGGTTTGGTCTTACCTCCTATCTTGTGATTATTTTGTGTTCGGCATATCTTTCTCTGATGCTTGGGAAGATTGATGAATGACATCAATAATCATTTAAAACAACTCAATTATAAAAACCTACATAAGAACAGCTTGATTTTAGAGAATTCAACCTTTTTGCTAGTTTGAGATCTTGTAATTAGGAAAAAACAATCAAGATGAGACTTGTACATGAAATCTTCCTGCAAACATATTATTTTTGTCTTGGGTCAAATTAAACCATGAAATACCATTCTCCCTCTTAAGTGATAGCATGCATATTATCAAGAAATAAAGGAAGCATGAAACTCATTCATGAATGGAGTTTTGAAGTATAATTTTATTTCACTTGGTTTTATTTTTCTTTACACACCAACTTGTTTGACATATTCTCCCTACCCCCAGGGGGAAAAGTGTTATTTTTTCTCTGGTTACCTTGCATGCTACTCCTACAGTTAGTCCAACTTTGAACTCCTTGGAAGAAAAGTGGACTCGGGTATTAGCTTTTATGATTCACTAGATTCCCAAGCCTCATTCTATGATAATCTCATTCCAAGTGGGCACACTAGGCATTTGGCTCGGGATAGATCTTCCACTTAGTACTTGTGACTTGTGTCAGGTTGCTTAACTGACCCTGTAACTCTGTGGCTTCTATCTCTACCGTGTTTTATGTTGTAAGTCTTCCCAAATAGGATAAGATTTAAAACATTAGTTTTGTTAAGGAATTTAGCAGATGTGTTTTATTTCTTGAATATTCTTAAAAATTTTCATGATAAAATTTCAGTCTTATTATTATTCAGGTAGGATTAGTTTTGAGTCTCTAATAGTTTCCAGTGTTTCTAAGGCCTCTAAATAGGTTTTTTATTCACGTTGATGTTAAGTAAAGATGAATGAGGTGCAATCATAGTTTGTAAAGATTGATCTTCTTTTTCCTATCAATGTCATTTTCTTGTCTAGTACATCTCTATTTTTGTTAAGTAACTGCCTTATTTTTTCTCATGAGACAAGAGGATCAGGTATGTTGTAGGGATTGTAAGGTGATACTGGGAGAGTGTTTGACTACTCAACATAGACTTTTAGTACTTGACGTCCAAGTAAGAAATTGGAAGAGAAAAAATCACATAAAACAAAATTCAAGAATCAGGTGGTGGGATTTAAAAGGGGAGAAACAACTAATCTTCAAAGAAAAATTAAGGGGTAGAAGAGAATGGAATGGAGAAGGACAGACAAACCAAATGTGGAGAGAAATGGCTAATGCCCTGAGAAACACAGCAAAGGTAGTGCTTGGAGAGACAAATGGTAGAGCTCCTAACCTCAAGGAGTCTTGGTGGTGGAATGAAGAAGTACAATTGAAAATTAAAAATAAGAAAAACTGCTATAAGGCTGTATATCAGTGCAACAATGAAGAAAATCAAAAAAATTATAAAGAATAAAAAAAGGCAGCAAAAAAAGCTGTTAGTGAAGCAAGGTCAAAAGCATACGAGAATCTATATAAACGACTTGATACAAAAGATGGAGAAAGGGATATATATAAATTAGCTAAAGCAAGAGAAAGAAAAACAAGGGATTTAAATCAAGTGAAATGCATAAAAGATGAAAATCAAAATGTATTAGTGAATGAGGGAGCGATTAAGGAGAGATGGAAGGAGTATTTCACAAAATTATTTAATGATAATGGCGACACAAGAGTTAGGTTGGGACATCTTAGTAACTCCGAAGGGAACGTGAGCTATACATTTTATCGACGCATAAGTCCAAATGAAATAAGGCAAGCATTAAAAAAGATGAAAAATCATAAGGCGGTGAGACCGGATAATATACCAATAGAAGCATGAAAATGCATGGGAGAAGAGGGCATCTCCTGGCTAACGAAATTATTTAACGCGATTCTTAAATAAAAAAAGATGCCAGATGAGTGGAGGATGAGTACTTTGGTCCCTATATATAAGAACAAAGGAGATGTTCAAAACTGTGAAAATTATAGAGGAATTAAGTTAATGAGCCATACCATGAAACTCTGGGAGAGAGTAATAGAGCAGAGGCTCAGAAAAGAAACAGAGGTCTCAGAAAACCAGTTTGGTTTCATGCCTGGTAGGTCAACAATGGAAGCTATATACCTACTGAGGCGCCTAATGGAAAGGTATCGGGATCATCAGAAGGACCTACATATGGTGTTTATAGATCTAGAAAAGGCCTATGATAGGGTCCCTAGAGAAGTATTATGGAGGGTTTTAGAGAAGAAAGAAGTCCGAATAGCCTATATACAAGCACTTAAGGACATATATCATGGTGCAGAGACAGGGGTCAGAACTTGCGGAGGGGATACTGAACCGTTTAAAATTACAATAGGATTGCATCAAGGTTCTGCACTAAGTCCATACTTATTTGCTTTAGTAATGGATGAACTCACTAAAGATATTCAGACAGAGGTGCCATGGTGTATGCTATTTGCAGACGACATAGTGTTGGTTGATGAAACGAAAGAAGGAGTGAACGCTAAGCTTGAGTTATGGAGAAACAATTTAGAATCTAAGGGATTTAAATTAAGCAGAAAGAAAACAAAATATATGAAATGTAAATTTAGTAAGAATGTAAGAGTGGAAGATGTTATAATAAAATTGGAAGACCAAATCCTACAAAGAAAAGACCATTTTCGATATTTGGGATCAGTGATTCAAAAAAACGGAGAAATTCACGAGGATGTCACACATAGAATTAAGGCAGGTTGGCTAAAATGGAGAAATGCATCAGGGGTGTTATGTGATAATAAAATCCCATTAAAATTGAAAGGAAAATTCTATAGGACAGCTATAAGACCAGTTTTGTTGTATGGCTCAGAATGTTGGGCAGTCAAATACCAACATGAGCAAAAGACGAGCGTAGTGGAGATGAGGATGTTAAAATGGATGTGTGGCCATACAAGAAAAGATAAAATTAGAAATGAAGTTATTCGTAATAAGATAGGAGTAGTGCCAATAGAGGAGAAGATGAGAGAGACTAGACTAAGATGGTTTGGTCATGTAAGAAGAAGACCAAGAGACGCTCCTGTGAGGAGAGTTGATGAAATGGAACAATTAATCAAAAAAAGAGGTAGAGGCAGACATAAGAAGACTTTGAGGGAGACATTAAAGTTTGATATGAAGTGTATGGACCTCAATGAGGATATGACAAAAGACAGAAATATATGGAAGTCTAGAATTCATGTAGCCGACCCCACATAGTGGGATAAAGGCTGGATATGTTGTTGTTGTTCACTCTTCTTCCTTCTCTTTCTCTTTCTCTTTCTCCTTCTCTTTTGTGAATGAAAGGCTCGAGACATTCACTGTAGTGGCATCTCCTTTGTTCTCTATTTGCCTCTTCCCTGTCTCTACTCTTTAGCTTGTTTGCCCATGTCATGACCCAAGAGGAATTAGAGGGGCAATGTTATCATTAGTTACAATTGTTTGTTAGAAGATACTATTCATTCTGTTAAAGTACACATGGGTGTTGTTCTACAATATTCTATCAGTTGAACAGCCTATAAATAGGCCATAGCATGTAGAGAAATGTATGCTGAAATAATATAGTGAATTCATATTTTTCCTCCTTACTTTCTCCCTTTCATTCTTCCTAGTTCTCTCTCATTTCTCTTGATTTCTTCTCTATATCTCCCTCCAATTCTTCTCTGTTTCCCTCCCGAATCCTTTCCAATTCCTTCCTAGACCCTAGCTAAATCCTAGGGTTGTGACATTTGGTATCAGAGCCGTTCGTTCCTCGGCGGTTCTCTTTGTCAAGTAATTTCAACAGCTTTGGCCGTGATTCAGAAGTTTGTAGCAGTTAGCCAAGGCGATTCAGCGCCAACGATTTTTGGCAAATTGTAGGAGAGGCCAATTCCGTAATCCGATTCGACTTGAGTTTTGAAGGTAATTTCAGGAAGCCACAACAGATCCAATTGATTCTCGAGGCTACTAAATTGTGTATTAGGTGAAGTTGGCGGTGATTGGGTGAGAAGGAAGACGCGATTCAGGAAGTGGAGCAGAGGTGAATTCAAATCTGATGGTCCTCGGTAGATCAGTGAGGGTCAGAATTGCAAGCAACGCAAGGCGAGCGACTCTCGGAACCGGTTTAGGTCACTGCATGTGACCGAGGTGGGAAGGAAGGCGCGATTAGAAACGGTTCAGAAGTTAATTTCGCAAGCAGCGATTCTCAATTGCCCCGATTTCAATTGTGATTCTCAACTTAGATTTGGAAGTTGAGCAAGAGGTCTAGGTGAGCATGGAACTGAGATTGCAGGAGTAAGGAAGGCTGTCGATTACAAATTAGTTGCCAGGAGTGAAACAAGGCAATCCAGAAGCTGAAGACAAAGCAAGTGGTAGCCTCGTGGCTGGAAACTCGGCTGTGGAAATGGATAGCAGCGATTCGATTGTGATTTCGACAGCTCTTTGCGGTGAGACTTGGAATTGTTGAAGGTGCAATCAATCAGTTGCATCTCAGTTGCTGCTTGGGAGTTAAGCGAATCAGGATAAGGCTGATCGAGGCAAATTTGTGAGGTTCCAGTGACGGAATTCTGGTGAAGTTGGAAGCTGTGAGTAGGTGAACTTGAAGGCCAAACAAATTCGATCCTCGATTGCTGAAGTGAGGTTGAGGCGAGAAGGAAGCTTCGGTCGGAAGTGGATATTGAGTAATTGCTGCGCATCGGAGTGCGATTCAGTCCGGAGAATTTCTCAGCTGACTTGATCAAATTAATCGAGCAGTTCATTGGCCGCTAACTCTTGTTTGAGTTAATCAAGCAGATCCAGATCTCAATGGATTTCATTTGAGGCAGAATTAGGTTGGCTGAACTTGAAGTTGCTAAGGTTGCGGACAGATTCCCGAAGCTGATTAGAATAGGTTGTCTTCTGAAATTATCCAGAGCCAGCAGATTGTTTGAAGGGTAATTGATTTGTAGGCCATTAGCAGCAACTAAAGGCTGATTCAGATCTAGCCTTCTGTGAATCTAAGGTTGTTGAATTTGAGTACCGAAATAAGTTTCTGGAGTGGTCCTTGGAAGCTGATCAAGAGGCTATTGTAGTGGCAAATTTTTAAGGAATTCAACTGAGGAGATGACCGAAGGACTATGTGCTGCAACTGTTGCAACAAGAAAAGGAATCAAGGACCTTAGTAAACAGCTGCATGATTTTTTGATTCTATTTTCATACAAATTCCAGGTTAGTATTCCAGCTGAATGTTTTTCAAATGAATATTCTGCCTACTTAAGTCAGATTGGAGATGAGAGTTGCAATGAAAAGCATGCGCTACAGCCTAAAGGTTATATTAAAAGCAGCCGACAGATTGAAGGAATTCCTAAGGCTAATGTGTCCCTAAGATTAGGAATGGATGATGCAAAGGAGGAAAACTTGGGACGAAGAGTTGGGGAAACTCACTCCACACCCTCGGGCTTACGGATGGACATTCCCACATTTGAAGGAGATAGGCCTAAATGGTGGATCAAGTAGTGTGAACGAGTGTTCTACCAATACCGAGTAGCTGAAAGGGAGAAGGTAAAAATGGCTGCAGCTAATCTGAGTGGAATTCCATACATTTGGTTCCAGAATTGGAGCTGGGGAAGGGTGGAATTGAGCTGGCCACAGTTTGTGATCGACTTGTGTAATCGGTTTTGAGAAAGGACCAAAACCTATGTTATTAATGGAGCTTTTAAGACTGCTAATCAGGTAGTGCAGGAAGCTGATGAAGTAGCAGTGGAAAAGGAAGATGGTGTACATGCAGCTGATGCGAAGTATGAGATTGACAAGGTCATAACAATGGGAATAATAGCTACAAAGAATGAGGAAAAACCTGGACTGAATAAGGCAATTCTAAACGACAAGAAAGAAAAGGCAGTTGTTGAAGAAGAGATTAAGGTTTTACAAGAGGAAATACTTGCTTAAAGTGTGCCTAGGGTATACTCCAACAATCAACAAGTAGGAGGTTAGGGCAAACCCCCTGCTAAGGAATATGGTAGTCCGCTTGATGGTGATGTTTCTGGGGTTCTACAACAAGACCAGACCAACTATGAGGAAGAACCAGTTAATAAGACCAAACATTGGGGTGATCTAGAGGAAGAAGAAGAGAGGATTGTACCGGGCAACTTGCTTGGAACATTTCATACGAATGTCATTGGCATGGGCACACAAGACAAGACAAAGGTAACATTGCAGCCAGAAGAATTGGGAGTATTGTACAGATTTTTTCCTATAAAGAGGTTTGAAATTATCTCTTTGATTGGAAAAGATAGGGTTGCAGGACTGACAGCTCATTCAGAACCATTTTTAATGGCAATAAGGAAGAAGTGGATGGCTGAGATTGGTGTTGTAGCAAGTCATAACACTGTTATTGTTGAGAAAGAAGAAAAGAGAAAGCAAGAGCAAAGAGAAATACGAGAGAAGAACAAGAAAAGACGAAGAATAAACTAGTTGATGATGAGAGGCATTGGATGAAGAAACACCGACTTGGTTGTAATAAGTTTCTTGGGGACAAGAAACCTTTTAAGGAGGGGAAATTGTCATGACCCAAGAGGAATTAGAGGGGCAATGCTGTCATTAGTTACAATTGTTTGTTAAGAGATGCTATTCATTCTGTTAAAGTCCACATGAGTGTTGTTCTACAGTATTCTATCAGTTGAACAGCCTATAAATAGGCCATAGCATGTAGAGAAATGTATGCTGAAATAATATAGTAAATTCATATTTTTCCTCCTTACTTTCTCCCTCTCATTCTTTCTAGTTCTCTCTCATTTATCTTGATTTCTACTCTATATCTCCCTCCAATTCTTCTCTGTTTCCCTCCCGAATTCTTCCCAATTCCTTCCTAGACCCTAGCTAAATCCTAGGGTCGTGACAACCCATTACACACTTGAAATTCTTTTGAGAACTAAGTGTCAGCTCCTGGAGGATCTGACTGGAATTTCCCGATCAATAGAAGGATCAAGAGAGAATTAGAGAGAGATCAGAGAGGTTTAGGGAGAAGAGAAGATAGAACAGAGAGAGAAGGAGAGAAAGAGGGAGAGGACAATCAGAATTTCCAGTGATTTTTCATATATGCCATGGGGTGTAATCAGCTCTTATTTATAGCTGATTCTAACCCCTCCCCCCCGGTGCGGTAAGTGCTTACATGTTTTGGGAATATACAAGCTGCTCAATGCAGCAACAAACTAAGTACAACCCTTTACTACATACTTTCTAATATACTACTCTCCTCCTCTAGTATATTCTAATTACAGTATTTCCCTCTTATCTTGCTAGTACATGCCACTAAGTTACATAACTTGCTCTTTATAGTTAGTTTTATCATGGAAGGTATCATGATAACTAAATCTACGTCCTGGGGACAGTCACTAAATACCTGTTGATAGTCTAACAATCTATTGTGTATTAAAACAGAATGCCGAAGCAATCACTTGTGCATGTATATGGTTGCATTAGGTGGTTCCTTCTAAACTGGTTGGGGATGCCAATCTACTCAACGATATCGTTTAATTACCTCATTTTTTTTCTGCTCCCATGTATATCTTCTCCATTATCCAGATGGTTTTGCTTTCCTTCTTGAATAAATATATAATAGGCTTTTAATTTTTGCTCTGTCAATGAGATCATCTGTCATCTGGCAAGTAACTTTTTTTTTTTTAATCTCTTACTACTTCTCTTGGCAAGAAATAGTTAGGGTGACATCATCTGTGTGCCAATTGATGCATTTGCATCATGTTCATTTAATATCCAAATGGACACTTACTAGAGCAAAATAATAGAAACGGCTAGTGGGATGCTAAAACAAACCTTTACTAGATGCTAAAACAGGCCATTACTAGAGACACCAAGGAAAACCAAACATATACTGCACTCATCAAAGCCTCTTAAATTTTTTTTGTATAACTTGAAACATACAATCTAAAAGGAAATATTATCAAGGAGGCTAATTGAACTACTGCCGGTTGAAGCTCTAACTAAATGATGTTACTTCCTTGTGAATGGTCTTGTACAAAGGTTATGTGAATTGTGCATCTGCAATACTCTGTAACAAAATTGCCTCAGCTCCTGTTTGTTACTTAACACTATGCTCCTACTTAACAAACTGATTGACGTATGTGAGTGAAAACTTGAATCCCAGCATGAAGTTGATATTTCTGCAAATATGGTTTTGCACTTTACTGATTCATGTCTCTACTAATATTTCTCCCAATCAGGTTCTTTTATTGATTGCTGGGGTATTGCTGGAAAAACAAGTCGCAGTATTGTGCCCAAATCTAGTAATATTATTTTCAGAAGTCATTTTGTCAATCTTAACATTATTAGCCTCTTCTCGAGCACTTATATGCTTCTTCATTTTCTATTTCTTAAACACAGTAAATAACTAAGAACCTTCTTCAACTGTTCTTTGATTTGGAGCATAAAATTTCACTTTTGCAGGGTGTTCTATCAGCTGTTGTCTTGTCTTTTATTCCTATGATTCGTCCATTTGAATGGCAGAGTTTATTTCTTCCAGTAAGTTATGTCATATCCAGCTGCTACTTCATCTGTCTTAAAAATTTGATGCATTAATGTGCTTCAACCTTGCCATTGCTCTTATTTGCTATAGATAAATCATCATACTTTAACACCTTTCTACAATATTACATAGTAAATAACAAAATGATGAGATCCAACCGATAGGAAGGACCTCTAATGGATGAAATGGATTGAATTATATTGCAGAATCGGAATTACAAGGAAAAACAGTAGCAACTGGGCATTCGAGAGGCCCAGAACTCTCCTACAATGATTCCAAATTCTTCACACCCCTTACCTCTCTTTCTACCCCTTTTATATGCTGTTATTTCCCTCTCTCTCCTGCATAACCGTATTTGGTTATGCAGGTGTGTCTGCTGGTTTGTTACACAAACCAGCCAATTATCTATCCTACCCCTCGCGCACATGCTGGTCAAAGCTTCCTCCAGCTGTACTTCCAACTTCTTTCAGCTGCTTGTGA
Source organism: Diospyros kaki (assembly GCA_036245055.1). Taxonomy (NCBI): domain Eukaryota; kingdom Viridiplantae; phylum Streptophyta; class Magnoliopsida; order Ericales; family Ebenaceae; genus Diospyros; species Diospyros kaki. The sequence goes on along the minus strand of BSEG01000007.1, from coordinate 41,067,442 downwards.
CGCCTAGAGTAAGTATGTAAAACCAGGGGCCTAACATCACTCCCTCCCCCAACTTTCACCTTGTCCTGAAGGTGAAAACCTGGAAACTGCTGTTGAATGAGGTTGAAAGGCTCCCAAGTGGCTTCCAATGGTGGTAACCCCTTCCATTGCAGTAGAACGTCCAAACCTCCCACATTTTTTCCTTTGCCTGGTCTGACTCCCAACGCTGCCTCCGGTTCAACCAGCATCTCTAGCTCTGCACTTAACTGATTGGGAATATCCACCGCAGCTTGCAATGCCCCCTTGGCTTCTCGCAACTGGGATACATGGAATACTGGGTGAATGCTGCAAGATGAAGGTAATTTTAACCTGTAAGCCACAGGTCCAACCTCCCTCTCCACCTCAAACGGACCATAAAATCTAGGAGCCAATTTCTCATTGATACGACCAGCCAATGACTTTCGACGATAGGGAATTAGTTTTAGGTAAACTAAGTCCCCTACTTTAAATTTCACCACTCTTCTCTTCAAATCAGCCTCCTTCTTCATGACAGCTTGGGCTCTTTGCAGCTGTGCCTTCAGTTCTTCCAGAATGAGGTCTCTCTCGACAAGCTGTTGTTCCACTACTGAAACCGGTGTGGAGCCCCTTTCAAATATAAGTATTGCTGGCGGTTCACGCCCATAGACGGCCTAGAAAGGTGTAGTTCTAGAGGCTGTGTGGTATGAAGTATTGTACCACAATTCCGCCCATGGCAGCCACACAAACCAAGATTTAGGCTTGGAAGAAGCAAAGCAACGAAGGTATGTCTCCAATGTTCTATTCAGCACCTCCGTTTGGCCATCCGTTTGTGGATGGTAAGTTGTGCTGCGTTGGAGCCTAGTACCTTGGAGACGAAACAGTTCCTCCCAGAATTTGCTCATGAAGATCTTATCCCGATCAGATACAATTGACCGTGGTAGACCATGAAGCCTTACAATCTCCTTGATGAAGACTCCTGCCGCTTCTCCAGCAGAATAAGGGTGTTTCAGCCCAACAAAATGGCCATACTTGCTGAGTCTATCAACCACCACTAAAATCGAGTCTATTTTTCCTGACCTGGGTAAGCCTTCGATGAAGTCCATTGCAAGGTCTTCCCAAATTTGATTTGGGATCGGAAGGGGTTGCAAAAGCCCTCCTGGCTTGAGTGCCAGCACTTTGTTTTGTTGGCAAATCGCACAGTGGCTTACATACCTATGAATGTCCCTCTTCATTCCCAGCCAATATACACTTGCCGCAATCCTCTTGTAAGTCTTCAAGAATCCCGAGTGCCCCCCAACATTCCCATCATGACCCTCATGTAAGAGCAATGGGATGAGAGAAGAACCCTTCGGTAGATATAGCCTCCCCTTGTAGAAGAGAAATCCATCCACCGACTGAAAATGGGGTCTGGAAGTAGGATCCCGCTGGAGATCCTTGACCACTGTTTGCAGTCCTTCATTGTCAGCTATCTCCTTAGCTAGCTGATCGAGTTGGAGGATCTGAGGAACGGTTAAAGCGAGGAGAGCAACAGAGTGGCTGATGCGGGACAACCCATCAGCTGCTTTATTCTCCAACCCAGGTCTATATTGGATTTCAAACTGAAATCCCATTAACTTAACCATCCACTTCTGATATTCAGGACTTACCAATCTTTGTTCCATCAAGAACTTGAGACTTTTTTTATCTGTCCTGACCACAAATTTCTGTCCCAAAAGGTAGTGTCTCCACTTTTGCACGGCAAATACGATAGCCATAAGTTCCCTCTCATACACTGATTTCCTCCTTCCTAGCTGATTAAACGCCTGGCTGAAGTATGCAATAGGTCGGTGGTCCTGCATTAATACTGCCCCCATGCCATGTCCAGAAGCATCCGTCTCCACCTCAAATGGCTTGTCAAAATTCGGCAAAGCCAACACCGGCAATGACACCATGGCGGCTTTGAGCTGCTAGAAGGCTTGCTCAGCAGCCCCATCCCAGAAGAAATTACCCTTCCTAAGTCTGTCCGTAAGTGGCCATGCTATCTTGCCATAATCTTTAACAAAACGCTTGTAGTATCCGATGAGACCAAGAAAACCACGCAACTCCTTCAATGTGGCAGGGGAGGGCCACTCCAACATGGCTTTTACCTTGTTATAATCAGCCGAGACTCCTTTGTGCGATATAATATGACCCAGGTACTCAATCCCCAGCTGTCCGAATGAACACTTCTTCTTATTCGCAAACAAATGGTTAGTTGCCAACACCTCTAGAACCGAGCACAAGTGCTGTGCATGCTGTTCAAAATCTTTGCTAAAAACCAAGATGTCATCAAAGAAAACTAACACAAAACGCCTCATGTGTTCTCTGAAGATATCATTCATCAATGACTGAAACGTGGCTGGCGGGTTAGTCAATCCAAAAGGCATTACAAGGAATTCGTAATGGCCTTCATGTGTCCGGAATGCTGTCTTTGGGATGTCCTCAGCCTTGACGCGAATTTGGTGATACCCGGACTTAAGGTCGAGTTTGGAGAAGACCTTAGCCCCATGAAGCTCATCCAGCAACTCTTCAATCACCGGAATTGGAAATTTGTCGGCCACTGTTACCTTATTCAATGCCCTATAATCCACACAGAACCGCCAGCCGCCATCCTTCTTCTTGACCAGCAGAACCGGACTAGAAAAAGGGCTGGAACTGGGTTGTATGATCCCTGCTGCTAGCATCTCTCCTACCATCTTCTCAATCTCGTTTTTCTGTAGATAAGGGTAACGATAAGGCCGCACACTAACCGGAATGGTGCCTGGCAGCAGGTTGATAGCATGATCTTTCTTTCGGGAAGGAGGCAGCCCTTCAGGTGCTGAGAATACCTCCTCAAACGCAGCTAACACTGTCTTAAGGAACGGTGGGACCTCGATCGTTTTGTCACTGTAATCAGATGCCATCGTTCCCAATTCAAGCAACATTCCTTCTCCATTCTCCTTGAAAGCCTTCATCATCGCTTTCAGGGATACCAAGCTCTTGCTCAAGCTAGGATCTCCCTGCAATGTCACGGCCAAACCCCCCACCTGGAATTTCATAGTCAAGGCTTTCCAATCCACTCTCATCTTTCCCACCGCAGCCAACCACTTCATCCCGAGAATTACATCTGAGCTACCCAGCTCCAGGGGTAGAAAATCTTCCACTATTTGCAAGTTTTGTAGATGCAACTTTACCCCCTTGCAAATACCGGCTCCTTGCACTGCCATCCCGGTTCCCATAATAACACCATAACCAGTCGTTTCTGTTCGCAGCAACCCCAATTGTTGAACCAACTCTGCTGCTATGAAGTTGTGCGTCGCCCCCCCGTCAATCAAAACTATCACTGATTGCCCTTCTATAACACCTTGTAGCTTCATGGTCTGCGGAGTTGTTAGTCCAACCACCGAATTCATGGAGAGTTCAATGAATTCGCTGCCTTGGCGCACATCCTCTCCTTCCTCTTCCTCCCTCCCTTCCGTGGTTCCCCGTTCGGATCCTTCCCTCTCTTTCTCTTCATCATAGATCATCATAACGTGCAACTCCTTGTTCTTGCACCGGTGGCCAATCGAGTACTTCTCATCACAACGGAAACACAATCCCTTCTCCCTCTTTGCTTTCCACTCAGCCTCACTGAGCCGTTTAAAGGGAGCATTACTACCACTCTCGGCCACTGGTAGCTTACTGCTCGCCTGATTCGAGACTCTCGAATAAGGAGTCGGGCTTCTGGATTGAGTGGGAGGGATTCTAACGGTGTTAGAAGTAGAGTAGGTGGGAAATTTACTTCCCACTGGTCCGGACCCCCTACCGCAGGTTAGGATGGCTGCATTTTTATCCTCAATACATTGCGCCATTAGCATGACTCGATCTAACCCCCTGGGTTGAAGTACCCTGATCTCAGCCTTAATTTCAAGCTTAAGACCGTTGATGAAATGTCCTTCCAAAAACGCCTCAGAGACGTCCGACACAGGTACAGCCAACGTCTCAAACATCAGCCTATACTCCTTAACCGTACCTTCTTGTCGCAGAGCTAGGAACCTCTCTTCTAGCGACCCTTCTTGAGTTGGGCGAAATCGGTTAAGAATTCCTTGCTTGAGCCCTTCCCAGCTGCGGATCCCCCTACGCCTAGACTCCCACTGGAACCACGCGAGGGCCCCTGCCTCGAAGCATAATGCAGCAGACTCTATCTTCTCATCCTCCGAGAGCTGGTTGATCGTGAAGTATCTCTCCGCTTTGAAAATCCAGTCGTCTGGATTGTCTCCTTCGAAGGTAGGCATTTCCAGCCTCCTACCTCTCCCCTCCGGTCGCCATGTAGCACTCATACCCCCTCCTGGTGTCACTTCGGAATCTGGGGTCAATTCCGGTGGCCAGTCGTTCCCATGAGCCTTAGCCTTCCACTCCCATTCCTGTTCGTCCCACCTTGTGCGCATGATAGCGAACTGCTCCAGCATCTCGGCTACATTCCGATTTATGGTTTGAATCTCTCCCCTCATCGTGTCAACCTTACCCTCCAGGTCCCCCACTCTCTCGGTTAAGTTTACCATGATGATCGAAGATACTCTGATACCAAAATGATGAGATCCAACCGATAGGAAGGACCTCTAATGGATGAAATGGATTGAATTATATTGCAGAATCGGAATTACAAGGAAAAACAGTAGCAACTGGGCGTTCGAGAGGCCCAGAACTCTCCTACAATGATTCCAAATTCTTCCAAATTCTTCACACCCCTTACCTCTCTTTCTACCCCTTTTATATGCTGTTATTTCCCCCCCTCTCCTGCATAACCGTATTTGGTTATGCAGGCGTGTCTGCTGGTTTGTTACACAAACCAGCCAATTATCTATCCTACCCCTCGCGCGCATGCTGGTCAAAGCTTCCTCCAGCTGTACTTCCAACTTCTTTCAGCTGCTTGTGACGCCTAGAGTAAGTATGTAAAACCGGGGGCCTAACACAAAAACAATACCAAACCTTAAATTTCAATAGGTTGTTTCAGTTACTTGAATTCTCACTCACCAATCATTTCTGTTTATGATCAAAACTTTTGAAAGGCCACTATATCCCGCGTCATGTGTAACAGTTCTCCACCAAGTTTTCTTTGGTCTCCCTATACCTCTTTTGCTACAAATTTTTTTTATTGGTCTGTGTCTTACACATTTAAACTATTTAAATGTGGCTTGCACATTTTATCTTAAATAGATGCCACTCAAACCTTATTACAACTAAGTTTAAGACATCCTTAATAATCTATCCATCTTTTTAAATGCTTAATTTAAGACATCTGAGCCAATATTTTCATAGAATAGCTTGATTTCTAGTGTTGCAACAACATCTTCCACACTTCTATTTTTACTAAAGTTACATTTTTCTATATTCAGTTTTTAACCTTCTCAACTTGAAACCTTTGGGTTATATGTGTTCCTCTATAAATTGAACGTGGTATTTATGTCTTATTTTGTCTTATCTATCAGGGTAATGCTGTCTTCCACTAATAAACACCAAAAGACCTCTTATTAAATGTATTTAGTAAATTTATCCTTCAATAGAGTAAAGAGGTAAGGGCTTAGTGTAAATCCTTGATGTAATCTGATTGTAGTTAGGAAAACCTCAATATCTCCTCCACAAGTCCTATCACAAATTTCTACTCTGTATTTTGGTGCATTTTACATTAAAAGAACTGAGAGCTTTTTATAATTAAATGGCATCATTGTTGAGAGATGATTCCCTCCCTGGTACCATTGTGCAGTTTGTTTGCAAATATTTAGTTAAACTTGTTTTGATTGGTTGATCTATTTTATAAATGGCTCACCCTATGCTAGGTGGTTCCTTTTGTTTTACATAGTTTACTAGTGGAAAATAATTGCTCCTTGGTTGTGTAATTCCTCTACTGTTCAAAGTTTAACATGTTCACCAGACGATCTTGTTGTGAGGTATCAATTACCAATAGTTCTGTCTGATCGGCCATATTTATAGCTTCATACTAAGCTTTCTACATGTTTTTGCAGGTTTTGCCAGGGAAGATGCTTGATTTTCTTGAGGCTCCTGTTCCTTTCATAGTAAGTTTTGTTCCTTTTTCTTTTTTAATAAATGAAGAATGTGTACCAAAAAGCACTTCCAGAAAAGAGGCTGACCTGTGCAATTGAAACAGTGAGAAAACCTTTATGGAAATGAAGCCCCCCCCCCCCCCCACACACACACACAAAAAAAAGCCTTACTCCTTCCTAACACAAATGTGCTGCATCACAAATTGAGGATTGAGAAGTCTAAAGTGTGTCTAAGCCTTGGAGAACTCCAATCCTAAACAAATAGAAAATCTCTCATTGAGACTTGCATAACCCTTGGATGTCAATTGCCAAGTAAATGACAAAAAGAAGTTCCAAATTTATTTAGCCACAGGAGAGTGAGAAGTAGATGATCTGTTGAATCTTTGCCTTTTTCGCACAAAGAACACCGCTAGATTACACTCTAACCTCACCTTCTAAGATTATCCACTGTAAGGATGGCATTGTAAGAAGAAAACTACATGAGAAAAACATACTTGTGAGAGCTCTCAATCTCTAGATGATTTCCCATCACTGAGAATACTGTAGACTTAATGAACCAAGAGGCATCTACCCTATGAATTCCTCTAGAAAAAGTTGTCCTCAGATTTGTTTGACAAAGAATGCTAACGAAATATTCTGAAAAAGCTGGCATCAAATTATTCTCCTAGCCATAACGATTTTTGTGAGAAAATGGAGACCAAACACAACCTTTTGGAGAGTAGTAGATTCCTGTTCACAATAACTTTATAGTCTTTGGCTAGAGAAAAAAAGGTCTATAAAGATCTTATACCTTGTCTATGACCACACCAACCATCTAACCAGAATCTAGTTGATGTGGTCAAATTATAGCTGCTCCGACATGGGGTATTGTTTGCTTTGGCTTAAAAACCCATGGGTGTTGCTGCACAATTTTGTCTTGAAAGGGGTCTTCATGGGGAAGTCGAGTAGCCCTTTGCTTATATAACACAACTCACCCTGAAATTACAGTAGTGGAGGATTGTTCCCCCTCAATAAGTACAAGGCCCCCATTAAGGGTGAGTTGTGTGTACAGGTGAGTCGGTAAGGGTTCTCACAGAGACACCATATGATGTGGTCAAAAGCTCATTGGCGTGGCACATGGTTGTCTTGAAAAGGGGGTCCTTGTAGGGTTACGATATTATTTATGGTGACTCTTGACCTAAATCCTTAACTTCACTACACTCTTGGGTTGATTAAGCTTTATGATTTAATTGGAACTTGATGAAGGAGAAGCCACACTGTCTGCCTCCAGTTATAGTTCTCCACCAGGCTTTGCAATGGCTTTGCTGCCTGATGAGCAAATCCATGACATTGTAAATATGGTCAAGGTCAAAGCTAAGAAGTCCATAATATCGCTTAGTGTTGAAGGATATTCAGCATCTGTGGCATACTTGCACGGACATCAGTTGCAGCAAGAAAGTCCACTTTAGTGGATGCTCCAAATTTAAAGAAACTTATCCTAATTGTCATCTACTGACATGAGTCATATGACCCCCTAATCGTCTTCTACAAATAGAAGTATATCGATAATGTTAAGAGTAGAGACACAACAATCTCAATAATTCTCTCAACTCAATAGCTCACTGTAAACACTCCCCACACCCGAGAACACAAACGATATAGGCAACACAAACAAGAATAGAAGAAAACAGCAAAGAACAACGGAATTTATCCTTGTTCGGTCTCAAAATGAGACCTACGTCCAGACTGAAACTGCCTCCTTCCAATCCACTATCTTGAAACAGTCTTTTGGATGATTACACAGAGAGCCCGAATCCTACCCAGCCTATATACCCTAAAAGCTAACAAAATTCCGAGATTACAAGACTTTTCCCCAGCCTTACTCTCAACCTCTCAATCAATCCCAACCCACAAGGAAATAGGAGACCTTCTCGGAATGAAGAACATACCCACTGCCTTGCCCCGCGATCCCTATTTATAGACTATAGGGTTGTGAGTTACAATGAGTAACCAACTGACCGACTGATCGAGACTAACCAACTAACTAAATCAGTCAGCCACCCTTCTAGAAACATACCTTCTAGAAGAATACTTATTCTAACTCTAAAACACAAAGAGAAATATACAAATGCCAACATACAAGAACTATCTATTTACACATAAACTTCTAATCTAATACAAATGACATAACATATAAAATTCTTTGATTTGCAAGATTCATTGTTTCACTTTCTAGTATCCTTCTGAAAACACAACAAATTTTTATTTTTTATTTTTACCATGGCTGTGTTATTTTTGTTTTTCAGGTTGGCATACAGCATAAACCAGCTGATTGGAAGATAAAAACTTCTAACTTTGTTCAAGTTAATTTGGTTAAAGACCAGGTTTGTTAGGATTTTTTCTCCCATCTTGGGTAATCTCATTTTCTGTTATAGTGGCCTTTGTGGAGAAGCATTTGGCTTTTAGCTGCATAATTGTCTTATTTATTTGCTTTTTGTCTTTTGGCTGAAAATAAAGAGTTCCTGCCAAAAAACATGAAGGGATATTATGTCCTATGATATTAATGTTTGATAAAGCCAGATGACAAAATGCTGTTCACAATTGGATGCATCTTGAATAGGCTTTCCTAATATTTTGCAAGGCAATCAACTACTCAGTTCGCTCTGTGTTCATGGAGTATTTAGCTATTAGTCTCTCATGGAGGTCAACTTTATTTCCTTGAATGTTTGAGCACCAGGATACTTAACAATTCCTGATATTCTCAATATGGAACTTTGTGCAGGGTTGTGATTTACTTGTAGTTCAAGATTTATCTGCTCACTCTTTTCTATTGTTGTTTTTGAATGAAACACAACAATTTTATAAATTTATTTCCCAATTGTCTCATCTCAATAGTGTAAAGCTTTGATTTTTGAGTGCATGCAACATCAGGATTCATTTTATCAACTAATGGTATGATCTTTTTTGCGTTGTTTATCATTATCATGTTGTTGCAGTGTGTTTTGAGTTGGATATTATATGTTTCCTCTTACCTGGATACAGAGCATAAGAAATAGTGATATATCCATTTTTTTTTTCTTTAATAAGCTAAGAGATCTTGTCCCTTGTCATCATGTGATGATTGTTTAAAATACTATTACTGTATATATTTCTCTACCTCAGTGCTACCACAGTATGTTACATTATTTTGCGAAGTTGATGAAATTTAGTGTATTCTTGATCTGTGATTTGGTTCTAACTCATTTGTCTAAATGTGTCTATCTGTCCAAAATCTTCATCTTGTTGTACAACCTAAAGAACTACATTAGATCATTAACTCTCAGGCATCTTTAAACATAAGAAAGATGCATGCTATTTCCTAGGCCTTAATTTTTGTGCATGTAGAAACATGGCTCTGTTGCAACTGGTATAGGAGCTGAATTTCAATTTATTGAAGTGTACTTAGAGTGGATCTCAACCCTCTTTTGGGTATTGTTTTGTAAAAGCTGCCTTAAGCATAACAGAAAATGGCACGGGTATGTCAAGACTCTTAATATATACCCAGCTTGCTATGCCTTCCAAAAGTAATTATATCCCTTTCTCTCTCTGTAGGTAAAAACATGTCACTTACCTGCACTTCCTCGGCGTAAAGAGCTCATCTCCAAACTACGACCAATTCATACTAGGCTGTCCTCTGAAAACCCTGTTGCTACAAGGCATCCTGTATATAGATGCAATGAAGTGCAGGTATTCTTCTTCCCAATTAACACCACAGGAAGTCTGGACACATATCTGTTTATTGAAAACAAACATGTTTAATTTTAACAGAAACATGAAAAGGTAGTGCCATAGTCAACAATCTTGATTTCAATCACTTAGATGTTCTATCTTCCCTGGAGATTGCAGAAATCCCATATACATTTATATGTTTCCTCATAAACACCGGAGGGGGATTGGTGGATGTATAAATCTTGAACCTAAGGGCCCATTTGAAAGAGCTTCTGGTTTTCTGTTTTCATTTTTCATTTTCAATTTTTTGTGTTTAGTTTTCATCTTCATTTAAAGTGAAAATTTTAACTTTGCTTTGTGCTGTTTTGTGTTTGATTCTTCTTAAATTTTTTGTATTTTTTTCTCCCCCACCCCTTCGACAGGCAGCAACTGGAGGTCACAAAGGATGCTGGAAACTCCTCCAGTGAGTAGTGGTTGCCAGCAGCCCCTCTAGTGGTGACTGCCAGCTGCCAGCGGTTGCTGGGGGCTTCGGTCATTAGTAAGGGGTGGGGGAGAGGGAAGAAAATGAAAATTGTGAGAACACTTTTTTTTTTTTTTTTTGTTTAAAAAATTTTTAAAACGAAAATGAGTATCCAAATGCAATTTTCTGTTTTGGTTTTAAAAATAATGAAAACTAAAATTGAATGACGCAGCGTGTAGCGCGTGTGTGAAAAAAACACACTTAAATAAACCCTTGAAAGAACAAATTTCAATGGCTGAAGCTTAGCTTTCAAGAAGACGCAAAAACAAGACTGTTTTGCTAAGAAAATCCAAATAAGTTGTCGAAATTTGTATTGAGAAAAATTGATTACAAACTCTAAATTCTAGGTTTATTTATAGTGTTTGGTTAATTCAAATCCATCTAATATTTGTAAATAAAATCCAACTAGAATCCTAATAAAAATAAAACCCTAATCAAATATGAAATAGAATTAAAATCCTAAAACATATGAAGTAGAATAGAAGTAAAAATTCTAAAAATCTAAAATCCTAAAAACTTATGTAGTTCTACTGTAGCACTACTATTCTGGCCAGTTACTGTTCCGATTTGGGCCAGGTCGGCCTTGGACCAGATCTTGAATATTAGTGATCGCATCATTCACCTCCACTTGAAAAAAAATTCGACCTCGAATTTTGATCCAGGTAGGACAACTCTACGTCTAACAAGTACAAAGAGAGATTAGCCACATTGAATGTTTGGAAATACCCAAACCATGACTCATTATAAGGATTAAAGGCTGCATAGTATCGTGGAGGCCACCCATAACATGAACAACTGGAATAGTCCTTGGTTTAGAACCCTTGAACTTTTATGCTAAGGGAACATGAGCAAACACATTCCTCCCCCTCTTAGCCTTATCTTCGTTGGCATGGGTCCAACCATGACCATGTTTGTTGCCCTCTACCTCTACTGTATTATTACTATTAGATTGAGGGCGTTGAACATGCCATCTTGAGCACTTCTCTAATCTGGTAGATCTTATCACAAGTCCTTCTCCTTTCATCAGCTTTCTTGATTTTGACTCCTCAACAACTTCTGAATTCATCTGTAGATTTTTCTTGCCTGGAGAAGCATTCTTTTGCAACTGTTTTGAATAAAGGCTTATTCCATGACTACCAGCAATCTCTCCATCACTTAAAATATTGATGCTTGAATCCTTCTTTGGTCCAAGCACTTGATCAGCTATAGCAGCAGCTGCTACAACATTCTTAGTTTCGGAATCTAATTTTAGATTAATACCAAAAGTAGTTGCACTAAGTCAACTAGCCTAGGAGATCCAACACCCCTATCCACAAAAAGACCCCTGTGACTATCTTGCTTTTGCAATCGCAAAGGTGAATATGTTCCTATTGCCTTTGATTCAACCATGCCAGAGCCTGAATAACTATGGAAGGATCTGCTACCATGGCCTCCATCTCCTTTACAGTCACAAGCCGATCAAAAGAAATACCACCATCCTTGGATTGCAAAGCAATGCTTGAGCCCTTGGGACTGGAAAATACCTCAGTATGAGTCAACAACCTTGGAATTTCTGTCATGTTAGCAGCATAAACCAAACCTGAGTTTGCAAACGTTGAGGTTGCTGGGACAACATAATGTTCGAGATCAAGCTCCAAACTCACTGAAAAACCATTCTTTAGTTTATACTCATTGTTTCCCCAATGGTTATGTTGTTGCGCATTCCTCTTAACCCCTCTACCATTAGGGTTGGCTATCATATGACCAAGATCATCCTCATTATTGCTATCATCCATCATTGGTCTTCTAGGATTAACGAGGACAGGATTAATGGTTGGTCTTCCCGGTTTAATGTAGCTGGCTTGATTCATGCCATTAGTCCGGTTCCGGTTATCATTAACTTGTTGTAAAACGCTCAATTGGTTGTGGATTCGCTCCAATGGTTGTTGCATTGTACGAGTTATTTCTCGTTGTTCTTCGATTGCTCTCCAAACCAAAGGCAACCCCCGATCACCGTCATGAGACCGGTTGCTACCGTTACTTTCAAGATTGGTCATTTGATTGGTTGGTTAACCACTCCGATACCACCTGAAGTAGCATGTAGCACGTGTATGAAGAAAACACACCAAAATAAATCCTTGAAAGAGCAAACTTCAATGGCCGAAACTTGGCTTTTAAGAAAATGCAAAAACAAGACTGTTTTGCTAAGAAAACCCAAATGGGTTGTTGAAATTTGTATTGAGAAAAAACTGATTACAAACTTTAGATTCTAAGCATATTTATAGTGTTTGACTAATTCAAATCCATCTAATATTTGTAAATAAAATCCAACTAGAATTCTAATAAAAATAAAACCCTAATCAAATATGAAATATAATTAAAATCCTAAAACATATGAAGTAGAATAGAAGTAAAAATCCTAGCAATCTAAAATCCTAAAAACTTATGGAGTTCTCCTGTAGCGCTACTGTTTCGGGCTACTGTAGCATATTGTAGCGCTACTGTTCCGACTGGTTACTATTCTAGTTTGGGCTAGGTCGGCCTTGGACCGGGTCTTAAATGTTAGTGACTGCATCATTGAAAGCCTTACAAAACAGGCCTTGAACATTCGCCTTTGAATCCATAACTCTCCAAATAATTGATATATAAAAATATTGAAAAATTTAGGCTCTTTCAGGGAATACTTGAATTTCTTGCTTAAATTTTTTATTTATGTTATCCTTTTCGTCAAAATCAAATATCAGTAAGCAAATTTCTGATTACTTTTTGATTTAATATTTTTTATGTATTTGGGTTCATAAAGCTCCAATAGATCTGACTGATGTGCCATACGAAGTTATGGCTTCTACGGAAATAATTGAGTACAAGTGCAAGATCTTAAATCAAGAGCTTAAAATTGCAAGACAGATAGTACTAGTGCAAGATTCTGAACTTTCTAAATAGGGCTGAAAAATAGGGCAAGTACAAGACCTTAAAGATAGGGCTTCTAAATTCTAATTTCTTTTAGCCTGATTCTGAACTTTGCATCTGAGTTGTGTCTTTCATGACACTTAAAAAGTTTGGTTCAAGCATGTGAAGGAAAGTATTGTCTTGATCTACTGAAATAATTGATCTTAGTTAGCTGTATATAATTGATCTCAATTTTCTAACCCTTTTCTTATCACAAGTTATCAAAATTTTCTATATTGGTTTGACATACAGGAGTTCTGTTTCCTTACATGTTCAGTATCTCATTCTTTATTACAGATTGATATTTCCATCAGCCTTAACTCATACAATAATATATATCAATTTGAAAATGCAGGCTGAAGCTGCTGCACAATTCTTAGCAGTCATGAGGCACTACTTGGAGTCACTTTGTTCAGATTTGAGGTCTCATACAATCACTAGTGTACAATCAAACAATGACAGGGTTGGACAAACTAAGTCACACTTTAAATTCCTCCATTATCTGAGACTGCAGATGCTATCATTTCCTGCAAAATTAATTACTCCTTGTATCTTTACAGGTTTCTCTACTCCTTAAGGATACCTTTATTGATTCTTTTCCTAGTAAAGATCAGCCCTTTGTTAAGGTAATCTGCATTTCTATTGTTCTTTCTATAACTTCTATGTAGGCCACTAAGTTTGATGTTCTCTTCATGGTTTCTTCATTATTTCCATCCTCCTGATGCCTGGACTAGCATAAGTATTATTTTATCCTGCACATCAAAGCTGCTCCACCTGATTGAAATGGGATATGATGATACAAAGATTTTTTTTCTTTTTTTTTCTGCTAGAATTTAATGGGTATATTTAACTTGCCTTCAGTGAAGCTATAGACGCCAAGAATTTGGTGTATAAAGTTATTGTAATATCCTTTAGAGGTCTACCTGAAAAATCTCAACTCGTATAGGTTGGTGCATTTCATTTAGGCTTATGCTATTATACTTCCAAAATAGACTGTCTAGAAGTGATGAATCAAAATAATACCACAAGCAGAATGTGTCATACATGAACTTTATCTATACTAAAGGTCATTAAACCTATATTGACCGCTAAAGCAACTTGTCAGAGAGTTAATCTTTTCAAAGGGTCATTTGAAAGTTTAGATGGGTATTCCATTCCAATATTCTTGATTTCCAGACCTTTTTGAAAAATGTAAAAAGGGTACTGAAAAAAATGACTCCAGGAATCACAAATACAGGTAGATGCAGTAAAATTTTAGTGGATTTGGTTTGGTTCATGTATTGGTTTCACTATTATGATATTATACTAACAAGCTGTTGCATACAACATTAATTTAGTGAAGGCAATTAGCAAGATAATTAACATGAAATGGACACTATGCAATAGATTTACATTATAACTGGGTTTTAATTTATCCAAAGGACCAGACAAAAGTCAAACTGGACTTGAGAAAGAAGACAAGTACGTATAGTACATATCTACAATCCATTTAATTTGCCCTACTCCATAGGATAGGTGTCCATGATGGATGGTGGCAGCCAGTTGGCGATGCTTACATGGGACAACCTTAAAAGGTAATGGTTTGATGCTTGTTCAAGATAATGCTGAAATGCTGTGCTTTTGCTAAAGAGTATTAGATGTAGAAATAGAAGAGGGACGTAGGGAAAATGAGTATTTGGTGTCTCATCTTTTCTCTGTCTGCTTAATGCCGCTTGAATTGTTGAAAAATTTGCAATATTGTCTTTCTGAGCTAAACAAAATGTTACAATTTGTAGAATCTGGTAAGATTTGACAGGTTGCTACTAATAGATATCATATATTTGGATATCAAGGAGCTGACACAAAGGAACACTTCAATCAAAGTTTGGTATAGCTGTTAGCTGGGCATGCCTCCATTGAGATTCTTTCCCAGTGACAATTTGTAATCATCTTTATAGAAGGTAAAAGAATGGGAAAATAAAATGAAGGATTAAAGCTGATTTTATTTATTTCTTAGGATGGGTAGAAACAATATATAGTTTATCAAGGATATTTTTTGGTTTGGTTATCTATAAAAGATCTACTAAGTAATTTTGAAAGATCTACTTAGTAATTTTGAATACCTCTCCTTTTCCTTTCTTCAGAAGTCCTAGATCAAAAATATCATTAGAGTATGCTGGTTGCTCTACCCTGACAGGTGCTGTGAGTTGAATATTTGACACTTTGTTTAGGTATTCAAATATGTGATTTCACGCACTGGTTTTGGGCTTGCTAGCTCTTTAGACGTTGATATGTGAAGAGAACAGTAGGCTGATTGGGTTCCATGATATGGCTTATTCAGCTTAAGCCTCATCCTTCTATTTTCAAAATATTTCATGCCGGGACAGTGGTGACCATAAACTTGAAGTGCAGAGGCAGAAAAGCTTCAGACTGAGACCTGAGTTTTTTGAGTGATGATACGGTCTTAATAATAATCTGTGCTTTTTTGAATCTATCTAAGTTCTTTCAATGAGCAAATAGTATGCAGAATAGGATTTGCCTTAAGGGGGTGTGCATCCTCGACCAATATTAGTAAGTAGAAATAATGCTATTCTGTGTAGGCAGAACCAAACTCTCCAGGTCTTTGGGTAGCATAACCCAATGTAAGCTTAAAGCAGAAAACAAAAAGCTCCAAACCTCCCACCTCACTGGCCAATGTAGAAGGATACGGTCTACTTACTCGTTACTGCTCCTAAAAGGCACCAACCCAACACCACCTGCATATGCTTTCTCAGATTGTAGATAGTCAAAATGGTATCAAGGGCGGTTGAGAAGGCAACTTTGGGAAGGGTACTCGTGTGAAAACACGGCTTGTCAAGGAAAGTCCGAATGGCAATGGTGAAGTAGAAACTTGGCACATCATTGCGGGTGTGCTGCAGACCTGAGAACTCTGGGACTGAATGTGGAGGAATTAATACAGTATAATGCACCCAGTTTATCTAACTCTTATTTCAAGTTCTGATCTGAGAACCGCATCCTTCATATTAAAATCACTGTGCATCTGCTGCATGAACGTTTTATTTGGAAATGGGAACTTCTAATTGAAGAATAGACACAGCATGATATGACTGAATGTGGAGGAATTAATACAGTATAATCCACCCAGTTTATCTAACTCTTATTTCAAGCTCTGATCTGAGAACCGCATCCTTATATTAAAATCACTGTGCATCTGCTGCATGAACGTTTTATTTGGAAATGGGAACTTCTAATTGAAGAATAGACACAGCATGATATGATGATGTTTTGGTTGCTTCTTAATTTTTAAAGTGGGCTGTTATGTTCTTCTCATAGAGCACACATGCTTTGTGGATCTTGCAGTCGTTTGTTGACACGCAGATGTTCACCGTTTTGTCAGACTTCCGGCTATCAAGCTTTGAGAATGAGTACTGATCTATTAAGTCCATTGTAAGTGCAATACAAAGAGTTGAGTTGAGACTCTGGGATGCCATGAAAGATATTCACCGGACGCAAATGACAGAGATGGAAGGAAGAATCGCTCACCACTGTACCAGTTTGTTGAAAAACAGGTACTATGCCCAAGTTGTTTCTGGGGGCCCGTGCCAATGCGATTGCAGCAGCCACTGACACTAGGCATGCAGCTTTGCTTAGAGGCAGCAAAGATGAAATTTTGTAGTATAGTGGACATAATAATGATATAATTGCCAACACCACCACAATGACGGCGACGACGACCACGAAAGAGCAATTTATCAATGTTGTACTACTACCTCCCCCAACACAAAAAGATCATCAACCCAGCCTTTTAGTGGGTTTGATTGATACCACTACTCTCTTTTATCAACAATGTGAAAGAATAACCAGTGAGCAGCCTTTGTAAGCATTCCATTCCTTTACTGTAAAAATGTATTACCTCTTTGAAGGGTGTTGTTTATTAGTGTATTGTTATCATGTATTCTTATTATTTATTCCAGTCCCACTTCATTCCCCCCCCCCCAAAAAATATATATATATATATATATATTCTTTTAATATGCAAGTCTTAAATTATTCTTTTATAGCCGGAAAGAAGTCAAGAACTCAAGATGTGATAATAATCTCTTTATAAAAACAACGCTACATAAACGTAGAAAAAAAAAAAGCTATTATCAACAGCTCGGTTACAACAATACGACGATGGCGGCACAAGGCAGTCACCTAAACGCCATTGCAGTCCGCCAAATGGGGAGACAGTGGAAGAAAGAACCTGCCACAACTAGTCGTATAGAAAAACATCGAATAACACCAGAGGGGGATTAAAAAGAAGAGTGGCACGAGTTACTGCAGAATGGGCAACATTGGTGGCAAGAACATGTTAAGATTACTTCTCTTCATCCTCGGAATCAGACTTTGCGAAAACTGGTTCAGGCTGTGTTTGTGCATACGCAGGAGCAATGAATTTTGGGTCTTTGGCTGCAACATCGGCATATTTCAGAATAGCTTCTCTGGGATCTTCCTCCATCCATGTCTCCTTGATCATGCCTCCTTGCTGCAATAACCAACACTCAAGAATGTTATTAGCGTATCCCACCACTACCAGCTTTAGTTGCATCAAACACCCCTATAAATATATGCAAGTGTTACCTTCATAAGGTACTGAGTTAACAAGCTTCCCTTGGTTGAACCAACTCTTCCCCCATGACCAGGCCCCGTTATAGGAAGTTCAGGCTTGTGGGACTTCATTGGGTCTTTCAATATTTTCTCCCTTTGGCGCTTCCGGTTTGGCTGATCTCTAAATAAGGGGAGTGCATGAGGGTTGTGGATCACAGGTTTCGCCTCATAATCATGAACAGACTTTTTCCTAGGAGCACGTGCAACACAAACAAGTGCTCCTCTCTCACTGAGTGTCGGATCATACAGTATGTGAGTTCCTCCTTGTCTTTTATCGCCAGTGGTTGCAAAGACCTTGCAAATAAAGACACAAGCTCAGTGCTGCTATCTGTGGCATTAAATTCATGTGCATGTGTTCAACTTCTTGATTTGACTTCTTTTTTTTTTTTTTTTCCCTGACCATAGAGAGAGGAGAAACATAAAGGGAAACAAGGAAAGAACTTCAATAAATTTAATTTTTCAGATTTAGCTATAGAATAGCAAGATGACAATAGAAAGACTAAAAGACATACATTCTGACAAAACAAAATTTATGCTGGTTTATATTCTTGTAATGCTTACTAGATAAGATGGATAAAACAACAACATACCAAGCTTTAATCCCACCGGATAGGTGGGTCAGCTAACTAGATAAGATAGGTATCTTAGGAAAAAGAAAATGATATTGGTTACCTGATTTAGTTTTGGGTGCCATGCACACTGAACAACGCTAAAAGTTGGAGATATCCCAACCCGAGACACAAGTTCAAGCTTTGCTCGATCAAAAAAGCACAGCAAACCACCAATTGTGCTATCCCTTTCAACAGAGGTTCCAGTCAAGAAGAGTTGCTCATCTGGACTGAACACGATATTAGTTTGAGCATAATGATTAGGAAGATCCTCAAACACACGAAGTGGCTCTTTCATTTTGCGCAGATCCCAAACCTGAAAGTACATCTCGTAAGAGAAAGTGAGGTGAAAGGAGCAAATATAAATAAATAAAGAAGAGAAAACTGCAGGGCTTATAAACTTTATTAGTACCTTTAGTAAATCATCAAAGCCTCTCGATAGTAGAATCTGCCCATCACTAGAGAACTTAAGTCCAGTTATATCATCTGAGTGACCTTTTTCAACATGTATGTCTGGCCTACTTCCCCAGCCAGGCTTAAGGTTCCATATCTGTAAGATAACATTATAGAAGTTATAACGAGAAACCATCTAAACTGGAATAAAATTTGAAAAAACACAAACTTGTTTGACTTTCAACCAAAACCTAGTCCATCAGTAGAATAAAGATACAATTACAATGAGAAAATACCTGTATAGAACCATCCCCAATGCCACCTGCTATGCTTTTCCCTTCACGATCCCAGGCACATGTGGTAACAGGAACTCTTCCAGGCCTTGCAAGTTTTGGTTTGATCACCTATTAAGTATATTATTGTCTCAATCAGCTTAAAGTGATTACCTTCCTCCCCCCCCCCCCCTCTTTTCTAAAAATAATGGCATCAAAATCCATGTTGTAATGCACCGGTCTGCAGTCTTTCATGTTAAGCTTCTACTAAAAAACAAAGTATAGAACATGTCCAACATGACCTGAAGCTCTTCCAAAAAGCTTAGGTAATGCATGAATTTTCCATAGAAGATTCTGGATATAAATGCATAAAGATCAACCATTGACTTGAAAATCACAAGATTCTAAATCAGCAGAAAATTAAGGTCATCAGTTTCTTTGCTCCTTCTATCATCATTCTATAACTTTTTGATACCAAGTAATCAGTTTCAGGTTAACAATGGCAATGGCAATGACAATAAAAGAAATTGAACTCCGGTTTTGCAGTTGCACTCTATGTCTACAACTTCAGCAACTATTAAAGGATCCCCCATAACCTCAAGATTCTTTTGTTTTATAAGCTACAGAAAGAGATAGAATGTTATTGTTGTCCTTGCAAGCAGGAAAACAGGTTGAAATTGATGATGATAGGTGCAGTCATATGACGCGGCATATATAGTCCAGAAGAAGTGCCAAGCAAATGTGAAAATACCTGCTTTTGACTTTTAAAGTCATTTACATCCCATATCCGTAGAGAACCATCCTCTGATGAGGTCAAAATTGTCTCCTTTGCTTTTGGGTGCCACTCCCCACAAGTTAATCCTGATATGTGGCCCTTGGTATTCTTAAGGTCACGGATATACATGTCCCCCTTTACAAACTCACCAAGGGTAAGCCCATCCCGGTCATAAATCTGAAATTCATACATACAAACTTGAATAAGATCACAAAGTTCAATTCACTTGAAGCAGACCATTGCATTAAATCCATAGTATAGATTACCTTAGCTTGGGCTGAGCCAGTCACACACAAAAATCGGTCTGATGTTGGGCTCCAGCTGAGATTGCGAACCTGGTGACCTTCAAATGGTTCGAGCTGTCTGAAAGACTGCAAGTGAGTATTCATCCCTTGAAAGTCATACATGCGCACTGAATAGTCATAACTTCCTGAGAGAACTCTAGATCCTGAATGATCAACAGCAAGTGCTGAGACAACCTGCCAAAAACAATTATTAAAAGCCACTTGGAAGTAAACCATAAACCACGGGCTTCACAGCCTAAATCTATCCCAAATAACCAAAAGGAATACCCTAAGAGCATATATTTATACAACTACGCTGTGCATGTAGCATTGATTTCTTCCAAGATAATTTTCTTTTCTCAAAATAATAACCCACATATTCAGATTTCCTATTTCTTATGAGTGAAAATTGAAGAAATATTGCAGTGTTCGTATATATACATGACATTTTGGGATGCGTTCTTATAATCCTCCTCGCACTGAAAACAGACGAAAATCTAGCATTCCTTAAATATTTGGTATTTGCGAAGAGCAAATTTGAAAACAGATTTGTAATTGCATGGGATATAACTTCAACGACTTATGAATAAGTGAAATCCCATACCTTAGTGTGACCCTTCAAGACAATCTCATTGCTGAGAGGTATCCGATATCGACCCCCTTCTTCCCCGTCCGAATCCTCCTCCGCATCAGAATCATCTGATCTCGAATCCGGTGGAGGCGGAGGCGGCCCAATCATCTGGCCATCATCATCGTCATCCTCTTCATTAACAGCCGCGGGCCGCGGCGGTCCAATCATACGATCCTCCTCCTCATCATCATCATCTATATGCAGCGGCCGAGGAGGACCAATCATCAGTCCATCGTCCTCTCCTCCACTAACCGAATCAGAATCCAACGGTGGCCGGGGCGGCCCAACCATCGCGTCATCATCCCGGACGCTCTTCCCCCTAACGATATCGCTCGAGCTACTAACTCTAGGGTTAGGGTTACCGCGACCGCGCGAGGTAGGGTTAGAATTCTTCAGGGAGTCTAGCCAGACTTTGGAGGACGAGGACAGAGACGGGAAGTCTTTGTTGCTATTGCTACTATTAGATGAGCCGACGCCGTCAGCGGTGGCTGTGGCCGTGGCCCGGCGGGTAGCGTTGTGGATGGCTTCGAGAGGCGTCACGGCCTTCGACTGCTTTCCGAAATTTAGAGGGAACTGAGCTCTGATACCATCGTATATCTCAGCTTCGTCCTCCATTGATTAATCCGTCAATGAATTTGAACTGAGACTTACGATTTCCCAGCGAACACCGACGGAATTGCTCCGATTTTGATTCGCCGGCTTTTTATACGCTTGATTCGCCGCCACTGCAATGCACTCGTAGTCGTATCGGATCGGGAACGAAGAAGGAGCCAAATGGGCCCACTGAGCCTTTCGTAGCTGGGTTTTGGATCTTTCATTTGGGTTTGGGCCGAAGCATTGGGCTTCCAAATAACATAATGAAGCCCAAATTTGATCCACACATATATAACACTATGCTACACACACACATCATTGTAAAATTTAAAATAATTACACAATATGAATTTTATTTTTCCTTCTTAAAAGGATAATTCTGAATTTAAGAAAAATCACATTGATCATGTCCAACTCGTTGCTTTACTCATAAAATTAGGCGTGGTGCAACTATGATTATATACTTGATTTCTCGTTTTTGATGTTATCTTTTAGATCGAAAATTGAAATAGTGTTTTCGATTCAATTTTATTTGAACAAAAATTTACACATCCTTATATAAGACTACTAAAATGAGTGAATTTATTATTAAAATTGCGTAACATGTAAAGGATCAAATCTTTTGGTGTAGCGCAACTCGCTACTGCACACAGTTTGGAGTTTAGAATACTGTAAGATCGTGAATTATCTCTATTTGAGAGGGTAGGGTCCCGAGCTCTAACTCACAACTTATTTATCCATTCACCTTGGGTTAAGAAGAATGTGGACTACGAATTTTAAAAAGTGTGAAACAAACATAATTGAATACTAATTATAATAGGAAGACCCTTGAGCTTCTCACGATTAAAAACAAAAGCATGTAAAAGATCCAATTTGTAAAATGACCCGTGTCCCTAAAGAATCTCACCCTTGATACTCGACCACTGAATTCAATTTTACTCAATTTAATTTGAAAAAGAAAAAGAAAATACCCTAATTAAGATTTCACCTTTGACAAAAGATAAAAGAAGAAAGAAAGGACCACCAATGTATCAGCACAGCAGACCATACCAGTGGTACAGCGATGGAAGAGTGTCCCACCACCGTGCACAAAACATGCTTGTGTTAAGTCCATTGGCGTCCCTTTCTTTTTCGGCTCCATTTCCATTCATTCCCCACATTCAGTACCAATTATAACATATGGCCACGCCCTCATTAATACATTTATTTCGTAGACACTCTTCGTGTATATAACATTTTTTTGTATACATCTCTTGCATCATACTAGATAACGGTACTCTTTAAGTACCATAAATTTTTTTCACAAACATATTTTGAATTAGAATAATGATATTGTGTCTAGAACTTGAGATCGAATGATGATGGTGGGAGTTAATCATCGTCAGTTCTATATAAAATTGAGTGTGTTTGGTAGTTGAGTACAATCCTTTACCTCTTCAAGACTTGCTCGATTTAGAAGGGCAAGGTTTGATCTCTTGATATATTATCTTATTATTAAGTTAATTTTAATACCAAAAATAGAGTAAAGTAATCATATATAATGTTCAAAAAAAAATTTGTTGCTGACATTAGGCAATAAAAAATTTGTCTATCATGGATAAATTGAAAAAAGGGCATAGCCCCATAGAAGGTGGAACCCACACACCCATTCCTTCTATAAGACAGTATCAAACAACATATTATTGTCAAATATGATCAACATATCAACTCGTGGGAGTTTTAGATAACTGCAAAATAAAAAAAGTATTTTTATAATTTGTCCTCATCGCCGAACGTGACAAGAAATATATCCAAATTGATTTATGATTGCAATGGATGCACGATCGATGGGCAAAAAATCAAAGGCTTTGATGGGGAAGGGGACGACTAGTTTTCGAAATTGGCACGTGAA
Source organism: Diospyros kaki (assembly GCA_036245055.1). Classification (NCBI taxonomy): domain Eukaryota; kingdom Viridiplantae; phylum Streptophyta; class Magnoliopsida; order Ericales; family Ebenaceae; genus Diospyros; species Diospyros kaki. The sequence continues at coordinate 41,044,195 of BSEG01000007.1, read as the reverse complement.
GGTGGGCAAGTGCACAGCAAGGAGTGGTGGTAGTGTAGTAGCAGTACCCATCACATTGATGTGATGATTCACCAATGGCCACGCTCAAGCGTCAGGGGCCGGCCAGCAGCAGGACACCCACCCACTCCTCCTCTTGGAGCGTACATCCCTGACGCTTTCTGTTCTCATTTTTCTGGTTCAAATGATTCCCAAATAATTATAATGAATCCGTTTTCAATAATTTCAGTTTTTATATTATAAAAATTTAAAACAACCGAAATGACTAATTACTCGAGTAAAATTTTAATTGTACGATTAATATTGTATGTTAATCGAATATGATATAGTAATTATTTGTATAATTTTATGAATTAATCAACTAATATTATTAATTAGTTGAGTAATAATAGTTTAAGGATTAGTTCATTTTTAATTTTAAAAATTAATTAACTAATATTATTTATTAATCAAGTAATAATTGAATTATTTGCATACAATTTTTAAAATAATCGAGTAATATATAGAGAGTTTTTCAGCCTTTCACTGTTTTGAAAAATAATCAATTAATTCTTTTGATTAGTTGAGTGATATCTGATATCGTGAAATTTTATTATTTATTTTGAGTGAATAGAAAACCTTACTTAAATAATTGAAAATTTTACTCGAATAATTGAAAAGCTTACTCATGTAACTTTTTGGATTTGTCAATTTTTTAGATTTTTTTATTTATTCAATTTTTATATTTATTTAATTAATTTAATTTAATTTTTCACACAAATTCGATTTATTCAGTTTCAATTGGTTTGACCACCCCTAATAATTATAGAGTCCAATTTTGTGCATTGCAGTGAAGATATAACTACAAGGCATTCCCTAAGAGAAAAGGCTCTTATTGTCATGGTTACACTCAGAAAGTGTTGTTGCCCTGGCGCCCTTGTCTTTCTCTTAGTTGAAAAAAATAAGATCCAAATTTTGGCATATTTCTTTATTTTTTTTATTGAATTTATAGTTGATGATAGAGGGAAATAATATTTTTTAAAAAATATTTTGAGATTAATGGCACTAAAATTAAGATAAAGTTAAACAATAGCGGAGATGTAATTAAAATGTTAGGTAATGAATGATAATCGATATGACCTTAACTCAAGATGTCAAAGTCCCAAAGAAAGCATGAGAGGGAAAAGAGGAATGCAATCGGGAAAGCCAACAAGGGTTCTCAAGAGGCCAGGTCGGTGATTAAAGACCTAGTTTGATGATTTTAGTCTTAAGTATTTTAGTTTTTTGTTGTGAGGTTAGATGTGTTTTTGTTTGCTTTTGTTGGGTTTGTGTTTCCATTTGTATTGAGTATATTTTTCTTTGTGGTTGATCGGGGTTTGCCTTAACATTAATCGTAGATGTTTTGTAGTTTTTCTGTTAATATGTTATTACTTATTTAAAAAAAAAACATAATATCAAATTGAGTAGTAGATGTAGGGCTTGACTTCGTGCCCTGCAATAGAGCTATAGTTATCAAACATTGCTCGAAAAGCAAAAGCCCTTGTAGTCATGGTAAGAGTATTACTATACTAGCCATCAATCTTCTTTTTTGTCGAGAAAAAAGAAAACAATCTAAATGTTGATGTAATTGCCTATTTTTCATTGAATTTAATTAATGATAAAGGCTGATTAAAACTTAACATCATAAATGGATTAAGATGGAGAAGGACCTTATCTTTTTGCATCATTAATTTGTCCCATGTTTTGTAATTTAGTCCTTCATAGGGTGGTCCAGGAAAGAAGGCACATGTATGGCACGTAACGGCTGACGAGAGGTTCTATATTTATAAAAATAATATTATATTTAAAAAATAAAATTAATCCTGATACAACGTGTGTTTCTTTTATAAGTAAATGTCACATACCACATTTCTCTTTTATTGTGTTGAAGAAATCACTAATATCTTAGAATTTTTCTCTACTTAACTTAAAAATCTTGAATCGGTCGTCGTCACAAATTCTATCTCACCATTATGAAAAGATATTCTTGTTAAAGATCTTGCTCATCTCCTAAGGGTCAAATTATATAAATTGTACGATCTCTCGTAAAGTGGACACTAACATATCTTTTAATTTATTCATTATTTTTTTTTATAACATGAAAAATTCAAAGAGTTCCTTGATCATAGACAGTCTTCAGGTCAAACATATCTCACCCTCTAAAATTCACGATTCGCATGTTCCAAGTTCGTTCAAATCTTAAGAGCTGGTCTCTCAGATAAACACGAGTAATTACACAATTCTATGCAAAAATAGACTTAAATCCATGATCTCTCGCTATCTCAAATTTCAAATTACGTATCTAAGCCTGTAAGGGGATGAACTTACTTATTACTTAGTTGATTACTCTCTCGTATATCAAGCACTAACTTGATCGACGGAGTGAAATTGGGGGACATAAACCCAACTCGTGCAGCAGTGTAATGTTTGGTGTGCCATTTTTGGACAATCATGGGTCGTGGCATTTTGTCATGTGTCCATAGTCAATAAAGGCTTGCTCTTGGGTTTGGCAGTTGGCACTTCACATTCGGACGGTGAGATTGATGCAACTTGGCACGGATAAGTTTGATTTTTAAGGCCACTTTTTCAAAAAGTAGCCTTGAGAACGGACCTTTTCTTACCCCGGGCAAGAGTATATATTCTGAGTTTGAGGTTATGGGCTTTAATATATGGATGATTTTATATTATCATAATATTTAGGGTGTGTTTGATTATATTATTTATAATTTAATTTTAGATAATATTATCTAGAAAATAAAAATCACCTCATCCTCTTAAAAAATAAATTCTATGGAAATAAGCTTTAAATGCTTGTATCATATATATTTTTCCATAAAAAAGTTAAGAGTGTTTGATTATTTTTTATAAAAAATATGTAATAATTACATATTTTTTATAGAAAATATGTGCAATCAAATACACCATTAGTGATTTTTTAATGATCTTAATAGATACGGTATTTTCTTAAAAATTATTGTTTTAAATTTTTATTATGACGAAATATTAACACGTATATAAACGCGTCATTTATCGTAAGTGACATGGTATATGAATGATTAATTGACAATATTTGAATATATTAACTGGTTTGTTGTGCTCATTGAATAATTAAAAATATGGCGTTTGATTTATAATATATAAAAATATCAAGATTTTATATCTCAATTATTAAAATTTAAAATTTATTATTTTAAGTCATTAACCTGATACACAAAAAGAGGATATAAATAAAATAGTAAGAAACGATGGAAACGAGTTCAACAAAGAGAAATAATGTAGATTTATTTTGTTATATTTTATGATTGATAATAGGAGAATATAACGATTTTTGGATTAGTGATTCAGAGATTTAGATGTTTGAGATTTATGATTTTTTAAATCTATGAGTAATTTGATTTTTTTTCCATCAAAATAAATTTTAATATGATGTGTTTCATTAATGTAATTTTTTTTATAGTATGCCATTTTCTTTTTTTTACATGTATGTTCTATGTGGTATATATAACAATTTTGTTTATTTTCAGTCTGGATAAGGATTTAAAACAATAATTTTTAATAGTTAAAATATGAAATCTTGATTTTTTTGTACATTAAGGATCAAACACCATATTTTTTAATTGTTGAGAGAGCACAATAAACTAAACAACCTATTCAAATATTGCTAACCGATCATCTATATGGTGTGTCACTTAAGGTGTGTTTGAAAGTATGAAAATTTCATAAAAAATGTCACATCCGATAAATTAAATTCCATATTTGTTGTTTGACACACTACATTTTTAATTCCATTGTATAACCATTAAAGCATGTTTTAACCTATTTTCCATGAAGAATTTCATTTAAGGGGTGATTTTTTGTTTTTTATGTAAGTTAAAAAATATTTATTTTTCCAAGTAAATGCTATCAAACTCGACCATACAAAAATAGGTACATTCATATACGCATGAATGTTTTGTTACGATAAAGATTTAAAACAACAATTTTTAATTGTTGAGATATTGAATTTGGACATTTTACACATTAAGCACTAAATACCATATTTTTTTAATTTTTGAAGAATTAAGGTGTGTCAGGAGAAAAAAAATATTTTTTTATGTGAACACGTGAATAAGGGTACAATTCATATTTACTTATACGCCTACAAAAGTGTCGCATCTAAAAGACAATTGTCAAATATATCATTCATGTACAACCCACAAACCAAACCATGACGACGTTAAAAGTCACAAATAAGCAACTAACAATCTTGTAGATAAATGTTTGAATATATCGGGATTATGATAATCGTTGTGACGTTTCGCTAATCAACGCAGAGATGAAAACAATCTTGACCCTAACCTATTACACAACTTGAACTCAAATCTACATGTTTTTGCTAGAAATCTATAAACATGACAATATAATGTTTTTATAAATTATTAGCGATTTTCTTATTCACTATCAATATAAAATAGAAAAAATCTCTAAATGAAAATCTAAAGTCACAAATTTTACAATGAAACCACTGTGTTTTTCTTAATTTCCTGTGTCTTTTGGAGAATGTCTAATGGACCCGTTGAGGAAAGTAAGATTAGAAAACTAATAATCCAAATGTGACAACGAAACCTGTTTTAAATTCTCTAATTAGCAACTCATTTTCAATCATGTGGAAGAAAGATAGTCCCTCACTTTGCCAATTGTGTCGTCAACACCTAACACCTAACACCTAACATGGAACATTTACTAATCTACTGTTGGTGAATTATTAAAGTAACCCTTATTGACTCAAACTCCCATGACATTAAGTAATTCATACATAATTTTCCATAAAGTCAATATTATTATATTTCAATCAACCATATAGCAACTTTATCTGAATGGAATTTGTTTGGAAATTTCAATTGGGTTCATAAATTCAAGGTGAGATGGTCCATTGCACACGTTTGAGAGTTTGAATTATTGTAAAGTGGTGGGATTGAGTTTGTTTTTATGTTGCCATCCATAATCTGCGTTTGTTTTCATGGTCTGTAATGAGAGACTTCTGGAATATTGAAAGGTATCATTTATTTTTGAAGGGTTCAAGAAAAGCAGAAACAGCTAAAGAGGGTAGAAATGTGGCAGCCATGGACATTCCCCACACAGAGCAATCACCGTCCATGCAAGCATAAAGGGACAACGGAGTCATGATTTAGCAGCTGCCAGCCCATTTCTTGCTCAATGTTGTGTCACTGTGTCTGTTTTATTATAGAGTCGTAACAAAAATAATTAAAACTTTCGAAACTTTATGAGTTCAAAACTTTATTGAGTATGAAACAAGTGACTTATCCATCCGAAACAAGTCACCATTTGTTGTTAATTGTCACTCTCACTGCCCTTAAATTTCCCACTGAAGAGGGTAATGGCTAGCCAATAACAAAGTTTGCGAAAGGAATCATACTCATCGCCCTCTTTCTCTCTAGAAATGACAGTGGGCACGCGCACAAGTTACCTGTTGGGGGAAGGGAGAATCTCAGATCCTGCCCATGGCCTCATCATCGTCAATTAATTTCATCCACATAAGGGGGGAATGTGTTTTTGCTCGCCCTGGCTGTTAATCGGTCGCCATTTGTCCCTATCCGTGAGTGGAAAAAGATTCAGTGATCTTTGATGAGCAACAAAATCAAATTACTCGGGAAAGCAAAGCTGCATTCAAGCTCACCTAAATAGACATTTAGAGGTCGAGAAGAGTAGTAATCTTTGTGAACAAGAATTTGCCTAATTCGTCACCAGACAGTGGAATATTTTTCTTCAGATTTTCAGGGGGTGAAGCTGGCTGTGCCGGTGAGGTCTTTATTCCGGATTTGCCTCGGCAATCTCCACCGGCTCGCAAAACGATTTCCCAGGAAAATACCCATACCCAGGTCAGTTTTTTGGATTTTATTTAATGGGTTTTCTACAGATTTCAATTTTACACTCTTTGTCTCCTTCTGTTCCTATAGATAACATAGACAGAGAGAGAGAGAGAGAGAGAGAGAGAGAGAGAGAGAGAGTCCTGTATATCTATTTCGCTTGCCCTTCGTATTGCGTGTTACATTTGATGACAAAAAATGGCGTTGTTTTCATGTGCAATGTGTCTGCAGATTCTCTACCGAACGACACCTATTTCTTTTGTTTTGGCGACTTGGCATCGCCAGATGGTGAAATGCCCTTCTCGCGATCTAATCTCTCTTGCCTGAACATTCATTCCACTCACCAACTCGCCGATTTCAGCCACCTTCTTCTCCTGAAGATTGATCTCTATTATGGGTATGAACCTTTTCTCCAGTGAAATCTCTGCTTTGTGGTCACCGACTGCCCAAAATCATCTTCCGGGTGCATTTCGAGGCTTACCCACGTTGGAACTAGCATCAATCTGCATTAATCAGACGTTGTTCCTCGTGTTTCTTTTCATCGTATCGGCGCGACGGATATCTCTTTGTTTTGGCCGAATTCGAATTTCTAAGGAGGATTCGAATACGAATTCGCTCCCAATTCGGCGCAGTGTTGAAGGCGAAATTCGCAGTATTGGTACTGGGTATAAATTCTCAGTGGTTTGTTGCTTCTATGTTTTGTTTCTGCAGTTACTTGTCTTAGTAATTGATGGTGTTGGTTTGATAAGAGATGCTTCACACGGGAAGGATACGAATTGGGTCCTTATAATTTTGCCTGCTTCCCAGAGTTTGGCTTGGTTTGTTCTAAGCCTTTCAGCCCTTCACTGTAAAGTCAAGGCCTCTGAGAAATACCCATTGTTGTTGAGGGTGTGGTGGATTGTGTCTTTTCTCATTTGTTTGTCTACTTTGTATGCTGATGGAAAACAATTTTTGACAGAAGGTTCAAAGCACTTGACATCTCATGTTTTGGTCAACTTGGCTGCCACTCCAGCCCTTGCTTTCCTGTGTTTCGTTGCGGTTAGTGGTGGCACTGGCATACAAGTATGTCAGAACGCTGATCTTCAAGAGCCATTGCTTGTCGAAGAAGAACCTGGGTGTCTTAAGGTTACGCCTTATAGTGAAGCAGGGTTATTTAGTTTAGTAACACTTTCCTGGTTGAACCCATTGCTTTCGATTGGTGCAAAGAGACCACTCGAACTAAAGGACATTCCACTTCTTGCACCAAAAGATCGTTCCAAGGCCAATTATAAGATTTTGAATGCAAATTGGGAGAAGTTGAAGGGAGAAAATCCTCAGCAGCCTTCTTTAGCTTGGGCTATTCTCAAGTCTTTCTGGAAGGAGGCAGCCTGCAATGCCATTTTTGCAGGCTTGAATACCCTCGTTTCTTATGTAGGTCCATGTATGATTAGCTACTTTGTAGAGTACTTGGGGGGACGTGAGACCATCCCACACGAAGGTTATGTTCTTGCTGGAATATTCTTCTCAGCAAAGTTGGTGGAAACCATTACAACTCGGCAATGGTATCTTGGGGTGGATATTTTAGGCATGCATGTGAGGTCGGCTCTAACAGCAATGGTGTATCGGAAGGGACTACGGCTGTCAAGCTCGGCCAGACAAAGTCACACCAGTGGGGAGATAGTTAACTACATGGCAGTTGATGTTCAGAGAGTGGGGGACTACTCTTGGTATCTCCATGACATTTGGATGCTGCCTATGCAAATCATTCTTGCTCTTGCCATTCTGTATAAGAATGTTGGGGTTGCTTCTGTTGCAACTTTGATTGCAACCATTATCTCCATTGTTGTGACTATCCCATTGGCAAGAATTCAGGAAGATTATCAAGACAAGTTAATGTCTGCCAAGGATGACAGGATGAGGAAAACTGCCGAGTGTCTCAGGAACATGAGGATTCTCAAGCTTCAAGCTTGGGAGGATAGATACCGGGTAAAGCTGGAGGAAATGCGGAATGTGGAATTTAAGTGGCTTCGTAAAGCTCTTTACTCACAGGCTTTCATTACATTCATCTTTTGGAGCTCTCCTATTTTTGTTGCAGCTGTCACCTTTGCTACTGCCATATTATTGGGTGGTGAGCTTACAGCAGGTGGTGTTCTTTCTGCTCTGGCCACTTTCAGGATCCTTCAGGAACCTCTAAGGAATTTTCCTGATCTGGTGTCTATGATGGCTCAGACCAAAGTGTCTCTAGATCGGATTTCTGGATTCCTGCTGGAAGAAGAGTTGCAGGAGGATGCAACTATTGTTATGCCAAGAGGCTTCACGAATGTGTCCATAGAAATTAAGGATGGGGAGTTCTGCTGGGATCCTTCTTCTCCAAAGCCAACATTGTCAGGCATCCAAATGAAGGTAGAGAAGGGGATGCGTGTGGCTGTATGTGGTATCGTTGGTTCTGGGAAATCTAGCTTTCTTTCTTGCATCCTTGGTGAGATTCCAAAAATATCTGGTGAAGTAAGTTGTAATTTTCAGCTGTAACTTTTCCATCCCTGGTACCCCATTTTCTATGGCCTTTAGTCAAGCCCTTTTTGTGTTTTCTGGGACTATAATTCACCATATGATTTACATTCTCTGCCTCTTTGTTTAGGTTAGAATATGTGGTTCTGCTGCTTATGTCTCCCAGTCAGCTTGGATACAATCTGGAAATATTGAAGAAAATATACTTTTTGGTAGCCCAATGGATAAGGCTAAGTACAAGAATGTAATCCATGCTTGCTCGCTGAAAAAGGATTTGGAGCTTTTCTCACATGGAGATCAGACCATCATTGGTGATAGAGGCATAAATCTGAGCGGAGGCCAGAAGCAACGAGTGCAGCTCGCGAGGGCACTTTATCAAGATGCTGACATTTATCTACTCGATGATCCCTTCAGTGCTGTGGATGCACAAACTGGATCAGAACTATTTAAGGTTTGTGTGATTTATACGTATCCCACATTCCAGTAGAATAAATGGCATTTGACTAAACATATGACATGGAACTGCAGGAGTACATATTGACAGCACTAGCCACTAAGACTGTGATTTTTGTAACCCATCAAGTTGAATTTCTGCCAGCTGCTGATATGATACTGGTATGGAATATCTCTTCACTTCACATTTGTATTGACATCTTAAAGATTTACCCTCGCATGTGCTCTCTGGGATGGTTCTGAATTCTGGATTAGCAGGATTACTTATTTTGAATTTTATTCTGTAGGATTTTTGTACTCTCTGTTTAAACTCACAGACTTAAAGTTGCACATTTGAGCTGGTTTTACTTGTCCCTTAACTATTCAGAGTTTGTCTTGTTTTTCAACCATGGCAATTGTCCTAGTCTCTCTCTCTCTCTTAATTGTGGAATGAGAGGCAGAAGGATGGAAAAAAGTTGTATCGCTGGTAGAGGTATTTGGCTGAACTTGAGAATTTTGACCATAACAAAATGGAAAGGAACTAATAACACCGAAGGGACTTAAAATTTTGTACTTCTATTTTTTTGCAAGTCTAGCCCACTTGTTGATATCATCATGGAACTCTTAGGGGCTGTTCTCTTCATGTTTCAGTTTTGAGTTTTGAATTCATTTTCAATTTTGTGTTTTGAAATTGTTGAAAATGCGTTTTTTTTGTCTGTAGTGTTTTCCACTTTTTGAAAATTTTGAGCGTGTTTGTGATGAAAATAACCAAAACAACTTTTTGTTATTTTGAGTTTTCTTTACAAAATTTTTTCTTGTTTTCGAAAATGTGTTTTTGAAAATATGAAAGTAAACACGTTTTCATTGTTTTGGAAAATTAAAATCTGAAAACAGTCTGAAAACAACAAAGAGAACAGTATTTTTTGGTCTTCTAACTTAAGAGTGTTGGAGGTGAGAATAAGAGTCATATCATGAAACGGTTCTTCTGTTTATCAAATACAAAAAATAATGGGTTCTGCTTCTGTTCTATAGGTTCTTAGAGAAGGCCATATCATTCAGGCTGGGAAGTATGAAGAACTTTTGCAGGCAGGAACTGATTTTAAAACTCTGGTTTCAGCTCACCATGAAGCAATCGAATCTATGGATATCCCTAATCACTTATCCGAAGAGTCAGATGGGAGCAATCTTCATGATGACTCCCGGCTATTGAGTAAAGAATCCAATTCAACAGGAAATAACACAGACTGTTTGGGGAGGGAGGTGCAAGAGGGTGCATCAAGTTCAGCCAAGAAAGTGATTAAAGAGAAAAAGAAAGGAAAACGTTCAAAGAAAAAGCAGCTTGTACAGGAAGAGGAGAGGGAGAGGGGAAAAATTAGCATGAAAGTGTACCTGTCATATATGGCTGCAGCATACAAAGGCTTATTAATTCCTTTAATTATTCTTGCACAAACCTTATTTCAAGTGCTTCAAATAGCTAGTAATTGGTGGATGGCTTGGGCAAACCCACAAACTCCAGGGGAGCGACCAAGAACAAGTAATATGGTCCTCCTGGTTGTGTACATGGCTCTTGCCTTTGGGAGCTCTTGGTTCATATTTGTCCGAGCTGTACTTGTAGCTACATTTGGTCTAGCAGCTGCACAGAAATTGTTTGTAAAAATGCTTAGATCTGTGTTTCGAGCACCAATGTCCTTCTTTGACTCCACTCCTGCCGGAAGGATCTTGAATCGTGTAAGTTATATGCTCTAGCTCATTGATTGTGTCCATTTCAACAACGATAGAGATTTTGATAGATAAAATTCTGAGGTCATCTTTCTTGTCTCTCGACTTGTACATGCTGACTCAAAATTGTGATAACTTATGATTTATTTGCCAGGTGTCTGTTGATCAAAGTGTTGTTGATCTTGATATTCCTTTTAGGCTTGGTGGTTTTGCTTCAACAACAATCCAGCTTCTTGGTATTGTTGGTGTAATGACCAAGGTTACATGGCAAATCTTACTTCTTGTTGTACCAATGGCCATTGCTTGCTTGTGGATGCAGGTGATTAACATTCTTCTTCCTTAATCTAATATCTAATTTTCAATTTCAAGATTCCAGTACACAACACTTTTTCCAACTCAGGAAGGGTCTACATAAACAGCCACAAGAACAATTGATTTGCAATTCATTCAGTGTTCTGGCCAAACTGCATTGCTTGTGTAACTTTCTTGGTCTGTAACAATGTCCCCTCTTTCTGGGGGCATTTTCTCCTTTATCTTCTTAAACTCAACCACCGTGTGTATGTTGGTTCTTTACAAGTCTTGCCCTATTTTTGGTTCACCATGCTATTGAATAAATGTAATCTTTTGATCCGGAAGACTGAACTTCTAAAATCTGAAGTTTATGCTTTGGTGAAAAAGAATGCTGCATCTAATGTCTTTTAATGCCCTTATGATCAGCTGATGAGTTAGATCTATCAATTTCTTTTCCAGAAATGCCTCTTTTACAGACAAATTGAATATTTATTTTCAGAAATATCTTTACAGAATCTTAATAAAAAAATGCTATAGCATGCATTTACATAAGTTTCTACTTAAAATCTTCACACCCTCTTTTCCTGTGTCTTTTTGGCTGTGGACAAGGTTTAAATGAAAAAAACTTGGAATAATTAATTTACGAAAAAATGATTTATTTTGTATGGAAAAAGTTATTTGAACATAAATATGGAAAGTAATTATTAAAATTTGAAATGGTTTATGTATTTTTTTGAACTATTAAGAAGCATCTTTGCATTGCAATTTCCTTTCAATTGATTGTTAGAAAGGAGCACGCCTGAGTTTGTATTGAGATGTAATTTTCCAACTTGCTTATTTTGATTTCTTTGGTAAATTATGAGTTCACAAGTTAAATTTAACTGCTAAACAGTTGTATACTGAATATACACTTTATTAATTGTTAATACCTGCATGCAGAAATACTACATGGCTTCTTCAAGGGAACTGGTACGCATTGTTAGCATCCAGAAATCCCCAATAATCAATCTTTTTGGTGAGTCCATTGCTGGCGCAGCCACAATTCGGGGATTTGGGCAAGAAAAGAGGTTCATGAAGCGCAACCTTCATCTTCTTGATTGCTTTGCTCGCCCTTTCTTCTGCAGTCTTGCAGCAATTGAGTGGCTCTGCCTACGCATGGAGTTACTCTCAACCTTTGTATTTGCTTTCTGCATGGTTTTACTTGTGAGCTTTCCTCATGGGAGTATAGATCCAAGTAAGGATACAAATTTTTTTAACAGCAGCATGTCTACTTGTTTCACGTTAAGGAATTCTGGACAACCTTTCTGTTGCATGGTTTATATGACAGTAAATGCAGAATGCCTTGTATCAATCATCAGAGGAAGTAGTATTACAATTCACCATATTAACAATATTGATATTGGGCATTAAAACAGGGAAAGCTTGACTATTCAGTTAGTATCTAGTGCCATTACAGTGTGGTTCTTTTTTCTCTGTGGATTATGGGAGGCTTTGCGTCAATAACCTATGTGGGAATTATGATATATTATGGACATCAGTTGAATTGGTTTGTGATAAAACAGAATCATGTTCTTTGAGATAAATTTGAGAATTTTGAGACAACCAGATGGGTGTACCATTGCAAATATAAGCTCCAGAACTCATAGGGCCATGCTTATTTGCTACAGTTGTTAATAAATCTTGACATTAAATAACTAAATAAAAATACTTGTTTGATGCTTCTGATGAAAAGTGGTTTTTTTTCATACAGGCATGGCAGGTCTGGCTGTGACTTATGGCCTTAATATGAATGCACGGTTATCACGGTGGATACTTAGCTTTTGCAAGCTTGAAAACAAAATTATTTCCATAGAAAGGATTCATCAGTACTGCCAAATCCCCAGTGAAGCTCCGCCAATAATTGAGAATTCTCATCCACCACTGTCGTGGCCAGAGAGCGGAACAGTTGAACTGATTGATCTAAAGGTACGTGGTTCACTTCAACCTTATGCTTTTGTCTTCACTGCGTCAGTATTGGTTTAACATTCTTAATCTTCTCTAGCTCTCAATCGTTCTATTTGATTCAAAAACAAACAAGTGTCTGTACAACTAGGATATTCGCTTTAAGCTATGCAGACAATTGCTAGGTCGCTACTCTTTTTTAGTGGGGTTGTTGTCTTGACCCTTCTTTCCCCATACCTTCCTTGTTCAACTAAAAAGAATTGGAAGCAAATCTTCTGGCAAGTTTTCTACTGCTGTTACGTCAAGCATGGAGGAATTCAGTTCCACTCAGCATTTGGTTTTGTATCTAATGTAGAAATCTTGTTTTCCCCTGCAGTTACCGTGGCTTAGGAATGCAGAGGCTAGTGCCAACTGCCAACTAATGGAACCATATTTACATTTCAATAGAGTGGTGGTTGGAGAGCACCGATTGATTTCCAATTCATGGCTTTTTGGGCCATTGTATAGATTGAGGCATTTACAACAGTCTTCTCAAATTGATTTCTGCATTTTATTTTCTTTTCGAGGTTGCCATAGGGCTTCATCTCAGACTAAGTGCTTGTGTTTGAACACCCCTTGCTGGAATTTTATTGTTTATAAACTTACCTTCCTTTAGTATAGGTTTTGAATTTCTCCAGTAATCAATTTTATAATGGAACCATAATAATTTCTTCATTTCTTGTATTGAAAAAAAGAAGCTAAGAAAGGAAATAACATCATGCTCTTAATTTCCTTTTGGCTACAGATTATTATGATGACTATCTACCCGAAAGTGAACTAATCTGATGAGCATCACGTCTCTTTCAGGTTCGTTACAAGGAGAGCCTTCCTGTAGTGCTTCATGGGATCTCCTGCACCTTTCCTGGTGGAAAGAATATTGGAATTGTTGGGCGTACTGGAAGTGGTAAATCGACTTTAATCCAGGCATTATTCAGATTGATCGAGCCAGCAGGGGGCAGAATTATCATAGACAATATTGATATCTCAACAATTGGCCTCCATGACCTGCGCAGTCGTCTGAGTATCATACCCCAAGATCCAACCTTGTTTGAAGGGACAATTAGGGGAAATCTTGATCCCCTTGAGGAGTTTTCGGACCAAGAAATTTGGCAGGTTAGAAGTTAAACTTAGCTTCTTTTTTTCTCCGCTTGGGCATTCACATGCATGGTCACATACACATGGCGCCTCTCTAATTAAAGTTTCATTTGGCACAGGCACTTACTAAGTCCCAGCTTGGGGGGATGGTTCAGCAGAAAGAGCTAAAGCTTGATGCACCAGGTAATATGGCTAGTATTTAAACACTAAATTTGAACTTTGTTAGCGTTTACTTTGGGAGCTTCTTCTTAACACTGTATTCAACTGAGCAATATATCATGCCCCTCTGAAATTCACAGTTCTAGAGAATGGAGATAACTGGAGCGTTGGGCAGCGCCAACTTGTTTCTCTGGGTCGGGCTTTGCTTAAGCAGGCAAGGATCCTGGTTCTTGATGAAGCGACAGCTTCAGTTGATTCAGCCACGGATAACCTTATTCAAAAGATCATACGAAATGAGTTTAGGGACTGCACTGTTTGTACCATTGCTCATCGCATCCCAACTGTCATCGATAGCGATCTAGTTCTGGTTCTCAGTGATGGTGAGTGATCATATTCTTTTCCAAACCATGGGGATTCTCTCAAAATCTACCGTTGTTCTCTTATTTTGCATATAGATGCTTTGTACTGTTTCTGCACGTGATAGATAATAAAGGACCACTGTAAATCCTAAATTCTAAACTCTATTGGGTTCGCTTTGACAGGTCGAGTTGCAGAGTTTGACACTCCAGCCCGGCTATTAGAGGACAAGTCTTCCATGTTCCTTAAGTTGGTATCAGAGTACTCGTCTAGATCAAGTAGCATGGCGGATTTCTGAACTAGACAAGAACAAAATGCCAGGGAAACCCGAGTGACAGAACAAGAACACAGCAGCGCGGTGCATCGATCACTGGACCCGCCAAGACATTGCTTCAGTCCGCAAATCGAGGCCAGGGCATTGGGGAATGTGGCATGCAGCATGCTGTCAGATCAGGAAACTTTTCCAAGCCGAATTTTAGCTCACAGTTCTTCCCCCTTTTAAGAGAAGAATGGCAGCATCCATGGCATACCCTGTTGCAAAAACACAGCGCCGGTGGCTGGTTGATGGATAGAATAAAAGCTCGAGTTAGTCGAGTGGATAGGGCAGCACTAAATCTGTATCTTGGCAATGTATAATAAAAGTAGATTTTTTGCTTCCCTTAATGCAGTAGGTTTTGGAATTTTGTTAACTTCCTCGTACTTGTAGGGTGTTTACTTAGACAGTTATGAGGTTTCACGAATAGATATGTTCTAACGTCTTGCAGACCGTTAGTTGTGTCGTATGATCTAAACTAGTTGATCACCCGTGCGATGCATAAAAGTTCATATGCATTGAATTTATTTAAAATTGACAATCATAATTTTTGTATGTGTAAATAAATACGACAATAATAAAAACTTAAGAAGTGAATATAGTAATGTGATACATCTGTTTAAAAAGTTAATACATGTTGAGAGAACTACTATAAATTTCGAAAAACTTCTTTAAAAACTACATTTGTCGTTGAATTTGTCTGGCTCCCATCTTTGTCACATATAAAAATTTTCAATCTTTTGAGATTTGTAACTCTAGAAACAGCTACGTATAATTGTTCGTGATTGAAAACTAGTTTCTTTAAGTAAAACCCAATATGAGATAGTGATTGATCTTGACTTTTGTTAATTGTCATTGCATATGACATAATAAGAGGGAATTGCCTCCTTCGTAGTCTGAAAGGCAGCCTAGGGTTAGATGGGATTAATGTCATCCTTGGAATAAGAACCTTATGTCCAACATTGTTGCCTGTCAAAATTTTTACCTCAAGAACATGGTTTCCAATTCTTGTGATAACCAACCTAGTGTGATTGCATAACCCCACGGAATGATCTATGTTTCTCAACAGCATAACTAGAGTGCCAACCTTTAGCTTCAATTCATGGTTTGGCATGCCAGAGCACCTAATTGCATTTAAAAATTCAGGCGTGTGAAGGTCTTGTAAAAGATCAACATTGCAATCTGATCTGCAAGTTGTGTCTGAACTTAAGTATGTATTTGTTTTAGCTGCATTAAGTGAAATCATGTACTCATTGACAGTCTCCACAACATCAAGAGTCGCTGCTACTATAACTCTATTGATAAGGGTCAATATTTCCTAAATCCTAATGAATTATATCCCTATTTTGGCTTTATATTTATACTTAAAATAAATAATTATTCGTATTACATATTATTTCAGGATGAAGTAAGGAAGTTGACTTCTACAATTAATTAGGGGCATAATCGAAGACATTGAATTACCCATTATTGTTGCTCAAATTCAAAGGCCAATTATGGAGTCTAAAAGATGTTTCAAGTGCATTTGGCCCAACTATCAAATGGAACCCAAGCTCAAGCCTAACACAAAGAAGGCTCAAGCCCAACACAAAGAAGGTCCAAACCCAAAAATATGAAAAGCCCAAGTCCCACAAATTGCTGACATCATTACTTACATCATGGGTTGGGATGACATCATTGCTTATATCATGGGTTAGAATGACATCATTGCTTACACCATGGGTTGGGATAACTTCATCGCTTACATCATGGGTTAGAATTACATCATCGATTAGATATTTTGTATTATTAAATTATATAATTGAGTGATTTCCATTGCATCTTTTAGCCTATAAATAGAGCACTTGGGTGCACTTGTAAAGGGATTATTATTCTTGAATGAAATTTTAGTTGTGAGAATTGCTCTTATTCTCTCTTATTTTCTTTTGCAATCTTACTTCTTTTCTTTCTTCTCTTGAATTCTCATGTCATTTATTGTTACTTTAGTATTTATCGTCTAAATGGCTGGTTAATTTCTGCCTTTAAATTTTTGTAATTTTAATTCTTGTCTTTTTATTATTCACCGCCTAAATGGTTGGTTAATTTCTGCTATTTTAATTCTTATCATTTAAATTCTTTCATTTAAATTCCTGTCAATTAATTTATAAACAAAGATGAGTAGCTAAACCCAATATTGGATTAAGGTAAGGACAGTGTCCAACGCTAATGATTCTCAAAGAAAGCTACGTTTTAAATTAGTGACATTAATTAAAATGTCAGTATAAGTGTATATTAATTATTGAGAAATCACTAGGTTTGGATTGGAGCGTAAGCCTAACTTAGAGCTTTCCCGCCATGTATGGGAGTTACTAGAACTGGAAACGCTATCATACCCAAATCCAGATGATTAATTTAGTTGTTTTGTGTATTAATTATAATCGGATTTATGGTAGTTGCTTAACCTAGAATCCCACATATCATGTATGGGGATTGGTTAAACTAGAACTATCATTATCTCTAATTGTATTTAATAACAAACCCTAATACCTGAAATTAAATTAATGTTGCTAATCTTTTATGCTAAAAATTAGGAATCAGCGAGTTGGTGCTGAAATTGTCTTAACTCAAATATTATCCAATTTCATATTCTCACATTCATTATTTATTTTAACTTTTGCTTAACTCTATTTCCTGGCATCTGTTATTTGAAAATCCATAAAAAAATCATGTTGCCAATTGATCTAAATGTGTGAGTGTGTGTGTGTGTGACATTCTTTTTCTTTTGTTATAAATAAATCTCTCAGTGGACGGCCTGGATCCATCCAACAAATATACATTTAAATTTAGATTACAACTGCACTCGTACACTGACGAGTATAAACCTCTCACCAAGATAAAGAAAAAAATATAAAATTTTTATTGTGTTTTAATTGCAGGGTGAGAGTGCAGCCAAATTTTGGCCAAAATTCTCAACCAACACTAAAATTTTGGCCAAAATTCTCACAACTAAAATTTCATTCAAGAATAATAATCCCTTTATAAGTGCACCCAAGTGCTCTATTTATAGGCTAAAAGATGTAATAAAAATCACTTAATTATATAATTTAATAATACAAAATATCTAATCGATGATGTAATTCCAACCCATGATGTAAGCGATGATGTCATCCCAACCCATGATGTAAGCAATGATGTCATTCCAACACATGATGTAAGCAATGATGTCAGCAATTTGTGAGACTTGGGCTTTTCATATTTTTGGGCTTGGGCCTTCCTTGTGTTGAACTTGGGTCTTTTTTGTGTTGGACTTAGGTTTGGGCCTTCCTTGTGTTGGGCTTGAGCTTGGGTTCCATTTAATAGTTGGGCCAAGTGCACTTGAAACATCCTCTAAACTCCATAATTAACCTTTGAATTTGAGTAACAATAATGGGTAATCCAATGTCTTTGATTATGCCCCTAATTAATTATAGAAGTCAACTTCCTTGTTTCATCCTGAAATAATATGTAATACGAATAATTACTTATTTTAAGTATAAATATAAAGCCAAAATAGGGATATAATTCATTAGGATTTAGGAAATATTGACCCTTATCATCTACTTTGAAGATATCCAGTTTCATTGACATTAGAAGTAAAGTTCGGATACGTGTTGTTCACGATTGAGGCAACAGAATCATCTAATGCATTCAACAATAGGTCGTCCGGTATATCAATAACTGCATTACCGTCGTTCAGACCGCCAATTGTTCCATCCCTTATGCTTGCTATCCATTCAGAAAAAGACTTTAAGTTGATCAAGTCTTCATCAGATTCAACATTTTGGAGTCTCATGTTCTTTGTCAATCTCAATACCTTACAATTTCTCTATAGGTACGATGAATTGATGGTTGCAAGCATGATATTTTGTCTAGTACCTTTTGGAATCACAAGTAATATTTGTCGAAAGTCTCATCCGAGGACTACTACCTTCCCTCCAAATGGTAATTCTAAACTCATTGGGTTACTGAATCTTAGAATATCTCGCATGCTTTTATACAAAGCCTCAAAACAATATTTATTCATCATAAGAGCCTCCTCCCAAATGATAAAACTGCTTCTGATTATTAACTCTGCAGAAGGACTTTCTTGTTTAATGTTGCTGGTTGAATATTCATTTGAATTTAGTGGAATTACAAATTTGGAGTGAACAATCCTACCACCGGGTAGAAGGAGAGATGGAAAATACTAAATTTCAATCTGCAAAAATACTAAATTACAACAAAGTTGCATATTACAAATAAATTAAGGTGAGTTTCTGTTGTTTTTAATTAGAGGATTACAATCTCTATGATATGCAAAGCTGCATGTTACAAATAAATTAAAATAAAAAAATTTAACCAATGTGAAAATTATGGAATGAAAAAACATTATCATTCTTAGAAATGTAACCATTATTAATCAAAAAAAGAAAAAATGATGCATTAATATGTATGTTATAATTAAATATTCTAAATAATATTTTTAACATTTTTTATTTGGATATACTTGCACAGAAATCATTTTTTTAATATTGTTAAGATTAGGCCTGAATTGAATTATTATTATTATAGCAAAAGTGGGGAAAAAATAGAAAATACTAAATTTCAATATGCAAAAATACTAAATTACAGCAAATATGAAAAAATTACAGCAAGGATTTGGTGGTTGTTTTGTTATAATATATATATATATATATATTCGATTATAATAATTTTAGTAATATTTATGCATTAATATGTATGTTATAATTAAATATTCTAAATAGTGTTTTTAGCATTTTTTATTTGGATATATTTACACGGAAATAATTTTTTTAATATTATTAAGATTAGGCATGAATTGAATTATTATTATTACAATAAAGATGAAAAATACTAAATTTCAATATGCAAAAATACTAAATTATAGCAAAACTGTATATTACAAATAAATTAAGGTGAGTTTCGGGTGTTCTTAATTAGAGAATTATAATCTCTATGATATGCAAAGCTGCATATTATAAATAAATTAGAATAAAAAAATATAACTAATGTGAAAATTATGGAATGAAAAAACGTAACCATTCTTAGAAATGTAAACATTATTAATAAAAAAAGAAAAAAATATGCATTAATATGTATGTTATAATTAAATATTCTAAATAATATTTTTAGCATTTTTTATTTGGATATATTTGCACAGATATCATTTTTTTTAATATTGTTTAGATTAAGCATGAATTGAATTATTATTATTATAGCAAAAGTGGGAAAAAATGGAAAATACTAAATTTCAATATGCAAAAATACTAAATTATAGCAAATATGAAAAAATTACAGTAAGGATTTGGTGGCTGTTTTGTTACAATAGATATATATATATAGATATAGATTCGATTATAATAATTTTAGCAATATTTATTCATTAATATGTATGTTATAATTAAATATTCTAAATAGTATTTTTAGCATTTTTTATCTGGATATATTTGCACAGAAATCATTTTTTTTAATATTGTTAAGATTAGGCATGAATTGAATTATTATTATTACAACAAAAGTGGGAAAAAAATGAAAAATACTAAATTTCAATATGCAAAAATACTAAATTAACACAAATATGAAAAAATTATACCAAAAATACTATCAGTAAATCTACATATTAAAATAAAAGTACGAAAAAAAATTAGACAATGTAACCAATCTTAATCAAATGATTACAATATTTGTAATATGCAAAACTGCACATTACAAATAAATTAGAATACAAAATGTAACCAATGTAAAAATTATGGAATTAAAAAACGTAACCATTCTTTGAAATGTAACAATTATTAATAAAAAAGAAAAAATAATAAAAAATATAAAATTATCCATTTTTTATCTGGAACAATAAAAAAAAAAAGATTTAGACGTACCTCCCTATCGTGAAAAATAATTTCAAACGTGTTCACCTCGTCGACATTATCATATAGAGGATTCTCATAATGTTGCACAATTCGTAGCTTCATTGTCCACTAAGTTTTGTTTGAGTTAATATCGGATACCAAGTTAAATATCAGCGCCATGTTCGTAGTATGTTGTTTAGGATTTGAGAATAGGTAAATAAGAAAAAAAAATTACATAAGTTCAATGTAAACACGATAATCTTCAGAAATGTTTTAGGTAGACAAAAGAAATGTCACTAAAACATGACTCACCGTAATGCAATTCCAAATGACAAAGAAATGAGAAGTATGTGGGAAATGAAGACATAGTTTCTGGAATATGGCAATTATTAATCACTGTGGTACCCAAGACAACCCACTGCACATTTGGATGTGCAGTGGAAATTGAGAAGACAACTACACACCATTAATTGTGTATAAAGATCAAATGCATATTGAATTTGTGTTTAGGCAATAACTCCATTGATTAGTTGTGTATATTGAGATTATTATTGGTGGTTTTTGTGTTGTCTCCATTGTGGTACCCGAGACAACCCACTGCACATTTGGATGTGCAATGGAAATTGATAAGACAACTGCACATTATCCATTAATTAAGCCTCTTCATATACCAGTATACTTACATAATTTGTGCTCTCCGTTGGTCACGGTTGTATGTTGTAATATGCTCTTTTACACCTTGCCGTCATGACAGTGCTCAGGTACACTTATTTAATTTCTTCTCTGCTGGAAATTTTACATTTATTTCTTGGAGTTTATCTTAATTTTGGATTGTGTTTATTTTTCTAAAATAAAATTATACCACTCAATTTAAGTGGAAGAACAACCGAAACTCACCTTATATTCAACAAACTCAAACTCATGATCTCAAACTAACAAACATACATTGGGCTTTAACTCCACTAATTAATTGTGTATATTGGAATTATTATTGGTGGTTTTTGGGTTTAACTCCACTGTGGTACTCAAGACAACCCACTGCACAACCAAATGTGCAATGGAAATTGAAAAGGCAACTGCACACCATCCAATGGTACACTTATGCACCTTGCCGACTATGACAGTGTTTAGGTACATTTGTTTAATTTGTTTAATTTCCTTTTATCTGCTGGAAATTTCACATTTCTTTCTTGGAGTTTATCTTTATTTTGGATTGTGTTTAGGCTATAACTCCATTGATTAATTGTGTATATTGGGATTATTATTGGTGGTTTTTGGGTTGTCTCCACTGTGGTACCCGAGACAACCCACTGCACAACCAAATATGCAGTAGAAATTGAAAAGGCAGTTACTGTAACATCCCGATCGAGCGATAGGAAGGACCGGAACAACTTATCCTGATGGGCCTACGCGAACTTCCCAGGGGGTCACCCATCTCTGGATTACCCCAGATTAAGCACGCTTAACTTGAGAGTTCTTTACCAACATTCAGCCCAAAAGGTATCCAGCTAGTGTTGTTTCCTTTCTTACACTATCCTCGATATATACTAACTTCTCTGGGCTCTCGGGGTATTACATTCTCCCCCCCTTAAGCACATGACGTCCTCGTCATGAGACCTTACAATCGGTCCCAGATCTCTCCCCCCTTACATGGTCGATGTGGGATTCGCCTAAGGTGCCTACACGCACCCCCCATAGGGGCCTACACGCCCTCCTCGGGACTCAGCCTCCTCGCTGAGGTTTGCCCTACCACCGTGCTCAGAAGCTCGGGGGTCGGCTCTTATACCACCTGTAACATCCCATTCGAGCGATAGGAAGGACCAGAACAACTTACCCTGATGGGCCTACGCGAACTTCCCAGGGGGGTCACCCATCCCTGGATTATCCCAGGTTAAGCACGTTTAACTTGGGAGTTCTTTGCCAACATTCAGCCCAAAAGGTATCCAGCTGGTGTTGTTTCCTTTCTTACACTATCCTCGATATATACTAACTTCTCTGGGCTCTCAGGGTATTACAGTTACACACCATCAAATGGTACACTTATGCACTTTGCTGGCTATGACAGTGTTCAGGTATACACTTGTTTAATTTGTTTAATTTCCTTTCTCTTCTGGAAATTTCACATTTATTTCTTAGAGTTTATCTTGATTTTGGATTGTGTTTAGTGTATAACTCCACTGCTTAATTGTGTATATTGGTTGGGATTATTATTGGTGGTTTTTGGGTTGTCTCCACTGTGGTACCCGAGACAACTCACTACAGTGGAAATTGAGAAGGCAGCAACACACCATCCAATGGTACAATCTTCAAGTACACTTGTTTAATTTCCTTTCTCTGCTAGAAATTTCACATTTCTTTTTTGGAGCTATAACTCCACTGTCTAATTTGTTTAATTTTCTTTCTCTTGCTGAAAATTTGTTTATGTGTTCAGGTTTGTTTTTGTTATAAAAAGAATTTTGTGACAGCATAAAAGTTGTATAAGTCCAGTTATATTTTGTTTGTTTTTCCAAAGGGGACTGAACATGGTTTCTGGTTTATGGCAACTATTAATCATTGCAGTATCCGAGAAAACCCACTGCATAGCTAAACGTGCAGTGAAAATTGAAAATAAAGTTGTTTGCTATCCATTAAAAATCATTTACAGATTCCAAGAATTACATGTTTTTCACAAATCTAGGTTCAATTCCATTTCAGGTAAGCAAAAAAAATAAACAAAACATAATAAAATATCGAAATGGAAACTAGAAATGGGCGGGAAAAGGATTTGGAGACTGTTTTGTTATAATAAATATATAGATTAAACTTTGTTGCTCATGTAAAATTAAATAAAATGATTTTTGGATGCAATTTTAAAATTATTCATAAATTAGTAGTTAAATGTCTTATTTTTTCTTTTTTTTTATAACTTAGAAAATTTGAGAGGTCCCTGATCTTAAATACTTCTTTGTTAGGATCGTTTTATTTTCACTAAAACTCACTGTTCGCTTTGACTTAGCCTAAGGATACGGACATGTTCACCTTGAGTCAAAATTCAAGACTTGGCCTTTAAGATAGACAAAGGAGATTTCATAATCTCGCATGAAAATATAATTAAAATTATGATCTTATAGTATCTTGATCTCTAAAATAGTGTACAGTGGACTGTATGTGCTACCTTTAAAGATTAAATTAATTGTTAATATAATTAATTTTTGGAAGGTAATTTGACACAATAAAATATTATTTAAATACTTAATTATGATATTTAGACATTAATCTTTATATATATAAAAATGGGATAGTTTGAAAAAAAATTCCCCCCACCCCAAAACTTGCATTAATAATTTGCATTTAGTACTTATTACATTAATAATTTACATTTAGTAATTTACATTAATAATTTAAAATTTTCAATTACTTTAAAATAATAAGTACTAATTATTATAAAATTAATAATGAATTTTAAATACATGAATTTTTCAGTGCTAATTATGGGTTTTTCAATACATTATTATGTGAATATTAAATATTTAATTAATCCGTCAATTAATCAAAAATAAATACTATGAGGAATATGAATAGACACTGTTACGGGTATTTCTCGCTCAACTCTTTATGGGCTGGACTCAATTCAGCGGGCCGACTCAATCGCATAAGATCCAGTAGACCTCAAGCTGAGTTCCTCGAAGTGAGCTCATACATTGCTGGAGCCTGAGCTCGGATCGCAGGGCCGAGTACTCGTTCACTTACTTTAATATCGGAGTGCCTTGTAGGGACTGGCCGGTGGGTCAACAAATTGATCCGGATAACCCATTTTCTCCTTCTCGGATTCTTTACACCATGCGGGCTAATGAATCACGATCGATCAATTTCAAACGTCGACAAACACTTAAAGTATTAATTAAGTCATAGAAAATTGTCCATTAAATAAAATACTATCTTTATATAATATAATAATATATAATATCTCTATATATATATAAAAGTAGAATAGTCTAAAAAAAAAAAAATTCCCCCCAAAACTTGCATTAATAATTTGCATTTAGTACTTATTGTATTAATAATTTGCATTTAGTAATTTGCATTAATAATTTAAAATTTTCAATTAGTTTGAAATAATAAATACTAATTATTGTAAAATTAATAATGGATTTTAAATACATGAGTTTTTCAATACTATTCATGGGTTTTCCAATACATTAATATGTGAATATTAAATATTTAATTAATCCATCAATTAATAAAAAATAAATACTATGAAAAATATGAATAGACACTTAAAGTATTAATTAAGTCATAAAAATTGTCTATTAAATAAAATATTATTTTTATATAATATAATGCAACTAAGAAGGTTTGATCGGTGATCATGAATGAAGGATGACTAAAAACGGTTTATCTGATTGGTTTCTGACTACGATGCTTTTTTTTTTTTGTTATGATCTATTCCTTTAAAACTTTTGGGGTTATTTTGTTAATTGCTGTTGAATTTTATTTGTTGACTTTTATTATAATTTCTCATGCAAGGTACACTTGGTTTGCTAATTTTTTATTTTTAAATATTTTGATCGTTGCTAGATTTATATCTAGACAATTTTTTTGACCTACATGTTTTTTGTTTTCTTTTATTATTTAATTTTTTTTCTTTTTTTCTTTTTGCTGATTCACACTTATTTATTTGCTCATTTTTTTATTTTCTTTCACTTCTATTTATTTGTGCATTTCTTTTTAGTTCACTAATTTATAGTGAGTGTTTAACATTCCTAAGTACATTTCTAGTTGCATTTTTTTTCCATTATACAAATTATTTGTTTCAAGGTATTGCACAACAATTTGTCATAATTGAGCTATAGTTTAATAACATACACAATATTAAAATTATAATGAATAGGGCGAGAAACATCATCAATCAAATAATTAATAAAATGGATTAAGAAATCACCATTTATACTAAGTAATCAACTATTTTGCTATCGAGAATTCAGAATAAAAGATGCCACATTTTTAATGTTTCATGCATCAAAATGAAAGTAGTGTGTTAGAAATGATAGATGTTAACTTTACTCTAACAAATCACGAATACTATAGACATTTAATATAATCTTTTGTTAAAGACACACATATGTGTTAATAGAAAGACCGTAATAAAAGTATTAAAAAATATCAAAAAATAAAAAAGATCAAACAAAAAGGGACATACATATTCCAAAGTAATTGAATAACTAATTTTGTTGTATGTTTGTTTGTTTTTCATGATTGCAATATAATTATTTTATTTATTTTCTACTTCTTCATTAACTACTAGAGATGGGAATTGGGCCGAGCGGCCCATGGGCCGGTCCGGCCGGCCCGTCTCATAGCCCGGCCCATTACTGTAGCAAACGGGCCGAGCTGGCCCGCCTAACAAAACGCGGGCCGTACCGGGCCAGCAATCTGTGGCCCGCGGCTCGGCCCGGCCTGGCCCACCAGAATGGCCCGTAGGCCGGCCCGACCCACCAAAAAATAAAAAAAAATTTAAAAATTATGTTTGCATTTAATAATTATAAACATAATAATTAGAAATTATGTTTCTTATAAACATAATTTTAGTGTAATTTTTGTAAACATAATTTTAGTGTAATTTTTGTAAACATAATATTTATTGTAAACATCATAATTTTACAAACATCAAAATTATAAGTAAACATTAATAAACATATTTTAAAAAATATTAGTTACATTTGGGAAAAAATAAAAAAATATATTTAAAAAATTATATATATAAAAATTAAAAATAAATAGGTCATGGGCCGGCCCAAATAGCCAGGCCCACAGGCTGGCCCTGCCCAGCAGGCCCACAGGCCGACCCAGCAAGCTTATGGCCCGGCCCGACCCACTTCGGCCCATTTATTAAGGGCTATAGGGACATGCCGGGCCCAAGTTTCCATTTTCTTGGCCCAGCCCGGCCCGTGTCTCTCGTGGGCCAAATTCAACCTAGTCCACCAAATAAGTGGGCCAAGCAGGATGTGGACCGGCCCGACCCAGCCGGCCCATTTCCCACCTCTATTAACTACTAAATTATTATGTAACTTTAGCTTTAATTATTATTTTTTTTCTTACAATATCCGTGTATCGTACGGGTAATGCACTAATATATTATAATATTTGTTATATAAATATTAAAATTAAATATTCAAATAACATTTTCATTTTGCCACACGACACGATGCATGGGTCGGTTGTACATTACCCTGCGCAAAGCAAAGGCAGTATGAACCCGAAGTTCTATTGCTGCTCCCATCCGGCGCAAGTTAGAACGCTCCCCATCTACGCATTTGTTCCCAATTCGCACTGTCTTCGTACCCGGCGAGAACGATGCAAGCCGTATCGAGGCGATTAGGGCACCGATCTTTGCAGTCCTCAACTGCAATTTCCTCTCTCAAATCCATCTACCCGCTCTCAGATCATCGTAATCCATCATTTCTTCTACATTTAATTGGCTATATAAAACCTATATATGCATTGCCGTTTTCTTTTCGTTTGTAGGGTTTTCAACTTTTTGGTGGAATGCTTGGGTTTTTGAATGCGATTTATGATTAGGGTTGTAAACGAATCGTCTTGGTTGCAGAGTATGGAGCTGATCATCCCCGGTGCGCATTTACACTTGCCACCAAAGGTGCGGGGCATATAGTTCGCAAGGGCACTGGTGGGAGATCTTCTGTCAGGTAGCTTACTTTTCAACCCTAGATTTTTAGCTCTAGTCATCTTTAGGTTTGTTAGATTAAGTCGACAGCTGTTTTGTTTTAAGTTCTTTTTTTTTTTTTTTTTTTTCATTTATGTTGTGTTTGGCGTGGGAAGGATTGGGTCATTAAATTTTAACCCACCTTGAGTTCGGCTTCAGAAGTTGAGTTGGTAATTTTGCCTCTAGCGATGGAATATTGCTTATTTACACCTTTTAAGCGTGTTTTATCCTAACTAGTCATTTTTTGCCTCTGCTGGTTAGAAATTAAATTGTTCAGTCGGAATGAGTAAGTATGCTGTAAGTATCAGCAAGTATTGAAGCTCCCATTATACAGAAAAATACTATCGATTAGATTCTTGTATAATTTGGTAATTTTATGTGGCAGTGGTATTGTATCTACAGTTTTTGGGGCGACTGGGTTTCTTGGGCGCTATGTTGTGCAACGGCTTGGTAAGTTGGACTTGCTTTTTCTATCGAGTGCTAACTAGCAACTGCCCTGAAAAATAGAATACCTGCTAATATTTAATGTGCCTTACAGCCTTAGTGCTCTATGTAATAAGTTCTTATCCACACTATATTCAGTAGTCCCCGACTTCTTCCAGTGCCTGGACTCCTTACTGAAGTGAGTCTCTTATTATGATTTTTGACCCAGTTAATCCTAGAGGCCCACTAATGAAGATACTAAGTAGATTAGAAATAAAATGGACTTTACTTGAAATAAGAATTGTCACCACATATTTGCATTTGTCATGCATTAGGGAATGATTATTTTATTCTGTCAAATTCTATGCTGGAGGGTGGTTCATATGCCAACTGATGACAGTCATGCAGGGAGGAGTTTTTTTTTTTTTTTTTTGGGTGGGGGAGGATGCAGAGAAATTCAGAAAGAAGAGCAATTGTGGTTATTCACTGTCTTAGCTCAGTACATTATGATTTGATCTCTCAACTCTATTGTCCTATGATTGGGCCTCTGAGTTATTATTTGTATGGGCAATTCTGATATCATCTGTAGGGAACCTGGCTATAGCTTGATCACATGTATACCTATTCCATTTTGTTACACAAAAACTTTACTAAATTATCAAAAATAGATTTTCTTTTTTAACAACTATTGTTGTAAATGTTTGTTGCTAATCCAAATTGATGCTTACATTGGCAGCTAAAATGGGGTCTCAAGTATTGGTGCCTTTTCGAGGTTCTGAGGATTCACCTCGTCATCTCAAATTGATGGGTGATTTGGGACAGGTAACAGGGAACATGACTTCTTCAAGTTCCCCCAACCTTTCCCCCTTATAGGCACACAAAAGGGGTCATGGATGTTCCCTTTGATGGAAAGCATCCTGTTAACTTCTTGCTTCATTAAAGTGTTGCCATACTTCTTTGGCAGATAGTTCCGATGAAATACAACCCAAGAGATGAAAATTCTATAAAGGCCGTAATGGCAAAGGCTAATGTTGTTATTAATCTTATTGGTATGTATTCCCAAATTGTCAATTTTACCCATTAATTCTGTTCGTGGCACAACTTTTACTTATTAACTACCTTGTTGGTAGGAAGGGAATATGAAACCCGGAATTATAGCTTTGAGGAAGCGAACCATCATATGGCAGAACATCTTGCAGTGGTAAGCTTCTTGATTTTTCTGAGAGTATTTTTGTACTATTATAATATCAGGAGGAGGAGAATGAGGTAATTGCTCTAGGATCCTATATTGGACTCATTTTGAAGCAATTGTTTATTACTGCGGCTGCAACCAACCATGCCAATATTTCCAAATGATGTTGTATTTGATGAAGTAAATAAGCTGATATTTTCCTAGCAAAAAAAAAGGCTGATATTTGGCAGTAAGGAAAAATTCTGAGATTTGCATGGAAAACAGATAGGTGTCTCATTTTTACTCTAGATTCATTTTAATTTCAAGTCATTTCTAAGTAATACCACCATCATATTTTAGATATATTTGTGTGCTCACAATGTGTCCAACTGTCCATTAAAAAAAGAATAAAAAAAGACAGATGGAGTGTTTGAAATTTGTTTAAAATATTTAAAAAATTTTGCAAGCCATTTTTTATATGATATGATTTAGAAAATGAGTAGAATAAGGAAAATATTATTTATTATAAAATAATTTCATAAAAATGTAAACATATATCATCTCTTTCATTTTAGTAAAAAAAAAAAAAAAAAGCTTAAAATATATCAATCCTTGTGTTAGTTGTGTTTTCAAATTGTTGTGCTCTTTTGGTAAAAAATTTTGCTTGTTTATACCGCTTTCCTTATTTAAATATACTTGCAAACCCTTCTCTCTTTAACAGAGTACCCATCCCTCTCCCCAAAACACCCACCCACAAAAGAGTAGGGCGGGGGATGGGTGGATAAGTCAAGTGTGGTTCTTGTCATGCTTATGGCACAGGAGTTCCCGACTTTCATGTATCAAATCTTGTTCATTTGTTATTGCTAGTGTTTGTAAATAAAATTTGAGTTTTTCAGTTCTTACATGTGATTTTATAGAAAACTTTGTGGTGTAAACACATTCTAGTTGATTGTCAGGCTGGACATGTGGAAGAAATATCTCATACCTTGCTGTCATTGTGTTTGACATGGATGCTTAACAAATTTTGAATGCAGCATATAGTTAAATCTAACAGCTTAGTCGATTTTGCTGCTGACTTAAAATTCTTGCTTCTTCTTCTTCTTGTTTTGTTTTGGGGGAGGGATGTTCTCACTTTTAAGCTTGAGCCCCATATGATTTTGTTGAAACCACATCAGTCAAAAGATTAATTATCTTTCCATATATCAAGTTGCCGCATAGACTATTGACAGCCTGAACTAAGGATAGGCTATGGGCTTTTATTTGGCCTAAGACTCCAATTTAATTATCAATATGTCATTGATTTTTTTTTTTAGCTCAAGTAGTCAGACTTCGGGAGAGAGTCAACTGTGAATAAGCAGGAAATATAACTCTCATTAAGCAGGAAATATCCTTTGTTTACAAAAACTTATCTGGGACTTGCATCGTCAGCAAAATGTTTAAATTATAAATCATTTCTTTAAAGTTGTTCCCATGCAATTGAGAGCTCAAAATGCGATTTATTTCAGATCGCCAAGGAACATGGTGGTATTATGAGATTTATACAAGTTTCTTGCTTGGGGGCATCTGCATCTTCTCCATCCCGGATGCTAAGAGCTAAAGCTGCTGCAGAGGAAGCTATCATGAGAGTATTACCAGAGGTGAGGTTATGCCCCCAGCTAAAATATACTTATGTTATGTTGTATTGAGTTGATGTTAATTTCTGCAATGAGTTCATGTTAGTTTAGATACCTGCAAAGAGTTGATGTTAATTTCAGTAGTTTTGCTTGAATTTTGCAAATTAAGTATTTTGTACTTCAGATGTTGTCATTTTGGATGCCTTTTTGGTGTTTCCATGTTGGCTTGCTGATTTGCTTCTGTCTTTAGGCCACAATAATGAGACCTGCAGTAATGATTGGTACAGAAGATAGGATACTAAACCGGTGGGCGCAGTTTGCAAAAAACTATGGCTTCCTTCCACTCATTGGGGATGGAGCTACAAAGTATGTCATGGAATCTGTTAACTAGAATTGGTTGAAAATATGAATATCATATTTCTGATGGGATTGTCTATTGCAGAATTCAACCCGTGTATGTTGTTGATGTTGCATCTGCAATTGTTGCTGCCTTAAAAGATGATGGCACTAGCATGGGGAAATTGTACGAACTTGGTGGACCAGAAATCTTCACTGTGCATCAGCTGGTGATTTCTCTGCCTTTTCCTTTTCTTTTCTTTTTCCCATCAAAGTTGTTGCTTTCATGTGGAATGGATTCTTATTGGTTTCAAGGGTGCAGGCAGAGCTTATGTATGACATGATTCGTGAATGGCCTCACTATGTTAAAGTTCCTTTCCCCATTGCTAAGGTATGGAATGATCATATACTGACTGTTTCATTTTTGTGAAGCCTTGTATGAATTTTGGTTCTCTGGTCATAGTGTTTTAAATTTTCATGGAGCAGTCTTCAATTAACTTTAGTTTTAACATTAGTTCTGTGTGGTCTCATCTCTATGGAGGTTGTCATTTGGGTGTTTTTGTCCTTACCAGAACACCATCAGCAGGTGAATAAGTTTAACTGCTGAATCATTTCTTATTTTCATTTTGATTATTGCAGGCAATTGCAACTCCTCGTGAGATGTTTCTCAATAAAGTACCCTTTCCACTGCCAACCCCTGCTATATTCAATCTAGATCTGATCAATGCCCTTACTGAAGATACAGTCGTGTCACCAGATGGTCAGGATATAAATTTGAAGTTTTGAACTTGTTCCTTAATTTTCACTAAAATTTCTATATTCATTTTGCACTTCTGATTTTGTTGGTTTTTACAGCCTTAACTTTTGAGGATCTTGATATTATGCCACATAAGCTGAAGGGATATCCTGTCGAGTTCCTTATCCAATACCGAAAGGGTGGGCCACAATATGGCTCTACTGTCAGTGAAAAAGTAACACCAGAACCATGGCCATAAGTTTCTTGACTTTGTGTTTTTTCATAAATTGACACCCGCTTGGAAGCCTTTAAGTAGGTACGTTACCATTTCTTTATCATGTAAACATTTCCCAGAGTAAACCTTCTATTTTCACCTGTTCTCGAGAGTATATTTCTTGACTTTGTTAAGTGGATTCTTAGCTTTTACATTCATAAATGGGCTAGCCTTTGACCCATAGGTTTCCGGAGAATGTGGATTTCCGTTGAGGCCAAAGCAGCAAGAATAAAGACTGGACAATCCTCCCTCATTCGTTGCATCTTGTAATTTTGAGAATTATGCTCTCTTCCCCTAGTGTTACGCTAGGAAGATGGCTGGTGATTTGTTTTGGCTGGCTGTTTGAACCTTGATTAAATACGAGTGAAGGACAATTTGTTCTTGTTTGTGTTTATGTTTATGTTTTTGCCAACTCTTCTTGCATTTTTGCGTTTGAAATGTAGTTCCTATCTTTTCTCTGTTTTTCCCTTTTTTTTTTCCTCCGGGTTTTTGGTGATTTTGTGGGGTGCTGGAAATCCATTTGCATGGTTTTAGTAGGTTTAGTTTAGGCTGCTGAACTTATTAGCCAATGCTGGCCTGTGACTTAGAAGAGTGTTGGCTAAGTCACCCAAGGGAATCTTTACTTTGCTTGTAGTTGGGGGAAACTAAGTACCCACAACACACTGTATAAGTAAAGATAAAGACTCAAGGTCTAAACTGTCAGATGGCATCATGAAAAACTCACGGCAGTGCAAGCGAGATGAAGAAACTGCAGCCACTGAGCTACTGAAATCCATCTACCATCTAATGTCCACACGCAGTAGCAATGGATCTCTCAAAGGAGTCAGGCTGGAAGGCAGCAATGAAGGAGCAACGATGATTGTGCGGGGCGTCGGCCATTCCTGCCAGTCAGGCTGCTCTTGCAACATAAACATTTACATAAACAACAACATTCAAGGGGTAAGCAACTCTGTCTTAGTTGGCAGTGAGGTTAAGATGGCCGATCCGGGAGTCTGCTTCTCCATGGGCGACATCAAGCATGGCAAGACGAACAGGCGGCGAAGAAGTCTCGGCCTTGGGGCTTTTTTTCTTCGGTTTCTGCTTGCGCTGGTTGCCATTTTCTTGATCTACTGTTCGTTTTAGCATTCTTTTTGTGCATCTTGTGCAATGACAGTAGGCTGATGTTGAATTGGGGTGTTTACTGTTGTGGATGTTCATTGTCTCCTGGCTGATAGCTACAAATAAAATGGTCGGGTGGTGTGGGAGAAGGCCAGTGGTTAGCCACAAGAGTTTCGATGGTTTGGTGCGCCTGCCTGGCCTGGCCTGGCCTCTCTCTCATGTGGGCTTGTCGGGCAGGAGCCTGTCTTGTTCCAATCCATACGGAAACTCAGCCCATTTCAAGCCTTAATGGTTGGACCTTGCTTGTTAGCAAATGGTGAAACATGCTCGGCTCCTTTCATGGTGGGTAGGGTTGATTCGAATTTGGGAGGTCAGCTCTATTGATATATTGTATAAATATATAATATTTTTAAATATTGAATATCTAAGTAATATTTTTTATGCATCATAGTTAGTTTTTTTGACATTTTGAAAATAAAAATGTTTTGGAAACATCAAAATGGCGCCTCCAAATTGTTTCTATGCATCATAGCTGGTGGGTTTTTAAGTAAGTCAAATGAAAATTTTAAAATATCAATTGGGTAAAAGAAGATTCCGATTGATGATTGTATTCTCTCATCAAACATATGAGCCACCCTCCTAGAAATTGTAGCACAAGTCGTCGTTCATGAGCATTAGCTAACCCAAAGTCGTCCTTGGAAAAGGAAAAGAGTCGTGCAATTGGAAGATTTAATTAATTAGATAAACTTAGCGCAAAGCATATGGTAGTTATTTACAATTTTGCCCCAATTAAATAATTAAAAGTATCATTTATATATTTTATTATGTCATTTTTAGTAATATTCCTTCTACGGGATTCTCGGCCACGATGTGAGACTGAGAGGCGGCTCATCTTCCATTCGCACGACGGCTCGCCCAATCCCGTCCCGCTACGTAAGTCCCCGTGGTCCGTTGAAACGTCAAAAGAAACAAATCGAAGAGGAGCTTGACTCTTCAGTTCACCGCGTGCTCCCACGTGGCACGAATGCCGCCGACACCAAACCTAGTATTTAATTTTGATATTTATAGAATTAATAAATATTTTTAAAAAATTATAAACACTTTCTATACAAAGCAAAAAATTGCTTAGAATTTTTTAAGTATTTATAATTTTAAAAAATATTTAATAATTTACAAAATATTGATAATTCCTTAAAAAAGTGTTAATTTACCTTATTATAATTGTGCTTTTTATTTAAAAATAATTCTATTAATTAGTGACAAAATGTGTCCTGTTTTAAAACTTGATTTCTAAGGTCCCGCCAGTCCGTTACATTATATATATATATATATATATATATATTCGCTCCCCTTTTCTTCTTCCTCACGATCCCCTCTCTCTGCAACTCTTATCTCCATACAACAGTACGTGTCAGAAAGTTGTAGTTTGATCATGCAATCTCGCTTCGCGTTTCGGTTAGCGCCATCTGTTGCAGTCTTCGCTCCCCGATATTTGCAACGGCTTGAACCAAAACTTCGTTGATTTCTCGTGATTCGCGCCGCTTCTTTCCCAATTCAATCGATATTTATTACTACAGCCTGCTGTCTTAGGTTGTTGCGTTGGTGAGTAGCTCCGAAGTGTCCGTTTCTTCCTTGCTTGTAAGTCTGTCTGCGCAGGGCTCAGCACGTTCCGTCTGATCATCGCTCTGTTCGAGGTTTACTGTTGAGTTGTGGAACCGGAAGAGTCGAAGGTTCAGTTATAGGGTTTCCAAGGCTGAAATCTTGTCGATGTGGATGCTGATGTTAAGGTGCTGCGTGAGCTTTGAAATCTGATGAGGCGCCGGTCGCCGACGAGCTCGCTCATTGAGCACATGGAGAAGGGGGCGGCTAAGAGTCAACATTCCCGCTTCTGGTTGTTGGCCTTCTCCGCTGCTTTCTTCTGGTTGTTGATCTTGTACTTCCATTTCGTCGTCCTTCGGAGCAATTCGGTTCCTGATCCGACGCGATTGCATCCTATTTCTGTCATTTCTACGCTGACGAATCCTCGGTCGTCTCCTGTTGGTCGGCCCTTCATCGACCGATCATCTCCCAAGCCTATTCCTATCGGTCCTGCTGTTTCTAAAGATTCCCGATCATCCCCTGCTAGCCATCCCACTGATAAGCAGCGTGAATCGGAGAGGTTTCCATTTATGAAGGCATTAAGAACAGTGGATAACAAGAGCGATCCATGTGGCGGGAAGTATATCTATGTGCATGATCTGCCCCCTAGGTTTAATAGAGATATGCTTAAGGAATGCAAGAGCCTCAGTCTTTGGACAAACATGTGTGAGTTCACCACCAATGCGGGCCTTGGCCCCCCGCTTGACAATGTTGAAGGAGTGTTTTCAGATACTGGATGGTATGCAACGAATCAGTTCACTGTTGACGTGATCTTCAATAACCGAATGAAGCGTTATGAATGCTTGACAAACGATTCTTCTATTTCAGCTGCTATTTTCGTCCCCTTTTATGCGGGGTTTGATATCGCCCGGTATCTTTGGGGGTTTAACATATCAATGAGGGATGCTGCTTCTCTTGCTCTGGTTGATTGGCTGGAGAAGAGGCCAGAATGGAATATTATGGGTGGAAAGGATCATTTTCTTGTTGCAGGAAGGATTACTTGGGATTTTAGGAGACTGAGTGAGGAAGATTCTGACTGGGGCAATAAGCTTCTCTTCTTACCGGCTGCAAAGAATATGTCCATGTTGGTGGTGGAGTCAAGCCCCTGGAATGCAAATGATTTCGGCATTCCATACCCCACATACTTCCATCCTGCAAAAGATGCCGATGTGTTCGTATGGCAGGACAGGATGAGGAAACTGGAGCGGAAGTGGCTCTTCTCTTTTGCCGGTGCACCGCGTCCCGGAAATCCCAAATCAATTCGAAGTCAGATCATTACTCAGTGCAAGAATTCCAAGGTCTGCAAGTTGTTGGAGTGCGATTTTGGGGAGAGCAAGTGTCATTCTCCAAGCAATATAATGAAGATGTTTCAGAGCTCCCTTTTCTGCTTACAGCCTCAAGGGGATTCATATACAAGGCGATCTGCTTTTGATTCAATGTTGGCAGGGTGTATTCCTGTTTTCTTTCATCCTGGTTCAGCCTACGCGCAATATACTTGGCATCTTCCAAAGGACTATGCCAAGTATTCCGTGTTTATTCCAGAGGATGATATTCGAAAGAGGAATATCAGCATCGAGCAAAGGCTCAGTCAAATTCCTTCTGAGCAGGTGAAGACAATGAGCGAGGAGGTCATAAAGCTCATCCCGGGGCTGATATATGCAGATCCTCGGTCCAAATTGGAGACTTTGAAAGATGCCTTTGATGTAGCTGTGCAGGCCGTCATTGACAAAGTTACAAAGTTAAGGAAAGACATGGTTGACGGCCGTACAGATGATGGGTTTATTGAGGAGCTCAGTTGGAAATATGCCTTACTAGAGGAAGGGCAAAACCTTAGTACTCATGAGTGGGATCCTTTTTTCTCAAAGCCAAAAGATGGCAATGAAAATTCCAATGGTTCATCATCAGAAGCAGCAAAAATTTCTTGGAATAGAGACTAAATGTCCAGCACCCAATAACAATGGAAAGGACCCCAGTAGAGAGTCTGAGGCAGATTACAGGTATGAACTTTTATCAGGGCCTGGTCAGGGAATCATCTGGGAGTTGTCTAGTTTGTCCATCCATAATCTTTGTTAATCCTGAGGCTGCAAACATATTTGTTTTCGGCCTCGGTATAAATAGGCTTTGATCTCTATCTTGATTTTTTTTTTTTTTTCTGTTTTTTGGGTAGTGATTCTTTCTTCGTACTTGATAGATACACACTGCAAAAAGCCTTAGGTACATGTTTAAGTCAATTGTGTGATCTTTTGCTAAAAGAAGCATAATGAAAGATTAATAAGCTTTTATTATCCACATTCTAAGCCTCTTTGTTCTCTCCTCTAGTGTAAGATGGGTGGTTGTATTTCAAATAAATGCAAGGCAGCTGATGCTGATGGCAGTTAGCAATCCTGACTTGTAGGCGTTCATACACTTTACATCGCTAAAATACTTGCCAGAAGTTCAATTGACATGATTAAATACTTAAAAGCTGACAAAGCGGAATCAGATCCTAAACCGTACACGGTCGAATGTTCTGGCAGTCTCATTATATGTGATTTTACTGGTTACCGTACTTAAACCGGACAGTTCTGAAATTTGTGTGCATTATTCCTATGCTGCACAAACTGCTTGCTGTCCGAAAACAGTTGAAACTTTGCATCCACATCTGTTTTGTTATTACTGTTAAGAGACGGTTGATTACCACCCGAGGTGATAGCTTTGATGGTGATACCCCTTAAACAGATACTTAAGGCCTGTTGAGTTTCTTGTGCCTAATAATTGTTTGGGCAGTCACTCCTCATATAATTCATGAGTTTTAAGGGTAGGGAAGCTAATGACATTGCTTTTGGATGATTCCTAATAAGAGTTTATCGGCTGTCATGATGGCCAATAAGTTGATTCCGCTATATTAGAAGGCAATATATTGTGTCCTCGGTCACAAGTTACCTATGTCGCGTAAGGGCAAGACCATTCTTTTGTCACTGCAGGAATTAATTCTAGATCATGGTGGCTGTGATTGTCTGAACTTGGGGGAGTCAACTTGTTGACACCAATTTTACTATGGTTATTGAGTTTTTGTGCCATTGAATCAAATGTGGATGTGAATGCAAGAATCTTGGTTGGACAAATGCATATTTATGCCCTAACTCTTTACATTTTTTCCTTGTGAAACCATAAACTCTTTGAGGCTCCAAATGTGTCTCTCAACTTGTAAAATTGCTACATTTAAATACCTTTTAAGCATCTACACGCGTTCTTTGAGCATTTGAGAAGCAAAAATTGATTGTCAGAGTCAAACAACTAGACAAAATAGTAGAGAATGGCGCCAACACCGACACACACTTCAAACGCCTCCTTGTTCTTGAATCACCGACAAAGCAGGGAACGACACTACCGCCGCCGTTAACTTCATTTTTATCAAATTGAAAAAAGGTTAAAAGAAATAAGAACTCAAAAGAAAAATTGAAATGGCGTAAGTTTAATCCAAAATAAGAGAGTTCATAGGGTTAAAGGTAGAGCGTCGTAGAGTCGGTGGCAACGGGGTGGAGTCCCAGACCATCAGAGAATTAGGCAAAAAAGGAATCTTGATGAAGCCACGAAGGATGGAGATTGATTTTCCTGGAGTTAGGTTACAAGGGAGAGAAAGACAGCGGCGTGGGTTTTTTCATGGCTTTGGCACGTGATGCATTACTTGATGAAAGGGACTATGGCATCTACTATGGTGGCAAAGGAAAAACTATTGAGGAGCAAGTAAGAAAGGAGGTTCACGATGACACGATGTTGTTCTCTGCTTCGTCGATGATGCAAGAACAAAGAAGGGTTTGAAGCAATGTTGGTGTCGTTCTCTATTGCTTCGTCAGCTAATTTTTGCTTCTTAAGCCCTCAAAGAACACAAGTGTTGTAGGTACTTAAAAGGTGTTTAAATGTAATTATTTTATAAATTTAGGGACACATTTAGAATCTCAAAAAGTTTAGAGTTTCACAAGAAAAAAATATAAGAATTTAAAGATATAAATATGCATTTGTCCAATCTCGGTTGGTTGGCGGATCCATTTGGTGAGCTAAAGCGAAAAACTCTGTTTCAACGAAGAATCAAGAGAAAGCTTGCTTGAGTGGTAAAGAATCAAAGATTGGTTTGGTTTAATGGAGAGTAGTTGGAGACTAAAAGGCCACATCCTCATCCTTCTCTGAGGTGAAAAATAATAGTAGTTGTATTTGTATATAACTTTACCTATTTTATGTCTGATTAGGAGATTGTTTATAATTCAAACTCATGACATTTTAGAGTTCTTTTTAATTATAAAAAAAGAACAACTTCACTTTGCTATTAAAACTTACCCTCCAAAGAATGACTAAATTGTCAAAGAAAATATGATATAGATAAAAAATAAAAAAAAAACGATTGGTTTCATGGGATTTATAATTAAAGTAAGATAATTTATCAATATCTACCTTTGATGACAAAAACTGGGAGTGACCTACATGTTAACAAAAAGAATAACTTTAATATGAAAAAGAAAGAAATGCAGAGTGAAAACATCTTTCTTGGGTCAATAAATATTGCAGGAGAGCACAAGCTGTAGGTGCAGGAGGGCGTGGAAGGCAAAAACCATGGAGTATGAGTTAATGCACTTTAAATGAGCAAAGATTTCTCCAAACTGGATGAAAAGGAGACTCCATGGAATGTAACTTTTAACCAAAACATCCCGTGAAAAGTTCTTCATCAGCTTCTCTGTCTGTCCATCTGTCTGTCTCTCTCTCTCTCAACAAATGTTCTCGTGAAGAAGAGCCCTTCTCAACTTCACGAGCTTCATCTTTGGTCTCTGAGAGCTCAGCAATGCCTCCACAGCCCAGTTTTGAATTCCCTTCAACACCTTCAAGTAGCCTGGCATCAGTTGAGGGAAACATGCATCAAGCACTACTCTTCCGGCTGGCACCTCCATGGACCCCAAAACCCAACTCTTCTTTTCCACTCTTCTACTCTTCTTTCTTTCTACCCTGCAGCTGCAAGCTCAAGATCTCCAAACTTATATAGTGCAGCTCCACCCACTTGGATTCACCACCACTTCTTATCCCTCTAAGCATCACTGGCATCTCTCCCTCATCAAACCATTTCTTTCCTCCCAAGCAGACCCCTCTTCTCGCCTTCTCTACTCTTATCGCTCTGCCATGGAAGGTTTCGCAGCTCGTCTGTCGAAACACGAGCTCAAGTCCTTGCAACAGTGTCCTGATGTCATAGCTGTAAGGCCAGACAGGAGGCTTCAGATACACACCACTTATTCTTACAAGTTCTTGGGACTGAGCCCCACAACCCAAGGTGCCTGGTTTAAGTCTGGATTTGGTCGAGGGGCCATAGTTGGGGTGCTTGATACTGGAGTTTGGCCTGAGAGCCCGAGCTTTGACGATCATGGGATGCCCCCGGTTCCCAAGAAGTGGAGAGGGATTTGCCAAGAAGGGCAAAACTTCAATTCTTCACATTGTAACAGGAAGCTCATTGGCGCCAGGTTCTTCAGCAAAGGTCACAGTGTGGCTTCAGCATCACCATCAGCAGACACTGTGGTTGAATATGTGTCTCCAAGGGATTCCCATGGACACGGTACTCACACATCATCCACTGCCGCTGGGGTTGCAGTGCCAATGGCAAGTGTGCTCGGTAATGGAGCCGGTGTGGCACAAGGGATGGCCCCCCGTGCGCACGTGGCAATATACAAAGTTTGTTGGTACACTGGCTGTTACAGCTCCGATATATTGGCTGCAATGGACGCTGCAATTAGAGATGGAGTGGACATTTTGTCCCTCTCTCTCGGGGGTTTTCCATTACCACTCTACGAGGACAGCATTGCCATTGGGAGTTTTCGAGCAATGGAGCATGGAATAACAGTCGTATGTGCTGCTGGAAACAACGGTCCAATCCAGAACTCAGTGGCCAACGAGGCTCCTTGGATTGCTACCATCGGTGCCAGCACACTCAATAGGAGATTTCCAGCCATCGTTCGTTTGGGTAACGGGAAAATCCTATATGGGGAATCCATGTACCCAGGAAAGGGAAGACCAAGTGCTGAGAGAGAGCTTGAGTTGATCTACTTAAGTGGTGAAGGGAGGGGAAGTGCATTTTGCCTCAGGGGGTCTCTTCCAAGAGCCAAAGTCCAGGGCAAAATGGTGGTCTGTGAACGGGGTTCAAACGGAAGAGCGGAGAAAGGTCAGGTCGTCAAAGAAGCAGGTGGTGCTGCAATGATACTGGCAAATACAAAGATAAATTTGGAGGAAGACTCTGTTGATGCCCATGTCCTTCCAGCAACATCGATTGGATTCAATGAATCAATGGAGTTAAAGAGTTATATAAACTCTACGGGGAGACCCACGGCTAGAGTTATATTCGGAGGGACTGTCATTGGGAAATCCACAGCACCAGCGGTGGCTCAGTTTTCATCAAGGGGACCAAGTTTCACCAACCCTTCAATCCTCAAACCGGATATGATTGCTCCGGGGGTCAACATCATTGCCGCTTGGCCTCAGAACTTGGGCCCGAGCGGCCTTCCTGCAGATTCTAGAAGAGTCAACTTCACTGTCATGTCAGGGACTTCCATGGCTTGCCCCCATGTCAGTGGAATTGCTGCCCTGATCTACTCAACCCATCCGAAATGGACACCGGCAGCGGTTAAATCTGCAATAATGACTACAGCAGAAACCACAGATCTCTCAGGGAGGCCAATAATGGATGGAGACAAACCTGCGGGAGTTTTCGCCATTGGAGTTGGACATGTAAACCCAGAGAGAGCAATCAGTCCGGGATTGATATATGATATCAGGCCAGATGAGTACATTACTCATCTTTGCACTGTCGGATATACAAGATCAGAAATTTTCACCATTAC
This sequence comes from Diospyros kaki, assembly GCA_036245055.1. Classification (NCBI taxonomy): domain Eukaryota; kingdom Viridiplantae; phylum Streptophyta; class Magnoliopsida; order Ericales; family Ebenaceae; genus Diospyros; species Diospyros kaki. The sequence continues at coordinate 41,002,776 of BSEG01000007.1, read as the reverse complement.
TCACAGAAATGTAAGTTGCGGTGAGATTTTGACGAAGAACAGGGGTTTTAGCCTCAATTATCCCTCCATATCAGTGGTTTTCAGGCGAGGGATGACAAGCAAGATGATTAGAAGGCGATTGACAAATGTGGGAAGGCCTAATTCCATCTACTCGGTGGAAGTTGCAGCACCTGAAGGAGTCAACGTAAGAGTTAAACCCAAAAAACTTTTGTTCAAACACATAACCCAGAGCTTGAGCTACACAGTTTCGCTTATTTCAAGGAAGAGCATAGGAATGAATAACACAAGCTTTGCCCAAGGACATTTGACATGGGTGCACTCTCACCACGGCCATTACAGGGTTAGGAGCCCAATTTCAGTGACATGGCCATCTAAGTTACATGGACAATAGTAATCGTGGTAGCGACAATAGCTAACAGCTTAGGTTTATGATTTCCTATGCTTTTTGCCTAATGAAGTCATGAGGATTAATTAGCATTTGACTGAGGAGGAAATCTTTGCACAATTTGCTGTAACTAAATCCCTTCATGATTCCATAAAAAAAATAATTCTTCATATAGTTGTACGGTGTCAGCTACCTAATAGCTGTTTGTTCAAGTAAAAAGAGTCCACCCATCACGCAGCTGATTTCAAACAAGTTTAGAGCTCTAGTGTCACTATCAGCCTTTTTGTCCACTTGAACTCTGTAGATATGTTGCACAAATAGAATATTCGTAGATAGCAGGGCAAGTCTTGGTAGCAACAATATGGTTGCTCCTTTTGACTGAAGAGTCACAAGTTTGAGTTGTGGAAACAGGCTTTTTCCAAAACAAGGGTAAGGTTGTGTACAACAGACAAACCTCCCCCAAACCCGACAATGTGTGGAGTCATGTGCACTGGGGTTGCCCTTAGAATATCCATAGATACAAAGCCAAAGCAGTGTATCAATCTTCTGAAGCACTAGCATTTTACTTCAAACAAATTTCAATTTAATTCAGTCAAGTTACATATGTTGACCATCTCAGTTTTCCTTTCTTCCCCCCACCCCACAACAAAACACCTTCCATATATACTATAAGTGAAAATATACTAAAGACAGGCTGCTGCAACCCAGTATATATCACCATAAAGACAACTAATTAACTGAGGGAAAATACAGTATGCATCAAGCTACAATGACAAGTTGCTTCAAAATTGGCATTTTCACTCAATCAAATAATAGGAAGGTCAATATGGTGTCAGCTGAAAGTGAATGGAAGGGAGTAAAAGGATAGTTGCCTCATTTTTTGATGAAAGATAAGCCATTCTCGTTGGCATATCTCTCCATGAATCTCATAAATCTATCCCACTCTCTTGGACTCCTCATTATATACTTTGCTTCAATCCCTGCCGGCTTTCCATTCACAAACTTGGCATTTACATCAACTGACTGAAGGACCCCTTCCTCATCAATCATGTAGAAGCCAGTTATATCCCCAACTTCACTAGAAGAATCAAAAACCGAGGGTTGATCAAACCTGAATATAGCCATACCATTAGTTCCATCCCTCGATTTTGTTAGCCTCACATCTGGAATTGTCTGTTCATCGGTTCCTTGAATGAATTGAATTGTAGGTTTAACCATCATTATACTGAGCATGGGAACTTGAGATCTTATTCTTCGTGAGGACGAGCATGATTGATGCAGCTTCAGATGCTGACCACAGAATGGGGAATGTGAACTTCTATGAAAAGCCCCTGCCGTCACACCTGCACCACAAAAGCCAAACATTAGCAATGTGTCTTTAACATCATATGTCAGCCAACATCTAGCAGAATTGAGTTAACAATCTGTATGTAACTTCAAGTTCCTTTCGCAGTGTTGTACATATTCTAGACATGGGTTTGTAAGTGTTGCTTAATTTTGGATAAGAGGACGAAATAGAACCCGATGCTGAAGTGAGTTTACGTCAAGCATCGTCCTCTTTCTTGCTTTCAATTCCAGGAAAATGTTTAATTCTTTCAGAATGGTCAAGAAATTTTCAACAAATTCAGGGATAACAGAGTGATGAATGAAACATTACTGATATAATAATATAACAAAAGCAGGCTTAGTCCAGTGCTCGAATCCTCACATAAAACAGAACTTCATGCTTCATCTGTTTCTATGTTCTAACAATCATAAAATCTTTCCACATTCTGATAAATAAGCACATGAATCACAGACTAACAGTGAACGCCAATCAAGGACAAAAACCCCATTTGAGACCCCTCGTGGATGCTCCAATAATTACACAAAAATCCACAAATTTCTCGAAATTAAACCGCGCAGGTATCAGGAGAAGAAGAAGAGTACCTGAAAGAGAGGGAATGCTGTGGGAAGAGCGGGAGAGGGGAGAGGAGAAAGCCAGAGACCGGAGAGTCGCCATTGGAGAGAGAGAGAGAGAGACAATGTGGAGTGGACAGTGTGGGTTTATAGGTGGTGTGTAATAACGACAGCCATTCACTCCAAACGATTCTCAGCTTGAGAAAAGGATTGCCTCATCTCATCATCATCACCTGACTCTAAAATATTTACAAAATTGAAATTTCGCTTAGAGTTTTGATATTTTGTACCATACTTTTTAGACATCACACATTAAAATCTTAATAATTAAAAATTATTATTTTAATTCTCCATTATTATAACAGAACATTTATGGCTGTATGAATACGTTTGTTTTTATGAGTGACACGTTATATGGATGATTAGTTGATAGTATTTGAATAGGCTGACAAGTTTATTGTGCTCTCTCAATAATTAAAAAAATATGATATTTAATTCTTAATATATAAAAATATTAAGATTTCGTATCTCCATTAATAAAAATTATTACTTTAAATTCTTACTCTAATTGAGAATAAATAAAGTTGTTAATAACCCAAACAAGACACATTTATCATATTAAAGGTTAGCTGAATGGGTCCATAAATTTTTCAAAAAGATCTACGACACTTTTTTCGTTATTGATATTATTAAATAAATTGGCCATATGCATCTCTTAAAATTTTATTTTTTGCTAAATTAATCCTTAAATTTTTCCAAAGTTGTAAGATTAATTTGGTAAAAAATAAAGTTGAAAGGACGTATGATTAATTTACTTAAAGATGTTAGTAATAGAGAGGGTACTGTGCCTAATTTTATAAAATTTAATGATTAACTAGCCCATGTAATTAATTTATCCTTGATAATTTAATTTTAGGAGTTTTCCAAGTATAATTTAATTTTTAAAAAATAATAAATCCAAATTTTCTATTTTTTTTATTTAGAAACTTTTTATAATTGAACAAATTTTTTAATTTTCATTTCTGTAAAGTGTAATTGTCCAATAGCCAGTGGATAACAGTTGTTGGACCAGCAGAAAGCTCAACTGGGAATCTTTCGGGCCCAAAAACGCGGTTTGGGCTTGCATCAGGATCGTTCAACCCATTTATTTGGGCCGACTTCCTGTCGGCCCAATCGGCGACAGAGATTCGGCCCTTTCAAGTCTCTTTCTCTGACCGGCACGGGCGACCGACTTGTTTGACATCCTTCACGAGACTTCCGTGTCCTTAACCCCAATGTTCAGTTGACCGCCGGCTCTCTCTTGTATATACAGAGAGAATCACGCGCATTTTCCCGCAAAAATGGACTGAGTATAGTTCGAACGTAAACAACAATCCAATCCACCAACTCTCTCTCTCTCTAGGCGGCGGACTTGTGGAATTTGGGTCTTGGTTTCTTCACAGCCAATAAAATACGGTGGCTGTTTTGAAGAAGCCAGGCCGAACTTTGTCTGTACTTCCGATTTCTTTGCTTTGAATCTATCTCATTGTGAAGCGGTGCGATAATTGGCTGGAATCGACTTCGGGTGCCGAACATGAGGATGGTAGCGGCGGGAGAGGAAGGCGGAGGAGGAGAAGGGGAGGGGATAGCGAGGAGGTTGTGGATCAAGTTCAGGAGTGAATCGGTCTTCGCTCTTTACTCGCCGTTCGTGGTCTGTCTGGCGTCCGGAGTGCTGGATCCTCAATCTTTTGTGCGGTGTATCTCTCAGGATGCCTTCTTCCTTCAGGCTTTTGCACGGGCGTACGATTCCTCTTTTTCCTTCTCTCGATCATACAGTTTCTGTGTGTTGATTTTGGACTTTGTGGATTTTCAGGTATGAATTGGCGGAAGAGTACGCGGACGATGAAGAAGACAAGGATGCGATTGGCAAGTTGAGGAAACGAGTTCTGAAGAGGCTTGATAATCGTGACGATCTTGTCCGAGTAAGCAACCGTATCCGTTTCTTTACGATTTCTCTCTCTCTCTCTCTCTCTCTTCTTATTTGGAATCTGGTATTCAATTGCTGGTGGAATGGTAATGTAATTTAATGATGTTTTTAATTTGCTTGAATACACAAGTGCTTAATGTTGATCATTCTCCTCCTCTATAAGAAGTGGGAAAAACTTGAATGCGAGTGGTCAAATCATACCCTGGATTTTCGTGCGTTGATCTTGCTTGATTTGCGGAATCTATCCTCTTGTGTGGTAGCTCTGGTCCCCCCGTTGATCAGAAAAAGAATTTCTGTTTATCCATCAAATTGATTGTGATCTGGTGCACAAAATTAAGGTATCATGGAGCTTCTGTTAAAACGATTCTCCCTGTTGGTTAATGAGTAGGGAGAGCCGTAACTTATCATCGTGACCTGGGTTGTTAGTTGTTACTTTGCATAAACGTGATTTGATTGTTGTTGCTTTTCATACTGCCCTTCTTACTAAACATTGTAAAAGTTGCAACTGTTGGTTGAGTAGATTGGTATAAATTAGCAATAATAATGACATGAATTATTCGGTGGGGAGGCATATATACATACTTAGGAGGGAATTGCATATTAATTTATTACTCGCTATATTGTCAGAGCATGTAAGATGCAATTCACATAACAGGAATGAGCACATAGTTGGAAATCTTTCAGCTTATCTCACTGTGAGTGCTCTAAATTTGATGGACTAGCAACTTCCTCGTGCAAATTTGAACCTATTTCTTATGCCTGTGACAGAATATTTACGTAGGCAGAATATTTACATTGTTTGGTTATACTCTAAACTCAATTGTTTATGGGTTTTGTGGGCATTATATCTAACATACATGCTTTTCAAGTTCTTGTGTTATTAGTGGACGTTAGTAGTTGGATCCCTTTGTTGAATGTCCCGCTGAGGTGTAGGGTTGAAAACATGTATGTGGGGGAACGTTGCCTTTACGGCTAAGATGAAGCTTTTTTTAACCCTTCTCTAGCTTCTTTATCTCACTCTACCTCTTACGGGGTTTCATTAGTGGCATATATCAGGATGCCAACAACTATTAGGATAATAAACCCTTTTTTATTGTAGATGGCAATTTACAATCCTTTCACATATTCTGAAAAATCCATTGACAGGAGTGGGGCTTTGACCTTCCAAGCGAGAGAATTTCTGTCAGTGCAACAGTTAAATACACAGATTTCTTGCTGGCTACAGCTTCGGGTAAAGTTGAAGGAGAAAAGTCTCCAGGTAATATTGCAACTCCTTTTGAGAAGACAAAACTTGCTGCATATACATTTGCTGCTGTGGGACCTTGTATGAGACTTTATGCATTTATAAGCAAGGAGATCCTGACTCTTCAAGAACTTGATCAAAGCAATCACATCTACAAGAAGTGGATTGACAATCTAGCGTCCCAAAATTATGAGGTTTGTCAGATTTTTAAGAAATGAATAATTTCCTTGGTCTTCTCTGATCAAACAAGGGCAGCCATTCATCAATGAGTGCCAAAAAATCCTTAATTCCTAAAAATCAGTTAACTATTATGGTTCTGAATTCAGGAAACAGCACTGCAGATTGAAAACTTGCTTGACAAATTAAGTATCTCTTTGACCGGCGAAGAGCTCAAAATTATAGAAAAACTCTATGAGCAAGCTGTGAAGCTTGAAGTGAAGTTCTTTTCTGCTCAACAAATTCTCCAGCAAACTGTAGTCCCCTTTTATCAGCCTGATGTCCCAGTGGAAAGAACTCTTAGAATATTTTGTGATTTTGACATGACATGCACTGCTATTGATTCCACTGCGCTGCTGGCAGAGATTGCAATTAGAACAGCATCAAAGGCTGATCTGAATGGATATGAGACCCAAGTGACTACTTGTATGTCATCAGCTGATCTGAGGACCACATGGGCTGCTCTTTCCAGCCAGTACTCTGAAGGATATGAACAATGTATAGGAAGCATCATGGCCGGTGAAAAAGGTATAATAAGTAGGCTTTCTTGGTTGATTTTTTCCACTGAAAATGGTATGTTGAGAACTATATATAATGTCATGACATGAATTCTCAGACGTGTGTGGTTCAACTGTTTTCTGCAGTGGAGGAATTCAATTATGAAGACCTGTGTAGAGCACTTGAGCTACTGTCAGATTTTGAGAAAAAGTCGAATTCGAGAGTAATCGAGTCCGGCGTACTGAAAGGCTTAAATCTAGAGGACATAAATTGGGCCGGTGAACACCTCGTTCTCCAAGATGGTTGCAAAGGATTTTTCCAAGAGATGGTAAAATGTGAAAATCTGATGACAGATGTTCATGTACTATCATACTGTTGGTGTGGTGATCTCATACGGGCTGCTTTTTCATCAGGTATGGTTTATGCAGCATATTAATCCCCAATTATACTCTCATATTAATTGATCTATATTTCACGCCATGCACCTTTCATGTCCCTGCACATCAATTTTTAAGTTGGAATGTATACTTCATTTCATCTCCCATGTTGACAATATACCTTGAATGTATTGATCAAACATGAAAATACAGTTCCAAAAATTGCAAAGAAGTAACACGTTTACATGTTTAGTTCCTTGTATCTTAATGCTACATTATGACTCGATGCACGGTTCTGATATCATTTTCTTTGGTGTTGAGCAGGGGAGTTGAATGTTAAGAATGTTCATTCAAATGAGTTGGAATATGAAGAATTAGTCACCACAGGTGATATCCACAAGAAGGTGGAGTCTCCCCTGGAAAAGCTTCGAGTGTTCGATGACATTACAGAGGGCAGCAGCAAACTTGGCGAGCACTTCACAGTTTATATTGGAGGCTCAGTGGGTGATTTACTTTGCCTGCTGAAGGCAGATATCGGGATCGTGATTGGTTGGGATTCCAGTCTAAGGAGGGTGGGAGATCATTTTGGTATATCTTTTGTCCCTTTATTCTCTGGCTTAGTCACGAAACAGAAAGAACTAACCAAGGGCTGCACTTCAAATTGGAAGGGCGGCCCTTCTAGCACTCTTTACACTGTATCTAGCTGGGCTGAGATACATGCTTTCCTTTTGGGGTTATAGCCATAGGGTAGAGACCTCTCCACACACAACAAATAAAGCAATAAGCATAAAACATAGGATGAAAACAATAACATATACTAAGATAATTCTGTTTGGTGGTTACATTTTACAAATTACCAATTACCAGTGTTCGGCCCTTATCATCTATTTTTCGATCAAGGACTGGCTTTCAAATATGAACCATCCCATGCTAGGGACCGAATATCCTATGCTAGTTAGCTTAATCAGGCAGTAAAGGCACTTTGCACCTTTTGTTTTTTTTCACGTTTCCCCCATTTTGGTTCACCCCTCGTGTGGTGCATTATGCTTCTTCTTCTTCTTTTTTATCAATAGTGTTCTTTTATAACTTAGGGTGTGTTTGATAGTATTTAGTTGGAAAAGAAAATATTTTTCAACTTGCATGAAAAACAAAAACCACCCCTCCTAGAAGTAATTTTTCATGAAAAATAGATCAAAACATGTTTTAAAGGATTGCATTAGCAAAAATGAAATTCAATTCTTTGAATGTGATATTTTTTATCAAATTTTTATACTATCAAACACGCCCGTATTGTTGAGTGTGAATTGAATTGAGAAAGGGGAGATAAAAGTGTCCTCTTCTTTCCTCTAGAGGCTTCGGAATTGTCTCGGTTTCCTGGTTTCAAAGGTTCATTTCGGATGAACCAATTAGGCAGTTGTGAGCATAATGAACGGGTATCTGCCTTTAAGGGCCTTTATTCCACCCCACAGATGCTTCTTTTTTCCTTTCTTCTGATGCAACGTTGTAAAGACTTTCCTTTCTTCTGATGCAACGTTGTAAAGACCCCTATGTAAAACCATGAAGATGGTGATTGAAAGTGGAAAGAGATTATTTATGATTTCAATTGTCTTATTGTTAATGACTTGACGTAGCCCCAGTTGTTGATTTAGAGTTTCATGATATATATATGTATATATTAATTATAAGTTCAATTCTTTCTTCAACATTTTCTACATGGTTACAAAGGGCTTATTTCGGTTTAGCCTAAATAAAAGTAGTATTTGATAACTGAGTGTATTGTTATGTTTATTAATATTAAAAGTACGTTATAAGAATTTGATAAATATTTTTTTGTTGTGTTGTAGATATGTAAAATAACAAAAAAAATTAATGATTTCACCAAAAGTGATTATGCTTTTACTAAAAAAAGGTACAAAACAGTTAAATTTATATTTTTGTCTTTACATTTTCATCTCTTTTTTTTTTGGGGGGGGAGGGGGGCGTGTGACTATTTGAATTTTTTATTATTGAATTTTTTATTATTTTCATTATATCCTAAATTTAATTTTTTAATCAATTTAACTATTGTATTTTGACCTTTTTTTTTGTATAGTAACTTAAATTTTTTGTTGTTTTAATTATACTCTTGAATTTATATTTTTAAGTTAATTTAATTTTTATATTTTTATGTAAAAAAATAATAAAATAAGATAATAAAGTACATAAATTAAAATATAGAGATTAAATTAATTTAAAAATATAAATTTAATTATATAATCAAAATAATAAAAAAATTAAATTAATATGTAAAAAAAATATTAAAGTATAAAAATTAAATTAACATAGATTCATAAGTATAATAGAAAAATAATTAAAAATTTAAATAATTATAAAAAATAAAAATATAGAAACAAAAATATTAATTTTGTCTATAAAAAAATTGCCTTCACTAAAAAGTAGTGGCATGGTAGAGATCCTGCCTTAGACTTTTAATTTCTAATACGGGCCACAAACTGCAAGTCGGGGCCCAAGTCTTAACAGGTTAAGCCCGATTCAAAATGGGCGGCCCAAATTGCACCTACCAAGGACATTTGTTATGATTTTTTTTTTGGGGGGGCTTTTGAAGCTTAACTTAAAAGGAAGAGCTATGCCTATGCTAAGCAAGCAGGATATAAACAGCACTTAGAAGGGCACATCCGGAAAGAACTTTGTAATCAATTAAGGGTTAAAAGAAGGGAAATTTTATTCAGAGTCAGTTTTTTATTCTTCGTAGTTATAATTAAAATAAATTTAATAATTACTCTTTATAGCTAGAATTATTATTTGTTGTAGTCACTTATATTTTAAAATTACCCCCATATATCCATACATCTCTATTGCGACTCGCCGCTGTTCTCTATAACATTTGTTGCTTCTCTGCAACCTTTACTCGCCATCGTCGCCTTCTCTACAACCGCATCTCTCTATTGTGCACTTGGATGGGCGAAGGTGGTGGCTGCCTGGGTTCGGAGGCGATGGCGGTGGCGGCGGCGGCGACCTCCGAACCCTGGATTCGATCGGTCATTACCATTGAAAGGAGGCAGTCGAAGGCACGGGATGTCTCCGAAACCTGAGTTTCGGAGGCATGCCTCCGAACCCTAGAGTTTGGAGGAGGCCTGCCCCTCCGAAACCTGGGTTTCGAAGGCATGCGTTGCCTCCAAACCCTAAGATTCAGAGGCTTTAATTTTTTTATATTTTATTTTTTATACAAATATTTAAAAAAACTTAATTTTTAATTAAATAGTGCTAATTAACATTTTTTTATACTTAATTTTTTATTTAAACATTGCACTAGAATAATTTAATTTTTAATACAAACAAATACATATTTTTTTACTTAATTTTTTAATATAATAATGGATTTTCCGAACCCATAGGTTCGAAAAATCCGTAGTTCCCCGAACTCTAGAGTTCGGGGAACATATCTTTTATTTTTTTATATTTTATATTTTATATAATTGTATTAACATATTTTTTATATAACATATTTTATATAATTGTATTAACATATTTTTTATATAACATATTTTATATTAACATTATATTAACATATTTTTTTATACTTAATTTTTTATTTAAGTGTTGGATTCAAATAATTTAATTTTTTAAAAAAACAAATATATAATTTTTTACTTAATTTTTTTTTTATCTAACTATGATTTCCCGAACTTGTGAGTTCGAGAAATCCATAATTCCTCGAACTCATGGGTTCGAGGTGTTGAGTTCGGGGAACACATCTTTTATTTTTTTATATTTTATATTTTATGAAATTATATTAACATATGTTTTGATATAATGTATTTTATATTAACATATTTTTTTATACTTAATTTTTTTATATAAGTATTGGACTTGAATAATTTAATTTAAAAAAAATAAATACATATTTATTCATAAAATTTATTTAATACCATGTTGCCCGAACTCTGGAGTTCGGAAAACATGGTGTTTCCCGAACTCCAGGATTCGGGGAAGGCTATTCTTCCCGAACTCCAGCATTCGGGAAGGCTAGGCTTCCCCGAACTTTGGATTTCAGGGAAGCCTAGTCTTCCCGAATGCTATAGTTCGACAAGGCTATCCCAACATTCGGGAAAGGGAGGCTAGTTGGAGTTTGGGGAGGGCTACATTTTACAAACACATACAAACAAATACTATTATAAATATAATACTGTTATAAATACAAACATAAATTGTGTGTTTACCTGTGCGTGATATTTTTTTTCTGAATCGTTGTTTTGTTCTTCTTCAAACTCTTCCTAGTTATCCGTCAATATTTTAGTGTAGTAATCTATGATGGATCATAAAATAGCTGAGTCGCTCATATTTTCAGAGAAAATGAATTTAAGTGAAAATGAATTAGTATGGGTGTGAATATGAAATAAGAGGGATGAGAGATTTGAAGAGAAAATAAATTTATTTGTGATGTAATGTCAGATGAGTGGTTGAGTTTGAGAAAGAATAGAGATTCGTCAACGGAATACAGTGGTACATCAACTGGGTGGTTGAGTATTGAAGATAAGAGTAAAATTAAATTTTTATTTAAAAATATTAAAAAGTGGTTGTGAAAAGTAAAAATTCGGACTGTGAGTAAGATTTTCTTAAAAGAAGGTGTAAAAACTATTATATAGATATATATATATATATATATATATTTGTTGTTGGTGAGGTGGGTCCTTGGGGCAACATGAATGGCACCTCTGATGCATGTGCCACATGTGCAAACACCATGATTAATTGGCTACTAATTAATATAGTAATAACAATAATAATATAATAATACATGAATCCAATCATGTCAATTTCTAATCATATTTATATATTTGTAAATGTAAATGCTGGGTTTGTGGCCACATAATGCCATGTGGAGAGAGGTTCCCTTCTTCAACCATTACTCTATCATCATCTTATTTACTATTATTTTCTATCATATATCTTCTTCTTCAATATTTGTTAATTAAAATATAAGTTAAAAAAATAAAATATAAAAAATATATTTATTAAATTTAATTAATAATTCATTAAAAAGAAGATACATGACTTTTTATTTGAGGTTATTCAGATAAATTTATCTCTCTTTCTCTATAAATAAATTTATTTAAGACTTTACAAAAAATTAAAAATAACTCATATGCTCCCTCAATATATTAGTCTGATAAAAATTTACAAATATTTTTTAATTTTATTTTAATTATTTTATATCTTAATTTTAAATTTATTTTAATATAATTTAATCTTACTAAATTAATTTTTAAAGAAGAAAGAGGGGGCACATGGCCTTCCATAATCCACCTTGAGAGAGGGAGCAGCATGAGCTTATTAGATAATAATTAATGGCATTGGCATGGCATGGTGACACCCAACATTCACCTCTTTTCTTTTGTTTATTTATTTATTTATTTATTTATTTCAACAAATCCCACATGGGTTCATGTGAAATTAGGCAGTTTATTCTGTTAAACAGATGGAGACAATATTTTTTTCATATTAATTTATTTTTGTTCTTAATTATTGCAATTGCATTTGGTGTGGTCTTCCACACCTTTTTTTCTTCTTCTTCTTCTTCTACTACTACTGCTGATGAGTTAAAATTTATTAACTAATTACCCAATAATATGAACAAATATTGTTGATTGGGGTTGGAGTTAGGGTTGATAACATCACATGCATGCAAGCATGATTGTGATTTGATGAGTGAATACACACACATGCACCACATCCATAAATATATATAGCAAATTGATTAATTTTGATGGTGGGTGGGGCCCAGAGCAAATTGATGTGGCTTGAATCACAATTCATTAATCTTTGTCATACTTGGAAGTCACCCTAACAAGCTCTCTCTCTCTCTCTCTCTCCCTATATATATATATATATATATTTATAGCCCAAATTCATATTTTTATTCTTGTAATTCATCCATATTTTTATATTTTTTTCATAATTATTCAAATTTTTTATTATTTTAATTATATAACTTAACTTAATTTTTAAAGCAATTTAACTTTTATACTTTAAATCTTTTTTTTTATGATAATTTAAATTTTTTGTTGTTTCAATTAAACCCCTAAGTCCATATTTTTTGAATCAATTTAACTTATATACTTTTATGTGTAAAAAAAATACAAAGTGAAATGATAAAATACACGTTACACTTTGTTCACATTAAAGTACAAGAGTTAAATTCAATTAAAAATACAAATTTAAAAGTATAATCTAAATAATAAAAAATTCAGATTTGCTAGCTCCACAAAAAAAAAAGTCAAAATACAAGAGTTAAATTGACTCAAAAATATAAGTTTATGTGTAATTGAAACAAGAAAATTTAAATAAGACCTGAAATCACATGCCAAAAATATAGGTTTAGCCTATGTATATATGTATATATATGGACAATAACTCCATGAAAATGTTAGCAAGTGTGCACAAACCCTATATATATTTGAAGAAATGTGGCACAAAATAATATAACCCATTTGTAAAAAGGTTGTAAATTAACTTAATATCATTTTAACATAGAGTTGAAACATATTGAAAGATGTCATGTTTTGTTTTTGGGCATATTTAGTATGAATTATCTGACCATTAGCAAGTTAGAAATTAAACCCATTAAGCTACAGCCCTAATGTGGTAACAAAAAAAAAAAAAAATTATTCTTACATTTGTATCATTTGAGATGAAAGAGAGATCATAGGGAAAAGGAATGGATGATTGCTTATTATTGGCAACTTGAAGTTGACCATCACTGGCAGAAAGAGGAGAAGAAGAAGAAGAGGGGATATCAGTACTACTGTAAGAACACATTCTCTCCTCCATGCTTAATGTCGGATTCACTGCCAATAAACTCCAAATGTTCCAGTCATCACTCGCGTATTGCCAGCTAGCTGTTGCAGACCCCAAGATCTGACCCACCTCCATATCTGTAATCAATCCCAATAAAAAATTTACTTCTTTTTTCTATTCCAATCCAAACTAATCAGCCATTCTTCTCGCATATAACTCTCTCTCTCTCTCTCTCTCTCTAGATTTGTCTGGGGAAGAAAATGGTGGAAAAGTAAGGAATTAGCAAAGATCCTTACTTGAAGAAGAAGATTATGAAGTTCCAAACAGTGTCTTGGCGGCTGCTGCTGCTGCTGCTCTTCTACTGTTTCACTGGCTGTTGCTACTGTCTTGGCCATGTCAAGGCAGTCTTGGCTGATGAAGCATCGGTTTTGGTATCGATAAAAGCAGGCCTAGTCGATCCTCTGAACCAGCTTGGAGATTGGAAGCTTACAGAAAATGGGGTGGAGGAAGCAGCAGCTTCAGTGCACTGTAACTGGACTGGGGTTTGGTGCAACTCTGATGGAGCTGTGGAGAAGCTTGACCTCTCCCACTTCAATCTCAGCGGCACGGTTTCGGACGATATCCAGCTGCTGCAAAGCCTCGCTTCGCTCAACCTCTGCTGCAATGGCCTCTCTTCCTCCTTGCCGACAGCCTTGTCCAATCTCACTGCACTGGAGAGCATTGATGTGAGCCAGAATTTCTTCGTTGGCAACTTCCCGGTGGGGTTTGGAAGGGCAGCTGTACTGGCAAGGCTGAATGCTTCCAGCAACAGCTTCTCCGGCGACATTCCCGAGGATCTAGGCAATGCCACCTCGCTCGAGATGCTAGATCTCAGAGGCAACTTCTTCCAGGGCTCGATCCCGAGGTCTTTCAAGAACTTGAAGAAGCTGCAGTATCTAGGCCTGTCAGGGAACAATCTGACAGGCCGGTTGCCACCTGAGCTAGGCCAGCTTTTGTCGCTGCAGACCATGATCCTCGGCTACAATGGCTTCGAAGGTGAGATCCCGGCAGAGTTCGGGAACCTGACCTGTCTCCGGTATCTTGACTTGGCTGTTGGCAACCTTGGTGGCGGCATCCCGGCTGACCTGGGGAGGCTAAAGCTGTTAAACACAGTCTTCTTGTACAGAAACAACTTTGAAGGGAAAATTCCGGCGGAGATGGGCAACGTTACCTCGACACTACAAGTGTTGGACCTCTCCGACAATATGCTGTCAGGCGAAATCCCGACTGAGCTGGCTCAGCTAAGGAAGCTGCGGCTCCTCAATCTGATGTGCAACCAGTTGTCCGGGTCAGTTCCTTCTGCGCTTGGAGGATTGGCTCAACTGGAGGTGCTCGAGCTGTGGAACAATTCCCTGTCAGGCCCTTTCCCGGTTGATCTTGGCCTGAACTCGCCCCTCCAGTGGCTGGACATATCATCCAATTCGTTCTCTGGTGAGATTCCGGCGACCTTGTGCAGTGGAGGTAACCTCACTAAGCTCCTCCTGTTCAACAATGGTTTCACCGGTCCAGTTCCCACCGGGATATCGACGTGTGCTTCGCTTGTTCGCGTTAGAATGCAGAACAATCTTCTCTCCGGCACAATCCCAGTTGGCTTTGGCAAACTTGGGAAGCTTCAGAGGCTGGAATTGGCAAATAACAGTCTCACTGGTCAGATCCCAAATGACATAGCTTCTTCTGTATCACTCTCTTTCATTGATTTCTCTCGAAATCGCCTCCAATCTTCGCTTCCTTCTTCAATCCTGTCCATTCCAAATCTGCAGAGCTTCATGGCCTCGGATAATAACATGGTGGGTGAAATCCCAGATCAATTCCAGGACTGTCCTTCACTCTCGGTGCTTGATCTCTCGTCCAACCATTTCACTGGAAGCATACCTGCTAGCATGGCTTCTTGTGAGAAATTGGTAACCTTGAATCTCCGAAACAATCAATTGACAGGTCCAATCCCGAGAGCCATTGCTGTGATGCCTACACTAGCTGTTCTAGATCTATCCAATAACTCTCTGACCGGAGGCTTACCCAAAAATTTTGGGGACTCTCCAGCCTTGGAAATGCTCAATGTTTCTTACAACAAGCTAGAGGGTCCTGTTCCTGCCAATGGAATGCTCCGGACCATAAATCCAAATAATCTTGTAGGCAATGCCAATCTCTGTGGCGGGGTGCTACCTCCATGCTCCCAAAACCTGGCTTATACATCAAGAGAAAAGAGCCTGCACGCGAAACACATCGTTGCAGGATGGATCATTGGGATGTCGTCTCTTCTGGCTGCCATAGTCGCAGTCTTTGGAGCCCGGTCTCTGTACAACAGGCGGTACTCCAATGGAAGTTGCTTCAAGGAAAGATTTGGAACGGGAAAAGGCGAGTGGCCATGGAGATTGATGGCATTCCAGAGACTTGGTTTCACAAGCAATGACATCCTAGCCTGCATCAAGGAATCAAATGTGATAGGGATGGGAGCAACTGGGATTGTGTACAAGGCCGAGATGCAGAGATTAAACACAGTTGTGGCGGTAAAGAAACTGTGGAGAACAGGAACCGAAATCGAGATGGGAGGCAGTGAAGATCTGGTGGGGGAGGTCAATCTCCTGGGGGGTCTAAGGCATCGAAATATAGTAAGATTAGTGGGATTTCTTCACAATGATACTGATGCTATGATAGTCTATGAGTATATGCAGAATGGCAGCCTTGGAGAAGCTCTACATGGAAGACAGGGAGGGAGGCTGCTAGTAGACTGGGTTTCGCGATACAACATTGCAGTTGGGGTCGCCCAAGGGCTCGCCTATCTCCACCATGACTGCCGCCCTCCTGTCATCCACCGGGATGTCAAGTCGAACAACATACTGCTCACTGCAAACCTCGAGGCAAGGATTGCCGATTTTGGGTTGGCAAGGATGATGCTTAAGAAGAATGAGACAGTTTCTATGGTTGCTGGATCTTACGGATACATAGCCCCTGGTGAGTTACTACTTCTGCACTATTTTCGTGCACCGGAGGAAGTCTCTGTTGTTCTACCCTTCCCTTTTAACTCTGATTCCTAAATAACTACTTGAAGCAGAAAAAATAAAGTCACATTAATTATGGATCAGTTTATTTCACAGCTAACAGTCTCATGTTCAAATAACTGTTTGGCAGAGTATGGATACACATTGAAAGTCGATGAGAAGAGCGATATATATAGCTATGGAGTTGTCCTAATGGAACTTCTAACAGGAAAACGACCATTAGACCCCGAGTTTGGAGAATCTGTCGACATAGTTGAATGGATTCGAATGAAGATTCGAGACAACAGATCTTTAGAAGAAGCTCTAGACCCTAATGTAGGCAATTGTAAACATGTCCAGGAAGAGATGCTTTTAGTCCTTCGGATAGCGCTCCTTTGTACAGCCAAGCTGCCCAGGGACAGGCCATCCATGAGGGATGTCATAACAATGCTCGGAGAGGCAAAGCCTAGGAGAAAAAGTAGTAGCACTAGTGGCACTAATGTTATTGACAGAGAGAGGCCAGTCTTCAGCACATCACCAGTCAATGGCATACTGTAAGATAAAAACTACTGCTTTCGAGGCCATCATTTTGTTTGGCTCTTGTTTTGTATGTAAAAGTTTCTTCATTGAATTTGTAATTCGTAATTCTTCCTCAGCCTGGTTGTTTCTGGAGTAAGGAGATGTCCATTCTTATCACTAATGATGTTTCTTCTCTGTAAAGTAGCAAGTTTTCCAATTTCTTGCTAGCAAAAGATGAATGTCAGGACTATCCGGGAGCTCGGCTTCTTTATGTTTCTTTGTTTTCTTTTATAATGCCCAGTAAAGAGAAGAAAAACAAGATGTTACACAATCCACGGCTCAGAGTAAGTTTCCTGAATAAACAATCAACAATGCAAAAGTTCCAGAAGATTCCAAGTGATATACACAACCGTGAAACTTTCTTTCCATTAGCAAGTGTAAAGTACCCATTTTTGCAACAAACTGAAAAACCATATCAGTTAAGCACTCCTTTGATTACAGTATCAGAAAGCACTTTTGGTGAACATGAATTTGTATGTGTAACACAGGGTACCAAGATGCTTCTTGCATCCAGACAAAAGCCTTCTCAGAAGACTGGTATACAGCGTGTGAAAAGTATGAAGCCAAATATAGGAATTCCCAAAAAAAAAAAGAAACAAAAAGCATTAGTCATGCAGCACCAGTCATTACTTGAGCAAACTGCTCAGCCAATGCAACATCTCCTTTCCTTCTCCAAGTCCTCTCCATCTTACAGTAAATAAGCCAGAAATACAATGTAGATGTGCTCACTTTATCTTCCATTCTTTTCCTGAAACCTTGGTCCTGTGAAACAAGATATGAACCAAGAGATGAGATATATGCTATGTCATCTGTAGCATGACATTGCATGATATGTTTGAACATACCAAGTCTATTAACCTCGGATGTCCTCATGATTCTAAGCCTTTTCACAGAGTCAAGAAACATCCTGCACACAAAACATAACCACGATGCGTCAATCATAACAAACAGAGGGACCTTGATTAGAACATCCAGTAGGAAATGGTGAAAAGATTTGAAAAGAACACTCCGACATGTGGTAAGAGAGGGAAAATACTTTAAAAATTAAACAATCTCTCCTAAGTGCTTCCCAGATGTTGATGGGGAGCTTTGTGCCTTAACCTCTAGTCCTGTTTTCAGATGTCATTAAGTTTCACTTGCATTAAATAAAGATACAAACCCCCAGACTTTTAGCATAGAACTTTGATATTGCTGGTAGGGCAGCATCAAGAAGCCTCAAAATATGCAAATGTTTAAGTGACCATTAAGACTAATTACATGAATCGATGCAAAAAAAGTATAGGTTTTCTTTCCATGTGGAGAAATAGAAAGCAATGCAAAAGTTTGGCACAAATCCCAGCAAGATGAAGGATTTTTTTTTTTTTGGTTCATTTATTTTCCTTTTAGAATGAATCTCACTCTGTCAACTAATTCAAGAGCTGGAGATTAGATATTTGTCAGAAATGCCAGTGCTTCAACCATAATGCATAATCAGATCACTTGATCATTTATGCTCTAAATATACCAATTATTGCCATCCAAAAGTCACACTTGGTTCCTGGAAACAAAGTAATGGTGGCAACCAACAAATAAAAGAGTAGAATATCGAAAATATGCCTAACTTGAGTCATGTGTTCCTAGGCACTTTAAGAGGTATATAATGCATGGAGGAAGTCTATAGAATCAACTTTAAGGTTAGATTCCATTAATCAGATTGGATCAAAAATTGCATTTCATTGTGCACAGAGTCACCTCATACAAGTTAGATAATTATCAAGCACCATTTCTGTATTTTGTTCTGAGAGGAGATACATACCTCCAAGGGACATCTCCAACCAGCATCCAATCACCATCTTTGTCTTCATAGGTAAGCACGAACTCAGATGATCCATCCAATAGCTTTGAGGATTCGGTTGCTTCTATCATTATACCGTTCTCCTCTACACTTGATACTAATGATGTAGACATTTTCAAATGAGTGATGTTTACATAAACTCTATCCAAACAGCCAAACCTTGTCATCCAGATCAAAGGATTCCACATGAAACTAGATTTACATTTTATTTAAAATGACATGTACAGAAGATTTTTTTTTTTAATAGTAAACTGTGCAGAAGATCTTTTATAAAACTGTAAAATTGAAAAATCAATCAGGTTTTATAGTTCATTGTATGCTACACTTTCTGACAACAGAAGAACAACTAAAGTTCCTAATTGGAAGAGTTATTAGGAGGCTGAGATATGCATCTGGATCAGCTTGACCACAAGAAGAGAAGAATCTAAAAGTCTGGTACTCATGCAAGTTAATCCTTAATGAGCAAGCTTTTAAAGCCATAAAATGAACACCTAAAAAGTTGGGATGAGCCTTGTGGTTTTGAGGGGTTGAGTTTAAAGCAAAAAAGCACAATGATGAAAAAGTCATTGAATATCTAGACCATGCTAGGAAGGAGACAAACAGCTCACCTCTTGCACCAATAGTTGTGGTTGGTCTATCAAACATGTCCTCCAGTGTTTGGGCCAAGGTCTTATAACAGCTATGAGCACTCAAATCCACTTTTCTTCCAATAGGATCTCCATCCATGTTCACTTTCACAAACGGGGAAGTCTTTGGCTGTGCTTTCACCTTGACATTGCTGTTGCTTTTATTGCTATTACTGTTGGTCATCTCTACCACACTGTTCTCGCTTTTACTTTTCCCAACTGTTGATTGGAATTCTTCAGTGGCAGGTAATTTTGCTTGGTTCACCAAGCTGTTCATTCGATAAGCTCTTATAGGAGGCCATCCCACAACTTGGCTGCCTCGTGAATCAAATTAAAAGGTAAAATGTTAGTGTACAAAAATAATGGCAGTAATAAGTAGCTGCACTCCAGTCACCACAAGGAAATATGTTCACATCAAACCGCAAGAACCACATGGTGAATTAGCCATTATAATTAAAGGTGAGCATGGTCAACAATGCCAGAATACCATATTAAAAGGAAAATAAAGACAATAATTTTTACAATAACGTTAAATTGGCCACTCATGTAGAATGGACATACAAATAGAATGCACACACAATCAAAAAAATTGAGTGCCATTTTAACTGGTAAGTGGATGGGAACAGGAACAGGGCATGCTACATATTCTAAAGTATTACACTATTAGAGAAAATTTTATATGTTATTATTAGAATCCAAATGTTTGTTTATGATATTACTCCTCCCCACCAAAAAATAAATAAATAAATACATTTAAGAATAAAAAAACCCAAAAATATTGGGATTGCTAGATCCAGTTATTTGGAAATGTGGTGTATGCAAAAGGTGCATGCCAGTTCAAAATTCTCCAAAAACATTATATATATATATATATACAGAGAGAGAGAGAGAGAGAGAGAGAGAATTGTGATAACTACACCAACTTATTTAGAACAAAAATGGTACACTCAGAAGTTTGCATGCCAGTTTATTATTGTTTTTTGATACATAGATTAAGTGAATGTTCAAATCAATTATAACTCAATGGTCTGAGGGCCTCTAGTGTAGGATTGTAAGTCATTGACCTTATCAATGCCTAATGATTGTAACAAACACTAACTGGAACAGAAGCAATTCTATGCATGCAGATATTTTGCAAATAGGCTCACATAAGGAGTTGAATTTCTTATCATCCTAGAACTCAACAAAAAAAAATGTTACATGTCCATTGTAGTTGTGGAAACTCCATTATCCATAATTTAGGTGCTTGATTATCCCTAATGAATTCTGTTAGCAAGCAATCTCAAATTGCTGTTCTATGGGCATCTGAACATAACCTTCACAGCTACCAACAACTCAGGAAACAACAAGGCTGACACAAAAGTTAATTGTTAGACATAAAAACCCTTAATCATTGGAGAAGGATGGGGGGACGATCCATGCCAATACTGTTGGTATTGTAAACAATACAAAGTCCATGAAGCTTTGCAGTTAATTTTTCGCACATCAGTGCCCTATCAAGCAAAGAAGACAATATTTTCACCAATACCAGATTACAATTTTCCCTAGCCACGTTCAAAAAATGCAATCCTCCAAAGAGTAAAAAAGTGATTTTCATTTTATTTTGCTACAGCTTCATCTTCAGTTTACCCTTTGAACTTACACATGGTATCTGGACTATGCAGCATCTTTCTTCCCTCCTTTCGCAACCCTAATATCCAACCAATTCATTCAAACAACCCCCACCACCAGTATACCATTCTCCCCTAACAATTTTACTTCCTCCAAAGGTTTTTTTATATTTTCTGTAAATCTACATTGATATTAGATTTTTGCAATCACGATAGGAGATTTCGATATTCCAACACAGAGTATCAGATAGAACAGAGACTAAAGAAAAAGAACCAAGAGAAAAGGAAACAAAAGGTGCATTTTATTTGTGGAATCAGATTCCTCGAAATGCAATATGTACAATAGAGAACTAAGGAAACAGGGTTTTGCACATAGCTACAAGGTAAAAAAACATGGGCATTGGAAAACAAAGACAGATACAGATATATAAGTCAACAAGAAGAAAAGAAACTTATAGAAATTGATCAGAAATACAGGCAACCAACGCAGCAAACCACAAGGCTATCAGTACCTAAGAAAGCTCAAAGATAAAGGGAAAGGGGCGCAACAAAGCTACCTGGCACCACCATTAGCGGGCGGTGAAACAGAACCAGCCGAGAAACTAACTCCGGCCATGAAGGCAGGCGACGATGATGAAGACGACAAAGACAAAGGAGACGAGGCAGCAGAAGAAGAGGAAGAAGAAGAAGAAGGGTTTGAAGCCATGGAAGGGAAGTCTTTAGCCGTCAGGATCCTAGCATATTGACCCCAAGGGGCTAATTTGGACTTGATATCGCCGGAGGCGGCGGCGGCAGCGCCGGGAAGGCTCAGGACGAGGCCCAACTCGAGTTCAGAGCCATCTGGGTAAGTGGAAGACTCCGAGGAGCTGAAGGCCACGGTGGACATCGAAATCGGGCGACTCTGTTTCTTCTGTGTAAACCCGGATTACCCAGTTCCCTCTCTGTAGCAAAAGTACGAAAGCGAGATGCTTGGGAGTTGGGGGGAATAAGACCGAGGCGTTTGGTAGCCAGGAAAGCGAAGGAAAGTCGGGGAAGGGAAAGCAAAGTAGGTGCGTGGGTGGTGGGTGGGTGAAGGGAACAGTGGTTAATGATTACGAGTTAGGATTGGGCGATTGGGGGCCCCACCTGTCGGCTTTGTGCGCCTCACTTCCATTCTTGGTTTCTCCACCTGTCGGCTATGTTAAGGTCTTGTTTGGGTGTTGAATCTTCTGTGGTATGTTGTAATTTTGTAAGTTACAGCCATAAAAGTAATATTTGATAATCAAATGTGTTATTGTATTACATAATAATTATTTGGTTAACATTTTTTTGTTATAGATATATAAAATGACAAAAAATTAATATCATCCTTAAAATGATAAGCTCCATAAAAATTTATTACGTAAAAATGAATTGTTCATAAAAAATACACATTATTTTATTAAACACTGTTTTTTTGAAAAATCAAATAAACCGCAACTATGCTTCAAAGGTTCAACAATGCCAAACAGTTCCTAAAATCATGATAAACCAGGCTGGTCACTCTTCAGGCTTGTGAGAAAAAAGAGATATTTTTAATATTTAAATAATAATAATTATATTTTATGATTTTATACCTTTATCTAGATTTTTTTCTTATTATTATTAAAATTATTAATACGATAAAAATATCTTGACATTTTCTCTCTCATTTTCTTTATCTGACGAACTGATTTTTTTTTTTTTTCTTAAGCATTATCAAACTAGAAAGAGAATAATAAACAGTGAAATTCTAACTAATTTACTATGTAAAGAGAAAAGAGTGAGGAGGAGAAAATGTAAAGGTGTTTTTATCATGTTAAAACTTTTAACATCTGTGCAGTAATAATAAAAAAAATATATAACTTGAAATGTTAAGAAAAATCTTTATTATTTCTCAAATGCCAAGATATCTCAAATATTACTTACTTTTGAAATGATATTTGAAGAGCAACAAAAAGAGTGACTCCCTCTTAAACATTATCTTTACATCAAGCTAGTTTAAAAGAAAAGCACAAAACAAAAACTGGATACATTGATTAGGAAAATGGTGCATTTTTACCCAGTAATTATAATAATACCAAATAGGCAAGTATGGATTCATTCATTTAAAGAACAGTACAACACCACCATCACTCGTGTACAAGTGTGCAGAATGGTACAAAAATTAGGGTACAAATACAAATTCTATTGATCTATGTATTATTGTGTTTCCATGGCCTCACAAATCTAGTTACAGCGCCAATATCAATTCTAACTGTTACAATTCTCACCTTTTTCGAGTTTGCATTTCCCCTCAGAAAACTGAATGCAATGTTGCATCCTCCAAATCATCTTTGGCCTTGAACCTGCAGGATGGATCATGGACCTGCTGCAGCAAATGGCAAATATATGAGAAGTTTGGGAATGCAACAGCAACAGATAAGAAGCATCACGAAGCTCTGGTACTTGTGTGTGGGTTAGAGAAGAACAGCTGCGCGGTGCAGGAGGAAAGTTCTGAGAGAGAGCTAGGATCGTTCGTCGCCCCCCCAGTTGTTCTTTTCCTTTGGCCCGGTAGGCCCTTCCTCGCCATACAGCTCCACCGGGACCTTGTCAAAAATGTTGGCCACTGAATATCGAACAGACAGTGGCAACATGTTGAGAATCTTATCCAGCTCGGTTCTGGAATCATACACGACGGCTGGACCCCATTCTCTCATGTAGTGCAACCATCGTGGCTCGCTGACCACCCCGTCTCCCAGATACTCTGCTGCAATGACTTCGTAAGAGATGCTTGAATCGACGTGGTATTTGCTGCGAGCGGCATCGTTCCTCACTCCAATTCCAAGCTTCGCAGAGCCCTGAATGTAGGTGCCGGGATGAGCAAAGCTTGCATGGCCACTTCTGGATGAGTAGACAATAGCTTTGTTGCCTTCTATGAACTCCAAGTCTGAGGCATCCACCCATTCGCCCCCGCTGTGCTGCGAGAAGTATATGCTCCAGAGCTCCCCGGTGAAGTTGCTTATTCGAAGCGTGAAATGCTCCCAGTCACCCACGTGTTGTCCGATCTTGCCAAACGCGATGCTCACAATTCCAACCTTGAGTGCGGCTGGACCATTGAAGGGACAGAATACCCACATCGCGATATCAGTGAAAGTCCCACCTAAAGCCGGCTTCACATGGACATAGAGGACAGCACTCCCTAAATTGCCATGCTTGATAACACGTCTTCTGTCGTCATTTGGCAGATCTATCCAATAGGTTCCGTCATTTGCCCCGCCGCCAGGTAAATTCGTGCCTCCAGCATCAATGGCCTCTCCAATGGGTTGACCCCTTGTGTACAAAAGGGCACCACTTTTGAAGAACCACGAAACAGAAGATGGCAAGTAAGCCTCATCGGGATGGAAGAAAAGTGTGGGACCATAGTGCCTGATGAGTGCATGAATCTGATCAAGGTTTGGCATTGCATGTAGAGAGGGATTTAAGTTCTTCAAGCATGCGACATCCAGTTCCTGTCCGGGACTCCAGCAGCTACTGCTGAAGAATGTCCCCACTGAAACGCCTTTCCCGTGCATTCCCCGATGAGAAGGTCTGATGTTCCAGACTCGGAATGGTAATTTGGAAAATTTTGTATTCACGCTGAGTATCAGGCGGTGTATTTCACAATTATCAGTTAGATCAGATCGCACGCATCTAACTTCAGCCAATTCAGGCTTGTCCGGCTTGTTTGAAATCACAAACCCCATTGCTTTATAACCTTCAGGTGGCTGAGGTAACCAGAAGAAGCCACATCCATCAAGAGTTTCATCACTTCCATCATCTGAACTCCAGACTAGCTTATAATCAACGGGCTTGAGAAGAGCCGGACGCTTAGCCTGATTCCAAATGCTAGAATTTTTGGTTTCTGGCAAAGCAACTTCCCGTGCCACAAGTACAAACCCATGTAAAGGCCGGTCATTGGATTGGCAGTAGTGACCAAGGCTGCAAAACCCATCAGGCATTCCAACAGGTTTATAGAATGCTACACCTTTTTTCTTGTCTTGCAAATCATGTCCCCAGATATACTCAAAGTCCGTGATTTCAGCTACTTCTATTTCTCCTAAGTTTATTTTTCCAGCAGCAAATCCTTGACCTGAGAGTCAAAAGGAAAACTGAGTCAGAAAGAATCACCATGCTGTGGCAAGTGAGACATAAGAATGAACTTTCCAACTTCCCACAAGGAAAAGGAATAAAAATAGAAAAAGAAAATAAGAGTTAAAACATTCCACACGATTGATCCCCATGTACATTTTGTTTAATCATTCTCTAACTTGAACCTGAAAATATTTAGTCATTATGCCAAAAGCACAATGTCTTTTCTCTAAGTTCCTTTTTTCAAAATAGTGAGAAATTTTTTTTTTTTTTTTTGGGGGGGGGAGAGCGAGAAAGTAGTGATATGGTGGTCTATTTGCAGGTGCACCAGGGAGAGCCTTTGTACAGAGGAACACCTCACTATGGATAGATTGCTTGGGCACCCTCATTATTGAAGAAAGGCAGAACAAAAGGAATGCAGAGAATAGCCCATTCAAATATTTAAGAATATGGATAGTAGCAAAATAATGGTAGTCAACCTCATCTATACTATGACAAAAATCACAACTCATAATCTCCTCCAAATGAGATCAGCTACATGAATTCTAGACCCCCGTTCCATATCATCTTTAAGGCCTTATGTCAACTTCATCTATACTAAAAGGAAAAATGAAAGCAAGCAGAAAAAGTGGCGGCAATACTCAAGAAAAATAACCACCCACATATCATTCATCACAGCAAACTATATGACAAGGACAAGAAAAGTCCAAGTGCTAATGCAGCATTTCAGGGATCAGCAAAGGGGGAGACATCTCAAAATTCTCAGCATGCATAATTACTGAAAGATTTTTAAAAATCCACAGGGAAGACAAACTAATTGGACTTGATGGTTCACCAATTAAAACATCCTGAGAGCATAATTTTATGAAGGATTCAGACATATACATTAAAAAACAAGTGCCATTCTATTTATGAAAATTGAGTCAAATACCCAGGAGTCTAGAAAACGAATTATTTCTTCAATTAAGAAGCAATACGGTTCCAAACAGAGAACTTGGAAGTGCTAAAAGTTTGGTACTCAAAGAAACTCAGAGTTGTCCCTTGAGTAATTAATGAGAGAATGGTGGAAGGCAAAGAGCAAGAAAATTTTTCCTATTGAAATGGTGGTACCCTTTTTTCATGATCAAAAGTTAAATTTGATGCCATATGCCACTAAGAAAGGGTATAAGCAAATAGATGAGTTGTTCTCTCCTATTCCTCTCTTGATGAAATACAATCTCTCAGAACCTCCCCTTTGTCCGTCCACCCCAACTCTCACTAATATGCATACACAGAGATATTCTGCACAAGTGCAACCATGAAACTTGTTTCTTTCAAGAACGCAGATGGAAATGCAGGAGAAGACGTCCTTAGTCAATAGAAAATTACATTTACATATGTATAGGCTGTTGATTAAAATTCGTAACAAGTACCTCAAAGACAATGGCAATGCTGATGAACTTGTTCATTGTGTTGAACCATCCATAGCAGATTGCGAAGATATACCTTTATTACATTGGTTACCGTTAATATGTATACACAGATACACATATATTTACAGATAGTCAATGAAATTTATTGCATGAAGGAAAGAGAAAATTGACTTGAAAGAAGATTAGTTTGGGAATTAATCAAGACAAATATTTTTCTCAATCAAATCGATCCAATGAAGAAGTTTTCATTCACAATCATTGACCATGTCTCGTACAACACAACTGAAGCCACCACAGAATTAAGAACTGGTCACTAATATTTCCGCACGAAACCTTAACGCAGTCTTCTAAATCTAAGCCTTCTAGGAAACCTAGTTTGACAAGTTTTAGCACAGAAGAAAAAATGTAATCCATGCCCAGCCCTAGGAAGAAGACGGAGAAGAAGAAATCGAGCAAAAACTGCTCCAGAAGAAAGAAGGAAACAGAAAAACACAATTTCAATCAACATTTGTAGCAACTGATCAAATTCCTCTTACATGCCGCCGGTCGACATAAAACTATCCAAATTACCACCAAATTGATCAAAACCACAAACGGAATCAGGGAAATCATAAATCATACACCTTGGGGCCATTGCGGAATGGGAGCCGGCAGAGAGAAAGCGTCGGGCAGGGGCGATAAGAAATCGACGATTCTACTCCAATGGAAGCACCGGCAGTCGAACATCGTCGGCACCGAACACGGGGCCTCCCGAATGATGGCATCAACTGTCCAAATCAAATTCAATTCAAGCTTCTGTTTTTTTTTTTTTTGGGTTCTTTTCTGCAAGCTCCGAGGGAGTGGGACCCGTGGCAGCTTCTCGCTTTCTCCCTATTTTATTTTTTCCAGATATATTAGGATTTATTAAATATTTACAAATAATACATAAAAGCAGGTAGTGTTTAAGCTTTCTTTTTTACAAATAATACATAAAGCAGAACGTTTGGCTAGGCTTTAATTTTTTAAGCTTTTAAGCTAGCTAGTGTTTAAGTTATTTATAGCGTTTAATGCTTAGTTTGGCTACTTTTTTAAGTTAGGTAGTGTTTAAACTATTTATAGCATTTAAATTAGATAACTTATAAGCTAATAATATGTTTAGATAAATATATTTTTAAACTATCAGTTAATAGTTATGTATTTGATTTAAAAGAATTGATAAACTATTATAACTTGATAAAAAGACGAAAATAGATATGTTATTGAATAATGTAAAATTTTATTATTAAATATTGAAAAAATTTATATAATTATTAAAAATATATTAATACAATAATATTATATATAATATATTATTATATATATCTTTATTACTATTATATATATAATAGTGTTTATATATATATATGTACACAGTTAGATTGGCCATGGCAACAGGGAAAAGAAGCACGGACGGAGGAGATGAGGGCGACGGACGGCCGACAACCCGATAGGGGTGATGGATAGCTAGCGACTTGATAAGGCGATGTTGCCGATGGCGGTTGATGCAGGTGGGGAGGAGATGGGGGCGACGACAATGGTCGACGGTGGCGGCCGAAAAGGCTAGGGCGACTAACAACTAGAGGTAGAGAGGTAGAGATTGAAGAAGATGAAGAAGAAGGGCATGGCTAGACAGTAGCAAAATATATGAGGGTAATATGGTAAATTCATTTGTCAACACAGTTTATTTTATAACAGCCTTTTGCAAAAGTTATCTCCAACTAGCTTTTACAAAATTGGATTGTAAGAGTATTTATGGTTTGCCAAACATTTTAATCAAATAAATTAGGTAGTTTAAAAGTTAAATTCCTACTTATAGGCAATCAAATTGCCTGGCCAAACTGGTCCTAAGTGTAATATC
The DNA here is from genome assembly GCA_036245055.1 of Diospyros kaki. NCBI lineage: Eukaryota > Viridiplantae > Streptophyta > Magnoliopsida > Ericales > Ebenaceae > Diospyros > Diospyros kaki. Next base: position 40,974,333 of record BSEG01000007.1, on the reverse strand, counting down.
CTAGTATTTTGGAAATAATAGTAATTAATTTTTGTATTTAAAATATTTTTTGACATCCATTAGAGATTATAAATGAGAAAACTAATAGGCTTAGAGTTAGTGGGCTAACTTGAAAAATGAAATGTTAAGTAAATGAGTTTAAAATTAGTGGGCTAAATTGAAAAAAAATGGGCTTAGAGTTAATGGGCTAAGTTGAGAAATGAAAGGTTAAGTAAATGGGTTTAGAGTTAAGAAAGTGGACTTAAATTTATGGACTAAATGAAAGAATGGTCCATTCAAAATAAGATTTAGTTGAAAAATAATTAAAGTAAAAAAAATAATAATAATCAAGGATAATGGGTGAATTAATTGAGAATGTGGGAGACAAAATATAGTGTGAATAAATAATCAAAATTAATGGGTGAATTAATGGAGAATGTGGGAGACAAAATATAGTGTGAATAAATAATTAAAGATAAATGATGAATTAATGGAGAAATGTGGGAGAAAAAGTAGAGTGTGGCCAAAATATCAAAGATAATGGGTGAATTAATGGAGAAATGTGGAAGATAAAGTAGTGTATGGACAAAAAATTAAAGATTATGAGTGAGATTTAGTGGAAAATTAAATAAAAAAATGATAAAATAATAAAAGATAGTGGATCACTACAATTAAACTAAATTTAATTCAACCTCTATAAATAGAGAAAACTTGAAAGGTTTGAGGACTTGAATTAGAAAGAGAAAGGTTGTAAGAAAGAAGGATTTGAGAGTAAGAGAGAGATTTGAGAAAGAGAAAGAAAGAATATAGAGAAAAATTTCAAATCCTATAGTTTGAGTTTAGTAGTTCGTGCAAATTGTGGCAAGAAGCGTTAGATACGCAAATCGAGGTTTCATCACAATATAGAAGAATACCGAATCACTCCATAAGAAGGTAAGTTATCTTCAAAAATTTTTTTAAAAAATTTTGGAAATGTTAGAATGATATTTTAGAATTTTTGATAGTGAAATTGAAAGAGAAAATACATGATTAGTATTTATTATGGATTTTTGAGGTAATAGGTGCTTGAGAATAAAAGAGAAAATAAGAAATAAATAGAATATGGATTTTAAAAATTATGAGAAAATTCCTAGAGCTTGGGAATATTGTTTTAGGAATTATTGTGAAGATAAATTGAGAAAATTTTATGAGAAAGTATTTAATTCATAATCTTGAGGAAATAATAGGAGAAAATTGGAGAAATTAGAAAAAATTAGAAAAATTTAGAAATCTGATTTTCTTAAGTAATTATGATCTCAGGAATACGTCAAGATTCATAATTAAGTACAATTGAAAGTTTGACGCGAATTTTGAAGCAAAATCACGCTAGGGGCAAAATTATCTTTTACAAGGTAAGTGGTACTATTCAACTGAATTTAGTTTATGAAAATGACTTGTAAGTGGTTCCACCAAAACCTGATTTTATGTAAATATTTTCATCATGTTGTCATGATTTGATGTGAACATGTCATGTGAATTGCATTTACATGTATTGATGACAAAGTATGCATATAAGCATGATGAGATTCACGGTCATACGTTGCATGGGTTTGGGATTAGGTACTGGCATCGTTGCTTTGCCAAGGGTGCACCCATACACCCCGGTCTGGCAGGGAGATTGGAAAAATGGCGGGTAATCTTAAGGTGCAGTCGACCCAAATATGAGAGTTATGATGTTATGTGCATTGCATTCATACATATGCATTATGATGTACTCTTACTTAGATGATTCATCATCTAATGTGGGCTTTGCCCCTGGAACATTCAAACGTTCTAGATGAGGTTTGCAGCGAAGACATAGAAGTGGACGAAATATAAAGATGCAAGACATTATGAAGTTATTTTCTGCATTTAGTTTCCGCATGAGGATTCTAATATGTACCAGTTATGTTATGTTCGAAGTCATGTTAAGAAACTTATGTTTTGTTTAAAGTCATATTGAAAAACTTATATCATGTTACAAGTTATGTTTGGAAGACTTTTGTTAAGATAATCTTGTATTATTAATTATGTTGAGACAATCATGTAATATTATTAGCGTTTGAGGTATGTTGAGGTTCGATTCTAGCTTCTGCATTCAATATTTATGTTGATTCTCTTTTGAGATAAATGTATGGAAATTTGGGATGGATAAGAGCAATGATATGATTAGTCGTAGTTTATAGAAAAACAAATACTATCCCACAATTGTCCTAAGTTATAACGCGCTCGGAGAAAATGGGGTGTTACACTAAGTTAGGTAGCATTTAAGCTGATAATATGTTTGAATAAATATACTTTTAAACTATCAATTAATAATTATATGTTTGGTTTAAAAAACTATTACAACTTGATAAAAAGAGTAAAATAGAGATATTATTAAAAAATATAAAATTTTATCATTAAATATTGATAAAAAGACTATTACCCAAACTAGCCCTAAGTTACTGTTATATATATATATATATATAACTAGCGGATCACCCATGCGATGCATGGATATCGTAAGAAACAAAAAAATCGTTAAAGTGAAAGTTGTAAAATTTAGTAGTTACAATAAATGAAAATCACAATAAAAAAGTAAAAAATAAACAAAATAATCATGTTACAATCATGAAAATATAACAAAAGAATTACAAATTTTGAAAGATTTCCTTATATACATTCAAGGGTAGACGAACAATAAAAAGCACATAACTCTATCCCAAAACCATGTAAAAAATAAACCTAAATTAACATGTAATACAATAAGCAATGCGTAAAAAAATACAAAAATTACATGATAACAGGAAAAAAAAAAGAATAAATGATAACCAACCTCTTTATTCTAAAATATGTATTTAAGGGTGGATTTTTTTTTTTTATTTTCACGTGTATTTGTCTTATATATGCATACCACATGAACCCTCAAGGCCTAATTTTTCCTAGTTGCATTCATATCACTCATTTGACAGAATAGTGGTGTTATGTTATATCAGAAGACCAAACTGGATAAAAAAAATAGGATTAAAATTTACTAAATAAAAGTAAAGAAGAAGAGAAAATTTAAGAAGAAGAATTGAGAAAGAAGAAGAGAGGAAATGGAAATGCTGAACAGGAATGAAGAGGAAGAAGAAAGAGAGATATTTGTTTTCTTTTATTAATTTTTCTTCCTTCAAATTCTCCTATTTCTTTCAATTTATCAAATCACATGTCATCATTAAGTTTCCTTTTTTATCCCATGCTTTGTCACACAATCCGAATCTTATTTAACATAATTTTCAAAACATAAATTTAATTTGTATTTAGTTTCCCCAATTCCAACATATAGCACATCTTGAAGTAGATCAATGGGAAAAAATGAGAATTAAATAAATGACAATAATCAATTAAGTTGAAAAATAAAATTATGACATTTAAAATTATAAAAAATAAATTTAAATTAATTAAATTGTATGTAAAATAAAGATAATTTAAATAATCAATTAATTATATAAATAATAATAATCAAAATTTCAAAATTGATTATCCATACATGACTTTATATATTTCTCCTAATAATTAATTACCACATTTAAGATAGGTCAAATTTTTAAAGAAGTAAAAAAAAAAGTTAAAAAATAAAATTATAACATTTAAGTTATATTTAAAATTATAAAAAATAAATTTAAATTAATTAAACTATATATAAAATAAGAATAATTTAAATAATCAATTAATTATATAAATGATAATAATCAAATTTTTAAAATTAATTATCCGTATATGACTTTGCATATTTCTCCTGACAATCAATTACCACATTAAGATTGATCAAATTTTTAAGAAAATAACAAAAAAATAAAGTTAAAAAATAAAATTATAATATTTAAGTTATATATAAAATTATAACATTTAAAATTATAAGAAAATAAATTTAAATTAATTATAACATTTAATAATTATATGTTTGGTTTAAAAAACTATTACAACTTGATAAAAAGAGTAAAATAGATATATTATTAAAAAATATAAAATTTTATCATTAAATATTGATAAAAAGACTATTACCCAAACTAGTCCTAAGTTTCTGATATATATATATATAATTGTTATATATATATTATATAAAGTTCGGTTATGGTAGCAACAATGCAGAAGAGAAGCATAAAGGAGATGAGGGCGATGGACAGCCGAAGACGCGATGGGAGCAGCGGGCAACGACGCGACGGAGGCAACGGACAACCAACGACATGATGGGAGCAACGGTCAATGTTGCCGATGGAGACCGATGTGGCCGACGGTTGCCAGGAAGCATTCGATGGGGGCGACGACGATGGCCGACAGTGGCGACTATAAGAGTTAAAGAAGAAAAAGGCGAGAGACAGAGGTTAAAGATGAAGGACATAGTTGAAAATTAAAAAAAATAATGAGGGTAAGATGGTAAATTACTTAATCAACTCAGCTTATAAATGAGCAACTATTTGCAAACCACTACTACTATAACGTTCAAGCTAGTAGTTAGGCTTTTGCAAAACACTACTGCTATAACGTTCAAGCTAGTAGTTAGCTTAAACGCTGATAAAATGTATCTAAACACCTCACCAACTTTTCTCAATAACTTGTAAGGGTTCAACTTCTATCGTCAAATTTAATATCAACTTATCTTATCTTGTAACTTGTACACTGCCCCAAGAATTCCCCGACGAGTAAATAAGGTTAGCTCCCCAATAGGTCACCCGAAGTGCTGCTGCAAACCGGATGCATCCCATCCCAACAGGGGACGATCAATTTATCTCTTTCAACTTGGATACTATTACCATGAGGTGGTCGGTCCTTGGGGAGGATGGAAGAACCATATTGTCAGCAGAAGGTTTGGCATCTCACCGAGGATCGACTGTTAAATTGATTGACATACGAATACAACTATACAAGTTATAATAATACAAATAAAAGAGCGAACATATTCATCCAATTCATTAAGATTCCACGTAACATACAAATAATACATTTGCTAGCAGAAGGATGATGGGAATTGTTTAGATCCAATTACACAAAACATCCGACTCTAAGGAAACATCTGATTAAGGGGGATGTGCTGAAGCTGAAGCTGAAGCTGAATCACAAAAAACATCCAACACCACATGGCATGGGAAGATGCTAATATAGAAACAAGAAAGAACGAAAGAGTTGCATGTAGCCAGCCAGCCAGCCATTGATAAAACCAGCGTTTACAAGGGCATTCACTAGCTAGCCCGCCCAGCTCAAAATCCCCCCTTGAATTGCATGATAAAAGACAACCAAGGGGCCAACACAAAAAAGGACAGAAAAATTGGAAACAAATGTGTCTCAGACATTCATGCAAAAAAAAATCCACACTACACGACCCAAACCAAAACTACATGTTTCCGCAAAACCATACAAAGGCAACTCTGGCCCTTAAAGACCATGATCCTGACCCATCATCTGCCTCAGTCTAAAATTCTATACTGTGGCTTGTGGGGTAAACTATATGCCCATTTTCAGTACGAACCACGGAAACCATTGCCTCTAGCCTCTTGACTGCCTCCCCTCCCAAAACTCCGCCCTGAGAACCGCCCTCTGAGAGCCTCGGATTGGGAACTTCCTCTGCCGCCCCTCCCCCTTCCTGTTCAACAAAATCCACAGCACAACCATGTCAAAAGAACTGCACCATCATCTTTGTGGTCCACGAGTTACATTTTCATAAATAGATAATCTCAGATAGGTCGCAACCATCACAATTTGTTTAATCAATACTCGGGGATGCCAGGTCGATTTATGATTTGGTGTTAGGCATCACAATGTGCATTATGCATGTACATGATGAGTTCTAATGGCAGGCAATCAATTTGTCCTATTAATCATTAACAACTGAACAAAAAATAAAAAAAATAAAAGTATGGAAACATACTGCCACCTCTTGGAGCACCACTGCTGTTTGCTCTCCTCTCCTCGATATGGACTTGCCTTCCAGCCAACTGTATAGGTGATGCCTACAGAAAGAAAATCAAAAATACATATCAGACAAACTGACTCTTACAGCTTAACAATGTTTCAAACAGAACTAAATCCCGGATAGGGTGATCAAAATGTATCATGATTCAACACAAAAAAGTGGAAAAAATAATTGATTCAAGGTATGGAAACAGCCCCTTTGCTAAACAAGGGTAAGGCAATGTACAACAATAAACCACCCCAACCCTTAGAAACAGGGAGCATCATGCACTCGGGACATCCCTATTAGAAGACAGGGTATCCACATGTTCAATCTCTTCATTTGAATAAAATTCAACCCCTTTGGTATTTTTGAAATCTATTACTTAGAAGAAAAATATATGGGACACTAACATCAAAAAAGTAAAGATAGATCTTGATAATGATACTGGTTTCCACAGCTTTTCTCCTCGTGTACCCATGGTTTTACCAAGGATACTTTTTTTTCTAAGAGAACAAACGCAAAAATGAATATAGGTAACGAATGCAAGAAATTGATTTCCCTATCTCTATCCCCAAAAAAAGCAACCATAAGTTTGACAGATAATCTTGAGATGCGACAAGCCGCAAAAAGAAGTAACATGATCCATAAAAGCTAAAACATAAACGAAACAGAAAATCAGAATAGATCATCCAAACTTGAGAAGAGACAAGCCATCTAATCAATGCCATGGAAACAAAAAAGACACGCACTTGAAACATCAAAATCTTTGGAACAGGACGTCGTAATGAAAACAATCATAATGGGTCCAAACCTTGATTGCATTTTGAACAGCCTGAAGATCTTCAAACTCAACAAAGGCATAGCACACACCAATGTCCTGCACATCAATTGTTATTTATATTCATTTCAAGTTTACACAAAAGACTTTGACTACGAGGCATACAAAAGAAAATAACCTTTCTGTTCCTGATGAACACGCCATCAGGGGTGATTCTCCCAAAGGTTTTAAACTCATGCTCAATATCAGCAGCAGAAATGGTAGGAGGCAAGTTCCTCACATAGACAGATTTGGATTCACCTGAAAAAGTTCAATACAGTAATCACACTGATGTAACAATCATAGCATGCCAGATAATTACTCAAGCAGATGGTAACATAAATTGAATTGAATTTGAAGTCAATCCCAACACCATCTCAGGTCACCAACATACCCCAACTTGCAGACCTCAAAATAAATAGTAGAACAATACACCTGACTTCCCACAAACAAGCATCTATAGCATGCATAATCAACATTCTTCATCTCCCAGGCACTCTGAATGGTTGACCCAACCATAAAACAACATAAAAAAAGCAAAAGAATAATATCCACCAGGCAACTCCCCAAGCATTTTGAAATTTTGAGTATCACTTATTCTCTCTCAAGTTATTTCTCCTTCCCAAAATCACAGATAAAGGCAGATGGAACTTGAAGTTTAATATTTCAATCAAAGAACTTGCTACTAGGAACAGCTTTACCAATGTCATACTCCTCATATTGAGTCTCAACCAACATTCAAAAATAAGCTCCAAATTCAGATTCAATTTGTCAGGCAATAAGATGTAATAAAGTAGCACTACCACAATAGATTAAACATATCTTGTATGAGTCATATCTACAATTGTGCCTTACTTTGTTAGTCACAAACATTTGAGTAGAGTAGGATAAAAAGATATTATTGTCAAATTTTGTAAAACTCAGAAGACAAACAATGAAAAAAAGATATAAATGAAACAAAAAAGAAAAGACAAAATTACCTTCTTCTTCAAGTGATGGATTTTCATCAACTGCCTCATAACTAGGCTCGGGCAAATTGGTACGTTGTGCAACTGGCTGTGGCTGATGCCATTCAGAAGCAGGTGGGGCATTCTTCGGAAAAGATGGCCGAGAAGAAACAGACGGAACAGATTGCCCTTTAGGAACTCGTAACTTTTGAATTGTCAAAAAAAGAAACCACATGAAAAACAAAAAATATTAAACCAATGTCAAGGCATAGAATAAATTTTTTTAAATCAGTAAGCAATGAATAAAACAATCTAAACACTAGAAAAATCTCCCAATTTGATAGTTCCACTCTAAAAAATTCCCACGCTGAACATGTTCAAAACACAAATCTATGGATTAGCCAAAAAAATCCCAAATTTATAATCAGAATAGATATCTAGTTGTAATGTATAAACACACATCAGAATAGGTAAAAACAAGGTAATCATAACCACCAATAGCAAGAAAGATTGCACGCATGAGTAGGGGTGGAATGTTATTTTAACTGCATAGGTTGCACAAACAAAGAGGTTCAAAGTATTACCTGTATCCATAATGTACCTTATTTGACATTAAAAATCTTATTCAACTCTAGCGTAGAGACACAGTAGGCATAGAAGGCTCAGAGATTGAAGAAAAGCAAAGTGCAGAGAGGATATACAGAGTATGGAGTAGCAACATACTATTGAAGCATATGTTAATTTTTCAGGCTCCCCAACAGGTTCCTCAACAGACTGAACAGGTTCTGGCATAACTTCTGGCACATTTTGAAGCAAAGGCGGAACTTCTTCTTCAGGAGTTTCCTCCAATACAGTAACAGTTTCAGGAGCAGAACCTTGTGGTTCCTCTAGCTCATTTTGATACTGCTGCTGATCCTGCTCTTCAAGACCATACTCGTCAAGTTGATCATCCCCTTCTATATGAACTGAGTTCACATACTCACTGGCCTCGTCTCCAAACCCATACTCAGTCACTGGTAAACCGTATGTGTTAGCCCCACATAAATGAAATTCCAAAAGTGTGTATATGCGTCCGTGTGTGTTAGCAAATATTGAATTTTTAAAATCCAGATTAAGTGATAATACCTGGTGGCTCTGGAAGAGGACTTGAGGAAGCAATCTGGGGCTCAATTTTGCTTTCAGAAAATATAGATCCCGTGGACTGAGGGACCACATCTTCATTAATAAAGTGGAAGATGTCATTCAGAACAAAGTAACCTTTGTTCTGTGGTGCAAGCAAAAACGTTTGAACAAACTTCCTCCTGCCACTAAAATCCTTGGCTCTAACAGAACCTGAAACCACCACAAGAACACCTCCATTCCAAGATTCGAGAGAGTTTATTGTCTTGACCTCAATTCCCGTAAAATTCAGTGACATGACAAGTGCATGAATTTGCTGCAGAATATAAAAAGAATGTTTTATTCCATGGATCACACAGAAGCCACAAATGAAAGTTGAATCAAATAAGCCAAATGCATATAGTTCCTGGAAATATAGGGAATAGAATTCAACCATACAAGAAGGTGATCCCTTCAAGCATAAGAAATAACAAGGATGAGATATGCCAAATTTTCATAAATGTGGAAACATAAGATTCATGAATCTTACACAATTAGAACGTACTGTTATTGTAAACAATGTAACTTAAAAATTACACATTTAATAAAGCACTAAGTGTACTAAATTATTTCTTGAAATTAAATTTCAAAAACTCTAGCTTTGACTTCAACTTGTAAAAACTGGTTTCTTTTCCTCATAAAAGAGCCATAGGAAAGAATAAAATTTAAGACCACACTTTGGATTGCCAAGTTCACCATTTTGGATACAATCTTCCCAGTTAATAAAAAAAAAAAAAAAACATTTGGGAATGTGGGTATAAATTAAACTCGATGAGGTATAGCACCCTCAGGGGTAATACTGGATTGGCTTCCAAACAAAGCACGTCTGAAGTCTTTGCAAAAATGATACATGTTCAAGAATCATCTACCACTAAATTAAATTATTAGAACATGTTAATTTACCCATATTTTTGTATGCCAACAGATACCACAAGCAAGAATGCAACACTGCCTTTTTTGAAAAGCAAATAAAAATAGCAACTTATGGTACATAATATTCATCACTACTCTCCACAATATATACATTCACATTAATAAAGCAAATAGGATTTCTAGATCATAAGGGATGTTGCTTACTTCACAACCAATAACATGAAACTGTGAAAAATCAGATTTGAACAAAGAACAGACACTCATCGAATTTCCAATAACAAATTGTTGAATAAGAATGACAAAGGTCCTGGTCTCAGCAACGCGGCTGCATCCTTTCTTGGAACCCATTGCTATACTCATTAGGAACAAGAAAACGGGAGAGCCCCTCACAGCCCTTGTTTCCTTAACTCGAAGGCAAGGTCTAGCACTGGCATGTTCCTTTGACAACAAAAATCAGACAGAATACAGAAACACATACCACAGGATCTGAACATGTCAAAACAAATCAAATAATAACAACATCAAAAGTGAATAGCAATGGGGCGTTCTTTTGAATTAGCGGGTGAGATAAATCCAGTACAAGATTATTACCAACATTCCCGAAGCAGACTCACTTGAATCCCCATCAACCAGCATCATCGAGCTTGCGTCAGTGTAGAAGCGATGTGCCAAATCCGGTTGCCGTTGAAGAACCTGATAGTACTGTCCAACGAAGTACGAACCAACCTGAAAACCAAAAACACAATCACAAAAAAAAAAAAAAAAAGAAGAATCAAAATACTATAGAAAACACCGCACTCAATCAATCAACAATCATGAAGCTTCGACAAAATCGACCCACCTGAACTGCAGTAACGGGAGCCGCGAACCCGCTCGCCATTGGCGCTCTCCAGCAGAGCACACAACGAAAAACCAAAACCCGGATCGTCAAATCCGCTGTCCTCTCGGAACAACGAACGGATCTCAGATCGCCACCGAACCAAACAAACAAAACCCTAGGGGTCTCAGATGCCCTGGCTTCACAAATGGATTAAACTAACTGTATTCTATTCCATATATCTTCGTACATAAACATCATCATCAAACTCAAAACGAAGTCTCCGTCCTTATCCTGTATTCTTCTTCTGAGAGAAGATGAAGACAGACCTGGATCTCTACCGTGTACACAGAGAGAGTGAGAGAGAGGAGAGAGAAGAGAAGGTTCACTACTAATTGGCTTCTTTTTTAAAGTGGAGGAGGCTTCATCGTAAAAATACCCCCAAGAGAATCCTGACCGTTGAATGCGGAGCCTGATTGAGCTACTCACAGATGATCATGGCCGTCCATCATGCGTTGATTGATGATATCGCCATAGCGTGCGCGCACCACGTAAGACGCGCCACTGCGACGTTGAAGAAAAAAAATTGTAATTTCCACGTTTTAACGGTCATATTTTTTATGATATTAATATAATACATATATATATTAAAATATTATTTAAACACTCGAGTTGAATATATAGCACACTCTATACCGATATATTCTATCCATTTTGCATTAATATAAAATATTGGTATAAAATATTATCATAAATATTAAATTTAAGTTTTTAAATAATATTTTTATAATCCTTTGAGGTAGCTCAATTGTTCTGTAAGGACGATGAATATTGTAAATTTATGATTTTGATTGTGTTTGTCTCAGATTATATATTTATTATGACTATTCAAATTATTAAATTTTAAATTTTAACTTATAATAAATCTATTTATTTATTTAGATTGACGATCAAATGGATCATAAGTTTATATAAAGGGTGAGATACTCTGAATTCTTAACCGAAGACTCATTAAGCGACAAAAATCCCTCCATTCTCCATATCACAAAAAAAAAAAATTACAAATATATAATGGATAAAAATATCACAACTGAAATTTAAATAATATTTTTAAAAATTCTGAGTATGAAAATGTGTGTTGTAAATAATTTTTTATATTATATAAATATTATTAAATATCATACACAAAAATATAAGTGAAAATATTTTAATTAAATAAATTAAAATTACTCGTTTGATTTAATTCAAACGGTAGGTCAGTTCAATTCTATTTTTAAATTTAATAATTTTAATTATTTTATTTTAATTTAATTCAATCTCTAAATTAAAAAAAAAACAAAAATAGTTAAATTGATCAAAATACTAGAATCAACGTCATTTTTGCACTTCATTATTTTACTTCTAATTTTTTTATTTTTTAAAAAATTTTCAATCTATACAATTTTTTCAATTTTCTTTATTTTCCAATTTATTCATTGTTAATTCTTTGAAGAAATATTTATAATATCAAAAATTATTGCGCAAGCCCATTAACGTTACTTAGGAAATATTTTTATAAAAGATTTAAAAAATTTAACAAAAATCCTGTTTTAGTTTTAGAAATCATTATTAGACAAATATATTTGGTCTTAATTCTTAGCCCTAAAAGATAGTCTTACTGCATGAAATAACCACAATAATGCAAAAGATTTCATACGATAAGACTAAGATTCAGGACTATAAAGTACAACCAAATGGCATTATCTCTCAGAGAATAAGCCAAAAATCAAATAGTAAATGGAAATACTACACAAACTCAAGTTTGACACTTGTAATGACACTTTGCATTGATGGTTAGGTACTCATCGATAAATATCTAACCATTAATTTTGCGGGTCAAGTAGAGTGTCAAAACTTTAGCATCCATGTAGCATTTTCGGATAGTGAAGGCACAGGCAGTTTGAGCATCTGTTTCATTGTCCCAACAGGTCATCTTCCATTTTACTACATTCAACAAAAAATCTTCTGAAAAATCCAGCAGCCAGCCGACCCATAAGACCAGACATGAGTAGAGATTCAAACACAGTTTCGGGTGCAAACTGTATGCAAAGCAAACCTGATGATGAATCATCATTTTAGCTTTTCCCACAACAAAAGCATCACCTCAGGCTAAATCTGCAAGATGTACAACTGAGTTTGTCATAAACTTCAATACACCCTAAACCCTAAGCTACCAAACCATCTACGGTCAGTCCCTATCCCTTTCTACCAGACGATCAGCTTTCATTTCGCCCTAGTTATGGCATATTCTAAGCTTTGCATGAAATATGATAAGATCAGATCAGCCGAAATCAAACGCAAAAACAACTTCACTACGTCACTCTGATAAGATCAGTCCAGGAAACCAGCAGATGCCAACTGACGTTGGAAAAGGTTGCAGGTGGCAAAAATTGGAGTGAACCGACGTGTCGTTTCAATAATAACTGCCATAATAGGCCTGGGTACCAACCGAGGCAGGTTGCTGTGCTGGAGCCACAGCTGCTGTTGTTGCTGATTGTACATAATTTTGCTGGGGATAGGCCTGCTGAGATTACAAGCAAGTAACATTTAGTATGTTGTCCAAACAATAAAATCTTAGAAGTAACTTTGAAGGGAGTACAAGTCGAGGGAAATATGAATGATAGGCATAAACCATGATTATGCGCCAGTACTATAGCAAGAAATGATACGATATACCTTTATAAGATTCCACAAAAATCAGTTTGAGTATCGTAGGTGTTCACAATGCAGGTGATGCTATCTTCATTCTTAGGGATCAAAGAAATAATAGAGGAAAAGCTTTATGAATATAAAGACGGAAAAAAATGGACACCAGGTCAAGGGCCACAGGCCTATATAAAGCCATGCCTAGTTTTAAAGTGTATTCACTGTAAATTCTTAGTACAAATGCTTGACTATCCAGCAACACACAAAGGGGCACATAAACAAAATAAACCTAAGCTATAACAATAATTATCAAATCACACGCCCTGTATAACATTAACTCCGTCCAGTTGCAGAGTGGCATCTCAGACCTTGCTACCAGAACAAGGATAGGAGATTTGATGTAAGAATGCTTCAGCTCCTCCTGTCCTGTCCAAAATGCTCTTGGACAATATTGCATTTTGTGTTAGGCTCTTTTCAGTGTTATTTGGACTCGGTTCTCTTTGGACTATTACTTCCTTTGTGTAGCTGTGTCCCAGTGTCTTCCAGCATAAGAATTAAATAACTGCAGCAAAAATACAACCAGCTCCACCATTATACCCAAGACCACATAATAACGTGGTACCCTCCCAGCTACACCCCTACCCCAACTAGCCATAGATATGGAAAACAAGGCCCCAGAGGTCAAGGGGTAGTGATCCCTATTGACTTGCAGCCAAATATTCATATCAGAAATAAGGGAGAAGTGAAACCCAAAAAGGTGAATAATGTTGTAAGGATAACCAACTGGCAAAGAAATCCCATTCCAGACAACCAGTACCGACCTTAATCTTGAGGAATTTCTTAAAACTGAAATGTTAGTGTCACTTTCCCCAGTAATCTAGGACCCATGCTACAGAAGTTACAAACTTATGTCAACTTTTTGGGCTACGACCTTTGGATAGGGAGTTAAGTTCTATAAGCAATAGGTATACTAAACTAAAGTCAATCTTTGGCAAGACTTGATGATACAACAACAACAACATATCCAGCCGTTATTCCACTATGTGGGGTTGACTACATGAATTCTAGACTTCTATGTGGGTTATATCCCAACAGATAGTTTGTCTAGAATTCATATTTGGATCCGACTAAGTTTTACGCTGGCTGTCGACTACCTAACGCAACCCTCCTCTTTTATCCGGACTTAGGACCGGCAGTGGATAATATCCCCTGGCGGAATAATGATGATTTCAATTTTGGCAAGACTTGATGATCTGTAAACAAATATCTTACGGTTAACAACTACCATGCCAAAATTGATTCTAGTAAAGTTAACATGCACAACACAACTTTGTAAGTTACCAACCATAATACACAAAAAAAAAAAAAAAAAACAAAAAAAAACAAAACAAAACAAAAACAAACAAACAAACTTGAGCTACCTGGACTGGATATGAAGGAGGATAAGCACCATAAGCAGCATTCTGGGGCACTGACGTTGGTACTTGAGGATTTGCATAGCTGCTCCCATAACTACCATAAGCACCAAATGCAGCCTGAACAACAAACAATGATGACAATTAAGAATCACTTGCTAAATCAGCCATGAACAAAATGGAATCTAGACATATGCAGTAATTGACTACTACAGAAAGAAAATGAACAGAACTAATATGTTTCCATAAAAAGCCAAACAAGAATCCAAAATGCTAAATTCATTATGATCCTCTCTGTTTATCTTCACAAAATTCTTAAACTGTGTTCAAAAAATAAAAGGTAACACCCAATTCTGCATTTTATTTGCTTCTATTTGAAATTAAGTAATTTGTCCATCCATTCAGTAGCAGAATGGGTATCCTTGCATGAAACAGAATCAAGTCCAACTGAAAACCAAGTACACATCAAATAAAAATGTAATATAACAATACTCAAAATAGATAAAGGTAAAATAATAAATTAGTTAAGAGAAACAATAGCAATAAATGTAATAAATAATGCATGATTCAGTTCAACGTGAAGCAAATCTAAATATTACCTGTTCCACAACTTAGACAAAGTGTGGGTGATCCCATCAGATAAACAAGTGGTCCTTTGTACTAGTAGAAGAAAAATGCCACCAGAAACAACCTATTATCGTGCCTTGCTGATAACTATGTTAAACATAAGCACCCACTATCTTTGTCACAGACTCTTCTATTCCCCTTGCACACCCCAATCTACCCCACATATATTTATATATATATATATATATCAAAAAGTAAGGCTACAAAATGCGTTCCACACCACTTAATTAACATTTTGATTCACTAAATTAACAACAGTTTTTTTTTCCCTTTTTTGGGTCTCTGTAGCTTCCATTTAATTTCAACTACATGTCTAAATAATAACTTACTAGTTTTTTATAAATAGCAATAAATTCTTTATTACAAAATTATATTTAATATTTCAATAAGAGCCCACATAATCACACTAACTCTTGAATACATATCTCAATATCCTCAGTTTAAGGATTTAAAAGACACCCACACAAACATCAGTACTCAATAATTACACCTTAAAGTCCACATAACATAGACCAGGAAGTGAAAGTATTTACCTGTTGTTGGGTATAGCCAGGATTCCACTGTTGCCCCTGGGCTTGTGTGACTTGTGGCCAAGCTTGGGGCTGTAAGCCATACCCTGCAACCCATTGGTTTTGTGCATTTGGATACGCACCCATAACAGATGGGGCCGTTACAGGAACAGCAGAGTATGATTTCGCTAATTTTGTTTTGTCTGAAACAAGAAAGTCCTCCGCATTACGCTTTTTTGACTCCGACGTGCTCTTGTGGTGTAAGAATAGCTTGGCATGCCGATCATCAGCCCTCTTTATAGATTGTGCATCACCAAAGAGATCCAAAAACTGCAAAATCAATTGTTGGCAATTGGCTCAACAAAATTCATGCAGATATATTTTACCCAGACCCAACAGGGAAGGGAAGGACCACACACCATATCATAAGGAGTTTCCTTTTTCAAATGAAATGACAATCCAATCAAATACTTAAAAGTTTAGATCTGCCAATTTTTAAGGAACAGAACAACACCCACAATAATCAGACTGAACACCAAATCACCAGGAACATCTTGTCATGACCCAAGGGTATAGTAGTAATAGATATTAGATGTATTTCCTTTTAGTTGTACTTTGCTGTAGCAGTTTGTACCTTTTAGATTGGAACAGCCTATAAATAGGCTGTATAACTTAGAGAATGTTATGTTTTTTATGATAATTGAATCTCAGATTTCCCTCTCAATTCTCTGTTCTCTCTCGATCTCTCCTGTTCTCCCTCAGTTCTGTTCGTCATCCCTCCCTATCTGTTCTAATCTCCCTCCATTGCTGACTCTATCTTCCCCGATTTCCTTCCAATTTCCTAATCAAAACCTAGGCGAACCCCAGGATCCTAGCAATTTGGTATCAGAGCTGACTGTCCCTCGGCTGTGAGTCAGGCAATCTCCCAGGTGATCTTAGCAGTGATCTGTCGAATTTGGGGTGAGGCAATCTTAGCAGTGATCAGTCGAGGTCGAAGCAGAGCATACAATTCTCAGCTGTGAGTCCTGCAATTTTAGGCAAAGCAGGTCTTGAAGGCGAAGCTGCTCCAGGTGATTTTAGGCTGTTGCACCAAAGCTGCTGGCTCTTGGTTGTTAAAGTGAGATTGAGGCGAAGCAGGAAGGCAAGTGCTGGAAGCTGATAGAGAAGCATAGCCAAGCGATTTTAGGTTATTGATACAGAGCGGCTGTGATTACGAAGATTCTCAGCTCAGATTTGAAGGCAAAGCAGAGCAAAGCAATTCTCGGCCCAGATTTGAAGGCGAAGCAGAGCAGGTTGAGTTTCGGCGGTTAATTGAGCGGTTCTCAATTACTGAATTCCAATCTAGGCGATTCAGGAAGGAGATTTCTGAAGAGGAATTCCAGCGAAATTGGAAGCTGATAGTAGGAAAGAGGAACGAAAGAGAAAATAGGAAAATGTGGAAAAGGAAAAAGAAAGAAAGGAAAAAGAGAGGAAGGATAAACCAAATAGAGAAAACAGGGATTGGCTGAAGCAACGGGCCAGTCGTTGCAAGTTCTTGGAGACAAAAACTCTCTGAGGGGGAAATTGTCATGACCCAAGGGTATAGTAGTAATAGATATTAGATGTATTTCTTTTTAGTTGTGTACTTTGCTGTAGCAGTTTGTACCTTTCAGGTTGGAACAGCATATAAATAGGCTGTATCACTTAGAGAATGTTATGTTTTTTATGATGATTGAATCTCAGATTTCCTCTCAATTCTCTGTTTTCTCTCGATCTCTCCTGTTCTCCCTCAGTTCTGTTCATCATCCCTCCCTTTCTGTTCTAATCTCCCTCCATTTCTAACTATATCTTCCCCGATTTCCTTCCAATTTCCTAATCAAACCCTAGGCAAACCCTAGTATCCTAACACATCTTTTGGAAGTTAATCCAAATAATCAGGCCTTTTTCCAAATACTGCAAGCAACGAAAATTAGATACCTAAAAATGTAAAAACAGAACAAAGTAAAAATCAGAAAATGACTCAATCCAGGACTAACCCAACCTCTAGATCACCGAACCAGCTTTGCAGAGCACGTAAATCTTTCCAGGCATAAAGATCAATAACTCCCCCTGACAAACTGAACAAAAAAGGAAAACAAAAACACAAGTGCAAGCAGTCTTTACACACAAGGGAGTGCTAATGAAGGGCAAAAAAACAACTCTCATGCCTATGAGGAGCCCCACAACAGTTTTTACATTCAAAATGATGGACAGAAGCAAGATATAGTTTGAAGTGCCCCTGCTGTAGGCATAGCCACAGATATAATGGAGTTTCAACAAAGAAACAAAGAATGTCACAACACAGACATTCACACTCGGTACAAGGAAATAACACATAAAAAAATATACAAATACCATGATGTTCTCACTTTAAGCTAAACCTCAGTCCAGCTAGGATACTTGCCTTGAGGCAAAAAACTAAGTGTTGGGCACAAAAATGAATTCAACAAGCAGTTTAGGCAGTTGAAAAAGAGATTAAGAAAAATATAATGACTGCAGGGGGGTGCCCGCATTCAGAAACCCTACAGTAATTATCCTACAAAAAGGAAGGGTAAGTTATATACAAATACTGTGACAATCAAGGGAAGTGAATGACAATGATATATATACACCTATATATTATTTTTTATGGCAACCTAGTTGACAAAGCAACAAAAGTGGAAGACATAGATAGCTAAGAAGCATAGACACGGACATGAGACAACATTTTTCAAAGAGGTAGGACACACCATGAACAGGATATGTTAATTAATAGAAAGAATTTTTTTATATTTCTAATGGCATAATAACGTATCAAAACTATATTCCAAACTCATAACTATGCATTTAAAATTAATAATTCAAATTTCCAAATGAATAACTCTAATTTAATTAGCAACCAATTCACAAGTCATTACTCATTTCAAATTCAAACACAAAAAGGTCCAAAACAAGTATGTAAGATTTAAAGAAAATACATACAAGAGCTAGGAAATAAATAAATGCAAATTGAAGAGAATGCATGTGTGAAGAGTGTGAAAAATGAAGAGTGGTGCAATGAAAATGTGGAAAATTGAAGAGAGATGCAATTGCCAAGAAAACAAATAGTAGTCATTTCAAAAAAAAAAAAAAAAGAAACCTTATTTTATAATGTCTTCGAAGTCTCCATAGAGGGGACACGTGTGTCCTATGTGTGTCCCCTCCCATGTCCTGTTAAAAAAATTAAAAAAGTGTCAGACACGCCCTGTGGGTGTGTCCAACACATATTGGTGGCATGTCGGAGTGTTCCAACACGCCGGAGACACTTGTACAGCAGCCCCAGGAAGTATCTGCGTTTCAATTGATAGGTTAGTAGGGCAGGGCCAACTAATGTTGGTTGAGAAAAAAATGGCAGGACAAATATGGAGACTTGAGAGATAGATGGGAGAAGACATAGAAAGTCATAAAAGTACTAATACAGATTTAGGACTCAGAGAGGACACAAAACATGAACCATTATTTTTTCACTACGACAGAAAAGTACATACGTAAAAACCCTGCTACCAGAAATGAATCTATCAGCAAATGGAAAGCAACCTGCCAAATTCAGCTCAAACAAACACATGATCCCACACACCTTTAACCATCAACACATGCAAGTTAAGAATAGCATAACAATCCCAATGCACAACAGAAAAGACTTACACATTTACCTGACAAAATTTTCATAAATAAATATTTAATCAACTTCATGAACATATCTATAGCAGTGCGCAACATTAATTGATGTAGTTGCCAGCCAATAATGGAACCCGTATAAAATTCTATCAAGGAAAATTCTTTCAAAAATGGCAAATCATCACCTCCAAAAATATACTAGATAGCTCTTCTCTCTCAGCAAAACTTCCAACATTTGGGTTATCAGGGGTAGGAGCTACAAACTTCTCAACCAGTGAATCTAAATACCCAATTTGCTTTGGAGGTGGTTGAATTGATTCTAAATGAATCAAAGCCTGCACATAACCCACAAGGGAGAAAAGCAACAGGTAAGTAACAAAATTCAACTGTAAAGATAAAGCAACACAGTATAGAAAAACATGCTTGAAAGGCAACAAAAAAAAAAAAAAACCTCCAAAAGCGGTTTTGATAGCTGGATGTTCTCAAGTGCCTGAAGAAGAACTTCTCGAGCTTTTTCAACATTGACAGGAACCTATACCCCAAACATAACAAGAAGTAATCATAAAAGTCAGAACAGCAGTAATAACTTTTGCCGCAAAGTGAACAAAATGACAAAGAGGTATCTGCCGCAAAACCATAGGGGAAGTACAAGGATGACCATCAGAACAGAAATACTTTGTTCAGAAATTTCACATGTACAAGATTTCACATTATACTAACTAGGCAAAGACGCATCAGCCACAAACTGATGGGGGAAATTTGAGCATGTCCAATATTTCATTTTCAAAGTATGAAAACATTTTCTAAATATCTCAAACTTATTATAGACAACGAATATATAATCTTGCCAGGGGACGGCTGTGGCTATAGGCAATAGTAGGTGACCCAAAATACAGATAAATACTCCAAGCAAAACCCAGAAACTTATAGACTTCAAACTTTCTTGCAGACACTTGGCAAAAACATAAAACAACAGAGTGGAGAAAAAGAAACAGAAAATCTGAAAAGAAGCTATCACTGAAATAGGTTAGATTTAAGAATATTTTGACTGTTGAACACCAAAACCACCCATGGCCCATGCACACTCAAATCAGAAAAATTATGAGCAAGGCATTATTTACTTCAAACATTTCTGAGTCCTATGTAGGTGGCAAATTCTTAAGCAGTTTTGGTGTATTCAAGCAAAGGTACCTTGACATATACCATTTGCAGATGACATTATCTTGGCAGGAGAAACAAAAGAAGGTGTGAATTCTAAGCTCGAAATAAGGAGTAATACTTTAGACCCTAGATTTTTTAATTAAGTAGATAAAAAATTGAATATATGGAATGAAAGTTTAGTAAAAATACAAGTGTGGATGATGTTATAGTAAAACTTGAAGATCAAGTAATCCCAAGAAAAAGATCATTTTATGTATTTTGAATCAATCATCCAAAAAAAAATGGAGAGATTAACGAGAATGTTACTGATAGAATTAAGATAAGATGGTTAAAATGGAAAAAAGTATCTGAAATTTTATGATACTGTAAGGTTCGTTGGAGCTAAAAGAATAATTATATAAAGGATTATAAGACCAATTTTGTTGCATATACAAAACATGAGTGTGGCGAATATGAGAATGTTACGACTGATGTGTGGCAATTAAAGAAAAAATATAATTAGAAAAGAGGTTATTCGTAATAAAGTTGAAGTGGCACCTATTGAAAATAAAATGCGTGAAACATATTTAAGATGGTTCGGTCTCACAAGAAGACAACCAACAAAGAAGCCTGTGAGGAGAATGGATGGAATAAAGCAGGCTTTTAGCAAAAGAGGTAGATGAAGACCAAGAAAAACTTTGTGGGAGACTTTTAAATATGATACAAATTAAAGAGCCTTAAAAAAGATAAGGCCATAGATAGAAATGATTGGCAAACTAAAATTCATGAAGCAAACTATAGATAGTGGGACTACGACTTGATATGTTGGTATTGAATTTTCAGAGACAAATGAAAAATGGTATCTTCAAGAATACATGAAACAGTCCATAAGTTGGGGCAAACGAAAAAATAAAAACATATCAATGAATTTGCTACTAACATACAAAAGAGTTTGCCACCAAGTGTAATATGGCCCTTCTCTGCTGTGGCATGAATGCATATAGAGACACAATCTCACTCAAGCATGCTATTTAAGCTTTCTGCCTAATTGTCTCCCTTAATCGTTTCTAATGGGGCAAAATTAAAATAATACTTCTTTCTTGACAAAATGAGCATAAATTCATTAGTATTATATAAATATATGAGCATTACATACCAAACGTAAGAACCGAGAATATTGTGCAAACAAGAAAGGCAGAGTTTGTGAATATTCTTTCCCTCTTTCAATAGCAATGGCCTGTTCATATACTGAGAAAGCATCGTCCAGGTTTCCCTACAATATCAACAAAACAAAGAATCACAAAATGTTATGTGAAAATAATTCATGGAATCTTAAGCCGTGAGTTTTAAGCAATCTTACCAGGCGGTGTTCCATGTTCGCATGCTTAATAATAGCTTCTAAAAGACCAGGGGAAATTTCCGTGTGGACAAGTTGATAGGCAGCTCGGGCTCCTACGATATCCCCATTATGCTCTTTAAACCGAGCGGCAAAGAGATGAATCTCTGGTTGTCTCTGTTCAAAATGGACAATGAATCAACAAACATGGGAGAAATATGGTACACTAAGATAAAAAGTGCAGAAACAAAATATATTCACATTTGGGGCTAGAAATGTCATCAGACTATAAACAAGTTATATTTGCATGATCAGGTAAGTATGCTCAAGTAAAATTTAAAGAAATAACAAGACAATGATGATTCACTATCACAATCCAATCCCACGTAGGTATAATTACTGAAGAGGTCTTGGGTATATTACTTAATCCCATGAATCAAAAATGACTTTTAGCTAGCACTTTCAAATGAGGATCCCTGATGTTACAAGTGGTATCAAAGCTAACCCAAAACCACTATTGAGTAGAAGGGGGACAAGGAAGTGTTTCAGACTGACTTGAGTCAAATTGAGATATGAGGTTTCTAACCTAGTGATGTCGCTAGAAATTAAAGGAAGAGAGTTTGTCACAACCCAATCTCACGTAGATAGTCTACTAAGGAGGTCCTATAACCTTCAGCTAACACTTTTGAATGAGGATCCATGGAGCTACATTCACATTTGAGGAAAGGGTCATCATCTATCTAGGCACAAGTTATATAAAGATACACACATCTACGGTAAGAAAAAATTGTTATTGTTGTAAGCATTTACTGTCAAGAAAAATTGTTATTGGTGTGGGAATTTAATGTCTAAGCAAAATTGAAATAAATTACACCACAATGACTTAAGAAAATATAGAGAAGTTGTTAGAAGATATAGAGAAGTTGTTCGAATCATGCAACACCTTCAAACTTCCAAATCAATTTAAAACATCTGTACTGAATACTTACAATATGGTAAGCTAACATATAACCAGTTCACAACCCCAAAATTTGCGTACAAAACAGTGATGTAATACCCAAATAATAGATTGTAGCTTTGGTAGGTAGTAGCCATAAGAAATCAAGATACTTTTCAAATTTTTTGCAAGAACTAGGAAAAGTAAAACAGTATGTTCAACACATTTTCATCTTTGTCATGGTTTTACCATTACAAATGTCATAACGCATTTTAGTGAAGGAAGGTATCAATCAAAGGAGGCTCCTATTACTTCATAATTAATAGCGTCAGCAAGAAGGTCATTTGAAGATTCATTATAAAAAAGACGTTAAATAAAGAGCAGTTTATGGATATTCAACAAGGACTCCAATACATCTGTTAGACATATTAATATCAAATACTTTGTTAGGCCTCAGGAAACCCTTAGCATGTTCGTCATCAGAAAATACTAGATGTGATAGTGCAAATCTAATACGTGTACGGATTTGCTTATTATGTGGGGTATGGGGGGGACTGAATTCTATACCTTAACAAAGACTTGAGTAGCACACTCAAGTGCATTATTTGCGAGATCCATGCTTCCACTTGCCTCCATGCATAAAACATACCTTATCCAATACTCAGGATAGTTTGCACAAGCAATTAAACATCTTTCATATAATTTGACAACCTGATCCACACAAGTGACATCATTGGTTAGTAAGCACTAAGGCAATGTTGCATGAACTAAACAATGATAACAATAAACAGAATGAACCAAGGTGAATGCACAAGTACTCCGTTGACGGAACAGGGAGGCCCCTCAAATACGAAAGGAGGGACCCTCCTTGCCTGACAGATAGATGGTTAGGAAGTAAGAACAGACCTGCATGCATAACATTGGAATTTCAAAACAAGCATTTTACCATACAACACATCATGAACCCAGAATGTCGACTCACAAATGAAGGTTTGAAATACTTAGCCTTATAGAAATCAAAAGGAACCGCCCATGCTTTGGTCCAAGTTCAGTATCCTCTTTAAAAAGATGCTTCATCCAACGGTTTAGCCAATAAAGCATATGAGGCGGCAGATATTACTTAACTGTAAGTCAATGTATAACAAGGACGACAACTAAAACTACAAGTGATTGAGAAATTTCAAATGTGGCCATTACCATAAACTTAGAAAATACCTTATTAAGGTCTCCTTCTCCTTCAATAAATTCAAGATAGTTATGCCAATTCTCAAGTTCTGCAACATTGAGGGGACGCACATGAAAATAGGGCCTCCTAATGGCAGTTTCAAAACCAATGATCTTAGAGTCAAACTCCTTAGCTTTCTTATACATTTCTTCTCTAACAGCAATATACTTCTCCAACTCTTCAGCGTCAGTTAAGCCTGCAGTTCCAGGTTTAGGAGATTGCTCTGCAACACTAGAGAGAACCTCTTCAGTATCTTGAGCTCTAGGTTCCGAATTAAATGTGACGGCAGCAGCAGCAGCTTCCTCAGTAGTCCTCAACTCTGACACAGGCCGACTTCCAGCTAATTCCTTGAAGCTAAAACATAAACAGCAAACAAGCTCAGATACAATATACAACTATAAATAAAGTCCATATGTTAATAACTATGCAACTTGTGTCCAAGCATGTGAAATACACAAGATCAAGGTAAACAAGCAAGGCACATCAGTAAGTATTATACTTGAATGAACTCAAATAAGCAATGCCACAACCACAAATAAAATGCATAATCACCTGTTGAAATAACGATCTAATTGTTGGATAGGATTCTCTAATATACGTGTATAGATCATAGCAAGACGGGACCATTCCTGCTGCATGTATTCATACTCGATATACTTATCCCAAAGTGGATAAGATAGATAATCTGTTCCAACATATGCTAATCCTCGCTCAAACAGCCTGACAGAAAATGAAAGTAATTATCATCATAACATAAAAAAGAAACAGTAACCAGGCCAAGGAATGCGTGTCCACAATTGCTCGCAAAGGCATTAGAACAAGAAGGAATAATTCACTCTAATGGCAGAACACTTCCAAACTTATGCACAAACGCATTGCATTTACCTTCCTGTAAAAAAATCATACAATGTCCCAGAAATGGAGCAGGATAGAGGTCATCTTAGCCATTAACTTGGACGAGATCTTCTCAGCGGCAATTTGTTATTGATGCACCTCAGAGTGTCAATAGTTAAAAACAGCAAAATATTCATGGAGAACTATGCGGACTATGACACAGCCCAAGTTGAAGAATAAAGGGGCTGATGAGGCCAAAAACAGAATTAAACTCTAACATAAATTCAACGAGCTAACAAATATAGTACCCACACATCAGAAATATTGTATTTCTGAAGTGCAAGCCAAATAAACCTTCCACCACATACGGGACAAGTCACTGTAGCAGACATTCCAAAATATGGTTAGAAAGCATTGTAAGGTACTGACTCTTTATGACAATGATAAAATAAGCCAACCATGCTCTTTTCATAGGAGCTACAATAAAAATGAATAAATTCAAAGTAATTACCTACGAATGGTCTCTGGATCCGGATACGTGCTTATGGAAAATACACAATAGTGCAACCACATGTCCACAGAATATGTTACTCCTTGAACAGCTCGTTCGTACACCTCTACAACTTTGTCAATAGAGCCCAGGCGTGCCTCATGATCTGCATACTTCTTCCAATAACCGTAACACAAAGGAAATTCTGCTAAAAAGGCATCATAAACTTTCCGGATTTTCATAATGTTATTCTGCATGAAGCAAAAAAAAGAATGTTAACTCCAAGTGGAAAAAACAGGCCTTCAATGAGCAGATACAAGCAAATAGGTACGAACAAAGGTTCACTGGAAAGAATACAGACTGTCAAGAAAAACCCAGTGGCCTGCAAAATCAGTAACTCAAATGATGCATGCTTTCATAGTTATCAACAAACAAGAATGATAGACTTCAACATGAAACAAAAGGCAGCACAGAAAATGGAAAGAAGTGCCACAATCTATTGGTACACATGCCATTAACCCAAATGTGAAAACGGCAAGCCACTGTCAAATTATTAACACCAAATTAAAAAAGGAAATAAACACAGAACATGCTGCACAAGTAACTCAAATTACACTAATATGATCCTTCACTACCACAGATAATCATTATATGCCAGCTGTCACAACCATCATTTCCTTGGCTTAAAGCAAATTTTATGATGAACCATATGCATATAGGGTTGGCCAGTTCATAATATGACCTGAGTTTGTTCTTTGGCGTCCACTGGAAATCAAAGCTGGTATTATGAAAAGACCAAATGCATCTTTTCATGATCGTGGAACTCTTGGGATGAAAAGTAACAGAAAAAGAATAGGTAGAAGAAGGCAATAAAGTTAGAGTTTAAGCAAAATGTGTGAAATGTGAAATTACACAGGGTAATTTGGAACGTATTTCACTTTTTCCAAATCAGATCACATGAAGTGATTTATGCCCCTTTAGAATCATGAGTTCATGTACTACCATGGACAGTTCTTTCGGTCAAGAACTTGGATCTCGTATGTAGAACCAAAATTTCCTCATTACATTGCTGTTCTCAATTACATAATTCAAGTACTAGATTATAGGAATAAAAGCATAACAAGCTGCAAAGCTCCTCCTGTCCTTATTTAGGCTAGCATAGTAACCAAGCAGCTGAAAAAGACAATTTCTCCTACTACAAAATAATAAATTATTAAATCCATCTATTTAACAACTTATGCATTCACACATTCAAAAAGAGCTTGTATAGAAAATTCAAAAGATTATGAATCTTAGATCCTCAAATGGATAACAATATTAGGATTGTTAACGTATTTTTCCTCTTTTCCTCCCATCTTTTTAACTACAGAAAAAACAGAGTTTTCAAGTTGCAATTCCTAGCCCCAAATTAGGCCCAAACTATTACTATCATTCAGCTCACACTCTCTTTTAACTCCTCAATGTAAAATTATAAAATAGTTGATGCCTGGGAACCTCCAGCAACTATTCTCTGAAAACCTAGCAAACAATACACATTTGTATTTTTTTTCATTTTGTCATTTTTCTAAAACAAAATATGATAATCTTTCCAGTTTTCAGGGCCATAGGGTTAATGGCAATCAATAAGTTCAAACAATTCACATCTACAACTTCATTGTACCTTTTTGCTATGGTAGTGGATCCAGGTTGACTCATCATCAAGGAATATAGGAATATAACAAACATTGCTAGGTTAAAAAATATTTTTTTTGGTCCATTTCTATGTGGCTTTTAGAAAATATAAACCCTGAGTTGACCAACGCAATTTTAGGATTTTATAGAAAATAACAAGGTCTAACTTGTGTGTAGATGTTGGGTGACTAAGGCAAAATTTTGCACATGGGGACCCCTATACACATTTTCCACCAAAACCAAAATAGAAAAATGGACCCGAGCAACTTCTTGCAAAACCAGCCTACCTTGACACCAGTCACTTTTTTTTGACAACTCTATAAAGTTAATTGTCAACTTTTCTTGTAAAATCTTCACTCTTGAACAACGTCTCATATCATGTTTATGAAATTCATCCATCAACCTAAGGCTTCCTCTGTGAATCAGTCAATGCATGGCCTGTTGACTCTTTGCTAGTAGCCTATAGAGAGATTTGTCCACAAATCATTACATTGGCATATGTGATTAACCTATCAAATTAAACTGCATCCCACAAACCCAAATGGCAATCATGTTAGTAAAACAAAGGCTTACAAATTACAGCAGGCCATTTGTAATAATGCATTGCAAATTTTCATGGCACCACAAATATGTGCAAGTCTGAACATTGAGAATCAAGAATGAAAATAAACAAAGATAACTTGCAATGTACTTACAAGGAAAAACAACAAAGTCTTTATATCATTAGATAACCCAAACTACATACCTCTGCCACCTTCTCTGTCTCTTCAATTAGGGCTGTCCAGGCATTAAAATCTATAGAATTAGCTCTCACTATATTCCACAAGCGTTCTTCTTCAGCAGAGAGTGCTGGCACAAAATATAACAAAACAAGTCACAAACAAGAAATATGGCAAAAAGACAACAACAAAGAAGGTCAGCTAATAAATTAATAACCCAACAAGACTGTATCAATGACAACACTTTTTAAAGCGAAATCACCGAGATATCTCAGCAAGAATCAATAGAACCTTAGTTTAATACAAAATACCACATAATAAGACCAACAAATTGTTGTGACCACAACTCAATTAAGAAAGAGTTTAATTAGGAAATCCAGTTGGTTGAATACGAATTATAACATTAAAATTGTTCAATAATTATAAATTGGAATAAACAAAGGAAAGCAGCTGCTCAAGGAACTGCTAAGTCAATTACAAAATCAATAAAAACCAAACATCGAGAAGAAAATGCAAAATGAGAATAACTTGGCTTTCTTTCAATGGACAATAAAACCACACAAATAAAATATCACCCAAAAATGATTCAACAGCAGAATGAAACAATGCAATACTAAGTATAGCTCAGGCAACCTAAGCAGTTCATAAACTCTGCAGATTAAATGACAATTATTTGCAGGTGTTTAGCAATTGATACCATACCAGAATCATCCACTGGTTGATGCATGGGGATAGATCCAAGAACATCATCTGATGGATTTCCATTCTTGCTTATACCAGCCAAAGTTGTATTTCTTGCACCACTTACATCGCTTCCATTCATGGCAGAATCATTACCAGCAGCTTCGGAAGAAACCACAGAAGCATTTTCAATGCCACCAATACTCTCATTAATACCAGTCACTTCATAAGATGCCTTGGAAGTAAAATGTGTAACAGTAGGAGCTCCATGCAAGGCAGAATTTAGATCTGCACTGTATACCATACCACCTTCATTAGAAACATCAGGAACTGGATTACCAGCATCTGCCACAGCAGCAGGTGCAGAAAAATCTCCTGAAGCTGTTGAAGCAACAGAAGCAGCCCCATCACCGCTACCTCCATCAACAAAGGCACCAGTATCAGGAGCTGCATCTGAATGAGCATTGACATAATCAGAGGATGAATAGCCAGCAGATGTGTACCCCAAAGCTGCAGCTGTTTGACCAGCCAAAGTTTCATTGTCCCCCATGTTGACGAGAAAATTTATGTATAGACCTCAACTGGAAAAGGCTGCAAGATTATAAACAGCAAGAGCAAATACATAATTATCAATCATTTTAGCATCAACCGTACAATTTTGATAAACTTCGCAAAACAACCCCCCTAACAGTGCACCTTCCATTTAATCCCAAATGATAGTGTTTTCCAAGGAAACAAGGGAAGACCTCAAAGCTAACAATAAGAAACAGAATAAAAGTTCAGCAGATTGTGAATGTTGAATTGAAACAGAGCCAAAAACCCAAAAGAACGTAAGGGCAAAAAACAAAAGAACCATTCACCAAATAGAAAAAAAAAAAGCCTATGTAATTATTTGTTTGCAGTTTCGCTGAGCCAAATCATACCCAGAAATCTAATGATCCACATCAAACACCTCAAATAGGAAGAAGAAAGCAGAAGCAATGTTAAAAACTTACATGAAATTAGTTGAAAAAAGAAACGCATAAACATTTGAAAAAAGCTTTTATCGTGTAAACAAGGAAAATCAGAAACCTTGCTTTGAGGGAGAATGACTCTGACAACAATTGCAGCACTTGTAAGCAAGTTGTGGCAAGCAGCTGCTTGCGAAGATTGACGCAAAGAAACCCTAAACCATGCCAGTTGCTAGATGAATTTATAAATTTATAATCCTCAAAAGTCAAAACTGAATCAACTTTTACAGATTTAAAATTGAATCGAGCCAATTTAACCAACTTAACCAAATGATTTCAGTTGTGATTAGAAATGCAGATTAACCAAATAATGCTCATCCCTAGACACATTAGAAAATAGAATATAAAACAAATATTTTTTATAACCTCGTTTAACCTTATTGTTTCAAAAACTTCTATCCAATAAATAATAGAAGAACCAACATTGACATAATAACCCAAATAAACAATAACTTTTCTACAATGAACCCATTAAACTACAATTACACCCTAATTCTAACAAATCTTCAATTATTTGAATAATACTGCATATTATTGAACTATCTGCGTAAGCCCACACTTTCATATTTTGAACACATATTAAGCTATAGCAGATGTGAATGGTTGTCTCCAAGAAATGCAAAGATCCATCATAGCATGAAAGACTTTTGCAACTCTTGGATTTGGCAATATTGATTGTCTCCAAGAAATATTTTCCTCAAAAGCTCTAAACCATCATATGCACCTACATTTTCCTAGACCACGTAAGGAAGGGAATCACAGGGGAAAACTGCATATGATGCACTGATACAAAAGGCAAATTCTATAAACATCAAGTGCATTAAATAATGCTCACAGTACAATTAGAGTATCACAAACCAAAGCAAAACTTTGACAAGAAAGCATAGTGACCGCAACAGCTAGACATCTGAACAATTTACTTATCGATACATATTTGCCAATTAATGCACAACTTAACTCCCAGCCTCTCGTCAGTACACTGGCAATAGTCTGGTAAGGTCCTAGTCCCAGGATGAGAATAAATTAGCTGCCTAATTAACTTTCTTCCTTCTATTTTAACTTGTCCCTTTTTCCCTCTTGATAACCTGTTTTTGGTTTGGAATATCCTTACTTATCCTAATGCATACCGTAATTAACTTCCCTTCTTGATAAGTTATTGTAAATCTGCCACAATAACTTACTAAAAGAAAAAAAAAAAAGGTAAATATTTAGGTCAGATGCGTTGAGACTATTAAACCTACACTGAAGCAATCAGTGAGCTTATTAGCTGAAGACTAACGCCTTCACGAGCTGTTTAGCAGGTGGCAATCTCTTAACAAACTAATTTGACAGTTTTAGATCAATGGCTGTGATTAAAACTGAGCTCATTCATTTGCATGGCTGAGATTAAATCAGTTGTTTAGTTTGGTAGAGTTAGTTACCTGAGTTGATTCCCTCTTGTATAAAAACAAATGTGTATCATTCTTATTGGATATTTAGATCACAGATTACAAGCAGCTCTTCTTTCTCAATTTCTTATCCACTCTATTCTCTGTTTCTCTGTTTTTCATTGCTGAATCCAACTCATTACGAAACGGTAGCTTAAAGAAGACAAATTAACACCAAATCCACTGGCATATAATTCTATTCCTAAAATTTGTCAAAACCCACCTCTGAAGCTTGATATTCAACGCAACCAAAGAAATCACAACGAACTACACGTACGCGAGAGTATCCGTTTTCCAAGATGTGGGCCAAGAACCTGATTTTAAAAATATATATATACTTAGCTATTCAAAACCCTAGTCGCTAAACCCTAACCCAAGAAGATGTCAATAAAATATGGGGGAGGGAAACGCCCGTGATTTAAATGCATGTCATATAATTTTCAAGCGAGGACAACGAAAGCCCTGAAATTATCATCAAGAAAGAACAATAAGGGATTTCTTCGTATAACGCCCACTCAAACTATAAACGAATAGGAAGCATAACAAAGGCTCAAACTGAAGAGACGCAGAGGTTATGCATAGAGAGCGGAAGAAGAAACTGACCAGCTTCCAGTGAAGCGACTCGGAGAGTAAGGAAATGGCGTCGAAGAAACTTACCAGATCTGAGTATTCTGGACAACCAAAGGATTGTAAATCGATAGCCGCAGCAGTGTCACCAGAGAAGAAACGCTTCGATGCCTGAGATGGCAAGCGAACGGACCGAGGAACAGCCGCCTGAGCAGCTTCTCGATATGGGTCAGCGACGACAGACAGGAACGACAACGAAGATGAGCGACGCACGAGGTACGCCGGAGATTAGCGACGGAGGACGCCGGAATTGGTGGATGCTGCGAGGGAGATGAACAACGGACCGAGGGACAGCCGCCTGAGCGAGCAGCTTCTCGATCTGAGTCAGCGACGGAAGAGAGACGTCAGAGAATAGCTGACGGACGAGGGACGCCGACGCCGGATACGAGGGACGCCGGAACTGGTGGATGCTGCGAGGGAGGAGAAAGGGCGAAGAAGAAACTCTAGCGCCGAATGAGATTTTGGGGTAGGGATTTGGGGACCCGAGTGGAATTCATTAACTCGTTGGTGGGTAGAGTAGTCTTTCCGACCCCATTAGGGTCGCTGGCTGTGAAGGTGGTGGATAAGGGAGATTGAAGTTATCCAATCAACCCATTCAAAATGGGTTTTCACAAATTTGAATTTGTTCCCAAATCTATCAAATGTCTCTTCATTATAACACCAAATTTATTTACGAGAAATGCTATTTTTTTTTTTTGAATTATGTGCCATGACTCACGCCTCTCACTAATCCGCTCTTGTGTCATTATGAGGAAGATATGTCTAAATAATCATGATTTAAGATTACGTCCACTAACATTTATCAAAAATCACCCCAGAATAAATTATTTCTCCCAATAATTAATTCCACACTAGCAGTCTTTAGCATGACTGCATCTTACAATCCCCTCCTTTACCATTTGGATGTGTATCTAGAGACTACAAAAATGCTATTTTTAAACATGTTTGTAATATTTTTAGTAATATTTTATGTAATTTTGAAAATGCTTGTAATAGTAATACTTAATCCATTGATGTGTTATATAATTTATAATATTGATATGATACAAAATATAATGCACGTAAATTGAAAACAAGAGCAAATAGTCTTTCTATCGAAAAAGAGCAAATCTCTCTTTAGATGTGAGCTCTTTTTTAAGTAAACGACAAACCAACACTAGGTTGAATATTTTTATCTTAAACTTCATCCTGATGTTATTTGGTTGGAATATTCATTCAATATTGAAAGATTCAACTCTATTATTTGTTATACGTTCATTTCTCATATATCTCACTATAAAAAAAATATAGATCAAATTATATCTAGGAGAAATAAGTTCTCTATTTCGATCAAATACCCATCCCATGGTTGGTAAGTCTATCCAAAATAAAAACTATCATTCGTTCTTTAATGTTGATTGGCTTAACCCGATTCTCTTTTTATTGAAAATTGAAGTGAAGGCCCGAGATTTCGACTCGCAAGTGAATGTTCAAATATCTTTTTCATTTATTTTATATTAACCATGGCACTAGTTGTAATAAATTAATTTTATTTGTATATAATATGTATTTTTCATATTTGACAATAAGCATTGCTATGAAAGCTCATAATGATCCAATTTAAAACTTGATCTCCAAGAGAAAATAGCCCTAACAAAAACTCGACTCAATAATAAATTCTTAAATCGTATGTCTAAGGTTCAAGTAGAGCCCATAATTGTCACTCAGACCTATCTAACAAATTGCATCTCAATCAATCGTGTGGCCTTATATGGACTATTCTCTTAATACTAACTACTTATATGAATTAGCAACGTCTAATAAAGTGAGATAAGTCATTTATTATACTCACATTGCATTACTATTACACAAGATTGTTATAGTCGATATTTTACAGTGAGATAAAAAAATGATCTATAAGATCGAATCGTAAACTCGGATTGTAAAATCATAAAATTTTACAAATTATTAAAAATATCATTTAATATAAGTAAATATATATTCATAATTACATAATTTTATAAAAAAATTAATTAATATTGTTTAATAACATTATTATTACAATTTATAACCTATATTCATTGTAAATAAAATACATATATGTACATATTTCAAATTAAATTCAACTATTATTTTAAAAAATACTAAATAATATGTCATTTTTAAATATTAAGTATATATTTAGTCATCATTCATTAATCATCAAAATTTTTAATATTAATTTATAGATAATGTAAATTCTCATAATTATGCGAGTTTACTAAGTTTATAGTATTGAATCGCGAATTAATTTTAATTATATGAAAATTTGAGTTTATAAACGAGTTGACTCGTTTAAAATTTCGTAAGTCACAAATTCGCATACTCGTATAAGTTGATTCACAAGTTTGACAACAATACTACTATGTTACTCTCGATCATAGGAGTTGACTCAAGCATCAGATGACTAACGGGAAACAACACCCCACCCTTATTTTTGTTGTTCTTACAAGAGCATTGGTAACTTGCTTTAGCCCATTATCAAGACAATCATAAATATAAGGACCACGTGAGAAAAATACGAACAAATTATGAATTAAGTGTTAATCGACCATTCAACTCTCATCATTGTCTAAACAATATAATTGGTTGATAATGAATGCATTATAGTTTGACACACTAAATTAACAAATAAACTTGTTTGAATATTGAAAATAATATATAATAAACATATGTCATCTAAAAACAAATTAGATTTATTATAATTTACGACACTACACATTATATATTTAATATTAATTATTTATTTTATTTCATAAAAAACAATTATCTTATTTTTAAAAATTTATCATCAATTATACGAAAATATTATTTGAATATTAAATCGTTATATTTTTTATGATATTCATACATCGATGTATTATACCATGTGTTATGTTAATTTGAATGTACAATATATCAATACACAAAATTTATAAAAGATGTCGTAGCTAAGTGACCAAGTAATATTTTCACTAATTATATAATTAATATCCAATTTCACATTTATATATATATACATACATATGTTACAATTAACTACATAAAACGTTTAATTTTATGTCCAACAATGTTTCTAGCCTTAAAAGACTTATAATTTTTAAAGAATGTATATGTCGACGTTCAGAATTGGTCGACTATGTTTCTTTTGGCCCGCTTGGTGTGGTGAATCCGAAGAACGCGTTGGTGATATTTGGTATTTGATCTTCTGGGCCTCGTCCCCCGTCCCTGCAAGGTACTCCGAAGCTTAAGTTAATAAGTGAGTCTTTGGGGGATTTTTTTAGAGAAAAGAATGTGTCAAATGTAAAGTAGTTGTCTTATCCCTTCTTACCAGAGCTGGCCTATATATCGTGGGATGTCTCTCCTTAGGCGTAGCATGTCTGTCCTAGGAGATGGGATAGAATTCCTAATGCCGGCGAAGGATGTCCATGCTGTAAAAAGGTACTGATGGACCCTTCATTAATGTGGACGAGACCAGTCATTAATGGCGAGAGGACCTGTCATTCAATAAAGATGAGATTGGAGGCGGGCGCGCGGAAATCCAGGCTCTGTGGTAATGATGTCGTTACGAATGGACCAAGATGGGACTAGCATGGGCTAGCCAGGCTGGCCGGGAACGATGGGCCTGGGCTGCCTGGCTGGGGCGGCCTTTGGCCTGTTGCCTTGTCAGCTCGTCTGGACCTTGGTCTTTATCTCGCGAGTTGGTTAGCTGAGCCAATAACCAGCGAGGTCGCTGGGGGCTCGCCCAGGTGACATTGTTCCAAGCGAGCTTCGGCCATGCACGAGCTCGCTTTGATAGGTCTGAGCTTGAGGCCTGTCAGCTCCTTTGCCAGTGGTACCGGCCCAATAAGTTGGGCCCGGCCCTTATAGAGTTGGACGGGAAATACCCATAACAGTACAGAAGTTTATCCACATTTACTAATACGTTTCAATTGTGTGATAAATATAGCAAACCCCACAATTGAAACATAGCAAACCCCATTATTTTCAAATAATTGATTAATTTGAACTAGTATTTACTGAAATAACATCACATGTAACATTATTTATATTTGTGATTTTACTCAATATTTTGAATTAAAACTATTTAAAATTCAATATTATTGTACCCGCACCCTTAAATATAAATTTAACATTGACAAGTATTTAGAATTCTCCAGAGTATTGGCTTTTGTCGTGATTGTAATGACACTTGTCATCATAATTAACTAGTCACACCGTCGTATTACTATTTTAGGAATCTGACAACAACAATAGTTGAGATATTTGATACGAACTCTTTTTATTTATTATTATTTTATTTTATTCTTATCCCTTTATAAATAATTAAATTTTAATTTTAATTTTAATTAATACTAGTAGTGCCATATATTAATAGAAAGGCGTGTCCGAAGAATTAAAAAAAAAAATGCAGGTCTATGGGTAAAAGACTCCAAGGCCAGGCGACATTAAGTCAATTTATTAAAAACTAGTGGATCACCCATACGATGCATGGATATCGTAAAAAAAAAAAAAAATCGTTCAAACGAAAGTTGTATAATTTAGTAGTTACAATAAATAAAAATCATAATAAATA
This sequence comes from Diospyros kaki, assembly GCA_036245055.1. Taxonomy (NCBI): domain Eukaryota; kingdom Viridiplantae; phylum Streptophyta; class Magnoliopsida; order Ericales; family Ebenaceae; genus Diospyros; species Diospyros kaki. Next base: position 40,938,247 of record BSEG01000007.1, on the reverse strand, counting down.
AGTAAAAAATAAACAAAATAATCGTGTTACAATCATGAGAATGCAACAAAAGGATTACAAATTTTGAAAGATTTCTATATATACATTCAAGGGTAGACGAATAATAAAAAACATATAACTCTATCCCGAAACCATGTAAAAAATAAATCTAAATTAATATGTAATACAATAAACAATGTGTAAAAAAATACAAAAATTACATGATAACAGAAAAAAAAAGAATAAACGATAACCAACCTCTTTATTCTAAAATACGCATTTAAGGGTAGACATTTTTTTTTTTTATTTTCACGTGTATTTGTCTCATATGTGCGTACCACATGAACTCTCAAGGCCTAATTTTTCCTAGTTGCATTCATATCACTCACTTGACAGAATAGTGGTGCTATGTTATACTAGAAGACCAAACTGGATAAAAAAATAAGGTTAAAATTTACTAAATAAAAGTAAGGAAGAAAAATTGAAAAAGGAGAAGAGAGGAAATGGAAGTGTTGAACGGAAATGAAGAGGAAGATGAGAGAGAGATATTTAATTTTTTTATTAATTTTTCTTTATTCAAATTCTCATATTTCTCTTAATTTATCAAATCATATGTCACTATTAAGTTTTCTTTTTTTCCCACATTTCTCTTAATTTTCAAAACACAAATTTAATTTGTATTTAATTTCCCCAAGTTCAACATATAGCACATCTTCAAAGTAGACCAATGGCAAAAAGGAGAATTAAATAAATGACAATAATCAATTAAGTTGAAAATTAAATTATGACATTTAAAATTATAAAAAATAGATTTAAATTAATTAAATTGTATGTAAAATAAAAATAATTTAAATACTTAATTAATTATATAAATAATAATAATAATCAAATTTTCAAAATCAATTATCCATACATAACTTTATATATTTCTCATAATAATTAATTACCACATTTAAGATAGGTCAAAATTTTAAAGAAGTAAAAAAAAAAAGTTAAAAAATAAAATTATAACATTTAAGTTATATTTAAAATTATATGAAAATAAATTTAAATTAATTAAACTATATATAAAATAAAGATTATCCAACTTTACATATTCTCTCTAGCAATCAATTATCACATTTAAAATAGGTCACATTTTTAAGAAAATAATAAAATAAATAAAGTTAAAAAATAAAATTATAACATTTAAGTTATATATAAAATTATAACATTTAAAATTATAAAAAAATAAATTTAAATTAATTAAACTATATATAAAATAAAAATAAAATAAAAAATTTACTTTGTAGTCGGTATTCGACGGTATTATCTAATATTTCAAGATTTCTTCTGATTTAAAAAAACCTCATTTTTCTGTAATTTATTTCAATTAAAATTTTATGTTAATATTTAAAAATTAATAATATGGATTAAATCTTACCTCTTCATATACCAACATCATTACACATTTTCCAAACACTATTCAACCATAAAAAAAACCAGTTATGTGTTCCAAGAATTACATGTTTTTCACAAATCTAGACTTAATTAATGACCTATAAAAATTATATTTCGGGTAAGTAAAAAAAACTAAAAAATATGATAAAATATCAAAATAGTAATTGGAAATGGGCGGGAAAAATTTTGACGGCTGTTTTGTTATAATATATATATAGATTATAATTTAGGTAACAAAATGATCTTTGTATTTTAATTTTTGTTACAATAATTATTGAATTTTGATATTTGTTGATATTAATATAAATCATGTTAAATTTTGTTAATAAATTAAATTAAAAAAATGGGTTTGAATTTTAATAAAAATGAAAAATTCGTGATGATGAAAATAAAAATATAATTATTAATTTAGGATAATTGTTAAACAATAAAAAATATTTATTTTTTTAAATAATATGCATTTATTATATTTTATTTTAAATATCAAAATAAATTTATTAATTGACGATAGATAAATTGTATTTTGAATCATTTAATTAACCAATAAAATTATTTAACGCCGATGATTGATAACCAAGATAGTACCTTCTTTATCAAGTCTTATAATTTATGTGGTAAAAGTAACCAAATCCACACGAGTTTATAGCCAAGGGTGGCAAATTTGACAGCTCTATAACATTTATTTGATAAGTGCAAATAGTTTGTGATATTTCTAGTGACAAATGACTTTAACGATGAAAGACCTCATCTGACATTTAAATGCAAGATCCATACCAATTTTGCTTTTGCTATTTTTCACAACTTTTCGATGAACGAGTATCTTTGATAATCTCTCGAGAAGATTCGACGACTCTTAGTTATTGATGTTTATGATGAAATCAAAGTGAAGATAAAGTGAGATAAGTATACTCAATTAATCAATTACTAATATATTTTTTATTAAATTATTAAAATATATAATATATTAGTAATTTATTTAAGTATTTACATTTATTGTTCCCAGAGCACAAGTAATTAAATCACGATAAGTTAAGATTCGCACTAGTAGGCCGTAAATTTAATTCCTGGATCTGTGCAGTGAGACAAACACTCCATCTGTAATTTATCTCATTTGTCGAAATCAAAGACATAAATAAAGCGAGGCCCCACAAAATGATAATCTCAAATATTTATATTTATTACTTAATTAAATTATCAATACATTTCTTACTTTAATAATTTAATAAAAAAATTATTAATAATAAATTAATAAAAATATAAACTTAAATAATTGATTAAGATCGATATGAGTGCCAACGTAAATGAGCTAATAAGCAAATACCGTTACTCAAATAAAATTGATAGTGTTAATATTTTTTTTACTCACCATATGAATTTAATGTTAAAAAATCAAATTTATCGAATTTCCAAATATGCGTTGTTTATCGAGGTTTCACTACAGTTCATTCGCCGCCGACAATGAGTTTGTCCACGCGCCGCCACTAACCCCTCGGGCCTCGGGCCAGGTCGGGGCCCACTACACTCCGCTCCTTCCTCGCGCGTGCTCACACGTGCACAGCTCGAGTGGGCTCTTTCATGCATAGTCTCGATCAGCACCTCTTCCTTCACCCCCTTTCTATAAAGCGGGCGTCGTGTACTTCTGCTCCGAGTCCAGGCCCTATCCACCGCTCGCAGCATCCAGCAGCCCCGGCGTACGTCATGTCCGGCGTCCCTCGGCCGGCGCTCATCTCCAGCGTCGTTCCTGTCCGTGGTCGCTGAGCCAGAGCGAGAAGCTGCTCAGGCGGCCGTTCGTCGGTCCGTTCGCCTTTTCACCTCCGGAATCGCAGCGTTCCTGCTCCGGTGACGCCGTTGCGGCCATCGATCTACAATCATTTGCTGTTCCAGATTACTCAGATCTGGTGAGTTTCTTCGACGCCATTACGTACTCTCCGAGTCGCTTCACTGAAAGCTAATCAGTTTCTTCTTCCGCTCGCTCTGCATAGCCTCTGCGTCTCTTCAATTCGAGCCTTTGTTATACTTTCTATTCGTTTATAGTTCGAGCGGGCATTGTACGAAGAAATCCCTCAATGCTCTTTCTTGATGATAATTTCAGAGGCTTAGTTTCCATCGCTTGTAAATTCAATGACATGCATTTCAATTACGGGCGTTTTCAATTACGGGCGTTTCCTTCCCCCATTTTTTCTTGACATTTTCTTATGTTAGGGTTTAGCGACTAGGGTTTTGAGTAGTTAAGTTTTTTTATTTTTTATTTTTAAATCAGATTCTTGAACCACATTTTGCAAAATGGGTACTCTCGCGTACCTGTATTTCGTTTTGATTTCTTTGGTTGTATTGAATGTCAAGCTTAAGAGGTGGGTCTTGACAAATTTTAGGAAATAGAATTATATGCTAGTGGACCTGGTGTCAAGTTGAGTGTCTCCTTTTAAGCTACCGTTTTGTGATGAATTGGATTCAGCAATGGAAAACAGAGACAGAGAATAGAGAAGATGAGAAACTGAGAAAGAGAAGCTGCTTGTGATCTGTGATCTCAACAACTAATAAGACCTATACACATTTGTTTTTATACAAGAGGAAATCAACTCTTGTATCTAACTCTACCAAACTAAACAACTGATTTAATCTCAGTCATGCAAATGAATGAGCTCAGTTTTAATCACGGCCATTGATCTAAAACTGTCAAATTAGTTTGTTAAGAGATTGCCACTTGCTAAACAGCTTGTGAAGGCTTCAGATTTCAGCTAACAAGCTCACTGATTGCTTCAGTGTAGGTTTAATAGTCTCAACACATCTGACCTAAATATTTAATTTTTTTTCCTTTTTAGTAAGTTATTGTGGCAGACTCGAAATAACTTATCGAGAAGGAAAGTTAATTATGGTATGCATTAGGATAAGAAAAGATATTCCAAACCAAAAACAGGTTATCAAGAAGGAAAAAGTGACAAGTAAATATAGAAGGAAGAAAGTTAATTAGGCAGCTAATTAGGACTAGGATCATCCCAGATTATTGCCAGTATACTGCAGAGAGGCTGGGAATTAAGTTTTGCACTAATTGGCAAATATGTATGTATAAGTAAATTGTTCGGATGTTTAGCATTTGCTGTAACTATGCTTTCTTGTCAAAGTTTTGCTTTGGTTCATGATACTCTAATTGTACTGTGAACATTATTTAATGCACTTGACGTTTATAGAATCTGCTTTTCGTATCAGTGCATCATATGCAGTTTTCTCCTGTGATTCCTTTCCTTACCTAGTCTAGGAAAATGTAGGTGCGTATGATGGTTTAGAGATTTGAGAAAAATATTTCTTGGAGACGATCAATGGCGCCAAATCCAAGAGTTGCAAAAGCCTTCCGTGCTATGAGGGATCTTGGCATTGCCGAGGAAAAGGTTAAACCAGTCCTGAAAAGTCTTCTAAAGTTGTATGACAAAAACTGGGAACTTATTGAGGCAGAAAACTACAGAGCCCTTGCTGATGCTATATTTGACCAAGAGGAAGCGCAGGTCTCTACCCCTCTAAATGTATACACATATCTATCTCATACTTACGTTTATCTAAGCCTATCATGTCTCATTGTTTTGATTTTGCTTTTGCCATCTTCCAGGCTGCGGAGGAAAAAAAGAAACTTGAAAACACTAATGTATGTAGCCTATTTCTCATGCATACACATTGATTTGGGATGTCGTTGTCTCGCTTTTGTCAGATTTTTTCTTACAGTTTTTGTACTTGGCTCTCTTTTCATGCTTCTTTATCTTTTTTTGTTCTTTATTTTTGAGGCTAGCAGGTGGAAATGGATGAAGAAGATCAAGTGCCTGAACCTCCCTTGAAAAGACTGCGCTTAAGGTACCAAGAAGGTCATGCTTCACCTTCCTTGAGTAACTCCTGCCCTGGGTTGGCTGGAAATTTGTTGAAACATCCTAAAGAGGAGGAGGCTGAACCACCTGAAGCTTTTCCCCAGCCGGACATAGCGGGGTCATCCCAGCCTAGTCAAGAAAATGTAAGGGGTGCCTTGCAACCATTGTCCCCCCAACGAATTACAAGAAGTAAGGCAAAGCAATCTGTCTTGCCAAAGCCTTCGCCAGTGCAGGAAAGATTGGAGCCAAGTCAGCCTGGTGTTGTTGACAGGAATCCACCATTTGCTGCAGGGAGAACTCAATCTGATTCAGTTAATCCTAGAACACGTCTCAGGGAAAAAGGAAAGGAACCTATCTCACCTCAAATTGGTCCAAGAGATAAAAGTTCGAATTCTGAGAGGTCACCTCATGCAGTGCGCATCAAAGAGCCTGGTATTGCCCTCTTACCAAAACAGCAGATGCACAAGTCTCACACTTTGGTCAAGCCTAAAGATGAGCCATTCACTGATGATTTGCCTCACTCTGTGGTTCCTATTGCAGTGATTCATCCAGGTAGATCATATGCCTTGAATGTGATTCTTGCTCTTAGGTTGCTGTTATTCTAATATGTTTTATGCTGAATGGGTTTGTCTATCAAAACGATAACTTCAAAACTTCTCTGCCACACAGTTAGTTAAAAGTTTGGAGAGTTGTGTTACGTGTGTGGTAATGTTGGATCTTATGGTTGATCTGTGGATTTCATACCTTTTAGAGCTTATTGGTTAGCTGGCCTGTCCTTGGATTTGCTTCTTAAAGCTGTAGTCCATTGTTGGTTAGTCCAATTTGATAATGAAAACTTGTCCGAATAAATTGATTTGGTTAAATAACATTGATCGATATAAATGTGTTGACGTGTATGTTGACATTGGCAAAGTGCATCAATGTCCTTATCATTTACTTACAACAACAACAACAACAACAACAACAATCATTAGCATTAATCCTTCTACGAGAGCGTCTTTGCAATCACAGAGTTGTGGAAATGCCTCTTTGCAAAGCAAGGGTCATGTTGCATACAAAAATAACCCTTTCTCAACCCTCGTAGAGTGAGGAGTGTCATGCACTAGAGAGATCCTTGCCTTTCCGTTATTTGAAAGTATTTTAGTATTTTGTGTTATTTTGGATTTTACTTGTAAATAGCCCACGTGTTGATGGCTCTAATCTTTTGTGCCTAAGGCTATCTTCTTGCCATATATTCCTCTTTTGACGGGCCAGATTTGTTTCTTCAAAACTTACAGAGCCATTCAACAAAGAAAATTCTTCAAATGGAAGTTTGTCAATCAGAGAAGCTAATGGTCCTGACCCAGTACCTCAAGCTGAAGCTGGAAAAGGACAAAGCAGTAGGGTTCAAGTTTCAACAATTGAAAAGAGAACAAATTGTGAGCTTGCAAACTATGTGGATGAGTCCTCATCCAACTTAGAGATTGCTTCCTCACCCTATGGAGAGGTGAAAATTTCTTTGACCTGTAATTCTGCTCTTGGAGGACCTGATTTTCATGTGCCTAGTGTTGATGCAGTTGTCAAAATGGTGGAGGATAAATGTCTTAGGTCATACAAAGTCCTGGACCCAAGTTTTTCTGTGATGAAACTAATGAAAGATATGTGTGAGTGTTTTCTGGAACTAGGAACTGACTCTGCCAATGAATCACAGGGAAAACTAGATGTAGCACCTGCTGTTGATATATCGAAACAATGTAATGGACTGGACACTTTGGGTGCCAGAGATGAGCAAATTGGCTATCCTATTAATCCAGTCAGTGACCATTGTGCTGCTGAAGTGGCACAATCTCAAATTCCAAATCTGCCACCATCTTCCAATATGATGAATGACAGCAGGCAAACTGATAAAAATACTATTGTGAGCAGCAGCGACATTGATGAGGAAAGGCAACAAAATGACCTTGAACATTCAAATTCTCATAGTCTTGTGGTGGTTCAACAACCTGAGGATGGAAGGCATCTGCATGATGTTAGTAACATAGCAAAGGGACAAGAAAAAGTTGTGATTTCTTTGGCAAATGAAGTCAACAATGAGTGTCCGCCATCCTTTTACTATATACCCCAAAATGTGGTTTTTCAGAATGCATATGTCAATTTTTCTCTGGCACGAATTGGGGAGAATTGTTGTTCGACTTGTTCTGGCGATTGTTTATCATCAACAACACCTTGTGCTTGTTCACATGAAACAGGTGGTGAGTTCGCATATACCTTAGATGGCCTTGTTAAGGAGGACTTTTTAGAAGAATGCATCTCAATGAATCGTGATCCTCAAAAGCACTGCCTCTTTTATTGTAAGGAATGCCCCTTGGAAAGATCAAAAAATGAAGATATTCTGGAACCATGCAAAGGCCACTTAGTGAGGAGGTTTATCAAAGAGTGTTGGTGGAAATGTGGCTGCAGTAAACACTGCGGCAACCGGGTGGTACAACGTGGCATAAACTGCAAATTGCAGGTGAGAGTCTGTTGCCAAGGATCTCAAGTTCTTTTGCTAGTTAGTGCTGAAGTTATGTATTTATCTCGTATGCTTATGTAACTGCATACTCAAGTAATGTATTATCATTTTATAAGAACCTTTTGGAAGACATTTACATAAAAATAAGGCCCTACAATGTTTATGAATTATATATCCTTCTTCCTTACCATCTCATATTATTTTATTGATCCTTTCTATTTTGATTTACTTATGCAAAAATTATATTATTGGTTCACTTTATTTTTCTCCCTCTATCCTCTTGTTTCAGGTTTTTATGACTGCTGAAGGAAAAGGGTGGGGTCTCCGTACCCTACAGGACCTCCCAAAAGGTGCTTTTGTATGTGAGTATGTTGGGGAGATATTAACCAATGCAGAGCTCTACGAGCGAGTTTCACAAAGCTCCAGCAATGAGGAGCATGCATATCCTGTTCTGCTTGATGCTGACTGGGGCTCAGAAGGAGTCTTAAAGGATGAAGAGGCCCTTTGTTTGGATGCAACACATTTTGGAAATGTTGCAAGGTTTATTAATCATAGGTAAGTTCATGAAAACACAATTGTCCATTGGCTCATGATTCCTTTTAGTTACAAAACTCTTCTTCAAATTTGTTTTCCTTTTGGTCATTCAGTTTCTAAATTTAATGTGAAATTACGCATAACTGATATTTTATGCATAACAATGATGCTACTGCAATCTTTGGTGATATGTTATTTTGGTTTTTTATTGTGATTTAAAAATCTTAATCTACAATAGAATATAGGGAATTACTCTCTGTACTTGTGAGACAAGTATTTACCAGAAAAGGAAATCAAGAAAGCAAAAATCTGAGAAATACACGAGGACCAAAAGTGACTGAATACAGATTAACTCATTCACTCCCAGATTTCTTAAATATGTTGTCCTAAGGGCTGGAGTTCAAGTTTTGCCTGGATTTCTTCATGAAATACACCTTGCAGTTAAAGACTTGAAGCTATGGAATAATGGAGGTTCAGCTTATCTTTGTTGAGGAATGCCATTTCACCACTTGCAATTATACTTTTCTTTGGCTTCTCTTCCCCCCCGCCCCAAGGCAGGATCTGTTGTTTCTTGGACTTAAATTTAGATTGTCTCATTAACTTTTCTTTACCTTGAAATTTGCAAAGTTGGATCTTGATTTGTTTTTGATATTAAATACTTTGATTGCTTACTATGCTAGATGCTTTGATTCAAACTTGGTAGAGATACCTGTGGAGGTGGAGACCCCTGACCATCATTATTACCATGTATGGGATTTCAGATATCTTCATTTTGTGTTTTTCCTATTATTGTGGCACTCAGCCTAATCATTTACAGTCGCAAAAACTAATACAATTTGTATACCTTCCCTTGGTGCAGCTTGCCTTTTTCACAACTAGAAAAGTGGAAGCTTTGGAGGAACTTACATGGGTAAGTAGGTTTCATTTCTATGCTATATATTGTGATTTAGCATTAGTTGGATGTTATAAGTATATGAGCTTGACAATTGCATATATACATAATGCACGTACATATGCATTCAGAAACTTGTCCGTTATCCATCAATGCTGGTTCACAAAATGGTGTAATATAATTTTACCAAATAAGTATTTAATTAGTTTTGATAATGGGTGTGTTTGCTATGCTAAATATTTAATTAGTTTCAGTAATGGGTGTGTTTGGTATGTTGTGCCTCTTTTTACACTCAGAATTGCTAGAATTATGAGGCTTATGTTGAGTAAAAGCTATGTTTATTTTGCGGAAGTGCCTACTTTTTTGCATTTTTTAGTTATAGCTTTTTGTTTACTTTCTATTTCTTAAGGAGTTGGAACATTGACAGGGCAGGAGTTTTTTCTTGGTTTGATATGTAGCCCAGCAGCTGTTTACATGTGCCCTATCTCTTTATGGGTTTTAGTCTCATTAGAACATTTAAGTGGAATATTTTTGCTGAAGATTGTTATATCTACAGTGACATTGTATCCATTTGTTATCAATCATATTGTGAGAAGAATGTTTAGTCAAACTGTTGTTTGGTTGATGAATGAGCATGGAACTTCTATCCTACTTTTATACTCTCAAGGAAGCAGTTTCAAACTTTCCTTGGTTTATTTATTGATCTTTGGTTTAATTTCTTCTAGGAATGCTTTTCCTTTTTGTGTCTACGACAAATTACCATCCATAAGTATTTGCTGATGAATACTGTTAACTGATACTAAAAACATGTTACCTTTGAAGGTACTACTCAGCATCACTCTCTCACCTGGTTGGCTTGCTGTGAAATCGAGAAGCTTAGGCAATGTTCAAAATATGGAGTCTTTAAATGGTGATAGAAATAATTATTGCCATAATACATACTCCAAAGCACATGATTATTGTAAAGAAAGAACCAATACAACTTCACAGTTCACATTCCATGGACATACCTACTTCTTGTTATTGCTAGATGTACTTTCTAAGTTTAGTGGCACCAAAACTGATGCTGTGTGTTCTATAATTTTCTTCAGCTGAAATTACCTGTATATTAACATTTACACCTAGTTGGTAACAGCAGTCATACTGGAAAATTGGGGCAATGCTTACAAATTCTAGCAAGATATCATGCAACATGTATTTTTTTTTTTCCCGTGGTATTCTTTAGTTATGTTTAAGTTACCGACTAAATCATTTTACTCCCATGTTGCAATTTCTTGTTTAAATTAAGCACCAGATTTTAATGAACGTATGTTGTGGCTTATCAAATTCTTCCACAAGGTTAAATGTGCTTTTGAAATGTACATAATCACAGCCATGTACTTCTGTTTTTCCATAACATCATGTTTAGAGACTCTGAACTATCCATAAGGTATTTGTCTGTGTGTGTTCTTATGGATGACTAATACTGACTTTAATTTTTATGTTGACCTGATATTCTAAGTTATGGTCAAATCTTCCCATGTTTTGATTCACTGTTTATATCACAGAGTAGAGGGTTTAGGGGATTGTACACACATTTCTGTCTGTCAGGGAGGGCCACTTGCAAGTTCTGAAATACATTTCACTAAAACAAGAAATCCTTCTGTATGAGTGTCTTAACTAATGGTTGTATAAAGAATGGTCATTTTTATGTTGGCTTCATTGCATTCTGTAGCTCTTTCTTTATTTCTTTTTGGATTTCTGCATAATTGCTTTATGCTCACTGGTAAGGGAGCTCAAGTGCATGTTAACACATAGAAATATGTGCAGTGATATGAATTTTTGGGAGCTGTATGCCCCCTCCCCCACCTGGTTAGACTGACACTTTAGTAATTTTACAGGATTATGGTATTGATTTCGATGATCAAGATCATCCAATCAAGGCGTTTAAGTGCCGGTGTAGCAGCAAGTTTTGTCGAAACATTAAACGCTCAAGTAGTAAGTTCTTACCTATTGTGAGACATGTAGTTGTCTTTCCTTTTTAGGCAATGACAAACGTTATCTTGTTTTCTCTTTTGGAAGATACTGTCCCTCATATTATCTTGCTTGGGTGAGTTTTTGAGCTTATGTCTGTTTCATTTTTGTGTGTGGTTGGATTGGGTGTTTTGGACATGGCATGGAATATAATAGCCTTATAAGATATGATCATGATGGACCTACTCAGTGGGATTAAGGATTGGGGTGATAGTGGTGATGATGATTGACCACTTGTGAGATTTGGCTGGATATGAGGGATTTCCTATGGGTATCTGGCCTGATCTAGCTAATGATTCATTGATGTGTCATTCGAGACTGTGGAGTGACAATAGGCTGGGTCATATATACTGGCTAAGTTTGGGTTATGAAATATTAGGAGTTTGAAATAATCGGAAATTTATTTTATTTTATTTTCTTGACTGATAAGAACTTTGACAGGCTAGTAGGCACATGTGACCTGAAAGATAAAAGTGACAGAATGGGTTTGCATTGTTGTCAACTGGCAGCTGGGAATGAGAAAATTATAGAAACAAATGTGGTTGTAGTGTTGTAGGTTAAATAAAATGCAAGATACTGATGATAAATACCATTCCTCTAGAGGGCTGCTGGGTGGTGTCTTGTTGTTGGTCAAGTAATATGGTATAAGAGGTTGAGAAACTGATAGAAAAATCCAAGTTTTAACTAAAATCTGGGCCCAAGTTACTAACTTTGCTTTGTCCCCAAGTTTTCTTGACCCATCGGGATGATATCCCTGTGAATTTGTGATGTATTACCCTATGATTGGTGACTGAAGAAGTTTTATGCAGCCAATTTCTGGGGGTTTTTGAGCATCTCTTCTTAGTGAATATGAGAAATAGGAGCCATTGCCTATTGCCTTGACTACTCATGGACCAAGCTTTATAGACTTTCAAAGAACCCAGGTTTTTGTTTGGGAGTTGGAACCATTACCAGTAAAATAAATGTGGGTGCCACACCTGAAATATGTAATAGAGGAGTTCAGACGAGGAAATTCTTCATCTCCATTTCTTCCATTCACTAACCAGAAAACTACAGCTTTCGATGCGTACCTGAGGTACTCATAGAATAGGCTCCACACCTGTGATGCCTGGGGAGACTATGGCAGGCCTTTAGTTGGTGTCACAAGCACCTTCCAACATACTATGCCCTACACCTCTGATTGCTATGCCTTGGGTCCCAGATCAATTGGATCATCGATCATCCTCTTCATTCATACATGCATATGGATCTTCATCTTCAACCTCAAGATCCCCTATGAGATCTTTTTCCAGGGAAGTCCCTGCATATGCTGCACTTATCTATTGAAGGTTCTGGATCTAGATATGGAACTGGAATGGGCTATACCTTCACCGGTTTTCAACCAAAGCATCTTTGGTATGTAAATGGATTTGGAATAGGCTTTGGATCCATGGACCCTGGATAGTCTATTGATGACTCTGGAATAGGTTATTCAATGATTGATTTATTTATGGTTCAAGCCAGACAGGTGTTATTGTCCACAACAAGGTATGGGACTTGTCCCACATTGGAAGTTCAGGCTTCTGATGTGGGGTTTATAATCTCTTGGGCACCCTTCCCGTAATAGCTAGCTTTTGAGGGTGAGTTCTACTTGAGAGTTGTAACAGTGGTATCAGAGCCAGCCCCATGGCTTCCAATGCAAACGAGTGGCGACGAAAGTGATGTCGGCATTACAGTGTTCGCCCGAGACTAGCAAAGACTAGTGCACAACCTGCCGTTGGGCTGCGGAGCGTGGTGGTATGTTATGGTCCACTGCAAGGTATGAGACTTGTCCCACATTGGAAGTTCAGCCTTCTGATGTGGGGTTTATAATCTCTTGGGCACCCTCCCCTTAACAACTAGATTTTGAGGGTGAGTTCTACTCGAGAGTTGTAACAGCAGGCAATGTTTATCTAAATCCAGATGCTGTGCTTCGACAATGATTTCTTCATTTACTGATTTAAACTATTACAGTTTCCCCTCTTCCTAGAGCTGGCATCCATTGTTCAGGTCGAATTAGTAGCAGGAGCAGCTGTAGCGTCTTCAAGCAGCAAAAGAAGAATAGAATCGCGTAACTCTACCAAGAAGGATATGGGACAGTGCAGTTAAGAAAATGACTGCTATTTAAAAACCCATTTTTTTTTAGCTTAAAAATTAACATATCAATCACCAAATATATAATTCCACCAATCCATGTATTTAAATTTGACAGCAATGCACAATGTCCGTATTGTGCAACTGTGGAGATGTGGCCTTTTAGGTGGAAGTTTCAGTATGATATTCAATGCATGCTTTGATATGCTTTCCAGGACTTTGGATGGTGGTTCATGGGTCGGCCAAGTTTTCTCTGAGCACTAGTGATGGGTGCATGCTTTGCATAGGGCTGCATAAAGTTATTTTTCTAGTAGATTTTCTTGTTTTGTAGTGAATTTGTAGGAGAGAACCTGTAAAATAATTCGAACTGGTATGTAAAGCACCATGACTCATACTATGTAGTAGCCTCCTTGTGGCTTGTGCCCCTGCATCTCTTACCACATATTTCCTGGTTCCAGCTGGTTGGTTTTGTATGTGCTCCATCCAACATTTCATAGGTAATCCTTGTAAAATACCTCGTACTCGTATGAAATCCCTCTAAATATTTATGTATGTTTGCTTTATACTTCAAGCTATGCTATTATTGCCATAGAAACATGGCACAGAACAAATCAAGTAATTTATATCTCACTTGAAATAATGTTATTCCGCACATTTCTCTAAATATTTGTTTATTCTAAACATTCCATGTTGGCTTGTCTATACTGATGGTTCTCATTATGGCTGTCTTATTATATTTTATATGACTTTAGATTGTTTTCTGTTCTTCTGGGTCATGAGCAAATCTGCAAGTGCCTCATGTTGTTCTTTTTCCGGTCTTTTATTTCCTGGTCTATCTCGTATATTCTTCTGAAGTAAAATCCTGTTATTGGAGACCCCCCCCCCCCCAAAAAAAAAAAAAAACTTTTTCCCCTCCATCCTCATGTTTCGTTTATCATATCTCTCTTAGCCAATTCATTCTTTTATCATTTATCCTCATTGGCAGTTATTTTGTCTGCTGCACTTGTCTCAACTTGCTGTGCCGCCTGAGGCTAGGCATTATTCCATTATAAGCTTGACGAGAAACCTTTGAGATTACAATAGGCAACAAATAACTTAAGGAGACTCTTTTGCTATTATTGGCCTACTTTTTAGCCAAAACTGATATGAGATCATATTCATGTATGGCACTGCTGCTACTAATAGAATACCCTGCTTGTTTCTGGCGCAGGATCCAGATCTGCTGCTGCAAATAGAAGATGAAACTAGTGGGTTGTGTATGAAGCCATGCCCTGTCCCATCTTGATTACACCAGTTCTGGTCCTCCAGACTTTGGGCCTTAAGTTCTGAACAGGATTTTGGGGTTGCTTTGTAGTTTGTATTATGCGGATGCATCAGCCATGATTAGGCCAATCTGTGGGGCTACTCAGTTACTCTTGTTCTGTAAGCAGTTGCTACATCAACTCTTCTGTTCTTCTATGTAATTAAGGCTCACATTTCTGATAAGGATCATGAACCAATCCTGTTAGGTATTACTATTATATGCCAGCTTCTTTGTTTTATTTTTTATTTTTGAACAAGTTCTCCTCATTTACTCATGGCAAGTAATAGAATGCTAAAATCTCTGTTCCCTGTATCTCTTATGGATCATGAGAGTGTAGATAATTAATTAGGAACATAATTGATGATTATGAAGTTTGTTACTCGTAAAATCCAAGATAGTTAATTGGATGACAATAACACCGATTTTGTTGTATGGTTTAGAATGCTGAATATATAATATCATCTTAATTGAGATGAGAAAAATAAAAATAAGATTAGATATTTGCTTATGGATGGTGAGATAAGAGTCATGATTAAGACAGTTTGGACTTTGGAGTTGTAGAAATAAGATGAATAGAAAACACCGATAAGATGAGCAAATGAAATGGAGAAAATGTATTTACAAATGTGAATCAAAATTACACATTTTTGAGTTAAAATGTTCACAGCATCACTACAGTACATTGGAGGTTATGCTCTCTATGAAACACGAACCTCTACATCTTTCCCTACCAGCGTCAGAGATCCCCTGTTGTGAGGCTCAGAGAGCCATTCATGCCCGCAGCCAAGAGGCAGAACTGGTCGAATGCCACCCGGATTCAGTGGGAAAAGAACTTTGTAGTAACCATCCATGATTTCTTCAAAATTGCAAGTTTCTGCAACCTTGGGAATCTGTTCAGGAAATGAACAACCAAAACTTAGACTTGCACCGTACAATAACTTCTCGATAATTGTACTTATCAGCTACTTTCGCTATACTTATATTTTGTTTGCACTTTAGAACTATATAATACCTGATAAATGTCGCGCGTGTATGAATGGAGGTTTGGATACTCGAGCAGCTTTTTCTTTGTGCATTTGAACAGAACATTGTAAACGAGATCAAATCGAATCAAAGTTGTGAAGAGGCATACATCTGCTAGGGTCAGTTCATCGCCACACAAATATCTGAATCTGCCCAAATGATCATCCAACACATCCATTGTTCTGAACAGCTCATTTGCTGCTGCATCATATGCTTCTTGGCTCTGTGCAAATCCACACCTGCAAGATAATGCAGATTCAAGAAAATTCTATGATAATGATAATGATCTTTTGATTGATTATCTGGGGAAAATAAAGAAAGCTTGATTAACTGGAAATTACCTATAGACGCCATTGTTAACACTGGTATACACAATTTGATTCCAGTGATCTATCTGTTTCTTCAATGTCGGCGGCGAAAGGTCCAGACTTGGATTGCTTGCCAGGCCATTCAAGCCTGAATTGAACAATTCAGCTATGTCATAGCTCTCGTTGCACACCACCTCTTTCTTCTCCACGTCCCAAAGCATCGGAACCGTCGACCGGCCGTCGTATCCGCCTCTCCGGAGCTTGTAAATCTCTCTTAGGGTTTTGCAGCCGTTGGCACCGTCCAAACCGGGGACAAGCCTATCCGTGAGTTGGACATGGCCTTCCCGGAACTCCCAAGAGCCGTCCGGTCCCGGCGAGGCAATCGAGATTGGCACGGCGTGTTCGAGGCCCTTGAGCGCTCGGACAATCAGGGTCCGGTGAGCCCAGGGGCAGGGCAGGCCGACGTAGAGGTGGAGAGCGCCCGGTTTTTTGGGGGAGCCGGAATCCGCGCGAAATTGGGAGGCGGGACGGGTGTAACGGCCGCCGGAGTCGGAGGGGGCGAGCTGGGACATCATCAGTTGCCAGGCGGCGGACCAGCTCGCGCGGACGGCGGAGATGAGGAGCTGCGGCGGAAGCGATTGCCCCCACAGGAGCCTGCCGACGGCGGTTATCAAATTAGGGTTTGGGGTGTTCCGGTTTAGGGACATTCTGGGGCAGAAGCTGCGGGATTTGGGTCTCGTCTTCTTCGTCGGGGTGGGAATGGATAAAGCAGAGCCTGGCAGCGAAGAGGAGGCCATTTTCACCGGTTCTGAACAAAATCACTTGCTTGGAGCCATATGGGCCTACACCACACAATATATACAGCTCTTCCACGTCTTCTTCTTGCTTCATAGTGAGCCGAGACAAGAAGATGACCAGGCCAGGTACGATTTGATCAGCTTTGGTTTCAATCTATCACATTCTCGTTTACTTATCAGTTTGTCGATCAAATCTGTCGCATTCTCGCCTACTCGTGTTTTCAGGTCGTAAAGAGTTCATCGGGGAACAGTTCAATGGCGTCGCTGGGTTCGCCGGCGAACAAGGTTAGATTACCCGGAGCTACAGTCTCATCTAGGTGGTTGTTAAGAACAGAGCACATGCTTCGATCTTGTTCACTGGATTAAATCTAAGTCTTATGTCCGGAGTATCCATCCACGGATAAATCATACCAAAGGTCACAGAATTTTGGTGTCTTTTTTAGTTTGGTCACTAAACTTTAATTCCTTGCAAAGTGATCACAAAACTTTAAAATATTTTGTAATGTGGTCACTAAAATGATTTTTTGATAGTTCTTAGTCAAAATTGCTGACGTGGCGCTGACGTAGCGATGATGTGGCCATTGTCACGTCAGTAATTTTGACTAAAAATTGTTCAAAAATTATTTTAGTGATCATATTGTAAAATATTTTAAAATTTTGTGATCAAATTGAAAAAGAGGCCAAAATTTTGTGATTTTTAGTGTAATTTACCCATCCATCCACACTAAAATTAATGATCCACCTAGATCCAGTGTATGTGTACGGATAAATTCGCCGTAAATTCAACTTCAGGATCAAATCTTTTGAATAGATATAGATAATTATATAATTTTAAATAAAAATAAAATTAAATACATAATTTCACGATATTCTAAACTCTCAAGTTGTCTACACTATCATTTTTTAATTAGAGATATGTAAATTAAAAAAATAAATTATGCATTCACATAAAAGATGATATTTTTATTAATTAAATAATATTAATTATTATTTTAAAAACAATAGTTAAAGAGTAATAAATGTACATTATTTCTAGGTAAGATGTATTTAAATAATTTTTTTGTAAATTAAAATTCATAAAACAAAATCACAAAGTGTTTATAAATTAAAATAGGGCATACTATGAATAATATAAACAAAAATTAAATAAAAATATAATATCAAAATAGAATTATTAAATAAAAAAAACTCAAGTTATCACGTAATTACATAATAAAATCATATTGACTGAAGTCGTCAATAATGACTCAAATTCTAACTCTTTAACACATGTATCAAGTTAAATTATTAATTACTCAACTATATCTTTTAGATCTCTTATTAATCTTTTTAAGTGTATGTTTTTTTTTCTTTATTTGAGTGGGTTTTAGATTTTATATGGATGTAATTTTTTATTTAATTAGATTTTGAAGTATAATTCAAATAATTTTATTAGTTGATGATAAATATATCGTATTTTAAACTATTTAATTAATCAATATAATTATTTGGATATTGAGAACAAACACAATAGAAAAATAAAATTTATTGTAATGAAAAAAAGCATAAAAAAATGCAAATAATTAATTTTTATTAACTTAAAAACAGTTTTCTCTGAATTCATATCATAAGCCAAACAGGCCATTACGAGGGGCGTAATTTAGAATTGTACGTACCATTGGCTTGTTGGGCGGGAAAAGTAGAAAAGCTCGAGCCACAGTCGACGATGCCGATGGTTTTGGCCTAATCGGTTTAACTTCCCTGCTGGGATTAACTGCAATTCTCGTTTGTCGCGGTCTTTATTGGCAGTAGTACTGTTTGTTTCTTTCTTAATTTTGTAGAGCTTCTTTCGAAGAGAAGAACATGGGGTGGTCGCACCCAGACATATCGCTTGAAGATCTGTCGAAATTGATCAAAGGGTTTGTGGATATATTGATCTTGGCATCCGGGTATCAATCATCTGGCAGTCTTGCCCACTGG
Source organism: Diospyros kaki (assembly GCA_036245055.1). Lineage (NCBI taxonomy): Eukaryota > Viridiplantae > Streptophyta > Magnoliopsida > Ericales > Ebenaceae > Diospyros > Diospyros kaki. The sequence continues at coordinate 40,919,545 of BSEG01000007.1, read as the reverse complement.
GACACCTACAACATCAAGAAAGCCTTTCAATGGGGCATTTTCTTCGAGAATGTAATTCACCAACCTCTTTCTGCTATATTTCTTTCTCCCATAAATCTGTTGGTTATTTTTATTGTGCGTTTGCAGGGACGTTAGACACAAACTATTGTAGTTATTGTTTAATAGCTTTTTACCACATTTAAGATTCAGTAATATAGGGTTGGGTCTTGTCCTTGTTGCTTAATGACGGAATGCCTTTTCTGTAATTGATTTACATTTTTGATGCTACTAGACTTTTCCGTAGAGGCTCTCACCGAGTCAGTATGTTGGCTACAAATTGCTTGCTGTTAATTAATTAAAATACTGCAAATTGTCATTTATCATCAAACTATGGATTTTTGATTATTTAGTCGAACTGTTCTGATTTTTGGTATTCTTATTTGGATAAGCCAAAAGAAATGTAGACTGCCGGATAATCTTACAAAATCTGCTTGTTGGTGGTCTCTAAAATTGTGTCTGATTATCCATGTTCCTTTTTATGCTTCAAATGAATGAGACATTTCCTTTATGTACTGTTGAGGGATAATGTTCTTTTGGTTTACATGCTCAGGTTTTTAGGCGCTTGAGGTACTCAGATGATTATGAAGGCTCGATAAAGGAACTTGATGCAGCGCTATCTGAAATTAAGTCTAATCCATTCTTCCCTCAAGTTGGTACTTCTGATTATTTTCCACTTGCTTTACAATGCAATATTTGCGCTACAACCCATTTGAAGTTCTAATTTTTTGGTGACTTATATTTGAATGTTAAATGGTTCTTTGAAATGAGAAAACAGGGCATTGCACATTTATCATCTGTTACTCTTTGTCAAGCAAGCAACTTCGTATTGCAGCATCTACTCCATGCCTTACCACTGAGGGATGCACATCTGAAAGCTTTTGCAATAGCAGCTATAGAGAGGGACCTTAGTGAGCTTCAAAGAACAGAAAATGATTGCATCGAGGTGTACCTTCGCAGACTGGTGCTGCAGAAGTCATGTGCAGATCCAGACTTGGATTGTAGGGCTTTCATGGAGGGCTCGTTAATTTCATCTCGAGATGTTTCCAATATGAAAATTGATGGTGATTTCACAGGGCCTACCATTCAGGAACTCACAAAGAGGCAGTTGGCTGTATCATGCATATCCTCTGCAGAAGCTGGTTTGGATATCCTATGTAAGTCCATAAGACAAAGGAACTGGAATGAGTCTGACAGCAGCTCCTTTAAAGAACTGCAAAATCATGCCACAGCTCCACAGTAAGTGAATTTTTACTAGACTAGCTTAGCAGATAAGAGAGATCTTTGTATTAGTGGTTTCTTTATTGGACAGTCTAGAAGGAAAATAATACTTGGTTCAGCTTTTCCTTTTGCCTAGATTTAGGGAAAAAGAACAGGTAAATGCACTTTGCATTGAAAGAAAGAGATGGGCGGCTGTCAAAATGAGTATTGTTCTGGTGCTACATCCATAGGCAGCTGTATATGTGGTTCCATCTAGTAGTTATAGTGCCCAAAAAAAGAAAAAGAAAAATTCATGCAGTTGCTTCATACCTAGATACCTGCCAATCACCCATTTATGGTTTGGTTGGAGCATCACATAGAATAAGATATCAGGCATGACCAAAGCATGTGCACTTTCAAATTGTTCTCAGGTGACTGCTGTTGCTACTAATGTTTTTTATTCAGTCTGAAGAGTTGGAATGATCCGTTTTGAACCAGGAGCACCATCTCATATTCTAAGAACTCTGAAACCTAAATATTGATAGTTTCATGACACATCATAACTGTATGCAAAACTGTGCATGCTGAATTCTAAAGACAAGTGTTAACTACACTTTTTATTGGGTTCAAGTTTTTCTCTTGTGGTTTTGATGCATCCATTAGCAATTTAGTGAATTAGCATTCTGTAAAACAATGGTCCTAGGTAATTGATAAATATAGCTACTACCTAGCACGTTAAATTTTTTTGAAAGTTATTAAATTGTAAATAAGTTCGTTTAGATGCTTCCACAGACCACTGGGACCTTCAAGTTCCTGTGAAATTTTCTAACCTGTCATTGCCTTTGAATTATGAACCTTTTCCTGCCTGATATTTTGCAGTGTTCTTTATATTTATTTTTGAGAAAAATCCTTGGGTATGATTTTCTTAATAGGAACTGAAATCCATGAGCTCAAATTTATTTGTCTATTGCACACAGGACCGAAGACCAATTGATTGATTATGACACATGGAACTGTTGGAGGACACAGGCCCTTTCATACTTCATTAACAGGAGAACTATTGGATTGGTCTCAGGTGCCAGCATGATCTTCTCTGCTTCAGAGGCTCAATGGGTCCAGGTGTTTGAAAAGCTAAATATATCAGCAGTAAACAGTTTTACTGCTGATATGGTAGTAAGTTGAATTGCATTTTTCTAATTTATTAAACTTTTTGCCTTATGAATTTCTGGACTTCCATCTATTTCAGTTTGCATTTTAATTGGCTACATAAATCAATTTTTCCACTTTGACCCATTTTTCATTCATTTTCTTTCCTGTTCCCAAAGATTTTACAGTTTCTTGCAAACTGAACCTTTCATGTGAATTTAAACACTGGAATCTCTAGGTTGATTTATTCTTTTTTCTACTTCTTTTTTCTTCCCAATATTTTTATTTTTCTATCTGATTTGTTGCAGGAGATATTGTTACTAGGATGTGTTGCAAGCAAATGGAGTTCTTTGATTGAGCATTTCATGTTAGTTTCATATGATTCTATCTCTATATCAAGGCAATACCATGAAGTGTGCAGCTTACCCCTAGGAAGGATTCAAAATCTTCATTCTAGAGAGGAAATGATGAGTCCTAAGGTGTCCATTGTCCTCTTAAAAGTTTATTTTGGAATACTTATGCTATTTGATTGTAATATGCCCAGATAACCCATTGGTGTGCCCGACTATACTAATTTGGTAGTTTGTTCACTGCAATTGGACAAAATGTCTGCCAGAAATGTGCACTAAAAAATTCATATCCTGCTTAGTTTGTGTCTGTGCTTTCTTTGTGTTTGTGCCTGTGCTTTCTTTATCAAAAATGGGTTCTATCGGGTCAATTCAGGCTTAAGTGCAATTAATAACATCACCTCTTTTGATTATCTTAATGCTTAATTTGAGGATACCATGAACTAAATGCAGCTGTGGCATAGTTTCATTAGTAATCAGGCTTGTTGCACTGTTTTTATTAGTAAAACTGTATTTGGCAATTGTAGGAGTTTTATGCAATTTTGTGTGATTAAATTTCTAATGGTCAGATGTGGTAATCTAAGTTATGCATGCTTTTAGTGTGATTGAATTTCTAATGGTCAGATGCGGTAATCTAACCCATGCATGCTTTTACACTCTCAACCAGTTGTATTTGGCAATAGAATGTTTTAGGAGTTCACGGACTCTGAACAGGTATTTAGCTGTCTTGTTCTCTTGTAAAAAGTGTTCGTATTGTATTATCATTGTTAACCCTCAAATGTTTTGTTTCCCAGAAGTGGTTGTTTTGTAAGTTGAGTAGCTAAGGCAGTTCATTTCTGCTAAAGGCAACTTGTCCAAGTTTCTTCCACTTAAAAATTATGCCAGGGTGAGGATTACACATGCTGAACTTCAGTAGGGTTACCTGAAAACAAAACGCTATCAATCTGAATGTAGCAAATATATATATTTTTTCTTTTCTTTCCTTAGCTTCTTAGAAGAGGTAAAACATGAAGGCTGGAGGCAGAAGTGCTTAACATATGCAGGATAAACTTATTATTATTGTAAGATTCATAAGCCCAATAGTTAACCAATAACTGGCTGAGCACATTACATGTTAAACCCGGCTTGTAAATTTTAATGTGCTTTATGTAAACATACCACTGCTGAATCATGATTTATGATTGTGCCTACTGTATTCCCATCCCATTTTGCCATCAGCTAAATTGCATTTCAGATAATAGGAGTTTCAGTTCCACATTTTTACCTTGTATGGATTATCCTACAGGGTATTCAATCTTATGTGGTGATATAGAATTTCAGGTTGTTCATTCATATCAACATCTTTGTTCATTTGACAGCCTTCTTTTATGTGATTCTCATTCCTTATATGGTTATCTTAGAATAGGTTAAAAGCATTCTCAAGCATTTTTTTTATCATCTTGATTGTGATTCCAGTTCCTTATTTGGCGGTTTAAAATAGGTTAAAAGCATTCTCAAGCATTTGGCTGTGCTTTTGGAAACTCAACCTCATCAATTATGGAAATTGTCCCCTGCCCTTGCAGCAGTTGGTATTCCATCCTGGTATAGACATTATTTTGCAATGTGATAATGTCATATTTGAATATCTTATTCTTGCATTTTAACAATTTCATAGGTTTTAGATGAGTTCATTGTATTATAATAGATTTGTGGGTTAGTTAATGACCTTTTGATTTCAACGACAAGGTCTTCATGTGGTGATGATTTGGTGTTCATAATAATGTTTGTGTTGCATAATGGACATGCTTAATTTCTGCTACATTTCATGACATGGGCACTAAATATTAGCTCCCACAACTATTTCAGTAAGCATTGTATGCAATCAATGTTTAAATTTGTGAATTTAGTAAGATCATGATTTGGTTGCAGGTCACCTTTGTTTCGATTGTATCTAAGTGAATTGGACAGTCAATTCAAAGGAGATTCTACAACAATTAGGTTTCCACTTTACAATTTCTTTTCATATTATTTTCTTTTTCCACTTTTTATATCTTATGATTTTTAATTAAATTTTATGGTCTGTGTGTGTGATGAATTGCTTCCTTTAAAATATGCTTACTTTTTTCTTGTAGAGGCTGCAGTTGTGTTCAAGATAGGAAAGAGCATAAAGACTGTGAGTTGTTGAGATCTTCCCTTCCCTCATTTGAGAATAAAAATTATAATGTTAAATATATTGTTACATTGTTGAATTGGTGATCAGTAGTATAACATGGTATCTGAATAGACAAAATTCTTGGATTCAAATCTGACTGCAAACGCGGTATTTAAGTTGAGCATGGCACAAGTCGGTTTAATACTAGAAGCACTTTGTAGAGTCAATTTCCCTGCTGTGCCAGATGTACTATTTGTCTCTTTTTTCAATTGACAGCATGTCTTCATGATCTGCCACTGGCATTGACATGGGATACCATGTCAACTAGTGCGATTGCATAGCATGTTGCAGAGATTGCATCACTAGTGTGACTACTGGAGTGGTCAATTGTTCATGGTTTTATGAACTGTTGTCTGAATGAAAGATTATGTAAATGAAATCTCTTTTTTTCTGTTTAATGAAGAGATGCCTATTACGTTTACTGTAAAGGGTTCCTCCTGGAGTTCTGTGAGTATAGCAAGTGAACACGTAAAATCTCTCCCAAATGCACTAATATTGCTAGAATGTAAGAAGCATTGATATCAAATGATCATAACATGGTCATATCATTGTTTGCATGATCATGAAATCTTCTAATGCATTGAAACTGGTAAAACGCCATCTCAACTTGATGTTTAGTTCTATCAGGTGGCACACACATTTTAGTTTTCTAAATGCAAGAGCCATATCTGCCTGATAAAAAAAAGTGAGAAAGTGAAATGTTCTTGGATCAAAGTTAGAGGTTTGTTTCTGGAGTTTCCATTTCAGTTGCTTTATGTTGCAACTCCAAGTTTATGCCATTGCTTTAAGTTATCAATTACTTTTCACTACTGAGTAGAGCCTAACTACATGTTGATGTATGCCACACTCCTAGGTGAGCTTGCTGAAAGAATTTGGTGTCTTTACATCTATCATGTTTCTGGCTCCCATCTGAAACCCCGCATGAACTTGGCACGGAATGCTGCTCTGGAGTCATGACCATGGCGTTCATTGTTAGCATTTTCCTGTCTTCACATACTGCTGAACGGATGCCTCTTCACTTTTAGGGCTTAGCCTATCTGTAATACTGTTGAAGTTCCTTCATTTATGAAGAGTTAGCCGTCCTTGAGAAAATACAGAAGATATGTGCTGACAACATTCCAACTACCTTGCGGCCAAGAGAGAGGTATTACCTAAATTCATATAAAAGAAATCTGCAGACCACATTTTGGGTGCATATAGCTCAAGGAAAGGTATTCCAGGGTGAACAAGGAGCTAAATGAAACTTAAGTTTCTGGAGCTTGAAGATAACCCACATGGTAAAGTGGTGGAGGACAATTGCTTGCTTTAAGCTTTGCAGTTATGGTTGCCAATAGAGCTCAAGTGGAATGCCCCCATGGATTATGTCCTGTAGCTGTACAGAAGATTACTGCTTAGTGCTTTCCCCATCCAAGTGCTTGCTTTCACTATGACTTGGAAATGACATTCATGGCTATTCTCAAGACTTTTAACTGTTTTTTGGATGAGAATATCTCACATTAGCTCCAAGATGATTTTGTTTCTTCCCTATTACGCAATTGTCAAGTAGTTCAATTGCTTCAATGTACCACTTGGGCCCCCCTGTTTCTTTGTGTTTGGATTGTGAACTACTCAAATATATGTCGTACTTTATTGTACAGCTTTGCTTGGGAGATGATGAAACTAGTTTCATGATATATATTGATTAAAACTTTGTTCTGTCATTTCTGCAGTCCCAGAAATTTTCTTTCTCCATATTGTTGTTGAGAAAATGGAGAAAGAATATGTACAGAAAACTGCTTGCGCATACAGGAGGCACTGCTTCCTCCAAAATCCTGTCTATACCTTACCTTGCCAACATCCGAGCAGATGCAACTTTGACTCTTTGGTCAAGTAATTATTGGAATACTATGCTTTCTTGGTGCTGTTTACTGTAAGCTGTCTTTGATAACAATTTTTCGTGGACTTGATCCCACAGTGATTGACCTTAAGGTATAAAAAGCCATGGACTTATGTGACAATTTCATAGCTATATCTTTGTGAAATTGCTGGTAATTGTATGTACTTAGAACTCATTTGAATCCAGGCTTTCCAAGTGCAAATTTTTTCAGGTCTCTAAATCAAACACTTATAAACACTGGTAAGCAGATTATATAATGTTACATAATATGACCCTTTTTTTATACATGAAGAACTTACTTTAACAACCCCATCTGGATCAAGAACTTTTCTCAACTGTTTCTGCTAAATTTTTGGTGAAGTAGAAAGTATGATTTGGGGCAAAGCTATGGTACCTATTGTCACTCTGCAGATTCCATTGTTCTAATCTATTCTATTACCCTGGTAGTTTCTGTTGTCTGCAGTAGATCATGATCTATTCTTGCAGTATTTATATGGAAAGACTTGGATTAATTATAATATGCCATGTTTTGGCTTCCACTGTTCCAACTCTTCTGCACGGGAATCCGATGGTTTAAGACTAATCTTTTAGAGTACCTTTTAAGAGTTGTATTAAAGACATTGGGCCTTGTTTTGGGGCGCTAATGTTGGGTATAATTGTGTTTGGACCCACCCCTAGTATAATTTAAGATCTACATTTTCCAACCTTTGCTGTCCAGCTGACTATATTGTCATCTACTTTTTCTTCTTTTTCTTTTTACTTGTTTGCTATTGGTGTTTGGAGACTCTGGGGCTGGGAGGACATCATTGTGCAGAATATGGAAAAGAAAAACATTGATTTAGGCCTCCCAATTCCCCAAACCGCTGATCAAATACTTCTTGATTGCAGCATGCATGGATCTTTTTTTTTTTAATTTTTTTTATAATTTTATAATAATGAGAAAAGATAGCAACTATTATTTTTTAGGTGAAACTGAATAAACTCAAATTATGCGCATTAAGACACACACAAATTTGTGTGCATTTGCCCTTAAAAGAGGTTTGCACCTTGGTTGGAAAAGAGGCAATTATAGCCTCTCACCACCAACCCACCCTTGAGGAGTTCTGTAAAATCTAATAAATCAGTTAATTAGAGGGGGTCAAGATTAGGCTTCTGGTGTCCTTATGGGGGCCTATACTCTATCCAGTTTTGAAGTCCTCCCCATGCTATCAGACATTCTGCGTAACACATTAGTGTATATATATATTTCTATGTTCAGGTGTATTATAATAAATAGTATATAAAGATGCTTTGGATTGTGTATAAATTCATGATTTGTTCCACACCTAAAACTATTGATTTTCAAAAGAGATCACAAAAGGTTACCTGACAGGCTGACACCCCATGTGACCTTACAGGAACCTCCATCCTACCAAAGCAGTTAAGGCTATAAAAATTGCTTCACCTTTAAGTTCAGCAATCAATTTAAAAAAATCCCTTCATCTTCTCTCTGTGTTGGTGTGAAACCAAAATGGGAAGAGATCTGTGGCTGTTTCTTGCCATAACTGGCCTGTTTAGCAGCTTGGCAGTTGGAGACTGGAACATCTTGAATCAGAGGAGGAAGCCTGTAGATGTGGGTGGCACCAACTTGAAGAATTACTGTGAGAGTTGGAGGATGAATGTTGAGCTCAACAACATAAGGGGATTTGATGTTGTCCCCCAAGAATGCATTGGGTACATTGGAAAATACATGACATCGACTCAATATAAGGTTGACATCGAGAGGGCAGTCGAGCAAGTTGCACTCTATCTAAGTAGCTGCTGCAGATTTAAAGGTGATGGCAAAGATGCTTGGATATTTGACATTGATGACACTCTCTTGTCCACTGTTCCTTACTTCAAAAAACACAACTTCGGGTAAGTTCCCATCTAGATCAGGCATGATCACTTGAACTGTGCTATTTCTTTTTGCCCTGCGTCTGTATCTGTATCTGTGTTCATGGCAGAGACTCTTTGTTTTTTGTGAGACTTTGGTGCAAAACATTCTTTGGCTTGGTATAATAAATGATTCCATTCCATCAGATCGTCTATTATGGTTTTGATTTAGAGTTTGGTGAAAATCAATCTAATCTGCATTTTATTTTTCTGACAATAATATTGCAGCAAGAGCATCGCTGTCAGGATGCATCAATCACAAATCTTCTTTAGAATTCTGTGTATTAGTGCTCAAAAGAAAGGATCACATGCTAGCCTATAACTTTTATATTTTCTATTGCTTACACAGCTTCTTATTTGTCTCCAGTTTGATCTCTTGACCTTTCTAATTCTTACATTAGACTCCATACTGAAGCTAAATCAGTGACTGATTTGACAAAATTTAATTATGAATGGATTTTGTACAACAGCAGGATCTTATACCTCTACTAATATACATATTTGTGTTTCACACTTGGCAATTTGACTGTGGTTTGAAAACTAGGGGGGAGGGGCTGAATGCAACCTCTTTGGAAGGATGGATGAGAGAGACCAAGGCGCCGGCTCTTGAGCACTCACTGAAACTCTTCCATGAGATAAGAGGCCAAGGGCTTAAGATTTTTCTGATCTCAACAAGAAGGGAATGCCTTAGAGATGCCACTGTTGACAACCTCATCAAGGTTGGATATCATGGCTGGAGTAGTCTCATTTTAAGGTATCGACATCTTTACATTAATCCAAGTATCCTTTCTAAGACCTTAATACAATTACTCGACCTGTGCATCGAATGACTAGCTACAACCTATAATTTAATGCTACAATCAGTTAAATTTTCATCGATTCCATTAAGATGATGCATGGTGTGACATTGTTATTGTTAATGTAGGGGCCTGGATGACGAGTATAGAGAGGTTCAGAGCTACAAAGCTGAGGCAAGGAGACGACTAGTCAATGAAGGGTACCACATATGGGGGATCACTGGAGATCAGTGGAGCAGTTTTGATGGGCACCCTGTTGCAAAAAGAACATTCAAGCTTCCAAACTGTTTGTACTATGTTTCCTGATGCACATTACTGTAAGTGTGTGTCTGTATCTAGTATGAAGCAGTAGATATTGGCAGCGGTGATGCTGCTACATGCTTGTCTATGGCAATTACTGAACTTAAGGCAAAGAAAATCACCCTTCAGTGTTCCCTATTATCAGTGAGATTGGTGAACATTCTCCTGTGTTGTTAGATGTGTATGTACCAAGGCTATGTCCAAGATACATTTCCATTGAAGCTACGTGAAATAATTAATTTCTGGTTTTGTGTTCTCTATAAGCTTTCATTTTCAATCAAAGAAGCCTCTAATTGGAGTGAGACTCTAGAGAATATCGTATTTATATACATCTCTTTTACTTTTTTATAAAGAAATTATTTTCATAACTCAAAATTATAAAAAAGTAATCCTACTCATACCACATCAAAAATTTTAATATTAAGATAATTATACCTTCAATTTTAAGTAAACAAACACTTTGGTGTTTCCTTTCTTTACATTCTGTTAGACTTTTTAAATTTTAACAATACCCTTTGAATGATTCATTTTAAAAATAAAAATTTACCATATAAATAAGATCTGAATTGGTAACGTCTCACATTTAAATTATAAAATATATTTCTTAACTTGTAACAAGGAGGGGTATGTATATTCAGAGATTCTAAATTGAGGACATTTGTGTGGGGGTGGCAGGGCACAAAGGCAGGCCCCACTATGAATAAACAAAGCAACATAATGAGAGCAGAGAAGAGGACTCCTCTGTGGGCGCTGTGCTCTCTTCTCTTTGGCCTTTTGGGCAGCTGAAAGAGCATTCAGCAACGCAATCATGTGTTGAGAAATTCTAGCCTCACGCTTGCTCCTTGCCACAGTTTCCGCACTGTCCAGTCTCAGATACCCAATTGCTCTTATCGACGGTGGACGCGCACACACTCGCAGGCAGCTGCCAATCTCCTCATGTTCCGAACCCAACGCTTCTCTAGCGGGCGCGTAGACTCGTCTTTGCAATTATAATCAATATATATATATATATATGTGCATATATGAAATTATGAATGCATAGGTACGTGTGTATGCATATCTATTTCTAGTCTTCTACGTCCCGGAATCATCAAGGTTTGGTTGGACGTGAAGCTTTCTGGGCCGGGTTTCCTGTTCTCTGATTTTTTTTGGGAAAAAATTTCGAATACCCATCTCGTGATTGTGCTTAATTTTGCGCTCTCTTAACTGTAGAATTTTGGGTGTGCGTCTGTTGTTACGGTTAGCCTGCTTGAATTTTGATTTTTTGGGTTATTTGTATTGGTTCTCCTCTTTTGTTGACTTGTCTGCTTCTATATGTGTATGTGTTTGTATGGTTATCGCTGAAATTAGTATACGTGGAATGCATTTTGAAGTTTGAGCGTGCATAAAAGAGGGAGTGTAGAAACTCGATTGTTGGTGATTTAGATTCATTTGTGATTGATAGGGATATTTGGCAGACTCGTAAGATTGGATGGACGAGGGTGGTGAAAAAGGATCTATGTGGGTGATTTGAACAATTCTCCTGCAGCTTTACTGAGTTTCTCTTAGCTGGGCTGCTATGGGTTAAGTGTCTTGGAAGGTGTTGGGAGAACCCCTAAGGCTTCAATTTTAGGTCTTTTACTGCTGGAATTGCTTTAATACCACTATTTAGTGTAAAGGTTTAATTAGTTTCCAGTTACCGCAGGCGCTTATTGATGTTATGGAAACTTTGTGATGCTTCTGCATAATTCGTTGCCCCTCTCTCTCTCTCTCTGGGTAATTGTATGGCATAGGATGTTGGACAACGAGACACCAACGTATGTAAAATGTGAGCGCAGTCAAGAGGAGGGTGTTAATGGTGGATGTTTGGTTGTATAAAAAAACGTAAATTAAAAATGAAGTTATTTGTAATAAGACTAAAGTGACACTTATTGAAGATAAGGTATGCAACATGCAATCAAAATGGATTGATCATGTGAGAAAAAAAGGCACAACAAATGTTTTTTTTTTTTTTTTGAGAGGTAGAGGAAAATCTAGAAAAACTATGTGAGAACTTTTAGGCATGATATGGAATATAATAGCCTTACAAGAAATATGGCCATAAAAAAGATAACTATGAGCTAGAATCCATGTAGCTGACCTCACCTAGTGGGATTAAGGCTTGGTGTGTTGTTGATGTTGTTTGGTGGGTAATTGGCCGAATCAATAGAATACTGTGCTTAGTCTTGCATTAGAATCATCAGGTGTGGATTAAGGCCTATGGTAATACTGCCTCTGTGTTACTTCCCTAAGTTGGCCTTATGTTCTGCCTATATCTGGAAGACAATAATGCCTAGTAGCAGTCATTTGCAAGGTGTTTTATGCTAGTTCAGAGCCATGTAATTTTTGAATCAAGGTTTTATTTATATGGAACTTGGAGTCATATGTAGAAGTAGGAGCAATGGTTTGATTTACCTTCCACATGATGTTACTTTCTGGTTTTTGGTTTCAAGTATTGTTGCATGTGCTAGGCTGATATCAACTGACCAATCTGTGCTGGCTTGTTAAAACAGAAGGGAACGATGAAAGCACACCTGGTTTTATCTATTCAGAGATCAAGTGAAAGACAACTTAGCAATCATGGTGCTTCTGGAGCTCTTTCATCATCTTTACCTGTTATTTCGTCCACCTTGGAGGAGAAATATTCCATGTTGCCTGACTGTCAACAGGTTCTAATGGAGAGGGAACTTGTTAACACAAATTCTCTGGCTCTTCATGCTTCTTTACCTTCAAACAAGGGGGTTGTTGGTCCCATGTTAGCATCTACATCAGGATTCTCCACTGATCTCCAGTTTTCTTCTGTTGTGCCCCTTGAAAGGCACTCAAGAAAGTCTTTTTTAATTTCTCAGTCATCAGATAATGGGGCTTCAATGCTACTAACTCATCATTCTAGGACACTCCAATCTACAATGTCCAGTAACAGTGATTCCTGGAGTAAAGATTCATTACCTAACTTCTTTGAATACCCTGTAAATACTCCTAGCATGGACATTCAAGCTGGCAGCAGCAATAATGGTGGTTGTGTCATGACAGAAGACCTTTGTAAACAAAATGACTGGCAGGTTTGGGCAGACCAGCTAATCAATGATGATGATTCCTTGACTTCTAATTGGAATGAAATTTTTGTGGACACCAACATTGAAGATCCAGAATCAAAGGTGTTTATTGTGTTACTCTTTTTTCCCTTGTTTATTTCCATGTTAGTAAAAAAAGTGGAAAGTTTACCATAGCTTTCTTAGTTTGTATTATTCTATTTTCCTTTTATATTTTAGATGGTGTATCAGGAAATGAAATCAGCTACGAAAATCTTGACAACCCATCCCCAAGCACTCCAGCAGATTTCATCTCCATCTTTGGAGTCTTCTTCTCTTAACTTAGCATCTTCAGCAAGTAGTGCACCAAATAAGACACGCATGCATTGGACACCTGAACTTCATGAGGCATTTGTTGAAGCAGTCAACAAGCTTGGTGGCGGTGAAAGTATACTATTCTTTTTACCCTTATGCTACTTAAATCTCATTTGACTCTTAAAAGAAAACCTTATGAATTGCAGAAGCTACTCCTAAGGGTGTACTGAAGCTAATGAAAGTAGAAGGTTTGACAATTTATCATGTCAAAAGCCACCTGCAGGTGTGTTCATTTGTCCTTTTCTAGTCATTAGTCTTGGTTACCTTAATGTTGGGAGTATTTTTCCTTTTGAGTTACAGAAGTACAGAACAGCGAGATACAGACCAGATTCCTTGGAAGTTGGAAGGTAAATAAGAATAGCTTTTTTATATTTTCTTCTACATTTCAATCATACTGCACCGGCCACGTTTCCTTTTTTCCTGCCAATAATTTCTGTACAGCTATGTTCACGATATACTTTTCAATTATGGCACAACAGAGCTGAATGAAGCATGAATTTAGGCCTATTTTAGGCAAGTTGCTGCTTAGGATATAAATATTAGTTGAATTGTGTTGGTAACCATCTTATTGAGTCCGGTTGTCGCTGTCTCTGCCTCCCTTCCCCTGCCCCTTACCTCTCAATCTATCTCCTCATTTCTTTGTCCCAGGTCTGTATTTTTTATTTTTCATGTTGCATGCACCATACAATTATTTGCAGTTCCACTGTTTTTTTAATTTTTTTGGAAGGGGGGAGGGGGAACAAGTTGTCTTTTGCTTTCATTTTTGGTTCAGGTCTTATTTCTCAAAAGATTGAGATTACAGTAATTGAGATTTTGTTCTGTTCTGATTGTTCTTCTTGCTGTTATCTAAGTTTGCTTCCTTGTTCTGTAACCTAGTGATTTAGGTCTTTCTTATTGTAATTTTTTTATCTTATTCTTTCCATTTATATTGGTGCTTATGGTTCTGTACTTTCTGGCGTACTTGAGTCTAACTTTCTGTTGCCGATGATATTTGATTTAGTTACCTTACCATGGATGTTAACATGAAGAGATGCCTTGACTTGCAGGATCTTCAGGAAAAAAGTTGACTCCAATTAAGGAAGTGGCATCCTTGGACTTGAAAACGTGAGTAGATTGACGTGGAGCATCTAACATCTATCTTCTAATGCACTTTTTTCTTCTTGAGGAGATTGCACAAGATATTATGTGTCTCTCAATATTTGTGCATTTGGAAGTAGGATTAAAAGATGTTTCTATTGGACTTGTTTATGGTGATGGTCATAGGTGCTATGTAGTTTTCTGAAGTTGGCAAAAGATGCTTTGTGTGTAACTTTTTCAGTTGAGTGCGACACCTTTAACTTTGCACACATGGTTGTTTCTGTGTGGTAGTTGTAGTCATATGAATCGGTACTTTCCTTGTCCATTATTCTTTACATTCTTTCAATTGATACGAAATGTTTATGTGAGCTCCTGCTTGAAGCTTTGTGTTTTCAACTGGTGGTTTATGGTAGCTCCTGTTGCCATTGAAGTAACACAGGCTGTTAGCAGAAAGATCTTGCTTAAGGTTGACGGTGCATTGTGGCTTATGGAATTGTTTCACTGTTCATGGCGTTTTGCTGTTCTGACTTGTCACTATGCACTTCTTTGAATTCCTCTTCGTTGGGTTTAGGAATCTATTTTCTTTAAAAATTGTATTTCAAGTTTTTTACTACTTGCAATTTAGCTTATTAGCTGAAACTTGTTATCAGATTGTCTCCCATAAGGATTGCTAGTCTGAATTCATTCAGCCTCTAACTTGTATGTACACGCTAAACAGGGGTGTTGAGATCACCGAAGCGCTACGCTTACAGATGGAACTCCAGAAGTGTCTGCATGAACAGCTAGAGGTATGAATTTGATTCTCACTGATGTATCTTGCTTTAGATATAGCAATCCTGATACTGATAGCAATTCATTAAAATCAAAAACAAAATTAGCAAATCATTTTTATTCATCTTCTGCTTGATCTATTTGAAGCCTGCTACTACTATCTTACTAGCCTTCGATGCATGCTTGAAAACGAGCTGCTATTGTTCATTTAAAAGAGATGCATGGCCAACGTGAGATGTTCGAGTGAGATGTTCGAATTGGTGAATTTGAAGGACACGCATTTGACTGATGATATATATAGATATTTATAGGTGTAAGAATCTCATACTTCCACCAACTAATGGCATGGCAATGCAAAACACTCCCTTAATCTTGCACTCAGAACAATCTTTCTCAAGTTTTAACTACCATAGCCTCAGGATTGCAAGGGCTCGATGGAGTGCTTGAACTGATACCATGGCAACATCTTCTCTGTAGATTCAGAGAAATCTACAGCTGCAAATAGAAGAGCAAGGGAGATATCTGAAGATGATTTTTGAGAGGCAAAGTGGTGCAGGTGACTTGCTGAAGGCCTCATCGCCATCAAGCCCTGGAAGCTGCTCTGCTCAGACAACAGATAACGTCCCTAGTTCCCCTTCTAAAAATGAGCCTTCTTGCTCCAGGTTGGACAACGGAGAAAGTGAAAATGCACGGGCTGATGCCATCACAGCATCAGTGCAACTGCTCTCAGGTCCCACACCCAGCCCTCAAAGTGAGTGAAAGGTGACGAATAACCATATCATTTGTGCAAAATTTTCAAGTGGAGAATGAATGAAGACACTTCTTTGAGGAATGCATGGAGCATTTGCATCCCTCGAACTCTATGGTTGCTCTTTTGTGACCATGAAGTAATAATGGGTTTGAATTGTTCCTGTTTTCTGTTCGCAGCAACTCGGGTTTTAGCATATCCGATTACAATTGATGAAAGGTAGACAAATATGTACTCGGTTCAAGACATCAAGGAATTACAACAAACACACAATTTTGTTGACAAATGAACGGCAAACAAAAACAAATTAACCAGGTTTAGAACACACTCATGAACAGACAACACAAAGATGATGAAAAATTTAAGAGACAAAACAAGACCATCTCCCAAGCAACACAGTGACAATCTGTAAATCAAGCAATTGTTCCATTGAGAGCTCTCTCCAACCTCGTCTCAAATGGGGTCGAGTGCCAGTTCACTCTCTTGTCCTGCAAAACCAACAAACACCTTATCAGTAGCCAAAAAGTCCTCGTGCATTTTTGCAAAAATGGTGTTCTTATTCATAAAGAGGCGACATACCTCTCTTCTGCACTTGCTGGTTGTGTTTGGAATGCCTTTCTTGGAAGAGGCTGAGCCAGCATCCATGGCTGGCTCTGAGTGACTCCAGTATCTCCCAACCGTACCTATTATCGGCTTCTCATCCGGGCTCCAACTCGGCGACCTTCTCGGGGAATAAGACGATGCTGAAAACTGCCTAATCTCCTCCACAGTCAATGCACCCAAGATTGGCCTATCTTCCATGCTCACCACTGAGCTTGAGCACTGTGAGACGCTTCTGTTAGACGCAGTAATGGTTTCAGGGGAGACCAACCAATTTGACAGGCTTGCATCCACTGCCACCTGTTGATTCTGATTCTTGGATTTATCAGATTTGGGTTTGATAATTGGATCGGAGCTAAATGAAACACGAGCCTCTTCCCGCTCTGGTCTGATGAAGTTCTCTTTCTGCTGCGGCTTCAATGGTGGAATCGCTTTTGATTTGACTGCCTTCCATTGAGAGAGATTCTCTACCGGATTGAGCACAGAATTAACATAAAGACTCCTGTCTCGAGCATTTCGCTTATCCACCTCCTCTGTTACAGCTCGAGCTGAAGCCATTTCTGTGCTCCCCTCCATCGATGCAGCTGGGATCGACTCAGACCATGCTTCTCGCCGTGCGATTCTACTCTCCTCGTACTCCTCTTCGTCATAGTCGCCATAGTCTTCTAGTTCCTCACCCTCATCGTCCAAGTCACTGTCCTCGCTGTCCAGCTCCTCTGCTTCATCATCGCTGTCTCTGCAGTTCTGGTACCTGTTAAGATTGCAGCATTTTGAGTAGCTCCGTACGATGTTCATATAATTCATTCAAAGCAATATGAAACTTTGTCTTTATCGTTTTGAGTCCCGTGTTTTTCCTAACAGTACCTATGATTAGAAGGGTAAGATCCGACGTTTGAAATGGTAGATTCGTCTTCAGAGAGTGAGTAGGATGAGCATAAGCTTGATTTTCCTGAACTTTCTTCCTCTTTCTTGTCAGTTTCTTTTTCAGTTTCCGGTAAAAAGTCGGTGCTTTCACGGACTGGAACAGGCTCATAGGTCTTGACATTTGTGTCAAAGGTAACTTTCCTTCTGGTATTCAAGCTCAGTTGCTCCTCAACCCTATTCAAGCGGCCAAAGAAATGCATAGATTTTCATAAGCATTGAACAACTAAACAACTTAGGAAATCAAGGAATTGGGTTCGAAGAATCCTAAGAAAGGAGAAGAGAAGTTGATTAACGTACGGTTGTTCCGAAATGAGGTTGGTGGGTGCCGCCGAGGACTCCGGTTCCGAAGTGACGGAACGCCTGTGGCTTCCATGTCCCTGAGACCAATTTGAAGAATCAAAAATTTAATTGCTGTATGTGATTACAAAAGAAAACCCAAAACCTGTTTGGATGCTGAGAAAATATGCGGGAAACTAGCCAATGAAAAAGAAATCAAGCCATATTGACCATTGGGAGCCGATAAACCAAAACCCCAGTTCATTGATCACTGAATTGGGAAACAAGGAAAACCCAGATACTAAACAGACGGAAAGAGAAACTATCGGACTTACTTGGTCTCGAGGAAGGACTTTGTTTTTGTTCTTCCTATGAGCTTTGCGTTTCCGATCTTTGGAAGAACCAAAACACGCAAGAAAGCAACCCATTACAGGATCTCTCTTTCTTGCTCTGAAGATCAGTTCTTCGCGGACCGAGGAAGACGGTGATGATGTTAAAGGTTCTTCATGCTAGAGAGAGAGAGAGAGAGAGAGAGAGAGAGAGAGAGAGAGAGAGAGAAAACGGTCGGGAAATCCTCGAAGCCTTGAGGAGGCTGTGGCGTCTTGCGCCGGTTGGGGGGGGAGCTTTGTTGGCTTGGAAAAGGGAAGTGACCGTTGGAGCGTGAGCTGGATTAATTAATTGAAACATTTCAAACGTTATCTGGACCGTTAAAGACCGACAAGTGGCAGCCCCCACTAGCGTCAGATGATTGTTGGTTTCTTTGATGATTAATTAAATAATGAAGCCTTAATGGAAAATAGAGGACTTACTCCAAAGATATTTCAAAATTGACGAAAGCCGTTGGAGTTGGCACTTGAAACGACGCCGTAATGATCATGTAGCCAGAGGTGCAACTATTTTAAGTAATTTTTTTTTTGAAAATGCTATTTGTATATTCATTTGGACACTTAAAATCACATTCGTATATTTATGTATTGTCATGTGTTAATATAGAGTATTTTGTTGAGTGACAAAATTGGGTATTCAAGTAGCATTTATAATTTCATAACTTTTACTATGATTGTAACTCTTTGGGGGTAGTGTGGACAGTTTGACCACCCACGTTCAAGATTTTGAGTATCATAATATTGTATGTTCGAGTCTTTAGATCCACGCAGCTATATATATTACCTTATGTCTATCCGAGAGGCCAGACTCGAGTTCTGACTTGGTCTTACATGTGTCACTTGTGTGCCTGTACGGGTGGGGCTGAGGGGTTATAGATAAAGGCATGCAATTGATTATAATTGAATTGAATCGATCGAAAATCACTAATCAAATTGAATCTAATCGAGGCATATAATCGAACTGAACCGATTGAGTCATCTAAACTAACTAAAATAATCGAAACTGAACTAATCGAATTTTAAGTCGTTATAATCGAATCGAAATTCTTACAAAAAAAACTGAACCGAATCTAATTAAAGAGGGTTAGGTTGTCGGTTCGGTTTGATTTTTCGGTTAATAATACAAAAAAATTGAATTGAATAATCAAAATTCTTTAGATAAATAATCGAACTGAGTTGAAACTAATAACTGAACCAAACTAAATAACTAAAAATCTTAAGGGAAATAACCAAACCGAACTGAACAGCTACTGATGAAAAATCGAACCAAACCAACCAAACTTTTGTCAGTTCGGTTCTGTTAGTTTGGTTTACCTAAACCAAAATCGAATCGATCAATGTGATTAAAAATTGTTTGATTGGGTTATGGTTTGGTTTGGAAAAAAATCGAACACTGTTTTAATGGGTATGGTTTGATTATAGTTTTTACTAAATTCAAAACAAAACCCGAACCGAATATATGGGTAAATAAACCAAATTGAACCGAATATACATATATATATATAATATTTATTTATTTAATATATTCTATATACACATAATATATATATTGACTAATATATTTTTTTACAAGTATTTTAACTAATGCATTACAAATATATAAAATATTTAATATTTATAAATTAATTAACAAATAAAAATAAAACTTAATCTTAAATTATTTTATTTTTATCAATTAAATAATTATTAATAAAAATAACTAATTAAATATTTAAAAAATAAAACTTGACGGGAGATTATAGATTAAAATAAAAAAGTCATGATTAAAATTGAAATCGAATGATTTGGTTATGGTTTTTAATTTTTAAAACTAGTAGGTAATGATTTGGTTTTTGTTTTAATAGTTTAAATTTGGTTTAGTTATGATTTTGACAAAAATCAAAACCAAATTAAACTATTGCCAACCCTAGGTGTAATAATCTTGAACAAAAACTATTGTGTACTAGAGATCTCTTGATTCTCCACTATAAAAAAAAAAAAAAAAACTTTTATTACGATCAATCAAACTTCATTGGCGATTGCTTATTTTAAATAAAAAATGCTATTTAAACCCTTACCCGTGACATTTCTGATAATGCTTGTGCATTTATGTGTTATACATTAAGGTGTCACAAAATATAATATATTAATAAAATATTTTTTTTAAAATATCCTTTATATATATTGTTTAAAAATAAAAATTAACAACAATAACAACATATTCTTGGAATAGTAATTAATATCTCAAATAATTGTACCATTATACGTTGGATCATTTAATTTAAAATTTTGTCTAAAAATATTAAAAAGTAAGCTGTAACCAATAAATGTCACTCAATAAATTTTCATTAATTTTGTCATACGTGTTTTTCACACAATTTCTTATAGGGTAGGTCCAGTTTAACAAGACGGCCCAATCACAAAAGGTCCAGGAGGTTCTGATGGACTCACAAGGACAAACTCATATATGTTGTCCAAATTCGAGCTCAGGTCGCGGAAACGAACAAACTCCTTACGAACTCCCAGCGATCAAGGCTCTCAACAAAGCCCCAAGTTCGTTGGCTCGACTATTCAGCTCGGTGGTCCAAAGCTTTCCAGCTCGCATAGATAACGAAGCTGTTGAGCAGTAAGGGCCCATTTACTTTATTTGAGACGAACCATACTTCTCGTAATGAGGATTCTACTCTCGATTTTATGTAGACAATAAGGACTGTTTGTCCCCTATTATATCATCTTAGTATTTTTATATATCTTGGACAAATTGTAAAGGTCCCCCATTATAAATAGGAGTCAGAAATGTTATAAGAAGGACATGAGGAATAATCAAAAAAAAAAAAAAATTGTCTTTCTGGAAGAATATTGAGGGTGCGGTTGTGGAGTAGGCATCGTTCTGACCGAATTACAGAAATTTTTTTTGTGTTGTTTTCTATCTGCTTTTTTCTCTTGGCATTTCGGACACACTCATTACGGTCCAAAATAGATAACAGTTGGCTAAAATTGAACATCAATAATTTTTTTTACACGGGCATTGTACAAACCACTTCTCTAGTTATAATGCACAAAAATACCTCGAGAGTGTGACTTCAACATTTTTAAAACATTTTTTATATTAAAAAGTCAAGAAACACCCCAAAAAATTTTATTTTAGACTGTTCTTATAATTTTAAAAAGATTTCGAGATCGTTTCAAATATTAAAAAAATATATGAAAGATATTTATTCAGTAATTATGTAAGATTAAAAGAAGGGAGTTTAATTTGACTAAAAGGCCTTGTCATTAGAGGTTGCATCACCTTGTCACGCTTGAATTAAAATAAAGTATTGTGGGACATAATCATAAGGGTTGGTAGA
Organism: Diospyros kaki; assembly: GCA_036245055.1. Lineage (NCBI taxonomy): Eukaryota > Viridiplantae > Streptophyta > Magnoliopsida > Ericales > Ebenaceae > Diospyros > Diospyros kaki. The sequence continues at coordinate 40,898,202 of BSEG01000007.1, read as the reverse complement.
AATTTTATTTATTTAAAATTATTCAATCGACTTTTTTTAGACTTAAAAACTCTTTAAAAGATACCTTTTTTTAATTTATGATTTTATTAATACTTTTATTAACCTTCCAGGAGTATCGTCCCAAACTTTTTCTCAATGAAAATTTAAACTTAAGTAAAATTCCGTTAAGATTAAAAAAGTTTTAGGTACGTTTTTTTGATGTTAATAGAAAATTTAATAAAAAGTGCAAATATATTATGACCTAACTTAAATTGATTCGATACATAAATTTTAGATCACCTCAAAATATATAATCTATAATAAAAGCGCCTTTTAGTGATACTTCAAACTGCATATCGACAGGTACATTTAAAAACGTTGACAAAATTCTCCATTGATGTTGTTTTGCTTTAAGTTTTAATTTATCTCGTAATCATGCTAATGCACATCGACGCTTGTATTTTAAAACGTAAGCAAAATTCTCCATTGATGTCGTTTTGCTTTGAGTTTTAGCTTGTTTCGTTATCATGCGAATGACTAAATCGGTGTCTTTTTAATCAAGCATACGATTTTCATTTTTTAAGAATATTGGCCGATACTTAGAAACAATGGTTGGATAAACTATTTGTTGGGATGTAACTCACATAGAAGTCTAGAATTTATGTAGCCAACTCCACATAGTAGAATAACAGCTAGATATGTTGTTGTTGTTGCTGCTTAAAAACAATGGTAAATCACTCTGTGAGTGCCCATCATACGTTGTGAACCACACCGGCCAAATGTCTATACGCTGTGAAATCGGTTGGTTCAGAAGTGGAATTAGGATCAATCAAAGTTGATGGGGGCACCGGGGTGAAAGTTAATAGTGAATTTATGAGTTTGGTCTTTAAATCTTATTAGCATCAACATGCACATACATACATACATACATAAACATGCATACAAATACGCATTAAAAAAAAAAATTTTTTTAATGTAAAATGTCTTACGTCCAAACAAGCGACGCCTTGCGTTCACAGTGAACTACCCCAGGGAGGATAGATGGTGTGTATCTGGTCACTGACTTATTTGCAAATGTAATTAATTAGAGAGAAGAAAGATGGGAAAGAGAAAAGTAAATGTATTAAACAAATTTCATAATCATTTAATTAAGACTAATTAACTGCAAGGGAAAGGTCTTATACATAGTTGGCCTGCTTTGGGGAGCTTTTAATCCTTGTATTATTAATCTCGATCCCTTCTTTTAGCCAGCTGCAGGATGGCAGGGAAGGTAGAGGAGGAGAAGGAAGACTGCACCAAGGATGGAACAGTGGATCTCAAGGGCAGGCCAGTCCTCAGATCACAGACTGGGAGGTGGAGAGCTTGTTCTTTTATTACTGGTAATTTATGATTTTTTTCTTTTCATTCACTGATCTTTGTCATCTCTACTAACAACTAGGGGTGATTAGCGTCGCAAATGAATTGAGTCGATCGTTCATGAGTGACTAGATGTTTGCTTCGATAAAAGTTTGTTAGTTAAGATAAATAAGTTGAATTTGAGTTTTATTTTAAAATTTAAATTGTAAACGAACTGGAGTTGAACTTAGTAAAACTCGTAGCTCGTTAAACCTTGCAAACATGTTCGATTATAGTCTCGTAAATATTAATAAGTTCAATTAAAAGCTAGTAATCATGCTTGATTAGAAGTTTAAGTATAGTGTGTAAATAAATTCGTTCATAAATATACATTTTGATGAGCAGACTTTTAAGCTCCAGTTTGAGCCTAGAAAATTGCTCACCGAGAGATTGGCTTGACTCAGTTTCACTGCAACCCTAGTGATAATTTTGTGATTCAGAAAGATTCTTTTAGCAGTCCAAACATCCCGAATGGAGTTTAGATTCAAGAATCATTTTTACTTTATATGTATGGAGTTGAGAGGCAGAGTTGAGTCCAATCACTCTTATAATTTAGTCATCGATCGGGGCACTTTGCTTGGGTACAATAGTGATGTTTTGCAGTGCAGGGTACGAAGTGTTTGAGAGGATGGCATACCATGGAATCACAACAAATTTGGTGGTGTACTTGACCAATAAACTTCACGAGGGCACAGTGAAATCATCCAACAATGTCACCAACTGGGTGGGCACTGTTTGGCTGATGCCTTTGTTGGGTGCTTATATTGCAGATGCCTATCTCGGCCGCTACTGGACTTTCATCATTTCATCCATTATTTACCTTGTGGTTCGTGTCTAGTTAGTTAAAATTTAATTTGTAATTTCCCGGTCAACCCACAAATTATTTTCTCTGTTTTATTGACACTCTTTGCTCCCTTGATGAGACAGGGAATGTGCTTATTGACACTGGCAGTCTCAGTGCCAGCCTTGCGACCACCGTCGTGCGGCCATGGGGTGGTGGATTGCAACAAACGAGCCTCCAAGCTACAACTTGGCGTTTTCTTTTGTGCCTTGTACATAATAGCACTGGGCACGGGTGGTACCAAGCCCAACATCTCCACCATGGGGGCTGACCAGTTCGACGACTTGGAGCCCAAGGAGAGGGCTCAGAAGCTCTCATTCTTCAACTGGTGGATGTTTAGTATTTTCTTTGGGACCCTCTTCTCCAACACCTTCTTTGTGTACATACAGGACAATGTGGGTTGGGCTGTGGGCTACAGCCTACCAACAGTGGGTCTTGCCATCTCCATACTGGTGTTCATAGTGGGCACACCCTACTATAGGCACAAGACCCCTTCTGGGAGCCCTTTGACTAAGATGGCTAAGGTGTTGGTGGCCGCAAGTAAGAAGTGGAAGGTGGTCGTCCCAAATGACCCGAAAGAGCTCCATGACCTCAGCTTGGAGGAATATTCCATCTCCGGCAAGTACAGAATCGACTCTACCCCCTCGTTAAGGTAAAGTATTGTTAGGAATCTGTAGACAGCTAGTTGGCTAAACTCTAGTTACGGACAACTCTTCCTCAAGTATATATCCTCTCTGGTTTTTGTAACCTACACTGAACTGGCATGCTTGCAGATTTCTTGACAAGGCCGCAGTGAAGAGTGGATCGAGCTTGCCATGGAGCCTATGCCCAGTGACCCAAGTGGAAGAAACCAAGCAAATGCTGAAAATGCTCCCAATTCTGGTTGCCACCTTCATCCCCAGCACCATGCTCGCGCAAACACCAACCCTCTTCATCAAGCAAGGCACGACGCTTGAAAGAAGCATGGGTCCCCACTTCAAAATCCCGCCTGCTTGTCTCAGTGCCTTCGTCACCATCTTCATGCTCATTACCATCGTCGTCTACGACCGGTTCTTCGTGCCGGCGATCCGCCGGTACACGAAGAACCCTCGAGGGATCACGATGCTGCAGAGGCTGGGAATTGGGCTGGCCTTGCACGTCGTGGTCATGCTCGTCTCCTTCTTAGCGGAGAGGACGAGGTTGAGCGTTGCCAGGGAAAATGGGATCACCGAGAAAAACCAGATTGTGCCGCTAAGCATCTTCATCTTGCTGCCTCAATTCGCCCTGATGGGGGTGGCCGATAACTTCGTAGAGGTGGCGAAGCTGGAGTTCTTCTACGACCAGGCGCCGGAGGGAATGAAGAGCCTCGGCACCGCCTATTTCACCACCAGCCTAGGAGTGGGGTATTTTCTGAGCAGTTTTCTTCTATCGACTGTGGCAAAAGTCACCAGAAAGGATGGCCACAAAGGCTGGATCTTGGACAATCTGAATCAATCTCATTTGGACTACTATTACGCATTTTATGCTGTTTTAAGCATTCTAAACTTTCTCTACTATCTAGTGGCCGCAAAGCTCTTCGTTTACAACGTCGATGTGGACAAACAACGAGCAGAAGAGTTGACGGACGCCATTAATCTGCAGAAAGATGGGCCAAGCTGATGAATCCCTTTTCTTTTGTTATTTTTTCTTTTTAGTTCATATTATCGTTTCTCCTGTTTGTTTGTTTTTTTTTTTTTCTGTTATCGTATAACTTTTATATTTTTTTATGCTTACTTATTGTATTACATGTTAATTTAAGTTTATTTTTTACGTGATTTCGAGAGCAAGTTATGTGCTTTCAACTATTTGTTTTTTTTACATTGTTTAATTTGTGTACATTACTGTTGTTTGCTTTCTTTTATTATTTTAAGCTTTCTTTTATTATTTTAATTTTCTTTTATATTTTATGTGTTTTTGTTATTTGAATACATATTATTTTAGTTTTTTTTCCTTTTAAATATTTTTCATGTTCTGTATATGTGCTCTTAATTGTTTCTGTAATTTCTTTATTTTGTGTGGATTAGTGTTGTTTTTTGTATTACAGTATTTTTTGTAATTTTTTCAAAATTTTTTATACATTAGTGTTGTTTACTTTGATGCATATGTATTATAGAATATTTTCTTTAATTTTTTACTTTACGGAATATTTTCTTTAATTTTTATGGATTATGTTGTTTAGTCTTTATTTCATATAGATTGGAGTTATTTATTTACTATTTTCTTATATTCCTTTAGGTATGGATTATGTCCTTTTAGTTGTTTGGTGGTGTTTTTTTTTTTCTACTTTATTTAGTTTTTAGAGATTACTGTTGTTTCTTTTGATACATGTGTGTTACTATTGTTTTATTTAATTTTACGAATTTTGTAAGTTAGTTTTAAGTCTTCTTTTTCGGACGCTCTTTTTCTTGTTTGAGAGGTGTGTTTTAAGTTGTTCGCTAATCTTTTTTTTTTATTTAATATTCAATGCAGTTTTTGTTTTTGCTTGTTTTCGTTGGTATTTTCTTTTAAATTTTTTAAATGGTTTAGTTAGATTTGAAGTTATTGTTTACATTTTCATTTGTTAATTAATGTTTCTATTATTCGCAAAATTCCTTAATCTATGATTTTTTTGTAGGGTGGGAAGATTCATGCCACTATTAAGCAAGCGTTGATTCGAATTTTTAAGCCATTGCTCAAGGAAGGAAATCTATATGTTGTGTGCAGCTTCGTTGTTGCCTTGAACAACATGTTCAAGACGACGACTCACAAATACAGAATCTTTTTCCAAAACAATACACAAGTTGTTGAATTTTTTGATAACAAATTTCCTAATTAGATATACATGTTCAAACTTTTTAAGGAAATCCTTGCATTGACTGAAAAAAATAATACCGAGTTATTTGGTAGGCTTCGATGATTATTTTACTATAGGGAATCATCTTAATCTATTTTATATGTGATCATTTGTTTAATTATTGATGATACGTTTTTTCTTTTATTACCATACCTAATTGGTGAAGTAGTTGCCCAAGAGAACCTTAAGACTAAAGAAATATCTCGACAAAAAACTAATTTAATTGACATTGTGGTTCAGGATGCCGAGTTAGATCTCCGTCTAATTGTTTTATTCTAGTCGATTTAATTATTTTTTTTCTTGGTATTTTCTGTTTCTTGATCTAAGTTATTTTTATCTTATCGGAGGAATAGACTACCATGTACCTTATGGGGTGACTATGCATGTGAGATGAGTTTCTATTTGGATACTACCAACAGAGAGCCAGGTGTGCTTATTATGCAGCTATGTCGTGTGAAAAAATATAATGGTCTTTATATACTTTTATCTTTATAAGTTATTTTTGTTGATTTGATTTTTTTATGATTTTCAAGTACATGTTTAAACCACATTTTTTATTGTAGAGATTATGAGGGTTTGGAATACCTTTCACATAACTAAGGTGGTGGTGAATGTGTTGATTGATGAGATCAATGAATTTCGTAAAAAGTATATTCTGTTTCTATTATAAAAGACTTCTCTAATGACATTTTTTTTTTTGGTATGAAAAGAAAAGAAATGATGACTGCTAAGTGGATAATTCATGTTTTGTTTTTTTTTAAATGAATGTAAGCCTGATTGTTGATAAGGATGAGAGCTCCTAAAGAATTAGTCATCTATCTTCATCATCAGTCTACACTATTACTGATGAGCTTGCTAGCGAGAATGGAGTCATACAAACAATTAATCGACTAATTGAGACTGGGGATGTAGCCTATGTTGGATTTATATTGCCTTGTTTTTGATAGCTTAATTTGTATATTGACTTTTTTCCCTCCTCAAAATTTTTAAATATTTTTTTTTTAATTTCCTAGCTTGAAAGTTTCTGGGTACTTGCCATTGTTGTTGCGGTTGAGACTGATCAAGAATGGTGTTACTTATCTTGCAAAAAAATGTCCTAAGAAAATTAACCTCATTGGGAAAAAGTTCTACTGTGAGTGTTGTGACCGCTACGATAAGACAGGTTATGAAAGGTCATCTACATTCAATTGTCATGTTTCAAGTTTTTTATCATGATGAACGGAGTACTAACAAATGTGCCTTGTGTTTAATTGAATTTTATGTCAGGTTCAAACTCCAACTAAGGGTTGTTGACCGTAGTAGCAATCCAACCTTTTTGGTATTGGACCGTGAGTGTGTGGAATTGTTTGGAAAAACTATGCTTGATATAAAGGATGAGTTGCATAAGGTATTGGTAAATGTGTATAATTTTTTTCTCCAAACATGTGCTTGATTTTTTTGCATTAAAACAACGTTCCTTTGTTGTTTCAGCAAGGGAATGAAAAAGGTATCTTGGCTGAGTTTGAGTCATTGGAAGATAAAGAAATTTTGTTTGGGGTGCAGATTCGAGCTGAGAATATTCGCAAACATAGTGAAGTTTTTAGTGTGATGAAATTGATAGTTAACCTTAATTTGATCTCTAAGTGTACGGGTATGCTAGAGCAAGTCAGGTTAGTATAGTGTTTAAGGTTTTAAGGTTTATAATGTGTTAAGAATTACTATGTGCTAAAATATGTTCTAATTTGTGATGTCCACCTTTCTCATCAAGAGCAAGAGTCTGATCTTTATTCAAAGATTGAAAAGACTGAAATTGAGGAGGAAAATGTGCTTCATCAATTTTGAGAATTCAATATCTATATTTGAAAAATAAGTTTGGGGGTTCCTAATATGTATGACGTAAGTACTAATCAATGACATTATATTCTAGGTTTCTTCATCTAATGATGAGGTTACTACGCCATTGAAGTAGGGTTGTGAGTTATTAGATACATTGGAAAACCATGAAAGGTGTTCTGCTAAGAGGGCTCTCCTTTGTAATTTGTCGACTAATGCAACTAAGAAAGTTCAATCTGTGATCAAGAAGGAGGATGACTAAAAAAAAATTTATCTAATTGGTTTCGGATTACAATACTTTCCTTTTGTTATGACCTATTCTTATAAAACTTTTGGGATTGTTTTGTTAATTATTGCTGAATTTTATTTGCTGGTTTTTGTTATAATTTCTTATACAAGGTACACTTGGTTTGTTGATTTTTTATTTCTAAATATTTTGGTTGTTGGATTTATGCCTAGGCAATTTGTTTGATCTACATTTTTTTTTGTTTTATTTTATTATTTAGTCAATGACAATCACTATCTCATGTGGGATTGTAATTGAAAAGACAAGTATTCAGTCATGGACTACTATATGTTGTTGTGTCAAAAGTCACAACGCGTGATGGACTAAGAATATTGATTTGTGATAAAGGGCGATCAATGAATTCAATGACAAATGTAGTGTATAAGGATGTCTTCCAAAACTTGTAATCCTTTTGTTGTATATTTGTTCATTTTTCATAATTGCAACACGATTATTTTGTTTATTTTTTACTTCTTCGTTATGATATTCATTTAGAGTGTGTTTGATTGCACACATTTTTCATAGAAAATATGTAATTATTACACATTTTTTATGAAAAACAATCAAACACTCTTTATTTTTTTATGGAAAAATATGTATGGTACAAGCATTTAAAACTTTTTTTCATGGAATTCATTTTCTAAGGGGGTGGGGTAGTTTTTATTTTCTAGGCAATATTACATAGAATTAAATTCTAGATAATATAATCAAACACACATTTATTGTAACTACTAAATTATACAACTTTCGCTTTAACGATTATTTTTTTTCTTGTGATATTCGTGTATCGCACAGATGAAGCACTAGTTGAGATTTAAAGGAGTAACTCGAATCTAACTTCTAAATCTCAACTTGGAAAGATACAAGTTAGATCTAATACTTCTATTCCCATTTGAATTCAAATTAGAGATTTCGTTATTTAATAATAGTTAATCTCAAGAATCGTAGGGAAGATTTCGAATCCCAACAACTAACCATCTCGAGATTAATCCCAATTATCATTTTCTTCAATTTATATAAAAGAAAGATCTCTACATGTAAAATCATCATACTACAATCTCAACATTTTTCTTTTTGAATTTCATTATTAACTTAAGTATTGAAGGTCATCTTGTGAGACTTAGAGTCGTCTTATTCTCTTACAAGTGTAGATTCCAAGATAATATTTCTTGATTGGGCTTACATATCATCATCAACTAATTTAGTAATTTGACTTTTTATGTGTTCTTTCATCGAAACTCAATTTATATAAACAATACAAAAATATAAATAAAAATAATTATTCCGAGACAAAAATGTAAATATACAACGAAGAATTGGCAGTAGAAGTCATAACAGACCTTTAACCAGAAAGCTGCAGAGAAATGAACGAGGCAGTTGAATGTTTTTTAAAATATTAATAAAATATTTTGTAAAATACCCTTTATATATCTTGTTTAAAAATAAAAATTAACGACGACAGCAACATATTTTTGAAGTAATAATTAATTTCTTAAATAATTATACTACCATACGTTGGATCATTTAATTTAAAATTTTGTCTAAAAATATTAAAAAGTAAGCTCTAACGAACAAATGTCACTAAATAAATTTTTATTAATTTTTTTACACGAACATAGTTTAGACCACCTCTCTAGTTATGATGAATAGAAATATTTTAAGGGTACGATTTCAATATTTTTAAAACATTTCCTATATTAAAAAGTCAAGAAATACCAAAAGAAAATTTTAGATCATGTTTATATTTTTAAAAATATTTTGACATCGTTTCGTAATATTAATAAAATATTTTGAGATCGTTTCGAATATTAAAAAAATATCTGAAAGATATTTATTCAGTAATTATGTAAGATTAAAAGAAGGGAGTTTAATTTGACTAAAAGGCCTTTGTCATTAGAGGTTGCATCACCTTGTCACGCTTGAATTAAAATAAAGTATTGTGGGACATAATCATAAGGATTGGTAGAAATTTTATTTATTTAAAATTATTCAGTTGACTTTTTTAGACTTAAAAACTCTTTAAAAGATAACTTTTTTTAATTTATGATTTTATTAATACTTTTATTAACCTTCCAGAAGTATCGTCCCAAACTTTTTCTCTATGAAAATTTAAACTTAAGTAAATTTCCGTTAAGATTAAAAAAGTTTTAGCTACGTTGTTTTGATATTAATAAAAAATTTAATAAAAAATACACATATTATTATGGATATTTTTTAGACTGTTTTTTTTTTACCGAACTCGACCTAGCAAGTCGACCCAATCTCCTGAAGTCCAATAAGCTCAAAACTAGCTCGTTAGAATAAGCTCATACTTTATTGAAACCTGAACTCAGGCCGCAAAACCATATGAGCTCCCATTAATACCTCCAACTCGCTGGTCTAAGTAAGCAAGCTCTCAGTAATACTTCAAGTTTGCTAGCCTAACCGTCTAACCCGCATAACAACAAGACCGCGAAACAACAAGAGGCAAAGACCTAACTATTTTATTTAAAGCAAACCAGATCCCTGGTAATACGGAATTCACTCTTGATTTTATGAAATTGATAATGACATATTGTCTACATAATATTATTCTATTATTTTGAATTTTATGTAAATTGTAAACATCCCATTCTATAAATAAGGGTCAAAAATCATTGTATAAAAAAAAGAGGATATATTATGATTCTGCCGGAATAACTAGAGAACAATCGTAGTGTAGGCATCGTTTTGGCCAAATCACATAAAAATTTTCTTGTGTACTGTTTGATTTATCATTCGTCTTTATTTGTTTCTCCTTTTTGTATTTATGTTAATTTTTTTATTATTGACTTACAAATCACGATCGACTGATTCTGAACGCCAACATATATTATGAATTACTTTAAATTCCATAAATTTTAGATCACTTCAAAAAATACGATCTACAATAAATTATATTTTTTATTGATGCTTGAAAATACATGCCGACGATTGCATTTAAAAACGTTGGCAAGACCCTTTATTGTTGTCGTTTTGCTTTGAGTTTTACCTTGTCTCGTTTTCATGCGAATGACTAAATCAATGTCTTTTTAATCAAGCATATGACATGCATTTTTTAAGAATATCTAGATGTTTAGAAACAATTAATAGTAAATCTCTAAAGGTTTAAAGTTTTTGTGTTGGCCGATATGTTTTCTCTAAATATCATTGACCGATAAGATAATAATGTTGAGAAAAACCTCAAATCTTATACATTTTGTCAACTCGTGTGACGAGTGTCCCATCTATCAATAGTGAAGTATACATATTGATAATAGTGACCACAAACATCATTGACTTAAACTTATGAGGTGATGACTATTCAATGGAACCTTCTACCCTGGCTTGCGTGACCAAGTCTCTTAACTTTGGAAGCTTCTAAGATATAAAATCCTGAAGTAATTATCCAGAGTAACACCTCCGCGGTGTGCACTCGCCTAGCTAGCTAGCAATGAGCAATAAGGTCCATTTCTTTCTCAGCTGGGCTAGCCATGTCTCATTCTTTTCCAAACGTTAGGTTTCTGTCTTCTCTTGTCAGCGTTGAAACAATCTCCGTTTCTTCCAGAAGGTAGTGCCCATTGGACAAATCTCTTTCTTTACATTTTCCTCTTACGTACCTTCTGTTTAGGTTTGCTTTCAAATACTGAAAGCAAATTCCTATCTGTATTCTTTATTGACAATCTGCAGCTTGGTTGGGAATCTTAATCTCAGTAAATGTATTAAATAAATTTCATAATCATTATTTAACTAAGACTAATTAACTGCAAGCGAAAGGTCTTATATATGGTTGGCCTGCTTTGGGGAGCTTTTAATCCTTGTATTATTAATCTCCCTTCTTTTAGCCGGCTGCAGGATGGCAGGGGAGGTGGGGGAGGAGAAGGAAGACTACACCAAGGATGGAACAGTGGATCTCAAGGGCAGGCCAGTCCTCAGATCACAGACTGGGAGGTGGAGAGCTTGTTCCTTTATTGTTGGTAAGTTACTATTATTCTCTTTTCGTCATATCTAGTAACAGCAATGATTAAGGTCGTAAATAATTAATTGAATCATTTGTAAACAAACGTGTTTATCTCGACAAAAATTCATTCGTTAAGATATAAAATCTGAGTTCGAGTTTAACTTTAAAACTCAATTTGTAAACAAATTGAAATTGAGTTCATTAATACTCGTAGTTTATTAAGACTCGTGTACATATTCGATTTGAGACTCATGAATACTAATAGGGTTGATTAAAAATTCGTAATTATACTCGATTAGAAATTTATGAATAGTTTGCAAATAAGTTCGTTTATAAATATATTAATATATTTATTTATAATTTTATAAATACACTATTATTTAACAAAAAGTTATCAACCTTTAAGTTCTTATAATAATATAATTAAATTGAATATGTTTAAAATTATTATATATATTATGTTAATCATTTAACATAATATAATATATGTATATATAATAAAATAAAATAACAAATTAGGTTTTAGTGAGCTTGAGCTTTTTGGCAAGTCCGAACTTTCAACCCTTTAATGAGTCGAATTTTAAGCTCGAGTTCAAATCTAGAAACTAACTCTTCGATCCGATCCTAAATTAAATAAAAATTGATTTGATTCAGTTCCATTGCAATCCTAATGGTAATTTTGTGATAAACAAAGATTCTTTTAGCGCCCAAACATCCTGAAAGAAGTTTAGATTCAAGAATCATTTTTACTTTATATGGATTGAGTTGAGAGGCAGAGTGAGTCCAATCTCTCTTAATTATAATTTAGTCATCGATCGTGGCACTTTGCTTGGGTAAGATAGTGATGTCTTGCATTTCAGGGTACGAAGTGTTTGAGAGGATGGCATACTATGGAATCACAACAAATTTAGTGGTGTACTTGACCAATAAACTTCACGAGGGCACAGTGAAATCATCCAACAATGTCACCAACTGGGTGGGCACTGTTTGGCTGATGCCTTTGTTGGGTGCTTATATTGCAGATGCCCATCTTGGCCGCTACTGGACTTTCATCATTTCATCCATTATTTACCTTGTGGTTCGTGTCCAGTTAATTAGTTAAAACTTTGTAATTTCCCGGTCATCCCACAAATTATTTTCTCTGTTTTATTGACACTCTTTGCTCCCTTGATGAGACAGGGAATGTGCTTATTGACACTGGCAGTCTCAGTGCCAGCCTTGCGACCACCGTCGTGTGGCCATGGGGTGGTGGATTGCGAAAAACGAGCCTCCAAGCTACAACTTGGCGTTTTCTTTTGTGCCTTGTACATAATAGCACTGGGGACGGGTGGTACCAAGCCCAACATCTCCACCATGGGGGCTGACCAGTTCGACGACTTTGAGCCCAAGGAGAGGGCTCAGAAGCTCTCATTCTTCAACTGGTGGATGTTTAGTATTTTCTTTGGGACACTCTTCGCCAACACCTTCTTAGTGTACATACAGGACAATGTGGGTTGGGCTGTGGGCTACAGCCTACCAACAGTGGGTCTTGCCATCTCCATACTGGTGTTCATCGTGGGCACACCCTACTATAGGCACAAGACCCCTTCTGGGAGCCCTTTGACTAAGATGGCTAAGGTGTTGGTAGCTGCAAGTAAGAAGTGGAAGGTGGTCGTCCCAAATGACCCGAAAGAGCTCCATGACCTCAGCTTGGAGGAATATTCCATCTCCGGCAAGTACAGAATCGACTCTACCCCCTCGTTAAGGTAAAGTATTGTTAGGAATCTGTAGATAGCTAGTTGGCTAAACTCTGGTTACGGACAACTCTTCCTCAAGTATATATCCTCTCTGGTTTTTGTAACCTACACTGAACTGCCATGCTTGCAGATTTCTTGACAAGGCCGCAGTGAAGAGTGGATCGAGCCTGCCATGGAGCCTATGCCCAGTGACCCAAGTGGAAGAAACCAAGCAAATGCTGAAAATGCTGCCAATTCTGGTTGCCACCTTCATCCCCAGCACCATGCTCGCGCAAACACACACCCTCTTCATCAAGCAAGGCACGACGCTTGAGAGAAGCATGGGTCCCCACTTCAAAATCCCGCCTGCTTGTCTCAGTGCCTTCGTCACCATCTTCATGCTCATCACCATCGTCTTCTACGACCGGTTCTTCGTGCCGGCGATCCGCCGGTACACGAAGAACCCTAGAGGGATCACGATGCTGCAGAGGCTGGGAATTGGGCTGGCATTGCACGTCGTGGTCATGCTCACCTCCTTCTTAGCGGAGAGGACGAGGTTGAGCGTTGCCAGGGAAAATGGGATCACCGAGAAAAACCAGATTGTGCCGCTGAGCATCTTCATCTTGCTGCCTCAGTTCGCCCTGATGGGGGTGGCCGATAACTTCGTGGAGGTGGCGAAGCTGGAGTTCTTCTACGACCAGGCGCCGGAGGGAATGAAGAGCCTCGGCACCGCCTATTTCACCACCAGCCTAGGAGTGGGGTATTTTCTGAGCAGTTTTCTTCTATCGACTGTGGCGAAAGTCACCAGAAAGCATGGCCACAAAGGCTGGATCTTGGACAATCTGAATCAATCTCATTTGGACTACTATTACGCATTTTATGCTGTTTTAAGCATTCTAAACTTTCTGTACTATCTAGTGGCCGCAAAGCTCTTCGTTTACAACGTCGATGTGGACAAACAACGAGCAGAAGAGTTGAAGGACGCCATTAATCTGCAGAACGATGGGCCAAGCTGATGAATCCCTTTTCTTTTTTTTTCATTCAAGTTCTCTTGGTTCTGATGTGGAATCACACATACTGTTTTTAATGTGAAAATCGAGGAGTCCCCATTGTCAGAGTTTTGATAGGAGTGTCTCACTCTCCTTATAAACCATGGCAAACCTGGGTTGGTGGGTCAGACAGATAAGTCGAAACCCGGGTCCTGACTCCACGAATATATGTAAATTATTGACAATGGTATGAAAATAGACTTAATTTCTTAACTTTCCGATAATCCAACTTCTCAAACTGGGTTAATTAGATTAATAATAACTCAATTTTGCATTCTATTACTGTTTAGTCACTGAATTTTGAAATATTACTTGTTAGTTACTGATATTTCAAAACAGTTACTGCTTTATCACTGAACATTGAAATATTATCTGTTAGTTATTGATATTTCAAAATTATTACTACTTAGTCATTGAACTTTAAAATATTATTTATTAGTCACTGAACTTTAAAATATTACTTGCTAGTAATTGATATTTCAAAATCGTTTTTCACCCGTCATTTGATAGTCACTAAACTTTAAGTTCACGAGTGACGAATGAGAAATAGTTTTGAAATATTAGTGAATAACAGGTAATATTTTAAAGTTTAGTGTAATAGTTTTGAAATATCAGTGACTAATATGTAACATTTTAAAGTTCAATAACTAAACAGTAATAGTTTTATAATGTCAGTGACTAACAGGTAACATTTCAATGTTTAGTGACTAAACAGTAACCGTTTTGAAATATCAATGACTAACATGTAACATTTCAAAATTTAATGATCAAATAATAATAAAATGTAAAATTAAGTTATTATTGATGTGGTTAACCCTCTCAAACTTGTGTGATGAAGTATCTCTCTTACACCCCCCCCCCCCCCCCCCACCCCAGTGTGCATTGGCAGAATTGTTGTTGAATCGTCATTATGATTAATTTATTGCATTTGCAGCTGTGCATTGCTTTATTCTGCTATATATATACTATACTGGGTTTGCTTAGAATCACCCATATTTCAAACGAAAATAATTGATGTTTTTATATAAAAGAATACTTTTTTAATCCAATGACAGCACAGGTATCGAGTTAATCATGGTTCTTCTTGTTACCAGTATTACTCTTTTGTCTCAAGGAAGAAGACAACAACTAAGGACATGGTTTAACATCATTTGTCCCTAAATTCTTTCCCTAAGTAGCAATTTTGTCGTCGATCACAAGAACTTTTGGGCTGGCTTGAAAAGTCAATTTGCTCGGTGGATATACTCAGAATAACTGGCTCGATAATGAAACGAGATAAGATTTTGGACCACCATATAAAATGGAGATAATCTATATGAGTTTTAGTTTCTTGTTCTTTTTCCTCTGGCTGTTCTGTTCTGTTCGGTTCATACGATTTGTTAGTTCTTTATTCAATTACTAAATGAAGAACTAGTTAAAAGTATTATTCCAACCCCACCTAGTTACTATTACACATCATAAATTTGTATCATTGCCTTGAACAGATAAGTTCTCAAGCCTCTCAAAGGGAATCTTTTGTGCTAAGCTATAGATGATACCTTGTTTGTTTGAATATAGCCCAGGTGTGATTATTTTGCAAGTTTGGAGCTTATTAAAATCCTTTTTTAGTTTGAAAACTGAATCTGAATCCAAATCAAAATCAGACCATATCTTGCTTATTAAATACTTATGCCCACGTGATCATATGGGGGTTAGTAGAAGGAGGCGGCTTGTAGAACAAGTCCTTCGGATACCGGTTCTTGTTCTTGATCATCCCAACTTTATAAGTGCACACTGGGCCAAGTGTCGGGATTAGTGCCAGTACACTACAAGAAAAACAATACACTAATTCTGTCACAAATTAGCAATAAATATTTTGTTGCTAATATTTTTAAATATTTTTTTTGTAATTTAGTGACAGAATTAATGATGGAAAGATTCATCACTAAATTTAGCAATGAAAACGCCATCACTAAATAATTTTTAATATTTTTAATAAATGTAAAACTATAACAATGACACAAATACGTTGGCAAACAAGAAAAATAATTAAATTCAAAATTTAAAATTTAGCGACGGAATAGATTCGTCGTTAAAAAAAAATTAAATTAAAAATTTAAAACTTTAGCGACGGAATAAATTAATAGCTAAAAAATAAAAATAATTAAATTAAAAATTTAAACTTCAGCGACAGAACAAAATTCGTCGCTAAAAAAAATATAAATTCGTATATTCGTCTTCAAAAAGAAAAAAATTAAATTCAAATTTCAAAATTTAGAGATAGAACATAATCTTGGCTAAAAAAAAATTAAATTAACAATTTAAAACTTTAGTGACGGAACAAAATATGTCGCTAAAAGAAAATTAAATTAAAAATGTAAAACTTTAGCGGTGGCACAAATCCTTCTGTAAAAAAGAAAAAAAAAATGAATTCAAAATTCATAATTTAGCGATGAAACAAATTTGTTGCTAAAATAGAAAAAAATAAATAAATAATTAAAACTTTAGCGACAGAACAAATCGGTCCGCAAAAAAAAATTAAATTAAAAATTAACACTTTAGCGACTGAACAAAATTTATCGCTAAAAATTTAAAAAATTAAATTAAAAATTTAATATTTAGCGATGGAACAAATTTGTTGCTAAAAACCAATAAAAATTAAATTTAAAATTTAAAATTAAATTAAATTAAAGATAAAAAAATTAAATAAAAATTTTAAAACTTTAGCGATGAATAGAACCGTCGCTAAAAATGAAAAGTTAAATTAAAAATTTAATGTGAAATTCATAAATTATTTAAATTAAATTTAAAATCTAATTTGATAACAAAATTTTTCATAGTTAAATGTAAAATTTATAAAAATTGCAATTAAATCCAAAATTAGTGATAAAAAATTTCGTCGATAGGTTGTAAAATTAATAAATTATAAAATTATAAACTAAAATCAAAATAAGAACATAATTTTTCTCTGCTAATATAATAATTTATAAATTTTTATTTGAATTAGTAATAAAATAAAATTAATAAATATTAAAATTAAAATTAATATTTATTTTCCTCTACTAATATTAATATTAAATTTAATATTCATTAAATAATTTTAAAAAAATTTAGAGTATAAATATAATTCTAAAAAGTTTAAAAAAAAATACTATAAATATAATTTATGCACATTAATAGTCAATGAGGTTTTTAGATCGGCAGGCTCGTGCACGCGCATATAAGTGATTGCTCCTTGGAGGTTGGGGGTTTAATTCCAAGGTGTAACACTAGGATGGATTATTGTTGGGATTATTATCCTAGCACTAATTATTATCCTAATGTTGTCATGTGGCGAGTACAGGCACGTGCGAGGGTTGGTGGGCATTAATTTTGCGGGTATGCACTTTTCAGCAACGGGATTTTGATTCGTCACTGAATTAGCGAGCTGATTAGTGACGGGTATAACTCTCGTTGCTAATTACATTGCTAAAAATATTCGTTTCTAAATTTCAGTGATATTTTTTTTAGCGATGAAAAAGTATCTATCACTAAATTCGTCATTAAAAAATTTAGCAGTAAATTTTGATGTTTTAGCTTTCGTTGCTAAAACATTGATATTTTGTAGTGATAATTCTTTTTGGGATGCTTTTCAAACGCGGGGAAAATCTCTCTTTCTTGTAATGTTTGGGTGATTTGAATCCAAGGTCCCTAGCTAGATGACAAAAGAAGAAGAAGGAGGAGAAAAAAAGGTGGTGTGGATGGGAAATAAGGATTACGCACAAGATGGAACTGTGAATCTAAAGGATCGGCCAGTCCCAAGATCAGAAACTGGGAGATGGAAAGCTTGTTCCTTCATTGTTGGTGAAGTACCATGTTCTTCTTTTATTTATATAATAATATGTGGATATATATATATATATATATTCTAAGTGCTTTTTGTTCATCATTTTTACAATTTTATTTTATGAGTCATTTTTTCGGCATCCAAACACCATGAAAGGAGTTTGAATTTGAGAAATTAAGCTGTTTTCATGGATAAACATACATATATTCAGTTGAGCCCATTATTAAAAGGCCTGCGTTAGTCCATGGTTGATTTTTGTGTCATCATCATGCCATTTATAGTTCTTCGTTTCTTGGTTATTCAATATACTGATTTGACGCATCCCTTTTGATTACGACAATAATAATTATGGTTGTAAATATTATACCGGACAAGATATTATATTTGTCATTTGTTACAAGTATTTTTCATACTACTTTTTATGGGTTGGACTTGACCTAACAAGCTCGGCCCAATCGCCTGAAGCCCAATATGCCTGAGCTTATTAGAACAAGGTCACACGTCACTAAAACCCGAGCTCAGATCGTAGAACTAAGCAAGTTCCCAACGAGTTCTCAGCGATATGCTCAACGAGCTCTCAGTAATGTTTCAAGCTCACTAGACTAACCGCTCAACTCGTCGGTCAAATTATTCAGTTTGCATAACAACATTGTTGTTGAACAATCGGAGGCAAGGACTCACCTACTTTATCTAATGTAAACCGATTCCCTAGTAATACGGAGGCCTACTCCCTGTTTTATGGAATTTATAAAGACATATTGTCTTCATGATATCATTCTTTCACTTTTGTATTTTATGCAACTGTAAACACCTCTTACTATAAAGAGGGGTTGAAAATACCATTATAGGGGGGAGAATCAGAATAACATACTGTCACTCTGTCAGAATACTTAGAAGGCAGTCGTGGAGTAAGTATCGTTCTAGCCGAACCACGTAAAAATTTCCTATGTCTGTTCTATTTTATTCTTCCTCTTTGTATTTCGGCTTATTTATTCATTACGGACATATGAATCACGATCGGTTGATTTTGAACGTTGACATTATTAGTATAGTACGATATCAAATAATATTTGATATCGTTTCAAATTATAATATAAATTATGAAAATATATAAAGATAATAAAATTCAAAAAAATACATACAAATAATTTAGATGATTATTTTGAATTGGGAAATGAGTTTTTATTGTTATGTTATTTAATTAATTGTTGTATATATATTAATATGATGTTGCACTAATTATGGAATGTGCTTGATAATATTGTGGAATTTTTATTAATTACTCTATAAAAAAGAATAATTAATTGGGGATGAATGAGTAACGCTTAACCTTAACGAGAGCACTTACAAGAGAACGGAGGACTACATCCCCTTATTTAGCTTTAAATGTTCAAGTTAATATAAAGTACTAACATTTAACGAGTAAGATGAATTAGATAGATTTATTTGTAAGAAAATCTTGGTTCTTATATAGGTTAGAACAAGACTAGGTATTTAGGGGGCATTTAGCACCAAAGAAATTTTTAGATTCTTGAAAATATTATATTGGTAATCTATATTCTCATGTTTAGTACAATTTTTTTATAAAAAAATAGTATTTTCAAAATTTTTTTATGGACTAAGAAAAATTTTTAACAAATAAAAAGACCAAAACATTCATTACTCTCTTATAACTCTATAAGTCTTTCACGATTATCTTCACCATAGCTCTTTAACGATTATACACACACAAACACACACACATACATAATGTGTAAAAGAAATGACGCTTTTTACTTTCTAAAGAGGTTGGGGTTTCAATAATTTATATAGTATGAATTTATCTATTTTAACTAAAAAATTAAATAAGAGTAATTTTTAAAAAAAATAATAAATTTTCATAAATGTTATATTTAAACCAAACATAGAAATGTAATATTTTTAAAAAATAATACTTAACATTTCTACAAATGTTTAAAACTAACCAAATATAAAATTACATAAACTTAGCTGTTATGGACTGATGGATAATTCATTGGATTAGATTATGATAACAATCAACCTCTAAATCTGTTTTAAATTTTCTAAAATTGGATTTTCTAAAATCTGTTTTGGGATTTTCTAAAATCTTTTTATGTGTTCTCTCATCGGAACTCAATTTATATAAACAATGCAAAATATAAATATAAATAATAATTATTTCGGGACAAAAATGTAAATATACAACGAAGAATTGGCGGCAGAAGCCATAACAGACCTTTAACCGGAAAGTTGCAGAGAAATGAATGAGGCGTTTGAATGGCGGCCTGAGGCACTGTGGTTTGGCTGAGGAAGCGGGAGAAGATAAGAATGGAGAACGGGTTTTCGAAAGCCCCTCCGATCGCCGGCCGGTGCCACTGTCGTTATCATCATCTCTGCTCAATTCAAAACTCGTCCATTTGCCATGGCGACCACCGCGGCGGCAATGGTAGCCCGACCATCCCTTGCCGTCCGCTCCACAACGTCACGCTCTTACCTCTGAAACAATTGATTCAGTTCATTACCTTGATTCAGACCGAGGACGAATTTGAATCCCAAGCTTTAACCCTAATTACCAAACGAATGGAATTCGAGGATGGCATGACAGTTAAAGAATCACGGTTCTTGCTGTTACTAGTATCCTCCGTTCTTGTCTTTAAGGAAAAAGACGGCATCCAAGGACATGGTTCAGCACCACTACTTCGCCCTATAGCAACTTGTCGTTGATTACAAGAATTAATGTTGGCTTGCTAATACGCTTTGATCGGCAGATACTCGTCGGCAAGAATTTTTGGCTTGGGGTTTTGTTTTCAGTTGAAAAGGCATTGAGAAGGAGATGAAAAGGCTGGCGAGTTGATCGATCACCCATACTTCTCGAGATAGGCTTTCTTGTTGGGGTTTTGTTTTCAGTTGCATGCATTCGGTCTTTGAACTTTGTTGTCGCTTATCCTCGGCCATGGCCATTAACGAGAAACTCTGGCCATCACTTTCCCAGTGCCCATCACGCGTTGTGAACTACACTGACCAAATGTCTATACCATGTGAAATCGACTGCTTCAGAAGTGTAATTAGGATCAATCAAAGTTGATGGTGGCACAAGCGTGAAAATTGAGTGGTGAATTTATGAGTTCTGTCTTTAAATCTTAGTACGTAGCATAAACATGCACATACATACATATATACATAAACATGCATATAAATACGCATTAAAAAAGTAATTTTTAATGTAAAATGCGAAGCCTTACGTTCACAGTGAACTAGCACAGGGAGGGTGGGTAGATGGTATGTATCTTGTCACTGCCTTGTAACACCACGTGTCTTGACTTATTTGGTGCCTTCCGACAATACACAAAGCCACGTGTCTTAACGTATTTGGTGTCTGTCTTTTGCAGCCAGTCTTCGTCAATGCTAATGTTGCCATGTTCGGTCGATGAAATTAATGACGCAAATGTAAATAATTAGAGAGAAGAAAGAGGGGAAAGAGACAGTAAATGTATTAAATAAATTTCATAATCATTTAACTAAGACTAATTAACTGCAAGCGAAAGGTCTTATATATAGTTGGCCTGCTTTGGGAAGCTTTTAATCCTTGTATTATTAATCTCCCTTCTTTTAGCTAGCTGCAGGATGGCAGGGAAGGTAGAGGAGGAGAAGGAAGACTGCACCGAGGATGGAACAGTGGATCTCAAGGGCAGGCCAGTCCTCAGATCACAGACTGGGAGGTGGAGAGCTTGTTCTTTTATTGTTGGTAATTTACTATTTTTTCTTTTTGTTCATCTTAGTCATCTCTACTAACAGCTAGCAGTGATTAATTAGAATCGCAAATGAGTTAAGCTGTTTGCGAACGAGAGGCTCGATATTTGCCACAACTAAAGCTCGTTCGTCAAGATAAATAACATGAATTTCAGCTTAATTTTAAAATTTAATTTGTAAACAAACTAAAGTTGATTTTAGTAAACTCGTAATTCGTTAAAATTTGCAAACATGTTTGATTAAAGTCTTGTAAATACTAATAGAATCAATTAAAATCTTTATGCTCAATTAGAAGTTTATAAATAGCTTATGAAAAAACTCGTTTATAAATATACCTTTTGATGAGTTAATCTTTAAGCTTGAGCTTGAGTCTAAAAACTGAATTGCCGAGAAGATTAGCTTGACTCAATTTCACTGCAACGATAATTTTGTGATTAAGAAAGATTCTTTTAGCAGTCCAAACATTCGGAAGGGAGTTTAGATTCAAGAATCATTTTTACTTTATATGTATTGAGTTGAGATGCAGAGTTGAGTCCAATCTCTCTTAATTATAGTTTAGTCATCGATCGTGGCACTTTACTTGGGTACGAAAGTGACGTCTTACATTGCAGGGTACGAAGTGTTTGAGAGGATGGCATACTATGGAATCACAACAAATTTGGTGGTGTACTTGACCAATAAACTTCACGAGGGCACAGTGAAATCATCCAACAATGTCACCAACTGGGTGGGCACTGTTTGGCTGATGCCTTTGTTGGGTGCTTATATTGCAGATGCCCATGTTGGCCGCTACTGGACTTTCATCATTTCATCCATTATTTACCTTGTGGTTCGTGTCCAGTTAATTAGTTAAAACTTTGTAATTTCCCGGTCATCCCACAAATTATTTTCTCTGTTTTATTGACACTCTTTGCTCCCTTGATGAGACA
This sequence comes from Diospyros kaki, assembly GCA_036245055.1. NCBI lineage: Eukaryota > Viridiplantae > Streptophyta > Magnoliopsida > Ericales > Ebenaceae > Diospyros > Diospyros kaki. The sequence continues at coordinate 40,875,832 of BSEG01000007.1, read as the reverse complement.
GGGAATGTGCTTATTGACACTGGCAGTCTCAGTGCCAGCCTTGCGACCACCGTCGTGTGGCCATGGGGTGGTGGATTGCGAAAAACGAGCCTCCAAGCTACAACTTGGCGTTTTCTTTTGTGCCTTGTACATAATAGCACTGGGGACGGGTGGTACCAAGTCCAACATCTCCACCATGGGGGCTGACCAGTTCGACGACTTTGAGCCCAAGGAGAGGGCTCAGAAGCTCTCATTCTTCAACTGGTGGATGTTTAGTATTTTCTTTGGGACCCTCTTCTCCAACACCTTCTTAGTGTACATACAAGACAAAGTGGGTTGGGCTGTGGGCTACAGCCTACCAACAGTGGGTCTTGCCATCTCCATACTGGTGTTCATCGTGGGCACACCCTACTATAGGCACAAGACCCCTTCTGGGAGCCCTTTGACTAAGATGGCTAAGGTGTTGGTGGCTGCAAGTAAGAAGTGGCAGGTGGTCGTCCCAGATGACCCCAAAGAGCTCCATGAGCTCAGCTTGGAGGAATATTCCATCTCCGGCAAGTACAGAATCGACTCTACCCCCTCGTTAAGGTAAAGTATTGTTAGGAATCTGTAGATAGCTAGTTGGCTAAACTCTAGTTACGGACAACTCTTCCTCAAGTATATATCCTCTCTGGTTTTTGTAACCTACCCTGAACTGCCATGCTTGCAGATTTCTTGACAAGGCCGCAGTGAAGAGTGGATCGTGCTCGCCATGGAGCCTATGCCCAGTGACCCAAGTGGAAGAAACCAAGCAAATGCTGAAAATGCTCACAATTCTGGTTGCCACCTTCATCCCCAGCACCATGCTCGCGCAAACACACACCCTCTTCATCAAGCAAGGCACGACGCTTGAGAGAAGCATGGGTCCCCACTTCAAAATCCCGCCCGCTTGTCTTACTGCCTTCGTCACCATCTTCATGCTCATCACCATCGTCGTCTACGACCGGTTCTTCGTGCCGGCGATCCGCCGGTACACGAAGAACCCTAGAGGGATCACGCTGCTGCAGAGGCTGGGAATTGGGCTGGCCTTGCACGTCGTCGTCATGCTCACCTCCTTCTTAGCGGAGAGGACGAGGTTGAGCGTTGCCAGGGAAAATGGGATCACCGAGAAAAACCAGATTGTGCCGCTAAGCATCTTCATCTTGCTGCCTCAGTTCGCCCTGATGGGGGTGGCCGATAACTTCGTGGAGGTGGCGAAGCTGGAGTTCTTCTACGACCAGGCGCCGGAGGGAATGAAGAGCCTCGGCACCGCCTATTTCACCACCAGCCTAGGAGTGGGGTATTTTCTGAGCAGTTTTCTTCTATCGACTGTGGCGAAAGTCACCAGAAAGCATGGCCACAAAGGCTGGATCTTGGACAATCTGAATCAATCTCATTTGGACTACTATTACGCATTTTATGCTGTTTTAAGCATTATGAACTTTCTCTACTATCTAGTCGCAGCAAAGCTCTTCGTTTACAACGTCGATGTGGACAAACAACGAGCAGAAGAGTTGAAGGACGCCATTAATCTGCAGAACGATGGGCCAAGCTAATGAATCCCTTTTCATTTTTTGTTATTTTTTCTTTCAAGTTCATTTTGTTCTAATGTGGAATCACACATGCATATACCTTTTTTTTTTTAACTTGAAAATGGAGGGTACCTACTGTATGAGTCTTTGGCCGGAGTGTCCCACTCTCCCTATATATAAATCATGGTGGACCTAGGTCAGCGGGTCAAATGTGTCATGGGTCGAAACTAGGACCCTGACCCCATGAATATATGCAGATTGTTGACAGTCGCACGAAGGCAAACTTGATTCCTTGATTTTGCGATAATTAAAGCTCTCAAACGTGTGCGATGTACCATCAGTACTATTCTGAGGAATTACGTATATACATATTGTGCATTAGCAGAATTGTTGTTGAATGGTCATTGTGATTAATTTATAGCTTTTGCAGCTGTGCATTGCTTTATTCTGCTATATATATGCTACACTGGGTTTGCTTGGAATTAACCATATTTCAAAGGAAATTAATTGATGTTTTTACATAAAAGAATACATTTTTAACCCAATGACAGGTACTATCGAGTTAATCATGGTTCTTCTTGTTACTAGTATTACTCTTTGTCTCATGGAAGAAGACAACAACTAATTAGGACATGGTTTAGCATCATTTGTCCCTAAATTCTTTCCCCAAAGTGGCAATTTTGTCATCGATCACAAGAACCGTTGGCTTGATAATTCAATTTGCTTGGTAGATATGCTCATAATCACTGGCCTGATAATGAAACGAGATAAGATTTTGGACCACCTTATAAAATTTAGATAATTTATATGGGTTTTAGTTTCTTGTTCTTATTCCTTTGGCTGTTCTATTCGGTTCATAGGATCCGTTGGTTCTTTATTCAATTATTAAATAAAGAATGAGTTAAAATTCTTAGAGCCAACCCCTTACTATTACATATCATAAATTTTTATCATTGCCTTGAACAGATAGGTTTTCAAGCCTCTCAGAGGGAATCTTTTGTGCTAGGCTATAGCTGATACCTTGTTTGTTTGAATATAGTCCAAGTGTAATTATTTAGCAAGTTTGGAGCTTATTAAAGTCCTTTTTTAGTTTGAAAACTCAATCTGAATCCAAATCAAAATCAGACCATATCTTGCTTATTAAATACTTATGCCTTATGGAGGTTAGTAGATGGAGGAGGCTTATAGAACAAGTCCCTGGAACCAGTTCTTGTTCTTGATCATCCCAACTTTATAAGCGCACACTCGGCCAAGTGTCGGGATAAGCGCCAGTAATTCTATTTGCGATGCTTTTCAAACGCTGGGAAAATCTCTGTTTCTTGTACTGTTTGGGTGATCTAAATCCAAGGTCCCTAGCTAGATGACAAAAGATCAAGAAGAAGAAAAAGGTGGGGTGGATGGGAAAGAGGATTACACACTGGATGGAACTGTGGATCTCAAGGGTCGGCCAGTTCTAAGGTCAGAAACTGGGAGATGGAAAGCTTGTTCCTTCATTGTTGGTAAAGTACCCTATTCTTTTTTTATTCATATAATATGTGGATATATATATATATATATATATATATATATTGATAATAAGGAACCTGCAACCACTATCATTCTGAGCGCTTTTTGTTCATCATTTTTACAATATCAATTTATGAGTCATTTTCCTGGCATCCAAACACCCTAAAAGGAGTTTGAATTTGATAAATTAAGCTGTTTTTATGGATTAGAAGATTGCACGTATAAACATACATATATATATATTTAGTTGAGCCCATAATTAAAAGGCCTGCCTTAGTCCGTGCATATCTTTTTTCTTTTGAGTTATAATATTCAATGGATGGTAAGTTGAGATCCCTTCTTTATTAGTTGCAACTGAGTTTACTTATTATCAAATTGCTACAAAATCATAATTTTCAAATCGATTAATATGGTTCATTAATAATCAAAGAACTGAAACCTATACAGAATTGTTGTACCTGCCATACAAGGTGATATAACAGTGATATTCATATAATATATTATAAGCCACTACTTCAATTGATATTGTAGCGCACGAAATGTTTTAAGAGGATGGCATACTATGGACTTGCATCAAATTTGTTGTTATACTTGACAAATAAGCTTCACGAGGGCACGGTGAAATCATCCAACAATGTCACCAACTGGGTAGGCACTGTCTGGCTGATGTCTCTATTGGGTGCCCATGTTGCTGATGCTCATCTTGGTCACTACTGGACTTTCATCATTTCATCCTTCATTTACTTGGTGGTGCGTGCCTTCTTGCCTCGCCATTTCATATTAATTACAGTCAGCTTATTGACACTCTTGCTCTTCTGAAACAGGGAATGTGCTTGTTGACACTAGCAGTTTCAATGCCATCCTTGCAACCTCCCTCGTGTGGCAATAGGCAGAGGACTGTAGCAAACGTGCCTTCAAGCTGCAACTGGGTTCTTCTGTGCATTGCATGTAATAACATTGGGGACGGGCGGGACCAAGCCAATATCTCCTCCATCGGGGCTAACCAGTTCGATGACTTTGTGCCCAAGGAAAGGGCCTAGAAGCTCTCCTTCTTCAATTGGTGGATGTTCAGCGTTTTCTTTGGAACACTTGTGTCAAACACAGGACAATGTAGGTTGGGTTGTGGAGCCCAAATCTGCTTTCTCATTCCCCTGTCCTCTTGGCTGTCTTTCCAATTAAAATTAGCACGTTATCAAATTAATATATATCATCAAATAGTAATTATCTCAAATTAATGAAATAAAATTTAACGTTCTTCTTTCAAAATTCATTTTACAATTAAATGGAAAAAACCTATCTTTTTTAGATGAAGAGATGAGTTTTTTCCAGACAGAATACTTCCAGAAAGAAAAAACTCATCTTTTCATCTAGAAGAGATGGATTTTTTTTTTTTTGTTAATTGTAAAATGAATTTTGAAAGAAAAACGTTAAGTTTTTTGTCATTAATTTGGGATAATTACTATTTGATGATATATATTATTTTGGTGACGTGACTAATTTTGATCGGAAAGATAGTCAAGAAGACTGGGAAATGGGACAACAGATCTGGGCTCTAGCTTGTCGACTACAGTCTCCCAACAGTTGGGCTTGCTGTGTCGATACTAGTGTTTACCAAACAGTGATTATCTTAAATTAATGATAGAAAATTTAACGTTCTTCTTTTAAAATTTATTTTACAATTAATAGGAAAGAATCCATTTCTTTCACACGAAGAGATGAATTTTTTCAAGACAGAGTACTTTCAGATAGGAAAAATTCATCTTTTTGTCTGGAAGAGATGAATTTTTTTCTATTAATTATAAAATAAATTTTGAAAGAAGAATGCTAAGTTGTTTGTCGTTAATTTAAGATAATCACTGTTGGTTAATGTGTATTAATTTGATAACGTGGCTAATTTTGATAGGGGAGACAGCCTTTAGATAGGAAAATAGGACAGCAGATCTGGGCTCCGAGTTTTCGGCTACAGCCTCCCAACAGTTGTGCTCGCTGTTTCCATACTCTAGTGTTCATTGTGGGCACACCCTATTATCGGCACAAGACTCCTTCGGGGAGCCCTTTAACTAGGATGGCTAAGGTGCTGGTGGCTGCAATTAGGAACTGGAAGGTGGTTGTCCCAAGTGACCCAAAAGAGGTCTATGAGCTCAGCTTAGAGGAGTATTCTAGTTCTGGCAAGTTCAAAATTGACTACAACCCCTCGTTAATAAGGTCTTTGAGAAGTTTAGAATCTGGTGCACCCACTTCAAATACATATTCTGATCTCTCATTTTCCTAAGCTGCTTCACTTATACTAATTAAATTACCACGCCTCTAGATTTCTTGACAAGGCTGCAATGAAGAGTGGGGCAAGCTCGCCATGGAGCTTATGCCCAGTGACCCAAGTGGAAGAAACCAAGCAAATGCTGAAAATGCTCCCAATTCTGGCTGCCACCTTCTTCCCCAGCACCATGCTCGCGCAAACACACACCCTCTTCATCAAGCAAGGCACGACGCTTGAAAGAAGCACGGGTCCCCCCTTCGAAATCCTGCTTGCTTGTCTCACTGCCTTCATCACCATGATCTTCATGCTCATCACCATCGTCGTCTACGATCGGTTCTTCGTGCCGGCGATCTGCCGGTACACGAAGAACCCTAGAGGGATCTCGCTGCGGCAGAGGCTGGGAATTAGGATGGCGTTGCACGTCGTCGTCATGCTCACCTCCGTCTCGGCGGAGAGGAAGAGTCTGAGCGTTGCTAGGGCAAATGGGATCACCGAGAAACACCAGATTGTGCCGCTGAGCATCTTCATCTTGCCGCCTCAGTTCGCCTTGAAGGGGGTGCTCGATAACTTCGCGGAGGTGGCGAAGCTGGAGTTCTTCTACGACCAAGCACCGGAGGGAATGAAGAGCCTCGACACCGCCTATTTCACCACCAGCTTGGGAGTTGGGAATTGCATGTATTTTACGTGGCCAGGCCAATAATCTTAGTTAAGCTCGATTACGGGGTGACATAGTTAATATTAGTAGATAATTATGACTCAAAATATTCTCTAACATATTCTATCTATAAATGAGTTAAATGTTGATAAGATTATAATTATTTATATTATTCTATCAAGATAAAACCCTATACATAAAAAAGATCGAATCTAATTAGAAAATTAGTTTTATAGAAAATAAATTTTATCAAGAATTTCAACTCAATCCTAACCTTTCTCTTGTAAGTGTTAGCCCTAAGGCTCAACTCCACAAATAATTTGATGGTTAATTTTTGTGCCATCATCACTACAACAAATTTTAGATTAAAAAGCATTTAAAAATAGCTTAATAGATAGTTTCTTGGGACATTTTAACTATTAAGATACTAATAATAATGTCCCGTGTAACTGTACCCCAAAAACGTATTGAGACACTCACAAATGCCTTAAAAATAATTATAAATTTAAGTTTATTGCGACACTTAAAAATGCTTCAAAAATTACTATAAATTTATTTTTCATATCCCCCACAAGGCCATCTCTTAATTCTAACTTACTTATCTCTAGGCTCGAACCCTAAAGCTTTCCTTCTTCTTGCACACGCGTGACCACCTAATCTACACATAATTTTATTAATATATGTGACTATGTTTATTTTATAATATATATAAATTTCATTAGAATTATTCTATTGGGGCACTTAAGATTTGTCTATTAGGGCACTTCATTAGAGTTTCATGTTAGAATTATTTTAATGGGGCATTTCAAAAATTCTGCACTATTAGATTTATATATTAAGACACTTATATTTGTCTATTAGGACATTTCATTGTCGTGTTTCATTAGAATTGTTTTATTGAAGCAATTTTTTAAATTGTGCCTTAAAATAGTATATTATAGGGCACTTAATTGTTGTGCCTCATTAAAGTTATTGTATTGGAACACTTTTTTAGATTATGTCTTAAAATGGTATTTTAGAGGACACTTTCTAAAAATGCCCTAAAAAAGATGTCTCAACAAATCATTTTTGTTGTAGTGCATCATGCCATTTGTAGTTCTTCATTTCTTGGTTATTCAATGTATTGATTTGGTGTGCATCAAATACATATTGTTTCAATTATTGTCGGGGTTTGGAATTGTAACACCCCAATTCCTCGAAAGGCGTTACTGTAACGAAAGATTCCGGGGATAATTTTCTTTTCAAATAAAAACCCATCACAAAAATCATTCCCCAAAGATCCCGTTACACCTTCTCAGTATATCAATTATGAACCATTAATAAACCAAGACAGGTTCACCAACACAAATGCGGAAGCTAGATCGAAACCTCAACAGGTCATAACCGAAACCACTTTATTTATATATAAAGTTACACCAACGTTTACATGATGTTTTTAAAAGTAAACAATATAATTGAAAAGACATAATGTAAACTATCCACTAATCGCCGTAACTCCTCGACAATCCCTTTCTCTTTTGCACCGCTGCCTTCACCTGAAACGTTTGAATATTCTAGGGACAAAGTCCAAATTAGATGATGAATCATCTAAGTGAGAGTTCAAAACACATTTTTCATGAATAATGCAAGACATGAAATAAACCAATACACCCGGTAAGCCCTGGCTCAAGAGAATTCCCACGCGCTTAACCTTACCACGGGAAAAGAGCAATCTCTCTAAAAGCTATGCCACCACACCGACTCGACGACACGACGCGATTCTAGCTTAAATGGGGCTGCCAACGCATCTCACCAGAATACGTACTCACCTTAAGCATCCAGGAACCACCATACAATCCCAACTCCAAAATTTCACATGGACCACCTAGTCGTCCTAGTGCAACTTCCCTGGCCAAACGGCCTGGCACGGAAATCAAGGCGGCTATCCTGACATGCACACCTAGCATCAGATACCCCTATTATTCCGTCACGCCTTTGGAGAATTACGGCTACACTATCCAGACAATATCCTAGGCTGACATCCCACATGAACAACACAGTATGGACCACCTAGTCATCCTAGTGCAACTTCCCTGACCAAACGGTCTGGCATGAAAACCAAGGCGGCTATCCTGACATGCACACCAGTATCAGATACCCCTATTATTCCGTCACGCCCTTGGAGAATTATGGCTACACTATCCAAACAACATCCGAGGCTGACATTCCATACGTACACACAAAACGCAAGACAATGCCACATTTCACAATTCAATGCATCATATAAACAACAATTTATAAAATGCAATGCACAAGTTCAAAACGTTTTGGGACAAAGCTCCTTCATAAATCCAACCGTCACCGGTTACCATTTCAATGCACAAAACCATTTTGCATGAAATCACCACATGTTCAGACAGAACAAGCACAATAAATCAAGTTTTGGGGACGAACACTCACCTTGAACGAAACTCAGAACACCTCGAACTCTTTTAACCAAACCACCTCCTTACAGGTCCTCACGCGCTGCCCAAGTGTTCTGCGCGTGTGATGTTTCGCGTATGCTTAAAAAGCCCTCTATCCACTAAACTCGAAGCACTCTTGTCTAGCACGAACTTCTCAAAATTTCGAATGAGAGAATCCTTAGCCTTGAGCCCCTATTTATATGTTTAGGAAACTTAGCCACCAAGAAATGTATATTCTACAATCATTTCAAATCTTTCAAAATCTTTTCCAATCATTCCAAATCTTCTAAGATTTTCTATAATCATTCCAAATCTTTTGATATCTTTTACAATCATTCCAAAAATCTTCTAAGATTCTCTATAATCATTGTAAATCTTTTATAATCATTCCAAATCTTTTGATATCTTTTGCAATCATTCCAAAAATCTTCTAAGATTCTCTACAATCATTGTAAATCTTTTATAATCATTCTAAATCTTCTAAAATCTTCTGCAATCATTGTTATCCGAATTAAATCTTATCCAAATCAAATCATATCCAACAAAATCTTATCCAATCAAATCTTAACAAATCTTGTCCAAATCTTATCCTTAAAGTCATCATAAGCCTTCATCTTATCTCTAATATCATCATGATACTTCATTCTTATCTCTTAAGTCATTTATAAAGCTTTTTCCTGAATCTCCCAAATACCCCTAGTAAAAAGATTTCAGGAATTACACTTTGGCCCGAACTTTTGGATAATTGCACTTAGACCCTTTTCCACATGGTCTCTGGACTAATTTTTAATTGCATTTTAGTTCTTGAAAAATGGACTAATTACGCTAATGCCCATAATTTTTAGGTAAATTACACTTTTACCCCAACCTCAAAAATTACGATTTTACCCCTGGCTAAAAAATTGAACTTCTCTTTAAAGACCTTTATAACCCTTTGAAATATTCTAAAACATTCTTTTTAAAATTCCGAAAAAATATCGTTTCGATCTTCCTCTGTCAATTTCGAAAAAAACTACACTTAGGCCCGAATCTTCGTTTTAGCTACAAACCCTTTTGTTTCTTCCAAAAACTACTAAAGGGTTACTCTATATGCCAAATATGAACTTCCTAGGGGTTCCATTGACTTCCCGGATGCCCCGTACGATAATTCGGTATTTCAGCCTAAATCACAATTGCCTTTTTTTAGCTGTACCGGGAACCGTTCCCGATCCAACTTCTTTTGATGCCTAAAATCATAACTCGTATTACTTGTCGATACTATACCATTTTCCTTGCCTATCTAGGGTCCAGGGTACTCCCTCTGACTAATTCGATCATCCAAAGTTGCGTTAATGTACCCTATAGTCTTATTTTCCACAAAGTCCATTTATGCCCTTCATCAAATATTATTTATGACCTCAAATCATTCTCAGGTATTACAGGAATTGACCGACTGTGGTTCGTCATCTCGCAATGAAAGAATGAACACTAATGCAAATAGGAAAAACAAATAGAACAAATAATAAATCACACACAAGAAAGTTTTTACATGGTTCGGCCAGAATGATACCTAGTTCATGATTGTTCTCTAGTTATTCCGCCAGAGTAATAGTATGTTATTATTGTTCCCCCTTTACAATGATTTTTTACACCTATTTATAGTGCCGGGTATTTACAATTTTCATAAAATCTAAAATGAGAGAATATTATTATAGAAACAATATATCCTTATTAGCTCCATAAAAAGGAGAATGAATTCTATATTATCTAGGATCTGGTTTACCTCAAATAAGACAGGTGGATATCACTTCTGATTATTTCGTGGTCTGTTTGTTATGTGAGCTAAACGGTTCACTTGGTTTCGCAGTTTCAGTTCGGATTTTAGCGACTTACGACCTCGACGTTGAGTCTTTTGGGCTTTGGGAGGTTGGGTCAGCCTGCTGAATTGAGTTTAGCCCATAAGAAGTGGTTCAGAAAATACCCATATCAATTACGACAATAATAATTATGATTGTAAATATCGTTCCAAATCTTATATTTGTCATTACTACGGTATGGTATCAAATAATATTTGATATTGTTTCGAATTATAATATAAATTATAAATTATATAAAGATAATAATTTTTTTAAATAAAAATATCATAATTTAACTTAAAATTTAGAAAATCTAAACAAAATATATATAACTTCTTTATATAACAAATAACAAATCTGGCTAAGGGATGTGTTTGATAATATTGTGGAATTTCTACTAATTACTCTATAAAAAAAATAATTTTTATCTTTTAGTTCTATTTCTCTTTCATATATTGATGATGGCTGGATCAATCATCAGCGTTTACCTTAACATGAGTCCTTATATGAGAAGGGAGGACTACATCCCCTTACTTAACCTTAAGATGAATTAGATGGATTTATCTGTAAGAAGTCATGGTTTTTATATAAGTTAGAATAAAATGAGGTACTTAGTGTTAATTTCAAGATTTCCAAGCTTTGGGACTGAGAATTCATTAAATTAGATTAAGATAATGATGAACCTCTAAACCTATTTTGGATTTTCTAAGATTGAGACCTTTTAATTGAATTTGTTAACTTATCTCTTAGACCTATGTTGGACAAAGAAACACGTACTTTTGTCTTATCGTTTAACAATAGGGATGCGTGGTAGATTAGGATTTGTTGTGCTCCAAAAGTGGTGATGTAACACAATAAAATTATTAAAACACCACTTTAATGAAGCCAATTCAACATTGTCACGTACCTTAAATTCAAACCAATAAAGAGATGAAACATGTCATTTCTTCCAAACAGATTGAGATTTAAAGGAATAATTCGAATCTAACTTTCAAATCTCAATTTGAAAAGATACAGGTTAGATCTAATAATTCTACCCTATTTGAATTCAAACTAGAGATTTCATTATTTAATAACAGTTAACTTAGAGAATCTTAAAAGAGATCTTGAATCCCAACCACCTGAAGATTAATTCTAATTATTTCACTTTCTTCAATTTATATGAATGAATGATCTTCAAAGGTAAAATTATCCTACTACAATCTCAATATTTCTCTTTTTAAATTTTATTATTGACTTAAATATCGAAAATCATACTGTAAAATTTAGATTCGTCTTATTCTCTTATAAGTATAGATACCGAGATAATACTTCTTGGTTGGACTTACATGTCATCATCAACTAATTTAGTGATCTGACTTTTGATGTGTTCTCTCATCGGAACTCAATTTATATAAACAATACAAAAATATAAATAAAAATAATAATTTTAAGCACCAAAGAGAACGAAAAATAATTATTCCGGGACAAAATGTAAATATACAACGAAGAATTGGCGGCAGAAGCCATAACGTACCTTTAACCGGAAAGTTGCAGAGAAATGAACGAGGCGTTTGAATGGCGGCCGGCGGCACTGTGGTTTGGCTGAGGAAGCGGAAGAAGATGAGAATGGAGAACGGGTTTTCGAAAGCCCCTCCGATCGCCGGCCGGTGCCACTGTCGTTATCATCATCTCTGCTTCAATTCAAAACTCGTCCATTTGCCATGGCGACCACCGCGGCGGCAACGGTACCCCGACCATCCCTTGCCTTCCGCTCCACAACGTCACGCTCTTACCTCTGAAACAATTGATTCAGTTCATTACCGTGATCCAGACCGAGGACGAATTTGAATCCCAAGCTTTAACCCTAATTACCAAACGAATGGAATTCGAGGATGGCATGACAGGTAAAGAATCACGGTTCTTGCTGTTACTAGTATCCGTTCTTGTCTTAAGGAAAAGGAAGGCATCCAAGGACATGGTTCAGTACCACTACTTCGCCCTATAGCAACTTGTCGTTGATTACAAGAATTGTTGGCTTGCTAATACGCTTTGATCGGCAGATACTCGTCGGCAAATCACTGGCTTGATAATGAAATAAGATAAGATTTTAGTTTCTTATTCTTGTACTTCTATTTGTTACATATGATCTGTGTTGGCAGTTTCTTGAGTTGAGGAATCCAATTAGTGTCAATACCATAAATAGTTAAATACTACGTTTCTTGTGCTTGGGTTTAGCAGTTTAGCACGTTAATGTTATGGTCCACAAATCAGGCCATTACAAATGTCAAAAGTGATTAATTGTGTCTCATGTTTGTTCACACGAGTTTGTGTTGTGTCAAACTGTTAGTATTTCTACCTTGTACTGTTGCATCATTGCCTTAAAACACAATCTTTTGTTCTTTTGATTAAGGATCACTTAAGGGTTTTGAAAAATGAGAGGACTTGTGAATGTGGAAGATTACATGTATAAGCATATGTCTTTTGAGCTCAACTTATAGTTTTTAAGGCCTTGAGACAGCTAACAACCTTGTTATAAGATGAGCTCTTTCTCCATGAAAAATTGAGGATCTGTTATTTTCTATAGTTACAATTAAATCAAGTTTTTCCAGGAATGCATTTTTTTTAATACCAAATGAGGTAACAGTGATATTTTTGAAATGGGTAAATGCCATAGAAATAGATTCCTTTAATACAAAAAACACAACTAAAATAAAGTGGCTGGTTCATTTATATGTTTCTATTAAGGAGTAACAATTAACAAACTCATTGTCCTGGTTTTTAATTCCAAAAGGGCAGTTGTCCATATAATCCCGAGCACTTTTTATACAAAAATTTTGTTAAGAATGTCATTTTCCTTTGGAAATAGTTCATGTTAATATAGTGGGTGTTCTATTGAAATGAAAGTAAACAATCAGGATGCTCTGTATAAAAAAATTTTATTCAAAAACTTGAACTCCCTCCCTCTTTCTTGAAAATGGTAAATGTTAAGATATCACACAATAAGACACACTCCACAATAGAATGAATTTGCAGAGAATAAATAGAACTTTACTGGAAAGAATTAGATGCATGTTGTCTAATACTGGATTATCAAAAAAAAATTGAGCTGAAACTGTCAACACAGCCTGTTATTTGATCAACATATGTCCATCATCAGCCATTGATTTCAAGACTCCAGAAGAGATGTGGTCAGGTATTCTTGTCAATTATGAAAATTTAAGAATATTTGACTGTCCTGCTTATATTCATGTTAAGGAAGGAAAACTTGTGCCAAGGGCATTGAAATGCATTTTTTTTTTTTTTTATATCCTATTGGTGTGAAAGGATATAAGTTATGGTGTCCAAAAAAAAAAAATGCATTATTAGCAGAGATGTGACTTTTAATGAAGCTGACAGCTTCACAAAGAGTCATCAAATGTAAATAAAGACCCTAACATCATGAAGGTGGAGCTTGAGGTGGAGCCTAAAAAAGAAAAATCAGTTAATCAAGAAAAAGATCAAGATCCAGCTGTAGATACAGAGACATCACGATTGCAACACTATCAGTTGACTAGAGATAAACAAAGGAGAGAGACAAGACCTCCCCAGAACCAGAAGTATGGTTATGCAGATTTAATCTCTTATGCTCTTTAGTTGTAGACTTGCCAAACCCCATCATATCTTGGTGTCTTTTATTTTTCTCACTATATTATTTTCTCCATATCAGTATTTTACTCTAACAGTAGACATGTGGGATGACTTTTCTTCAAGAGACCGCAATTGGAAGCAAGAAGAAAGAGATTGCTTTACATTTATTTCACTCTGCATTTGTTATAAATGTATGACTTTGCAGGGTATGAACTGTTTGAGAGGATGGCGTATTATGGAATTGCAGCAAATTTGGTGCTGTTTTTGACAAATGAGCTTCATGAAGGCACAGTGACATCTTCAAACAATGTCGCCAACTGGGCGGGTACAACATGGATACTGCCTCTTTTGGGTGCCTATGTCGCTGATGCTCATATTGGCCGGTACAGGACTTTCATCATTTCATCAGCCAATTTATCTTCTGGTGTGTACGCTCTCACCATTTCTTAGTCATAGAATTGCATAACTCAGCATTCATTTAACTTCAAGGTTCCTAGACCTTGATGCCGAAAACAACATACAAAATTCGACATCAATGACAAATAAATATAAGAAAAAGGCCAAACTAAAACTCTGTCAGTATAGGAAGATTGAATTCTTCTGAATTTATATGTAATTTTTTTTTAACCATAATGATGCAAAAGAAACATCTTTGAAGGAATAAGTGAATTCTAAAAGTACTAATTATTATTTTATGGGCTTAGATAAGAAAGCTCTGGTGGAACATACACAGTATTGTTGGGCTCCTGAGTTGAAACAATGACCATGAAGAAGGGCCAGAATGGACCTTGTAACCTTGCCTAAACTCCAGACATCGTCTTACATGCACGAACTTGCCCTCGGTAACATGTCCTTCTCCCTTTGAAACAGGGAATGTGCTTATTGACTTTAGCAGTTTCAGTCCCTCCATCATGTGGCTCTGGGATGAAGTTGGAGGACTGCAATAAACGGGCCTCACCAATGCAAGTTGGCATTTTCTATTGTACCCTGTACACAATAGCAATTGGAACAGGTGGGACCAAGCCCAACATCTCAACCATGGGCGAAGACCAGTTTGATGATTTTGAGCCCAAGGAGAAGGCCCAAAAGCTCTCCTTCTTCAACTGGTGGATGTTCAGCATTTTCTTGGGGGCTCTCTTCTCTTGCACTTTCTTGGTATACATACAGATACAGGACAATGTGGGATGGGCTTTGGGCTATGGCCTTCCAACGCTGGGCCTTGCTTTGTCCGTACTGGTGTTCATTTTAGGCACACCCTACTATAGGCACAAAGCCCCTTCAGGGAGCCCTTTGACCAAGATGGCTAGCTAAGGTGCTGGTGGCTACAGCGAGGAAGTGGAAGGTCGTGATTCCAAATGATCCAAAAGAGCTCTATGAACTAAGCTTGGAGGAGTATTCCTGCGCTGGCAAGTTCAGAATTGGCCACAGCCCCTCATTAAGGTCTCTCTCAACTTTTTCTTAGTTAGTAACTCAATTTTCTCTCTTCAAAAACTTTTATCCATCAAATTCTGTGCAAAATTGCTCAACAGTAATTTTATCTCAAGATCAAGTGTTTTCTTGTCAAGTTATACAAACGAAAAAGCAAAGAGAAGGCTGCATACATATACAATATCCTTCCCTCTCCTCGCAAAGCGGGGAGCTTCATGCACTAGGGACACCCTTGAATGTGCTACCTACCCTTGTCTTATGTCACGTAGAAATAAATGGTTCAATAAAATGATCAAAAGTACTTTCATTGTTGCATCATTTTTGTGATGAATTTGAAATTTTCTGATTGAATGGCATTCTTCTTTCTTTTTTGTTCTTCCTGCTGTGTCGCCGTGGGGAGATGAGGAACGCAGGCCCCACTTGGTTAGAGTTTTTGATTTAATTCTCATATTAAATCCACCGAGCACATTATTCCCAAGTTTATCTTATTTTGAGAACGCAACTATGATCTTGTTTCCATGGCCCATTTCACTTACATGCACTGCCCCTGCAGATTTCTTGACAAAGCTGCAGTGATGAGTGGATCAATCTCCCCATGGAACCTCTGCCTAGTGACCCAAGTAGAAGAAACCAAGCAAATGGTGAAAATGATCCCGGTTCTGGTTGCCACAATCATACCGAACGTCTTGGCGGCACAGGCCCACACATTGTTCATCAAGCAAGGCACCAGCATGCATGGGTCCTCATTTCGAAATTCCCCCTGCTTGTCTCTCGGCCTTCGTCACCATCTTCATGTTTATCACCATCGTCATCTACGACCGCCTCTTTGTCCCTGCCGTTCGACGATACACCAAGAACCCTCGAGGGATCACACTGCTGCAGAGACTGCGAATTGGGCTGGTCTTGCACACCTCGTGATCATGGCCACCTCTTGCCTGGTTGAGAGAAAGAGACTGGCTGTTGCAAAAGAAAATGGGATTACTGGCAAACACCAAACCGTGCCGCTGAGCATCTTCATCCTCCTCCTCCAGTACGCTCTGATGGGCGTGGCTGATAACTTCGTCGAGGTGGCGAAGCTCGAGTTCTTCTACGACCAGGCTCCCGACGCAATGAAAAGCCTCGGCACCGCCTATTTCACAACCAGCCTGGGAGTTGGGAATTTCTCGAGCAGCTTCATTCTGTCAACTGTGGCCGGAGTTACCAAGAGCCATGGCCGTGCCTGGATCTCCGACAACCTGAACATCTCCCGTTTAGACTACTACTACCGTACTACGCGCTTTATGCTGTTTTGGGCTTTCTGAAACTTCTGCGTTATGTCGTTGTGGCCAAGTTCTTTGCAGGACCCGCTCAACGGGTTGGGGCCTAGGCTATTATTAATTTAGGCCCCAACCTCTTAATAAAAAATAAAAAAATTATTAATTTTATTTTAATAATAAAATTAAAATAATTGTTTTATTTTAGTAACTTTCATCATTTTGGGCTCTCTTATTTTGGACCCCTAAGTACATGCCTCACCACTCTATTCTTGAATCAGTCCTAATTCTTTGTTTATAATGTAGAAGATAGACAAATTAATATCGATAAACATAAAAAACAATTATTAATGTAACTTCAACAAGCAAATCTACATCTAGACAAAGTGATGTTCTCAGGGATGGATGATTTTATTAATACAAGTTTTATGTTGTTTCGTGGTCTAAATTTGTTTTCAATTTTCGTTTGTTTGTAATCTTTTGGAACATTAAAAAGACATAGTTATTGAACTACAATTGGAAAACAACAAATTTTAATTTGTCATGGCATGTCTCTTATCTAACCCATATTTAAAAAGATAAGTCAATAGATTTAATTTTTAAATTTCAATCTTATATAATTTAAAATGAATTTGTAGACATTGTTGTTATTCTAATCCGAGGTAGATGAATTATTTATCAGTTTGTAACTAATGAGTTTAAGAATCTTATAAATAATTTCAAGTATTTTATCTTTCATAAATTTATATAAAGAGTTAGACTCGCCACTTCACGAGTAAAATAAATTAACTCATATTGTATATTATATATCACACATTAAAGATCCATACTGATCATAATCACAGCCCAAAATGCCTAATGCCTGGTCTGTGTGTGAAAAAGAAAAACTGTTTTTTTGTAACTAGTTTCAAAAAATAGGAGAGGATGGTGTAATTTCAATTTTGAGGAGTAATTGTTGTAATAACACCAATCTTACGGGTGTGTAATGAAATTAATCCAAATCACTAGCGCGCATCATAACCTTACAGTGTTCCCTAGTACACACAATCACTCGCGCTCTGATATTTCCCAAACCCCCTTCCAAAACCCTCGCGCACCTCATTATATCGTCTCTCCAATTTGCAACCGCTCATTTCACAGCCATGTCGACATCATCGGCGGCGATGCTGGTCCGATCACTCCTGTCTCTCCGATCCTCACCTTCGCTGTCGTACCTCTTCGTCCCGAAGCGCCTTCTCTCCACCGCTTCCACTATCGGCCGTGCACCGCCTCTCCCCGGTTTCGCCCGCCCGGTCCGGTCCGCCCCCTTCCTCTCGCACTCTGTCCGGGTTGTTATGACCGGTACTTCTCGGATGAACGCCGTCAGGTGCAGGGTGAACCGGTCGGGGGGATCGACGTACTCGCCGCTCAACTCGGGGTCGAACTTCAGCGACCGGCCGCCCACGGAGATGGCTCCTCTGTTTCCTGGATGCGATTACGAGCACTGGCTCATCGTGATGGACAAGCCTGGTGGCGAAGGGGCCACGAAGCAGCAGATGATCGATTGCTATATCCAAACCCTAGCCAAGGTCGTTGGAAGGTGCGTTTACCGGCAAATTTTGAATAGAGATTAATCTCGAGCCTGCTTAGGTTTAGTTGATTACATTTTCCGGTCTTCTTCCTTTAGTTAGCTTTGTTGTTTCTGCATTGTTTTTAATGGAGATATAAATGAAGCATATTTAGACTTGTTTGCTTAGTTTTCGCTATTTATCCGAGACTTAGGATTTTATGGTTCACTCTCTTAATTAAGCCCTACATCGAACCAAGCAAGAGCTTATTCTTGTATAATATAATTTTTTTATGGAAATTGAGTCAGGGATGTAGACTAATTCCAGATAGCTTGAACACATTTTGAAGCTGGTTAAGTTTTCAACTCAAGCATGGAAAACTATTGCACGCTGATTTCCGCTCATTTGCAGCTTGATGTAGAGGGTGTGATTTCTGTAGGCTGCTATGAGAGGACTCTGAAGTTTAGGTGGATAACAATAGCTTTTCCCAAATTGGCATTTGTAATTCCAAAACTGGTTGCCCATCTCTCATTGTAGGATATTGGTCTTTGTTTCTATCAAATTTATATAGTTTTCAGTGTACCATTGTTTGATGATGGAATAAATAAGAACAGAAAGCCATGTCTGGTCTGGGAGTGACATATTTGTTTGTGACTTGGTGCCAGTGAGGAGGAGGCTAAGAAAAAGATTTACAATGTGTCTTGTGAGAGGTACTTTGGGTTTGGGTGTGAAATCGACGAGGAAACATCAAATAAGCTTGAAGGTTAGTGTTGCTAAATGTTCATTCTTGTTCTGTGACAATTTTGTTCTAATGTTTTAATGCTGAATTTTTAAATGTCCTTTCTTTTTTCTTACAGGCCTGCCTGGTGTCTTATTTGTGCTTCCTGATTCATATGTTGATCCTGAGAATAAGGATTATGGCGGTATGTCTTATGCACATCCATTGTGGTTACTTTGAGTTGCAATATGATATTGACTATAAGTTTAATATTACTATACTGACTATAAGGGTAATATTTCGAGCATGCACTAGTATAATTATTTGATTTGGTTGATTGAAGGGCTGACACATATGGGTATGTGGTTAGTGCAATTGTATAGGAATAATCGGTCATGTATGGCATGGTATGTACTGTGATACAATGCCCTGCCTGCATTAGATGCTCCTTAATGTTTCTCCTAGATATTTGACAAACATGAAGTTTTAGTATCAATCTCTGATAAGATTAGAAGTTAATTGGTGAAAATGAGGTTTAGTTCCCTCATGCTTATGATTTAGAAACAAGGGATGTTTCCTTCTTTTTTCTTTTTTACTTTTTGTATAGTCACATAAGACAAGGAGCTCTAATTATTTCAGAAACCATAGGAAGTTCCATGTAACTGCTAGAAACCCAAGGTGGTTGCTGATGTAATTTACTCTACTATATACCCATATTATTAAGACTGCAACAGATGAAATAGTGTGCTCTTCATTTTTGCCTTGGCTTCTTTGTTCTCTACCAAGTTTTCAGAAGTTTCCTCTTGTGTTTTTGTTTTGGGAATGATTGATCTAATGTAAGTTAAGGTCTTACCTAACATAGTTTGACTTGACACAATGATTCGATCATTGATATTTGTCTTGTAAGAAATGGACATCTTTTTTCTATTGACTGGCACTGCAAAAGGTTGATAACATCTAGCTTATTGGGTTGTATCAAGTTCATCTTGGCAAACCAAAGAGCCTTAATAGGTAAATGAAGTATCCTGAATTCTCCTTCTATTGTTCTATCCTCTTCAAACTAGTGGGAGCAGCCACTCAGGGATCCATACTGATGGATCACAGCAAATTTATTGGCCTTTTGCCTTAAGGTCTGTGCTTTACAGAAAAATTTATTAGCCTTTTACAGTAAGTTTCCTGTCTTGTTAGATGGCTGCTTTGCTACATAAGGGTCATTCAGGTGCAATTTTGCATACACCCAGTCCATCTTGGCAAGGCAAGGAGCCTTAAAAGGGCTGTGAATAGCTTTGAATGTTAATATACATTTATGTCTTTCTTAATTGTTTCCTTTAAACTGGAGTTGCAGATCAGGGGAGATGAAACATGACACTTTGCATTAGCATCCCCTTTGCTTTGCCTGCCTGTGTTTTAAGAACATGTATCTTGATATGGTACTGGGTGATGGGTTATTGTTAAAGATATGTTCTCCAACTAATGTGTATTTAATTGTTATTGATTTCTCCTGGGTTAGTGGAGATGAAACATTAAACTTGGCATTAGCAATTCCTCCCTGTCCTTAGGTATCACCAGACCAGCTTTTATGTGCTTCCTTCTCCTGTCCCAATTTGAACGGATGCTGGCCATCAGCATGCGATAGCACAATAGGTTATTTTTTAACAGTCATTTCCTGCAAAGGGTACTGTGATAGCTAGATACCATGTTTTTTTATGGGAAGTTTGTCTTGTGACAAAGCAAGAACCTAAAGAAGGCAGTGAAGTGACTTCCATCGAAGTCTCTCAAGATGAAAAGATGATAAAATTGGCATTTCTTGGTTTTGAGTGTATTATGGGATTGAGCGCCCCCCCCCCCCCCCAAAAAAAAAAAAAAAGTTGTGGCTTTTGGTATTTGTTGTCCATCAATACATATATTGCATTGGCATTTGCCTTTGGACTTTATGTATCATGTTGCAAACATTTGCATTTGCTTCATGGACATCTTGATAGGGATCAAGGAGTCTTTCATCTTCTTTTGGTTTCGCGCTTCATTTCCCCCCCGCCCCCCCCTTCATATTTTACTCTCCTTTTTCTCTCCCAGATTAGTAGATGGACGTCAACTTTCCTATATGGTTGTATCCAATGGAAGTAGATTATTAGATGACAATTATGAATTGGCTTGTAGGTTTAGGACAACTTTTTCCATTATTGCTGTTTCCAAGAGGCAAAGTTGTGGAAACGTTAAAGCTTGTTAATGAATTAATTATAGTTAACCTACATCAAAATTCAGTCAATGGATTACCCCTTTCATGGAATTTCTAGTTATGCAAGTTGTTCACCTGCCTACTAAAAAAAAAAGAAAAATTAAATTAAATTTGTGTGGCCCCCTTTTGATTTGTGAGATGCAAGAAAGAAATTTGTAATGCTTAGAATGATGTCTCTTATGTAAGCGCTCATGAAACAAGTAAATAAGGATGCTACTGTGACACCCTAACATTGATTGACAAGTCCATGCTTTTTTTTTTTTCTGTGCATGGTTATTAGAGCCTTGTGATTATTAGATTATGTTTCGTATTTTTGCTAATGTTTTTGAGTATTGATGTTCTCCTTATGAGATACAGCTGAGCTGTTTGTGAACGGAGAGATTGTTCAAAGATCACCAGAAAGGCAGAGGAGGGTGGAGCCAGTGCCTCAGAGAGCTCAAGACAGGCCAAGATACAACGATAGAACCCGATACGTGAGGCGCCGTGAAAACTCGCGGTGATCTATGATCCATGCTCTGATCCATCCATGAACAAGCCGTGGGTCTTTATTGGATGGGGTTACGTTCAGGTGTCTTGTTGATGTAATGTGCTTGATTTGTGACAGAACCTTATACCTTGGAAACTCGTGTGGTATCAGGCACTTTAATCGATGTGGCAACTGTATGTTCTTTTTTGTTTCTTTATTTAGTTAACTACTATACAGCTTGCCCTCAGTTCAGTATTTACTTAAGAAATCATTAATTATTGCATCATATCATGACTTCTTACAGTGACTCGCGTGTCGGCTTGTTCTTTCAGAGAAAGAAGAGTGGTGTCTTTCCTCTCGTGGGCCGATTTCCTGACATTATTTGGTTGGATAATGGCCGGGGAATTTGTTAGATTTTCAAGTTCATTCATAATTTAGATGTCACATTTCAATTAATTTAATAAATATTAAATAATACCTATTAAATGATAATATTTATTAAGGATGCGTTTTTTAATTAAGATATGAATTAATAAAAATGGAATATGAAAAATATTTTAAATAAAAATATTTTTTATTATGTTTATTAAATTGATTTAATAAATTATTGACAAAAAATTATGTGATTTTTTATTTTTTTAAAATTAAATAAATAATTTTTTTTTACATTAATTTTTTTAAAATCTAAGAGAGGAAAAGACACGTGTCTACTTATCTCATAAAATTATCATGTTCTTTTGGGAATAGAAATACTTTGATAAAATAAAATTTATCTCAGTATTTATTATATATATGTTAACAAATATATATAATTTTTAATATATTTTCAAAAATAATAAATAATAATTTTAAAATACTTCTTAACCTTGATAGCACGATAAGGAGAACTGGAGTACTCAAAACTCCTAAATTTTGTCCTTGTTTGGGGGCACATTCCTAAACCAATCTTCATTATTAATTTAGAGGGTAAGTGAAGGAAATATTTTGAATTATTACATAATCACGTTGAACGAAAGGAGGAAGATTCAAGAATGATTCCAAGCAACTTTTGGGAGGATGGATGGCCATTGGCGTGACTGTGGCGCCACGTGACGTGACATGACGTTTCCGTTAATTAGTCGACCAAAAAGGGCATTTCCGGCATTGCAATGATATCTGCCACCACATCGTCCGCGCAGAAATTGCCCAATTAAAGTCGCCTTTCCAGTGCCTCCGTGCCTTCCTTTCTCAACGATTATTAAAATCCCACTCCCTCTCTCTCTCCCTCCCTCCCCATATTTTCCTTTCCATTTGCGAATGAGAGGGCCGAACGCACACCCGATTTTGGCGGCCACACTTCTGATCGGAGCTCTGTGCGTCAATGGCGGCGAGCTCTACGGCGACTACTCCAAGCTGTCCGGGATCATAATTCCCGGCTTCGCGTCCACGCAGCTGCGGGCCTGGTCGATCCTCGACTGTCCCTACTCTCCTCTCGATTTCAACCCTCTCGACTTGGTTTGGCTCGATACTACCAAGGTGAACACTCGCACGGCTTCCTTCTCCCCCGTTTTTCTGTTTTTTACGAGTTTCGCCCTGCCTGTTTTTCTGTCTAAGTTTGTTATCGTGGAGCGATTTGCACGTTCTTATACGCGTGTGTAAATGTATATAGCTGTCTGTTTGTTTTCAATGTTTTGTTCGCTATTCTTCTGTGGACTGGTAAGTTGGTCGTATTTTTGATATTTTGTTGCAGTTCTCTGTTCTTGTTTATGCCGTCAACTCTAAGTGATCAGCGATTTAAATTAGTTCAGTGTTTGAGGTTGTCGATGGTGCCTAAGAGCCCTAAGAGTCTAAGACCTGTTGCAGGTTGTGATAGTTTTCAGTTTTACTATTGATAACATGAGACTGAAAATCTAGAAAGAGATATACGGAATCTTGAATTCTTAATCAGTATAGATTAGTTTGTCATACACCCGCTGAAAGCATCAACTGTAGTGTGAAGTCGTGGATTTGCCAATGCCTTTGCTGCATATGCACAGGCCTTCTTTAGAACCTTTTGTTATGCTTTACTGTTCTTTTTTTTTTTTTTTCTTTTTGGTCCATATTCTTATTCTTAGTGAGTATTCATAAATATTTATATCTTCTTCCTTTTTTCAACGATAATAAAGAAGATTCACATGTCATGCAGCTTCTTTCTGCAGTTAACTGCTGGTTAAAATGCATGACTCTTGACCCTTACAATCAAACCGACCATCCTGAATGCAAGTCCCGCCCTGACAGCGGTCTTTCAGCAATTACGGAGCTGGATCCAGGCTACATAACAGGTATTCTACATTGTATTCATACTTTATCCTTCTTCTTCTTCACTTGGTTATCTCCAACAAACACACAGCAGAAGAAGCACCTAGTTTAAGTATTTGTATGTCTGCATGCGTGCATGCACCAGTAGCTACAATTATGCAGTCTTTAAATTCTTTCTGTATGTGTTACTATAATGTTTCAGGGCAGGAAACTGTTTTATTTTTTGGTTTATTTTCAATATGGGTGATAGCTGCTTATGATTGGATGTTTTATTTTGTCTTTGTGCTAAATTCCTCTAGATAGTTAATCTGATCAACTTTGCAATAAGGTGTCAATATCTTGAAAATTGGCACAATACTGTACTGTACTGAATAGTATCAGATACCATTTCGAATATCTTGCTTTGTATAAATTTACAGTATATTATAAAAACTATGTATCAATACAATATAATTTTCAATACAAAATATTATATAAACATAAAAACAGAAAGGATATCCTAAATAAACAACTTAACAACATTTCCAAATCAAAGAGGCTATTTCGCCAGTGCATTAGACTCCCCTCTTTCCAAGGATTTAGGGAGGACTGTATTTTTATGCTACCTTTCCTTTTTTTTCAAAAGAGGCTAGTTGCACAACTTGAAGTCGATGCCCTTTCAGTCACAAAGGAGCAACCTTACTGGTTGCTACCGGGGATTGCCCTCAATATTTATTTGCCTAATTTGATGAATGCCACAGGTGGATTAACTTAATTCTACTCTCCTGAAAAGTGTGCATGATTCCCAGGTCCTCTTTCATCGGTGTGGAAAGAATGGATCAAATGGTGCATTGAGTTTGGTATGGATGCTAATGCAATCATTGCTGTTCCGTATGATTGGAGATTGAGTCCATCAAAGCTTGAGGAGCGAGATCTTTACTTCCACAAACTAAAGTTTGTATATCCATGCGTTGCTTGTATATTGTTCCTTTTTTTTTTTGTTTTTGTAATGCACATTTCTGGATAGATTTTGCTCTTATACTGGAATGATTCAGACCACTAAAGCATTCCTATAGCCCAAGTTGATTCACAACTGTCTTTCTGTGCAATTTTTAATCAAACTTGAATCCTCAAAATAGAAGAGGCCTGTTGATTAGGATCTCTTGTTTTTTTCTTGAATGCAATGAGATATTTGTCTAGATTGACAGTGTAGTCCTTGGTTTACATTAGTGGATGCTAAATTTAAGCCAATTAAAACCTATGTCTATGATCTTGTGGAACTTTATAAATTGGTGATCCCAGGGGAAGGAGGGGGTTGAGGGTGGTACTGTTTGTCACCTCTGCTTAGCTTTTCTTGTAGAATCTTCTGCAGTTAGGCTTTTTCATCTTTTGGTTATGATTGCACAGGTTGACTTTTGAGACTGCCCATAAACTCCGAGGTGGCCCCTCCATTGTTTTTGCACATTCATTGGGTAACAATGTCTTCCGTTACTTCTTGGAGTGGTTGAAACTGGAAATTGCACCAAAAAGATATATGCAGTGGCTAGATGAACATATTCATGCATATTTTGCCGTTGGTATGCCTCCCCTTTTTGAACTTAATGTTATTTTCAGAAAGATGCATGCAATTTATTTTATTTGTTATGTGTACTTGATATCAGGGTCCCCTCTTCTGGGCTCAGTTGAGACAATAAAAGCAACACTTTCTGGATTCACATTTGGTGTTCCCGTGTCTGAGGTGATAATATCTCCCTTTTTAATTTTTTTTTGGCATTATGTGCCTTCTTCTAGCAAATGTTAGGTCCTAGGTTGTGCTTTCTACTTAGTTAATAGCGATTCCTTAACAGGGCTATTCAATAATTTGATGAACATGTAACAATTATTATATAAAAAGTATTTTATTTGATTGAGCATCTGACAATCTAGTTAGCACTGTGGCTGACAATTAGCCCATACATGTTAGTGCACGTGTAATGAAATGAACAGAATGCTTTACCTCCTATGCTTGTTTATTTCTTTTAGGAACTTTATAATGAATCTCAATATTCGCAATGCAATCCTGAATTCTAAACAGATGGAACGGAGATAATTAAATTCATTTTGAAATATTTGCAATGATATTCAAATTTAATCTTGCCGTAATTGCTCAATGCTATTGCCTATGCCATGCTGATTCTTGCTTGTCATATCATTCGGCATCCAGGGAACAGCTCGTTTGATGTTCAATTCATTTGGCTCTTCAATATGGATGCTGCCATTTTCAAAGTATTGTAGGACAGACAATGTATACTGGAAGCATTTCTCTGATGGAAGCAGAAAGAATCATCATGTGTATCAATGTGATGAACGTGAATATAAATCAAACTATTCTGGATGGCCAACAGATATAGTCAATGTTGAAATTCCGTCAGTGCGTGGTAATTCTTCTGCATCATATACATTTTGCCAAGAAGAATTTTTTTTTTGGTGGGGCGGGGGGGGTGAGAGAGAATAGCCAGTGGCCAAGATGATTTTGATCATTGCTTTTATGTTTTCTCTTGCATTATCAGGAGTTGATGCTTATCCGTCAATCTTGGATGTAGCTCAGGCAAACTTGTCTACCATGGAATGTGGATTATCAACTCAGTTATCCTTTTCTGCTCATGAAATATCAGATGGGACCTTTTTCAAAGCAATAGAGGATTATGATCCTGATAGCAAAAGACTCTTGCATCAATTGTACAAGTGAGTGCTTAGAAATTGCTAGAACTGCATTTAGTAATCTGAAAAGTTTCTATCACCGAATGCAGGAACTAAACAGTGTAAGCATGTCAACTTACTCTTGAGACAAATCGTTAAGCTCTGAATCTTCTCTTTCTTCCTGAAGCAGAAACCTAGTGTCATATTTTATAAATTGTAATTATTTTATTTGAAATGACAACTTTCATATCTTTTATTAGTTTATCCCATTTGTCTGTTCCCTATCATACCACTAAAATCTATTCTGATAGTGTAATAAAAAAAAATGCCTGTCCTAATTAAATGGTTCTGGCTATCTCCGTTTGGCTGTGTAATGAGGGAAATCTGTTTATGAGATTTGCTTGTAGATGCTGTGCTTTTCTCAATACCGATACCATTATTGTGAAATCCTAACCCACTTCATAGTTATCACAACAGCAAAAACTGAACTGTTTAGTCTCTAGGCCCTTTATATTTTTTTCTTATCTAATTTTCTTTTGAAGATGGGTCTATCCATGTAGCAACAGATACATGAGTGCAGACGAATTTTTACAAAAATAAGCTCTGACGTTGGTATTGGAACTCCTAAAGATTATGCTCGCTGCAACTGTGGCACAAATAGGAACTTTGCTTGGATTCTTGTTATGTTCAGTCATCACACTGTTGACTGTTCCAACTTACTTTGCACAGATGTTCGTAACTTTTTCTTTGGTAATTGTTGACAATTTCTATGTAGGGTTGTTTAGAATGGACTAATTGCTTGGATAGAAAGTTGAGATCTTTTATTTCTTGGGTAATTTTGCTTGACTAAGTTCTTAAACTGAGTGGTGTCAGTTACAGATAGACTTTCCGACTTTTTTCTCAATGCTCTATGTTTCAGGTCATATCACGATGATCCAGTTCTAAATCCACTAACGCCTTGGGATAGACCGCCTTTAAAGAACATATTTTGTATATATGGAATAGATATGAAAACTGAGGTATAACTGTGTTTTCCTGGTGAACTTCCCTCAAATTGCCTGACTGACCACAAATAAATACTTCTAGATTCTTTTTTCTCTTATCTGCTGTGTTATTTGAGATGACATGAAATTGAAATGTTGTCCATTTGTTCTGGTATCAAAGCATTATGTATTCTAAAACTTGTTGCTGTATTTTTTTTCTTTTTTTTTAAATTTATTTTAATGGGTATAATGAGAATCATTGATGTCTAGCTAGTGTCAACTTTGATGCAGTTATATTTCTCTCTATATATTTGATTGATTGCAAAAGATGGGATGTGTTTAGATGACCGGATTCATAATTTCTGAACTGCTGTTTTGGTTCCTTTGTCATTTTATTGGTACTCCATCCCTTGAGTCTTTCATCCTGCTGTTTCAACTTCTTACAAAATTTACCATTCAGATCTTTTAAAAGTTGATCAGCTTGGTAATGCTGGATATACTACCTTTTATGCACCCAACCTCTCAATATCTTTTTTTTTTCTTGAAATTTCTTGGTCTTTCTCTTTTTTCCTAGGAGAAAACTCCTGCTTTCGGCTGTTAACCTTGCTGTTGGTTTTTCATGAATTGCCCCAGTCGGTTTTAAGTGTTTCAGGTATTCCATGATCTGTTGTTCTGGTCTCTCAACCATAAGTTGGCTATTAAATCTAAATTACAAATTTTAAATAAAACCTAAATCCTAATATCATATATTAAATTTAACACGTCAAATTTCTCATCAAGCTGAGATATCTAAAAATGTCATAGGAGAGGTTGGTTAATTTCAAAACCTAGGTCACTGCAACTCGGGGAGGCAGCAGTAGTCCAGACAACACCCACCCCACCCCACCCCACCCCACCCCAAAAGAAAAAAAAAAAAAAACCATACTCACCCACACACCCCTCCACCCCAGCGTCATTTTTTTTGCTTTACATTTAAACTCATAGAGAACTGATTTATAGTTCATCTTAAGGTGCTATATTTATGACTAAAGTTTGTTTGGCATTTAGCTAGTATCCACATTGCAAGCATGATACTTTTGGTGTCTTTTTGGCAAAGCAGGTTGGTTACTATTTTGCACCAAGTGGCAAGCCTTACCCTGATAACTGGATCATAACTGACATCATATATGAGATTGAAGGATCACTATATTCCAGGTAGTGGTCATCTCCTGATCATTGATCATATTGGACATTGAACTAGACATTTTCACTGGAATGCAATAACAGTGTGGACTTTTAAGAAGTTTTTGCATGCTGATTATGGAATGTTGTAAATTGTGGAATTTTTAAATAAAATCAAGTAGGGCATATTGAGATTCATAGAAAGGATGTACTGAATATCAACTGCAACACACGATGTCAAATGATGATAGTTTCTAGAAAGTGCTGACCATACTGACTAACTAGTTTTGTGTGGAGGCCTGATTGTTATCATCTAGTTCTATTAATTGGTTGGAAATCTCGGTTTAGGGAAGCATGTAAGATTGCAAGTATTAAAAATATTTCTTCACGTGTTCTTCAACAAGTGGAAGTTCGCTATTGTTACAACGTTCCTACCAGTAAATCCAACATCTAAGAACCATGAACTTGTTTGTATTGCTGTTTTTAGTAAAATCTTTATGTTATGGATACTTTATGTTTCCCCTGTTCAAAAACTTGATTAAATGTAAAAATACACATTCATAAAACATTTTCTGCACAGAAGGTGTTACAAGGGTATCGTTGCTGTTCAGATGTTTTTGATAATTTACTACCTTTACTTTAGGATCGGAATTCACAGGCATTTTGGGTCAGGTTATGCTATTATCTTTATGTATGGCCTTCAATAGGTCTACATTAGTTTAGTGGTTGAAATTTCTAAATAAGCAGTCAACATTCTTATTAGAGTTTACATAGAGGGTGAGATGTAGCCATGTGGGTGTGGTTTTGGAATGGGGGTGGAGGAAATGGGAATGAGGTAAAAGTGCGTTTGGTTGCAACTTTGACAAAGAATTATTATGCCCCAGGGAGGACTAATTCCATCATATGTGGGAATGAGATTCCCTCCAAATGTGGATAGAATCCTCATTCCATTCCATCAACGATTCTTCTAGTTGCTTTTATACACTATTTTGTTTTGAAAAATTTACAAAATAGCCTTTGACAAAAAATTAAAAATAATATTTTATTAGTAGCCAAAAATAATATTTTGTTAACACCCAAAAATAACAATAATATTGTATTAACACCCAAAGTAACAATAATGTTTTATTAACTCCCAAAAGAATAAAAAAATATTTTATGAAGTTTCAGTGTGAGGGTATTTTTGTTATAGAGTTATTCTTTTTCATTCCAAACATAACAGTGGATTGGAATGGTAATTCCATTATTGACCATACCAAACATGAAAATGGAACGGAATGGTCATTTCCATTCCCATTCCCTCTACTTCCATTCCTGTGAACCATTTGGGCCCCCTAGGGGACTGGCCATGAGCTTAGTCTGCATTCACCCAATGAAGACACATATTTTGAGTCCACATAAGTTTTGCATTGTGAATATCCTCTATTTTAGTTTTTGAGAAGTGTCATCTTTAATGCATTAGATTTTTTATCGTTTTGTTGCAATCATTCTCTCATAGCCTGTTCCCTATTCTAGCCAACCATCTTAAATACTTCCAAAGTTGCATTAATACTGCAGGATGCAAAACATTTTACATCATGCTTATAGAAATTTTATTTTCTGTTTATTCAATGGACTCTCCCTGTGAATTTAGTCTAAATTTTCCAAAAAGTATAATTCTTGAACATGTCTTCCTTGCATACTTGTAGGTCAGGGAATCAGATTGAAGGGAACCCAGGAGCTACTAGTGGGGATGAGACGGTACAAAAATGGATTTCCAATTAGAAAATTTTGATATTTTCTGCTGCATATATCTCCATTTTCAAGTATTCATCATTTAGCTTTAAATGATGGGAGGAAGATCTGTTTACAGGTGCCATACCATTCCCTTTCTTGGTGTAAGAATTGGTTGGGACCAAGAGTGAACATCACAAGGGCTCCTCAGGTATTCCATCCATGCACATAATGAAGAATTGTTCACACAAATAGGAGTCAGACTCTTGTTTTATATTAGTTTGTGTTTTGCATTATTTGTTCGTGGTACTAGATCAAACCACCTTCTTTAACTCTTGAACGTATTAAGTACTCTTGAGATTGTAGAATAGTGCAATATTAGTTAGTTTTCCTTTCCTGAAGCAATGTTTGAGAAAAGTGTAATATATGTTCATTATGTGCCTTGAACATCATTTCCATATCCTGGCAATGCATAGGTGCATTTTCACAACAAATCTTATTCCATTTCCTTTTCAAGTCACAGCATTCTATGTGTTAATTGTGATCTGGAATTTAAATTTGACTAATATTGAGATTCTTAATTTGACTGTGATTATGATTTCGAATTTGATGTGATTAAAATGTTATCAAATTCAATTTTAATTGAGATTTATCTCATCTAGAGGAATATTCTCATGAATCATTTTTTGATCAGAATATAATTTTCTGTATACATCTATAGATGATTTTAGATTTATAAATAGATGTCCAATGCTCTGGAATTAGTTACAGCAATATCATCTTAGTGATATTTTGGTGTGACAATATCACTTTTGTTATAGCAATATTTGCTTAGTGATATTTTGTTCTTTTTGCCCGTAATTTTTCTCGATTTGGGTTTTTCACGTAAAATTATGTGTTCGTGTGTGTGATTAATAGTTTGATTTTGATTTGTATTCGATCCAATTTCATACTTCTATGTCCATATTAGCGTTCATACCACTCCATACTAAGGGACTTGGGAGGCCAATGAAGGCCTTCTTCCTTCTAATCACAACCTTCAAAATATCCAAAAGTAGAAACTTATAACATCATATGTTAAAACTACTAAATTCTCAAAAACTTGCATAGAAGGAATAATACTGCAATTGTGTGTAATAACCCTTAGTACTCAAGGGAAAAGGCTATGTGGTCTTTATTTTATTCCACTATATACTCAGTTGATTAAATGATATAAGACTTAATAACGCAGGCGATAGTTTAACCCTTTTTCCACCTTGATTATGTTTCATTCTCTGGAGAATCTTTGTTGATGATGCATCTGTCACAATATGCAGTCTGATTATTTGAATGGTCAAATTTTTGTTGAAGGTTACAACAGTATTTCATTATATGTGGACTTGTTAAAATTTTTTGGAGGATTATTTAAGCAGTCTTGATATTCTTTCACCTTTTTGCTGATGTACTTGATCACAAATGACGTGCTGATGAATTTCAAACTAATGCCCTATGTTGTGTTGCACCTTTCACTAATTGAAACATTCAGTAGCTAATAGTTATGGCTTTTATAAATCCGTTATTAAATTTATTTTTTAGTTAAAAAATACCTTTCTTTTTTTTTTTCCTCTTTGTATCTGTTAATAATTTCAGTTGGAGCATGACGGGTCAGATGTACAAGTGCACCTCAATGTAGAACACCGTCATGAAGAAGATATAGTTCCCAACATGACAAGGTCACCTAGGGTGAAGTACATCACCTACTATGAAGACTCTGAAAGTCTCCCTGGAAGGAGGACAGCAGTTTGGGAGCTTGATAAGGGTAAATGAAATGTCTTACCATGGAAATTAACTGTTGTATCATGCAGGAAATTTTGGAGAAGTGGCTTCAAATGATTTTTGGCTTAGTAAATATTGTTACTCAACCCTTAAAAGAATACTTAGTTGCTATATTTTGAACTGGGACTTTTTCAAGATAATGTGAAATAAAATTATTTATTGAGTGCAAATATAATAATATAAAAAGATTGTTGAGATAAAAATAATAATATAAAGATAAAGTTATTCCTTTTGGTTCCATAAATTCAAATTCCGTATATAGGTGACTTGAAAAATTTTTGAACTGCATATTTTCCGTTTAAAATGTTGGTCCCTCTTTTATAAATTCTAGTTGTTTAATTTACTGTTTCCTAATATTGTGTTTGTCAACAGAGAGAGCACATGAAATGAAACACTTAGCATACATGGTACACTACTATGCATATTTTTTTATTGTCCCAGTTTCTTAAGTACTAGCACCAGATTGGCCTACTGTCCCCGGACATTTTCATCATTATGAGTCCCTTGCCATTTTAAATATTAAAAAATAATGATTATGCTCCTTTAGACATATATAGTTCCTTTATTTCTACCTCAGAGGTATTGGCACTTTCTCACAAGTAGTTGGAACTGCTTTCATGTAGCAAATCACAGGAACATTGTTAGGTCTCCTGTTCTCATGCGGGAATTGTGGCTTGAGATGTGGCATGATATCCATCCTGATGCAAGATCAAAATTTGTTACAAAAGGTGGATCTTCTCTCGATGTTCTTGTTTTATTAAATTGCATCACCTCTTAAATTTTACATGGAACAGCAAAGCGAGGGCCTTTGAGGGATGGGGACTGTTACTGGGATTACGGAAAAGCTCGTTGTGCATGGCCTGATCATTGTGAATATAGGTATTCACTCTTCATTTCTGAACCATTATGGTCTAGAATATATTGCCAGATGTTCAACCTGCTGCATGATGTGCCAGATATGTTTTTGGAGATGTTCACCTTGGACAGAGCTGTAGATTAAGGAATTCTTCTGCCGATCTCCTCTTGCATTACATATAAATATGAGGTGCCTTCTGTTCTGATGTTTCTACGTGGGCTTTTATATTCTAATCTTGTGTGATATAAGGTTCACTAGTTGAAAAATAACCCTGAAAAAGTAATAAAAGAGCATTAAGTTTCTACAGGCCT
Organism: Diospyros kaki; assembly: GCA_036245055.1. Classification (NCBI taxonomy): domain Eukaryota; kingdom Viridiplantae; phylum Streptophyta; class Magnoliopsida; order Ericales; family Ebenaceae; genus Diospyros; species Diospyros kaki. The sequence continues at coordinate 40,842,575 of BSEG01000007.1, read as the reverse complement.
GAAGTCTAAAGACATTTTGAACTTCCCTACCCTTCCATAAATGAATAAAAGAAAGTGTTAATTGAGTAATGCTCTATAACTTGAAGAAACACAGCATACTGATGTAGTAGACTTGGTAATATGTAAAGAACGGTGCATCTGTTTTTGGCAAGTAGCTCAAAATTTGTGTTACTTTTGCATTTTGCAACCCATGTAAAATCCGTTAGTTTGTACAATGCTTTGATTTCTGATTAATCCTTCTTTATGTCTGATTCTCTAGGACTCTTCATGCGTTTAGTCAAGAGCTTCTGTTATCATGTTGACTCTGTAGCTGCATTGCATGGGCCTGTTGCAAAGAATTAGAGGCATGTGCCAGAAATGTACAAGTATGGCCCCCTACTATCAGTTTGGATTCAAGTGATATGTTCTGCCATAGTAATTCCTCCATCGGAGGTCTTTTCTTTCCTTATACTCACTAAAAGAAAATGTTATATATATATATATATATATATATAAACACAGAGAAAGAGAGAGAGAGAGGTGATTTCAAGGGTGGTTAGCTGAACTTATTTTCTGGTTAAAAGGAAGTTTATAAGCTCCTTTAAATCTTAAATTTCTGTTACCTGTTTTGTAAAGTTGAAAGAACTTATAAACTACACAATTTATAAGCTATTCCAATATTTTTTTAAAAAAACAAAACTGCTGTTCAGGTTTAATTTGTATAGCTTATAAGTGAGTCTTAAAAAAGTTATAGTTGACCAAATGAAAAACCAAAATGTCTTCCATAAAATCTAAGACTTATAATAGAAAGCTCTGGAGCTTATAAGGTCCCATAATCTAAGCTAAACCAAGCACCCTCATTATGAACTATGTCTTACAAAGTGCTAACTTAAATGCCTGTATTGCAGTGTCAAGATCCAGCCTTCTGAAGATGCTGACTGATGCTGATATGCTCATCCCATGCATAAAGATTGTAGTGAACCTTAATTTATTTTTTAGTAACAAAGTAGAAACTAGAAACTAGGAGTCCATCACACATCCCACAAGGAATTTTGCAGTGTATCATTAGACATTTGAAATAGAATTAGATCCAGTCTTTGGAACATTTGTAACGGATAAATCCTGTTGTGCAGTATAATGCATTAAACTTCTGACATAGGACCTTCCTGTTTTCATTTTTAGTTAGTTGCTGTGCCCAACTACTGGTTGATGATTAAACACAATTAGTCCCTACATTTTACTGTTTTGAACCTCGACTGTAGCTCTTGCCTCCTGCTAGCTATTGTTAAAAGCACATGATAATTTTCTGCTCTCAGTTTTTCAATTTTTTGTTTCCATGTTTTTGCTTTATTTTATGATGATGTAACACCACAGGTCCTCAACTTTGAAGCACGGAAACCGTTCGAAAACATCGTTTCTGCATTTTCAAACTGTGTCCCGTTTTGGAAACGGAAAATAAAGCTCAAAACATTTTTCAGGCCGTTTTTGTAATTTACAGAACATTCTAGAGCTGTTTTGCAAATTACATAAAATGGTTGAAAACGCGTTTTTGACGACAGTCGCTCACGCTTTAATCCCAAAGCTCTTTTTTCCCTCTCTTTTCAATCGTCTTCTTTTTTTTTTCTTCTAGTGCTTTGTTTTCGAATCCCGAAATCTCCTCTCGCGATTATCAAAGCTCACTGCTCCGAGTACTACCTCGTTGTCATTCTCTCACTTCTCATTTGGGTTGCCACTTCCTCGCTTCCAGTTCTAGTTCGTTCGCCAAAGATCACCCTTCTCTCAGTCATCTAATCTCGAAGATCAAGCCTCGCCACCAATCGTTCCCTCAGGTTGTCACTGATCACTCTACTTCATTCTCTAAGTAATCTTTTTTTCTCTATTCATGGGCTAAAGGTATATATATATATCTACACATACAGTGTGATAAAAGAAGTGAGTTCTCTCTCTCTTTATATATATATATATATATATATATTTGAACCCAGTGGGCTTTTTCTAGACACAAAATTTTTGATAAATTTTTGTATGTCTAAGAAAATAAAAAAAAATCTAATTCTATCTTTTTTTTAAAATTGAGCATACATTAGAAAAATCAACACCATTTCCAGTTTTTCTTTCCAATTTTTTAACAACTGACAGTAAAATCAACAATGCTACAAATTATATTTAATTTGTTAATCTTTAATTTTTTATATTAAAAATTATATTAAATATTTTTTTAATTTACACTTTACCCTACATTTTTGTTTCTTACTTTTTTGAAAAAAATATCATTTTTTCGTTTTTGTTTCATATCAAAAATATTTTTCATTTTTATTTTTGTGCAACCTAAATTAATCAAGGAACCAAATAATGTCCATAAAACAATCTCAACCATCCTGAAATATGTTTTTAGTTGTGCTTGCAATTTATGCTTTTAGTTGTGCCACTTCATATTTTTGTTAATGTATTTTTACGTTTTTTGTGTGATTATTTTAATTTTTTGTTATTTCAATTACACTTTTAGATTTGTATTCTTCAAATCAATTTAATCTCTATATTTTAATTTTTTTCATTAGACAATTCAAACTTTTATTTATTTCGATTACACCTTATACTTATACTTTCGAATCAATTTAACCCATATACTTTGAAATGTAAAAAAAGAAAAGATAAAGTGATATGAATTCTTTTTTTTTTTTAACACATCAAAATATAAAGATTAAATAAACTTAAAAATGTAAGTACAAGTATATAATCGAGATATAAAAAGTATGAATTGCCATATGAAAAAAAATCAAAATAAAAAATAAAATTGACTCTAAAATATAAGTAGAGAGGTGTAATCAACTAGATTGCACGAAAACTAAAATGAGAAACGTTTTCAATACGAAATAAAAATGAAAAAATGAACATTTTAAAAAAAAAAGTGTAAATAGTTCTAAAACAAGAAGCGGTTCGAAAACGTCGAAACAGCGACTCCGAGCTGTTTTCGTGCTACACTGGTAATTGAAATAACAAAAAACTGAAAATATAAGTACAAATATGTAATCAAAATAATAAAAAATTTGAGTTATTATATAAAAAAAATCAAAGTAAAGAGTTAAATTGACTCGAAAATGTAAGTATAAATATGTAACTAAAATAATAAAAAACTCATAATCACACAAAAAATAAGTAAAAATACAAGAACAAAAATATAAATTTGGCCCTCCATTTATGCCCAGCTTCACTGTATTATGTACGAATAACATTTCCCATTTTTTTTAGATCTCCAATAATTTGCAAGAAACATCTTTCAATACAGGGCACCTGAGTTTCAGCACTACATTAGAAGAGTACATGAAACTGGCTGCTAAGCAGGTGAGCTCTTTCCACTTCATTTTATGAAACCGTCATAAAATGCACTTCTCATTAACTTCATAGAAGTCGCATGGTAATGTTTTTAACACTTAAGCAACCATATATCTGCGAGTATGGAATGTCCACCAAACAAAACAAGTAAAAGCAAAGAAGGATACAAGTACAAGTCCATCTTTCACACACCCTACAAGGAATGGCTCCAGAACTCTCTGCAGTTCATGGATAAAGGGAAGAAACAACACGGTGACACCCGAAAAGGGCAACAACAAAAAAAAAAAAAAAAAAGAAAAATCCCGGTCGATCCGGTTAGCTGCTTCTTTTTATTTCGAAAGAATACTTGAGCTCCATATGGCATCTTTTATCATCATCTTGAAACTGCAAGAATCAACAGTGTTAGAAGGTCTGTGAAGGGAAGAGAAAATGAAGTTGTAGCTGTCAGCTGCTACAATTCAATCCCCATCTTGAACACATGAGATAGCTTTGCCTTTGAGAACAGAGCAACATAATATTGCTCTAATGCTTTCAACCTTGGTCTCAAAAGATGAAGGGAAACAGAGAAAGGAAGAAAGAAAAGAACAGATAGAAGAATATGATGAGTGACTTCTTGCGCAGCTATGAGAAAACGGGTTTTTGGCAAAAGATAAATGCTCAAGGCAGTTGGGGGAGATAAACAGTACTATCTGCTAGTGCAGACCCTAGGGAATAATGGTTTCTGCCCAGTGATGCAACAGACCAATTGTTTGATTTGAACTTAGCGCAGCACACAAAAAGAACACCAAATGAGATTGTCAACACAGAAATGATCTTACAGACCTTAAGCTTCGCAGAGTATGTTCCTCTTGCAAGTACACCAGATGGAGTGATCTCCTCGTCCAAGGTATGCACATAGGGTTCTCTCTGAGGAGCAAAACTGCCCAACATTCCTTTACTCTCGTCAACTGGAAACCAAATCGAGAACAAATTAGGAGTCAGCAATGAACAAATAGAAAGGTCATAATCAGTTTGGCGATTCTATCTTGAAGAAATTGATTTAGATTTGGGGATAGAAAATGAGAGTTCTATGCAATTTTAAGATGAGAACTGTCACATGTAAAATGTTAGCATGTTAACTTGCTCTCAAGAGAACATCAATATTCCACCACTGCTAAAGTAAGAATGAAAAAGGGCAACACTACACCTTAAAAGCTAAACTAACCTGTCATGTTATTTTCTCAGTCAAAATTATCAACCAAAAAAGAAAAATGTTTCGCTTTCAGCAAGTAACTCCTCATTGGGTTTTTCTACTAAAGATCCACTAAAGCACGCCAAGTACTTGTAGTATCATCAACCATATCTACTGCAAATTCACAATCACTTTTCAGGTTTCAATGGAACTGCAATTTTTCTTCTTTATTTTGTCTGTTTAAGGGTTGACTAAAGCTTCAATAAGGCTCACCAATATCTAGCAACAGTTTATCCATCACACTAAAAAACGTACAAGGCTGCATAAAAGGGAAATGTAGCTTCTTTTAACCTTGGAGTCCTCCCTTCCACACTGTGTTTGTGTAGGCCAAACCCAAGACAATGTTGTGTAGAACAGTGAATGTCAATTTGAGACGATACTCAGACCCCTCCCTCAGAGTAAAAAGCACCCTGCTGCTCTTACTTTCATCAATAGGCAAGGAAGCACTAAATTCCCCAGAATCATCAGATATGATCCCTATTGAATGGAATATAACTTCAGGCTCCATTTGTCCTAGAGAAGAAAACAGAGAATAAAGTAAGTCATTGAGCATGTCAAAATCCGATCTCAAACAAATGGTTTTCTTAGTATCATAGAACCCTAAAACAACCATTTAAGTCGCCTTCCACACAGCCAAGCAGCTTCTCTTTCCACCTTCTTAAGCTCTCATCCTCCTGCAAAGCATGATTGAATCTCAACATGAATTTGGGGAAAAGACTCTAAATTAAACAGATGAATAATGCCCGAGAATTTATCTACACTGGCACTTTCAGATGCCTAAATGCAACAATTTTGTTCTTCCCAAAGCGATAAACAAATCCATACACATACCAAAAACCATAAACTTCCCTAGACAACGTAAGCGTGTATTAAGTAATGCAAACCACAAACTATAATTGCTCCAAAATCCAAACTCCATTATTGGTGAGAAAAGAGATGTTTCTAATGCAAAATGGTAAAACCCATCAGTTATCCATTGTCATGTCACCTAATTGAACTCAAAATGTCTTAGACACCTATGATTATTCGAAAAGAAGTGTTAAGATTAGAACCAGATTAAATTTGAATTATTTGAATAATGGGCTCATTTTTATCTTTTGCATAGGCTTATCCCTACTTAGGTCCTTTCTATAAATAGCTTTGTGATCATAAAATTAGGAACAAAAAAGTGAAATCAACCAAATGGAGGAAGACCCATTTCAAAGCCAAAAGAACTCATTTTTATCTTCAGATCACTTAAAAGAAGAAGAACATAAAGAAGAAAAGAAAAGAAAAATGGCAGATGAACCCTAAAATCAAGGGTGAGGAACCCACATGAGCAAAGTTGAAAACGAATACACAAGCAGCAAGAACAAATCACATTCAGAAAGAAAGCGAACCTTGTCTTTCTCAATCTGGTCTTTGAGAGGCACGAGAGGGCTGGGAACAAATTCACCAATGGTGCCGCCGCCGCCATCATTCTCTGCATCATCGGACTCCTCTTCCTCCTCGTCCTCGCCCCCCTGTTTCTCAGTCACTTCAACTTCCACTTTCTTTTCCCTGTTTCCATCACCAACAACAACAACAGTACCCGAAGACGATCCAGCCTCTGTTCTCTTCCCACTCTCCATCTCTCACTCCACAAAAACCCACAAAATGAGGCGTTCACAGAGTAAATTCAACCAAGCCCAGACGGAGTTTTCGCATTTACCCAGACAGGGAGTTTTCGAATTTAAAGGTCACAAAGACCAATCTGTCTCCTCTCGGTCGCTGTGCCTTTGTCTGTACTTCCTTTTCCTCCGATTGCCGTCAGATTGGTGGGGCTGTGAGTGACATGTATGTATATATGTATCTCAGTATATGTACAGACGTTGTTTCTGTTCATACCATGGATTTGAATCCTAACTTGTTCTAAAGCGTTCTTTGATTGGTCTTTGTTTGCTTATTACTGTTTGTACCCCCCAAGAGATTAGCTTATTTCTTCTCGTTTCTCCTTTATTTTTTTTTTAAAAAAATAAAAAAATCACCCCCATTAACATCTCATATTCCACATTTAAACTTGTGATCGATATAATAACAAGTCCCCAGGCAACTGTTACGAGAACAGGAACTCAAATCGTTATAGATTTCAATTTATTTTGTTTTAAAAAATAGACAAAATATATTATTAATTTTTAATTCATTATCATTCTCTCGTGTTCCTCCCCACTTCTCGAAGCTCGAGAGCTCTATCCCTTCTTCACGGGGCTAAGAGTATTCCCTGAAAGAAGAAGCTTAGGTGAGGAAAAATTAAAAATAAATCAAAGTTATTAAAAATTATTTAATAAAGACGATCAGAATCACAGTCTATATTGACTAAGAACAATGATTTCTCGCTGAAAGAGATTTATTCTCAACAGCGAGTAATAAAGGAAAAACTTTACAATATTTGCACTTGAAACCGAACCATAATAAATAGAAAACTCCAACATTCCAATGCTTTTCAAGGAATGAAAAACTGAATTAAGTAATTAAAACTTCCAAAGAGAGCTTGAAAATAGAAAAGAGATGCATTATGCAAAACAAAAGGGAATCAATTTGGAAGTTAGAGGAAACAAATGAAAATTAAATCTTAGAAACTACTGAGAAGGTAATTCTCGTCACAACAATCAATCGAAAGGCAATGTGATGTTAAATTGTGCTAATATTTGATCATTTTGGGAATGGAACATTTTGGATTTACAGTTTATTTGTTAGTTTTACGGTGCCCCCAATAAATGAAATTCATTGTTTTCACCACATAAATTGCATCTCCCGGTAATCAATTTGTGTCGGCGCTCCAAATAGTGTTGGAACGTTTTTGTTCTTGCGTCATTCACTGTATGCAAATTGGTCAAAAATGATACTTATACATTCAGGAGTAACATTTTCATATTAGCATATTGTACACTTTAAATTAGGGGTGTCAATTGTTTGGATTGGTCTGATTCTATAAAAATTTAGTAACCAAACTATTTTTAACAGTCCTAAAAAAATAAGAATCGTAACCGAACTATTACATATATAAAACCAAACCATGAGCAATTCGTTACACCAGGCCAGTTTCGGTTCTATCTGTTAGATTTGAATAGCAATGGCACCAACACCAAGAGGAGGGGTGAATTGGGTTGTTTTAAAATTTTGATTAAACTTGAAAATCCTTTTTATGAAAAATGAGATTTTTAGAGTAAGTGAGGATTATTGAAATGTTTGGAATAATAAATGAAAGAAAGAGCACAAGCAAAGACAATACATAACGATATATAGTGGTTCGGCTTAAACTAAGCCTAATCCACGACCTTAGCTCTTCACTAAGGATTTTTTAATCAATTCACTAAAAATCTCTTATCTCTCTGGATAGACCCTCTAGCAACAAGGTAGGAAATTATAACATCTTGCTTAGATAAGCAAGCCCTCTAGCAACAAGTTAGGTATTTCAACCCCTTACTTCAACAAGTAAGTCCTCTAGCACAACAAGTTAGGAAAATCAAGAATAATACAAAATGAGAGGATCTAAGAGTAGACACTCTCAGTTACATGATCTCTTAATATAAATACAAAGTTTGAACAAAATAATATAAATGATAATCAAAACCTTTCAGAGAGAAAAGTGAAGCACAAATGAAACAATTAACCTCTTGAAAGAATAAACACTTATAAGCTTGAAATTAATCCTCTTAGTTGGTTTGAATCACCCATTTGACTTGTATTTATAATCCATTGAGAGCCCATGCACGAATGTTACCATTAGTGGAAATGCCACTTTGAGTGAGTGGAAAAATTAGTCGTTGGGGGTTTCTGCGATACAAACGGTCGACAGATGCAAGGCATCGATTAACAGATTAGTAAGAATTCAAAATCTGATCGACAGATCATCTGAACCGGTCGACAGTTCCTTGTGCACGCATGATGCCGGTCGACAGATGCATAGGCATCGGTCGACAGATGGTGCACACTATCGAAACATCACTAAATGGCATTTTGTCGGTCAACAGATGTAAGAGCATTAGTCGACAAATTCACAAAAACTGAAGGGCCAATCAACAGACAGCCATCCTTTAGGACATTCATACACTGCAACTTATTTACATTTTATTTTATTTATATTTTACATCCTTCAAGACGTGTCCTCATTTTATTTTATTTATATTTTACCTTCCATTTACTTTAATACATAAATATAAATAAGAAAGTACCCCCATTTGGATTCAATAAAAATATTTAGAAAATCAAAACCCATAAGAATAAGAAAATAAAATTTGGGTTTTAATACAAACTTAGGATTTTGCGATTTTAGCACCTCCAAGATATACACTTTTTATTTATTGAAAAATTCGTTAAAAATCATTTTAGCACTAATGGATAGAAGATATCAAAATACTGAGAGATAATTTTCTAAAAAGAAAACATTTTGTTACATGTCTCCTTATAAGGTGCTGACCTTCCAAACTTAGAAAAATATTGAAACCTTATCACAAAAGAGTTTCAAAACATAATGCATGAACTAAATGATTTTTTAGACATTTAAATTTTGAGTCAAAACCTTTCATGCATGTTTCAAAATATGAAAAGTTTATTTTGAAATATGAGATTAACATAAATGATTTTTCATATTTAAAATTGATTTTTCACCAAACACATTTATGTTCTAGTTGGTTTTTTGCCTTAGAACAAATTTAGCTCTATGTTGATCAACAACTTCAAAGCTAATTTGAAAATCATTTTAGGAGACTGTTTTAAGACTAAATACATGACTTTGCAAATTTTTATATATATAAGAATGAACTTATTTTGGTTTTCATTTGAACAAAAATATAACTTGATATTGAAATTGATACATGTTGAAAATCATAGTCTTGACTCATGACTTAGAGATTAAACCAATATATGTTTTTTATCATCAAAACTAATATACAAAAAGGTGTCATATCACTATCCAATTAACATTTAGCTTCTAAGTTGTAACGCCCCACTTTTCCCCAAGCGTGCGTTAACTCGAGATTTCAGGAATTTTTTTTTTTTTTTCAAAATCAAACACAACATAAATCTCTCGATATGCATACTCTCATCATAATCATCTCCCGACAATCCCGATCGTACCTTCTCAGTATATTAAAATTTAATAATATACTAAGATAGGCATTATCAATCACATCAATGGAAGCAAGATCGAAACCTCAATGATATATATATAACCGATAATTCCTTTTACAATAGCCAGATCAATGTTTCACATGAAAATATATTACATAATCTCTGAACATCGTAATCATAGACAAAAACCTACGAAGACTAAACATAACAGCTACATCTCGATGACATTCTTTCCCTTGGCGCCATTGCTTTCACCTGGAACGTTTGAATATTCTAGGGACATAGTCCAAATTAGATGCTGAATCATCTAAGTGAGAGTTCAAAAACATTTTCATGAATATATGCAAAATTATGTATAAAATCGATAAATCCCAACATGCACCAACCTAAGAGAATCTCACGAAACATTTAGCCTTAACCGGGGAAAATGCAATATCTCTAAAGGCGACACGACCATATCGACCCATTGGAAAACCGATCCTATTTAAGAGGGACAACCTCGACATATGAACCCGGGAATCACCCTATTGTCATTGTTAGGCTTTACGCTCCCACGCAAAAGCATTCCAAAACTCCACGCAACCCTAGCCCCAAGAGTGTCACATTAGCACTATCCTCGGAATTGACGTCACATCGACATTAATGCTATTGCTCAAAGGAACCTGGGGTGGTGTCCACTCGCAACCCCGCCACTTGAGCCAACAACCGGGGTGGTGTCCACTCTCAGCCCCGCCACTTGGGTCCCGTAGGGTGAAGTCTGTCTCAGCCCTGTCCCAAGTGGGTCACCCAGCATTAATCCTTGGTACGCATCCCTAGTGCTGTCATTCTGGGCTACGTCACAAGTTAACAACCCGCGTCCCACATGGACGACACAAACAAGCCAATGTTGAAAATCATAACATGCATAGCATAGCTTAAAATCAACATTTCGATGTATGCAATTTACCGTACGAAATTTAATGCACGTGTAAATAACCATTTGGACAATCCATCACAATAAACCAAGCCATAAGGATGAACACTCACAGTAAACCATTCACATGTCACTTAAAGTCTTTTCGGGTAGAACAACTCACCTTGCAACTCAATTTTCCTCGAAGAGCGCGAGTTGCCTCGATTTAAGTGCCCGACCTCGATTCTCATGCCCGACGCTCTTAAAATTCAACCTCAAGCTTCAACGATACCCTAGACATCACGTTTGTTCAAAATCATATCAATATCTATTTTTCTAATTTTTTTCATAATTTTCTTCCTATTTCCTCTATATTTATCCTCAAAAATTCTAATAAATGCCTACTCAAGGTTTTTCCTCGATTTTTCTTCACAACAATTCCTAAATAAATATTTCCTAACTCCTAGAATTTTATAAAAAAATTTAAATACCTCCTCCTATTTTTCTTAAGCCTTATTTACCTTGAAAATTACAAAATGACCATTTTCTCCAACATTTTTCAAAATTTTCTTCCACCATAATTCTTAATTTATTTTTCTTAAAATAATAAAAAAAATTACAAAATTACCTGAGCTCTCACGCGCCCTCACGCGCGGGCGAGTGGGCTGGAAGCAAAGGCTGGCACGTGACAGTCACGCGCCACCGTCTTCAACATCGAGCCGGTCACCGGCGGTTGCTCCGATAGCCACAAAATCGGTGCTGTTCGAAAGCCTTTGAAGATTCGATCATGATGCCCCCGGTCTCAGGTCGAAAGGACACCGGAAAGGCCTCCAAATGGTCGGTTATAGGTCGGCGGTGGCGGTCCGCCTCTAACCCTCGGCCGAACTCGAACTACCGTCGAAAGCTCACCAAAATGCTTCAAAACACTCCCAAAATGATCCTTGATGCCTAGAGACCAAAAGCCCTCTATCAAAGCTCCCAAAATCAACCAAAAACAAGGTCGATGTGTGCTTCAAATTCGGTCGAAAGCCCTCGGTATTTATAGGCAAAAACGACCCTCCACGTGGCCGATCTCCGGCCAAAACTTCTTCCCCACACCTCCTAGACCACCCTAGGCCACTCCCCAATCGATCCTAGGCTGCCAAATGGCCGGATTTTCTGGCCAAATCGGCCATGCATGTGCAATTTTCTGAAAATTGCACTTTAGTCCCTTGAAATTTCTTTTTTGCATTTTCGCCCTTGTCTTCAAGCCCCTGATCTTTCCAACACCCTCACTGAGACCCTCAAGATTAGTACTTCTCATTTCTCCCTTGAAAATTTTAAAAAATTACCGTTTTGACCTCCCTCGGATAATTTTAGAAAATTACACTTAGGCCCGATTGATTGATTTGACCTCAAATCCATTCTATCCAACCTGAAACCACTTAAGGGTTGTTCTATACATCAAATACTAGCCCTTGACACTTTGCGTTGACTTTTTGGACGTCGTTTATAACAATTCGGTAATATGACCTAATTGGCAGCTGTATTTTTGTTGTACCGAAAATTGTTCCCAATCTCATTTATTTTATCACTAAAAATCATAATTTAAATCACTTGTCATTACTATACTATTTTTCTTGGCTATCTCAGGTCCGGGGTACTCCCTCTGACTAATTTGGTCGTCCGAAGCTGTGTTAGTGTGCCCTATAGTCTTATTTTTCCTAAAATTTCATTTATGTCCTTCATCAAACATCATTTTTATCCTCAAATTATTCTCGGGCATTACATAAGTATTTTCACAAAATGTGAAATTACAAACAAATTTGTCCATTAAAATAAACCCATAACTTCAAGTATTGAAGTAAAAGTAGAACAAAAAATTGATTATGGTTATTAAATATTATTAATAATTAAAATAAAAAATAAAACATAATACATAATATACTATATACTCTTATGTATGAAAATGACAAAGATGGCCCGAAATGTTTTTCTACCCATTATTGTAAGTTGTGAAACGTTTCGTAGGCATTTCACAAATTACAAAAAATTGTTGAATACGCGTTTTCTGACCGCAAATGCGTTTTTGGCAACCAATTGTGTTGTTTCATTCTCTAAGCAGCCACTATATAACCAAGATCTAAAAACATTTATCTTCTTCAATATTCATCTTCTTCTTTGCGTTTTTGAATCCCAAAGATCGTCGTCATTGTTCCCTCGTTGTTACTTCTTGTTGTTTTCCCGTCATTCCCTTGCCGCTAAATCCTAAAGATCAAGTGTAACGCCCCATTCTTCTCGAAGCGTTTCTTACCCCGACATTTATTAATTAATAATTATTTTATACTTCATATATTTCTCTTTCTTTCTCTCATTTTCCTCATTGGGGTAACCATAGCTAACAGCGGAAACATGATAGATCGTAACCTAATACTTAACAAGCTTTTAACATCAGAATCGTACATTCATATTCATAATAAAATCATAACATTATTCTCAAACGTACTAGTGTTTAAACACAAACATGATCATCCCTTAATATTACATGCCGAAATATCATAATTAACATCATGGATAACATAGCAAGACATAACATGATAGGTTATATGCATAACCGATACATTTACGCACTTCAACAAGTGCCATCACATGCCTTCATTCTCTTCGTTTTTGCTATGACTTCCATCTGGAACATTAAATATTCCAGGGGCATCGCCCAATTAGATGGTCGGCCATCTAAGTAAGAGTATAATATTCATGAATGAATGTAAATGCATAATGTATTGTCATTTGGCCTGTTTGAGCCGACGGGCATCCATACATCATATGCCACTTACCATTTTTACGACCAGCTCTTTCCAGGCCGAGGTGTATGGGTGCACCCTTGGTAAAGCAGCGATGCCCACCCGTACTCTCAAACATATGCGATGCATGAGTAACGATGGATTACATGTGAACATATGCATATCATCATCATATTATGTAAATGCATCTACGTGACATATGCACACATCATACCATGTCAACATGTCGAAACATACTTTGAAACATACATCGCATTTAACATTCCATCAAATCATATAACACATTTTAGAAATTACCTTACATAGACAAATTAGGTTTGAGAAATACTAGCTTACCTTTGAAATTGGCTTGAGTCTCGAAAAATATGCTTTAATCTCAAAAACGTGCTCGCCTTGACTTTCGTACTAGACTTTTAGTTATACCCAAACTTTAGTCTCAATGATTCCTGGACATCATATTTATTCAAGGGTATTAAAAACTTATTTTTCTCAATTTTTCCTCAATTGTTTAAATTTCTCCCCATTATTTCCTCAATAATTCTAAAATAAATACTTCCCCAAGCATTTTTTTAATTTTTCTCCACAAAAATTCATAAAACAACATTTCCAATCTTTTAAAATTTTATGGGAATTTTTCATGATTTTTCCTATTTTCTTCTATTTTCCTAGAATTCTTTTTATCCCAACAATTACCAAATAAATATTTCTTTCCATATTTTTCATAAATTTATTCCATAATAATTCATAAAATAAAACACCTAATTTTTTTTTGAAATGTTTTAAAAAATTAAACATAATAAGATAAAAGAAAATATTATCAACTTCCATCTATTTGAGATATTTTACACTTACCTTGTAACACTTTCTTCAAGCTTGTCTTTGATGTGCCCAAATTCCTCTTCTTTATTCCTTCCTCCCAAATCTCTTTCAAGCTCAATTTTTCTCACAATCTCTTTCTTTCTTTCTTTCAAATCTCTCTCTTACTCTCAAATCCTTCTTTCTTACAACATTTCTCTTTCTAACTCAAGTCTTCCAACCTTTCAAGTTTTCTCTATTTATAGAGGTTGAATTAAGTTTAATTTAATTGTAGTGATCCACCATCTTTTATTATTTTATCATTTTTTTATTTAATTTTCCACTAAATCTCACTCATAATCTTTAATTATTTGTCCATACTCTACTTTATCTTCCACATTTCTCCATTAATTCACCCATTATCTTTGATTATTTGGCCACACTTTACTTTGTCTCCCACATTTCTCCATTAATTCATCATTTATCTTTGATTATTTGTTCACACCATATTTTGTCTTCCACATTTCTCCATTAATTCACCCATTATCTTTGATTATTTATTCACACCACATTTTGTCTCCCACATTCTCCATTAATTCACCCATTATCTTTGATTATTTATTCACACCATATTTTGTCTCCCACATTCTCCATTAATTCACCTATTATCTTTTATTATTATTTTTCAACTAAATCCTATTTTGAATGGACTATTCTTTCATTTAGTCCATAAACTCAAGCCCACTTTCTTAACCTACTAACTTTAAGCCCATTTACTTAATCTTTCATTTTTCAACTTAGCCCACTAACTATAAACCCATTTATTTAGCCTTTCTTTTTTTTTTTCAACTTAGTCCATTAACACTAAGCCCATTTATTTAATATTTTTTTTTTCAATTTAGGCCACTAATTCTAAACCTATTTACTTATTTATTATTTTCAAATTAGCTCACTAACTCTAAGCCCATTAGTTTTCTCAATTATAATTTCTAATTGATATAAAAAAATATTTTAAATAAAAAATTAATTATTATTATTATTCTCAAAATACTGGGATATTACATCAAGCCTCATCGAAGGTCGTCGTTCCCTCTCACAGTCATTCCCTCTCTTGATTGGTCGATCTCTCATCTTGCACCTCTGATGACTTCAATGCACTCGTTGTCGATTGCTTGATTTGCTTCAATGCTTCTCGGTTCTTACTTTAGTGAACTTTGTGAATATATTTTTAGGCAAATATATCATGTTTGAACTATTTTTTATATTAAAAATTATATTTATAAAAAAATCTTTATATTTTCTTTAGTTTACACTTTATCTTGTGTTTTTGTTTATTATTTTTTTAAAAAAATATATTATTTTTTATTTCTATTTTTGTGCAACTTAGACTAGACTGTATACATGTATGTTAATTTTTTAAAATTTTATATTAAAAAGAAAAAAAAAATTGACCAAATCAACATCCCTGCCCATACAAAGTTAAAGTTCTAAGTCACTTTGCTGTGATTAATTTTTTATTTTTATTTTACATATAAGTTCTACAACTTGACTTTGACCATAAATAGTCTCAATGACTCAAGGTCAAAAATTATTAAAAATAAAACAATTTGGTGACTTTTTAATCAAGCTTAACCCAATTTTGAAATCCCTAATAAAAATTTAATTTTAGTTACATTTGTTATCATTTTAATACCATAATAAATTTATTAAATAAAAATATCATTGTCAAATCACTTAAAATCTATAAAAAAAGAGAATGATAAGTCGATACAAGAAAATTTTTATATAAATACTTTAATATTTAACTCAAACACTAAAAATTTAAAAATTGTATTAAAACTATTATTAGAGACGTATTTTTTCTACAATAAGAGTATGTTTATTTATAGATGAATATAAAATTTTCTTAAATCCCCTATAATTAGGATTCTCATTAAAATTTTTTATCTTGACATTATGAAATTTACTAGATTAGAATTCTTTATGAATAATGTCTATTTTTTCGTATGACTCTTAAAGTAATTTTTGAATGTCAAAATTATCGAGTTTAAGCATTATGCAGACTCTTCCGATTAAGATAAAATTACACCTTTTTAACTCAAAAAATTATTTTAAATTTTAATTTTTTTTAAAAAAAAATTTAATGGTCCTTTGCGTGTGATACATCAACATCCATGGCCAAAATGGTAATTAGCATTATTAATTTTATGGTCAATTGGATGTGATATATGTGACATATATATCACAAAAAGGACAACGCAGGACTTCAAGTTTTCCTAGACCATCGAAATTGTAATTTTGAGGAAAACCAAGGGCAAACAAGTAAGCCCTTCTCTATATATAACCACTCAACCCAGCCCTTCTCTATATATAACCACTCAACCTATTTCACCATTGGCCTTGTACTCGACGTTCTCTCTGGCCCTCGAGCCATCGGCCTCTCCCTCCCCCCTTCCTCCCATATTCTGCCCGGGCGACGCCGTACACCGCCGTAGGGGGCGGATTTGGGCTACGATACCGCTGATCTAATTTATGGGCTTTATAGCCTTTATCTGTGTTGATTCTCTACTTCTGCTCTTTCTTTTCCCCAAATAAATTTCAAGCGAGGCATTCGGTTCGCTGATGGCAAATCTCTTTAGCTTTCTACTCGAGTCAATAATCCCACACCTCTGATCAGATCACCTGCGCGCCGACGTGGCATGCATCGGACGGCGTGGGAGCGTGGCGACGATGACGAGCAATCAGCACCGTCCGATTGGAACGCCCCCGAGTGGGGGGCCCTCGAATAATAAGCGTAAAGAGAGAGAGAGCCTTCAGATTCCGCCACCGCCCAATAAGAAGCTGGTTAGGCCCAATGACCCCAGGCCCACTCCCGGCCCAGTTCAATCAAGTGCTAAATCTCCCGAGCCGGCTTCTAATAATCATCTCCTGGCCGGGTACTTGGCCCATGAGTTTCTCACGAAGGGCACGCTCTTTGGTCAGCCATGGGGCTCGACTCGGGCCGAGGCTGTTGAGTCGAGAAGGCCCAAGCAACCCGGGTCCTGCCAGGAAGCCGACGCCGAGACTCGGATCGAGGAGTATCAAAGGTACGTCGAGGTGGCGAGTTTGCTTAGAACAGATGGGGCCCACTTGCCCGGCATCGTCAATCCTACCCAGCTCGCGCGGTTCCTACAGCTGTGACCGCGAGGCATACGCGGCGAAAGCTCATTGGTGGTGCTCAAACAACAAACGATCGAAGAAGGTGCCGGACCCCCCCCCCCTCCCCCTCTCTCTCTCTCTCCCCCTCTCTCTTTGTGAAGTTACTTTTGCATGGCCATGCACTCCGAATCCCCCTCTCTCTGTGTTTCATGGCCATATATTCTCGATTAACTGTAAAGTTGAGTTTGGCAAAGGAGAGTGTGGCTGTTAAAGGTGTAATTGGGTGAAGTTGGGATTGGATGAGATGCCATTGCCATGCATGTAAGTGTCTTAATTATCTATCTACTGTTCGGATTCAAATTTCTCAGTGTGTTAAGTAAGTTCTCGCATTTCACAGTTCCAATTAGAAACGACAGAATGGTGGTGGCTAGAGAAGAAGCTTCGTTTGTGGCTTCGTCTGAGTCTTAATTATATATATATATATATATATATATACCCACCAAAAAGAGGAAGGTTCCTCGATCGGACCAAAACTGTTTAGGTGAACTTGTCTTGTGAGTGCTTCCTCCTTTTTGTAATGTCGAGGTGACATTTAAGCATTTAAGTTTGACTGTTTAGCCGATAAATATCTGCATATGTATAGATGCGATAGAAAGGTTAATAAGACATCAATGGATGGAGAGTGACAGTGTCGCCGCATACGTCAAACTTAAGTGGGCAAAAGGAAACTAAATAATTGATGAGCAGCAACCAACGCGTGTATATGGAATGAATTAATATTGGTTCATTAATATTATTATCCCATTAAAAGTTTAAGAGCCCCAAAATATCGTCTTGAGTTAAAATGCGTAAATTTTTCGTACGTGCGTGCGGGAGAGGGGTTCCACACAAACGCGCAAATTAGATAATTTTGATATTCGATTTTTTTCAAGAAGATGATAAATAATTATCTATAAAGAATCTTAATTTTAACATAATTTCAAAATATTATGATAAATATCATTCTTAAAAAATTTCGTCCTAAAGAAAGATAAGATAGTAATTTATAAAAAATAAACGTCATCTATAATGATTCTAATCCCAATCAAATTTGAGATAATCAAAATAGACATTTATCTACAACAATTCTATTCTTGGATTACTAAAATTATTTTTTATTTATTTATAAATAAATAGACACTCATTTCTCAAAAGATATGACGTTTCTTATACTAGTTTTAATATAGTTTATATCTATTTATGTTGCATTTGATAGGAGTGAAAAATGAAGGTGTAATTCATTTTTCATCTAAATTTTAAAAATTTCTATCAAACAATTTTTCAATACCATCTAAATTCAAGAAGTAAAAATTTCCCTTGAAATCAAAGAATTGAAATTCTTAGGGGTTAGGGTGAGAATTGAAATTTCATAAAATTATAATTTCACCCTCATTTTTCACCTCTATCAAATGCACCGTTAGTGTCTAAATTAAGTATCAAAATATTTACGTAAGAACTTTTACATACCCTTTAATTATTTTTTTATATTTTTATAAATCCAGACGATTAGACGATAATATTTTTAATAAAATAAAATTATTATTATTATATTCAAATAACAATAAATATAATTAAAGGGCATGGGGCATGAGAGGTGGAGTTGGATTATACATATATATATATATATATATATATATGATACCAAAGAGTAGAGTAGTCAATTTGGAAATCAACACTTGATTGGGCAAATTTGAATTAATAATTATCTCCCAAATCTTGTCAATTGGCCTACCAAATACCCCCTTTTTGCTTTCTTGTCGAAGCTTTTAATTTCCCCTTTGCTTTTTTTTTGGTAAATTTGTCGGAATTAAACTCTCGAAAGAAACTTTTCCCAAACCTGACTTAAACTTCAAAACAGCCGATTTGAGACACAATATATATATATATATATATTTGAAATGCAATAAATATACTTTTTTTAGTATTTTCACATTATTAAAAAACAATCGATTTGAGATGAATTTTGAGACTTGCGAATTTTTTATCTAAGATGGATTTTAGTTTGTTTAAAAAATGCTCGACACAAAATTAGAAACGAATTTAAGATAGATTTTTATACCCATTTTTTCATCTCTAATTTGAGATGGAATTTTCAGTCAAAACATGCATTATATTTGGTCCAAAATACTCATATTAGTTAATAATAAAACTAACTTATTTTAAAATATTATTTAACTAATAAAATTATTTTAAGGGTGCATTTAATTGGGGTGGAATTCATTTTTCATTCAAACTTCAGAAAATTCCATCAAATAATTTTCTTTTTCATGGAATTCGAATTCTATTTTAGTTTAAAAAATGAAAATTTTCTTTGAAATTAAGGAATTGAAATTTCTAGGGGATGGAGTGAGAATTGAAATTTAATGGAATTAGAATTTCGCCTCACTTTTTACTCCCAATCAAACACAAGAATAAAATTATTTTCTGTCTAAACTCTACTTTAATTTTATAGAATTCTAATCCTTACCCACCCTTATGAATTTCAATTCTTTGATTTTAAGAAAAAATTTCACTTTTTAAACTAAGATTGAATTCGAATTCCATAGAAAAAAAAAATTGATGGAATTTCTTAAAATTTAGATGAAAAATGAATTACACCCTTATTTTTCATTCCTATCAAACGCACCCTTATTTTTTTGCAATTTAAGTTGTGAAAATATTTTAAATACACTTTAACAAAGTGTTCAAGATTCACTGAATTTGGCTTAAGTGTACAAACATATTGTTGCAAACTCGGGCTCTGGCCTCTTTGAGAGACACAAACAATTACATAATCCTATATAAAAACAAAATCGAACATATAATCTTGAAATATTCCAAATTCTCGAACGCATATAATGGACCATTTGGATTGGACTAACTTGAGGGAGTTTATATTATTGTTACTACAATGAATGTTGTCCCATCATGTGTGTGACAAGCAAGTTAAGGTTAAGAATTACATAAAATTATTATATAGGTTTAAGTGCATGTGCTTAGTCCATGAGAATTAAATTAAGTAAATTAAATAAAAAAAGAGATAGAAAGCAAACTATCAACAAAAAAGGACACATCTCACAGCTACTAGGACAATCTTAATATAGGTCCACCCCTACTCATAATGCTAGGCATTGAACTTAATATGTGTGAAATATATAGGTTGAGATATTAAAATGTACATATAATCATTAAAAATTAAATTATTTAGAATAATTTCAAAGTAACTCATATTAAATATAAAATAAATAATGGGCCAAAAATAAATTAATTTATACTAATAGGAATAAAGAATTAATTAATTCTTTACGATCTGGGTGGAAGTCAATCATTCTTATTATCATTCTCACTTCAAAAAATATAAAAGGTTTTTCAAAGACAAATTAACAATATGATAATTTAATATAATTTTTTATTATTTTAATTTTTAATTTTTTTAAAATATAAGTATTTGAGTGACGTTATCTTAATCGAATCATGAGACAATTATTCTTATTTTTTTATCTATCTAAGCGTTTTATATTCTAAATTAATAGGACACATACTTTAAATTTCTACTTAATCAAGATAAGTTAAACATGTAAAAAAATGACAAAATAAAGATTTATATAAAAAATTAATAAAATAAACTAAATATTTAATAAGATAAATATAGAAATATACAAAAAAAAAATTAGTCTGAGACACTTAGATTTTATATTAGTTAATTATTGAGTTTTATGAAAATAAAATTATAAATAAAAATAACTAAAAAGTTAGAATTTATATAATTGATGTGATGGATAAAAAATTATAGTATATATAAATAGAACGATTTCTATATATATATCATTGCGGCGAGAAGCGACGGAGCCGGTGAGAAACCAGAAGGCCCAAGAACCCAACCCCTGAGATAAAAACCAGACCCAACTCGCCGGAGCCGAAGAAGAAGGCTTCCTCCGCGCGCACAAGCAACGGCGCTACACATCGGTATCTCCGTTTCTCTCTGTATGCAAACTGTGCAATTTGTCTGCTATTACGTGGGTTTCTGCCTGTATGCACACCACGTGTTCGACACTTTGTCTGTGCTTAAGAGCATTTCAATTCGCAGAATCCTGATTGCGCACCCGCATTTCTGCTTTGTTGTGCTGGTTGAGGACAGCCAAGCATGTCCACTGGCTTAATTCAAAGCAAGTTGCTGGCGTTAAATGCGTAATTTGAAAGGCGAAACTTGATTGTACTCCCGCTACTGTTGATTCCATGCGGTTTCAAAGCTCTTTTGATAAATAAATCCAGTTTTTTTGCTTTGACTTGCTGAACCTTCTTAGTTAATTGGTTGATCATGCAGTGGAAATAATTCATATCATGACCCATCTTGAACTGTGGCTGGTAGATTAGGAGCAAAAGTTAAACTTTTCAAAAAGTATCAACTATCTGACAACGAAACCTTTGTCATGCCCTGGCCATTCATGATGTCCCATTGAATGAAATGTGGAATTATGAGTTGTTATTGCTTCGTTTAATTCAGAAGCACTTGTGCTGTGCCCTGTGCCTTTGTCCCTGTTGCACTTTGCTGCGGCTGTTTTGTGAACTGGCAATTGCTTCGACTATTTTGGTGTGAAAATGTGCATCAATAATGAGAGCGCCTTGATCAAGTGTGTGCCTGCCAGATCCTCACGTTCCTCTCTTATGCGTATCAAATTTATGTTTCTCTTTTGTTCACTTCAGCCATGTAAGAGCATTGACAAATCCTTCTTGTAAATTTATTTTAACTCTCAGGATTTGGGGGTGCAACTGCTTTGTCTGCTTCAACAGATTTCTGACGCTATACCTCAAGCTGCCCCTTGTCATGGAGATAATGGTATGATAAGTTGGGCAAAAGGGAAAGAAAAAAAATGTTGCTTTCTTCAGTGAACACTAATCTTGATGTCCCCTCTGTCTCACTATTTCTTAACCCGATTCCTAGCTCTCATCTATGTTTGAAATGTCTTTTCTCTTATCCTGCAACTCACAACTACCTTGTAAAGCCTCTTACTTGTTCTGCCAATTCAAAGAAATCTGGTTCAAAATCAGACTCCAGTCCTGGCCCACACCTGAATTCCAAACCCAAACCCAAAACAAGTACTCAACACCAGAAAACTGAAGTGCCCCGAAGTGAAGATCAAAATTCTGGCATGATAGTCCCAACTACGATTCCAAAAAAGCCCCGGCGTGGTCGTAGAAGTGAAGCTGCTGCGGTTGAAGATTTCATGCGCAATTCGCTTGAACGCACATTTGCTTCAATCAGACAGCAGAATTCTGAAATATTGGAGAACAAGGAAAATATTATGAAGGACAGGGTTGATGATGAGAACGAATCCAATGGCAGTAGTGAGGAGGAGGAGGAAAGCGGTAACGGAAGAGAGAAGAAGATGGTGGTTGAGGAGGAGAGTTCTAATTGGCCACTGGATGCCGATGTGGGGTGGGGAATTAGAGCTTCAGAGTACTTTGAGCAGTACCCCATCAAAAATGTCGTAGGGGAAGATGGTGTCGAGATTGACTGGGAGGGAGAGATCGACGACAGCTGGGTAAAGGAGATCAATTGTCTGGAGTGGGAGAGCTTTGCCTTCCATCCGAGCCCATTAGTTGTTCTTGTCTTTGAAAGATACAACAGGTAAGCCAGCTATTTTTTATCTGTGTTCCTTTCCTTTCTTTCTGTATGAAGAGCTATTAAACCATGGACATATTCTGTTGGTTGAAATTTGAATTAAGAATACATGTCTACAAGGGTTTCACTTACCTTTAAAATGTGCATCCACAATTTCCAAGCAGCAAATTGAATTAATTAGCTGGAGGACAAACTAGCGTGAGGCTATCTGACTTGAACTATCATTTCTTACTCTCATCACATTGTCTGTAGAGCATCTGATAACTGGAAGGTTTTGAAGGAGCTAGAGAAAGCAGTCAAGGTTTACTGGAGTGCCAAAGATCGATTGCCACCTCGGGTACTCTGAACTTCAAACTTCCACAAATAGTTGGCATCTCTACAGTTTTTTGCATTTCGATGTTTCCTACATTGACATAATCTTTCTCCATCATTTTGCCTTGACGATAATGCATTAACTCTTGTCTACCTCATGCTCCTTCAACTAGGCTGTTAAGATTGATGTCAACATTGAGAGGGATTTGGCCTATGCACTCAAGGTTAGAGAATGCCCACAAATTTTGTTTCTGCGTGGCAACAAGATCATATACAGGGAAAAAGGTATTCATTTTTGGTTTGAGATTCCATTACCATAGCTTTTTCTTTGTGTATTGCCTTATCTCTGATGGTCTTCATGCACAGAGATTCGAACAGCAGACGAATTGGTTCACATGATTGCTCATTTTTACTATAATGCAAAAAGGCCTTCATGCATCAAGGATGAAGCTCTATCTCCACCATTTTAGTTCAAACCTAGGTATGCAAACCCTCTCGGCTTTACCATAACTTGATATTTTACCAGCTATCTTATAAGCACACATGGATATATTTCGACTATTTCCACAGGAAAGATCAACCGAAGTTCAGGAGCTCAATAGCTGTTTCAGGCCTGCTGCTGTTGTTTGTTTGCTGCTTGTACCATGATGAATGACTAAGTGAAGGCTTGTTTGTTTGCAGCGAGGAAATCTGTCCTGTGGCCAAATTGTTGTAATTTGGTGAAAATCTAAATAAAATTCTACATTGTTGAACTCATGTGAAATTCTAGGGTAGCCCACCCACCTCTTCAAAGTGCACCACACCCCCCTTTGGTTTACATCACATTCTTTCGTGTTACACTGCACCCTCTTTTGTTGTATTATCTCTCTCTTGTTTTTACACCGTATTCCTTGGGTACCGATACCCAAGGATAATGTAGAGGGCCAGTTCATACTCTCCCCTAGGCTTGTCAATGGTTCAGGCATAGACCAGATACAATTCAGATCCGATAAGACTTTTCATAGAACAGTTCAGTATACATTTAATGAATTTGGGACTACTATGACTTGATTTGTGGGCGTGTGAGAACAAAATGAAAGGTAAGTAGATAAATAGAAGACAGGGTATCTTGTGGTGTCAAGTCAAATAAGGAATGCTCGAGAAATGTTTTTACACAACCATATTTATCACACCTGACGATTATGATAGCTTATTCGAGTTGCATTGAGTATTATTAGTGAGATTCATCTTTCTTCAAGGACTCTGCAATTCTTTTTGACATGCAATAAGCAGTGGCCTGGATTGTGATCATGGGATTGACCCCAATGGCACTAGGAAGAACACTTGCATCACAAGCAAATAAGCCTTTTGCTTCCCAGGTTTCCCCATTCTCATCAACTGCACCCTCTTCCTCAGTGGCGCCCATCCTACAACTACCCATCTGATGTGCAGAGCAATACAGGGTCCAGTACTCTCCCCTCGACTTTGGTCCTCCAACTGCTGTTACTTCATCTAGAAATTTCTCCAAATCCTCATCTCTAGTTCCTTCACATCTCATTCTCTGTCCATCACTTCTGTGAGTTCCCACTTCAACAGCTCCGGCTGCAACCAAGATCCTCAACACTTGCCTCAGGCCTACTTTAAGGTTTTCTTTGTCGATCCCATCTAATCGGTACTTGATCCTTCCTTCTGCCTTCACTTCCCCTGAGCCCTTATCTCTGACCAAAGCGAATAGATGAGCTGTTCGCGAGTACCTCATCATCCGGTCCTCCATGTCGCGCCCTGAAACCCATGGCATCAAAGCACTAAAAGAAGCAGGTCCTAGCGCCGGAGCTTCTATTAGGGCATGAGGATTAGCTTCTTGGGAAACCACCTTGTGGAGTGAAGTGATGATTCCTCCCTCGTAGCTTTTTCCCTTGATGGGCGAAACAGATTCTGGGAAGTATCCCCATGCAAATAGAACGGGATGCAGACGGAGGTTCTTGCCAATATTAGGGTTCTTCAATCCACTAGAAACCATTAGAGGGGGAGTTAAGAGAGACCCGCATGCTGAAACTGTTACTCTAGACTCAATATGAAGCTTCTTTGTGATGTTCTTGCTCACAGTGGAAGCAATGACTCCCAAACATCTCTTGCTCGCCCCAGTATCATCATTTCCCAGTATGAATCTCTCTGCCTTGCATCCTGTTAAGATCACTGCACCATTACTAACAGCATCCACCAGCCAAGTAGAATCAGTCCCCTTCTTCTCCCCCGTTCGACAGCCATAACCACAAGAACCACAGTAGTGATTCTCGGACGAGTTCCTCCGGGCTGACTCGACTTTTAACCCGAGATTCTCACACCCTCTCCGAAGCACTTGATTCTGAAACCCTTCCTCTGCACAACCCTCTGTGACACCAATCCTCCTGCACACATCATCCATTGCGGATTGATAAATAGAACTTCCATAAAGCCGAATCTTTTCATCCACAGCCCACTCTTTGAGAACATGTTCCGGGGTTCTAATGGCTGCTGACCAATTCACAGCAGATCCTCCCCCAACTGTTGATCCTGCAAAGATCATCACTTTCCCATCTAGGGTCGATAGGATTCCACCTGATTCGTAGAGTTCATCCATGGAGGGACCTTCCAAACCGGAATAATCCTCCGGGACGAAGTAGTTCCCTTTCTCGAGGACGACAACTCTTTGGCCGGAGTTGGCAAGAACAGCAGCAGCAACACCGCCGCCACAACCAGAACCTACGATCACCACATCACACTTGATCTTGAGAATGTTGTCACTTGGGTGTTGTGTGACCTGAAGGCCTTTCTGGGTAAGTGAGTGGAAGAGGGTACAGTCAGTTTCAACCATTGTTTCTATGATGCCCTTGTCGAGAGGCCTTCCCTGCGCTTCTGGGGAGAGGGGTTTGGTTGTGCCTTCCCTGTCTTCCACTCGGTAGCCAATGGCCTCCCATGCTGGATTTCTTGAATTCTCATCAGTCTGCATTAGAAGAAGCAGAAGAGAATTAAACTCAAATACTGATTTGAATTCACCCTTTCTTTTAAAAGCAATTGTGTGTATTCTAATATTTATGTGATTACTACCATTTTATAGATACAGGTGAATGTTCATGATTTTAACTGTCAAAACACCTGAGAACTATTACACCTTAATTAAAAGTTTTGAAAGCTACTGCAATTTGTATTGTATTTGCGGTTGCTTAAGCTGAAGTGAAGCCCTTGAATGTCTTTTCAATGCCCTATTTATAGGGATTCTGATGGAATGTCAATGGCTTCCCACTGAACTGATACTTCAGATCAAAGCTACCCAATTTGAAAGATATATTAGTAAGACCTAAAAGACCTTTTTTTTTTTTAAGAATTTATGATGAAAACGAACATCAAAATTGTTATGACAATGTGTAGAAACAAAAAACAAACAAACAAATAAAAGACAAGCAAACACAAGATTTATATGATTTGATCATAATGTGAGATCTATGTCCATAGAGAGATAAACAATTTCACTATGAAATCTTTTGATTTTTCTCAAATTCAAAAATCTTGATTACACCTTTAATCCTTTTTTACCTCACCTCTAATTACATTTTTTGATTTCCCTCAAATTCAGAAATTAAAGTTGCTCCACACTGCGGGGGCAAAGCCCCCCTACAAGAAAATTCAAATTTAAGTCTTGTCCCAAATTATCTGAATCAAGTCAAATAACGGATTTCATTCTAGAAATTAAGACATACTTTAATAAAAATGAATCATTAGAATTATATTTTTGGTTAGAATAGGTGGGTAACATAATATTTTAATTTTACATTGGGGCCCAACAAAATGATTATTTACTTCAATGTTTTGTAAATATCAAAATATAAGTAAAAAAATATCAAATTCGTATTTTGTTATTATTTTTCAATAAGAAAACCAAATTTAGATTAAAGAAAAAAGAAAACTAAGAATATGCCCTTTGATATACAATAATAAAATTATATACTATATAAAAATCATTTGTACAATATAATATAATATGCCCTTTGCATTATATAAAATAATTACCATGTCCTTAATGTCACTTGCAATTAAAAATAGATGAGTCTATAATATAAGAGCCACACTAAATATTAATTTGAACTGAGGTTAAATAAAAAGAAGAGCAAGAATATG
The DNA here is from genome assembly GCA_036245055.1 of Diospyros kaki. Classification (NCBI taxonomy): domain Eukaryota; kingdom Viridiplantae; phylum Streptophyta; class Magnoliopsida; order Ericales; family Ebenaceae; genus Diospyros; species Diospyros kaki. The sequence continues at coordinate 40,815,246 of BSEG01000007.1, read as the reverse complement.
TAGAATTAGCAATCGTTTGGTTGGATTTTGCAAAAATTATAATCAAACTGAGCTTAAACTATTAAAATCAAAATTAAACCCTTATCTATTGATTTTAAAAATTAAAAATTATAATCAAACCATTCAGTTTTAGTTTTAACTATGATTTTTTTAATTTGATCCATAATCTCTTGCGAAATTTTATTTTATTTAATATTTAATTAATTATTTAATTGATAAAAATAAAATAATTTAAAATTAAATTTTATTTTTATTTGTTAATTATTTTATAAATTTTAAATATTTTATATATTTATAATGCATTACTTAAAATACTTATAAAAAAAATATATTAGTCGATATATATATATTATGTGTATATATAATATATTAAATAAATAAATATATATTATATATATGTATATTCGGTTCGGTTTCAATCGATTACCCACATTCAATTCTAGTTTTTATTTGAATTTAGTAAAAATCATAACTAAATTATACTTATTAAAATAATGTTTAATTTTTTCTCAAATCACATCAGTCAAATAATTTTTAATCACATTGACCGATTGGATTTCAGTTCCATTCCCCCCAACCCCCCAATTTCGGTTGCAAATTGCCATCACTAATATGTACAGAAATTTGAGACAGTCAGAGAGAGAGGTATTACCGAGGAGAAGGCGGCGTAGAAACAGAGGATTTTGATCAAGACAAAGAGCAGTCTCAAGGGGAAGAGATAGGTCTGTCTGGACCATCCCTGGAGAATGGACTCCCTCTTCTGCAATGGAACTTGGGAGAATTTGTGAATGTAAGGCCATCTTCCGGCCAGGCAAAGCCGGCCGCAGAGAAGTAAACTCCCCACTCTGCTAGAAAGAATCGTCAGAACGATCCTCGCTAAGCCCGCCGCTTCCGGCAAAGCCCTCCTCTCCAGCAGCTCCGCGACCTGCTCGGTGACCAGCGATGGAGGCCGAGGGCCACCACAAGAAGAAGAAGAAGAAGAAGACAACGAAGACAGACGCTGGTCGTTCTCTTGTTGGAGGAAGGGAGGAGGAATGAGAGCTTCGCACATGGCGGAAAGTGCTTCGATCTGAGACGAAGACAATCCGTGGCGGCTGCTGCTGTTGCTATTGCCACACCCGCTCTTCTCTCCTCTTAGCAACGGATGACTTTCTCTCCTTCCCATCTCTCTCTCTCTCCCTGACTTCAGGCTTTGGAACTTTATGAGCAAGACTGACTAACGAAGCTCTTTGTTTGATTATTATATATGATTACTCTGTCATCTGAAAATCTCTCTGAGTATTCTAAAAAAAGATAAATAATTATTCTTAAAAAAATTTAATTTTAAAAAGATTACGAAATATGAAGATAAACATCATTTATAAAAATTCAAATCATAACATAATTCTAAAAAATCAATATAGACGTTATATGTAAGAATTTTAATTCTGAATTATTTCAAATTACTCCATATTTATCTATAAATGAGTAGACATTTATTACAAAAAATAGACGTCTTTGATATTAGTGTAAATTTTGCTCTATAATTTCTAACAACTTCAGTATTTGACTTAAGTATTAGAATATTTATATAAGGACTCCCTTGCACTCTTTCTTTCCTTGCAAACTAACACAGTCAAATAACAATATTTTTTGTCAAATAAATTTATTATCGCATCTTGACAACTTAACACTTATTAATAATAAGACCCGAAATCATTTAATATTATATTTGGACACTCTCAAAATTATATGTAATATACAAATGTAATGACAAAGACCTGTTTCTCTAAGTATTTATTTGAGGGACCACAGAACACGGATTCATTGTATTGCTGGGTTGGCAATATAAATGCTGTGTCGTTTTCAAACATATATAATATAAATAAATAATTTTTTTAACGAATTAATTATTTTATAAGATTAGGATTAGGCACAAAGTGTGTCTCGGTGTCTCCGTCACTTCATTCTATTTGAATTCAGTTTTCATCTTATTTTATTGTATTCGTAACCCCAAATGTAACTACTTTTGCCGAGAGAAGCTTACAATATAAATGATAAAAATATCTATTAATTCAATTACAAATTTACTTCTCTATTTTTTATTGTCTCCTTTCTCTTCTCTTCAATAACTATCTTGCCGCCTAGCATCTCCTCTTGTGCATCGATTGTCGCTACATCTTCCTTCTCTGTAATAAAGAGGGATGATGCATCTGCAGTCGACGTGCGAAAGGCAAGGCAATTACTGGAGGTAGTCATGAAAAAAAGAAAAAAAAAGAAGGAGATAGCCAAGAAAGAGAAAGTAAATTTGTAATTAGATGAGAAATATTTTTATTATTTATGCATATGTCTATAAGCCACTCTGTAAAGCTCTATGGCAAAGTAGCAAAACTCCTTATATGGAGCTCAATAAAGTTTTGAAAATGATAATACTACCCTTGCACTTTTTGTTATCTCCAATTTGACAGTGCCACACCTACTGTCGAGTGCAATTTTGTTCATCATGGGATAAAAATGTCATTTCAGTCTCATTTCCTACCCACCATCCCGTTTCTCTCTCCGCTCTCTCTTTCCTCCCGCTGTCAACTCGTTGACTACTGCTCGCCACTATTGCATTTCTGTAACACTCGATGTTACCGGTATTAAGAGAATGAGAAAGAAAGTGAGAAACTTTCAAAAATGTCCTTGAGAATGTGAGGGATCTTTGAGAATAATGGAGCCCTATGAGAGGGGCATTTTTGTAATTTGGATAGAGAAGTCCAATAAAGGGTATTTTGATAAATTGAAAATAATTCTTAGGTGAAATTAAGTATGTAAGTGAATTAAATTCTCATTTTTGTATTTATGAGGAGATAAATGGGATTAATAATTCACAAATGATATTTTGTAATTTGGAGTGAAATTCCATAAAGGAATTAAATTATGGAAAATAGGAAAAATGGTGAATATTCAATTCTGTGAGAAATAATTGATTTTTCCTAAATTTAGTGAATTAATGTGGTAATGCCACATGGATGGTTGAGATGGAATCTTGGAAGCCAAGTGATGTGGCACCAACTGAAATTACTAGAATACCCCTACGCGCTAATAGTCTCACCTGCCACGTGGATCACTTGAGAGACCGACACGTGGCAAGTCAACAATCCGGAGCGGAGCTCGAGAAATCTGGGTCGGACCGCAAGACCCGTTCCAACTTGACCGGGATCCTCGGGAGTCATGCCCGCTCATCTCGAGTACCCCAAGACGGGTTCGCCTATAAAAGACAAGGATTCTCGCTAGGTATACCCAAACTCTACAGCTCTCTCATTTACTTCTACTTGTATTTACTCTACTGATTTGAGCGTCGGAGTCCACCCCAGGGGATCCTAGCCCCGGCCCTCCATTGTCTTGCAGGTTTTACATCTGAGGTCCGACATCGCCAAGTCCGAGGTACCATTCCCGAGGTCCAGTCGCAGAGGTGGCACGTGGTGGTCGGTTCTAAATACCATCATCACCAAGTATGGTGTCTTGGAGTGACACATGGCATTATGTGGTCCAAGATAAATAGAGAGATTTAAATAAATGCAAAAGAAATTATATTAGTCTTTCAAGCATTTAATGAGAGGCATGATGGTGTTGGATTAAAAGAAAATCCAGAAAGAAATAAAATTAGTCATGCATTAATGGTAAAAAATAGTCTCATTAATTTAAATGAGAAAGAAATGAAAATTCAAGGGATAAGATTAATTCTTGGATTTGGAAAGTGATCTAAGGACTACCATTAAGTCTTAGATGTTGGCATGGATTGCCAAACAGGTGGAGATATTTTAAAGTGAGATGAGTGAAAGGTGGAGATTTAATCTTGAACGTAAATTAAAGACTAGGATTAAAACCTAGCAAAGCACATGTATTGTGCTTCTTTTGGAAGACTAAGATCTTATCTTGTAAAGTGAGATAAAAATTCAATGGTGGATATTAAGCAAAACCTAATAGCATGGATTGTGTTAGTTTGGAGGGTGAGGATTTATTCTCACTAAATAAATCCAATGGCTATGATTTATTCTTGAAAGTGGAGAAAATGGGTATAAATTGACAAGTATAGAAGACTTGTCTTCCTTTAGCCATTTGAAGAAAGAAAGAAGAGACTGGAAGAAGATTTCTAAGGAGAAGAAAAGAGAAGAAAAAGGAAAGAGAATGAAAAAATGAATAAAGGTAAGGTTTCTACCTTGATGTAGTATAAGTTCTTTTCGTTTCTCTTGAATGGTAGTTTAGTTCTTTAAAATTTGTTTCAAGGATCTCTTAAGGAGAAGAGTTTGAAGGAAGGTAGGAAGAGTTTAAAAGCTTCAAAGAATGGAAAAAGAAAGAGATAGCCCCATGGGATGGTGGCTTTGCAATGTTGTAAGTATGGTTCATGAGTAAATATGTGTGCATTGACATGTTGTTTGTGTTCAAGGACCTATGGCTATGAAATTGTGTGGGGTAGGGTAGGTTTAAGCCTCAAACCAAGGTGATTGTAAGGATGTAAAGGCCTTAACTTTATTGCATTGCATGCATTGACATCACATTTTATATTCATGTTCATATTTATTGTCATTGCACCCTTATTGAGCTTAATAGCTCATGAAGTTTTTACTCTCAAATATAGATTGTAAAGGCATGGGAAAAATCAAGGCAATGATGAAATGGCATGTGGATGCATGGGATTAAAGATTCAAGACCATTGTATGGCTTAAGGAAACCTATTTTTGGTTGTATTGATCTTATGTTGTAATAAGTACCATAAATGGGTGTAAGAAGTAATATTTTTCATTTGTTGTGTAAGCTTTGTGGAAGAAGGAAATGAGTATTTTTTTTTGTAAATTTTTGTGAAAAAGTGGATATTTTTTATACATGTATGATGTGGGTAAAATTTGGAAAATTTGGACTAAAAAGGCCAAGAAAAATATTTGAGTCATGGAGGCGAGCCACGGACTGCAGACGTGCGGCAGGTGGACACGTGGGGTGGGCCCAGGCGGGCGCACGACCAGTGCATCGCAGGGCCTCAGGCGTGCCAGCAGGCCCCGTCGACCAATTTTTTTTGAAAAATTGGGGAATTCTTATGGCAATTCTTGGTTGATTTTGGGCCTTGGAGGAATTTTCAAAAATAAGGAGATTTTGAGTATTTTTTAGAGAAAATGTCAAAATTTTTGGAAATTTAGATTATATAAATTTTTCCTCCAAAATTAGTAAAAATCAATGAGTTGATTGAAATGGTGAATTTTATGGAGTACAGTAGAATTCTTGGAAATAAGAAGAATTAAAATAAATAAAAATAACGATTGAACAAATTTAAATGAAAATTAATTAACCAAGTGTGGTATGGTTAAAGGCCAAATCTGCTAGTGGATCTTGGGGGTGAGGGAAGGGAATTACGAAACCTAGTTCTCACCTAGCGCGTTTTGTGTTGAAATATAGTCTGCTCTTCACGAATGGCCGAACATATGAGCAATTCGATTGATTATTCACGAGTAACACCCGTAAGTGAGAACGGGGCGTCACAATTTCCTCCTTGCCATCGCCTCTTTGTTGCATAGTAGTAAGGTAGAGCGACGAGAGGAAAGAGAAAGAGGAGAGAGAAATGGCAAGACAAGTTGTAGGTCGATGAGGCAAGACGACAGTCAGCAAGTCGACGATGTTAAAAAGGAGAGAAAGAGGAGAGAAAAATGAGGTGAGTAGAAAGAAAGACTTAGAATGATTTTTTTTATCTTCAAGATAAAGTCACCCAAATAAACAAAATCACACTCCCTAATATCTCCTTGCGGCGCATTAAGTCCAACCACCAAAGTACTGCTCAAAATAATCCGTCTTTGCAAACTCCGCTTGCCAACAACTTTTCTGCTTTTTTTTCAAGTACAAGAATTGATTTTCAATTTTGAGGTTCCATCAGCCATTAAATTTTAAAATAGATCAAATAAATTACTTTTTATAAATAAGATTTTGTTAGCTAATTATTGAATTTTTATTTTTAACACCTTTCAATGCAATTGGTTGGTTGGTTGGTTGTTGGTTGAAGTGACTTCTTGTACGAAAGTTCGATAACTTACTTGACACATTGGAAACTTCTAAAGGTAAGGACAAAAGATGACTTTTTTTTTTTTTTCTTTTCCGAACAAAGTAAGATCATTTTAAGCAATAATGAAATCCAACCCAAATTAAATAGGTTAGAATTGTACCAATTATTGAAGATTTATTTTCATGACTCGTCTAATCTGATCAAGATATAAATTTATACAATGTTATTGTAATAATATTTTATTCTTGTTTTCATAATTTTTTTCAATTCAAAATTTTCACGTAAATCTTCTATGTTTGATTATTTATTCGATAATTTAATCATAATTTTTATGTCCCAAGGTAGGGATTCTTCAGCCCATGGCTTTCTATATTCAGAATAGGGCACTTTTGTCGTAAATTTTTCATTGTTTTGATTATTCTCTGAATTTATATTTTTAAATCAATTTAATTCTATACTTTTATATGTAAAAAAGAGAAGATAAAGTAAGATAAAATACATATTACACCCTATTTATGATAAAATAAAGAGATTAAATTAACTCAAAAATATAAATTAAAGAGTATAATCAAAACAATAAAAAGTTTGAGTTACTATACCAAAAAAATGTCAAAGTACAAGAATAATAAAAAAAATTCAGATTACTTATGAAAAAAATAAAATATAGAAATTAAACTGATTTAAAAATATAAATTAAATATATATAATTAAAATAATAAAAAAATTAAATAACCGCAGGAAGAACGTAAGAGTAGGCAAGGAAAAGTACAGGTGTGGCGAAGAAGAAATGGCGTGGAGATAATGGGCACCCACCCGCATCATACAATACAAGCAGCATGTCATCATCTGATCTCAACAAAGAAAGATGCTTTTTTTTTCCATAAAACACTGAGCAGCTAAAGATAATTCTGACAGGAACCCCAATGGTTAGGAAGAAGGAAAGGCGGGCAAGTTTTAAATTCATCTAACACAACTCAGAAGATTCAGCAACATATATATATATATATATATTATATAGCAGGTAGTTATCAAATATGCACAACATGCAAAAATAATCAGTAATCTACAGATCAGATTCTACAAAAATAGGAATAAAAAACAAATACGATATAAAATAAAAAAATGATATTTTTTAAAAAGGTAAAAGAAAACGTGAACAAATGTATAAATAAGAAAATATAAAAAAAATTTGTAAATATAATTTTAAATAAAAAAAGTTATAAAAAACAATGTAACAGAGAGCGAGAGATAAAGAGTAGACGAGGAAGGGGCAAGGAAAGGAGACACCACCAGCCACAAAAGAGGGAGAGATAAGAGAAGGGGGAAAAAAAAGGAGGAGGAGGAGGTGGGTTTGATAGGGATTTGGAGTAGTGACACGTGACAAATTATGATTGACAGTTAATGCACAATCAATCTATATCAACGCAACGTGTGTTTTCTATTTGACACGTATGCATAACCTTCAATCCCAACTAACGGAGAGTTAATAAGTGACGAATGAGAAATGATTTTGAAAAATAAATAATGAGTAACATTTTAAAGTTCAATGATCAAATAGTAATAAAACGCAAAGATCAGTAATGATTGATGTAATTAACTTGAAAAAAAAATAAAAAAATGTATATGTATAAATAAAAGAATATAAAAAAATTGTAAATATAATTTTAAATATAAAAAATATAAAAAAAAATTATAAATATAATTTTTAATATAAAAAATTTTGAGTTAGAGACCGAAAAAATCCCATTTCTAACCTCCTCGTGGACAAAAACACTTTTTCAAATATTTTCTTAATGGCCCCGAAACATTTTTAAAATTACAGAAATGATCTATAAATATTTTTTTAATATTTCTCAGTATTTCAGTACAAAAAAAATATTTTAAAAACATTAAAACAACACCCCAAAATATTTTTGTACATCATAGTCTAGTGAAGTTCACAACAAAGAGATATACACCAAGGAATAACATGCCAATGTCAATGGCTGTGGATTTTATTTTATTTTTTTTTAGAACCGGTCTAAAGAATGTTCTCTGTTGAGGCAGTGGGTTACAAAGAAAATTCCAAATTTCATTGACATAGATCACTCATGATCCCAAACCATGAATTTATAATAAACTCATGCTTCCATGACCATGAATTCACAAAACACATTTGAGTTCTAAAATTTTCTTCTCAACCCACTGCTTTTTGTAAAATTAATCTTGTGGGGGCTTATGTTTTGGGCAAAGAGATACCAGTTATAACCTATAATTTACAGGAGGTTATCTGGGTTTATCAAAGAAACAGCATGGCAAACTAAAATTCATGTAGCCGACTCCACGTAGTGGAATGTAGGCTTTGAAATGTTGTTATCAAGAAACAGATTGTAAACAGCATTCAATCCATGTCAATCTTGTCACCGATCAATGTTGTTGACATTCCAGCACCAATATGGTGGGAATGCTATTGAGCGTGTTTAATTCAGTAATTCTGTTACAATACACATACCTTGGATTCTAAGGGTGTCTGCATCTCAAACTAAAGCAAAAATCAAGGAGAAGAAAGATCACCAACATCTTGCATGAGGAAATGGAGCTGTCGTCGCAGGTGCAGAACCTACCAGACATTTACAACATGAAAATTTACAAATAAGAACAAGGTTCTGTTGAATTGAGAAGTCTACATGAAGTCAAAGTGGTACCATGGAATTCTAATGCGGCAGTTTCTGTTAATATAAAAAGAGATGCTAATTTTTGACCAATTCCATCAATGTATCCTATGAACATCAAAGTCGGATTATCAACTTCCGGTATGCTTGTACCACCTTCAAAACTGAATTTGAAGATATGAAAGACGTGCTGGAACAGTAGGAGGTAGAAGAAACTGTCACAATATGCCAGAAGTAATCGATTTTTAACCCAGAGATGTGGTCAAAGATCGATGAGATATAACAACTGATAATGGAACCATAAAATGCTGTGCATTTGTAACCAGGCCCAAATAATTAACCTAATGTATTTCAACCTTTTTTCAAGACTGATTAAATAAACCAAACTTAAGGATCTATCTTCACTTTATTTGGGGTTCTTGCTGATTTTCATCAAAGAAGGCTTGGCCAAAAGCAAATGCAGTTGGCATCTTTCATTCAAACTGAACAGATTTTGGAGGACTAAGCGGGTCTAAGTTTTGACAAAGTGCCATCCCTCCACATTTCCAGGCATTCTAAGAGTTCTAAACAAACTGGAACAATTAATCTTTTTAGTCAAAAAAAGACAGATCTCTTAGAGATAGATTTGCCAAATTTGGCAGCATGGACTGGGCCCAGGATTTGGAAAAAGAGCGTATTTTATTCAAATTCTGAATAAAGCTGGAGTCCAGTTCCAGCACAGTTTGCATGCTCTGCTAACACACAATGAGGTCAAGATTATTTAATGAAAATAAAATATAAAACCTTGGAAATATGAAGTTACCTCCTCTTGTAGTAAAAGTGGAAGATTTTCAGTTTGCGTGAGACTATTCATTTCCTCCCGCAGCTTCTTGTTTTCAATATCAGACCATGTTGGCTCAGGCAGAGCCAATAACAATACTGTCAAAACATCAGCAGTAGATGGATGCATCCCACTGCAATTATTTGAGTCAACACTGGATCCTCTTTGACACCAAGGAATCAGCATATCAACCCTTTGTTTCCCTCCATCAATAATTACTGTTCCAGAAATCAACTTTACTGAATTTTGACCATTACCATCCAAGAGTTTCATATTTGCTTCCTTGAAGCAAAATGAATTTGATGAACTAGACTTCCCAGACAAAAGTTGTGCTCCTTGGCGACAAATATTTGCCGCAATTTCAGGTAATGCAGTTTTGTTACTCAAGGATGTGATGCACTTGCAGTTTGAACTTTCAGAAGCCAACCATCTGGTCACATGCGCAAATAATTCAGTCTCTTGCACTTGTTTCAGTACCTCTCCCTAAAATTCAAAACTTGGAGAAATCAAAATTCACAACTTATTATTATTATTATTATTATTATTATTATTATTATTTATTTGAATTCCTGATGCACAGTGAAAAGTATATATAGGAAAAATATAAAACAAACTGTAAAGGACAGACCACAATTTCCAGTAGAAATTGTTAAATGGACAGAGGAAGAAAAGATATAAAAGAAGGAAAAGGAAAAGCCAGGGAAAAGGAGAGCTAGGAAAATGTAAAAAAAAGTAAGAAAAGAACCTTCAATTCAAGCCTTTTCTTCTCCTCTTCACTTAATATTGTGTTCTCATCCTCCGATCTTCGGACTTCTGCAGCCCACTTGATGAATTCATTAAAATCAGAAGGTAGTGATGCAATTAGTTTGAAGAGTAGTTCCTGAACATCTTTTATATCCTCTGACTTCAGCAGGAATGGAACATCATGAATTAAGTACTTCATAATACTGATCCAACTCTCATCTCTACAACTCTAGAGAAAAGTTTGCAGTCATGATAAGCATTAGAAAAAAGTATATCTACAGGAACATGAAACATACTTTTTGGGCTTATGAAAACCCAATTTTTTTTTTTTTTATTTAACTAGAACAAAGAGAACAGAACTGCAGGCAGGAATTTTAATTCTAAGATTACTTGTGAAGCAAAACTTTCTATATTCTGAGAAATTTCAAGACCTTTATTCCACATACCATTAAAAGAAGAAAGTAAACAGAAAAGGGGAAGAGAAAGAAATGGCAGAAGAAAAAATTTGATAACTTTTATCAGCTTGGCAATCAAAAGGGCAGAGGTCTTTAGAACCCTCTTAACTAATTCTGCGATGTTGTACTTTGGACAAAAATATTCTAAATGACTCCCACTTCAAGTGATAGTTTTTCACGGTGCTTGAGCACATAATTCCAGTACCCTGTTACTCTCCTTCTTGGATGGACCAGATTGGAGGAAACTACAAGAAAAGGGTATTCCAAATGCACGAAACTCATGGATTTGCGAGAGTTGGGAAAAGGTTTGTTTTTGTATGCAACTTTTCCCTTGCTTTGGAATGAGGCCATTTCCACAACTCAAACCTGTATGACCTTCCAGACACAAAATAGCAACCTTACTGTTGCTACCCAGGTTAAGGTAATATGTATAATATTTTTTTCTTCAGAATTTTATCCATTACTTTATGTTGTCTTAGACCAACTGTGCATAAATTCATATGCTGCGCTACCATACCAAAGAGTTGCACTCCAGTGCTAGTGGAATATGGCACTAATCTGCAAAATTAAATGTTATTTGCAGATTTAGGTGGTTTTTCCTTTCTCCCTAGTTGTAACCATTTCCAAGCACCAAAATGAAGCAGAGTATTCCATATGCCAAGTTTATTGATGTTCTTGATATTGATGACTGGAAGGTTGTTGATCAAGAAGGAAGAAGCAAAACGGACAATCAAATAAAGTCAGAGATAAATAAATAAATAACACAACAGGATGAAAACAAAGGGCCAACTTGAACAGTACCACTGTATAAAGAATGGATGGTGCATTTTCAAGCCTTGAAATAATCATGAACCTGCAAATGATGGAATTATAGTGAATAAGGGGAATAAGACCAAATAACCACAGACACTTAGCAAAAGGTAGTGTGCTCATGTACGGACATGTAAAATACCTCAAGAACTACAACACACTCTCCATAGTGGACAACTTAAATTTAGAAGTCAAAGACACATGACAGGATAATTACAGAGTTCCATTAAGATTGGGTAATCAGAGATACAACTCCCAGATATTTATTCATTGTCTGTGAAATGGACAATGGAAAGAAGATGAAAAAAGCTGAAGAAACACAAATGGCAACAAATAAATAAAAGAAAAAAAAAAACTCAAGAATTTTTAATATCATTACTGCTTATGGAGTCTGATATAAAAAAAAAATGCATGCGATTACTTACCCATGCCCAAACCATACACAGTCTGCAATATCCTTCATAGTCCAGCATTATTTTCTCAACAGGTCAAACCCAGACAAAACTGGAACAAACTCCACAGCTATGGAGGTTCTGAATTTCAGTTGAATTAAGAAATTCTAGCTGAAAATAACTTTCTTCTAGCTTGAAGTTAGACTGAGATGTCCATCTTGCATGAAACTTAACACTTTGCCCTTATTGAAATTGATGACCATGCCAATAAATAGCAACAGATGCAACTTGTAATGTTTACGAAGGTAAAATGAAAAATGTTAATGTTATAATAGATTTCACTGAGTTAATTGTTCCCAACTGTCCCCTTCCATAAGTGACAATGGTGATAATATGTTTTTCTTTCACATGGTCACACAAAGTACTGCCTTCCTAATCAGACTCTTGAGAAACACATTTGTAAATTGCATATCAAAGAGTTTTGTTTCAAGGTAATAAGTTTATATTAGTCAAGGATGTAGCATTCAAGGAGCTTAGACCTGGAAAAGCATCAAGGCAATGCAAAAAGAGACAAATATCAGTTGTGGTCCGAAGGGGATGACCTCCAACCAAAGAAAATCAGGCCATGGCATCCACTGCACTCAAGTCACAACATGGTGCTCCACCACCTATTGTCAAAATCTATTTTTGTTAGACAAAATTATTACAGTACATAAGCTGGGATCCCAGCATTGTTCCTAGCTATTAAAATTTATCAATAAATAGAGCTGTGAAATCCAAAGCTCTGAGCTCAGTAAGGGTGACAACTGTGGTGTTCCGAACCTCCTACAAATGAGAATGAACACACAGTAATCACCTATGACATAGGGCACAAAAACATATTTTTATGACCAGCCAACAACACACAACCTGGGCAGGGACATGACTTCATTCTAACCACCAAACCACACAATTATAGGCCATACCATGGTTGCACCTTTGAATTTGGGAAACTCTTATATTCAGCTCCCAACCTAGACAGGCATGTGCTTCCTGATAGGGGTTTTGGTTTCTAGAACTTGCATGTCGTGTGGACCTCAACAGTGACCCTAGCATCTATAGGCCAGATCATCATATTAGACATTTCAGACCATGAGAAGGTAGCCCAAGGAGAGTATCAAGAGTCTACATCCAACACACACAAAGGCATAGACCTCTAGGAGATTTTCAAGAGGAGCAGGTATAGCAGATTCCAGTGGTGACATGTAATTTGGCACAGCAGTCTATCAAAAGAAGTCATTGCTGAGAGGTTAGATAAAGAAATATCTATACCAACTGAAGGTAAATACATTGAAATGTTGTCAGCAGCTCACAGTTTTTATTCACTAAATTATGTGTGTATTTTTTTAAGCTTCTTCACTTAAGTTATACTTTAACAAGAATGCCATTTCTACCATATTATTCAGTGTAGCATACTGAAAACTTATCACTTACCCCCTATAATGTCCTGTTGAATTGTCAATGGTATTCATGGCTTCCCAAAGAAGTGAAAGCGGGATCCAGTGAGGAGGATATTTAAACCGAGCAACATCCAAGATAAGAACCATATCTCTTCCAGCATGATACCCTCCAATAGGTGAAAAATGACCAGTTCCTGTCTGCAACCAAATGAAAGAACAAGTTTGCACCCCCCCATCTTGAAATTTCCTGAGTGAGGAATCAGTAACCAAATAGAGAAATTTTGTCCTTTTATTCTACAAGATGTTTGTTAACAAGTACATTTTGAATGAGTATCATAACTGCAATATAGACAGAGTAGTTACACGCACTAACACAGGCTACTTCTTTATCATTCTTTTCTAGATTCTAACATGGTTAAATTGTACGTTGGGTTTCTGCCTACCATTGATACAGAAATAAAGAATAGTGATGAAACACATTTCATACTTTTTAGCATCTCCGAGTACAGTGTTCCTATATTATAATTGACATCATAAGTTGTAGATATCAATTCAGTTGCCACAACTGTACTGGCAAAGAGGCAAATGTACATTTTGCTAACCATGTATATGCATAAATATCTTCAGTGCCCTTTTGTACCTATATAAACAAATTTCTTTTCTTTTTCTTTTTTTTTTGGTTTGCTAAGGAAAAGAGGAAGGTGGGGCAACCAGCATAGCAACTCCCTCTGGGCGTGACCATGAGGGCCGTTCCTCACTAGGGAATGTTTGAATTGAGCTACAGCTATTGCCGAGACAGTGACCCCACCACCCCAGCCCCACTGCAGTGCACAACATTAGGCCTTTTATCCACTGCCTTTTTGACATCATGGGTCTGGGTCATCTTGCAAGAAGATGGGTTTAAGGTTCGAACCTCAAACCTAGGGGACACAGGAGAACTTTTGAACTGCTGGCTACCGCCACAGTGGTATACAAACAAATTTCTAACTGTTGCAAATAACAATAATGTCACAGGAATTCAATATCAGGGTCTCAATTTGCTCACATTGTAGCTACAAAAATTTATTAAACATCATGCCCTATTTGTGTGGATTATGGCTTGTGATGTTGCATTATGCGCTATTTGTAATTAAGACAGATAAGCTATATGCTGAGTATTACTGATTGCACAAAATGTATTGAGTCTAGCAAACCTGCTCTAATTTTTCTCTGTGATATGATGTGATCATATGACAATCCTGAGAAGCAGCACATGAAACTACACGACTTCGGAAATGATCAATTGTGCTCTCATTTGCCCGAAATGCTTCAACGTTACCACCATTGCAATAAGCCAAACATACAACTTTTCCAAATGAGATGCCTTCCTCCTTTATCTTTCCTAACGGTTCACAGCAATCCAACATGGAATCATCAAACCATCTCCAAGGGCCTGTGAGAGAAACTCAAGAGTGAACATTTCTTTTTTAAAGATAAAAACATATTGACAAAAGTAGCACCCTAAGAGGAAAATACCGTACAGAAAGAAACCCCAACGACATATGGAAATAAACCATTCAGAAAACTTAAAAAGGAACCAAAACAAGATAAAACTCTTCTAACCCACTTAAGAAAGGAAACAACGATATTTCCATTAAGGCAAGAAACGGATCTCTCAGAATTCTCAAAAGTTCTCCTATTTCTCTCACTCTGCAGAACCCACATAACATGAAAAGGAATATTATACCAAATCTCTACCAAATTCCTACTAGGGAAAGCCATTAAGGTCCAAAATAAAAGTTAGTATTACCCACTAGAAACTAGAAAGAGATAAAACAAAACTCCAGATATCACAAGCCAATTGCTCACAATAGATCCCTTTTCCTCAAAATAGTATAAATAAGAATGGTGACAAAAAAATAAAAAATAAAAGGGGTGATCCATGCAAAAAAATGCCAGTCGGCTTTTCCACTTCCGTAAAAATTTCCAAGGAAATTCAATCTACCTTTGTCGCAAAGAACTTTATAAAAGAATAGACAAGAGAAAGTTTCCTGACTTGATGGGCTCCAAACCCATCTGACCTCTCCCTGAACACCCTAGAGAGCTGGGAGTGAAGAAATTCAAACAAATCTGAAGTGGAATCTATCTCTCAGTTTCGAGAAAATAAGGAACCAGACAACGTTATTGGATGGGAGACAAGTAATCATTCATTGAAGCAAATTTGGTACTGGGTAACAGAAATAAATCTGAAAAGAGAAGCTTCATGGGAATGGAACTATACTAACAATCAAACCATAATCTAATTATCTTCTGATCAACAACCTGAATTGGGGATAAATTTAAAGAAATCATCCCAAAACTCTCATAATATCATTAACCAGCTCCATAGATGGAGTTAGATCAACTTCCTCAACCAAATCCATATTTGAATTCAATGACCTTTTTTCCATATAACATCATCATTATTTTCAAACCTCTGCAGCCATTACCTAATTTGTTGAAAACTTTCATATTCCTAACTCCTAAACCTCTGCTCTCCTTTGGAAAACAAAATTTAACCCAACTAGTTAAAGGAAACCTAAAATCATCTCCTATATCTCCATCTCCCCAAAGAAAGTCCCTCTGTATTTTTCTATGTACCAAACTGAAATTACCTTTCCATTTTCTCCCTGGATCAATTGCAAGGGCATTTAGGACCATGGCAAGGCTAGCTAGACCACAATATGCAGGCTCAGATTGTGTTTGGTAGTAAGAGATCAATTTGAAAAATCCTTCCATGCTCCCTGTGCTAAGAGCTTCAACAAACAGCTCCTGCAAACTCCAAAGATAAAATTAATACAATGGCACTACATAACCTAAAACTTTTGATTGAACAATAAGTGTGCATGCTTGTCCTACACTCTCCAGAATTACGTCTAAAAACATGAAGAAACAGATTTACCAGACAAAAAATGAACAAGGATTTTCACCATTTTTCCAGGTGGGTGTTAGACACCTATATGGGGATTCACAGATTCTGTATTTAGAAGACTTTCTTCTGGCATCACTTAGATAAAAAAAACAATGTCGAAAGCAAAGAAACCACAAGTTGGGTGACAGCAAAGCAATTCTTTTTGCTACAATGCAATGCTTATCATGTTACCCCTACATATATGCAAAGAAGATCATTGTTACAGGAAGAATCAGAACTATTCCCCGCTGCAAGCTCATTTCACAAACATGAAATTTATCTTTAGAGCCCAATATGGTGGTGCTTCTCTTTTCTTTTCTTTTTTTTTTTTTTTTGTTGAAAAAAGAGAGCGCTTATACATTTGTGCAAGTCAAAGCGTGTAGTAAATAGAAAACAAGTAGACATGTGTAGGGAAAACCAACAAAGATAGTTTGTGCTGAACAGAATATTCATAAAAACCATGTTCCAGTTCTACCACGATTTCCGCAAGAAGAGCAAAGCATGAAGTTGACAATAATGACTAATGACACTTGTAGGCAAACAAAACACCATCCCAGGAGAACTAGCTTCTCTAGATATGACGCAATAAGGCTTTCTTTCAATTGGATTGGCAAGTAGAAGGAAGTGGCAAAACAAAGAGAGTGAAGACACCATTTTTCTTCATGCTTGACCTCCTAATTTGTCCCAAAAAACAAAAGAATATGGCTCTTTTTTTTTTTTTTTTGGAGGGGGGGGGGGGGGGCTTCTTTTTGCTTTTTGAATTCATAAAAAATAAAGAAAATTAACGAGCAATGACATCAGAACTAAATCTGTCAACAACCAGAGACAATGATTCCTTTTTAAATTTTCATTTTTATTTCTCTCACCAAATCCTCAAACCAGAAAGAGCACTACAATATAAGGAATGAACTAATAATCAACCCAACTGGAAATATCTAATCCCTCTTTTATCTGTGCTTCCACAAATTCCATTCCCACCACTGAAACCACAGCCTCCAACTGATCTCTCAACAGATTATGACAAGTAAACTATCCAGACGCCATTACACATCCACAAACATTACCGGTTTCAAGTGAAATGTGTACGTTCCAACACACATACTAGATTAATGATTTAGCGCTCTAAAGTTTGACTTCTAACAAGAGCTTAAAGATGATAACGACAGATGCATATCTATGAATATCACTACATAAGGTCGTACGAGTGGAGAGACAAAGTGAGAATTAGGGCGTCTCACCTTGCCTTCCGGCGAAGCGAAGTCAATGGCGGGAGGAGACGGAAGAACTCTTCTGTAAAAGGTTGCCACAGCCATTCTGGAAACCTGAAGCGATGATTTCCTCTAAGAACTGTGGATCTAAGGATTTGGAAAAGCTCGAAGCTGTTTATCTGATCCGATGATCACAGTGACCGGTCCCCGTCCGGCGAGCACTCAGCAGTGTAGGAGCTTAACCGTTTTGCTTTGGGCGGGCATTTTACACCTTCCCGGTCGAGCACGGGCAGCGTCCCGACCCGTATATATATTATAGGGTAAATTAACCACATCCATTCCACTTTATTTATTATTTTATATAATTTTTAAATTTTAAAATTACCTATCATACCCCTAATATTTAACTTTTGAGAGAGTAGTATAAACCCTAATTTCTTGATTTTAGTCTTTCGTATTTCAAAAGGTTAATGAATTATCATAATCTTCTTGAATATTAGAGTATGAGAAAAATATCTTTAGCTCTATCATTCAACTTTTTGTTGCTTAAAGTTTTGATTTTGAATTGTTAATTTGTCTACGATTGAAAGGATATTTGAGTAGATTTTAAAGTTGATTAGTTCTAAGTTTAATGATATAAATTAATTTTTTTATTTTAAATAATTCTGTTTAGATAGTTTAATCGCTGTTGATAATACTTGAGATCTAATTTAATCAACATGTATGCATCTTGCTTGGGTCAAGTTCAACCTCTACTTAAAGGTGTCAAATGGGCCGGGATGGGTTGGGCTTTGGCCCGGCCCGTCACTGTTCATGGGGGGCCGGGCCAAGCCCGGCCCTCCATGGGGGGTCGGGCCCAAGAATTTGGGCCCACGGCCCGGCCCGGCCCATGGCCCACTAGGCCAGGCCCATAAATTATTTTTATTTTTATGATGTTGTATAGAAGTAAATTATTTTTATTTAACTAACTAAATGATCTTACAAATCTAAGATAAAATACAGATATCTAACTTAAAAATATTAATTTCTATAGCCAAAAATTATATAGAAATAAATGGCTTCTTATTTATGATCAAATTCTTATTTTTTTTATAAAACTTTATTGAAAGCCTAGCTAATTTAGATTGAATAATAAATTTTTATAATGAATATTTTTTTATTAAGAGGACAAATTGATGACAAATTATATTTATTCAAATATTATAATAGATAGTATTTTGCTTTCCCATCAAAAAGAAAAAATAGCAAAATACTATATTTTTAAATAAAAATATTTTTAAAAAATTGGGGTCGGGCGCACCGGGCCCAGCCCGCTAGGCCCTGTGGGCTAAGGCCCGGCCCGACCCTCTAGCCCACGGGCCGGCCCAGCCCGGCCCCCCTATAAGGGGGCCGTGGGCAGGGCCGGGACCTATATAAGGCAAAGTGGGCCGAGCCCGACCCGGCCCGTTTAAAAAGCCCGCGGGCCGATTGGGGCCGGTCCGGGCCCGGTCGGGCCGGCCCTTTTGACACCTCTACCTCTACTTGCTTAATTAGATCATTCTCAACCTTGACTTATTTAACTAGACTAATCTTCACCTTAATATTTTATTTAGGTCTAGTTTAACCAAAGAAAAAAGATTTTTACAAAATGAAAGGCAAACCCAATCTTATTCAAAATTAAATTGCCTTATTCAATTAGGATGCTTTATACAAATTTTGATAAATTTGGAATAAACTCTTTTTTTTAAGTCTTATAAAGTGGTTCGTATAGGATAATTATTCTCGATCATTATTGTAACATCCCATATTGAGTGATAAGAAGAATCAGAACAACTTACCTTGATGGACCTATGTGAACTTCCTAGAGAGTCACCAATTCTTAAACTTCTCCAACTCAAGCACGCTTAACTTCGAAATTTTTTGCCTACATTTAGCCAAAAAGATATCTAACTGGTATTGTTTCTTTCCTTACTTATCTTCAATATATACTACATCTCTTTTGACTCTTGGGGTATTACATTCTCTCCTCCTTTGAGCACATGAAGTTATCATCATGCGACCTTACAACTGGTCTCAAATCTCTCCCCTTTGCATGGTCGATGTGGAATTCGCCTAATATGCTACACGCACCCCCATTAAGGACTCAGCGTTTTTGCTGAGGTTTGCCCTACCACCGTGCTCAGAGGCTTGGGGGTTGACTCTGATACCACCTGTAACATCCCGTATCGAGCGATAGAAATGACCGAAACAACTTACTTTGATGGACCTACGCGAACTTCCCAGAAGACCACTCATCATTGAACTTTCTAAGCTCAAACACGCTTAATCTCGTTGTTATTTGTCTACATTCAGTTCAAAAAATATCCAGCTGGTGTTGTTTTCTTTCTTACTTATTCTCGATATATACTACATTTCTTTAGACTCTTGGGGTATTATAATTATCTATCGAAGAGACTTAATTCTAAGTAAATAATTATTTATAAACTACTATGAAGGTATATATTTGAGATAATAAATTTGAATCATGACCTCCAAACTTAACTTTTAAGTATTGAAGTAAAAACATTCTTACCATTTGTCTTTTATAATTTGTCAAACTTAACAATTTAAAATCCAAATTTCCAACCATCTAATAAGTTTTTTCTTTGGAGAGCTTAAAGATAGATTAAATCTGCAGGTAAATCACATCAAATATTACTAAAGTTTAGTATGTTTTTTATTTTGATCACTAAACTTTAATTCTTTTTAATGTGATCATAAAAGTTTAAAAAGTTTTGAAATGCGGTCACATATGAGATTTTTCAGCTACTCTATAGCAAGAGTGGGTGACGTGGCGCTAATGTGGCAAACAATAAAATTATTGTGCAATAATATTTTAATATAATGTTGTTATATATTGACACATGGCATGTTTTGATTGGTTGTCATTACACAATAATTTTTATTATTTGCTGCATCAGCCGAAAAATCTTATATGTAACCACATTATAAAACTTTTTAAACTTCTGTGATCACATTACAAAGAATTAAAGTTTAGTGACTAAAATAAAAAACATACCAAAGTTTAGTGATCTTTGGTGTGATTTACCCTTAAACCTCATTCTAAAATGAAAGCTTAGCTAAACGACAATCGAAAAAACCCTAAGGGTCTATTTACTTGTGAAAAATGTTCTCTATTTTCGGTCTTTAGTTTTCATCTTTATTTCTATGTTTTTATTTTTATAGAAAATAAATAAAAATGAAAAATACATTTATTTATGTCAAATATAAAATTGATTTTAAATTTTTTTAAAAATAAAAAATATGTTTAAAATAAGGTTATTTTATAATTGAGAGTTGCAACTATTATCTTTTTAGATTAGGTAAGAGATGAGATTTGAATGATACGACAATCATCTTCAAAAGATGCAATAGGTTGGTTTTAACATTTGAATGTTTCGATAGTTAGGGGTATGTAAACAGTTGATTCGGTTATCAAATTGATCGAAATTCATCAATTTATTAAACCAAATTGAAGAACAAAATCAAACTGAACTAATTGATTAATCTGAAAAAAATTAAACTAATCAATAATAAAAAAAATCGAATTCAAATTGTATAAATGTATAAAACACAAAAAAATAAAAAAAAAATAACTAATAGAAATTATACAAAATTAAATAAAATAACGTCGTTTTATAAATATCAAAATAATATTATTTTAAAGTTTGGTTCTTCAAACAAAAAGTTGAACTAAAAATCAAAAATTAAACTTTTAAGAAAAATTAACTAAATTAAATCGATGCAGAAAAAAAATCGAATGGAATAAAAAAATTTAATTGGTTCAAATCAATCAATTTGAGTAAATCAAACTTCCCGATAAGAGTAATTTTGCATGCCCAAAGTAGATCAAGGAATGAGGCCAGCTGTGAATATTGTTGACATGATTGGAAGTGGGGAGTAGAATTAGACTTGGGTGTTCCGACAGCCATGGTGACTGCTCGTCCTGCTGTTCGCTCGCAGTTCCTTATCGTTCATGGATCCTCGGCCGGAGCCAGTGACCTACATCTGCGGAGGTTCGTTTCTATCGCTAGCAGGCTGTTTTCCGATTCGGCTTCACGGCACTGAATGTATTCTTGTTCTTCTTATTCGTCTTCTCTGTCTGCATACGAGAGTCCTATTTTTGTGTGCCATGGACATACCCACAATGCATCAGTGACCTTTTTGTCGCAACCTTACAATTGATATCCTCTGGTTACCAATGGCAGCCTCGCCATTGTTGAGGCGTTTGGTTTTTGGGATAGTAAGTCCAGCCCGCTGATATTGGTCCTTTATAACTGGTCTAACTAATCTGTAATGTAGATTGCAGACAGCAAAATGTGCTGAAGCCTGGCGATGTGATTCAGTGCCTAGAATTGAGGGTTTTCGACCCGAAGAAGTAAGTCTCATTGCAATTTGCAGTAATATCCCTTGTATACTCTTGGTATTTGTAAGATCTTCGGCAGCTAGGTTTTAGTTGATTCCTCTGTTCTACTGGCTTCCTTTGTTCTGTAGCTCTGGGTTTGTCTTGGCACTAGATAATCTAGTGTTATCAACTGAGGAATTTGTCCTTTAGAGGGTTTGCTCCCATCCTAATGCTATTCATAGTTTTGGCCTTACAAGTGCTTCATGAGCATCTTGTGGCCGCTGGAAATTATTGGTGGACATTCATCTTTGTTGCACACTTTGATCTGTGCTCTGCCAAGCTCTGTGGTTTGCACTTTCAAGGTTCTGATCAAGGCATATTGTTCATTCTCCAGCGTTGGCAGGCACATTGTTTTGTCCCTGCATATCAGTTTTAAATATGCCTGGCCCTTCAACCAGAGAACCTGCCAGGTTTGTCTGACATTGTAGATTCTTTCTCTTAATCTTACCAGTTCAAACTACACTTTTGTTGCCAGTGCAAGTTTATGCCTGTTTGAAGCTTGGGCAGCTTAATAGCCTAACACAATATGACTTGAATTTTCTAAGTGTGGCAGTGCTATTGAGGAAAGTTTGAAATTCATCATCATCATCATCATTTTCCCAAACTCCAACTAGGTGGGGGTAGATATTGAAGATTTTATTGTGCTTAAAGATGTAGTAAAGTCACTAAAAATTTGAGGTTGGGCCTTGGTACCAACGCTAAGGTTCTTCCTTTATGACTGAAAAGTCACAGATTTGAGTTGAGAAAATAACATCTTTGTCAAAAAGAAAAGGGAAGACTATAAAAACATGATATTCCCTCAACCCTTGTAAAGTGGGGTGTCCTGTGCAACAAGGACACCCTATTTCTGTTTCTAAGCTTGAGTTATGTTATAATAATATTGTCCAAATAATTCCGTAACTTAAGAAATCGAACATAAGAAATGTGTAAAATAATTTTTTCAAATTTTCTTTTTGTGAGAAATGCTTTTATGTATCTGTGGTAGAAGGGGAAAGAAAAATGAATCAATGAGAGGCTAATTAAACCTGAAGAAAAGAAACAAATGTATTGGTTGGTACTATATATGTAGCAGTAGCATCTTGTACTTTAGTACTCAATTCTTAGTTTACTTGGTGCAGTTCATTAATTGTCTCAGTGTTAATTGATTGTTCATTTGTTTGAATTGGTTGATGGATAGGATGCACTGAAAGAAATGGAGAAATGGAAAATGAATACGATATTGGAAAAATTATATTTTTTAAAAAATAAAAAATAAAAATGCCAGTGAAATGTGTAAATAAAAAAAATATAGTGGATATTTTGTAAATATAATTTTTAATATAGAAAATTATAAAAAAAAATAGTCATTCAATTTAAAAATAAACATAAATTTTGAGTTTAACTGGAATGTTTTTAACATTTTCTTAATATTACAAAATGGCCCCAAAATATTTTTGAAATTGCAAATATGACTTAGAAACGTTTTTTTTCATGTTTCTCAGTATTTCGGTACAAAAAATATTTCAAAAACGCTAAAACGACAATCTCAAGGCGTTTTCATGCGTCATAGGTTGATGGTGGATGCCTTAACCTTGTGTTTCGATGATACTTTACTCTTTGCATTTCTTTTTTTTCACTTTCTTTCTAGGACCACTGCCCTTGTATGCAGTTGTCCAATATGAAGTTCGTTGAAGCTGCAAGGAATATTGACGAAGATCGTAGAAATAAATATTTTGAAAAATAATATTTTAAGTATAAAAATAGAAATTAATATTGTTTATTAGTTTATTTATTTTTAATTTATTTTCTAGTTTCTTTCAATTTCTTCATCTCCTAGAATCCCAATTAGATTAGAATTATCTTTATAATCTTAATTAGATTGGATTAAGAAATTCTACTTAGAGTAGATTTTTTTCTATTAATTGTCTATAAATAATCTTTTAGTAATGTATGGTAAGTCAAGCTTTGATAGAAAATATTAATTAATGATATTTGATTTATATGAGCGAGAATCATCTTCTACACACACAAACATTAATTACAATTTTCTCTTGGTCAAATACATATTTTAGCTCATATACTTGCATGTTTTATTTATTTGGGCACTCAAACTTTTTGTTATTTCAATTACACTACTCAACTATGCAATTTCTAGTTAATTACACACACAAATTTGTTGAGAATAATGAATTAATTATAGTTTAGGAGTGCAATTAAAATAATAAAAAGTTTAAGAGTGCAATTGACTCGAAATTGTATGGTTCAAACTTGTAATTGAAACAACAAAAAGTTCAACTAACTAAATGAAGAAAAACGTGCAAGTAACTGATTACTGGGTACATTAACACAAGCTAGAGGAAGACAGTGCTATGTGATCAGCCATGGAAGGAACCATTACCAAGCTCTAATGTGGCCTTGGCTTTTGGGGTAATAACAGGCGGATCAAAGTTGGTGAAGAGCCTGTAGGAGGAGATGAGTGAGAGCAGTGCATAGCAAAGCAGAACCAGGAATGTGATGGCCGTGGATGCAGTTGCCCTTCTGCAGAACCCACCAAAGGAGCCACAGGCTTCACTCCATGTGATGCCTTGGTCCCCCTTGTATGCCAAATACACCACTTCAGCTGATGTTGCCCCAGCAGCCAGTATTATGTATGTCAACACCTACACTTGTTTATCATAATTGATTGCATCAGATATTGACATTGTATAGCCTTTTAACACAATAATATGAATTAAAAGATAAAATTAGATAAATAAAGGGTATTATTAGGACACGAGACTAAATCTTTATTCTATTGGAGTCAGGAGAAGGTCGCATTTGTATTTATCATTTCTCTTGTTTCTTTGCCTGGAGACTAATTTTATAATGCCGATCCGTGATTTTCTAATCATGAAAGAGTTATATCAGAGCTTGTTTTCATAAATAAATAAATAAATAGTTTTCACATAACTTTAATTGCTTTTTACTAAAAACTTATCTTGATCAAAATGCTTTTACACTTTCATTCACACCATTTTATTAAATTTGCTATTAGGGGAATTCTTATAATTTTACATCAATCTGTATCAAGTTTATATTTTGAATTCTGATGATATAATTTCGGGCCTTGTATTTTATGGATGTATATTTGAAGTTACATTTTAAATGAATATATATTCAAAGTCATTTATTATTCGCCTTAACTTTAATTTAGTGAGAATGTTATG
The DNA here is from genome assembly GCA_036245055.1 of Diospyros kaki. NCBI lineage: Eukaryota > Viridiplantae > Streptophyta > Magnoliopsida > Ericales > Ebenaceae > Diospyros > Diospyros kaki. Next base: position 40,790,180 of record BSEG01000007.1, on the reverse strand, counting down.
TTAAGGGGTAGGTAAAATGAAAAATTTAAAAAAATATCGAATTCCTTAGGTGTTAACCCCCTCTAAGAGTGAGGTGTTAGGAGCTAAACCACTTGAAAAAGTAAAACCCTTTTACACTCTTTTGGCTTGTATTTATTTGCATGTATAATAGAATAGGTAAATCCTTTACTAACCAAGATTGGCCAAAGTTTGCTCTTTGTTTTAGATATTTGCCGAACTATAATTCATGTAGCCGACTTGACCTAATATAGCGCGGAAAACCTGATCGAGGAGGAAGAAACTCCAGGCTGTGAACATGGTTAAGGGGGGAGGAGCAGCTGCAACAACCGCCACAGCTGAAAGAAGGGAATAGCCTACACAGATTCCATTGGCATGCACCAGGTACCTGCACATGAATATATATCATCATCATTGTTCATATATATACAGAGAGAGTTGAAGAAGATGACGATGATGATGATGATGAGAACCTGAAAGCTCCGATATGGGAGTAAGAGAGAGAGCCAGAGTCATTAGTCTGAGAGTTCTTGAGCATGAGGACGAGCGCCAGCATGCACAGCCCCAGTGACAGCAGCCGCAGCAGCGTCTCGGCGGTGCGCGTGGGACTAGTACCACTTCGGGTGCTTCCTCCTCCTGCTGCGGCCTCCTCGCCGCCTTGGCTTGGTGGCCGGGCCTCCATGGGAGAGAGGGAGATGATGATGAGCTTCCAGGTCCAGTAATGGAGCTTGTTGCCACTACCCCTTTGCCACTTCTTAATGGTTGTCCTTTAGGTGTGGTAGTTGATGAAGCACTAAATGCTCATCAAAGTTCCACATCTTCCCAAGTGCATGGCTCTCTCTCTCTCTCTTGCTCCTCACTAATTGGGATCTGAACCCTACGTACTGAATTCTTGTAAGTGTTTTTGACGATCAAGTTAGTATTCAATACTTTAAAAGTAAGGAAAAAGACATGATAATAAGTATATGTATGTATCTCTTTCAGAGAAATTAGTGCTTATATAGTTTAATCTTAGGATAATGCTATTGGTATACTGTACACCTTGGGCTACACAAAGGTGTACCAATGACAAAAAAGCCCTCATTGAGGCGCATAGAAGCGCGTGAGGCGCATGAGAGGCGCAGGGCATTTTGGTCATTATACCCTTGATGTAGCCCAAGATGTACAAAATTGTTGTACATCTAGCATGATCCTTAATCTTAATGGGAAATGGTCTAAGTGGGATTTTCAATGAAACCGTCTCTATGATGTGACCTTTAGGTATAGTCTTGGGTGGTACTCAATTTGTAATTTCTAGATAGTTTTAGGGGCCATTATAATGTGACCTTTGGGTATAGTATTGTGGGGTACTCAATTTCTGGACCATTTTAGGAGCCATTCCTTCTGGTCAAGACGTGGGGTAACATGCAACACTTTCTCAACAGGGGCAGGTATCACTCTAGGGTTAGTTAGCTTGCTGGTAAATTAAGAACTTTTCATCACTCTCTATTTGTCTCATCTCTTTTGGAATAACTTTCTCACTCTATATGTCAATATCAGATATTAACAAATATAGGCTTCTCTGATCACCACAATTTAGGAAAATAATTTACATAAGTATAAAAATATGAATTATTTTGATAAGTACTTTTTAATTAAAGTCTAGTCACAAAAAATCACATTATTTTGGCCTCCATAATTAGTCTCCAATTTTGGTGCAACTTCCTTTAGATAGAATAAGAGTGAGATTCTACAAGATTTTGTTTAGAATAAAAAATTATATAAGAGTGAGACTTATATGTGCAAATATAAGTGAGACTTATATATATAATTTTTTTTATTTTTTTATATGTATACTTGTAGATCTCACTTATTTTTTTATTTTTGGTAATAGGTGACATATTACATCAGTAATGACAGATGTCTTCAAATTGATTTTACGTGTTAGATAAAATTGCACTCAATTGGGATATAATTGTCAAAATTGAAATATTTGAATAAATTTACAAATTCGGGAAAAGGTTTAATTTTTTTTTTTTTTTGCTTTTCCCCCCCTCCCCCCTGTTTTTTTTGTAAGTATTTCATTGAAAAAATTTCGAAGCGTCTATAGTTTTAAGGTAGAGCATATCTTGAGTCTCACAATGAAAAATTAAAAATAATAGATCTAAACTACTAATATATATATTTACAATCTACCTAACATTGAAAGATTATATACAAATGTTAACAGAAAATTTTCAAACGACTTTACTTTTAAATTTAGAAGATATTTCAAAATATGAAACATCAAAAAAGATATTTTAGTATACCGAATATTTTTTCATATGAAGATCAAAACAATGTCGTATTTGAGCAAAACATTTTGTTTTGGATGAGAGAGCATATTTTGGGTTTTGGAATTTTAAAAATTAATCCAAGTCAAAGGCAACCCAATATGGGATAGGATGAACCAGGCTGGCTCAAGCCTGGCCATCCACTCCTTCACAGGAAAGAAGATAAAGTGAAGAAGAGTGAAAGGAAAAGAAAAAAAAAAACAAAAGAAAAAAAAAGGGGGGGAGAAGGAAGATGTCTCTGGAGCTTCTTCCCCATGGCCGCCGCCACCACCACCACCACCCAATGCCATCATCAGTCCACTCTCCTGCCTATCTCACTGCAAATATTCAAGCCATGAGAATGGTGGAACCAAAGAAAGAAATCAACAGCTTCAAGAAGCCAAAGCCACAGCTGAGGCGGGGAAGAAAGAGGCCTCCACAAGCCATCACCTGGCCAAGCTACAGGGCAATCTCAGCATCACTTGCACCCCTGGACTTGACAGAGGGCAATGTCAAGCAGGTCTTAACTGATGCTAGAGCCGAGGCAAGTTTTGTCATAAAGATCAAGTTATCTAGATCTGGGATGCATTTATGACCATTTGGGTGGGTTGAGAGTTTTCAAATCTTTGATGGGTTTTTGTTTCTTGGCAGTTTGGGCAGATCTTTGACACATCAGTTGGCATAACAGGTGAATGATTTTCTCAATCAAGTTCAAGGTAGATAATGCCTTTTCCCTTATGGGTTCTGTTCTGTAAAGTGGTACTACAAATGCAAGGGTGAAACTTTGTAGGAGTGGCAGAACTGGCTGAAATGGATGGGCCCTTTGTGAAGATTAGGCTGAAAGGTCGATTTTGGCACAAGAGATCTACTGTCTTGGACAGGCTTGCAAATTACTTGAAGCAGAGGATCCCCGTAAGCCAAATGGGTCAAGAAATGGAGTTTTTTCTTGCTGGTTTGGTGGTCCTAAAATGTTGAAATTTGTTCTTTTTTCTTTTCACAGGAGATCTTGGAGGTAGACATAGAAGATAAGAAGCAGTTAGATGACAGTCCTGAAAACTTCTGATGAGGCAGAGGACTTTTGAGGGTTGTCTAACTGAATTTGGGACTTCATTTATGGTCTCTGTGGTGTTATTTTCTTTGGTTTGGTCATTTGGGACAGCCAAAAACATGGAGATTTTGAGAGTCATATCAATGAATGAATGAATCCATGGAAATGTCTCTTTTAAGCATCAACAGGGGCCACTTGCTTGGCTTCAGTTTTGTGTAATCTAGTAATTAAAGCGGAGCATAAATGCATGTTGTATTGATGTACATGAATCTATATGCAAGTAACCTGATAAAGTAAAGAGTTTCTTACATTAAACACCCCGTTTTTGACGGCTGTGCTGCTTGTCAAGTTTACATATATTCCTTCCCAAAACCACCCACACTTTGACTAAAACATAATTAATCTAATACGAATCTAAATTATAAAAAAAAATTGATAAATCAGATAAATATCCTACCAAGGGCACCAAGATCTTCTTCTAGGTTATTATCTTTGCACCTCTTAAGGAGCTGGAGTTGGCCTCGCAAATGCAATACCTGCCATATCAATAATCATCGGAAATCTGAAAATAGAACTTGGAAGTAATATTGACAACAAAAAATAAAGGCATCCATACATAATAACTAGTTTATTTTAAAGGGTGTCCTTCCTTGTGCAACCCTCTAATGAGGGAATGATGATGCTAATCTACGGAAATAATTGATATTGTTGTATTCCATCAAATAGTTGAGATTGTGAAACCAACATGTTAGACGTGAAAACACACAATAACTGGTACCAAAAAAATAAAAAAAGAAAGCAAATTCTAGCAAGGATGGGCCAGAAAGGTTGGTATAAGAGCAATCTGTGTTATGAGCTGTAGGTACTCCTTACTTGAGTAAGGGTCACTATAGAAGTTGGTTTCAGAGCACAAATGAAATGAGAAAAATTATTCTTTATGTGAAAACAAAATAAAGGTGACTTCTCGTAGGAGGGCCACTGCAGTTAGTTGCCATCAGAGCATTTAGTTGTTCTTCCATTCAACCGACGAAAAGATTTTTGAGAAGTGGAAACATGTTTGCAAGTACAAGAACAAGAAACTAGATAATCCAATACTAAACACATATATTAAAATAACAAGCAATAAGAAAGCATCAGAGACAGAAGTCACATACCTCCTCTTGAAGCAGTGTGGGAAGGCTTTCAGTTGAAACAAGACTACGTATTTCCTGCAAAAGCTTCTCCTCTTTGACACCAGACCATGTATTAGGAGGCAATGCCAATAAAAGCACTGTCAGAACATCATTGCTTGCTGGGTACATGCCGATACGATTGGATGGAGTACAACCACAGCGACCCAGCTCTGTGTGGGATGAAGGAACTAGCATATCTACCCCTTGCTCACCACGACTGTTCACCACCGTCCCAGACACCACTGTAACAGGCTTGTCACCATTAACTTTGAAGCATTTGACACATGTTTCCTGACAACACGACCCAGATGAATCCAAGCCAGACAAAAGGCCCGCACCTTGGCAACAGACCCGAGCTGCAATATCAGGTAAATTATCTTCACGTGCTTCCTTTGATATATTTGTGCAACATGATCTCTCTGAAAGCAGAAACTCCCTCACATGTCTGTAGAGAACAGTCTCCTGCACCTGTTTCAATACCTCTTCCTGAAAACAATAAATCCAGTATCTAACAGGTAGCACAGTGAACCGCAAATGGGACAACATTAACAAATAATAAAATGGGAAGGTAAATTAATTATAAAAACCTTCACAGCAAGTCTTCCTTTCTCTTCTTGGCTCAGACTTGGACCACCATTGTCCTCTCGTCTCCGAACTTCTGCAACCCACTTGATGAACTCCCCAAAATTTGGAGGGAGGGATGATAAAATAACAGAAAGCGCCTTCTTAATATCTTTCACATCAGCTTCCTTCAATAGGTGAGGAACATCATCCAACAAGTATGTAGCAATACTGATCCAACTCTCATGCTTACAGCTCTGCAACAAGAATTCACAGAATTAGAATCCATATACAAGAATCAATATAGTATAGGCACATATGAAAACCTGCCTAGTTAACCTACATTCAATACAGAGGCTGCTTAAGTAAAAGTTATAAACACCGTAGATGTCCCCATTACTGTTAACAGTACCAACAAAAATACCAACACGACTTTATGTGCACAAGTTTTAAATTTGACATCCCTTATCTATTTCTAGCATTCATCCCATTTCGTTGACCATGATGAGTAAACCGAAAGAAGTAGGCAAGGAGCCAGTTGAAATTGAAAAAGAATTCTCATTTGCTCAAGTCTTATGATTTGATTACTGGAATGTTCAGTAGCAAATTCTTTCAACCATAAATTTCATATAATGATGGCAGGTGTACTACACCTTTTTTTCCTGTCCCCAAAATTGTGATTATTGATAATTAAAACTATTCCATATTCAATCAAGGGGGAGGAAAATATAAATGAATATAAGTTATTTTAACAAGTAAAGATAAATAAAAACAAGATCAAAAGAAAAGATACTACTGAATCCTTAATTCTACTTGTGCATAAGTATGTGCATACATCTGTTAGCAGGTGAGTATTATTATCTCATGAGTACATAATTGAATCATACCAGGGTGTACAGCAGTGCTGGCGCTCTATGAAGCCTAGAAATTAGCATGAACCTGAAAAATATAGAACATAAAAATAAAATGTTAAAAAGAACCATACCTTTGTCATGTCCCTAGGAGTAATAGAGGGGCAATATTGTAATAGAGATATAATAGTTGTTAGGAGTACAGTTGTACAGCACATGGGTGCATGGGCTGAGACTATAAATAAGTCACTGCTGTAGGAGGTTAATCATGTTTGAATTGATAATTGGATACTTTCATTTCCCTCTCTTGAATCCTCTCACTCTCCCTCAAAATTCCCTCTAATCTCTCTCTTAATTTCCCTCTCTTTCTCTCAGTTCTTCCTAATCTCCCTCTCTGTTCTGTCTTCCTTAATTTCCCCCCATTTCTTGAGATCTAACTCTCTCAATTCCTCTCCAATTACTTCTTAAACCTGTTATGAACCCTAGGTCCACGACAACCTTTAAGACAATGGAACCAATTTGACAGTCGCATGCAAAGAATTATTCGTATCAGAACAAACTATGATTCCCAATGAAAAAAAGAAAAAAAGGAATTGGAAGAAAGGCCAGGGAACATATAAAGGGAATACCAATATTGTCAAAACAAACAACTGTATTGTTAGGGGAACACATGTTGCTCCAATCTAACATAAGAAAAAAAAAAAGTTCATATGCATATAGACACAGAGTCATGATAACTACGCTTCACACATGCTAATTTTATTTTATTTATTTATTTTTACTATAATACACCTTCAAAGATGCTTGCCCTTGATATATAACAATCAGGCATTGAGCTAGCAACTGCATTTCTAGATGTAGCAACTTATCATATAGAACCAGGGAAGATAAACACACAAGTTACTTGTCCTAAATAAACAAGGATATATGCATATACATATAACACAAACATTACACAAAAAATACTTGAAATAGTAAATCAAAACAAAATCATTGTCATTGAAAATACCTAGCAAAATAGTCAACCGGAACAGAACTATTGTCATTGAACTTACCTAGCATGCAACAATAACTTGTGTTTCTTAACCATTTCTATTTTGCAGATACAGGATATGGATACAATATGACACAACCATACCAGTCTAAAAATTTTCAGGGAAAAATATGGACAGAAAATTGCAGTGATTCATTAACAACTAAGCATATGCTCTCACATGTATGTATCATCACTATAACAAACCTTAATCCCACTGGGTGAGATCATCCATATGAATCCTAGCTCTCAATAATCTCTATTTATGGCCATATCTTCTCGAAGGCAATCATATCCCATGCCATACGTGTATGTATATGAAAATATAATATAGTATTTCATTTCTTACATTACAAATACACTTATACTATATCAAAATTATAAAATAATATTGTGCAATTTTTTGGTTATTTTCTTCAGCTTGCAATGTGTTTAAAGTTAAACATGTATAAGCAATGGATACATGTGACCCCATGATGAATGTCTGCCACTAATATAATAATAGGACCTCTTCGACATGTACACATGACCCCCTGATGAATGTGTGCCATTAATAAAATAATAGGATTTCTTCAACATGTTTTATAAGTTCCAGGGATTGTCCAAGGAGTTACAGACACGTGTTCCACACAGATCTCACAATTTCTTAATAGCAGTAAAAACTTAGAATTTAGCAGTTTTATTGATTAAATAATCATGAAAAACTAAAAATATGAAAAACCAGACACAATGGTTCAAGAAATGAAACACCAGACAAGATGAATTGCTTACATAGTAAGGTAACACCTTTCACACTAACAACACATAAGACTACAAAATTGATTCAACACAAAAGTGTCCACCATCTTAAGATAAGATCTTATTTTTCATAGATGAACAATACACAAGTGCATACCCCCTGTGTAGGCCACTTGCTTTATCAATAGTATCCATGGCTTCCCAAAGGAGAGTGAGCGGAACCCAATGAGGAGGATATTTAAAACGTGCAACATCCAAAATAAGTGCCATGTCCTTGCCAGCATGATAACCACCAATAGGTGAAAAGTGGCCAGTTCCTGTCTGCAATCAAACAAAATAATTCAGCCACCTTTAGACAAAGGGGAAATAATTTGATAAAAAAGGATTATGTAAACCACAAAAGAGACTAGATTTATACATATAAATGTGTCCACCAGCCAAATCAATATGCGATGTATTGATATGACAATAAGGAAGTCAAGGCACAAATCTAGAATGGTATTATCTACGTCCAGTTTGCCTAGCCAACCATGTTTTCTGTCTTCAAATAAGAAAATACAAATGGATGCTCTCATGCTTTCTTTTTTTCTCCAGTTTCCTGCTTTGCTTGATTCATACATCCAGTTGAAATTGTTGCAAGAACTTGATGCAGCGTGAGAGGAAGAATCAGCAAAAAAACAAGTGCAAAATGTGGGCTAAAATAGTGCCAGATCAAATCTGGAACGAAGATCTGAAAATTAGGGTTTAAGAAAACCTCAAAATTTGAATTAGAACAAAATGACTGCCTACAAAGTGTCTTAAAAGGCTATCTATACCAGGGTTACAATAATCCCAGCGTTACAAAGTGTTAAAATCCCAGACGTTGATCACAACGGAATCCTTCTAATCTTAGCCATCCATCTATATTAAAAAGTCACATGCTATCCACATAACTATTTATTAAAGCTAATATAATAAAAAAGTTTCTAAAACCTAGCAACTTAAATACTAAATCACACAACAATAATTAACAACAACATAAGCCCATTATAAGGGTGTTGACTATATGAATTTTAGCTCTCCATTCATTTCTATCTACAGCCTTGTGTTTTATAAGACCCATATAATTAATATCAAACCTAAGTGTATTTGACCAAGTTTTCTTGGTCTTCCTCTACTTTTTTGCTAAATATTTGTTCCATTCACTCTCCTTACAGGAGTCTCTATTGGTTTTCTTTTCACATGACCACACAATCTTAATTATAAATACAAGATCTGGAACATGACAATAAACTCTGTATACTCTTTTATGTCAGAAGAGATGGAAGAGGTAAAATTTATATCTGGGCACTAATAAGCACATACATAGCACACGTGAACAGAATGCTAAGAACAACAAACAAATTACAAAAGCAGTACGACAAAAAAACAAAACAGTAAATGGTCATGCTTGCTACGTACCTGCTTAAAAATCCCTCGATGATATGATGAGATCACATGGCAATCATCTGAAGTAGAACAAGCAATCACATGCTTACGGAAATCATCAATGGTGCTTTGATTTGTGCGAAAAGCTTCAACTTTTGCTCCAGAACAATGAGCCAAGCATACAACCTTTCCAAATGAAATGCCTTCAGCTTTAACCTTTTCCAAAGGTTCACAGCAATCCAACATAGATTCATCATACCATCTCCATGGCCCTACAGGTTTCATAACAACGCACATAAGTTCAAAGCACGAAGAAGCAAATTAAGAAGAAGAAAGAAACTCTACAAAAGAAGACATGATATATGTACAGATTAATAAAGGAAATTTTCAGTTAAGGATGTTTTGGTAGTGTTCACAGCAAGTGAACCAAGCCTGTCACAATAATTGATGGGAATATTATTTTCTGCTCAAAGTTAAAGAGCAATCACTTGTGTATTTCAATATTATAAGGATATTTAACTCAAATAGATTATAAAGCATGATTTTATGGGATTGAATACATTAAATAAAATTTAAAACATAAACAAATCCAATATCAATCCATAATAAAATTTAAAGATTTTGTAGAATTGCATGTTGTGAATAATGGGATTATATGAACTGGTATGTTCGTGATATATGGGAATTTATCTGTGTATGTGCATGACTATAGTATTAACATTGTTGGAAAGATCCCACAATCTATGGAATTGATTAAAATCAACCTTAATTGTTGGGATTGATTGATTGATGTAAATTAGTAATTGATGTAATTAGCATTCCTTCCTTTTTTCCTTAATTATAGGGATTTGTTTGTTTTTTTTCTCCTATATATATTGTAATCAATCCTAATGAAGAAAATGTGAGAGATACCAAGTTTTTTAGTCATGTTCTTCATTTTTCAGTTTTGTTCTACATGGTATCAGAGCACTCGATCTCAGCTTGATACGCCTAAAACCCTAGCGCCTTTATTGCACAATCCTTTCTTTGTTCTATCTAAAGCTCCTCTCCTTTCATCAAAGCCTCTATTGCTTCTTTCAACTTGTTCGGAGATCATGTCTGAAACCTCCGAAGTTGTTACCCTGACCATAACATTTGGAGATGTAATTCTAGTTGATCAATCCATTGTAGCTAGTGAATAATCTAGTGTTCATCAATCCTATCAATTAGACGATAGGAATTATCTTCAATGGACTCAACTTATCAAGACATTTCTCAAAGGTCGCGGGAAAGGCAACCACCTAACAGGACTACCACCAAATGAGGTAAATCTAGCCTTCACAGCCTGGGATGTGAAAGACTCCCGCATCATATCTTGGTTGTGGAGTGCTATGCAACCAGAAAACAACAAGAATTTTATGTTCTTGAGCACGTCAAGGGATATATGGGAGACAGTTCAACAAACATACTCCAAGGTCAAGGATGCTTCGATGATTTTTGAGGTAAAAACTAAGATAAGCTCTACTAAACAAGGTCAGTCAACAATCATTGAGTACTACAATAAGATGAAAGGGTTATGGTTGGAACTTGATCACTATCAAGCTATAAAGATGGTGTACAGTAAGGATGCTGCCACCCTCAATTAGATCTTCAAAAGAGGCCGGATTGTTGAGTTTCTAGTAGGTCTAAATCCTAAATTTGATCAAGTAAGGATTCAAGTTCTCAGTAGGGACAAACTTTCTAATTTAAATGAAGTTTTTGCTATCATTAGGTATGAGGAAAATCGAAGATGTGCCATGCTTACAGAGCATAGCTCTAAAGGTTCAGCACTGATGATTAGAAACAAAGGAGGGGGAGTCAAATCTTGAAAACAAGCATTCCAAAACTGTAGTTCTAATCGTGAGGGGCAATGGTGCACTTATTGCAAGAAGCCACGACATATTAGGGAAACATGCTTCAAATTGCATGGGAAAGAAGCAGTCTTGAGCAAGATTGGAGGCTTCAAAAACATAAAGCATCAAAGCTATCTCTGCAATAAGGATCCAAAGGAAATAGCTAATAAAGGAGACCCAACTCAGGCTGATCCTACTCAGTTAAATCCAAAGGAGATAGGCAAGCTAAAGGCCTTTCTTCGGACATTCCAAGATGGAGCATCCTGCTCACTGGTGCAACAAGCTCTAACCTATGAGACTTTTTCAGCTTCTAAATCTGATAAGAGGCAGCAAGGTAAAACCCCAACCTATGAGACTTTTTCAGCTTCTAAATCTAATGGAAATAACATGTGGATCCTTGATTCAAGAGCCACTGATTATATGACCCCTCATCTCCATGTTTTTGAAACCTATAAAACACTTGAAACCACTAAACAAATTACCATTGCAAACAGAGCCTCTGTTCCTATTTCTGGAAAAGGCAGCATTTTTTTTAACCCTTGGCTGCCACTTAATCAAGTCCTTCATGTTCCAAGTTTAACAAGAAGTCTGATTTCTATTCATAAACTGACTAAAGACTTGAATTGCTTTGTTATTTTCTTTCCTCACATGTGTAAGTTTCAAGCCAACAACAGGGGAAGAATGATTGGTGTGGCTAAGGAACACAATGCACTTTATATCTTGGAAGGAAAGAATAAGGTGGTGTTCTCTTTGTGTTTTAGTTTTGTGTTTTAAGTTTTGAATTCATTTTGAGTTTTGTGTTTTGAGTGTCTGTTTTGAAATTTTTAAAAATGCGTTCTTTTTGTCATTTTGAAAAATTATTTCTCAAAACAGAAAACTAGAAAATGCGTTTACTTTGAAATTTTAAAAATGGTTTTTTTATTATAATGATATTTGATTTAATAAATTTAATTTAAAATAAATAATAAATATTTATTAATAAATTATAAATTTGATTCAAATACTTTAAACTATAAAATAAAATTTAAATAAAATAAAATAAAAAAATCTATAACCTTAGAAATATCATTTAAAGAAATTAATACAAAGAAAACATATCACATATTCAATTTAATAAATAAATAAAATTAAATAACACAAAAAAAATCAAATCAGAGGTGCAACTATCTTCTTCATCTAGGGTTTTCTCTCTGTGTGTGTGTGTAGGGGGGGGGAGGGGGTGGTATTCGCGGTGGCGGTAGAGGCATTGGTCGCAGTGGCGGAGGGGGTGAGGGTGCGGTTGCGATGGCGGAGGGGGGGTGCTGGTTGTGGTCGCTATGGCGGAGGGGGTTGCTGGTCGCTGGTCACGGTCGCGATGGCGAAGGGGGGTGCTGGTTGCGGTCGCGATGGCGGAGGGGGTGCTGGTCGCTGGTCGCGGTCGCGAAGGGGGGCGAGGTCGATGACGATGGTTGCGGTACTGGTCGCGGTGGCGTTGGGGTGCGTTGGTCGCGGTGGAGTCGAAGGTCGACGGCGGTGGCGATGGCTGTCGATGGCCAGAAGAGGAGAGGAGAATGGAGAGAAGAAAGGGGGGAGAGAGAGAGAGAGAGAGGGGGTAGTGGGTCTGTGCGTGTGCGCGCGGGGGGGTTGGGTCGGGGGCGCTGTTTTCCGCGTTTTGGATTTGTTTTGTGTTTTCAGTGTATTTTCACTGAAAACACCCAAAACAACAAAATGTTGTTTTGGGTTTTCTTAACAAAATTTTTAGTTGTTTTCCAAAATGCGTTTTGAAAAATAACAAAGAGAACGCATTTTCAGTGTTTTCAAAAATTGAAAACAGAAAATGGCCCGAAAACGGGAAAGAGAACAGCCCCTAAATGTTCTAAAAGGAGATATTGTCAGCAGCTGATATGGAATGATTCAATCATTGATTGATGATTGATTGGTGATTGATTATATATGTTTCCTAGATTGATTGACTGTATATATTATTTCGTAAAAGAAAAATTGTATCCTCTAGATTAGATTATGTTTCCTATCTTAGTTGTATCCTAAATTGTATAGATCCTAGGATTCTTTCCTAAAGTTAGTTGTTTCCTATTTTTGTAAAGAAGCTTGTAAAAATCAAGCTTTTCTAGTGAATAAAAAAGTGAGACAGTAAGGTTATTTTTTTCCAAAACTTAACATGGTATCAAAGACCTAGGAATTGTTTTTGTTCTACAATTCTCTGGGATCTACAAAGCCTATCCTTACCAATCTTTCCATCTTTCGTTTGTCATCTGAATCTTGGCTAAGAGAAGTCTTTCGTCCAAGAACCTACATCAGATACAGCCAATTCCTGCCATACCTCAGAAGTTCCAATTGTTGGAACTCAAAATGGGACCTTGGGAAGAGAATTGCAATCTCTCCAGGCAGCTTATCGTTTGAACGGGAAAAACTACCTAAAGTGGTCACAGCTGATCCGGACCTTTCTTAAAGGGAAGGGGAAGCTTAGCCACTTGTTAGGAACGGGCCCAAAAAAAGGTGATCCAGCGCTCGCAGCATGGGACGAGGAAGATTCCTTGGTAATGTCTTGGCTTTGGAATTTCATGGTTCCAGAGATTAGTGACACTGTCATGTTTTTGACCACAGCAAAGGATATTTGGGAGGCTATAAACTTGACCTATTCCAAGGTTAAAGATGCAGCCCAAATCTATGAAATACGGGCAAGGGTGACAGCAACCAAACAAGGCTCGAAGACCATCACGGAGTATGCAAATATGTTGCAAACTCTATGGCAAGAGCTAGATCACTACCAATGTTTGAAGATGAAATATAGTGAAGATGCTGCACTCCATAAGAGATTTGTTGAAAAGGAGCGGATTTATGACTTCTTGGCCAGCCTCAACAGTGAATTTGATGCGGTCAGAGTGCAGATTCTTGGCAAAGAGGATTTACCTTTCTTGAATGAGGTAATCTCCTTAATAAGGGCAGAAGAAGGGAGAAGGGGTGTAATGCTAGAAGCTATCTCCGGTGAGAGTTCTGCCCTAGTGTCTTTAAAAACTCATAATCAAAACAAAGGCCCTAGGGATTAAAAGAATCCAGTGGATAAGGATTCTTTATGGTGTACCTTTCGTAAGAAACCTAGGCACACCATAGAGAAGTGCTGGAAGCTCCATGGAAAGCCATCTAGAGGGGGACCAGCAAGGAGTCAAGTGCATATAGCAGCAACCAACAGTCAGCAACTGGAACCGAGAGGATTGGAGCATGGGGGACAGTCTCTTGAACTCAACAAGGCAGAAATTGAAAGACTAAAAAATTTTCTGGGATCTTTAGACAAAAAGGTAGAAAAAGGTTGCTCTCTTACTCTCACAGGTATTGCTTCCTACACTTTTTCCCTACATGCTTTAGAAACTTTACACCAACATTGTTGGATCCTAGACTCGGGTGTTTCAGACCACATGACATCCCATCCACAATTGTTTACTTCCTATCATCCTTGTCCTAGCTCTAGAAAAATTACAATGGCAGATGGCTCACTCATTACTGTTGTTGGTCAAGGAGATATTCTTCTCAATGATCACCTAACCCTCAAGAATGTCCTTCATGTCCCCAAATTATTTGCTAATCTTATATCTGTTCAAAAACTTATTGAGGATAGTAATTACAGTGTATTTTTTTATTCTAATGTCTGTGAGATACAGGAACAGGGCAAGAAGAGGATGATTGGGCTTGCTAGGGCTAAAGATGGGTTTTATTACCTCGAGGACTCAGTAGGGCCAGACAAGAAAGAGTCTCTTCCTCTTATGTCATGCCTAGCTCAATCCAATAAGGATGAGATTTGCTTACAGCATTATAGAATGGGTCATCCCTCCTTTCTTACTCTCAAATTAATGTTTGCTAATTTAGCTAAAGGTCTGGATTTTAGTCACTTTCATTGTGCTGATTGTGAACTTGCCAAACATAAAAGAGTTTCTTTCCCTCTTTCTAATAAAAGGACTGATTTCCCCTTCTCTTTAATCCATAGTGACATTTGGGGTCCATCAAGTGTTCCCAATATTTCTAGGACAAGATGGTTTGTCTTATTTGTTGATGATTGTACTAGAGTGGTGTGGTTATATTTGTTAAAAGCCAAGTTAGAAGTAAGCCATGTTTTCCCCAATTTTTACAATATGGTTAAGACTCAGTTTGGGGTAAATGTAAAGCGGTTTAGATCTGATAATGCTAGAGATTTCTTCAATCACACTCTATCCTCTTTCTTTCAACAAAAATGTATTATTCATGAGTCTTCTTGTCCTTACACCCCTCAACAAAATGGGGTGATCGAGAGGGAAAATGGTCATCTTCTAGTTGTTATTCGAGCACTTCTTTTTTACCACAATGTCCCTCAACATTATTGGGGAGAATCAGCCCTAACTGTCACCACTTTTATCAACAGATTGCCATCTAAAACCCTAGAATCTCAAAGTCTTATTCAACTATTGATGAGTCATTTTCTTGACTTCCATGTGACTAGTAATTGGTAGCCCAAGATATTCGGGTGCACAGCCTATGTTCATATTCCAACAGCCAATAGAGGGAAACTAGATCTTCGTGCCTTAAAATGTGTATTTATTGGATATTCATCTACACAAAACGGCTATCGATGCTATCATCCTCCCTCAAAGAAATATTTTGTATCTGCTGATGTTACATTTGTTGAAAATGAGTCGTACTTCAGATCATCAACTATTTTAGAACAAAATCAGACCTTGATTAATAGGGATTCCTCCTTTCTCCCTGACCCTAATCTACTATCCTTGAACCCATCTCCTAAACAGAAAGACTTGAAAAACATGACACCTAAGAAAGCTTCACCTTCTACTCCTCGACCTATGCAGGTATACTCAAGGAGGAATAAAACCGAATCTAGCCCTATGCAAGCTTCTGCATCCTCTACAAGTCCTAGTCCTACAGTCTCTACAAGCAGGAATAACACTGACAATCCTGCCATTTCAGAGTCATCACCAGGTATTCCTACAACCAATTCTCTTGATATGACTCATATGAGCTCTACAAAATCTACTGAAGCTATTGTCCAACTAGATACCTATGACCTTGATTGGCCCATTGCTCTAAGAAAAGGGAAAAGAACTTGTACCAAGCATCCATTACACCTATTTCTTTCCTTTTCTAAGTTGTCTCCTACCTATAAAGCCTTTCTTACCAGCCTACATACCATCCCTATTCCAAAAAGTTTTTCTGAAGCTATAGGGAATAAGAATTGGAAGGATGCCATGGAAGTTGAGATGACAGTCTTGGAAAAAAATTAGACTTGGGAAGTGGTAAAATTGCCTAAAGGAAAACATCCAGTGAGCTGTAAATGGGTCTATACTGTGAAATATAGGTCTAATGGATCTCTAGATCGGTACAAAGCAAGATTGATTGCCAAAGAATATACACAAGTGTATGGGGTAGACTATTTGGACACTTTTGCACCGGTGGCTAAACTAAATACAGTTAGAGTCCTCCTTTCGTGAGCTGCTAATCTAGGTTGGCCATTGCATCAGTTTGACGTGAAAAATGCATTTTTACATGGTAACCTAGAGGAGGAGGTATATATGGAAATACCACCAGGTTATGAAATAACCACACAAGGGCCGGTTGTATGCAAACTAAAAAAAGCCCTGTATGGACTGAAACAGTCCCCACGGGCTTGGTTTGGGAGATTCACGAGTTTTATGCTTGGCATGGGGTATAGACAAAGCCAAGGAGACCATACTCTTTTTATTCAACATTCGGCCACAGGGGGAGTAACTGTGTTAATTGTGTATGTAGATGATATTGTTGTTACCAACAATGACAAAGAAGGGATGACTCAATTAAATGAGTGCTTGTTAAAGGAGTTTGAAATCAAAGATTTGGGGAGATTAAAATATTTATTGGGAATAGAGGTGGCTCATTCTAAAGATGGCATATTCATATCTCAACAAAAATATGTGGTAGACTTTTTAAAAGAGACCGGATTGCTAGGCTGCAAAGCAAGTGACACACCCATTGACCCAAATCATAAGTTGGGAGAAGCTCTAGAAGGAGATAAGGTTGACAAGGGAGTTTACCAAAGGCTAGTTAGAAAGCTGATATATTTGGCCCATACTCGGCCAGATATAGCTTATGTTGTGGGGGTAGTTAGTCAATTCATGCATAACCCAAGGGAAGTCCATCTTAAAGTTGTGTATCGAATACTCCACTATCTAAAAGGAGCACCTGGAAGAGGCATTTTGTTAAAAAAGGGAGAAGCTATGACCCTTGAGGCCTACACAGATGCAAACTATCCAGCCTCTGTTGTAGATAGAAGATCTACTTCCGGATATTGTACTATGTTGGGGGGCAATTTGATAACGTGGAGGAGGAAAAAACAAAATGTGGTGGCTATGTTAAGTGTTGAGGCAGAATTTCATTCCATGGCTCTAGGTATGTGTGAATTATTGTGGCGAAAAATTCTTCTAAATGATCTCAAGATTGAGTGGACAACGCCTATGAAGCTCTACTGTGACAACAAATCGGCAATCAGTATCGCTCATAATCCTGTTCAACATGACAGGACAAAGCACATTGAAGTAGATAGGCACTTTATCAAGGAGAAATTGGATAGTGGGCTAATATGCACACCATACATCTCATCCCAAGATCAGTTAGCAAACATGCTAACTAAGGGCCTGCCTGCACCAATATTTAACAGGATGATAAGCAAGATTGGGATGCAAGATATACATGCTCAATCTTGAGGGGGGGTGTCAGCAGCTGATATGGAATGATTCAATCATTGATTGGTGATTGATTAATTGATGATTGATTGATTGATGATTCAATCATTGATTGGTGATTGATTGATTGATGATTGATTGGTGATTGATTATATATGTTTCCTAGATTGATTGATTATATATATTATTTCCTAAAAGAAAAATTGTACCCTCTAGATTAGATTATGTTTCCTATCTTGGTTGTATCCTAAATTGTATAGATCTTAGGCTTCTTTCCTAAAGTTAGTTGTTTCCTATTTTTGTAAAGAAGCTTGTATAAATCAAGCTTTTCTAGTGAATAAAAAAGTGAGACAGTAAGGTTATTTTTTTCCAAAACTTAACAGATATCATAGAATGGCTTATTCCTCCCAAGCAGCTTCAGATCTCTCTACTATTTGGTTGCATCATTTTAAATTAGGTCATCGCCCATTTGTTTTGTTAAAACAAATGTTTCCTACTTGTTCACTACTCTAGATCCTAGTAGCTTTCAATGTGATGAATGTATTATGGCTAAATATCATCGAGTCTCTTATCCAATCAACAATAAATTTTCTTCAAAACCATTTAATCTGATTCGTTTTGATGTTTGGGGGCCATCTAAAATATCAAACTGTTCTAGAACAAAATGGTTCATATCCCTTATTGATGATTGTACTCGTATGTGTTGGGTGTTTCTTCTAAAAGATAAGGTTGACATTGGGTTTGTTTTACCCACTTTTTGCAAAATGATTTACACTCAATTTGGCACTCCTATTAGGAAGTTCAGAACTAATAATGCAAGAGATTATTTCAATAATCACTTGCATCATTACTTCCAACAAAAGGGCATTATTCGTAAATCCTTTTGCGTTGACACTCCACAACACAATGGAGTAGCTGAAAGGAAGAAGAAACATCTTCTCAATGTCACCTGAACCCTTCTCCATTATCACCATATCCCAAAACATTTTTTGGGTGAAGCTATGTTAATAGCCACCTATGTTATCAATAGGGTTCCCTTTAGGGTGCTTAATAATCAAAACCCTTTCTAGCATTTAGCATCTTTTTTCCTTGATCTTAATCTTCATACTCCCTTACCTCTTAGAGTGGCTGAGTGTGTTTGTTTTATCCACATACCCAAAGTAAATAGGGACAAATTAGATCCTAGGGCTCCTAGATGTGCTTTTCTTGGATATTCTCCTACTCAAAAGGGTTATAAATGTTATCACCCTACCATTCACAAGTTCTATGTCTCAAAAGATGTGATCTTTATTGAATCTCAATCATTCTTTGGTCCTTCTCCATCTAAACATCAGGAGGATTTCTTAGACATGATGATTTAGAACTTGAGCATCTAGTCCCTATCCTTGAAACAACACCATCGGGTCCTAGTCAATCTAATTAGCCTGTTGATTCTATTCTTTCTACTTTCCCCATGCATGCTTCTTCGATGCATTCTATTTTTCCCAGCAAGGAACAGGCAGAGACTAAGTTTTTATCTCCTATTAGATACAAGGGCTCTCCCTATGCGTACAAGAGAAGACAACCCATTGATAAGCCACAACCAACACCAGCATCAGCCCCCAATCCTAGTTTGGAAGTAGCACATCATGATGATTCTCCCAGCACTTCTAACCCATCTCTTCCTCAGACTGAACCTACAAATTTAGACCTACCCGTTGCTATTTGGAAAAGGATTAGAACTTGTACAAAACACCCATTGGCCAATTATTTATCCTATCATCGCCTGTCACCGAACCATAGAGGCTTCCTCACTTCATTGGATACAATTGTTATTCCTAAATCAATGGAAGAGGCTTTGAAAGATCTCAAATGGAAGGAGATCATGTCAGAGGAGATGAGAGCTCTTAAAAAGAATCATACCTGAGAATTGGTATCTAGACCCAATGAAATAAAACTAGTAGGCTGTAGGTGGATCTTTAATGTGAAATATCAAGCCGATGGTACATTTGATAGGTATAAGACACGTCTTGTTGCCAAGGACTACATACAATCCTATGGCATAGACTACCTTAAAACATTTACTCTCGTAGCCAAAATGACTATTGTTTGGGTTCTCCTAGCATTGGCAGCCAATTATAGGTGAAAGTTACAACAACTTGATATTAAAAATGTTTTTTTACATGGAGATTTAGCAGAAGATGTTTTCATGAAAATACCCCTAGGATTTTAGCATGAGGAAGCAGGGCATAAGCAAGTGTGTAAACTTAAGAAGGCCTTGTATGGGCTCAAGCAATCCCCATAGGTCTGGTTTGGTAGATTCTCAAAGGCTATGACATCTATGGGTTATCATCAAAGTAGAGGGGATTATACCCTCTTCATCAAGCACATAGGAGATAAGGTAACTGCCCTACTTGTTTATGTTGATGTTATTGTAGTAACTAGAAATGATTTAGATGAACAGAACAGGGTCTTCTAAAAAAAGGAATTTGGCTTGGGAATTAGAAATAAAGGATATTGGACCACTAAAATATTTCTTAGGCATTGAAGTAGCTTACTCACAGGAAGGGATTTTCTTGTCCCAACGAAAATATATGCTAGACTTACTTGTTGAAATTGGTTTGCTAGGGGGAAAGGGAGCAAGGATACCCATGGATCCTAACAAAAAATTGCAGGGGAATTCTAGTGGAAAGGCAGTGGATAAAGGGAGACTTCAATGTTTAGTAGGAAGACTAATTTATCTTTCTCATGCTAGGCTT
The DNA here is from genome assembly GCA_036245055.1 of Diospyros kaki. Taxonomy (NCBI): domain Eukaryota; kingdom Viridiplantae; phylum Streptophyta; class Magnoliopsida; order Ericales; family Ebenaceae; genus Diospyros; species Diospyros kaki. The sequence goes on along the minus strand of BSEG01000007.1, from coordinate 40,769,775 downwards.
GACATAACATTTTCTGTTAGCCTAGTGAATCAATTTATGCATAACCCAGCTAAAGATCTGTTGAAATTATGCTCAATTAAGGCTGATCTCTAGGATCAGTGTTTTATGTAAATATGATGTAAATATAGAAAGACAATAATGTAAATTAGGATGGTAGGATGCTGTCATTTATTTCTTTCCTTCTTTGCTAATAATCATCTCCTTAAAAGGGGATATTGTTCACATTCATTTTTAAATTCAATGAAGACATTGTCTTTGATAATTTCTAAATTGGTATCAGAGCAGGATTACATCACAGCCTTACACTGTGAAAAACCCTAGGCAGCTTTTTAATCACAACCTTCCATTTCTTGTGAAACCCTCGCTGCCTCTTTCTCCATTAGATCCGATACCCATCAGCATACGGCCATCCCTAGCCGACGTCATCGACCATCACCAACCGTTGCTGCTATCAGCCACCCTAGCTGCCACCAACCTCAGGTCTGATACCCATCAACGCGACCGGTTCTGAAGCCATCGATCTTCCACAGCCAGTGGTCGCACATAGCCAGTGGTCGCGCTTAGCCATCGGTTTTACACAGCCACTAGTCGCGCATAGCCATCGGTCCTCCATAACCAGTGGTCGCGCATAGCCATCGGTCTTCCTGGTAGCCATCGGTCTTCCATAACCAGAGGTTGCGGCCGCTTCAGAGCTTATCAACGCGACTGGGTCTCACGACTTTGACCCCTGCCTACCGCCACACCTAGCGCGGCTGTTTTCAGTCACCATCCGCCCACAACCCAAAGTCGCTGCTGCCTTCCAGTGTTGCTGCTGTCGCTGCTGCATCCTCCCAGGTTTCTTCTGCTTCCAACGAGTTTAGTTATGTCAGAAATTACATCTGAATCCATCCCAACTCCTGCTTCCATCCAGACCAGAATTCCAGCAACAAATTTTGTTCAAATCACCACCATTCGTTTAAATGGTGATAATTTTCTTCACTGGTCTCAATCTGTCCGGATGTATATTCGCGGGCAAGGGAAAATTGGCTATATCACAGGAGAGAAAAAAGAACCTGCAGCAGCTGATCCATTGCACCTTATTTGGGATGCTGAAAACTCCATGGTAATGACATGGCTGGTCAATTCCATGGATGAAGATATCGGTTCCAATTATATGTGTTATCCTACTGCAAAGGAGTTGTGGGATAATGTAAATCAAATGTACTCAGACCAGGGGAACCAATCTCAGATTTTTGAATTGACTCTGAAATTGGGCGAAGTCCGACAAGGAGATGATTCTGTCACTAAGTACTTTCACTCCTTGAAGCGATTGTGGCAAGATCTTGATCTCTTCAACATGTATGAGTGGAAATCTATGGATGATTGCAACCACCACAAAAAACTGGTTGAAGATAGCCGTATTTACAAGTTTCTTGCTGGTCTCAATATCGGCTTTGATGAAGTGCGTGGAAGGATCATTGGCCGATCTCCCCTTCCCCCTATTGGTGATGTCTTTGCTGAAGTTAGAAGAGAAGAAAGTCATGCTAGGCAAAAAGACCGCTGGTGAGTCCCTTGAAAATTTTGCCCTAATTATTGCCTACAAGGCTGAAAATTATCAACGTCGAAGCGATGAGCGACCTCAAGTCTGGTGTGATCATTGCAACAAGCCACGCCATACTCGTGAGACTTGCTAGAAACTTCATGGCAAACCGACTAATTGGAAGAGTAGTAAGCACGGAGAAAAGAGCCATCGTGGGGTCCCTACTGCCAATGCGGTTGATACTGGTCCCTTCAACAAAGAACAAATTGATCAACTCTTGCAGCTGTTAAAATCCAATTCCTCATATGGTATTCCTAGTGTTTCCTTAGCACACACAGGTAGAAAACCTAACGCCCTTTCTTGTCTTCATTTCTCTCCATGGGTTATAGATTCCGGAGCCTCCGATCATATGACTAGTTCTTCTCATTTTGTTCATACCTATTCTCCTTGCTCTGGCAATGAAAAAATCAGAATTGCTGGTGGTAGTTTTTCCCCCAATTGCAGGCAAGGGGCTTATTAAACTGACTGAGACTATTAATCTCACTTCTATCCTTCATGTTCCTAACTTAGCTTGCAATCTTTTGTCTGTTAGTAAATTGTGCAAAGATTCTAATTGTTGTGTTACTTTCTTTAACTCTCATTGTGAATTTCAAGACTAGACCTTGGGGACGATGATTGGGCGTGCTAGGATGATTGAAGGTCTTTACTACTTTGATGATATCTCTGTTGGTAATAAAAAAGCTCAGGGCTTTAGTAGTACTAGTTCAATTCCTGTTCCAGACACAATTATGCTATGGCATCTTAGACTTGGTCATCCTAATTTTACCTATTTGAAATATTTATTTCCTGATTTGTTTAAAGGAATAGATTCTTCATTTTTTTCAATGTGACAGTTGCATCTTGGCAAAAAATCATCGTTCTACATACTTACCAAGACCTTACCAAGCGTCCAAACCTTTTTATATCATTCATAGTGATGTTTGGGGTCCATCTAAAATTTCAACGCTTTCTGGAAAACGTTGGTATGTTACCTTTATTGATGATCATACACGCTTGTGTTGGATTTATTTGATGAAAAAAAAATTTGACGTGGAATACTTATTCAAAAATTTTTACACTATGATTGAAAATCAGTTTCAAACCAAAATTGGTATTTTACACTCTGACAATGGCACCGAGTATTTTAACGAACACTTGGGGGATTTTTTGAAAACAAAAGGTATTCACCACACCTCTACTTGTCGGAATACTCCTCAACAAAATAGCATTGCTAAACGTAAGAATAGACATTTACTTGAAGTCGCATGTGCCATAATGTTTTCTATGCATATTCCAAAATATTTATGGGGTGAAGCTGTTTTGACGGCGTCCTATTTGATAAACAGGATGCCTACTAAAGTATTAAAGTACAAAACACCTCTTGAGTGCTTGAAAGAAGTTTTTCCCCACACTCGGTTACATTCGGATCTTCTTATCAAAGTTTTTGAATGTACTGTGTATGTTCATATACCTCATCAATTTCGTTCCAAACTTGACCCTAGGGCTGTCAAATGTGTTTTTTTGGGTTATGCCTCACATCAAAGAGGCTATAAGTGTTATGATCCTCACACAAAAAAATTCTTTATTAGTATGGATGTTTTGGTTTTTGAAAAACAGCCCTATTTTACCCAAAATTCTCTTCAGGGGGAGAAACATGGCGTTGAAGATCATTTTTGGGATGTCTCTATCTCACTTCCAAACGCAATTTGTCCTACTCAAGAACCACATGGTTCTAATAAAGGTCACTTAGGAGATTCTGGTTCTAGTTCTTTGGTGCCCAATGAAAGGATTTCTAGTGCAGAGGGAGAAGCACTATAGACTGATCATCATAATCTAAATTCTGAGCTTCAGGTTTATACTAGACAGAAATTTCATCAAAGGAACAAAGACCTGAATATCAACTCTGCACAAAATCAAAACCCGAGCAATGGCACTGTAAGTTCAAGAAATTCCATTTCAACTTCTAATTTACTTCCGTCAACTGTTCCCAATAGTTCCCCAGTTGATTCTCTACCTACTATTCCTGATCTTGATGTTCCTATAGCCACTAGGAAAAGTGTCAGAAGTTGCACTAAACATCCTATTGCTAAATATCTCTCTTACCATAGACTATCAAAAAATCATAAAGGTTTCACATCTAGGATTTCACACTTGTTTGTTCCAAGGAATATACAGGAAGCTTTGCATGATCCGAATTGGAAATTAGCAGTCATAGAGGAGATGAATGCTCTAAGGCGAAGTGGCACTTGGGAGATGGTTTATTTGCCCAAAGGCAAGAAAATAGTAGGGTGTAAATGGGTGTTTACAATAAAGTGTAAGACTGATAGGAGTGTTGATAGGTATAAAGCTAGACTTGTGGCTAAGGGCTTCACCCAGACTTATGGAATTGACTACAAGGAGACATTTGCTCATGTTGCTAAAATAAACTCTATCAGAGTCCTGTTGTCTCTTGCAGTAAATTCAGATTGGCCTCTACACCAGCTTGATGTCAAAAATGCATTTTTGAATGGTAATCTTGAAGAGGAGGTCTTCATGAGTTTGCCTCCGGGATTCGAAAAGAAACTTGGGAGTGACAAAGTATGTAGGCTAAAGAAATCCTTGTACGGTCTTAAATAGTCACCAAGAGCATGGTTTGAACGCTTTGGAAAGGCAGTTACCAGTTATGGCTTCCTTCAAAGTCAGGCAGATCACACTATATTTTATAAACACTCAAAAGATGGTAAAGTTACAATTTTGATTGTTTATGTTGATGACATTATTTTAACTGGTGATGATGAGACAGAATTAGCAGCCCTTAAGCAAAAACTTGCGAAGGAGTTCCAGATTAAGGACCTGGGAATTTTAAAATACTTTCTTGGAATGGAGTTTACAAGATCCAAAGAAGGTATTTTTGTTAATCAGAGAAAATATATTCTCAATCTTCTTGGAGAAACAGGTTTACTCGGTTGCAGGATGTCGGAGACTCCCATTGAGCCTAATGTGAAACTACAAACTGCTAAAGCTGACGAAGTGAAGGACAGAGAACAATATCAGAGACTTATGGGCAAGTTAATCTACTTGTCTCATATGAGGCCTGATATTGTTTTTGCAGTTAGTATGGCAAGTCAGTTTATGCACTCACCAGGGCCAGAGCATTTCGAGGTGGTCTATAGAATCCTAAGATATCTAAAAGGGACACCTGGCAAAGGGTTACTGTTCAAGAAACATGGTCACCTACAAATTGAGATCTACACTGATGTAGATTGGGCAGGAAGTGTTGATGACAGGAGATCTACTTCGGGCTACTGTTCTTTTGTTGGGGGTAATCTAGTCACCTGGCGAAGCAAAAAACAAAATGTTGTGGCTAAAAGTAGTGTAAAAACAGAGTTTAGAGCTGTTGCCCATGGAATTTGTGAGGAAATGTGGATCAAAAGAATACTTGAAGAACTGAAGTTTTCTCATTCAATACCTATAAAGGTCTACTGTGACAACAAGGCTGCCATCTCTATAGCTCATAACCCAGTGTTGCATAATCGTACAAAACATATAGAGGTGGACAAACATTTCATCAAGGAGAAGATCGATGGTGGGATAATATGCATGCCATACCTTCCAACAACCGAACAAATTGCTGATGTTCTAACTAAGAGTCTTCACAAGATGCAGTTTGATAAACTTATTGGCAAGCTGGCTATGGAAGATATCTACAAACCAGCTTGAGGGGGAGTGCTGAAATTATGCTCAATTAAGGCTGATCTCTAGGATCAGTGTTTTATGTAAATATGATGTAAATATAGAAAGACAATAATGTAAATTAGGATGGTAGGATGCTATCATTTATTTCTTTCCTTCTTTGCTAATAATCATCTCCTTAAAAGGGGATATTGTTCACATTCATTTTTAAATTCAATCAAGACATTGTCTTTGATAATTTCTAAGTAGATCATATGAATATTGTGAGAAGGATCCTTAGCTATCTTAGAGCTACACCGGGTAAGGGAATTTTATTTCCTCGAGGAGCTAGTTTGAAGATCCAAGAATATACAAATGCTGACTATGGTGGCTCCCTCGTGGACAGAAGATCTACAACCGAGTATTGTGTCTTCCTAGGGGGGAATTTGATGTCTTGGAGAAGTAGGAAGCAAGGGGTGGTGGTAGATCCAGTGTTGAGGCAGAATTTCGAGTCATAGCCCTCAGTGTGTGTGAGTTTTTGTGGTTACAGATTATCCTAGAAGATTTAAAAGTTATGGTGCAAAGACCTATTGAACTTTTGGGGGACAATCAATCGGTTATTAGTATTGCTCATATTTCTGTGCAACATGACAGGACAAAGCATATTGAAATTGACCGGCACTTTCTTAAGGAAAAATTGGATTTCGGTCTTCGCCAAATTTCCTATGTTCCCTCTAGTCATCAAGTTGCATATATTCTTACCAAAGGGATGCCTAGTACTCCATTTGAAACTCTAGTAAGCAAGTTGGGTATGATTGACATCCACTCCCTAACTTGAGATCCACTCCCCAACTTAAGGGGGAGTGTTGTAAATAGTGGGATTATATGAGCTGATATGTTTGTGATATATGGGGATTATGTGTGCATGTGCATGACTATAGTACTAACATTGTTGAAAAGATCCCACAATATACGGGATTGATTATCAATCCCAATTATCCCACAATCTATGGGATTGATTGCAATCAATCTTATCCCTCAATTTATGGGATTGATTATAATCGACCTTAATTGTTGGAATTGATTGATTGATGTAAATTAGTAATTGATATAATTAGGATTCCTTCCTTTTTTCCTTAGTTATAGGCATTTGATTGTTTTCTTTCTCCTATATATTTTGTAATCAATCCTAATGAAGAAAATGTGAAAGAGATATCAAATTTGTCAGTCTTGTTCTACATTTTTCAGTTTTGTTCTACAATCCAGAATCAATAGAAATTAGCCTATGCTAATGACATATAAAAATAAAGCTAAACCACTCTATTACATCCTTCACATAAACTTAAAAAGGTAGCTACAATTAAAATCATAATGAATTAAATTAGAAATTGACGTGCCCATATATGTCTTGATATGCTCATATATAAAAATAAATAGATAGGTTTAGAAGGTCATTTTCAGGGATTAGAAGGAGGAGGCCCATAAACCATGAAACAATGAGGTAAACCCTCCACTGAGACAGGTAGTCTCAGGAAAATCTTTATGAAAACACCAAAAATCACATAATTTGAAGTACAAACAAGGCCCCAATGCCAACTTGCATCCACAAAAGAATACAACTTGGCATGAGATCTTGTAGAAAACCGTGTGCAAGAAATAAAGACAGTTAGATAGTTAGGCACATGACAGTTTTTCATTCATTAAACACTTATTTATTTTCTAAGTGGCAATTTTTTTTTTTTTTGTGTAACTGCCACCATATGAGCAATTACCATTTGTATATAAATTTGTCCAATCCAAATAATAAAGTGAGGAGTTTTTCTGTCTTTAATCAACAGATCTTATGAGCATATGTCTCATAGACTCATACACTACACAAGTAGAATCCTGATAATGCATTTTGGTATACAGATGCAGGAAAACATGGGGACAAGTGAGATTCAATGTCAGGGAAGCAGAGAAAACGATTAGGAATCAGAGGAGATGTTCCTGTGCAAAGGAGCAGTTTCAAAGAAGAAAAAGCCTTAGAGAAACATGGATTGATTGCAGGCTAAGGAGAAATAAAA